>CM060972.1:83447104-84803354 GCA_030765045.1 Tenodera sinensis
ATCGCTTCAATTTGTATCCTTATGTATTATTGAATAGTTTTTCCTTCTGGTTAAACAATTCCTTTGTATTCCCTGGTGAGTACGTGAAAGACAATACAAATTGGATCAGTGCAAAACAGAGATTGTAGTGAAGGTGCAGCCTTTGATCGGGAGTGTTCATGTCAGAAATAGCTGACAGAACACCAATGAAGAAAATATAACATCAGTTAGTATTGCAACTAAATGTAGGAAGCTTCTGCTGGAGGGAAAGGCCATTCCATTGTTGGGAAATAAACAGGCATGTGTTATTTCCGGGCGTCATGTCATTACAGTAGTGCTGTTGGCCGTAATCGCCTCCCATGAAAGCATTCCATCACTACAAGCCAGCCGGCGTTCGATAAAAAACACAACAAATGATCGAGTTACCAACGCAACGCAAAAACACAGACACCAAGGTACAAAACAACAAAGCATCGATATCTGTCCGTCCATCAGTCCACAGAGTATCACATTTCAGGCCCGTTAATTAACTGGCAAAGCAGATGTGAGGTTTTATGTTATTTTGCACCACAGACAGCTCGGTTTTAACATGCCGTAGGCATAAGTACGCTATATAGACAGAAATGAATAGCTGGTTCCGCCTTTTGCAGTTTCATTCTTTCCCTCGTGAAATTTCTCAAATGTGCACCTGGAAAAGGGGGATGATCTAGTAGTCAGCTGAAGACCAGACAAAAGTATGCACTGGTCATCCATTCAAAGCAGAACATCGTGAGTTTAATCCCAGCGATCGTAATGAAATATGGCTGCAGTAAAGGATGGGGAGAGCCCATGTAAAATAAACAGCGATATGATATTCGTGGATGACAGGGCGGTATTAGGTGACAATTTCATTGATTGGAAAAAGAAAATAAATATAAATAAATAAATAAATTGAAGCATTTATGCTACGATGAGCAGTTTTTAAATTTTTTTTTTTTTAACTTTTACTGTCCACCAGAAGAAGGCGAGGTGGAGAAATGTGTTAGAAAAACACTGTCATATTTATGCACGCTACCAGCGTTGCCAACTAGCTAGAGCTATTTGTACAATACGTTTATTACAAAACTTGGCCGACAGTGCATGGGTCATGTGACCTTCACTACATTTCCCCGCGTGCACATGCTAATAGTCAGACGTCCGTCAGTTAGATACATCTTCTGTGCTGTTCTAGTCCAGTTCACATGTAATAACATTAGGAACATAACCAAATTTCCTGGCGTGCGTGTCCCGAGAACAAACACCGTTCGTTTGCTTGTAAATAAATTCAGGGAGACCGGAACAATTCGTGATACGAAAGTAAAAGTAAAACGGCGAGGACTTACGGAACAGAAATTAGACGAAATCGGAAGAAGTTTAAAACGGTCACTTCGAAAATCCCTTAGGCAACTTCTACAAGATAAAATTAAATATCAGGAGAGAAATTAATGCTATAACGGTAACTGAACTAATGCATGTGGATGAAAATTTCTTCAGAAGATACCGTAGATACGTTGGATACTGTAAAGAAATATTAGGCTTGTATGGCTTGGCAGAGAAGAGTTGACAAGTTCTGCCGGCAGAGTGCACTAACACATAATAGCCTAGGCTTGTAAGCCTTGGCAGAGAAGAGTTGAAGATTCCAAGTTCTGCCGGCAGAGTGTACTAACACATAATAGCCTAGGCTTGTAAGCCTTGGCAGAGAAGAGTTGACATTCCAAGTTCTGCCGGCAGAGTGTACTAACACATAAGAGCCTAGATTTGTAAGACCTGGCAGAGAAGGGTTGACATTCCAAGTTCTGCCGGCAGAGTGCACTAACACATAATAGCCTAGGCTTGTAAGATTTGGCAGAGAAAGGTTGACATTCCAAGTTCTGACAGCAGAGTGCACTAACACATAATAGAATTTTGCGTTTACAAAATTAGAGGAGTTTAGATTTGCTGAGTAATGAACATGAACATAAAGTAGTTGCTGAGGATGAGGGAACAATCTATTAAAAATAATTGGATATTTTGTAGTTAGTGATGGGGTATGATGTAGCGTATTGACCAAAATTCTTCAAATAGATTTTCCCACACTTTTAATACTATTGCACTGTTTTATTGTACAAATATTAAGAATACATCTTCAGGAATAATAATTGACACACATAATATGTAATTTATTTCTGTAATTGTCTTTGACTTGAATTTTGTTGAGAGAAGGTGCAGAAAGTGAAGCAGTGAAATTAAATTATCTGCAGGTACTTCACGCAAGGCATCACGGGAGCCTTCCTCTACGCTGCATCCCTTCCCTCTCCTGTCCAGATGTTGCCAACATCAGCACTTCAAAAAGAACACACGCCGTTTCCTGCATGTTGCTCACATCGTTCCTGCATTTCATATGTTGGCAATACCACTTTTCCCACCTTCCCATACTTGACACAACTCCCCTCTACATGCCATCACTATAGGTTGTGTTGCTTTCTAACGAGGTAGGAAAAAAGGTTGTTTGCATGTTTTTTGGAGTTTTAGGAGACAACATAATGATCTTAAAACAATTATAATATACTGATGTTATTTATCTAGGCACCCAACATTCCTTAAGGTAAATAATTGTGATGAAAATTGGGTATTGGTCAATACGCTACATTATCCATGATGGCCCAACCGAATGTTTTGCATGGACCTCAATTGTTAAGCAATAGTATCCTGTAAAAACCAAATGCTTTCATTTGGTTGGGTCATGTGTATAAATATGTTAAAGTATAATTGGAGTCGTGAAAGCAGTTTTCTTCCAACAAGTCATACAGTTGATGGTACAATTGTGTTTGGTTCTGTGTTGCATTAAAATTATATTTGTATCACAGATGTAAACACTAAATTTTCGCATGGTGCCAAAACTTAATTTTAGCTGTACAACTGTAATTGATAAGTAACCATAGACCTTAAATATGCCTGTTTCACAATTATGAATTGCTCGATTTATTCAGAATGTTTATCATTGTACTGCGATAGGTTATGTTCATTTAATGTAAATATACTTTTTGAAATTTCATTAGGTGAAGTATTATAGGTGTTTTGACAATTTATTTTGGTCCAGACCATTTAGTAGTATGGGGTTTAATTACAACAGTGCTATTTTACTCTTAGGGATGTATACAGGAAAAAGTTTAGTTTTTATTGATGGACACGCTTGAAGTGATATAGTTTTTAGCGTCCCATTCTATATTATTCATGACAAATTGCTTAATTTTTCTCAGAGGCTTCTTAATTAAGCTCGAGTTCTTTTTTGTACTGCAAATCTACAACACAGGACCAGCACACGCTTTCCTTCTGAAGGACACCGCGCTACAGATGTTTACATCGCTGCCCATCAGGTTCAAACACCAAGGGCACATACACATGCCATCAACACAATGAATCAACAATCACAAGTCACACAAGCAGTTGAGAAACAAATCTGCGCAGTATCATGCAGGCTTAGAAAGTTCAGAAATTTGTGCTGGATTTTAATACGTTTTGAACTGATCACTTTTGTGAAAAGAATACGATTCACTCCGACATTCCAACTTCAATCAGCAAACAAGATAGGAAAAGATATAAGATGTGTCTGTAGAAGTATAGAATACACACTAGGAGTTCGAATGGGAGGGACTTGATAATGTTTTGAAATGAACTATATGAAACACTGATGAATTACACTGTTTCCTGTTGTTTGTTTCAGGGAAGCCTAATTGGTTTCGGCAGCACCTACTATGGACAGTATTATACGTGTTGCTTGATTGATCGCCTCCGTAGCGCAGTTGGTAGCGCGCTTGCCTCTGGCACGGAGGACCCGGGTTCGATCCCCGGTACCAGCATGGGGATTTTATCCCCTCTGGGAGGTCTGGCACGGGGTGCACTCAGCCTCGTTAGGTCCCGGGGGGACCAATTGAGGAGCTACTTGATAGAAGACCGCATAACAGGCCGGGAGGGCTCGGGGCGCTGACCACGTCCCACCCTCCAATACTGCACCTCACCAATGACGCCTGTAGTGGGTAGAGGTGGGGGACGCAGCGGCTGGGGGGTAGGCATTGGCCCCTTGTGGGCTGTCGCGCCGGAGTTTAGTATTGCTTGATTACTGACACTGTCTCATGTACTACTTTTAAATGTTTTGTTAAATTATTAATGCCATGAGACAATCCCAAATTTCATCTCTTTCTCTTAATACATTCTTTTGTGAACATGTGCAGAAAGTAATTAAATTAACGACGCTGTCAATTGCCAGGATCACATCAGCGTCGCCGGTGTGCCGGAATTTTGTCCCACAGGAGTTCTTTTACATGCCAGTAAATCTACTGACATGGAGGTGTCGTTTTTAAGCACACTTAAAAACCATCGGCCTGGGCCGGGTTTGAACCCACGACCTTGGGAACAGTAGGCCAGCGTCTAACCAACTGAGCCACCCAGACCGACACAGCAGAAAGTAATGTACATGTATATTAAAGAGCAATTGCTTTCCAGAATCTTATTAAACATAAGCGTTAATATGACTTGTTTGTTTTCTGTTTGAAATAGATAGTGCTGTTTTTTTGTACACAGTTATTGGTATACCTTCATTTACAATTTACATGTATTTGTTTAGTTTTTCATTTTTTTGGTCACTAAGGTTATCTTTCACAGTTTTTCAACATGATTACTAATTCACTGTGTACAAGAAAATTGCATTACAGATAACCTTGTGGTATCCTTTCCTGCTTTCCTCTGCCATTAACTCAATGTGCAGTTATAATTGCTATAGCCATTATTTGAAATTCTTGAGGGAAAGGGAATAAAAAGGTATTGAATAATCTCAACAATTTGTGATCTGACACTCTCCATCTGGTTACTAAAGTTATTATGATTAATTGAAGACAACTATTACTTGTAGGGGGGAAAATGTCAAGTTTAAAAGTGGGTTCTTTTTGCCGAACTTCTTTCGAAGTCGCATCTCGCACACTCATGAACAGTTTACGGAACATTTCCAGTGTTCACATATTAGTTTAATATGCGATACATCAGCTACGTGTAAAAGAATCCTTTACCGCATATGGCTTACGCGTAGTTCTTGTAACGCGTATTACGCTACTATGTGAAATTTTGAAATGTGCGGTCAACTATTCGTGAGTGCGCGAGTTAATTTAAAAAGAAATTCGGCATTTAATTCTGGCGAGGAATACCGTCGAAGGAGGGGTGGGGAGAAGCGGAAGTAGCACTGCTCGGTCGATATAGAGCCGTATTGCATTAACGGCGGAATCGTTAATTCGTACCCGCCCCGTGGTGAAACATAGCCACATCAGCGCCATTTGTGACATCACCCTCTAACACAGAGTCGAGTCGAACATCTGGTATAATCTGTGGCACTAACACATAAGAGCCTAGACTTGTAAGACTTGGCAAAGAGGAGTTCTGCCGGCAGCGGCAGAGTGCACTAACACATAACAGCCTAGGCTTGTAAGGCTTGGCGGAGAAGAGTTGACATTCCAAGTCATGCCGGCAGAGTGCTCTATCACATAACAGTCCACGCTTATATGGCTTGGCAGAGAAGGCTGACATTCCAAGTTCTGCCGACAGAGTGCACGGACACACAACACCATAGGCTTGTAAGGCTTGATAGATAAGAGTTGCAATTCCTAGTTTTGCCGGCAGAGTGCACGAACACATAACAGCCTAGGCTTGTAAGGCTTGGCAGAGAAGAGCTGACATTCCAAGTTCTGCCGGCAGAGTGCACGAACACATAACCGCCTAGGCTTGTAAGGCTTGGCAGAGAAGAGTTGAAATTCCAAGTTGCGCCGGGAGAGTGCACTAACACATAACAGTCTAGGTTGTAAGGCTTGGCAGAGAAGACTTCACATTCCAAGTTCTGGCGGCAGAGTGCACTAACACATAACAGCCTAGGTTGTAAGGCTTGGCAGAGAAGACTTGACATTCCAAGTTCTGGCGGCAGAGTGCCCTAACACATAATTGCCTACGCTAGTAAGCCTTCGCAGAGAAGAGTTGACAAGTTTTGCCGGCAGAGTGCACTATCACAAAACAGGCTAGACTTGTAAGACTTGGTAGAGAGGAGTTGGCAACACCTGCCGCCAGAGTGCACTTACACATTACAGCCTATGCTAGTAAGGCTTGGCAGAGAAGAGCTGACAAGTTCTGCCGCCAGAGTACACTAACACATAACAGCCTAAGTTTGAAAGCTTTGGCAGAGAAGAGTTGACAAGTTCTGCCGGCAGAGTGCACTAACACATAACAGCCTAGGCTTGTAAGGCCTGGCAGAGAAGACTTGACATTCCAAGTTCTGGCGGCAGAGTGCACTAACACATAATAGCCTACGGTAGTAAGGCTTCGTAGAGAAGAGTTGACAAGTTTTGCCGGCAGAGTGCACTATCTCAAAACAGGCTAGACTTGTAAGACTTGGTAGAGAGGAGTTGGCAAGACCTGCCGCCAGAGTGCACTTACACATTACAGCCTATGTTTGTAAGGCTTGGCAGAGAAGAGCTGACAAGTTCTGCCGCCAGAGTACACTAACACATAACAGCCTAAGCTTGTAAGGTTTGGCACAGAAGAGTTGACAAGTTCTGCCGGCAGAGTGCACTAACACATAACAGCCTACGCTTGTAAGGCTTGGCAGGGAAGAGCTGACAAGCTCTGCCGCCAGAGTACACTAACACATAACAGCCTAAGTAAGGCTTCGCAGAGAAGAGTTGACAAGCTTTGCGGGAAGAGTGCACTATCACATAACAGCCTAGCTCTGTAAGTCTTGGCAGACAATAGTTGACATTCCAAGATCTACCGGCAGAGTGCACTAGCGCATAAGAACCTAGGCTTGTAAGGCTTGGCACCGAAGAGTTGACATTCCAAGTTCTGCCGGCAGAGAGCACTTACAATAACAGCCCACGCTTGTAAGTCTTGGCAGAGAAGAGTTGACAAGTTCAGCCGCCAGAGTACACTAACACATAACAACCTAAGCTTGAAAGGTTTGGCAGAGAAGAGTTGACAAGTTCTGCCGGCAGAGTGCACTAACACATAAAAGCCTAGGTTGTAAAGCTTGGCAGAGAAGACTTGACATTCCAAGTTCTGGCGGCAGAGTGCATTAACACATAATAGCCTACGGTAGTAAGGCTTCGTAGAGAAGAGTTGACAAGTTTTGCCGGCAGAGTGCACTATCACAAAACAGGCTAGATTTGCAAGACTTGGTAGAGAGGAGTTGGCAACACCTGCCGCCAGAGTGCACTTACACATTACAGCCTATGCTTGTAAGGCTTGACAGAGAAGAGCTGACAAGTTCTGCCGCCAGAGTACACTAACACATAGCAGCCTAAGCTTGAAAGGTTTGGCAGAGAAGAGTTGACAAGTTCTGCCGGCAGAGTGCACTTACACATAACAGCATATGCTTCTAAGGCTTGACAGAGAAGAGTTGCCAAGTTTTGCCGGCAGAGTGCACCATCACATAAGAGCCTAGACTTGTAAGACTTGATGGAGAGGAGTTGACAAGTCCTGCCTGCAGAGTGCACCATCACATAACAGCCTAGGCTTGTAAGGCCTGGCAGAGAAGACTTGACATTCCAATTTCTGGCGGCAGAGTGCACTAACACACAATAGCCTATGCTAGTAAGGCTTTGCCGAGAGGAGTTGACAAGTTTTGCCGCCAGAGTGCACTATCACATAACAGGCTTGACTTGTGAGACTTGGTAGAGAGGAGTTGATAATTCCTGCCGGCAGAGTGAACTTACACATTACAGCCTATGCTTGTAAGGCTTGGTAGAGAAGAGTTGACAAGTTCCGCCGGCACAGTGCACTTACACATAACAGCATATGCTTCTAAGGCTTGGCACACAAGTGTTGCCAAGTTTTGCCGGCAGAGTGCACTTACAAATAACAGCCTATGCTTGTCAGGCTTGGCAGACAAGAGCTGACAAGTTTTGCCGGCAGAGTGCACTAACACATAACAGCCTATGCTTGTAAGGCTTGGCAGACAATGACTTGAAATTCCAAGTTCTGGCGGCAGAGTGCACTAACACATAATAGCCTACGCTAGTAAGGCTTCATCGAGAAGAGTTGACATGTTTTGCCGGCAGAGTGCACTATCACATAACAGGCTAGACTTGTAAGACTTGGTAGAGAGGAGTTGAAGAGTCCTACCGGTAGAGTGCACTTACACATTACAACCTATGCTTGTGAGGCTTGCCAGAGAAGAGTTGACAAGTTCTGCCGGCAGAGTGCACTTACGCTTAACAGCCTATGCTTGGAAGCCGCGGCAGAGAAGAGTTGACAAGTCCTGCCGGCAGAGTGCACTTACACATAACAGTCTATGCTTGTAAGGCATGGCAGAGAAGAGTTGACAAGTTCTGCCGGCAGAGTGCACTTACACATTACAGCCTATGCTTGTAAGGCTTGGTAGAGAAGAGTTGACAAGTTCTGCCGGCAGAGTGCAATTACACATTACAGCCTATGCTTGTAAGGCTTGGCAGAGAAGAGTTGACAAGTTCTGCCGGCAGAGTGCACTTACACATAACATCCTATGCTTCTAAGGCTTCGCAGACAAGAGTTGACAAGTCCTATCGGCAGAGTGCACTTACACATAATAGCCTACGCTAGTAAGCCTTCGCAGAGAACAGTTGACAAGTTTTGCCGGCAGACTGCACTATCGAATAACAGGCTAGACTTGTAAGACTTAGTAGAGAGGAGTTGACAAGTCCTGCCGGCAGAGTGCACTTACACTTAACAGCCTATGCTTGTAAGGCTTGGCAGAGAAGAGTTGACAAGTTCTGCCGGCAGAGTGCACTTACACATTACAGCCTATGCTTGTAAGGCTTGGCAGAGAAGAGTTGACAAGTTCTGCCGGCAGAGTGCACTTACACATTACAGCCTATGCTTGTAAGGCTTGGCAGAGAAGAGGTGACAAGTCCTGCCGGCAGAGTACACTTACACATTCAGCCTATGCTTTTAAGCCTTGGCAGAGAAGAGTTGACAAGTTCTGCCGGCAGAGTGCACTATCACATAAGAGCCGAGAGTTGTAAGACATGCTACAGAGGTGTTGAGAAGTCCTGCCGGCAGAGTGCACTTACAGATAACGGCCTATGCGTGTAAGGCTTCGCAGACAAGAGTTGACAAGTTTTGCCGGCAGAGTGCACTAACACATAACAGCCTATGCTTGTAAGGCTTGGCAGACAATGACTTGAAATTCCAAGTTCTGGCGGCAGAGTGCACTAACACATAATAGCCTACGCTAGTAAGGCTTCACCGAGAAGAGTTGACATGTTTTGCCGGCAGAGTGCACTATCACATAACAGGCTAGACTTGTAAGACTTGGTAGAGAGGAGTTGAAGAGTCCTGCCGGTAGAGTGCACTTACACATTACAACCTATGCTTGTAAGGCTTGGCAGAGAAGAGTTGACAAGTTCTGCCGGCAGAGTGCACTTACGCTTAACAGCCTATGCTTGGAAGCCGTGGCAGAGAAGAGTTGACAAGTTCTGCCGGCAGAGTGCACTTACGCTTAACAGCCTATGCTTGGAAGCCGTGGCAGAGAAGAGTTGACAAGTTCTGCCGGCAGAGTGCACTTACACATAATAGCCTATGCCTGTAAGGCTTGACAGAGAAGAGTTGACAAGTTCTGCCGGCAGAGTGCACTTACACATTACAGCCTATGCTTGTAAGACTTGGCAGAGAAGAGTTGACAAGTTTTGCCGGCAGACTGCACTATCACATAACAGGCTACACATGTAAGACTTTGTAGTGAGGAGTTGACAAGTCCTGCCGGCAGAGTGCACTTGCACATAACAGTCTATGCTTGTAAGGCTTGGCAGAGAAGAGTTGACAAGTTCTGCCGGCAGAGTGCACTTACACATTACAGCCTATGCTTGTAAGGCTTGGTAGAGAAGAGTTGACAAGTTCTGCCGGCAGAGTGCACTTACACATTACAGCCTATGCTTGTAAGGCTTGACAGAGAAGAGTTGACAAGTTCTGCCGGCAGAGTGCACTTACACATTACAGCCTATGCTTGTAAGGCTCGGTAGAGAAGAGTTGACAAGTTCTGCCGGGAGAGTGCACTTACACATTACAGCCTATGCTTGTAAGGCTTGACAGAGAAGAGTTGACAAGGTTTGCCGGCAGAGTGCACCATCACATAAGAGCCTAGACTTGTAAGACTTGGTAGAGAGGAGTTGACAAGTCCTGCCCGCAGAGTGCACCATCACCTTGCAGCCTAGGGTTGTAAGGCCTGGCAGAGAAGACTTGACATAGCAATTTCTGGCGGCAGAGTGCACTAACACACAATAGCCTATGCTAGTAAGGCTTTGCCGAGAGGAGTTGACAAGTTTTGCCGCCAGAGTGCACTATCACATAACAGGCTAGACTTGTGAGACTTGGTAGAGAGGAGTTGACAATTCCTGCCGGCAGAGTGCACTTACACATTACAGCCTATGCTTGTAAGGCTTGGTAGAGAAGAGTTGACAAGTTCCGCCGGCACAGTGCACTTACACATAACAGCATATGCTTCTAAGACCTGGCACACAAGTGTTGCCAAGTTTTGCCGGCAGAGTGCACTTGCAAATAACATCCTACGCTTGTCAGGCTTGGCAGACAAGAGCTGACAAGTTTTGCCGGCAGATTGCACTAACACATAACAGCCTATGCTTGTAAGGCTTGGCAGACAATGACTTGAAATTCCAAGTTCTGGCGGCAGAGTGCACTAACACACAATAGCCTACGCTAGTAAGGCTTAACCAAGAAGAGTTGACATGTTTTGCCGGCAGAGTGCACTATCACATAACAGGCTAGACTTGTAAGACTTGGTAGAGAGGAGTTGACGAGTCCTGCCGGTAGAGTGTACTTACACATTACAACCTATGCTTGTAAGGCTTGGCAGAGAAGAGTTGACAAGTTCTGCCGGCAGAGTGCACTTACACATTACAGCCTATGCTAGTAAGGCTTGGCAGCGAAGAGTTGACATTCCAAGTTCTGTAGGCAGAGTGCACTATCTCATAACAGCTTAGTCGTGCAAGGGTTGGCAGAAAAGAGTTGACATTCCAAGTTCTGCCCGCAGAGTGCAGTGACACATAATGGCCTATGCTTGTAAGGCTTGGCAGAGAAGAGTTCACAAGTTCTGTCGGCACAGTGCAGTTACACATAACAGCCTATGCTTGTAAGGCTTGGCAGAAAAGAGTTGACAAGTCCTGCCGGCAGAGTGAACTTACACATAATAGCCTATGCTAGTAAGGCTTGTCAGCGAAGAGTTGACATTCCAAGTTCTGTAGGCAGAGTGCACTATCTCATAACAGCTTAGTCGTGCAAGGGTTGGCAGAAAAGAGTTGACATTCCAAGTTCTGCCCGCAGAGTGCAGTGACACATAATGGCCTATGCTTGTAAGGCTTGCCAGAGAAGAGTTGACAAGTTCTGTCGGCAGAGTGCACTTACACATTACAGCCTATGCTTGTAAGGCTTGGCAGAGAAGAGTGGACAAGTCCTGCCGGCAGAGTGCACTTAGACATTCAGCCTATGCTTGTAAGGCTTGGCAGAGAAGAGTTGACAAGTTTTGCCGGCAGACTGCACTATCACATAACAGGCTAGACTTGTAAGACTTGGTAGAGAGGAGTGGACAAGTCCTGCCGGCAGAGTGCACTTAGACATTCAGCCTATGCTTGTAAGGCTTGGCAGAGAAGAGTTGACAAGTTTTGCCGGCAGACTGCACTATCACATAACAGGCTAGACTTGTAAGACTTGGTAGAGAGGAGTTGACAGGTCCTGCCGGCAGAGTGCACTTAGACATTCAGCCTATGCTTGTAAGGCTTGGCAGAGAAAAGTTGACAAGTTCTGCCGGCAGAGTGCACTTACACATTAAAGCCTATGCTTGTAAGGCTTGACAGAGAAGAGTTGACAAGTCCTGCCGGCAGAGTGCACTTACACATTCAGCCTATGCTTGTAAGGCTTGGCAGAGAAGAGTTGACAGGTTCTGCCCGCAGAGTGCACTTACATATTACAGCCTATGCTTGTATGGCTTGGCAGAGAAGAGTTGACAAGTGCTGCCGGCAGAGTGCACTTACACATTCAACCTATGCTTGTAAGGCTTGGCAGAGAAGAGTTGACAAGTTCTGCCGGCAGAGTGCACTTACACATTACAGCCTATGCTTGTAAGGCTTGGCAGTGAAGAGTTGACAAGTTCTGTCTGCAGAGTGCACTTACACATAATAGCCTATGCTTGTAAGGCTTGGCAGAGAAGAGTTGACTAGTCCTGCTGGCAGAGTGAACTTACACATTACAGCCTATGTTTGTAAGGCTTGGCAGTGAAGAGTTGACAAGTGCTGCCGGCAGAGTGCACTTACACATTCAACCTATGCTTGTAAGGCTTGGCAGAGTAGAGTTGACAAGTTCTACCGGCAGAGTGCACTTACACATTACAGCCTATGCTTGTAGGGCTTGGCAGTGAAGAGTTGACAAGTTCTGCCCGCAGAGTGCACTTACACATAATAGCCTATGCTTGTAAGGCTTGGCACAGAAGAGTTGACAAGTTCTGCTGGCAGAGTGCACTTACACATTCAGCCTATGCTTCTAAGCCTTCGCAGAGAAGAGTTGACTAGTCCTGCCGGCAGAGTGCACTTACACATAACAGCCTATGCTTGAGGACTTGGGAGGCAGAGTTGACAAGTGCTGCCGGCAGAGTGCACTAACGCACAACAGCCTAGGCTTGTAAGGTTTGGCAGAGAGGAGTTGACATTCCAAATTCTGCCGGGAGAGCGCGCTAACATATTACATCCTAGGCTTGTAACACTTGGTAGACAGGAGTTCACATTGGAAATTCTGCCGGCAGAGTGCTCTATCACATAACAGTATAGTCTAGTAAGGCTTGGCAGAGAAGAGTTGACATTCCAAGTTCTGCCGGCAGAGTGCACTAACACATAATAGCCTAGGCTAGTAAGGCTTGGCAGAGGAGAGTTGACATTCCAAGTTCTGCTGGCAGAGTGCACTATCACATTTCAGCCTAGGATTTTAAGGCTTGGCAGAGAAGAGTTGACATTCCAAGTTCTGCCGGCAGAGTGCACTAACACATAATAGCCTAGGCTTGTAAGGCTTGCCAGAGAAAACTTGACAGATTCTGCCGGCAGAGTGCACTATCATATAATAGCTTAGGCTTGTAAGATTTGGCAGAGAAGAGTTGACATTCCAAGTTCTGCCGGCAGAGTGCACTTACACATTACAGCCTATGCTTGTAAGGCTTGGCAGAGAAGAGTTGACAAGTTCTGCCCGCAGAGTGCACTTACACATAATAGCCTATGCTTGTAAGGCTTGGCAGAGAAGAGTTGACATGTTCTGCCCCCAGAGTGCACTTACACATTACAGCCTATGCTTGTAAGGCTTGGCAGAGAAGAGTTGACATGTCCTGCCGGCAGAGTGCACTTACACATTCAGCCTATACTTGTAAGCCTTGGCAGAGAAGAGTTGACTGGTCCTGCCGGCAGAATGCACTTACACATAACAGCCTATGCTTGTAGACTTGGCAGAGAAGAGTTGACAAGTTCTGCCGGCAGAGCGCACTAACGCACAACAGCCTAGGCTTGTAAGGTTTGGCAGAGAGGAGTTGACATTCCAAATTCTGCCGGGAGAGCGCGCTAACACAGTACAGCCTAGGCTTGTAAGACTTGGTAGACAGGAGTTCACATTGGAAATTCTGCCGGCAGAGTGCACTATCACATAATAGGCTAGGTTTGTAAGGTTTGGCAGAGAAGAGTTGACATTCCAAGTTCTGCCGGCAGAGCGCACTAACACATAACAGCCTAGGGTTTTGAGGCTTGGCAGAGAAGGGTTGACAAGTTCTGCCGGCAGAGTGCACTATCACATAATAGCCTAGGCTTGTATCACTTGGTAGACAGGAGTTTACATTCGAAGTTCTGCCGGCAGAGTGCACTAAAACATAACAGCATAGGCTAGTAAGGCTTCGCAGAGAAGAGTTGACATTCCAAGTTCTGCCGGCAGAGTGCGCTATCACATAACAGCTTAGTCGTGTAAGGGTTGGCAGAAAAGGGTTGATATTCCAAGTTCTGCCGGCAGAGTGCACTAACACATAACAGCCTAGGCTAGTAAGGCTTGGCAGAGGAGAGTTGACATTCCAAGTTCTGCTGGCAGAGTGCACTATCACATTTCAGCCTAGGATTTTAAGGCTTGGCAGAGAAGAGTTGACATTCCAAGTTCTGCCGGCAGAGTGCACTAACACATAATAGCCTAGGCTTGTAAGGCTTGCCAGAGAAAACTTGACAGATTCTGCCGGCAGAGTGCACTATCATATAATAGCTTAGGCTTGTAAGATTTGGCAGAGAAGAGTTGACATTCCAAGTTCTGCCGGCAGAGTGCACTTACACATTACAGCCTATGCTTGTAAGGCTTGGCAGAGAAGAGTTGACAAGTTCTGCCCGCAGAGTGTACTTACACATAATAGCCTATGCTTGTAAGGCTTGGCAGAGAAGAGTTGACATGTTCTGCCCCCAGAGTGCACTTACACATTACAGCCTATGCTTGTAAGGCTTGGCAGAGAAGAGTTGACATGTCCTGCCGGCAGAGTGCACTTACACATTCAGCCTATACTTGTAAGCCTTGGCAGAGAAGAGTTGACTGGTCCTGCCGGCAGAATGCACTTACACATAACAGCCTATGCTTGTAGACTTGGCAGAGAAGAGTTGACAAGTTCTGCCGGCAGAGCGCACTAACGCACAACAGCCTAGGCTTGTAAGGTTTGGCAGAGAGGAGTTGACATTCCAAATTCTGCCGGGAGAGCGCGCTAACACATTACAGCCTAGGCTTGTAAGACTTGGTAGACAGGAGTTCACATTGGAAATTCTGCCGGCAGAGTGCACTATCACATAATAGGCTAGGCTTGTAAGGTTTGGCAGAGAAGAGTTGACATTCCAAGTTCTGCCGGCAGAGCGCACTAACACATAACAGCCTAGGGTTTTGAGGCTTGGCAGAGAAGGGTTGACAAGTTCTGCCGGCAGAGTGCACTATCACATAATAGCCTAGGCTTGTATCACTTGGTAGACAGGAGTTTGCATTCGAAGTTCTGCCGGCAGAGTGCACTAAAACATAACAGCATAGGCTAGTAAGGCTTGGCAGAGAAGAGTTGACATTCCAAGTTCTGCCGGCAGAGTGCACTATCACATAACAGCTTAGTCGTGTAAGGGTTGGCAGAAAAGGGTTGACATTCCAAGTTCTGCCGGCAGAGTGCACTAACACATAACAGCCTAAGCTTGTAAGGCTTGGCAGAGGAGAGTTGACATTCCAAGTTCTGCCGGCAGAGTGCACTATCACATAACAGCCTAGGATTTTAAGGCTTGGCAGAGAAGAGTTGACATTCCAAGTTCTGCCGGCAAAGTGGACTAACACATAATAGCCTAGGCTTGTAAGGCTTGCCAGAGAAGATTTGACAAATTCTGCCGGCAGAGTGCACTATCACATAATAGCCTAGGCTTGTAATGTTTGGCAGAGAAGAGTTGACATTCCAAGTTCTGCCGGCAGAGCGCACTAACACATAACAGCCTAGGGTTTTGAGGCTTGGCAGAGAAGAGTTGACAAGTTCTGCTGGCAGAGTGCACTATCACATAATAGCCTAGGCTTGCATCACTTGGTAATCAGGAGTTTACATTCGAAGTTCTGCCGGCAGAGTGCACTAAAACATAACAGCATAGGCTAGTAAGGCTTGGCAGAGAAGAGTTGACATTCCAAGTTCTGCCGGCAGAGTGCACTTACACATTACAGCCTATGCTTGTAAGGCTTGGCAGTGAAGAGTTGACAAGTTCTGTCTGCAGAGTGCACTTACACATAATAGCCTATGCTTGTAAGGCTTGGCAGAGAAGAGTTGACTAGTCCTGCTGGCAGAGTGAACTTACACATTACAGCCTATGTTTGTAAGGCTTGGCAGTGAAGAGTTGACAAGTGCTGCCGGCAGAGTGCACTTACACATTCAACCTATGCTTGTAAGGCTTGGCAGAGTAGAGTTGACAAGTTCTACCGGCAGAGTGCACTTACACATTACAGCCTATGCTTGTAGGGCTTGGCAGTGAAGAGTTGACAAGTTCTGCCCGCAGAGTGCACTTACACATAATAGCCTATGCTTGTAAGGCTTGGCACAGAATAGTTGACAAGTTCTGCTGGCAGAGTGCACTTACACATTCAGCCTATGCTTCTAAGCCTTAGCAGAGAAGAGTTGACTAGTCCTGCCGGCAGAGTGCACTTACACATAACAGCCTATGCTTGAGGACTTGGGAGGCAGAGTTGACAAGTGCTGCCGGCAGAGTGCACTAACGCACAACAGCCTAGGCTTGTAAGGTTTGGCAGAGAGGAGTTGACATTCCAAATTCTGCCGGGAGAGCGCGCTAACATATTACATCCTAGGCTTGTAACACTTGGTAGACAGGAGTTCACATTGGAAATTCTGCCGGCAGAGTGCTCTATCACATAACAGTATAGTCTAGTAAGGCTTGGCAGAGAAGACTTGACATTCCAAGTTCTGCCGGCAGAGTGCACTAACACATAATAGCCTAGGCTTGTAAGGCTTGGCAGAGAAGAGTTGACAAGTTCTGCCGGCAGAGTGCACTTACACATTACAGCCTATGCTTGTAGACTTGGCAGAGAAGAGTTGACAAGTTCTGCCGGCAGACTGCACTAACGCACAACAGCCTAGGCTTGTAAGGTTTGGCAGAGAGGAGTTGCATTCCAATTTCTGCCGGGAGAGCGCGCTAACACATTACAGCCTAGGCTTGTAACACTTGGTAGACTGCAGTTCACATTGGAAATTCTGCCGGCAGAGTGCTCTACCACATAACAGTATAGTCCAGTAAGGCTTGGCAGAGAAGAGTTGACATTCCAAGTTCTGCCGGCAGAGTGCACTAGCACATAACAGCCTAGGCTTGTAAGGCTTGCCAGAGAATATTTGACAAATTCTGCCGGCAGAGTGCACTATCACACAATAGCCTAGGCTTGTAAGGTTTGGCAGAGAAGAGTTGACAAGTCCTGCCGGCAGAGTGCACTTACACATTACAGCCTATGCTTGTAAGGCTTGGCAGAGAAGAGTTGACAAGTTCTGCCCGCAGAGTGCACTGACACATTACAGCCTATGCTTGTAAGGCTTGGCAGAGAAGAGTTGACAAGTTCTGCCGGCAGAATGCACTTACACATAACAGCCTATGTTTCTAAGGCTTGGCAGACAAGAGTTGACAAGTCTTGTCGGCAGAGTGCACTTACACATAATAGCCTACGCTAGTAAGGCTTCGCAGAGAAGAGTTGACAAGTTTTGCCGGCAGACTGCACTATCACATAACAGGCTAGACTTGTAAGACTTGGCAGAGAAGAGTGGACAAGTCCTGCCGGCAGAGTGCACTTACACATTCTGCCTATGCTTCTAAGGCTTGGCAGAGAAGAGTTGACAAGTTCTGCCCGCAGAGTGCACTTACACATTCAACCTATGCTTGTAAGGCTTGGCAGTGAAGAGTTGACAAGTTCTGCCCGCAGAGTGCACTTACACATAATAGCCTATGCTTGTAAGGCTTGGCAGAGAAGAGTTGACAAGTTCTGCTGGCAGAGTGCACTTACACATTACAGCCTATGCTTGTAAGGCTTGGCAGAGAAGAGTTGACAAGTCCTGCCGGCAGACTGCACTTACACATTCAGCCTATGCTTCTAAGCCTTGGCAGAGAAGAGTTGACTAGTCCTGCCGGCAGAGTACACTTACACATAACAGCCTATGCTTGTAGACTTGGCAGAGCAGAGTTGACAAGTTCTGCCGGCAGAGTGCACTAACGCACAACAGCCTAGGCTTGTAAGGTTTGGCAGAGAGGAGTTGACATTCCAAATTCTGCCGGGAGAGCGCGCTAACACATTACAGCCTAGGCTTGTAACACTTGCTAGACAGGAGTTCACATTGGAAAGTCTGCCGGCAGAGTGCTCAATCACATAACAGTATAGTCTAGTAAGGCTTGGCAGAGAAGAGTTGACATTCCAAGTTCTGCCGGCAGAGTGCACTAACACATAACAGCCTAGGGTTTTGAGGCTTGGCAGAGAAGGGTTGACAAGTTCTGCCGGCAGAGTGCACTATCACATAATAGCCTAGGCTTGTATCACTTGGTAGACAGGAGTTTACATTCGAAGTTCTGCCGGCAGAGTGCACTAAAACATAACAGCATAGGCTAGTAAGGCTTGGCAGAGAAGAGTTGACATTCCAAGTTCTGCCGGCAGAGTGCGCTATCACATAACAGCTTAGTCGTGTAAGGGTTGGCAGAAAAGGGTTGACATTCCAAGTTCTGCCGGCAGAGTGCACTAACACATAACAGCCTAGGCTAGTAAGGCTTGGCAGAGGAGAGTTGACATTCCAAGTTCTGCTGGCAGAGTGCACTATCACATTTCAGCCTAGGATTTTAAGGCTTGGCAGAGAAGAGTTGACATTCCAAGTTCTGCCGGCAGAGTGCACTAACACATAATAGCCTAGGCTTGTAAGGCTTGCCAGAGAAAACTTGACAGATTCTGCCGGCAGAGTGCACTATCATATAATAGCTTAGGCTTGTAAGATTTGGCAGAGAAGAGTTGACATTCCAAGTTCTGCCGGCAGAGTGCACTTACACATTACAGCCTATGCTTGTAAGGCTTGGCAGAGAAGAGTTGACAAGTTCTGCCCGCAGAGTGCACTTACACATAATAGCCTATGCTTGTAAGGCTTGGCAGAGAAGAGTTGACATGTTCTGCCGGCAGAGTGCACTTACACATTACAGCCTATGCTTGTAAGGCTTGGCAGAGAAGAGTTGACATGTCCTGCCGGCAGAGTGCACTTACACATTCAGCCTATACTTGTAAGCCTTGGCAGAGAAGAGTTGACTGGTCCTGCCGGCAGAATGCACTTACACATAACAGCCTATGCTTGTAGACTTGGCAGAGAAGAGTTGACAAGTTCTGCCGGCAGAGCGCACTAACGCACAACAGCCTAGGCTTGTAAGGTTTGGCAGAGAGGAGTTGACATTCCAAATTCTGCCGGGAGAGCGCGCTAACACATTACAGCCTAGGCTTGTAACACTTGGTAGACAGGAGTTCACATTGGAAATTCTGCCGGCAGAGTGCACTATCACATAATAGGCTAGGCTTGTAAGGTTTGGCAGAGAAGAGTTGACATTCCAAGTTCTGCCGGCAGAGCGCACTAACACATAATAGCCTAGGCTTGTATCACTTGGTAGACAGGAGTTTGCATTCGAAGTTCTGCCGGCAGAGTGCACTAAAACATAACAGCATAGGCTAGTAAGGCTTGGCAGAGAAGAGTTGACATTCCAAGTTCTGCCGGCAGAGTGCACTATCACATAACAGCTTAGTCGTGTAAGGGTTGGCAGAAAAGGGTTGACATTCCAAGTTCTGCCGGCAGAGTGCACTAACACATAACAGCCTAAGCTTGTAAGGCTTGGCAGAGGAGAGTTGACATTCCAAGTTCTGCCGGCAGAGTGCACTATCACATAACAGCCTAGGATTTTAAGGCTTGGCAGAGAAGAGTTGACATTCCAAGTTCTGCCGGCAAAGTGGACTAACACATAATAGCCTAGGCTTGTAAGGCTTGCCAGAGAAGATTTGACAAATTCTGCCGGCAGAGTGCACTATCACATAATAGCCTAGGCTTGTAATGTTTGGCAGAGAAGAGTTGACATTCCAAGTTCTGCCGGCAGAGCGCACTAACACATAACAGCCTAGGGTTTTGAGGCTTGGCAGAGAAGAGTTGACAAGTTCTGCTGGCAGAGTGCACTATCACATAATAGCCTAGGCTTGCATCACTTGGTAATCAGGAGTTTACATTCGAAGTTCTGCCGGCAGAGTGCACTAAAACATAACAGCATAGGCTAGTAAGGCTTGGCAGAGAAGAGTTGACATTCCAAGTTCTGCCGGCAGAGTGCACTATCACATAACAGCTTAGTCGTGTAAGGGTTGGCAGAAAAGGGTTGACATTCCAAGTTCTGCCGGCAGAGTGCACTAACACATAATAGCCTAGGCTTGTAAGGCTTGCCAGAGAAGATTTGACAAATTCTGCCGGCAGAGTGCACAATCATATAATAGCCTAGGCTTGTAAGATTTGGCAGAGAAGAGTTGACATTCCAAGTTCTGCCTGCAGAGCGCACTAACACATAACAGCCTAGGGTTTTGAGGCTTGGCAGAGAAGAGTTGACAAGTTCTGCCGGCAGAGTGCACTATCACATAATAGCCTAGGCTTGTATCACTTGGTAGACAGGAGTTTACATTCGAAGTTCTGCCGGCAGAGTGCACTAAAACATAACAGCATAGGCTAGTAAGGCTTGGCAGAGAAGAGTTGACATTCCAAGTTCTGACGGCAGAGTGCACTATCACATAACAGCTTAGTCGTGTAAGGGTTGGCAGAAAAGAGTTGACATTCGAAGTTCTGCCGGCAGAGTGCACTAACACATAACAGCCTAGGCTTGTAAGGCTTGGCAGAGGAGAGTTGACATTCCAAGTTCTGCCGGCAGAGTGCACTAACAAATAACAGCCTAGGATTTTAAGGCTTGGCAGAGAAGAGTTGACATTCCAAGTTCTGCCGGTAGAGTGCACTAACACTTAACAGCCTGGGCTTGTAAGACTTTGTGGAGAGGAGTTGACATTCCAAGTTCTGCCGGCAGATTGCACTATGACATATCAGCTTAGTCGTGTAAGGGTTGGCAGAAAAGAGTTGACATTCCAAGTTCTGCCGGCAGAGTGCACTAACATATAACAGCTTAGGATTTTAAGGCTTGGCAGAGAAGAGTTGAATTCCAAGTTCTGCCGGTAGAGTGCAGTAACACTTAACAGCCTGGGCTTGTAAGACTTGGTGGAGAGGAGTTGACATTCCAAGTTCTGCCGGCAGAGTGCACTAACACAAAACAGCCTATAGGGAGCACGAAATTCGAACGCACATGAGTAGCTCCAATCCCTACTAAGGTATGGAGCGCTGTTGCCGGTTCATATCGCTATGCGAAAGAAAGAGAGCGTTACCTGTAGACAACAGCGAGAATGGTGAAGGGTTGCAAGGTGCACAATTAAAACCTGTCAGAACAATTTCTGTCTCTTTAAAATGAGACAATAGGTTCTCTAATCCTGTAATTTGCTTCAAATATAAATTCCTCGTGTATGCAGATAATTTTCATTTGTAATCTAATGTTCAACGGAGTTCATATCTTTCGAGTTGAAAATTGGGCCTAGGTGATAAAAAAAACTAAAAACTCAACTTTGTAATATTTTATTATATCCTATTTGATCGCGTAATTCCCTCCCCGTTTTTTTTCCTCAAAAAATTTGTTTGAAGACATTGGGGAGGGAATTATACGAGTGGTGTTTGTATGAATTCAGAAAGGAAGGGAAACCATATAGTATTATGTAAAAGTTATATATGTATACAGTAATTTGTGAATGAACTGGATGCATACCACGGCTTCATTGGGCCTACAATGTTTCTTTTCTATGACTGTTCTGCGGTCTCACTTTCGTCACTATCATCACTATTTTCATTTATATCTGGCTCAGATAACACATCTTCATGTTCACTATTCCACCACATGTCGTCAGAACCATTAATGGCACAAATACCAGTTTTTTTTTTTTTTTTTTTTTTTTTTTTTTTTTTTTTTTTAAACTCTTCTTAACAATGACGACTTGTAACAAACTGACTTAGAAACACGTCTGCAACTTCATATTTCAACTTTATGATACGTTGTTACAATGGCAATACGAGTATTTTTGTGGTAAGCACTGCGTCCATTGTTGTCCGTGACAGACACCGCTGCGTCGATTGTTGTCCATTATTAAGTCATTTGAAGGCCGCTCCAATAAGAACGAACCAGGAGAGGGAATTATGCGATGTTTAATAGGTAAATAATTTTTAGTGACTGAAAATCATAGGAGAGGGAAATATGGAAGGGGCGGGGGACTTTATGCGATAAAATACGGTAAACCTAAACGGAGGTTGTAGTTGTGCAATTTGAGGCATTTTCTGATAGGTATTTCTCATATTTTTCTCAATTTTTCTAAGTTTCTATACAGAGTTTCTGCACATGTTAATCAGTTTCTATATTAGGTATTCTAAGTAAAAATCTACATCATTTAACAAGTGCCTAAGTACAATTTCAAGCCACCTTTTACGAGTAATATTCCAATGTGGCCTTCTCGGTTGTGTATTTTTGGCATTTCAGCACTTACAATGTTCCTTATGATGCAATTTGAGCGGTTAGCGCGCTCGCCTACCACCTAGGCGGCCCGGGTTCGATCCCAGGGACCCGCATGTGGTATTCGTGGTGGACGAAGCGGCGTCAGGGCGGGTTTTCTCCGGGTACTCCGGTTTCCCCCGCCATTTCATTCCACCGGTGCTCCATCTTCATGTATCATCAGTGTCACCGCCTGCGGTGCCGTAGTAGTAAAAGCGGGCGTTAAACACTACAACAACCATTATGATGCAATTTGTAAGTTATCATAGCGAAGCTCCGAAAATAGTTTCCCCAATATGTGCCAACCAGAATTTTCAATGCGGTTATTAATGTAAGGCAAGTATGTTAGGCTAACATGCTCATCAAAGTTTATATTATATTACATATAGCAAAGACAGAAACTCGCCATTGAAAAAAAAAAAAATTTTTTTAAACCAGCTGCGTGAAGACTATTTTTAGCAAACTTATTTTATAGCTCAGTAAGAAACATAAATATGCAGTGTTGATTAAAACTTGTGAACAATGTATCGCAAAGAGAATTTGTCATAAAATAGCTTAAATTTTTGGTTTAAAACACGTAATCCAGGAATGACTTAACATACATACATATATGCACCAAGCTTTGAAGGCCACTTCTTTATACAGGTTCAGCAGTACATTTTTCTGAAAGTCGTCCAGATTCGAAACCCGTGTTCCTGTTTCACGGTATTTTCCAGGGGATATAAACAAGGGCCGCCCGAATTAAGAAGTGGTTATTTTACCTTATTGCACTACGCGCGACAGTGAATGTTTACTTACATTGCATGCTTTAGTTATAAGCGCCCGGCTCTGTTTAAATACATTGTTCGCACACATTTCCTCTGAGGATAATTCTTTTAAAATAGTGTAAACACTGAAAATAATAGCCCGCGCATCTGAATGCAATACTTTCCCTTTCGATTTACTTGTCTGTAAGCCGCTTGTACCAGGTTTTGATAATGCCATGTTTCTTAGCAACAAAACGAGTTACAGTAATTGTAAGACACAGGTAACACTGTACATATACGTCAGACTTCGAACACGCATAAGAATAAACTTAAATTCTTTTTCCTATCCTGCAGACATCTCACTCCTTGAGGAGAAAGACATTTGAGACGATAAATAAACAATCATGATGCAAGGAAAGTGTCGTTTGCTATTGCTGAGCGCCGCGTTTCTTCAATCACTCATATCTTGGGCTACAGGCCACCTAAAATATTGCTTCTTGGACAGTCAGCTTCAACATTTCTAGCTCTTTGCAATGGAACTCTTTGTAGCAATGAGCCGTTTCTGGATTTGATGAGCGCAAAGATAAAAGTGAAAAGCAAATATTGCGCTTGACAGCGCGTTACCGAACTGGGCAACGTCGCCTCTCTAGGATTGGCTACTTGACTTGCTCTCACATACCTTCTTCTAGCTTACAATTCAATTCAAAATTGGATTTTGGGTTTGGTAGAACCAAAACCCAGGCAGTTTAGGGTTTTACCCTCTTCAGCCTAGTATTTTTATTTTTGTCTTGTTACGTGAGAGATCCTTCAGCGTGTACGTATGGCAGATTATTGTTGTTATTATGATGTGTAAATATGCATCTTGTTGTTTATTTTGTACATATACTTGTATATATATTTTGTTTATTTATTTATATATATATTTTTTGTTTTGTTGTTTTTGTTGGTTTTTTTTTTTTTTTTTTTTTTTGTATTTTGCATATTTACACATTTACAATGTTAAGTGTGTTTGTTAAGCCCCGGGTCCCACAACATGTCGCCGTCTCTGCTTCTGCCCTCAGACTTTTGTTTGGTGCATGTTTTTTATTATTTGTTAGCTCAACCTTGCATTTTTAAATTATTTGTGGTTTTGTTCTCTTGACTCGGGGGGTGATGACTATTAGATGTTTACTAATGCTTGGAGATATTGCTCTACTTGTTCTTTTTGTTGCTCTTGGTGTTTGTCATAAATTTCGATTAGGGTTAGTAGAGGTGGATTTTCTTCTTGTTGTTCAGGAGGGAGTTTTCTCATGGTTTGTGCTGTTCTTATTAATATTCGTCTGTAGAGTCTGGTATGAGCATTGTGTATATAATTCAGCATCAGATTTGCAATATGCTTGTCTATTGGCATTGTCCTTGCATACTCGTGGATTAATGTGTTTTTATAGTTGGGGAAGAGTTTGTTGGCAGTTCGTAGGCATCTACGCTCAAACGCTTGAATCCTTGCCATGGTTGTTTTTGATATAAGTGGCATCAGGGCCACTGCTCCGTATGTTAGACAGGGACGGATTAGCGCTCCGCCTCATGTGCCTTCTTATTCCGTATGTCCTATAGACAGAAATGAATAGCTGGTTCCGCCTATTGCAGTTTCATTCTTTCCCGCGTGAAATTTCTCAAATGGGCACGTGGGAAAAGGGGATGATTCAGAGTCAGTTAAAGACCAGACAAAAATATGCACTGGTCATCCATTCAAAGCAGAACGTCGTGACTTTAATCCCAATGAAATATGGCTGCAGTAAAGGATGGGGAGAGCCCACGTAAAATAGTGAGATGATACACGTGGATAATCATAGGGTGGTATTAGGTTACAATTACATTGATTGGAAAAAGAAAATAAATATAAATAAATAAATTGAAGCATTTATGCTACGAGCAGGTTTTTTTTTTTTTTTTTTTTTTTTTTTTCTTTTTACTTTTACTTTTACTGTCCACCAGAAGAAAGCGAGCTGGAGAAATGTGTTAGAAAAACACTATCATATTTATGCACGCTAGCGATTCACATATCAGCGTTGCCAACTAGAGTTCGACTTATTTGTACAATACGTTTATTACAAAACTTGGCCGACAGTTCATGGGTCATGTGACCTTTATTACATTTCCCCGCGTGCACGTGCTAACAGTCAGATGTACGTCAGTCTTACTTCAGTTAGATACACGTTCTGTGGTGTTTTAGTCCAGTTCACATGTGGATAACATTAGAAACATAATTAAATTTCCTGGCGTCCGTCCCGAGTAGAAACACTGTTCGTTTGCTTGTAAATAAATTCAGGGAGACCGGAACAATTCGTGATACGAAAGTAAAAGTAAAACGGCGAGGGCTTACGGAACAGAAATTAGACGAAATCGGAAGAAGTTTAGAACGGTCACTTCGAAAATCTCTTAGGCAACTTCTACAAGATAAAATTAAATATCAGGAGAGAAATTAATGCTATAACGGTAACTGAACTAATGCATGTGGATGAAAATGTCTTCAGATGATACCGTAGATACGGTATACCTGTATACCTGTAAAGAAAATAAATAAAAGCACCTTTGAGTAACCGCAAATACCAGAGGAGATTTCTTTACTGTTGGACACACACTACAAAATTTCATAGTGAAACATCCGAACACACTCAGGGGTTCAGTTGACTTCAATCGCGGTGGTTACAGTGCAATTTCCTTGTACGGACTGTCTGATAGGGAATGCACTCAACCTTTTGAGGTCCTTTGTGTCCACTAAGAAATTGGCAAAGTGGTGATCCAAAGAGGTGCACTTAAACTACCTGCCTGGTCAATTTCCATTCCTGTAAATGCACTAAGCTGAAGAGTTTCCTTTGGATGGAAAAAGAGCACAGCGGTCCTTGGTTCACTCTGAACTACGAATGCCGTAATTGGCGTCTCCTAAAAAATCAATGTGACTATTCTGATGTCCGTTTTTTGCTGTCCGTTCAGCAAGTTCTTGCTGTAATAAATGAGTAACGTATTTCTGACACAGTTTCGGTAGTAATTATGGGACATCAAACAGAGTTAGGAAATAATTAATCACTTAAGAATTAAAGGAATTTCTTACTGTAATTAAGTTTACTATATTCCCCGATTTTACGTACAAGGAAATATTAAATAAAGCGGTTTGTACAAAGCTTATTTCAATTAAATGACAAAAGAATAAGCATTTATAAAAATCGTTTGTTGAAGAATGGGATAAATATACTTTTAATTCTAAGTGCACGCGTACTGAGCGATTTATTAACATAGTGTCCTTCCACAAAGATGAATTCACATCAAAGAACTGGCGCAAGTCCATTGGCACTAAATGCTCAGGTAATGACATTCAGCGCATGCATGCAGCTCTTGTCTGTCTGTCTGTCAGAGGATGGATATTCTCTCCATAAAACACGCTTCCAGCTGTCAAGAGTCCAATAACTCGGAGCTATGAACCATTCATACCAAAGTTCACCATTACGTTTTATGGTGTTCTGCCAACATCCCAGATACTGCGACTATTAGCAAGCCTTTGAAAATCTCATGTCAGTGTCCGAAACTTTCCATGTCGAATGCAATTTTGATGAAACAGTGCCCTTTGTCGCTGGAGCTATTGCAACGCTGATGACGGGCGGCGCCGAAACTATCTGATGTTACATTAACATGATCCTCTCACTTTTACAAACCTATTTTACTTAGCCCTTTCTCTTCTACGTACAGAAGGAATTGCATTCTACCTGAAATTAATATGTACAAATGTTTATCTCAATAACACGAAGATATAGGAATAAGAGTTCGAAAGAATGTTTAGTACAAGAGTAGAGAAAGTCATGTGAGTGCAACACATCACAGTTTTTACTATTCCAGTCATGCCGGCCATTTCTGAACATCTGAAGTATCCATTTCCAACGAAAGCAATTAGCAGGAATTTCACAAATGGCAGACAAAAGCTTTGACGAATATTCTAGTGAGAATACCGATATTTTAATTGAAACGAAGTCAAGCAACTTTAATTTTAAATAAGGAAGATCTACCATTGATTAATAGCTTACTCACGAAAGCTTGTTCATTTATATTCATCGTATGACATCATTTCCCTGTATTAAATGTGAAAATTGTTGTTGTTGTTGTTGTTTGCACAGCCTACTGGACTACTTGTAGTGCCGACTGTGAAAATAAACTCGTTTAATTTTAAATCACCATTAATATTAAGTAGTATTAAATAAATGAATCATTAATTATTTCGTGGAATATCGAAAACCAGACATAGGCAAAATCTGCTCAAAAGGGCAACTCCTCTGAAAACCCTTCTTGTCTCACTCCACTGGCCATCCGTACCCTTCACTGCCGTTCAACTTCCGGCACGCCTAATTCAGTGCCGAGTGTGACTGCTGGGACCTCTGTTTCATGAAGAGTGGCGGAGAGGAGGAAGGTTTGCTGTTATAAGGCGGATTTCAGTTTTTAAATATAAAGTAAAACGCCAATTTGATCAGAAGCATAAAGCAAACTTTTGTGATCTTACAGGTGTTTATTTGCAATTTAAAAATGTTCTTTCTGAATACTCGTATTTGTAAACATGCGAAAGGGACAATATTATTGTACTTTTTAGGGGTTTAGTTCCTTATTAGTTTATTTAATATAAGCTATTGTATTTCGTGTTTCAAATTTTCAATATAATATTGAGTTTAAAACCAAAGAATTTATGTTTTGAAACATTTTTAAACCTGAGTAGCAATGGAAATTAGTGCCCCATTTATTGTGAAGGAGAAACAGGGTAGTGTAAGAATATTACTGCATAAGATAAATCTTCAGTAATTTTCCTAACTACAGTAAGTGGCTTAAATGAATATTCTATGTAAAATATGTTTAATATAAACAAATTAATAACAACGTAGAAATTATTTCCACCGCGCACCTGGAACGAAGGCACTACTGCGTTTATTGTATCAAAACAACCTTCGTCACTGGAGAAAATACTGTGGGGTGAGCAAAGCAAGTTCAATCGCTATCTCCCTGACGTGCCCATGCTGCTCTAAACAAATACCACTCGAGGTTTTCATGTTGCATGTTAGCATGAAACCATTTCACGGCATTACTACAGATAATTCTAGCAGTACCCCAAATATTTAACAATCACCTGTATGGGCTGGAGATCCTCAATCATACTGTGGTCTCTAACTTCCTTACTGTATTAATCCTGTCCCGTTAACTTCAAACAGAATGATGCAGCACGTATAAAGTTGCTTGAGGTACTGGCGATCAACCACGCCTGGCTCCCCTATTGGCTACATAGAAATCACAAAAGTTTCTCCCCCTTTGGCTCGAGCAATCCAGTGTCCAGATGATGGTCTCACTGCCTGGAAATGACTCTGTATGGCAACATCAAAGGTGGCCACATGAATGACGATCTCTTTCCCCGCACTTTTATGGGGCTTATCTGAAAACGTTAGCATTAAATTTCTCTGGCAAGGGTATTGGTTGAAAGGTTGTAGATCTATACCGAGGGGAAAATGATACCAGAAGTTGGATAACGTGTGTTTGCTTTCTTTTATATTGTTGAGCTTAATAGCGGTGTTATTGAACACGAATACTGAAAAACGTCGTCGTTTTCATGATAACTTTGTTGTTACCTACAGTTTGTTACTTTCCTCACTGCTTGCCTACAAGAACTGGAGAAAATATATTGTAATGCTCCCTTTATACAGTTGAACCCAGTTCTAAGTAATTCGTATTAAATACTTACATTTTTCTAGGTCCCTGCAAAATGTATCTTAAAAGTGGTAATAGAGCCTTATTTATACGCAATTTCCTGTTACGCGTATTAAATTTCAGAGAAATACAACTGAGTTTTACGTAATTATTCGAGCATACACCATACACTAACTTAAAAGAAACTCGGGGCGTATTTTCCTTATCTTTGTTGACAAAGACGCAAGCTGAGCGGGCGGTTTTCGGCCGCGGAAACAAAAGACAAAGACGTTTGCTGGTACAGCCGGCAGCTTTCGGGAACAGCAAACAAAAAGTAAAGATAAAAAGGTTGGGTATCTGGTGTTAAGTCTTGAAAAGCGGTTTTGTCTTTCAGTTTTGAATTGCTCAGAAAGTAAAATTGACGAGCCATTCTTACAAAGTTATCCTTCTATCTTCTCCATGTTAATGCAAAAGTCATCCAGAGTAAATACGGCTACATGGGCTATAGTCAGAAAATTCAAGATATACAACATTTTATTTTTCATAAAAATATCTTAAATATATGCCACTTTAATCAAATCGTTAGAGGTGTGTGTGTGTGTGTCTGTCTGTCTGTGTGTGTGTGTTTTTGAAATGTTGAATATTCACAGCTAATTATGGCTACTGGTGAACTTGCTGAATGCAATCCATTTTAGATGCAAAAAATGAGATACAAAGCTTATTAAAAGCAACCGCATTTGTGGCATTTCTGAATTTTTTTAAAATTGTAATAATTGGGACATATGAAACACCTCACCTTAATTCTGCACGTGAATATGTTTTTTGCAATAAGAACTGTTGAAGCATTTGGTGTAATATACCTTTGCAAGTGATACTGAATCCTCTATTCATTAACAGAGGAAATAAACAAAGTACTGACAACATGGACGTAGTGACAAATAAACAAACAAGCAAGGGAAAAAGTAAACTGGTAAATAGCAGTAGCTACACATTTGCAACTGCCTGTCTTTGATCAGTATTGCCAACTTTCCCATGCAGTTGAAGCATTCGAGATAGATCGTAACAATAATAGCCCTAAAATAGTTCATAAGTGTAAAGTTTTTAAATTGCATATGTATACGTATAAGCTAACATACCGGAAAAATCACATTTATTTATATATGCCAGGTGAAAAGTACTACTTCGGCCATAAGTAGTGCCATATGTTTGTCATTTTCTGAGAAAAATCAAAATTTTCAAAAAATGTTTCTTGTAAAGGGTAGTTTAGGGTGGGGGAATTTTCTTCAAAATCTTCGTGTAGCATCCTTGAAATATATATATACTCTTAGATATCAACTTTGGTTTTTAACCTACTTTTTATTGCTGTCCACAGAGTGATAGACACGTGTGCGCGCACGTAGCTTTTTCTAAAACTGCTTTTTTTATTCAGGGGGCTCAAAACACATTTCCAATCTCGACATCCAATTTTTGGGTCGAATACAATATTTCGTCTATTTACTATACGTTGACTAAGCGGGATGGCTCAGGCGGTAACGTCTGTGGCCTGCATTCGGGTGGTAACGGATTCGATCTCCGTGGCCCGGCACTCTGGCATGGGTTTTTTCGTGGTTTCCCCAAGGTACTTAGATGAATGCTGGAGTGCATTGTTTCATACCACGGTTTCCTTTCCATCATTTCCCTTCAGTCCATTTCCTTATCTTTCAGGTGTACTTTCAGGCGTGTAGTGTCGACAGTGCCGGGCAGATGGCGTGGATGATTGCGCATGGTAGCTGCTGTACTCGGCGCTAGATGGCGTTCGGTCAGCCTTGACCTCCGTAGAAGGGCGGAGACGCTTAGTACGGCCTCGGTACCGCGGTGTCATGGCTGCTTGGTGCCGGGATGAATAGATGTCAGCACTTGTTAGAGACTTCCGCGCGTCTCTGTTGCCTGTGTAGCTACGATCCTGTGTGGAACCGAAGGTGTCGCAGTGAGAGAGGTGTCCCCCTCTGTGTCTGACTCTTTACTCTTTTTATCCTTTTCTATGTATACGTCGAGAAAGCAATAAACCGAAGGGTGTAGAAATTCACGAGAAAATAAGATTTTTTGTACCTACTTCCCAAAATGTTCAAAACGTTAGACGTTTATATCTACCGGAAGCGAACACACCTGAAACTTAGCGCAATGCGTACAATTGCGACATTGTTGTAATCACTGAGCCGCACGTTTTGCCACTGAAGTAGATTTGCGAGTGGGTTTGTTGCCACAGCTCCATTCGCTTTGTTGAGCTGCCGAGTGTTGGAATATTTGCGAAGCTGTTATAATTTGTTACAGGTGGAGCTGGAGTAGTACCTCGTGAGAGTTCATTAGGGCTGAATGTTGCATCCCCCAGCTGATTGATTTCCTATCCTCCTACATACTTCATGAAAACACATTACTTTCATTTACTTTTGCTTTTAATACAAGGGTTAAAAAAACTGATTTTCCATTCAATTCAGCATGGTTACAAAATGGGTCAAAATAAAGCTCGTGGATCCTTATAGGTAAATCTGCTGTCACAAAATATTCAGACATTTTCTGAAAAGTGTGTTTTCCATCGCTGTATACAAATTTTAGAGATGCATATTGTGATTTTTTTTTTTTTTTATTTTTACATTCAGTTTAGTCATAAGATGCTTTGGATAAGATGTAGTGAAAGTGATGCGTCACGTGACTTGGGGATACTCTGGTGTCACACACATCTATATTTACATACAGGAAATTAGTTTCAATAACAGCTACGACGTCACTCGCAATAAGTGAAGGATTCCCATAGGGGTCTTTCACGCTATTGTTGTCCCCACTTTCATCCCGGCTTTTGTGAGACGTGGTTGTTATTAAACCTCACGTTCCACAATGAATTTTAAACGGAGAATATGGGGATAATTTCCATACGCAGTCTGCATGGCATAAATAACAAAGTAACAAAGTTTAATCAAACATGAAGATAAAGGGCTGAAAGCCAGAAAAAATATATTAAACTAGTTGTACCTTGAGCAAAGCATGCCGCTGTGTTTGATGATAATGTATTATAGAAACAACACTTCGTGGTGTGAATAATAGCAAGGGAAATATAAAATGAAGAGATACATTTTAATTATAAACCATTACAAATATAGCATACTTTGGAGAGGGTAGAATAAGACTGAAAAACTTAATGCATTTTTCCTCATAAACCATGAGGAGATCTCAAGTAAGTGATCGAGTTGGAGAATTTAATGTGTGTCGGCACGCTGCAATGATAGCTAAGTGATTAGATCAAACATGGGGAAGAGGGGTAACAGGAATGCAACTGACTATTTACTCTCTCCACTTACCCTATAATAAAATGCAGGCCACCTGTCTTTTCCGCTTCTGTTTCTACAAACGCATACATCTTTACAAACAAGGTAAGTTTCAAGGCGTGCAGCGGCGGAACCGAATAGAGACATGATGTGTTGGTTTTATGATATCCTGATTGTGATTACGTTGCGCATATTTTCTTTTGGCAGAGTGCTTTATTTTTAGAAACGCAAAAATAATTATGTTCCCTATGGGCTTTAAAGCACCTTTTTACCTTCTTATGCGAGATTATTCCCCACTGATACAGTTAGAGGGAGTGACTGGTTCTCTAATGCAGAAGGATAACAGCGGGGTGTGGCCTGATAGCTAACTAGTGTGTGGCGGAGTAGTTCGGGTGAAGACTACGATATAGGCGAAGTGACACCATGTGAATTACAGCAACCACACGGAGGCCGTGGTTCAAATCCCGGCTATGATATTTAATTACTTTTTCAGTGTCATTCTACCCTTTCCAACCTTGTTCTGCACGCTGCTGGTGTAAAAACTTCTACTAATGACTGATATATTATACACCAGGTGGCCCAACCTATCCGACTTTGACAAAGATAAGATATCCCTTTATGCATTAAAATAGTTGCAGAAGTCAACGGCACAATTCCTTTGAAGCGAAGGTCAGTAGCGTAAACAAACTTCGTTCAGTTTATCAGAACGTTCGAGCCTTGAACTAGCGTGTGTAGTCTGTAATAATAGTATAAACAACCGAAAAAGTCTTAGAATACTTTTCCTTTTACTTATAGGGTCTTTATTTTCAGGGAATAAATTCATGTAGGTGTATGTTGTTATTACTGACATTATTATTATTATTATTATTATTATTATTATTATTATTATTATTATTATTATTATTATTATTATTATTATTATTATTATTATTATTATTATTATTATTATTATTATTATTATTATTATTATTACTATTATTATTATTATTATTATTATTATTATTATTATTATTATTATTATTAGTTTTCTTTGCAGTTATTGTTGTTGTATTATTATATTATATTAATTTTACTGTTTTTTCATTATTTGTAAGTAAATTGAAAAACATTCTAAAACCTTTTCGGCTGTTTATATTGTTCTAGTTCAAGACTGCTAATCGTGTCTCATCGCCCATCTTCGCTGAGAAGCAGAACGAAGTTCGCTCACGTCACTACTGGCGTCCTCTTCATAGGAATTACGCCGTTGCGTTCTGCAACTGTTTCAACGCACGAAGGGATATCATACCAAAGACGGATGAATTGGGTCACCTGGTACGTATAAAACTTTTGTACTCAGTATGATTTGTTTTCATGGAAAATTCTCTATGAATCGGATATTCCCTTCTTAGTAGAGTAATCTCAGGCTGGTCATTGTAACTCTTGCAACTTTGTGCCTCCTATTTTGGAGCTCGTTGCAGATTAACTTCTCATAATTATAAGAGCTCTGAATTATAAGCCATCTGAAAATTCTCTATACTAAAATTACTTATTCGGGTGTTTTACGTGCCGTAAATATAGACAGAGTTTACTTCCTTTTAGAAGGAAATCATCCTAAGATGTTTATAAGCATGAGATGGTATTCACCGTATAAATAATAGCTCAAGTACTATTGAGGGGTTATTTATAAACCTTATTAAAATGTAATACTTGCATAGTTCGATTCACTCCTCGATCTGCTTTCTTAACCGAGAACGGCCACTGTCTTGAAGACCTTGACGATTTGTGACAAGGACTATGGCAAAGGAGGTGTTGCCCTCTAGATTCGCTTTGCCAAATTAGCATTGTCTAAGCTGCCCCAAATGTCTTATGCATATCTGCAAATTCTATACGCATGTATATGCAACAGCTCCACAGTTGAGGAGATAGTACCGCTCCTTGTGGCCCTCTGCCAGGATCAACTCTGGAGACAAGACAAGTAATGAATACTTTATCTACTTTATTAACAAAAATGCTTTTTTCATATCCTCTATCACATTATAACGCTAGGAATAGTTGTTGTGAAACACTCTGTGGATAGATAATGCAATGGTTTGAAAACTAGCCGGTGAGTAAAGCTGATAAAAAAATAAGAGCATCTGAACCGACATTATGAACCGTTCAAATCGGATTTTCCCCCTACGTTTAATCCTATAATTCATCACGTAGTTTAATACACTGTGCAAAATGACTGCTGACATAATGCAGGAGTTGCATTTGTTATTGGAATAATAAATTGTTCCTCTGTGTGAGAAGTCCGGGCCCAAATGAGCTAGCTGTCGACTGCACTTTAGACTACCTCACTCAGTCAGTCTCTCTCACTCGCTTTCTCTCTCTCACTCACTCACTTACTCAGTCACTCACTCACTCACTCAGTCTCTCACTCACTCACTCACTCACTCACTCACTCACTCACTCACTCACTCACTCACTCACTCAGTCTCTCTGTCACTCACTCACTCTCACCCACAGATCCACTCACTCGTTTCGGATGAAAGAATTATACAACAAATAGATTATATGGCAAGGTAGACAAGCCAGAGACAAGCGAGGAAGTATATGACCTGTCCCTTAATAGAGCCACCTCAAAAAGGTGGAATTGTCAGCAGCAATCACTCCCCTTTTGAGCTACTTTGAACCGTTTATTTGTACACAGTATTAGCAGGTTAGCTCCCTGCCTGTATCTGAACACACTGACCTCCTCGGAATGTTATGCAGCATAGCAGGGCAGCGCTAATGTTGCGAAGAGTTAGGTTTCCCTTAGGGTTATCAGCTGTCGATACGTCAACACCGTGCCAGCACCCCGGGGACTTAATTCCGCTCCAAATGTATGCCGAGTGCATTGGCATGCATCAATCACCGCAGGGTGGAGCAACAACGGTCCCTAGCGGCGCGCAGCTCAACTCAAACTTGCCCCGTCTAATGCTTTAATGTTATCTACATACAATGCTGCTTTGAAATTTTGTGCTAATAAACATATTTATACTGAAAGTTGAAGAAGTATATGACTGACAACATATACATAACGTGAAATACAGACTTTAGTTTTTATTTTCCTTAGTTTTACAACGTCTATTTAATACATAGAGGCGTTAAATCACGAGTAGGATATACGAATAATCATCTGATCCTTACTTTGTTTCGTCAGTGTGATTAACCCTTCTTTACTCGCGTGAATAACTGTAACGTGTTTACTCGCATGGCGGACAGATGTCACCCATGTTATATTCTTGCTTTAAACATCTATTTTCAACATTTTGTTAATAAAGATGGTTCTGTGGACTATTATCAACCATATTTTACTTGTATAAATAAATGAACTAAGATATAGGCATGTACATAATAAAAATAACGTACATTAGTAGTTGTAGCATTAGATTGTATGCTCCACATTGAGCTTGGCTGGCTTTGTTTAAGTTATATGTCGCTTGTCGATTGCTGATTCGAAGTTACGCGAAGGGGTTTGCAATTTCATCATAGGAATATGTACTTTGAAACTTGTTCTTGTTAAGAATTGTTCACATTTAACGATTATAATATTTTACACGCACTGCTTGTCTCACCAATCATTTTGTGTGACCTATAATTATCTTCCACGGAGAACGGGTTACATGTTATCCTGGCAAGTGCTACCATTACAGATTTAGTGTGTCGGAGTTCTAGAAAGTTCAAAATCTAGACATAACGCCAGAGGATAAACTAATTGCTTTATAGTATTCTTGAAGTCTTAAAAACTGAGTTTACTTCACGTAGATCCCATTATTTCAGGTATCTTCAGAATGACATTCCTTTTACTGTAGATGTAGTCAATGTAAGAGTTAATTTGCAATGTGAACTAAGAGATCTACTAACAGATCTAGTGAAAAAAAAAAATAAGTGAAGAGATTTAGTTGGCCCAGATGTGTTCAAAGCGCTGTGTAAGATAATATATGTTGGTTTGAGAGAATCAAATCTGATATCTGGTGTTTCAGATAACCACCTCTCGGCGCAATTGCATATTACTGTTTCAGATTTACGCCAGAGTATGGACGTTTTCTCATATATTCGGATGATAATGATGTGTGTAATTCCTATTTCACGTGGTAAACGCCTGACCACTTCTTTTCCGTTTGCAACAAACGCGCTGATATCAATCCACCACTGTCAAGAGTTTAAGAAGCGAATAACTGCCACTCCGTCAACCAGCAAGAATGTTACGCGGCTTGCATATACAGTGGATTCGAAGCAGACACTATTCTTTCCGCCTCTGGCGTACCAGATGTTCTGAGGTTGTTTTGAAATACCCTTGCGGCTATAGAACTGTCCTAGAAATATATAATTCCACGCTTTTATGATACTGCTTTCTTCAGCCTGGTATACATAAAGAGTACGGTTCGTATACAAGTTTTATTTTTTCCTCAATAGGTGATACTGCAGAAATATCAGAAATATTTTAAAACAGATGTTCTACATTTCTCCGGAACTGAAGTGAATTTGAAATGCAAAGCGCGAGCAAGGCAATTCCCAGATGAATATACACATTGGAGAATAGTAGGTACTAAATTTTAGTCTATGGGTTTGTTTTATTCATTTATACCAACAGCAACTACAGCTGCGCTCGTGTTATCCATTTAGAACATGAGATGCCTGGTTTTAACCTCTTGCTGTTTAGATATGGCTTCGCAGTCCATAGTAAACCTCCAGCTTCTGGATGCATTAACAGTCAAACTAACATTTCCAGCTTGGATGATTTTAATTTTTGTTTGTTACCTTTTTTGATAAGGTAAATATTATTTTTTGAGTGTGTGTGGTAAGATGTTCCTTTTTTAACGATGTTTCTAATTAATATCTTGGTTCTGTTGTTACTCGATGTTCCCGATACTCAGTCAGTCAATTCTCGTAAGATCTCTTTTCTGCGGGTGTTGGAGACGGAAAAGCTATTACACTTTATACAATTTTAAGACTTAATTTTTATGTGCCACTGAGGTAAAATCAGTGGAAAAGGTGACAATAAGAAACAAAAGGAAAAGCAGTGAAATAAGGAAGGAATAAATATAAATAATATGACAGATGAAATTAAGGACTAACAAAAGAGCTGGCAGGGTCATATAGAAAGAATGCTCATTGACAGACTACCAAGGCAAGCATATTTTTATCAACCCGTTGGGAAGTGTTTATTTACTTCCGTAGTAATATACTACATCACAATACTCTGACGCTTACTCCGGGAGTATATGAACGGAGTAAAATACTACGAAAGCAGTTTACTTTCCTAGTGTTGTATAATAAGTTTACTTCGGAAACAGACCTTACTATACACTAATGCACGCCACGCTAAATATATCTGTATGTTTATAACAAATATTTCACATAAGTAGATTCTAGAAACGTCTAATTAATAGATAATGTTAAGGGTGGCTAAAGTTAGTTATACGTGTTACACTGTGGCATCAGAACATTTGCTCTTTACAAGAATAACAGGGAGCAAGCATATTGCACTCACGTTGTGCAAATGGAGGTAAATTGAAAGCATGTAATACGAGGAGATTTTAAAAACACGTGCAAATATTGGTTACACGTGCCCTCGGGTATAGAGGCTATGACGACATCCGTATGCTGTGCTAATATTTACAAACGACAGAATCATTTCCTGACAAAACGGATAGACTTCGGAAATTATACTGCACAGGCCCTGTTTGGAACCTCCATTTCAGTTCGATCTGTTTTTTGAAACAGAAAAAAGAAACTAGGTCAATGTTCATTTATCGGTAAGTCTTATCAGGAACCTAAGAATTGCATTCCATCATTTGACTTGGAATAACTATGGTTAACGACGTTGTTAATTGCCAGGATCACTTCAGTCCTTGCGGAATTTTGCCCCGTAGGAGTTCCTTTACATGCCAATAAATCTACTAGCATGGAGCTGTCGTTTTTAAATCCAGTTATAAACCATTGATCTGGGCCATGTTTGAACCCGTGACCTTTAAATCAGTATACCAACGCCTAATTACCACGCAACCCAGACCAAACCGTGTTTTTTTTTAATTGTATTTTGTAAATCCAAATCAATGTCGGTAAACTGCATATATTGAATTTTCCGGGAATAGCAAATTTATTTCAGTAAACTCGTTGAGACATCAAATATTCATAAATACTAGTGTAAATTGATATTACTTTATAGTTTTTTGAAGTCCTATCGCTACTTACCTATTTCTCGCGATGTTATAGGAAGAATATGTAATTTTAAAGCAAATCAAGCCGATTTTAAACACATTAGTAAGGGGCGATTCTTCATACAGGGAAAGAAATTTTGGGGAGTTTGGACTATATGAAGTGAAAGGGGGTGAGTTTGTCTCGTGATCACAATACAGAGGAGGCCAGGAACACTCGACGCACGAAAGTTGTTGCATAAATTACATTCAATACTGCCATCATTTGCAGTAAAATATTCACCCCCAATACGGGAATATTTCGATTATCGGCTGCAAACATTTTACTGTGTGGAGTTACTGAATACATTCCAGACACTATAGGCAGTGTGTTCTTTGCTGTCACTGTAGTCACACAATGACGTCATGCTCTGTCCATGTGGTAGATAACTTGCGATCGCCTCATTTCGCGAAGATTCTAAGTCTATACATTACTATCAATTCGATTTGTTCTGTCCCTCTTGTACCTGCAACGAAGTGTGTAATGAAAGTTTTAGTTTATATTTTAAAAAATAACTGTAAAAAACTAATTTCATGTCGTATAATATAATCACCCGATGTGTCTCTTTAGTGCGCACAGTGCATGAAATGAGCTGTTTGTTTAGCAGGGCCCAGTGCACAGGAAGCTAATCTAGGGATCATTGATCTATACCAGGTACAGAACATATATGAACTTTTCTAGGAATATCGTGTATCGCTTCAGTCAGAAATGTCAATATCAGAAACAAGTGTGTTTGCGTTTGTATTTTGCCATGTAAAACTAACTCTCCATGTACATTATGCGTTGAATATTTACAGAGTACATTAATTTTAACTGTTTTTTATTAGCACACCAAGAAGAAAAATCTGATGTGTTGCATTCACATGACTTTCTCTACTCTTGTACTAATCATTCTAACAAACTCTCATTCCTATATCTTCTTCGCGTTAGTTGAGAAAAACATTTGTACAAATTATCTTATTGCTTATTTCCTTGTAGATACAAGAGGAATATTAGATTACAGTAGGCTTTGTGCGATAGTCAACTCTTTTAAAGTTTTGAGATCCCGTTCTCTTTGCACACTTAACATATAAAAACATGAACAACGATGTTCCATTTCACCAAGTTTTAAGTTTTCCGAAACTGACACACATGACAATGAAAATGTCCGAAATAGTTAACTCTACAGAAAAGTTTATTTAGACATAAATTGTGTGTTTTAGGGAGATCTAAATTTTTTGTGCATTAAGTATTCTGTCTATTCCTTACGGTTTAGGAGGTATTCATCCAGAGTATAATTGTGAATTTTTCTACTAAAATATATGATCAAGCTATGGTTTTAAGTGGCTTTCAAAAACTAAACTAAGTGCATAAATGCTTCATAGGCCTTAGCTCGTTCACAGATAGGTTTTATTGGCAATTTAGTTCTTAATACGTGCGTTAACAGGAAACTGATCGGGGAAAATTTTAACAATTTGAAAAGTAGCTGTGAAAATAATTGTTAGTGAGTAGATGAAATCCTGGGATTTCACAATTCTTGTTGTATATCGGGAATTCATTTGATAAAATATTAATTACCATCATGTAATTATCGCATTTAATGAGCTGTATTGTATTGCACCTGTTAATATAGGATCATTGTATTAATTTTCCTGTAATTTACCCCTGATATGAATTTAGAGATTAACACAAATCTCTCATAAATCGCAAATAAAATATTCATATAAGGCATAATTACTACTCCTATATTCAATGACAATACATTGTATTGTATTACCTTGTGCTATATTTTATGGAGCATTATTTTTTATTTCATTTTAATATAACAACTGTTTTTCTATCAGCCCTCCTCCCCTCCAAATGGACAAAAAAGCGGAGCATATTACAAGAATTATGATTTTCATTGTGGTAGATGACGTAAGCCTTAGCGTTACTGAATTTTCGATGTGTAAAAGAACCTCAAGCTTGATAAAGGGACCTCTGAGCAAACTTAAGAAGGATGTTGAGGATTATAGTAGTTAAGTAAAAACTCAGTTTATTTCGATAGATGCTTACCTTGACGTTTTATGCCCTTTTTTGTTATCGGATAAACAGCGGAATAACGACATCACTTCAAAAATCACAAAATATTTATTGTGAAATCCTAACCTCAAAATGGCTGATGCCACCAGAAAGCTCTTAGAAATAAATTTTTCTGTTTAGAGATATCCGCATTTCGTGCAGTAGGTTTTTGCCTGTCTCTTATGATCTAAGTCAGGTTTACAGCCGCTTGTGGCAGTAACGATAACCAAAACGAGAAAGTTGAAATAATATTTTCAAGTTCACAGCCAAGGGAAGCTTTCTCGGAACCGGGAATAGCAAAGAACACATGGCCAACTTCAACTCTCTCGTCCCTGTTTTAAGGCAGAGTATGTTATATTCATATTGTGCATATTTGAACTTTCGTTATAGAAACTGTACAGGGCGACTGTGCTATGAAACAGTCGCTATAACTCTCTCAAGTCGCAATTGGTCAGTTAGAAACAAATGAATCCCCAATATTCAATATAGAGCTGACTATCGATGTACTGATCGATAAAATGCCTTGCTGTTCTCGTTACGGAGCTGTTATGATTCAAAATGGTGAGAGCTTCCCTGTTTCCCGTTGTCGTTTTGGTTACCGTTATCAGGTATTTAATAAAGTAATATAAGGGCAACTTATACCCTTGTGTAATAATTTCATGCTCTGATGCCTCTTGTAAGTAAATGGTGTGAAAATTCCTCACGCCTTTTGCAGAAAACTAACAATGAGATAACCTCAAAATGGTAAAGGTATTCTCTCTAAATAGATTCCATCATGCAAAAACCATATACGTATTTCAAAGTAGGAGTGACAACTGGAATATACGCAAACAAAACTGTCACCGTATGACTTCTGGAATTCCTTCCTTTCTTTTTTGTCCGTTTCAGCGTTTGATAAACGTGACGTAAAGGGGAGAGGGCAAGCGGTACCCATGACAACCCTAAACAGGTTAGCTCAGTGCTTGCGCAAAAAAGTGACCGTGTAGTCTACACAAGGCAAACTTTCCAAAAGGCAACGGCACAAAAAAATAGTTTTAAGCCAACTACTAACTGAGAAAACTCGCTTCTTTTATGTGGAAAAAGAAGAGGTGCTTTTCGAGTTTGATAAAGAGTATAGAATGTTGCGTGAGCGTTAAGCGTCAGATTTTAAATACATATAAAAATTGCGTGTCTAAAAGTTGTTTAGTACCAACTGCAGGCACTCAAACAAAGAGGTTTATGTTGGTAGGCCGGAGGGTTGGACAAATATTAATACAGAACTCCTGCTGCATATCTAATTTTGCGCGTTTCTGACCCCAGGGACACTAGTTGGATTTAGACTATTGGAAAGTAAAGTTTGCATCCAATGTTGTAATAAGCGAATCGCGCGCGCGTTTGTGTTTTGCGAGGCCAAACAGAGATATTACTGTGCGCTTCTTCAGTTTGAAATTAGTCCAAACTCACATTTCACCACCAGCAGCGGCGGAGTGCGGTTGTAACTTTAAAATTAACCGTCAGAGTGCACAGTGAGCAATCTGATCCTTTTGTGAATTAAGAGGGAGGAACCAGAATCTCATCTGCTCATACTGTGTGTTTAACTTATTTCAAAATGCTATAACTCGTGCAGAAACAAACCAAGATTATGCTCCACTGTCAGTTTTGCTTTACTGTTACGTTAGAGCTTACTTACTTTTGATATATCAAATCCTTACACTTTAATTTTACGGATGTATATGCACTTCCGCCCGAATAAGTTCCACGCCGCCCCGTACGACGCGCCACCATCTAGGTCCGGCTGAGCAGACAGTCCTCCTGGCTGGGACTAGCCGACCGCAGTGCCTCCCCTCAGCCGAACACCGAAGTTCCAGAGCATAACCTCTCCAGTGCATTCTACCGGAGACTCTGCTGACGCTTTCAACCTGGAAGGACCGGATATAGAGAATAAAATGAATGAGAATGAACCTTGAGGAATGAAAGGTAAATATCCTTCCCAGAATTCACCTGAGTAACCCGGAATAAGCCTTAAAATGCCCAAGGTTAGGAAGGTGGAACCCGCGACACCCCGAATGCGGGGCATCGACGTTACCGGTCAGTGGTTTTGGGGTTCAATTCCGCGGTCGATCTTTCAGACCCATGGGTTTTTTCGGGTTCTACCCGGGTCACCGGGCGAATGCTGGGAAGAATAATTACATTCTCCATGTTTCCCGACTCTGCATTTAATTGCATCTTCCAGTCTTTCCAGGTTGGAAGTGTTGGCGATGGTCAAGTTAGCGCTGTCATGTGGGGGATTCGCACGCAGTAACAGTTGTTCTCGGCGCATGAGCAGCCAGCGCTGTCGAAACCCATGCACCTGGTGACTGTTTGGTGAACCCTGTTGGGACTTCGTTCACCCAGATTCCCTCACGTCCGTAGTTTACTGTCATTAAGTTATATCTCACATTACGTGCCGTGAAAACAATGTGTTTTTACTCTGTCTATAATGTATGGTCAGTAAGACACTATTGCATTCCTCCAAAAATTCGATATCAAGATTTCACCCGAAATACTTGTTTTGGGACTCCCTACATCTTAGAAAAAAGTTCTAAAAAGTTTTATTTTCCGAAAAATGGTTATAACGATTTTGATTAAAGCACCACCTGTTTCACATATTTTACAGGCAAACTAAATATATCTTGAATTTTCTGGAAATATCCTCTGAAACACTCTGTCATCTAGAGAAAAATTAACTGCACAAAAAATCAAATCTTGTTAAAGTACACAATTTTTTAAATGCTTCTTTCGTAGAGTTAACCATTTCGAGGATGAAACAATCAATATTGTTTTAATGAATGTGTTAAACAATTTAATAACACTTAAAAATTATTAGCCTTCTCATGAAACATTTTCACAATTTTCTCGCTAAATATGGCGGACTTCTTCACAAACAAACAAAATAGCTAGCCACAGAAAGTTTGTTAAAATTCAATGTTCTTTTCTAATCTCACTGCTTTCGATTGATCTCAGCTAATTATTGACGATATTGTTGCTTCTTATATCACAAAATTTTACAATAGTTATTCACCTTTCGATACATGGTTAGTATTTCGCTATAATGTCAATTAAAATCAGTTCTTGCTCCTTCGTAGTATCACACACAAACAAAAGAAGTCAGCCTACGCTGCCTATAGTTTAACATTGTTAGATTTATAGCTGGATATTATAGATAGAATAAAGTGGGTCTCGTATTCAGCACCTTTACCCTATACCCATTTCCACACATAGTTTTAGCTCATGATATCCAGATGCAGGATGAGGATGAAGTTATAATATAGTAAAGTGGGAGCAGATGCAGATGAGCTGGCAATGTAATCAGATCCCAAGGAAATGAAAACCCGGCAGGGGGTGGAGCGACACCTTTTCAAAGGACTTGGCCCAGAGCGCCATCCATATTAAACATCCTGTTTGCGGCTTGGAGCTCTTTGAAGCGCTGGGCCGGCTCCAGATTAATTTGAACGGGATGCGGGATCGATTGCCGACCACCTTACCGTAAATTGGGCAATTACGGCGGTAGTGTTTTTACAGGGGGACTACCAACTCATTGACTTCACCGAATTGCCCCCAGTTGGCTTCCTCTCCACACTGCGCTGGGTAAGGACAGACATGCCAAATGTGCTCGCTTCTCTCCCACGCTTAAGTGTGTAAATGTGTCTTTGCACCCAAGTTAATGGTGCCTACTCATTATGCCGTTTTACAACCCCACCTCAACAATTTATACCTACTAGAAGTTTTTCTACACCACAATAGCTTTCCTCCAGCTAATTTTACTCCTCCATATGTCTCTATTTTCCGTCAGTTTCATCATATTCTTACTCCTTCTCATCTCACCTATCCATTTTTCTGTTTTTCTTTTTGTTGTTGTTTTTTTTTTATTTTTTTATTTTATTTATTTATTTTTTTTTTTTTTTTTCTGTTTTCAGTATTCAGTTCCGAAATAATTTTCAAAGTTTTGTCTTGTCCATCCTTTTAACGTGTCCTGCTTACGTCACTTTTACTTTCTCTACTTCGTGGAGTAAACAGGGGACGTATTGTATTGGACCCAAAATTTCGATGTTGAGATTGCACCGGAAATATAATACGTTTTAGGGCCCCCTGAATCCAAAGAAAGTACTTTTACGAAAAGATCTGTGTGTGTTTGTGTGTGTGTATGTGTGTGTGTGTGTGTGAACAACACAACTCTAAAAGGAAAATTCAATTAAAAACCAAGTTTGTATTTAAGTTAAATATATTTTAAGGATGCAATACGAAGATTTTGAAGAAAATACCTCCACCCTAAACTACCCTTTACATGCAACATATTTCAAAATTTTTGATATTTTCAAAAATAACTCTATCGATTTTAGTTAAAATGCCATATGGCAAATTAAATGTATATTTCGAATTTTCTGGTTATAGCCTATAAAGTGCTGTTTACTCTTGATGAGATAGACCTTGAGGGATAGACCAAATCTTACTCTACAAAAATGTATATCTCGTAAAAATGTTCTCTCTCACCAAACTAAGTTCGTCAGCTCAGGAGTTAAGTGATAACGTCTTACAGGAATCCATCTTCACATTCCGTTTCTCCTGGAGTCATAAGCACAAAATATCCTTTTAGTTGAGATTCCACTGATGCCTGTCGTACTGGTACACATTGCAAACATTTTATTCCTTAAAGTGCTGTAACATTGCAGTAACAGCACCTACTGTCCTTTATTCAGTCCCCAAATTCTTAACCATGACACGGTTCCCTTCTAAGCCCTCAAAAGAAAATAAAAAATGTGGAGGTTTTGGAAGACTATCGTTTTATGTTTGCTGAAATAAATACGAGGTATATGAGGATTAGATCTTGTCTCTCTATATAAGAAAATTATAGGTTTTATGTTGTCAAAGCTACAGAGAAAAGTTTCATGCAAACAGACTGAGAGCGGGGCATAATAATTAAGCAGTAAAAACGCTATGAAATTGAGAGCCTGCTTTAGAAATATAAAAAGGAGCTTACAATGTACAAACCTGCTAAATCATTACACCACGAAAATGTAACAGTTTCAAAATTGCACACAAAAGAAACCCATAGTTTAAAACTGGCGCCCAACATGGGGCTGGAACTCACAATACTGAGATTAAGAGTCTTGTGCTCTACCGGCCGAGCTAGAATCCAGCGGAATAAAGAGTAAAAATGTCAGAAATATAAGACACTACATACAAAGCTGGTAAATGATTACGCCATGAAACTTTAATAGTTTCAAAATTGCATCCCAACGAATATACAAAGCAACATACTATATGTCAAGTTCATTTTTTCTAAATACGTAAACACACTTGTGATTAAAACCTGTATTTTTATATCTCGGTAGTTGTAATTGTTGGGAATTTAAATTGCTACGAGCACATTTGGCCAATCTTGAATCATGAAGTGCTCGGAGGCAGCTGGTAGACGAGCCGTGGAACAGATACCGTTTTGTTTTACTCAGTGTAATGATGAACTTGAGCACAAACTCATCCTGTAAAGGAACTTGACTCAGGGGCTGAACGTTTTGCAGAAAACTTATTCCATGATACAAAGTTCCGTAACCCTGGGGTGCAGCGGGGAATGAAAAATAAGAAACAATTCTCTGATGGACCGCACAAAGGTAACTCCCTACCACAAAGGCAACCGTACATGAAACAGGATTGATTTGCATCAAAGTTGCTGGAGTATGTGGGATACAGTCGGTTCGCCAGCAACAGTGTATTGCTTACTGGAGTATTCGTAGCTTACATAGGCATTGGGCAAGTTAGCTGTAAGTTTGTTACATCAGTTTTATATTGTGACTTTGACAAGTTTTCACTGCCACCTGGCTAATAATACTTAGTTCAGCTCTCGTTTTAAGTTTACTTATGTAAATTAGTTCAATTTTCTATGTCAAACCACGTTTCCTCACGCGTAGTGATGCAGTGAAACACGCTTCACTCCCTGGGACTCGAACACAAGACTTTTCTAATCACTCGCAGTAGCAGCTCTCACTATACTCTTAACTATTGTCATAACCTCACTCGTAGAACAGTACTTTATGTTGAATCAAGAACAACTGTTCATCTGTGAACACCAGGAATTCGAGTGCTTAATAGCGACTTGCAATGTTTCAACTGCTGTTAATTTGTGAGCTTTATAAACCTTGCTAGATTTTGTTACTTTCTCTTCACTTTCTCTCTTTAGTTATTCTAAGCAGAGCAAATATTACATTCCTCAGTAACGAAACTTCATCGGGAATACCGTTTTGACTACGTATGCAGTGTGATCAATATAACTGAAAAACGAAAAGTAGTTAAACATCTGAGTTTCTATTTAAGTTCAGCATCTTTCAAGAAATGCCAGGAACATTTTGAACAAACTCTGCCATCGCAGAACTACTCTTAACCGGAACATGTTAGTGTTTTTCACAAAAATAACTAACAATTTTTCTTAAAATACGTTTTTTGAAGCAGTTTTCTTTATAAATGAACTACATGTCTTGAATTTGCAAGGGTTAGCTTGGGAAATTCTCTTTATTCTCAACTGTCGTATAATTTGTAAGCCTTAAGAAATATGGAAGTTCTTACTTCTCAATAACATAGATTAGGTTAAAACAGGCAATTTTTGTCCAACATTCTTTGTGTATTATTATTTGTTGTTACTGTTGTTTAACGACGTTGTCAATTGCCAGGATTATATCAGAGTGGCCGGTGTGCCGGAATTTCGTCCCGCAGGAGTTAGTTTACATGCCAGTAAATCTACTGACATGGAGGTATCGTTTTAAAGCACACTTAAAAACCACCGATCTGTGTCGGATTTGAACCCACGACCTTGGGAACAGTAAACCAGGGTCTAATCAAGTGAGCCATCCAGACTGACGTTTTCTGTGGAATGAACCATTTCGGAGATATTCGTTGTTATATTTCTAAAGCTTGCAATACTTATACTTTTTCTCAAATGGGATGTCGTTATTCATTTTGTCTTTTGGCGTGCAAATGTTTATCTCGATTCTCTTGACGATAGGGGGATAGGCTTTTGTAAGAATTGTTATACAAGAGTAGAGAAAGTCATGTGAGTGCAAAATCAGGTTCTTTCCTTTCTTTCTTTGTTGGACTTCATCTACTGCATCATGTTCTAACAATATGTTTTAAAATAGTTGTTAAAACTGGACTATTTTCAGAAGAATGTCATCTAGCAATACTATGACGTATGCAATCACTTGAATTATATATTCAAGATTCACGGAGAGAGGGAGGAGGGGGGGGGGGAACAAGAACAAAAATGTAGGCGTCTCTGCCAGAAATTTTGTTGTTTTGCACACTACATTTTCTTCGTCCCTGAATTATAAAATGCAGGCAAAAGACCTCTTTATGTTGTTCTGTATAAACACAAGAGGGATCCGCTGGTATGCAGCACTGACAGGGGAAATAAAATATCCGCTAGGAGAGAGAGCTTTCTGTTGCGTCGTTACAGTTTGTCTAAACATGGCTATGTTCTGAAGAACCTACTTCCTCTAGTCGTGTTTGCAAACACCGGCGTGATTCAATATAGTGAAAAAGAGGACAGTTTTTGTTACCTCTTTCACAGCGCAGAAATAACTTGGAGATTAGATTTGAACAAATGAGATAGACATGGGACGAGGGAGGCAGGAAGAGAGACTGCTGCAATGGTCCTCAATTCCGCTATCTCTGTGAAATAAATTTCAAAGTGACTCTAAAGTAATTTCTTAGCATTTGTAGGATGGTAATGAATGCTAGAAACACTTCAGTCGCTCTTCTTTGCGTGTGTAAGTATTAAAAGTAACAATGTTCTTAACCTTTTGTGCACTTTATAATATACAGAGAGAGCCAGTGAACTAAGAACCGGCTGCGCAAGTTTTTCATGTCCGTGTTATAAGGCTCGTTGCCGGTTGCCGCTCTCATACGAGTAGAATAGCGAGGATGCAACTATATAACAGTTTAAAATATGTGTTGCACTCACATGACTTTCTCTACTCTTGTACTAACCATTCTTAAAAACTCTTATTCCTATATCTTCTTCGTGTTAGTCGAGATAAACATTTGTACAAGTTATCTTATTGCTTATTTCCTTGTAGGCTTTGAGCGATAGTCAAACCTTTTAAACCTTTGAGATTCCGTTCTCTTTGCACACGTAACATATAAAAAAATGAATAACGATGACCCATTTCACAAAAGTTCTAAGTTTTCCGAAACCCACACACATAACAAGAAATATCTCCGAAATGGTTCACCCTACAAGAAAATTTATTGATACATAAATTGTGTATTTTAGCAAGATCTACATTTTTGTATAGTATGATTTGGTCTATCTCTAACGGTTTACCAGTTATGCAAAAGTCGTCCAGAGTAAATACGACTACAGGGGCTATAGCCAGAAAATTCAAGATATACATTTCATTTGTCATCAAAATATCTCAAACATATGACATTTTAATCAAAATCGTTAGAGCCATTTTCAAGAAAATCAAAATTTTCGAAAAATGTTCCATGTAAAGGGTAGTTTAGGGTGGGGCTATTTTATTCAAAATCTTCGTGTCATATCCTTGAAAAACATTAAACTTAAATACCAACTTTGGTTTTTAACCGACTTTTCATTTTTGAGTTATGCTGTCCACAGACTGACAGACTGACACAGACACAGACACACAGACACACACACGGACGTTTTTCTAAAAATGTTCTTTTTTTGGATTCAGGGGGCCTCAAAAAATGTATTTCCGGTGAAATCTCGACATCGAATTTTTGGGTGGAATACAATACTTCCCCTACTTACCAGTAGAGAAAGTAAAAATGAACAACGATGTTGCATTTGACGAAAGTTTAAGTTTTCCGAAACTGACACAAAAAAATGAAGGAATATCTCCGAAATGGTTCACTCTACAATTTATTTGGATATAAATTATGTTTAGAGAGATCTACAGTAAACTACTTACAACATTTTACGAGAATAATTTACGAGAAACCATAATTATTAAAGTTGAAATTTATTAGGCTCCATGCTTTAAATCACAACCTTAAGTTCAGTATAAGATAAATATGGCCTCACTATCAAAAACACGTACAATAACACTTGGTATAAACATTAAATATCAGCGTTAACATTTTGAAATGCTGATGTTGGCACCGTTCTAAACCACTGGGGCCAAATAACACGATAGCGAACGTCCTTTGGTTCGCAGCCAGATACCAACAATTGATGGATCGCTGGGCGCTGGTTTTGCCTGTGTTAGCAAGTAGCCTGTGTTCAGTCCCAGACTCGCCTCTGTGTTCTAGACAACACCACACCACATGTACTTCCGACAAAAAGTGAACAATGGCTGTAGAGGTTTACCACAAAGCAAGCACTGCTGCCACAACAAAGACGCAGAGACGGAGAAACCACCGTTGATATACGCATTTCTTCTCCCTCTGCTAACAAGCTTAAAGTTCGGCCCCTTCATATATAGTGCTAGAGGAGGCAATTCCTCTCGGCAGAGCTTTAGTGATTCTATTGGTTAGTGTTCGGTTGGCGCTGTGAAAAACAAAGAGTAAGTTAGGGGAATGACTCCTCAGATTTTGTATGATAATATCTATATTTAAATATGATAAATAAAGAAATCCAATAACAAATTCATCTTTCGTGAAAAGTAAAGGAGATAATTGAACATTATTGAATACATTATCTGCACAGTTGGCAGCAGAGTATGATAGAATAAGAGAAGTTTTGTTTACTAATGCGACTTCCACTACTCTGCATGCATTCTATAGTTATTTACAAGAGGAGTTTTTAAAATGAAATGCAACTTTCGTAATGCAACAAACGTTTGAAATGTTAAAAACTCAAATCTGTTACTGGGGAGCACATTTTTGTAACAGAATCAGAGGAATATCTCACAGCAAAAACTATCATGCAGGTATTTATTCCATGATTCTACTTTGTCTTCACTATAAATAAAACTAATAGCATAGACGTAGGAAAGTTTAGTTGGCAAGTTAAGAAAAGCGCCGTTCTCATTCGGCAACTACTTCGACACGTCGTTGGGCAAGTTGCCTATACAAAAATCTGCAGGCGCCAGTTAAGCTTTGCTACACTGCGACAATCCCTTGTGAGAGAAATTGTGCTTTTCGCATTTAAATATCTAAAACACAGATCTCTCCACATCCGCCCTTTAGCTTTAATACAGATATAAAAAATAATACAATACAATACAGAAATTTGGTGATAATTTCGGAAAAGTCGACATGCATAGGCACTAATCAAAATTAATTTCGGAAAAGTCGACATGCATAGGCACTAATCAAAATTAATTTCACTTCTAACATATTTACCTTTATAATATACATATAAGAAGTCTGAATTTAAAACATACTTGAGGTTTTATAATTTTACATTACATGCTGTTTCAAAATGCTCCATACCATACAGTTTTGACATTTTTTCTGAAACTGTCATTCACTTTTTACACTCCCTATATGCATTATCTGATTACCTGAGGAATAAGGAGCTTTAAAAAAGTGGTTTAAAGGTATAAATACACCGTAGCTATAGTTTTAATTATTTTATAGTCAACTAAAACCATAAAACTCATTATATCTATTTACTTCACGAACATCTGGCATATGTTGTGGGAGAATAGCGAATAATGATAGGAAAACAATAAATAAAACAATACCAATAAAAGAGGTAATTATCAATCGGATACTAATTTATTGTGATATTAGCCTGGCAGCTGAGATAATTAAATTGACTAATTGCCTGCGGATCCATTGGGAGATATGCGATGAAAACTTGTTTACTGGTTAAAACTATGAATCCAGAACAGTTTGCGAGCTTTGGGTTATTCCAAAATTGTTCTGTATTGTTCTCAAACAATTGTAAATTTGTGACGCTTCCTGAGATGTGACCCCAAAGGTTCAAAGTCTTGAACAGTAGCCCTGATTAAACAGGTTTGTGATTCTAATAATATGAGAAATGAGACCTAGTCATCTGTTACTTAAGCCCCACTCACTCACTCACTCACTAAAACATACTTCATAACAGAGGTCGGGCTGCCTCGCGTGCCTGCTGTGTGTACGTGAGCCAGACACGCACACAGGAGCTTCTCGTAGAAATGCTCCTTTTTGTACTCAGGAGTCCTGAAAATATGTTTCCGGTGAAATTTTGAGTCCTATACGATACCTCCCTACTTAACTCTGCATAGTAGAGAAAGTAAAAATACTTGACTTCGTTTATTTTTCCAAAGTCCTTCCTCGTTCTGTAAAGAACGCCCTTGTATTGCAAAATAACAGACGAAAGCTGTATTTTAATTGTCGACCTGGTAACTCACAGATCAAACAAATATCATATATTGCAGGAACTGTTAACGTCAGCTGCACTCATCATGCATGAAAACAACCCCTAAATAACAATAAAAACCATAATGAGCTGTTGATAACCCAAGCGCCCAGCTGCAGACAGACACAACACAAAATTAGTGCTTCATTTCATGTTTTTTTCTTGTTGCGCACCTAATTACTCATTGTTGTGTCTGCGATGCGTGCGGTGTGTTTTTCTAAGCGCAGTGTTTTCATGCAGGTAGCTATCCAATTTGACATCGCCCGCTGGCTAGTTGAATAAATAATAATACTGGGGTGGCTTATCAGAGGAGGCTCGTTCGGAAATTTATTATGATGTACTTGGGATTGATTTGTTGACTGCGGATGCTTCCAGGGCGGATGAAGGGCACTCGCGGTGTGCGCACTGCTACATCCGTTCCGTCTTCTGCTGAGCTACTGTGCTGCTTTCTTTTGTTTACATGAAATATAACGCCGGAAATATGTTTTTGTTTAGTGTTGCCAGAGATTCTCGACAGGGATTTTCAATATTTGTTATTAAAAAGCGCTGCAGTGAACTAACAACCTGTCAGCATTGTTTTGTTGTTCCCTAAACATAAAGGTTACCAGCTACACGTGCAGCTCAGATTTTCTGCATGAGATTTTGATGGTTAAACCAAAGTGCAGATGTTTGACATTTCATAGTTTTTGTTTATTGTTCCTTTCCTGGAAAATATAACTAAAAAGGCGGTTAAAAACCAAAGTTATGTTTAATGTCTTTCAAGCATGCGATACGAAGATTTTGAAGATAATTGTTCCACCTTAAACTGCGTTTTACATGGAAACTTTTTCGATAATTTTTATTCTTTTGAAAATAACTAACGATTTTGATTAAAATTCCATAAGTATGAGATATTTTTATGATAAATAAAATGTAGATGTTGAATTTTCTGGCTATAGCCCATGAAATTACGTTAGCATAAACCATTCTGGGGCTTTCCTTGTTATTACTATGAACTTTACAGAACTTATACTTCTGTCAAATGGAATATGGTTATTCATTTTTATATTTAACCGTACAAAGCTTTAAGGGACTGACTATCGCTGAAAGCCTACTGTATTCCCATATTCCCCTTGTACCTACAAGAAAATAAGCAATAAGATAATTTCCGCAACTGTAGCTCAACTAACATGAAGAAGATATAGGAATAAGAGTTGGTAAGAATGGTTCCGCGGTAACGTGTGAAGCTTGGATTTGCGAAGTCGTATGTTTAATTCTTCCTGATCGATTTCCATTTGCTTTGTGTTAAGCAAAATAAGTCGTTTAGTTGCATATTTTCTTAAAGGTGCACGAGAATTAATGGAATATAGTAGGCCTTAAGCGATGCTGAAGTGTTTGTAATAGTTTTGGAATTTTTTACCTTTATATGGCAATAAGGAAAAAGAGAAATAAAAAAGAATAACGTCTTCCCATTTGAGAAACGTACAAATATTTTAAGACGCAAATATATCTCGTAAAGATGAATATAGCTTCACAAAATTCAAAATAAACCTATATTTTGTCATAAAAACGTCTTAAAAATACGGTGTATTATTAAAAACATACTCATTTTAGAGAAAAGCGTAAGCTTCGAAAACATTTGTGTATAAAGTATAGTTTGGGATGAGAATTTCGTTAAAAATCTTCGTTTTGCAACTTTGGAAAAAGCTAAACTTTAACTTAACGTTTGATTTCTAACCAATTTTTCGTTTTTTGAGCACGTACTAGGCTTATGATGAAATTTTGACACATAATTTGTAAATGGAATACATTACTTTGCCTAAAATCATATTTTTAACTTTCTTCCTAACGTGTCTATAAAATCTAACAGTATGACGTTACTTGGTCAATGTTTGAACATCCTGTATATTATACATGACCTTTATACTCCACCATTTTCACAACGTTATACGCAAATATAATCCAACCTTTCTTGGGCAGGCACTGTTACGCCCAGGGCTGCAAAATTTCTCGTTTAATTTTAAATTTGTTGCTCTCTTCAAATGATCACTTTTAAAAGAATTCCTTCGAGCCATTCGTTATGAATATATTAACCTCAGGCTCGTATAATATTCTTGAAACTGAGAGAAATACATTAATGTTAGAAGTTAAATTGTTAAAAAGAAACGAAATCTAACTTTGCCAGAGGTGAGCAAAAAGTAACCTTTAAGTGTGCATACATTGTCCCAAAATGTACGAGTATAAAACAGTATACAATAATAATAATAATAATAATAATAATAATAATAATAATAATAATAATAATAATAATAATAATAATAATAATAATAATAATAATAATAATAATAATAATATAAACACCACCATGATCATAATCATAATAATGCAAACAATAATAACAATTTCAATACCCGAATCTTCCATCTGCTATTCGATCTACTGAATATTCAGATACTTCAGCACTTCCTATGCAGTGGAGGCTACCCATAGATTCCTCAAAGTTATAAGCTTAAAAACTGCAAAATGAAAAATGAAAAGTCGGTTAAAAACCAAAGTTGGTATTCAAATTTAATATATATATATAGATTTTCAAGAAAATTCCTCCATCCCTTTTCATGGAAAATATGTCGAAAATGGCTCTAATAATTTTTATTGTAATACCATATGGCTAAGGTATTTTTATGGCAAATGAAATTTATATTTTGAATTTTCTGGCTATAGTCCACGTGGTCATGTTTACTTTTGATGAGTTAGTAGCTAGTAAACCGTAAACCGTAGAGTGAACCATTTTTGAGATATTCCTTGTTGTTTGCGTGAGTTTTTCAAAACTTTGGCATTTTTCATTTCTCACTTTTTATATCGAAGGAATTTCAATTCCTTTATATAGTGACCAGCTTTAAAATATTTGACTATCGCTCAAAGTCTACTATATTCTAATATTCCCCTTGCATCTACAAGGAAATAACCAATAAGATAATTTATACAAATGTTTATCTCAACTAACACGAAGAAGATAGAGGAATTAGAGTTTGTTAGAATGGTTAGTACAAGAGTAGAGAAAGTAAGTGAGTGCAAATAATATAAATCAATATAAATAAATTCCTGTATGTCACGTTAGTTGCAGAGGAATGTTTCTTCGCTGTTCCAAATTCAAATGTTCGTTTCTGCTATTTTCTAAAGCTCTGTTTTATCTGGTCAGATCATATTTTCAAGCTATGTCAGCAGTTCCCATTGTGCTACTGTCAGTTTGAAACATTCATGAGGTTGCAGAGGTTATATGTAAAATATCTGTTAGCCTTCCACGTCGCTGACATGGGATGGTAACTATATTCAATTTCTCCTTTAAGAGAAACAATCCAATATTTTTTCCGCCAGTTGCAATGCTCTGCAGTGTGATTGGAGCGAAGAATCAATAGTTCCATCGCTACCAAAATACCTATTTGCTTTAGTGTAATCAGGTTTGGTTGTTTAAGCTCTGTTGGTCTCTTTGCATCTGAAAAGGATGAAGGAATCTATTTTAAAATTGGGTTCCCAGAGGATTCATTCTACTACTGCACTGTTACACGATGGTGATGGAATACAGATGGGATCTAATATGGATTGCGAATCACGTTTTCACATTTCCACATTCGAGGTTTCACCCACTGCCAAATGTAATAATTGTTTCCATGTCTGAACGACTCCAAAAGAGTACACACAGATATATACATATGCTGCTAGGTCGAGCCACAAGGTATAAAATAAAAAATCTGGTGTGTTCCAACCTTTTGTTTTTGAGTTATGCTGTTCACACACACACACACACACACACACACACACACACACACACACACACACACACACACACACACACACACACACAAATACGAACCTTTTTCAAAAAAAAAATATTTTTTTTTTATTCAGGGGATCTCAAAACACGTATTTCCGGTGAAATCTCGGTATCGAAATTGTATCTATAATTCGTACACATAGTAAAGATTTTAATTACTTTGTTTTATTAAAATGTTGAGATATATTTTGTACATGTTATTAACGCCCTTATGTTTTATTAATGGGACCTGATGATTAATTCAAAATTTATTATTTCTTGTTCCTTTAATAGATTTAATTAAATCTCACCTCAGAGATATATACCAATGGTTAAAGCAGCCGTTTGATAAGCGAAAGATCCGTGGTTCAAATCCCGGCTATGGCATTGAATTTTTCAACCCTGATTCTACATCTTAAACATTGCCCACACACGGCTTGTAAGTTGTTTAGCATAAATAAATAATAATAAATGGATTAGTTTCTCTAAATTCTAATTTTATAATAAAAATTGCTGAAAGTTCATATAACGTTTTACTATTGAGAAAATTTGAACTTCCTATCTGCTAAATAAGATAGACTATTCGCAAAGTATTAAAATATGAAGCCGATAGCTCTAATATTAATTTTAAAATTCTTCTGCTACTGCAATAGATAACTAAAATGTATCAATTACTATAGAAATATGCATTAAATTTCATAAATAAAGCATTATATTAAGCAAAATTCCAGCCCAAGTTACAGAATCTGAAACAAAGGTAAAAAATCTTGCACTCACATGACTTTCTCTACTCTTGTACTAACTATTCTTACAAACTCTTATTTCTATATCTTCTTCGTGTTAGTTAAAATAAACTTGTTGCTTATTTTCTTCTTGGTGCAAGGGGAGAATACAGTAGGCTTTGAGCGATAGTCAAAACTTTTAAACCTTTGAGATCCCATTCTCTTTGCACGCTTAAAATAAAAAAATGAACAACGATCTTCCATTCCATGAAAGTTTTATGTTTCCCGAAGCTGACACAGATAACAAGGAATATCTCCGAAATGGTTCACTGTACATCGAATTTTTGGGTGGAATACAATACTGCCTCTACTCATACGTGGTGGAGAAAGTACGAAAGAATGATGGTTGGCTTTCTGCATGTTTACTGAGTGTATAATTAGCACTGATATACGCATTAGGGGAGGAAAACGACATGCAATATACCTAAACCAACGCCCTTTAGAACTCCATTGCTTGTTAATTCAAATTAACCATTACTCAATCAGTCAGTCAATTAACCTGCAATCAGTCAATTTAGCGAGTTCACATTGGCAATTCCGCGGTCCATTTCAGAAACTGACATGTGGAGGAAGGGCGGGGGGGAGGCAAGCCATGTTTCACCTGTCCCCACGCCTCACGTCCCGACACTTAATCGCCTTGGAGTGTCTTCCACCCCTTTTCTGCAGTCGAAGAAGACGGACGTAATCCTCTTAGGAACCTGTTGCTCTGTGTTATGACGTCAAGCAATGTGCTGCACGTGGAACCATGTGGGCGACTCAGCTCAAAGTATTTATTCTTTTCAAAGCTTTCACAGAGGGCACCCATGCTGGTGAAACGTCCAAACGTCGGAAGCAGGGGAAGTATTGTATCCCACTCTAAATTTGAATCCGACAGTTCACCGGAAATATAATTATGTTCTGAGGTGTCTATGTGTGTGTGTCTGTCAGTCTGTGGACAGCATAAGTCAAAAACAAAAAGTCGGTTAAAAACCAAAGTTGGTATTCAAGTTTAATGCCTTTCAAGGATGCGACACGAATATTTCGAAGAAAATAGCCCCACCCTAAACTACCCTTTACATAGAACATTTTTCGAAAATTTTAATTTTCTTGAAAATGGCTCTAACGATTTTGATTAAAATGTCATATATTTGAAATATTTTTATGACAAATGAAATGTATATCTTGAATTTTCTGGCTATAGCCCCTGAAGTCGTATTTACTCTGGACGACTTTTGCATAACTGGTAAACCGTTAGAGATAGACCAAATCATACTAAACAAAAAATGTAGATCTTGCTAAAATACACAATTTATGTCTTAATAAATTTTCTTGTAGGGTGAACTATTTCAGAGAAATTCCCCGTAATGTGTGTGAGTTTCCGAAAACTTCAAACTTTCGTGAAATGGAACATCGTTGTTCATTTTTTTATATGTTAAGTGTGCAAAGAGAACGGGATCTCAAAGCTTTAAAAGATTTGACTATCCCACAAAGCCTACTGTATTCTAATATTCCCCTTGCACCTACAAGGAAATAAGCAAAAAGATAATTTGTACAAATGTTTATCTTAACTTACTCGAAGACATAGGTGTAACAGTTTGTAAGAATGGTTAATATAAGAGTGGAGAAAGCCATGTGAGTGCAACACATCAGATGTTTTACTTTCAGTACTACATACTTATAGCAAGAAGAGTAATTTAACGATGACAAATGTCCTAAATTTTCTCGGAATAGCCTCTGAAATTCTGATCATTGTGAGTGGGTAAAATCTTTCTACACAAATATATCGTTAAAGCATACACTTTATGTCAAATATTTTATTTTATTGAAATAACCAGATAATCTTTGTTAGAATTTAAATCTTCTAATATTACTTATAGTATTCTAGAATAGATAATATTTATTTTTCCTTACTCATAGTTATAGAACGAGAACAGAATTATAAAGCGTTCATAGTTGAACATCAGAGGATAAAAAAGCTGGAATATCGTTCATTTGTCAAAATTGAGACAATGATAACAATTAAGTTCTGTGAATTGAGACCGCACGTGTTGTCTATCCTTAACCTCAAATGTAACAACACGATGTGGTATATGTTTAGTGAGTGTGCATGTAAAGTATACATTTCCACATTGTCAAATGAAGTTATTCAGGAGATGATACTGAAAACGATATGAGAGCGCTGAGACGCGCACGAGTGAGGACGAATGTCACCATGGCAAACCAATTTATCTTCATCCTCTGTGACGTTATGTTATAGCTGTATGTGCTTCACTCAGCCTTTTAGAGTACCTTAATCCTGTTATACCTGTTGCTGCTTATACTGCGTACCTGAGGTCTCTGCCGCTATCTACTGTTTGAATGCGTCGCGCACAAAACCACCGAAATGTAACATCAACGGCTTTTAGAGTTGTGGTGTAATATAACACAAAATATCTCCTCATCCATTATGGTCCCTCAAATAAAGTTAAGAACTTACTCGTACACGTTGTCAATTCCTTAAAACATATGATTGCCAGTCGTGTGTGTTGAACATAAGCCCATATATACGAGGGCTAATCAAAAAGTAAGTTGCACTTTCAAGTTATGGCCATTTATTAAACTACATTCACATACGCTACACAGCTATGGCAACATACAATGTAAGTTCACTTTTCCACATAGTCCCCAAGAGAGTGAAAACACCTCCAATTTGGAGTGAATATTCAGTTGGCATGTCATTGAGCCACACAACACGACGGGATACCACACCACTCTACCTATCGAATGTGTCAGCAGTCACTGTAGCTTGCTATACATTGGCCACCGTCACGACGCACAGCGTGCTCCTGTGGCGAGCAAGTGTAACTTACTTTTTGATTCACCCTCTTAGATATATACAACTAATTAGGAGTGTGAGTTCCCCTAAGTGCATAGCTGCATAAATAAAACATAAAATTGGTGGAATGTTTGGTTCCCAATTTGTGACCATTCATTTATCGTTTACTTGTACAATTAGTATAGACCTTCAAAACTTGAGTCATTGGTGTATTCTCCAATTGCTTCTAAAAGGAGTCGTTTACCCACCTACTTTCTCGTCGTGGGTGAGAAGGCACGTATGGGTACCGCAAGTCCTGTAGTAAACGCTGTGTTTCCAGACTGTGCGGATAATGTATTCAATAGTTTTCAAATATCTCCTTCACCTTTTAAGACAGATTAATTTGTTATTGGACATTAAATTCGTCATACTGGAATCTACCATTACAAGAAATATGCGCACTTTTACTCCTAAATAGCTGTCTTACTCGACTTTGCCCTGGTACATTCTAAGAGTATGGAGTTGAAGGTAAATTTAGGGATATTTGCTAAAACCGTGTGTTGGATATGCACCTTCAGCGTAAGTGTCCAAAGTTTTGACCAGATTGGTCAAATAGTGACAATTTATACATTAGGTTTTACAAAATGTGTAGTTGTTTTAAGTTCGTAACACTGTAACAATGGCTACCGCCGCTGATCAAAGATAGCCGAGATCAGCTACCTCACACCACTGCGCGGCGAGTACATAAGGTAACAGTTGAACGGGCCGGAATAAATGCCGATTTTTCCAGTGCTCAAGAAAACTTTCGACTGCCTTTTGTTTACGAGAAGCTACATAGAATTTGCCGGTGTTACGCTTGGCCTGTATAAGTGAGCATGACGGTGAGGAAAGTCAATTCTTGATGCTAGTTTTTAAGTGCTGAGTGAAACAGTGTAGCGAGTGTATTGTCGGCACCAGTTGTTTGCGATAAGACAGAACAGCTGTAAGTTGCAAGCCAACGATGAATTGTAGATTATACTAACAACAAAATAGAGAACTGTATTTTGTGATTCAGTTTGGAGTAATAAAACGACAGAAAAGTAACTGAAAGCGTCCTTGGCCACAGTATTCCATAATTTTTGCAACCTATAGGGGTAATGTGCACAAATTATTGCTTTAGTTGACCAAGTAAATCAACTGTTAACAATTTTATCTATAGCCCAGCAAAGCAGGGGGCATGTACGGTGTCTTAAGCGTTTTTATAAACTAATTTTCGTCATCCATTGAAATAAGTATATTTGCATACACGTAATTGCTATCTGTGTTTCAACATGTTCTTTTATCTCAAGAGTTTCGAGTTTACTTAATTTATGCTGAGTCTCTCATATGGTTCAGGAGATTAATAAGGAGCCATACTCGATGAGCGTAGGGAATATAACTGCTTTCCAGACAATGAATATTCTTCAACAGACACTCAAGGGACCTTTTCTTTAAGGCAGAAAAGGCTAAATAGAAGAACAGAAATGTTGTGTACTTGAATTTACATTCCGAATACAGAATAGCTATTGTTTTTCAAGTAGGTATACAGCAGGAAATTTCACAAGTTGGGAATTGCGCTGGAATGACGGGAACCAAATACTTTGCGTTCAGTGTGAGTTTCATATTGATTCAACAGTTATCATCGTGCGTAATGCTGGAGTACAGAAACAGAGAGACAGAGAGAGAAAATGAAAGTTTGCACCAGGAAGTTAAATCCAGTAGTTCCATTAGAAATTTAATGCATATTAATGCTAGTAGCGTAATTATTTCCAGACAGACTTCTTAGAAGTATTCAGTCATTAAAGGTTGGTCTTCATAGCATTGTGACACGTCAAACAGAGCTAGAACTGACTATCTAATACAATTACGCGGCTAATAAACAACGTAACAATGAAGCGAACCGAAACAGAGACCAGTGTGTCTCAATTGTAGAAGCCCTTCGGTTTCGGGATCGCTTTCGAGAAGTTTCTTAAGAAAGTGGACTATAAAACCCAGAGAGAGAGAGAGGTAGAGTAAGTGTTGAGAGAGTTTGAATGCGTGTATCGTCAGGGAGAAGTTTGGACACTTAATCGTCGCGTCGGAGTTGTTTGTTATGTGCACTAGTTTTTAGTTACGATAGCAAACAGCTGTACTTTCTTATCTTAAATGTCTGTGACATCCCAAATTATATTTTACATGGAAATTGTTTCGAAAATTTTTAATTTATTAAAAACAACTATAACAACTTTGATTAAAGTATCAAATATTTAGGAATGTTCATAAAAATGAATTGTACATCTTGAGTTGTCTTGGTTTATATTTATAGTTTCCCAAGTGGGAAGTTATTTAGTTTATTCCCTCCTGGTCATACAAATAGAACGAAATTTGAAATTCATCACATAGCGAGCAGCGCTTAAAAGATTTTACTATTGCTTAAGCCTACTATATTTCCATAGTTACACTCTACATTTAACGGAATACGTAATAAACCCTTCCCATATATATCTAGCTGGATTGAGAATATATAAATAGTAGAATAATGGTTTGTAACTAGAATTTGTTGAAGAACGGGTAGAGAAGATCACAGGACATACGATTTTTCTTTATACAGAACCTACTGTACAAAAGTTGTTAGAACTTGACGAAAATGCATACCTTTAAACAAACTTAAAACACCCAGATTTGGATCATTTCTCTCCGCCTTTAGCGGCCTTGCTTTTAACTGCGTAAACTAAGGGTAAAATTGTATTCCTCCGCGTGCATTTCGTATCGCTGTTAATAATAATGTATTTGCATATTAATGTATTCCATTTATTGCTACTATAAGGATTTCAAACAGTTTTTGCAAATAAGTCTTGTAATTATTTTAAATTTAGCATGTTAGCTAACGGACTATATTTCCATTTGCGCCTGATGACATGGAAGTTGTGCGGTTCGATCAACGAGGAAGTGTTCTTACGAGCGAAAATTGTAGGTTACTAACGCTTTTAAAGAACACTCTATATTTATTTTAACGCACCAGCTTAGTAAACTATTTTTAAAACGCTTTCTAAAGTTTTAGAACGTATATTGAAAATCCAGCCGTAAAGCTTTTAATGTCCTATACATCTTTTAAAGAGCGCATCGCTCGTTGTAGGTAAGAGGGGGCCGATTTTATTTACTACCTCATTAAGAAACATGATTAATGTTTCAAGGGTGCTCTAGTGGTGGAAAGAAGAGAACTGAAAATAATAAAATTTGCTAGTTAAGCAAAGTTCTCTTCGGATTGCTCAGCCTCAAGTCTGTAGAAAGCCCTTATTTCGACACAAAGTTTTCATTGCAAGAGCTCCTTCCTTTTATCTCGTCTGGCACTTTTCTTAATCCCACTTAACGAACAGGCCCCGATCCAAGTAATGAATAAACACTTTTCTCACAGAGAAATCTCCAAGAAAGAGCAATTGGCCACACACACACATCCATAGCACTTCCAGACGACAAGAACACTCGGATGAAAATTTGATTGTGAAAAGTAGCTTTCCATGGAGTTGTTGAAATTAACTTACTAGGAAATCGGAGCAAGGGTACCTTAATGCAGTGGTTGGAACAATGAGTGTCTAGCTAATAAAATGTCTGTTCGCTTTCTATGTTATTTCCCCAAATTAGAGGAGTTAGCTTCAATATGAGCACTGCGTACAGTAAGTAGGGCAAGTATTGTACTCCACCCTAAAATTCTATGTCTAGATTTTACTAGAAATATATGTAAATACTACTGTTATTTTCAAGTTTTGAATTATCTCATGTGTCTGATGATGTTTGGGTTTGAGCGCCCAGACTACAAAGTATGTTAACATAACTCCATATTTCATTGTTTTCGCAGTAATTAAAACACTTAAAAAGTATTACAGTTTCATAATAATACTTTTTCATGTATATTTTCCTCCATTTAGTGTTCCGATTGGATTTGTGTCTGGCGATGTTCAACTTCTCTCCAAAGCGTATTCTTACCTATTCTCCTTGACAACGCACTTTTTCACTATCGCCTTTCCCATGACGTCACGTAATTATGTCGTGTAAACCATTTAATATCAAACAATTTAATAACACAACTAATAATAATTAAACAATCCTGACCGAATACCAGATACCAGTTTTCCTAAACAAAAGATTCTGCATTGTAGATTATGAGGAGAAATTGTTTCTACAACGATGTCGAAAATAAGGTTAAAAATTATCGTGTATTTTAGTATTTGTGAACAAGTGAAGAACGCTGTCCTATGACGCCATCTTTGCTTTTATGTAGTACAGATTATAAAACGTTCGCCAAACATTATAAAGATGGAGAGACTCGATCTGTTGGTGTAGAAGTGGGCCAGAGACCTAAATCCATTAGTTGGGAGAAGCAAAATAGTTAAATCTATTAAACAGAGATAGGTAGAGAGAGAGAGAGAGTCATATATCCATACCATAGTTTGTAATCTCAATTTGGAAGTACTGACACATACAATTGCAAAGCAATACACAGAGTTCAGATACAGGTATTTTTGAGTGGCTTTTGAGGTCAACACGGAGCGATGGATTCCATTTCGTGTGGCTTTACATTATATTTTCAGAGTGCAGATGTCTGCAGCAGTATACAAAATATACAAGGGTAAACCGACAAAAGGCGAACGGTTAATGCATCGAGCACAGAGGCTCCTCTCTTGGCACAAAATTAAATTAATTGTGCACACTCAGTTCCCTCTGAGCCATAATTAACGTTTCAGAGACAGATGCGATGGGCCTACAAAGGGTGCTTATCCTTTTAGGGGGTGAGCCACCAGTGTACTTGAAATAATCATATACGATGCTTATATTTGTTTAAGTAGGGAATTTATTTCATGTTCGTTTTTACCTTTTCCCCCGTCACGTAGGGTAGAAAACTCTGTATTCCGTTCTGTGCAAACACTCGACAGCAGGAGGTGCTTCGAACGTCCATATGAACCGTTTGGGATAGATTCCCCGAGTCAGAAATTACTTCTATGATTAATCGTAAGCACAAATAGGAGGCTTTTCCTGATTAGATAAACAGGATTTTTGCTCTATCACCATATGTTTTTAGTTCTTCCTTTCTTAACGTCCCGCAATATTTTTTCTTTCAATGTCAGTTGCGACATCCTATCCCTATAAGAATTCATAAATTTGATCTAAGCATAAATAATAAATACGCTATCAACCGTCGGAAATAGATGCATTCAGTTTAAAAATAACGAATAACATACGCTGCACAAGCGTAGAGTTGTAAAAAAGTCCATATTTGGTTAAATGAACTGGTCAAAGTATAACTAAATTATTTTCTAAACTAAGATATCCTTTTATACTTAACCACGCCTTGCGCTTATATGCCACACTTATATCCACTTCTTCTTGACGATACTGCTATCCACCAATCAAAGGTGCACCTGTTAATAGTGATACTTCTGTGCACCAATTAAAGGTGCACTTGTTTATCAGAATACTGTCATCCACCAATCAAAAAATTCACATGTCCTAATCAATACTTTGCCATCTATGTATACTCCCATGCTGCTTAAAGCAAAACCATTGATTCTCCCATGTCCAATCGAATAAAAACTAGTTTGAATATACAAAAAATAAAAATACTCATAAACTCAATTTCTATTCTCGGTTTTTAAAGCCTACTTTTTAAAGGTTATAGCATAAATACTTTCTGTATAATTATATCAAGGCTAGTATAGCAATAAAGTCAATAAATTCCAAGTTAAAGCGCAAATATCGATTCTCTTACGTAGAAACAACTAACAAATGCAGGATTAAAATATCGGATACTAGGACAACAACAAGCAGCGTAGAAATTAAAACCACTTCATAGATGCTTTAAACTATGACACATCGAACATAAATATTCAAACAAAAGTTGAGTATAATGACAATTAATATTATTGTAAATGTTTTGAAAGCTATTAGTTGTGTACTTATAATTTGGCTACTTGCTGTCCCCCATAATAATGATAGAGTTAATAATCTAAAACATAAGTTCAATAAATTTTAATAAATTTGTGGAAGAATAAATAAAACTCTGAGGGATAAGACACGAAAGGAAACAAAATTGAAATTATATAAGACAGTGGCAGTACCGGTTTTGTTTTAAGAAAGTTAATTAGGAATTAAACCTTAAAACTTTCGTTAAATGGAACATCGTTGTTCATTTTTTATAAGTTAATGCGCAAAGAGAATGGAAGCTCAAACCTTTAAACAATTTGACTATCGCACTGTATTCTAACATTCCCCTTGCTGAGGCAAGGAAATAAGCAATAAGATAATTTGTACAAATATTTATCTTATGTAACACGAAGAAGATATAGGAATAAGAGTTTGTAAGAATGGTTAGTACAAGAGTAGAGAAAGCCATGTGAGTGCAACACATCAGATTTTTATTTAAGTGGCACAATGAAGAAAATAGGAACAGTTGCGAAGAACATATAGAAAGAAAGAGCGAGCGAGTGGTTGTAAATCTCAAGGTGAAAGAGATGGTGTTTGTTCAACGAAGAGGTGGGAATAATTGAATGAGGATGGAATAGCCTATCAGCCTAATCCCTGGAGTGAAAAAGAGGTGTCCCCCAAATAAGAGAGGTGTTTCAAATAGTTTCTAAGGTAAATGGACGTTTAATTCTATGTTAAATATATGGTAATTAGAGTAAGTAGTGTAAAAATAAGTCATGTAAGGGTTGATATATAAAGTTTTTGGTGAAATACTGCCTTTACATTGGCACCTAGCCTTAGTAAAACCAGACCCAAGGGTTCGTGATGATGGTATTGACTTGCTGGGCCTATTTAACTACTATCTATCAGTATGCACATCTAGGGCCCTATGTCCTCCAAAGCATTTAACGCATGGTGTGCATGACGTGATGCAAATTGATGGAAAGTGTGTGTGTGTGTGTGTATGTGTGTGTGTGTGTGGGTGTGTGTGTGTGTGTGGGTGGGTGTGTGAGAGAACTCTGAAGTGTTGACGCTTTTGCATGGGATACCTAATGTTCGCCAGTCAAAGAGGCTCTGCGGTAACTGTTGGACAAGAGTGCGGAGCGCTTTCACAAAATCCATAAATTCCGTTTGATTTGGGTGTAGCCAGCGATGACATCACACAAGCTTGACTGAGCTGTTCTGATTCTAGTTAACACTGTTGTTCACACTTTCAAAAGCCAGCGCCTCTAAATTGGTGGCTATAGACCGTGCTAGAGTCGAAAATGGATAAGTACAATAAACCTAGGGGAGATAGAGTGGGAGAGAGACAGAGAGAGAGAACCCAGTATTTTGGTAGTGGTCCTATTTTAAGGTTGTCATAAAGGCACAACCTGTTAAAAAAGTTAGTAGATTGATAAAGTGTAATAATGTACAAATTTATTATAAAATATGGAAATAGGACAGCTAACCATAGAATTATTTATTTAATTTAGTGTAGCATAGATGATTATGTGAAATGTACAAAGAATCATATATAATTAGATAGCCAATATGTTCTAAAATGCTTAATTTCAATTAAAAACGTCGGAAAAGATCAACAGTAAATTTGATATTCACTCCACGAGTACCAAAAAGTACACCAATCACTGCCCAATTTTAAATTTTGTATTTGTCTCTTAAATAAGGAGTACAGGGCTCATATTGTAGCTTTTTTCCTTATCAATTTGTCAATGAAATCAGAAATACAATATTGGACATGTGGTGTCAATTGTTTGTTGTAGTGACATCATAAGTCTGACAAGACAACTACGTATGCCGTCTGCATGGGCTCAATTGTTTTGCTGCTTCTGTCGCTAAAGGAGGAAATAGTTAATGGATGTCATACTTGCAACAACTATAGTTTACAGATCTCAATAGTTTATTGATCCTTTAACTGAACAAGGGAATAGCTATTAACATGCCACTTTTCTTATTGCCCAGGATTAACATATGCAATGGCACTAACTCCGTTCTGCTGTTTGTAGCTTATCGTTGAGTTTGAAAAGAAAATAACGTTCTGCTTAGGTTATTTTAGGTGTCAATAGCTCATTCAGATGTTTAGGAAGCCTGAATGTTGACATTTGTTACTTAAATAGTCCGGGAACATGGGTTAAAACCTGAAAGTCCGGGCCCGTGGCACGACATTGTATTGCATAGTATTTTAACCATGTGCATAATCTTTAATGGGAACGAAAACTCTCTCCTCCACTGTATGTCCAGTGTATCCCTGGGTTAGAGACTTTGTTGCTTGTTACACTCGCTAGAGCGCTCTGGCACACAAGACCCTGGAGGCTGGCTGTAACATCCATTCCTTCATCACCGTCGGCATGGCCCTCTCTGACGGTACCGTACCAACTCCTGTAGATGATAACCAGGGGTCCTTTCATCCGTAAACAAAGTTAAAATTACTTCCGCCTTAAAACTGAGCGGAAGGAAAGGGCATGGTAGGATGAGCTTGCGGTCTGTTGGAAACTTTTTTAGATGCAACTACTACACTTGGCTGGCTCTCAACATCAGGTCTTCTGTTACCATTTAAATTATGGCGTGCAAAGAAACGTTTACTATATTTCAGCTTCATCTGCTCTAAAAACTGGCTGGCAAGAATTAAAATATAATTCCTCATCTCGTGTTAACAAAGAGTAACATAACCTATATAAAGCTGTGTATTTTGTGGTAAACATACAAACTTGAGAACAGATTGCTGCTCTTCTTCTCACAAATTAATGAGCTCTCCCGTTACTAGGAAATTATTAACGCTACGCCAGTTTTTGATTGTGGTTGTTCCCAGTCATACATAAATTTATTATTGTAAGGGAAGGCTAAGACGCAAAATATGTCAAAAAATTATACCTTTAGCTTTTTATGTACTTTTACTGACAGGAGTTTTCTCCCGAGTTTTACATATTGTATTGAGGTAAAAACAGTTCTTACATTTTGACCGCTTTATCATAATGTTGCCTTTGGTAATAAAGATTTAGAATATTATAACAATGTTTTATATTCATATACTAGCTTTTAACAATTAAAAAGCTATTTCTAGCTATTTATATAAAGGCTCAATTTATATCAGTGTTATTCTATTCCTTTTCTTTTTCGGAAATAAAAATCCAAGTAGTTGTAGTCTAATGCAACTTCGTCCATGCGTATCACTTCACTGGTTATTTTACGTGCACCCTCCCCATCCTTTGACGCTATTGGAACTTCAACTTTATGGAAACTTTCGATTTTATACATTACCTCTTATTGCAGAAATCACTGCTGATATCACCCATTATGAATATGCGTATTTAGGCACAAGATTTCAGGACATACCTGAAACAAAACCATAAAAACGTGTTATTCAGGAAACGAAATTCAGACGTAATTCCTTAAAAAACAACAATAATCCTAAGACCATCATTCCTGTAGATGAAACTATAAGCCAGATGTTGAAAAATAGCGTTGTAGACATATTTAATTTACAATGCTAGAGGTAAAAGGCAGCATTTTAAAATTGTCCTGAAACCTTCTGAAATATATTTTAATAAGGAATATTCCACAATACAATGGTTTCCTTCATCCCAAAACGATTTTCTGTCTCCACAAGTCCCTGTCCATAGCGTCTTCCTCCTTTAACCCTCTTTTCTCTGCACTTCTTTTTACCACAGTCATCTAGAATTCTTAGGACTTCTCTCTTCCTCTTTTCCCTTCTATTTTCCTATTTAGAATTTTATTAGGTATTCAATCCTCTGACATTCTAAGCACGTGTCCATACCATCTCAGGTGTCTTTCTTCAACAATTTCCAAAATGTTATTTCCCTTATTTTACTATTCCAAACTTTATCTTCACTGGATTTTCGTGGTGACCGTCTCCAAAAGTTCATTTCTAATACCGTTAATTTATTTACTTGCCTGCTTATTGTCCAGGTTTCACCTAAGTAAAATATTTGAACTCTAGAAAACTGTATTGATTATTCCTATAATTCTCTTCCCATTAGTTGCTGAGATATTTTAATCCGGTGAAATCTCGACATCGAATTTTTGGGTGGTATGCAAACTTCGTCTACTTACCAGTAGAAAATTAAAACAATAATTATTTATTTGGGTATTGAAAAATCTGTGTGAAGCAGTATTTTAGTTACAGGTTTTAAATTTTCTTTCATATAAAAATTATATATGATTATAGCACTATATCTTAAACCGTGAATGAGTAAATGTTTCTCCTCGTGCAGGCAGCGTTTTCATGGTTGGTTTGCGTGTTTGTGAAGTATATAAGTACAAAACCCCTGAGCTCTAATTCCCTGCAGAAAAAGTCCAGTGCATAGTGATAATCTTAAGACCTCTATACTTGTACTCAGGGCGCATTGTGTAACCCTTTCCAAGTTCCTATTGCTACATTGTTCACTCTCTTTGCATTGTACAGCTGAATGGGACTTCACTCTACCGGCCCTTTTACTTTCCAGATCTGATGCAAGGGCGTGTCACGTGATCTATAACCAATAAGAATGCTTATTGTTCACCCTTATTCTCTTCTCTGACAGTGGTTTGCCTTTCTCCCCGTGCCTGTGCTTTTGCTCTCAAGTAGACTGAAAACACAGTGTTGCCAGGTGCTCTTTTTAGCTCGAATGCATGTAAACTAAAGATCAAAACACAGTGAAAGAGAGAGACTTAAGACCGCTATAAACGTCCTCTCAAAGGACTAACTAGGCGCGGTAGTGAAAGTTTCTTGGTTTTTAATGCTTTATTGAACAGCGTTGCACATTGCAACAAAGAAGTTTGATCAAGGATACTATTGTAGTAGTGGTTTTTTAATGTTTCCGGCGGATAGTTAGTCTTCAAGGTCTCACCTCATGTTACTTCCTCACTAGTCCACAGAGGGATCAGTGTAGGGCAAGTGTAGGTCCACCTCTGTGGCGGTCAGATGGCATTACAGTATATCTGCTTCCATTGTCTGTGTATAGATGGCACATCATTCGCTATTACCTTTTATTTTTCATGTATACTACTGTTTTAGACTTAAGATGGAATTTTGGGTTGCTCTATTAAATATTCAATCTAGTGTTTACCTTGAGGACTGAGGAAAACGACGAAAAAAGTTGTCTAGTCAGATTGGTGAGCCCACGGAATTTGAGCCCAGGACTTTCCGAATACTGACCACAGGCGTTGCAATCACATCTTTCGGTAGTAGATATGCGACTCGAACTGGCTCTAGTGCCTCTGCTGCCTGTATTCTAATGTTTCACAATAAAATGTATTGTTGCCATTTCTTTTTATTTATATCCGTTTTGCATTGAGCAACTTCCTAGTGGTTTTACTGTATTTAAAAAAAAGGTGAAATCCAAAGTCCGATTACTTTTCTATCACTTTATTGCCCAAAAAATTATTAAAAATGCACTATTTCCTTCTCGTTAACATAGTTTGTACTTCTTTCTGCTATCACAATTGCTTTTCTGATAATCTTCTCAGTCTTTCAATGTCTTTCTCCAGTTTTTCTGTCCCTTATATTTCTATTATTACAATACAATACATTTACGACACATACATACTCACTGACAGGCTGGCCGACTCACTCTCATAACTAAAAACTAACTGTATACGACTACGTATACAACTAAACAACAACTGAACTCAAACTGACTCAAAAACTAAAAACTACTGTCTGACTGCTCGCGCTATCTATGGCCCTATTTATACTGGAGTTGATATCACGTGACCTTTTGAGATCTTTCCACACGCACGTATGCAATGACTCGGCGAAAATCAGCGAGAAGCTTCTCGGCCCCTTTTGTTGTTATCGCGCATTATTACGGTCATGTACACACACAACGGCTCCTGGTCGTCCGTCCCCCTCTCGTCCGTATATTGTTGTACGACCAATGTCACAGTATTTTTAGCTTATGCTCTCCTTATATAAAATTTTAAAGCCAGCATTGGTTCTGTACTACTTACGTAAAGCATTGTGTTGCTTTCGTCAGCTACTTTTCAACATTTTTAACCTTTTAAAAGCTTCTTGGACCACACTGATGATAATGATGATTTTAATTTTAAGAGCGATGAACTACTTGTTCATCAGCGGGCTTATAAAATTGATCATGGCAAAAGCCAGAGAGAAATTTCAATGTAAAATAAACTTTAAGATCTATTTTATCGTCCGTTAGGACCTCTGCAAGTGTGACAGAGTCTCGAAGGTACGCCAAGTAATGTGGATGAAAATAGCTGGAAAACAGAGAGGAATGTGTTGATCTCATTTTGGAATTAAGTTCTAAATGGTACCACAGCTAAACTCGACGCAAGCTTCTGTGGCGAGCGTTAGATGATGTCTCATTTCCTGTTGTGCGTTTCTTGCAAGATGTTATTTCCTGTGCCTCCCGCTGTGCCTTCATCACACACTATATCAAGTAATAAAACGAATATATGTTTGTACCTAACCGTGGCCAGTGGTTTTTGGTGACTCCTGAATATTGGATTACCAAAAGCATGGCTACAATATTCCGAGTAGCAAAGGTCATGAGTCAGGCCCGGTTTTCATTAACAGCGCAGAAGCAGCAATTTCCACTGCATACACTCACACACACAAATGTTTCCGAGGTACAGAAAAACAAGAATTGAATATCATTGGGAAGACTTCTATTAAAACAACGAATACTTAATTAGCGGACTTCGTTTTGTTTTCTTATTCGCCCGCCCATTTCCTTTCTCTTGTTTTTCTTGTTTTATATCCATTGCTCGTGGATATGAAACAACTTGTACTTCGGTCTGCGTTTCATTAAGATCCTTGAAGTATTTAGTAAAAATAGGCCCTGTTTAACTCTTATATAACGCCCAGTTAGCGTAGACAAGTTCAGCTTAATACCTTGAACATTGAAATATTTTGTGGCTATGTCCCTGTCGGGGCCCAACTGGATGGAGGGGTGAGTCAAAAGGATACGAAGCTAAGGAGAGACGTCAGCAGAGGGCAAGGTTCTTTACAACTACGCTCCTCTCCCACTGCGGCAATAAATTGTGGTTCTTTTAAAATTTAATTTACACAAAAACTGTTGAATCTATTGAAATACGCCAAAGGAAAAAGTTGTCGTTTATTCAATTTTCTATGAATATAACCATAAATGAAGAACCTTCAATCAATAATAATTCAGCCAGGTGATGATAAATTATTTGATAAAAATATTTTTTTCTAGAAAACTATAAACTTTTCAACATTTTGGTATTAGACATTCTTGTTATTCACAACATGAAAAATTCGCTGTTAAAGTCTGACGGATCGTTTCACTTCCAATCTATATAAAATTGAACAACAATGTTCCATTTGAGAGAAGTATAAGTTCTTCAGGGTTCACCCCCCCAAAAAAATCAGACAAATTTTGTTTTAGCAAGATCTACATTTTTGTATGCTAAGACTGTATCTCCTTCGGTTTATTAGCTGTGCAAAAGTCATCCAGAGTAAATACGACTACATGGGCTATAGCCAGAGAATTCAAGATATACATTTCATTTGTCATAAAAATACTCATCCATGTAGCATTTTAATCAAAATTATTAGAGCCATTTTGAGAAAATTAAAATTTTCGAAAACTTTTCCATGTAAAGTGTAGTTTAGCGTGGAAGAATTTTCTTCAAAATCTTCGTGTTGCATCCTTGAAAAATATTAAAATTAAATAGCAAATTTTGGTTTTAACTCACTTTTCCTTTTTAAGTTATGCTCTCCATAGGCTGACAAACACACACACACACACAGACACACACACACACACACACACACACACACACACACACACACACACACACATCAGAGTGTATTGAAATTAATTATATGTTTTTTTCTTCTCGAATTCTAAAGATTTATTTGAAAATATTGAATATAAAATATTTATATATAGACTTATTCAGTAGCTTATTATTCTCGGAATTAAATTCCTTTATTCACACACACACACATGGACTTTTTTTTCTAAAATGCTTTATTTTTATTCAGGGAGCCTCAAAACATGTATTTCCGGTGAAATCTCGACATCGAGTTTTTGGATACAATACAACAGTTAAAAAAATTTTAAAAAAATAAAAAAGAAAGAAAAGAGAAACAGAGAAAGAATCAAGAAATTAAACAAAACAGACGTTTTGCATCTATGATGGTTTGATGTGTACGAAACTTGGGACCTTACTTCGCCAATAACTGGTGACGAGCAATTATTTATTGGTCTTGTGCTTAATGGAGAAAGTAAAACTGTGTATTCACTTCATGGGATCAGAAATGGAGGAATTCATCTCTTTAGAGATTTTTCTTTCTCGGAGAGAAGTAAATCCACAAGAATAACTAGCTTGCAGCAGGATTTGCACCTGGGACCGCCGCTGCCGCGTGTCCTCTGCCCATTATGATAAGGTCACAAACGGGACTATATTTCTTGCCTTTCCATTTCTTTATCCTATTCATAATTTATATTCTCTCTTGTTATTTTCATTGTTCTAGTTTCCTTCCCTATGGAACGCGGCCCTGAGGCAATATGTCGCTAAATTGTGGAAGGGAGCGTCCCTGTAGTGGACTGTAATAATTCAACGCGGAAAGATAAATCACTTTTAGAATGCAACTCTCATACTTTCCCCTCTCTCCTAAATATTATATTTCCTGTAGCAAGTATCGAGCAGGAAGAAGTTCTAAGAGAGCATTAAAACTTTTCTCATGCTGACACATTCTGTTTTCCCGTTTGCTATCTCTGACAATGTATAGAATCTGGTGGGGATTTATGTTGAATTTTTTATATTCACTCTACAACCCCACAAGTGTGTACTCTGTCAAGTGTGGAAGTCGAAACTGTCACCGTGTTTTTTCTTCAACTGTTCTGATTTTACGTTTTATTTTCAGCCTTAGTGTATACAGAGGTCTGTCAAAAGTGTCTTGATATTTCACCTTAACCTGATTTACCCCAACCACTATCTGTTACTACGTAACAAAACGAATTTATTAATATGCACTGTTTGGAAGCAATCAGTTTCTTATGGTCTTACGGGTCTAGCAAGGTGTGAGTGACCAATGACAGTTACAATACCGGGCAAGAGGCGTAGGACTGTAATGAGGGCAAGCAAAGGCGGTAGCGATGGTGGTGGCGGTGGCGGCGGAGGCGGCGGTGGTCGCGGTGGTGGCGGTGGTGGCAGTGGTGGTGGTGGCGGGAGAGCGGAAGGGTAACATACACCTGTTCTCGTACAGAAGCCACGTTTTAATGTTTTTTAGATTTATATTAATAGAGAAGGTTACAAGTGTTGCTTAAAATAAGCTGGATTTATTGAGTTAAACCATTCTGCGGCATAAGAAAAATTGCACTTTGTCCTTAGAATCATAAAAATGTGCAAATTTTACAGTAAACATAATACAATATTATATTGAAAAATATAAAACATTTAATCCTTACACAACTTCTCCCTCCATTTATATTGAAAAGAAATCGAAATAACTTTAAAATGTATACTCTTTTATTAACTTAAGTCACGTCTAAATTACAACTCCTCACCCAAGTTCCTATGTTGCCAAATTTTAACCTTCTTATTTGCCTGTGTGACAAAATTATTCACTCGGCGACTTCTTAAATTCTGTAAATGCTGTTCATTTTTTATTTTTCTGAACGCAACTGAATTCAACTTAGACAATTCTAAGTGTTTTGTTATGCTTTTATTATATTCGCCTTTAGCATATATTTGTTTACTATTATATTAGAGAAGTATATTTTTGTAACAAACAGCAAAGTCAAATGTAATCCCGTCATCATCTACGTGCACCATCACACCACTTATTTTACGTGGTCTCTCCCCATTCTTTACCACAGACACATTGGTTCCAGTGACTGGACTTAAGCTCACGATGTTCAGCTTTGAATGGATGGAAAATCCATTGCGTTTCGCCTTAACAGTCGTGACTATTCGAATCACATTAAGCGACAGAGATATTAAAGCCGGTTAAAGAATTAGAACACGAGTGACATTACAGTAAAATAATTCGCGCATTTAAGGATTAAACTACTGGGCCTCTTATTCACTGGCAAATTTAATTGCCTTGGCTACACTGACTTATTCTAATTGCTTTCTCTTAGCATGGAACTTGCTAATGTCTTGCTGACAAATGTTAACCCGTCCATTAATTTTAATATGTAGAAAGTATTTCTTTAAGTTTCCATTTATCCCACATGTAAAATTTGTTTCTAAAAATCTGATGTGTTGCACTCACATGGCTTTCTCTACTCTTGTACTAACCATTCTTACAAACTCTTATTCTTCTGTCTAATACGTCTTAGTCAAGATAAACACTTGCAGAAATTATCTTATTGATCGTTTTCTTGCATGTGCAATTGGAATATGGGTATACTGTAAGCTTCGAGATCCCGTTCTCTTTCCACACTTAATATATAAAAAATATGAAAAACGATGTTCCATTTCATGAAGGTTTTGTTTTCCGAAACTGAGACAAATAACATGGAGTATCTCCGAAATGGTTCACTCTATAAAAAAATGTATTTAGACATAAATTGTATGTTTTAGCGAGATCTACATCTTTTGTATATTAAGAACTTGTCTATCTCTCACGGTTTACGAGTTATTCAAAAATCATCCAGAGTAAACAGGACTAAATAGGCTATAGCAAGAAAATTCAAAATATACATTTCATTTATCTTCAACGTAGGTCATTTTAATCAAAATCGTGAGAGCCATTTTCAATAAAATCAAAACTTTCGAAAAATTTTCCATGTAAAGGGTAGTTTAGGGTGGGGCAATTTTCTTAAAAATCTTCGTGTCGCATCCTTGAAAGATATTAAACTTAAATACCAACTTTGATTTTTAACCGACTTTTTGTTTTTGAGTTATGCTGTCCACAGACTGACACACACACACACACACACACACACACACACACACACACACACACACACACACACACACACACACACACACACACACACACACACACCTGGACCTTTTTCTAAAAATGCTTTTTTTATTCAGGGGACCTCAAAACATATTTCCGGTGAAATCTCGACATCGAATTTTTGAGTGGAATACAATACTTCCTCTACTTTACGTAGTAGAGAATGTAAAAATGTGAATTTTACCCATGAATAATGCACGGATCAGGCAATAGCACGCAAGCATGTTGGTGATTTTATTTTTTACACAAATGGATGTACTGTGCAGGGCATAGTATACAGTTTTACAGTCATTACCAGAGTTTTGGGAGCGCAGTTACGAGAAATATCCTTGAAAAGCAAATGAAGTTCCCAGTGGAAAACTAGCAAAAAGTGTTTGATTCCCCATCAGTTTAAAACCAATGTTTTCAGTTTGCTGTGCTATTTCAATTGCATACCCATTAATAAATACTACAGCAGATGACACTAACGGTGAAAACGTACATTTTGGGCGCTTATTATCTCATCACGTGACAATTTAAATGATAATAGCAAGTCAACATGACGGTTATTGGAACTATATCAACTAAATGCATTTACTCGCATTTTGGTTTCAAAACACTGATACTAACAAACAGACAAAGGGATGCTTATTCCCTTTGCGCCATAAAGTATATGTTGGTAATACGAAACAAATGAAGAGAGGCATCCGTGTTGTTTATTTTTCATACCTCGGGGATTTTAATCTGAACTGCTCTTTCACGATAAATACGAATATAATGACCAGTCTAATATTCTGTTTAACACAAAGCAGTTACTGATGCTGTTCTCCCAAACCTCAACAGATGTCACTGCGATTGAATATACCAGTAGTATGGTGCTAGGTTACATTATAAATTAAAACAATCTGAACTGCAAAGGATTCATTGCACTTTAGAGGTAACGAAACCAACATTTAAGGAAAACACAACCTAAAAGTGTATATTCCAGAATTTTCAACACATTTTCTGGATAAGTATTTATTTAAATTAGACTTCAAGTCTCTTATTTCTCTTACTTGTCAATACTCATTGCAAGGCTTGCGGAAAGACAAATCTGTACACCACTGTGCATAGTCCTCGGGGAAGACTTGTGTTCGAACCGAGGGAAAAAGCTGAGGCACTAGCAGACTATCTGGAAACTCAGTTCCAGCCCAGGGAAGATCCACAGAACGATGACCATACTGACCTCGTGGAACAGGCGGCAGAAGACTTCCTAGAAGTCGGACCCGCGGACCACGAGGTGTTCCACATCCCGATAGTTACCCCTCGCGAGGTAACTAACACCATAAAATCCCTAACAGCCCGAAAATCCCCTGGACAGGACCGTGTAACAGCGGAAATGCTCCAGCACCTTCCTCCTAGAGCCGTGATGCACTCGACCCGGATTTACAACGCATGCCTCAGCATGCGTCATTTTCCAGCTGTCTGGAAACAGGCGCGTGTGGTATGCGTGTTGAAGCCGGGCAAAAATCCGGTCTTTCCATCTAGCTACCGCTCCATCAGCCTCCTACCAGTTATCTCGAAAGTATTCGAGAAACTGTTCCTGTCCCGCCTTGGCCCCCTATTGGAGGAAAAAGGTCTCCTTCCTGAACATCAGTTTGGTTTCCATTCTGGCCACTCCACGACTGAGCAACTACTGCGAGTAGCCGAAAAAGCCTCCCTGGCTTACCAGGATAGGGCTAAAACGGTTGCAGTGTTGCTTGACGTGGAAAAGGCATTTTCTACCACCTGGCATGAGGGACTTGTCTACAAACTCATACAGCAGGAAATCCCCCCTCCATACATTTACTTGGTGGCTAGTTTCCTACAGGAACGTAGCTTCCGGGTGAAGGTGGAGGGATCATTCTCTAGAGAGAGGCCCATTGGCGCAGGAGTCCCCGAGGGCAGTGTACTGTCACCGGCGCTCTTTGCAGCTTACATGGCCGATCTCCCCACGCACCCAAACACACTCATCTGTCAGTATGCGGACGATCTTATGATCTTCGCTACTAACAAGAATCCGCGCTACAGTTACCAACAAGTACAAGCCCACCTCCGTGCCATCAGTAGATGGTGCGAGAACTGGCGTATGTCGATAAACCCGGAGAAAAGCTCTGCGATTCTCCTGGCTAATACGAAAGCCAACCGGCTCCCGCGAGACCTCGAGCTTCGGCGCCGTCGGATCCCCTGGGTCACTACGGCGAAGTATCTCGGAGTCACGCTGGACCGGCGGCTGACGTATAGACATCACGTCAGGGGCAAAGTACTGCAAGGCCATGCTGCTCTCCGGCAGCTATACCCCATATTCAGATCCCAAACCATGCCTTTGCGCCTGAAGCTCCAGTTGTATCGAGCGATCATCCCGCCTCTGGTCCTGTACGGATGTGAGATCTGGGGAGTGGTGGCAAAGTCCACCTTCATCAGACTCCAGACGCTGCAGAACCGGGCATTAAGGATGATCTATGATACCGGCTGGAGATTTCCTGCCCATATCCTCCATGAACATTCCAGCATCCCGTACATTGTCGACGTGATTAAAACCCGCGCTCGCACAATGTACAACAAACTCCAGAACCACCCTAACCCTCTGGTGAATACTCTGGGTCAATATGACCAGAGAGAGCCACGCCGACTACCATCAAAGAGACTACCAAAGGACATCCTAAGTCCGGCGGTTTAACTCTGAAGACGGGAAAGGCGAAAGTACAATCTGTATTCAAAACAGAGAAAACACCTGTTTCAGTTCACCTCTCAGTGAGTGACTGACGGCCAGAACCCTGGAGGGGATTAGCGCGTCACCTGACTGGCCGGAAACGACCAATCAGAAACCGCGCAGAGCCCGCTCGCGGACCAATCCCTTCCAACCACCCCTCCTGCCCCTATATAAACCCCTTGTTTCCATTAATCATTTCCCAGTGTAACACACATTCCTGTAGTAATACCATCGAAACCATCGCGCAGGTTAAGCCGTATAACGGCTAGGTACTGCGGACATGACACTCGAACGGGGCAAATAAAATTGCACCCGTTCGACTCGAACTGCCTCTGGAGCCTCTGGAGCATCCCCGCTCAACTCGAACTGCATTTGGAAGCAAGAAATAATATCATTGCAAAGCATCCCCGCTCGACTCGAACTGCATTTGGAAGCAAGAAATAATAAATGTCTAAATTTGTTTAAAAAAAAACAAAAACAAAAAGAAAAACGTAAAAGGACGCTCGTATATATATTTTTTTTTCGCAATTTTTTATTACAAACATCATATACAGAAATCATGTTCTTACAAACTCTTATTCCTATATCTTCTTCGTTTTAGTCTAGATAAACATTTGTACAAATTATCTTTGTTTATTTCCTTGTAGGTACAAGGGGAATATTAGAATACAGTAAGCTTTGAGCGATAGTCAAGTCTTTTAAAGCTCTGAGATTCCGTTCTCTTTGCACACTTAACATACAAAAAAATCTGATGAGTTGCACTCACATGACTTTCTCTACACTTGTTCTAACCATTCTTACAAACTCTTATTCCTATATCTTCTTCGTGTTAGATAAGATAAACATTTCTACAAATTATCTTGTTGCTTATTTCCTTATAGGTGCAAGTCCGCCTCGGTAGCGTGATGGTTAGCGTGTCTGCCTCACGTTCAAGAGGTCGCGACTTCGAATCTCGACGAATGTTGGGTAACTTAAAGCTCCACGGACCTCGGGCTCATTTGAGCATCATTTCACCCATTTCATTTCATTCATTCGTCCGATATGACACAATGTTGGAGGACGTTAATTTAAAAAAAAAAAAAAAAAAAAAAAAACCTTATAGGGCAAGGGGAAGTTAGTATGCAGTAGACTTTGTGCGATAGTCAAATGTTTTAAAGCTTTGAGATTGTGTTGTCATTACACTCTTAACATACAAAAAATGAACAACGATGATCCATTTCACGAAAGTTGTAAGTTTTCCGAAACTCACACACATAACAAAGAATATCTCCGAAATGGTTCACCCTACAAGAAAATTTATTTGGACATAAATTGTGTAGTTTAGCAAGATCTACATTTTTTGTATAGTATTATTTGGTCTATCTCTAACGGTTTCCCAGTTATGCACAAGTCGTCCAGAGTAAATACGACTACAGGGGCTATAGCCAGAAATTTCAAGATATACATTTCATTTTTCATAACAATATCTCAATCATATGACGTTTTAATCAAAATCGCTAGAGCCATTTTCAAGAAAACCAAAATTTTCTAAAAATTTTCCATGTACAGGGTAGTTTAGGGTGGGGTTATTTTCTTCAAAATCTTCGTGCCGCATCCTTAAAAGACATTAAACTTAAATACCAACTTTGGTTTTTAACCGACTTTTCGTTTTTGAGTTATGCTGTCTACGGACACATAGACACACACACACACACACACACACACACACACACACACACACACACACACACACACACACACAGACCTTTTTCTAAAAATGCGTTTTTACGATTCAGGGGGCCTCAAAACAATTATTTGCGGTGAAATCTCGACATCGAATTTTTGGGTGGAATACAATACGAATATAATTGTTTATATTAGTAAATGTTACAAACAAATAAAACTGAATTTTGTTTTATAATAAATTTGCTTTTATTTGAACTTGTTGAACAGTACATTTAGAACTTTTTGGTGCAAACAGTTTAGCTAATCTGGGGATAGCAAGGTTCCAAGTGTAAAGCGTCACTACCCGTAACTTACACTGTTTAAATTAATTGAACTCCATGATCAGAAAATCCTGTACTTAATACAAATTGTATGTTAAATGGTCTATTTGTGGACAATATGTAACACACTGTTATAGCAATGGGACCCTCTAACCTTAAGGCCGTGTTTCTCAGAAGAACAAGGTAGTCAGCACTTTGTCATTTCAAAGCAACTAGATGGCTCTGATTGCAGTGCAGCTGTGCTGTCACAAGTGAAACAAAAGTGAAACAGTAAACCATGGACGTGCTCAGTGTAACATTTGAAGGTATCTGCTTCCCATTTGGAGCCAATTTACTCATGCTAAAAATGGTGAGTAAAACAACAGAGAATTGTGCGTATTAGGAATTGTGATAGATTTCGAAATTTATTGTATTCCACCCAAAAATTTGATGTCGAGACTTCGCTGGGGATTAAGTTTTTAGGCTCCATGAATAAAAGAGAAAAACAGGTTAGAAAAAGGTGTGTGTGTGTGTGTGTGTGTGTGTGTGTGTGTGTGTGTGTGTGTGTGTGCGTGCGTGCGCGCGCGCGCGCGCGCGCGCGTGTGTGTGTGTCTGTGTGTATGTCTGTCTCTGGACAGCATAACTCAAAAACGAAAAGTCGGTTAAAATATCAAATAAATATCATCTGAAGACATAAAATGAATTTTCATAACAGGAAAGAGAATAGTAATTGCTAGTTATTAACCGCCATTAAATGTTTTGTCCTGTCATAATTATTCATTTCATTACAATAATTGTGACACCCATTACTTGAGCGCGGTCATGATGATCTTTTTATTTTTTATTTGGTGGGGAGAAGTGAAATGAAAGAGCATGATATTACCGCGATGCTCGTATTCCATAATTACTTGGCGAATAAAGACAAGTGACTGCTGGAAGCGTAGCTCATCTTCTCCCTTCGCGTTATTGCAAGGGAATGAAAACATCGACCTGTATTGGAGTGGAGTAGGGTGAGACAATGCATGTGAGGGAATTATTCTCCTGAGATTAAGAATGGTGCTGGAAAAGAACATAGGAGCAGTTTTGTAATATGTATCATGCTGTAGCTGAATTACGCAGTGACGTGCTTACCCAAAAAGAGCCTTCCATGGACAGCAGCTTTAACTTTTAAGGAATGTCGTATTCAAATTACTTTTTTGGCCACTACAATAATATTTTTAAAAGTTGGTTGCTTCATCTACTTCACATATATCGGGATAAAGATGACTGCTTCTATGGCTTGATGGTTAGCATGCTAACTTTCAAATTGAGAAGTCATGTGTTCGATTCAGGGCTATGTAATGCTAGATAATAGAAAATAACAAGGAATATCTTGGAAAATGTTAACTCCACACAAAAGTGTGGTGGTGGTGATATAGCATACAAAACGTGCAAGTTTGGGGAGGCATCCTAGGAAGAGGTTGAAGTAAAATACATCTTTCGTATTTATCCGACTTTTCTCCCTCTCTCTGTCTCTGTTTTTACTTTTTTCCTACGTACTTACAATAATACAGGAAGTGTTACTTTCCACCCCAAAATTTGATAGTAACATTTCACCACAAATACACATTTTAAGACTCTCTGAATAAAAAGAATGTATTTTTCGAAATATTTGTGTTTCATGAAGAGTTCCACTGCATCTGTCTCTAAACAACATAGTTAAAAATTAATACTCGTTTAAACAGCAAACTTGGTATTTTTAGTTCATCATCCACCAAGGAGATCAGAACAAGATTTACAAGAAAATTTCCCTGAAACTCCTTGACTTTAAATGTTTATCTCGATTAACGTTAAATAGATGGAAGAATAAGATGTTTTAGAATTTAGAGTAGGGAAAGACATGTGAGTGCAACACGTAGACTTTTTAATTACACTGTTCACACACCAATACCTTTTGATACAAATTTTTTGTTTTATGTAATGGACCTAAAGTTATGCATTGTAATTTAAATTTTGGGTGGCATACAATAATTTTTGTATTTAAGTGTTATGGTAAGATTTCTTTTCAATTGGTATTTTGTTGCTGTTGTTCTGTGGTTGATTTTATTTCAGCGATGCTTTCTTTGTTAATTAAAGAATATACTTGCAACATTTTTCACTTGCCTGGGGCCCATCCTACAAACCAAATACGAAATAACAAAACAGCGGCGAAGGTGCTTAAAGATTCATGGTTTTCAGCGAACCGTCATGGGCTAGTTAAAGGAGCAGTTAAATCATACTCCTGTTGCAGGAATCTCTGTTCCATAAAACAGGCCTTTGGCGTATTTCGTTTTACAAATTTATAGCTTAGTTTGGGAATACAACGTGCACTGACTAACAACGCGCCATAACGGAAATGCTCTTAAAAACTTAATGTGTTTGTGTGATGTATTGTTCCTTTATTTCCGTAGTTACGGTATGAGAAATTTACAATATGGCGTGAAAATGGTACATCGCAGGTATACATGTAATAGTAGAGTATATAGACCTTTAATAGTAATTTATGTATCTAGGGTGTAATGAGGGTACATAGCCCAAGGCGATAAACCTGAAACTCTGATCTTGATGACGTATGATTTCACAGTTTACTGGTTATTGACAAAATAAAACTTGTAGACAATATAAGTAAACCAAACTTTGAGTCGTGTTCATCTGCAGAGAATCATGACAGAAATAAAACCACATTGTTTCCTCGAGTAAAGCTTCTATGGAAAATTTCATAACAAAGGAGGCTAGGCGTGTACGTGGGTACCTGGTCATATGGGTATTGCAGGAAATAAAAATGCTAATGTTGTAACAAAGAAATGAAAATCTCTCGCTTTCACAGATCTGCAGGTAGATACAAGATGATACAAGATACAATATACGAGCAGAAGGAGAACACTTCAGTGGATTTTTTAAATAATTTAAGCAATGTAGCTATCCACACGTTCTGAAAGCTACAAGCCCACAATACTACGAAAACCAACACCATTTTATCGAGCTCACCCATCAAACACAGCTTTCACTTCTAAAACAAACAGTATTTTATCGAATTCACCTTTCAAATACAGTTTTAGTTCCACTGAATACATTGCTTTTAACATTAAGTGGTATTTGGGTTTAGCCTGAAAACCTTAATTACATTTTCATTTAGCTGCTGGAAAAAATTTAAACGCAAACACATCTGTTTCCCCACCGCGTGCACTAAAATGCTCAGAAGTTCCCCCTTTGTTTACAGATAGCTCCACTGTGTACAAGGTTTGCGTGTAAACAAAACTAGCAAAGTTTTAATCAATAAGATGAATACCAAACCGTCTGGCAAATAAGAGTAAACAGAGTTACATCTCGTAAATAATAAGCGAAATAATACGAACAGATCAGAAGCAATAATAAAAATCCCCACAGAGTCTGAAAGAATGAATAGCAGAGCGAATGTGTTCGTTTAATGTTAAAAATGATAAAAACAAACGACGGAAGATTGTACTTTCTGCGATCTGAAGATTCAGTCTTTTACTGCTTTTCTAGATTGAAATATACATTCTTTTGCATATTAAAAAAATTAAATTATTTTGTTGTTTAACGACGCTGTCAATTGCCAGGATCACATCAGCATCACCGGTGTGCCGGAATTTTGTCCCGCAGGAGTTCTTTTACATGCCAGTAAATCTACTGACATGGAGCTGTCGTTTTTAAGCACACTTAAAAGCCATCGGCCTGGGCCGGGTTTGAACCCGCGACCTTGGGATCAGTAGACCAGCGTCTTAGCAACTGAGCCACCCAGACCGACTTTGCATATTAATGTTTAATATATGGATTGTTGTGTAGTTTATAATGTTAAAATCACATTTATAAGCAGACGCAATAATCATCACATAGCTATTCTCTGCCTGGTACCACTTTAAAAACAACTCAAATTAAGGTAATTGACAAAAAAACGTGGGGAGAGAGGTTTGAAATATGGTAAATATCTAATTTATTGCCCATTTACAATGAAAAATAGCATCAACCCATAAACGTTTGCAATCAGATAATTTAACGATGCCATTCACAACGATTTACATTAACAGGAATACAATTGCCAGACATTAATGTGAACTTACAAACATCGAGATTTCAGCAGCATGACGTCAGCAGTTAAAAACATGACACTATCGGATAATCTGAATGTATGGTGAGGGGATTAACATGTAAGCATAAATTCCATAAGCGACATATGTTTCTATGTATTAAGCATTTATGTACAACTTGCGTAAACATGAAACATAAATTGACTCCGTTTTGAAACGCTGTAGCATTGTGTTTCAAAAATAAACGCTCTTAAAACGCCTAGTAATTTATTTTGTTGATACGAGAATGTAAATGAAACGTGGTGTGAAAGTTAAGTGTTCATAATTACTTTGTTTTGCATGATATATTATTGAAAAAATATTGAAACCAGCATTTAGTTACTAATTTTACTGCTAGTCACAAATAGTCATGTCGAACATCTAAACCACCATGCACCGTTATATTCTCTGATACATTCATGTTTCTCGGAATTTAATATTTTATTTTATATGGGATCTATTCATAAACTGAGAGAAAACTGAATGTCTATGCACAGATGGAGACAGTTCAAAACTGATTTTATATAGTTCGTTGACATTTAGAATGATAATCCAGGAAGTTGAAACTCAGTTTAACAAAGGTGCAGTACCGCCGCGTCAGTAGAATGTGAGCGTATTATCATGCAACAACAGAACACCTGTGGCGAGTACACCTCGGCGTTTGCCTCAAATGGAAGCATCAGCACTTCACTGTAATGTGAGCTATTCGCTTCTATGCGCGAGCGAAATGACTCACGCGTAAACGTGTGAGGCGCTGATTCGAGTGATCAGGTTGACCTTCGTGGAATCTATTGTTTAGCCATTTGGACTGAATATTTCAGCACTATGATCTTACAAACTCTTATTCCTATATCTTCTTCTTCTTCTTCTTCTTTTTCTTCTTCTTCTTATTCTTCTTCTTCTTCTTCTTCCTCTTCCTCCTCTTCCTCCTCTTCCTCCTCTTCCTCCTCTTCTTCCTCTTCTTCTTCCTCTTCCTCTTCTTCCTCTCCCTCTTCCTCTCTCTCTCCCTCTCCTTCTCCTTCTTCTTCTTCTTCTTCTTCTTCTTCTTGTCATATGAGTAACATATCAAAGTTTTTTCTTTTTGATTCGGAAAGCTTCAAAACGGTCATTTCCAATGAAATTTCCGTATCAATTTTTTCCTGAAATATAGTAATACAATACTTTCTCTGCTTACTAGAGGAAGGCAGTAATGGGGTATAGTGCTGCATGCTTCTGTAGCTTGCCTGTGTGGCATATAACAAATTTATTATTGAGTGAAGTCCTATTATACATAAATGTAGTGTTAAAATACGGCCACGCAACACCCTCAAGGCAAACATTCTGCTTGGGGTGGTGCTAGATAGCCTTTAGGGATGTAGGAAAGCTATACTCGTATATTGTTGGCTTTATAGGCCTTTGTGTACGGGCGGTTTGCTCACAAGAGCCCTTTACGCGACATTGTGAACACAGAGATAAAGGGAACGATGTCCTTAACTGAATAAACGTTAAATCTTGTCTTCACTCAAGTACGAGTGCTGTTATTTCTGCGTTCAAGCAAATCATAATATTGACCTTTCGATATACGTTTGCAGTTTCCTCCTTGCTTCCTTCATATATATTTATAACTACAGCTGTTACAATATTCTATCGAAAAGTAGATTTCCACGTCAGGTGAGGATTGACAAAAGCGAGTCGTCAAATCCCGTCAACTCCAGATTTCACAGATCTGGAAAAAGAACCAGTACTCTTTTGTTGTGCATTTTTACAGCACTCGTGTAAGAATTACAGGTCAATAATGGCCAAGAATTGAGAAGAAATAAACACTTATTTAAGCTTTTAGGTGAACATCTTTAATGAACTAAATTAATTATTAACAATTAGCGCAGCTTTTATTAGGGTTTGCAGTGATAGACGCCACAAAGCTTAAAGTGTAAGTCGGTTAAATACCAAATTTGCTATTTAAGTTCTTGAAGACCTTTGTATTCTGAATGACTATATAACAGTAGACCATAGAGATTAAAAGAAACTTCGTGTACAAAAAAATGCACATATTTAAACATACACTATATAGTTTTTGTGTGTAGAATGAACCATTTCTGAGGTATTCCCAATTTGCCTGAATTTTAGGATACTTTTGCTTTCTCTACTGGTAAGTAGGGGAAGTATTGTATTCTACCTAAAAATTCGATGTGTGTGTGTGTGTGTGTGTGTGTGTGTGTGTGTGTGTGTGTGTGTGTGTGTGTGTGTGTGTGTGTGTGTGTGTTGGTCAGTCTGTCAGTCTGTGGACAGCATAACCCAAAAACAAAAAGTCCGTTAAAAATCAAAGTTGGTATTTAAGTTTAATGTCTTTCAAGGATGCGACACGAAGATTTTGAAGAAAATAGCCCCGCCTAAACTACCATTTACACGAAAAATTTTTCGAAAATTTTTATTTTCTTGAAATTGGCGCTAACGATTTTGATTTAAATGCCATATGTTTGAGATATTTTTATGACAAATGAAATGTATATCTTGAATTTTCTGGCTATAGCCCCTATATTCCTATCTACTCTGGACGACTTTTGCATAACTGGTAAACCGTTAGAGATAGACCAAATCATACTATACAAAAAATGTAGATCTTATTAAAAGACACAATTTCTGTCTGAATAAATTTTCTTGTGAGGTGAACCATTTCGAGATATTCCTTGTTATATGTGTGAGTTTTGGAAAACTTAATACTTTCGTGAAATGGATCATCGCTGTTCATTTTCGCATATGTTAAGTGTACAAAAGAACGGAAATGTATATAAAATCATTTATACAGTTGTTTGTTTCGATTAACATAGAAAAAATTAGAGTTGAAGAAGAAGATTTTGTAAGAATAGTTTCTTGAAGAATGGGTAGAGAAATTAATGTGAAAGTAAATCATAATAATAAATATATTCTATAGTCCTTTGAGTTTGATGCTTCTGTGGGTGTCGAATCCATCTAAACTTGTTAGATTTCCTCAAAGTTTGTCAGCAAATTGTGGTACGGACCAGCGCTCGAGGCTATTGCTTGCACGCCACTGCACAGGGAGTCTTTACCGGAAGCCCTTGTATAAACAGTAAAAGGTAGGTCAACAACATGGCATGGCATGGCTCGGCACGCTCATCTTCCCATTCCCAAGTGGGGTCTGGAGTGCCCACTCACCTTCAGTGCTGTACACGTATTCACTCATTCACTCACTCACTCTACTTCACGACTAGAGATTTTTATACGCACACGTCCCGCCCGTACGAGGGGAAATATTAGGCAAGCTAAGGTTGTCCAAAATAAGCATCTGTGTTCCCTGGCTCTGGGAAGAAATGTGTTCTCAGTTGTTTGCATACTCCGAATACAGTCCTAGTTACTATTGTTCAAGGCGCAGGGAAATGCTTGCCTAATAATAGAAAATAACAAAAACCGAAGTAAGTTCTAAGTTTTCAACACTATTATATTACTATTCTATGGATCCGTACCACTTCAAAGTTTTCACGGATTGACAACATTGTTGACTTTCACTCAGCGGTGACGGGACAAGGGGATAACCCAAATCCGTGCTAGTTAGTACCTGTCACTGCTATCATTGGCAGCACATGCTAATCAAGCATACCAACTAATAGATCTCTTTTACGTTTCAGGATAAATGAATTTGTTATTTGAGTTTTTCATTCGTCATATTTGAATCTACCATCACGCAAAATTTGCGTTCTCATACGCTCTGTATATTTGGGATGAATCTCGTATTTATGCGAGTAGGTATTTACGAATATGCTGCATGAAAAATTTATGTTCAAACTTGTTAATTCTATTTGCTACCTAAATCAAAAAATCTGATGTGCTGCACTCACAAGACTTTCTCTACTCTTGTACTAACAATTCTTACAAACCCTTATATCCTCTTCCTGTTACTTGAAATAAACATTTGTACAAATTATCTTATTGCTTATTTCTTTGTAGGTGCAAGGAGAATATTAGAGTACAATAGGCTTTGAGCCGTAGTCAAATGTTTTGAAGCTTAGAGATCCCGTCCTCTTTGTTGGTTTAACATATAAAAAAATGAACAACGATTGTTCCATTTCACGAGTTTTGTTTTCCGAAGCTGACACAGTTTGTAGGTTCACCCTACAAGAAAATTTATCTGGACATAAATAGTGTATTTTAGCAAAATCTACATTTTTTGTATAGTATGATTTGGTCTATCTGCAATGGTTTAACAGTTATACAAAAGTCGTCCAGAGTAAATACGACTAATCAAAATCGTTAGCCATTTTCAAGAGAAACAAAATTTTCCAAAATTTTTTATGTAAACGGTAGCTTAGAGTGGGGCTATTATCTTCTAAATCTTCGTGTCGCATCCTTAAAATACATAATACTTAAATACCCACTTTGGTTTTTAAGCTACTTTTCGTTTTTGATTTATGCTGTACACACACACACACACACACACGCATGCACGCACGCACGCACGCACACACAGACACACACACACACACACACACACACACACACACACACACACACACACACACACACACACACACACACACGGAGCTTTTTCTAAAAATGCATCGAATTTTTGGATGGAATACAATACTTCCTTCTACTTACCAGTATAGAAAGTAAAAATCAAGCTACACAAACGGTTTACGTACATAAAACATTCAGCAGCATCATTCTTAGACACTGTTTATCATCTTGCGTAGAAAGAATACTTTGAAAGAAGCAAGGAAATAATGGATTTTACGAGTTACACAGACAAATAAGCTTATAATTATTCAAAGAAGCTATAGGCAAAGAAAAATGGTAATAATCTTCAAACAAATGCACCGTGCCTTACCAGCTTCATGCATAAGCAACTGTATTATGATTTATGAGGGTCCTTCACTTCTTCTTTCTGCAGACCTGTACAATGACTTACCTACGCTTTATGGCCAAGAGCTCTTTGCTAATGCCACACCTTTCTTTCACGTTAAGTCAAGTTTGGAGGCCACCTGATTAATTTGAACCAATCAGCGATAAGTGACATGCAGGAATGAATTGTGCTTTTCTCTATTTTCATTTTATTGCAGCAAAATTCTTTCTCTCTTTCTTTATTTAGCTCCTAAATTAGGTCATTTAAAAATGTTTTTATTTCACATTTTTGCATTCTCTTTCTTTTCATTTTTGGAAAACGCAGCCTTTTATCAGAAAAAGAGAGCCCCGCCATGTCTGGCGAGTAGAAGGATAACCAATTCGAATAATTATTTTTGCGTTCAGTTCATCCTAATGGCTTTTCTAGTTTCTTGATTCACGTTATGTCCCGTATATATCTAATGCCAGGGTTGCAAAATTGGGACAATTTTTTTGAAAAATTTGTTTTCTTATAAAGCGTCAAATGATTTTGATTAAAATGATGTGACATTGGTCGTACAACAATATACGGACGAGAGGGGTGTCGGAAACTTGGAGCGGTTGTGTGTGTGGGTGGCCGTAGTGACGCGGTAACAACAAAAGGGGTCAAGAAGCTTTTGGTTAATTGTCGCTGAGTCATTGCACACGTGTGCATGAAAAACTTTCTAAGATCACGTTACATCTGCTCCTGTACAAATAGGAAATTTTCTATAGCTATTAACAATGGGTAAACTATAAGGATAGCAGAGACCACCATGTCTTTTGAAACTTTTGAAAAAGTAAAATTATAAGTTTGCAAATGAAGTAAGTAAATATTGATGTTATGTTGTTCAGGTACTGCTTCGGCCAGATCTGGCTAATAAATGCAGATGTAAGAAACATTAAATACTAAGTTCCATGTCGGTAGGTTTGTAAAAATGTTCATTTTTCGACAATGTGAACTGCCTTGCACACGTCACAGGCTTGTATTTTACCCACCGGCGTGATAATTGATTTTAATGCGCAAATAAATAAAACTCTTCCGCTTAATTTTTCTAAAACAAATGCGTTCATTTTTAGTTTACCCGGCTGGAATAAAAGTAATAATATCCTTGACATAAGTGACAGCTATAACTGCCACCTGATCCACCAATGCTTATACCCCGCGCATGAATTTGTCACCTGCCCTTCCCTTCCTCTCACTTTAATGCCAGGCGATAACTCCCCTAACCTCACTTCTACCCGAATGTCCATTCTCAAGAGTATAAAGTAATAAATGCCTGTGCGTTTGATATTTATACAATACTTATATTACTTTTTTTTATTTTATTTGATATAATTTAGAGATCTTTTACGAAAACCCATTTTATGTGCCATGTACCAAAGGATTTAGCAGACTTGACACATAAATAACCATTTTAGTTGCGTTAAATGTGCCGGGCACGTGCACATGGCTTTACGTGGGATAAAAAATAATATATTCCAGTTGCATAGAAGCGTACTTCTTGCTGAGGAATGTTCATCATTAGGTGCCGTATTGTTTTAGGACCCTGGACACCCTCCTGGCACTCAGCGAGGTACTCTCCATCTCATGTTGATATGTCAACAGGGAGATTATAAAGAGAGTGTATGAAAACAGTTGTTACCCAAACCGCAGCAAGCTTACTAGCCTACTGGGCTGAACTTTACAACAGTAGCGTGAGGGCAAACAAAAATAACATGCTAAAAGAGAACCTAGGAAACTCTGCATACCTACACAATGAAGGTACGAAAAACGAAGGATGAAAGGAATAAACGAACCTACCAGTGAAAGTAATGAAAAAGTAACAAACCATAAGGCACGTAAATGACACAAACAGTAATGTGACGGACAGAAGCACCGAAGGGATAAAACAAAGTAGGGAAAAAAAAAAAATAAATACATCCATCTTACCCCTAGGTGTAAGCACTTTTAAGGCTTTAAGGCAAATATAACATTTTTATTTGACTTAAAGCTGGTATATGAATTTTAGAAGATTAACAACTTCAGAAAAACAGAAAAATGGGATGTACAATTGTAGAAATTATTCTTACAAACAATCATTTTTCTCTCTCTACTTCATAATCGAGATGAACATTACGATATTGCCAGTTCTCCTGAGAATATGGAAATACAATAGGCTTTAGGCGATATTCAATTCTTTTAAAGCTGGTCGCTATATGGAGGCTTTGAAATTCCATTCTCTATTAATGACTCCGAGATAAAAAAAAAAAAAAAAATTGCGTATTCCTATCTGAGAAAAGCATTGGAAAATTCATTCTTATTTAACAAGTGCTGCTTCTGGTTGGGGAAAAATAAAACTATATAATAATTGAATTGTGTTGTTTACAAAACAGCTTGTGTGGAGTGGAAAGATAATAAAGAAAAACAAAGTTAAACTTTCAGCTGAAAGTAGATGCATACATTCTATAGAGGTAAAAAGGAAGAATCTTATGCTAATAACTCTACAGATGAAGATGCAGAAACAGATTTCCTTTTTGTTGGCAGCAATGTTGTGAATAACTTGTTTGCTAGATTACTATTTCGTGGCGTAAATAAGAATGTATTACTGCGAATTTAAAAGAGTTCTATAGCTTTTCTCTGAAGATTGTAGTAAAGTGGCAAGCCTATGGATATGTTTAGAGCAATATTTCTCCATATAACAAATTTTATACTTTGGGATAACTGTATAGTAGCACTGTGTACTAGTACGTTGGTTTGTTTATTACACTCATACATACAAGTATATGATTTTTCTTTGTAACTATTAGTAATACTTCGGTTTATTCTATTCTCAATAGAAAAATACTCATATTTCTAATAAATATTAATATTTTGGAAAACAAATGCACAATGTCATTGCATAGACATACAAAAACTAGCATACTAAATTTCAGGCCTCTATTTGAATTCTAAACTACAAAAAGCCTACCTTTTATTACTGTGCAATTCTTTCCAAAAAAGCACAATAAATAATTTTTCATTGCTAAAGTATTTAATCTAGAGCAATGAAGCTTATATCAACAATATATCGTGGTAGGTGCAATTTAACCTAAAATGTCATTAAAATTGGATTAGGTAATAAATCCATATGGTAGCAAAGTGTCCCCTTAACGAGGTCTACATTTTTATCCAAAATGAACAGAACTTAGGATGTTTCTGAGAGCCATTTTTGATAAATTCAAGGTTTTTGAAAAACGTTTCATGTAATCTAGATTAAGATAATTTTCTGTAAAATGTTTATGTCGTATTCTTGGGGAATGTTGATCTTATGTACCAGTTTGGTATTTCACAAACTTTTCGTTTTTAAATTATCCTGTTCATATACGGACACACGTGCACACAGAGCACGGATGGTTTCTTTACATTCAGGGGGTGCCAAACATGTATTTCCGGTAAATTAAAATGAATGGACAAGAACGATAAAAAAGAAAACGAAACTAAAAACAGACTTCGAAGAACTAGATAAAACAAGGAAAAAAAAGAAAGCTAGAAAAAGCTAAAGAGTAACACCAAACCAGGAATTACCTGTATTGGGACTGTAAATTAATATAGGCGAGCAAGTAAGAATAGACACTGTCATAAAGCAAGTTAGTTTGTTGTATAATAATTATTGTAGATTAAACTGTATTTAATATAATTGTGTAACTTTGAGAGATGAGAAATAAATATTCATTCATTTATACTACAGGTATCATTACTACGTGGCATACTGCAGGCGCGGCTCCTCAGGGTAGGCAACTATCGTAATACATCAACAAATAATGTTTAACTATGATTCTGCATTTTATCATTTGAAGCGTCATTTTCCCCTAAATTGCAGTTCAAGAAAAGTTTTCTCGGTTATAATGACCAGCGCATGGTCAAATCCTTTAATCTCAATTCCGATTCATCAAAACTGCGCTGCGTGTTTGAAACGCGCGGCAGAAATGATACGCATGGAACCTGGGTAGTGGAGAGCCAGCTAGCTTAACCTCTGCCTGCGCGGCCCCATTTCCTCAGTACGAGGCCCTTGAACAGGGATAATGAAACATTCGGTCTGTATATGCACTCCGAGCATGCGTAGACGCGTCTGCCAGCAGTCCGAACACTTGCCGGCCCAAATCCGAATTTATGCGACATTTTCCGAACAGCCATACTCCACGAACGAAGATCTCGGAGACCCGAACGTGTCGTTATCACTCTGTAATACCAGTATGACCGACTTAATTAGTGAACTATTACAAATTTCGCTTTGGCGGCGCACTGACAATGAAAAGAGGAGTGTTTTAGCTATTTAACACAAAGCTGCAGTCAGATAATTTTTCAATTTCTTAATCTATTTTAGTCATAGGCGTCGCGAAACGGGGGCAAGGGGGGCCACGGCCCCCCTTGGAAGTTGGTGAACTTAATGTGCAGTCAGTTACTGACTTTTAAACTATTATTTTAATTTTGATGTAAAGAACAATTTTTGTTTAGCACAAAATAATACGGTTATCTGCAACAAATACTATACATTTTGACAGTAAAATAATGATTTAATATTATATGATTGCAAATTTCCAACATGTGGGCCCCCCCCCCCGGAAAAAAGTCTGCCGACACTCGTGATTTTAGTTTTGGCGGTAATTCGTCCGTAAGTCACGCTCATTCACTCTGCTCTTATTAAACAACCAAACAATATATTGTTTGCGTTATCCGCAATGACTTCGCCCCCTATATTTCGGATAAACGGGGTTTATTATTATTATTATTATTATTATTATTATTATTATTATTATTATTATTATTATTATTATTATTATTATTATTATTATTATTATTATTATTATTATTATTATTATTATTATTATTATTATTATTATTATTATTATTATTATTATTATTATTATTATTATTATTATTATTGTTATTGTTGTTGTTGCTGTTACACTTTGCCTACCCTAAAATTTTGACTGCGAGCCGCCACTGGCATACTGATCCCAAGGTCGCGGATTCAGACCCAGCCCGGACCAATGGGTTTTAAACGTGCTTAAAAGCGACATCTGGCATGTTAAAGAACGCTTGTAGCACAAATTTTGGCAGCGCTGATACGATCCTGGTCATTGTCAGCGTCGTTAACAAAGAAAATAATTTTAATTTTTCCGATGTTGTGTGTGTGGAAACAATGAGTTAATCCAATACTACAGAGTGTTGCAATTTGGCAACAAACATGTTTAGTAAAAGTTTTAGGATATTTTAACAGTTTCTTGTTGTTTTCATGTTATATATTCTTTAACAATACAACGCTAAGTATGTTTACAATTTTATGTCTTAAAAATATTAATTTATTTATATAATTAGTTCTGCTTTATTTTAAGAATAAGATACAAAATCCACGCAACTCAAACATAACCGCAAATTTAACCTTATTTCCCTCATCCAGTAGTTGTTCTCGTGAGTCCTTCCCCTTCCTTATCAAGTACACTTGATAGTAACTGTGGTTCTCGCTCCTAAATTTTGGTTTTGAATGGATATGCATTCCATTTTCTCTCGCCTTAACGGTGATAGCTATTCGAATCATTTACATTATGGGACTTGTGACTTGGACGTAAATTCTGGTTTAGGAATTAGAGGAACAGTGGCGTATGTAACAAAATAGTTCATGAATTAGAGGATTAACTAATTGCATTTACCCCCGGGGAGCAGGAGACACACGGAGGGGCCTTCCGAAACTAGAGCACGGCACCACAATTAGGCCACAATGGCCCTTCTATTGTGATCCCTGGGAGAATGGGATTAGGGGGCCACCCGAAGTGCGACAACGATGCGCGCTATACAGATGGGTTTGCTAATGATTCCAGGTGGAAACTAGCACTGCCCTTCCTCCAGACCAGGTCTCAGAAGGTGGACCACGGCAGGTCCATAAAACATCAAGGAAAAACATTCGCCCGGTAATGTTGGCCAGGGAATTAATTTTGAGGAATTATATAGGAATACAACTCTTCTTTTTTACCTGATTACCCTCCAAGTATGGAGCACATACAGGGACATATGACTGTCGAGGAACAGACGAACCTATGGACTGGACAGGGGTGAGAGTGAGGAAAGGGATGCTATGAAATGCAGACAAAATTGATGAATAAAAATGTGATGATGGAGCAGTTAATGGAACGAGTGGTGTGGGAAACCGAAGAAAATTCAACCAAATGCCGCTTTATTCACCACGAATACACATGCAGGTCCCTGGCACACCTTGGTGATAGGCGAACAGTGTAACCACTCGGCCGCGGCGCTATTGTAAATAAAATTCAATATGAGTAACATCAGAACACATAACTTCCCCAGCATACGTTTATCGACCAGGGGAAACCATGTAAAAGTCTATTGTCAGAGGGCCGCCCTAAACGGAATTACTTTTGCTAAAAGCATCTAATCCCGATGTGCAATACCAATGCCAGAATGGCCCCTTGTCTGTTCTCATTGTTGTAAAACTTGTGACGCGCTTTTTACACTCTCTTTTGATATATAATTACGACGTAATTTGCAACTCATTCTGTTACACCACGAACAAAGTCGCCTAAAGGCACAAAATGTATGCAGAATTTAAGGCGCAGTTAATTAATTCATTAACTGTCTGGTTCAGTGACACTTCTGTCTGCGAAACTCCTGTTATTCAATCCATATATACATAAATCACCAGAAGTGCAACCTAACCTAAAGCCCGGGCATGCACGTTTCCTTTGTCACTATATTGAATTCAGTGCCATCAAAAACGAGTAACGTTGTTAGTGCGTTTGCAATCATTTACCAGAAACTAACACGTAAGAACTCGCGACCACTTTTACAATGCATTTTCATACACATAGTCACAGACTGCTCGCTTAGCTTTGAGAAAAGGCGTCGGGAATTCTCGAAGCTTCTAGAACACGATTTTGAAAGCTACCTCTATGGCGTGTTACACAGCGGCCTATATATACTGCGAAATCTCCTTGCTTTAAAAGCATAAAAACACAAGAAACACAGAATGTTACACCGTTTATAATATTTATGATGTTAAATCGTGTGCTAATTGATTTATAACGATAAAGTCTCTACATTTGGAAGCTATTAGATGTTTCTGTTTAATTCTTACCCCCAGCGCTAACAGAGTAAATATTATTCCCAAGTAGGAAAGAATAAGATATTTCTGCCTCGCTTTTTAGAGTGGATAGTGCTCCAAAAATCCCATGTTGACCAGCAAGGCAAAATATTTGTGGAGTGCGTGGTATAGATTCCACGGATTTCACGGCCCAAAGAGCCCTTTTTCCTCCCCCAAGTAGTGATTTGAATACGCCGAACGCTTTCGTGATTCCTCCTCCACAAAGCCCTTTTGAAGTCCTAACGGCTTTTAATAGACTGAAGAAGAGGATGTTTATTCTGGCAGGAGTTTTTAATACCTGCCCCTTTAGAACATGGAACATACTGGAAAACTTCCGGTGTACCACACACTGTTTCAGTTTGGAGGTTAACTTGATTTTCTGAGATTTAAATAAGAAGCAGATAAAGCACGAAGTGTAAATACACATTACAAATTATGCAACTATAAGCACAACATTGTTAAGTTCATCACACAATGACGGTATTAATATTGTAAGTGTTTAAGACTGTTATAACCTTTTAAATACTTACTTTCATTGCAAGTAAAGCTCGTATTGTTACACGAATATCACTGCAGTATGGTAGTGTGTCCTAATTAAAACGTAACTTTTAAGCTACATACACATATGTATACAAACCTTAAAACCGTGTAGCAATTCCCCGTGAGTTCGTTGCTTTACCATGGCATGTGCCTGTCAAATAGAACGGGCCAGATATTCAGGCCTACAAACATATCAAATAAAAGTTTTGTAATTACGCAGTTATGCAGAATTCGAGGTACGGTTTATATAGGACGGAGTGTACAATAACCTAACTTTTTCCCGGAATTTCCTGGTGTCTCGCTCGTCAGCGATGAAACATCTGAATTCCATACATGGCCGGCATTACTTAAATGACTTTTACAGAATGTTGGAATAGTTCACTGCGCCGCCAGTAGAAGCACACTTTACAATCAGTTGTTACGTTGTCAGATACTGTTACTTCTAAACGTGGTTATCTAGCTAACCGTCAATTTAACTACAAAAGAGTATTAGAAATTTTTGTTCATTTACATCTACTCTGTCACCTCCTTCAGTTTGCAGGATTATTTCACTTCCATCCTATATTTATGTACAGGTGAAAATAGTTTTGCAGCCTGTGATCTGGCTACGCTGTTGGTGCGTAATTTGTGTGTGAAAGAATAATTATACATTCAACATTTTACTATACCATATTGCGAAGCAAGTTGCATGAACACGAATTTTGTAGTGCTCCTGACTTGACAAATTAGTTGTATCCTTAGTTCTTAAAATATATGATGACAAATAAAAATTACTTTATTATCTTCTAAAATGTTACTACAAATATACAGTTTTCTCGTCAACAAAGCGTGAAAAAGAGGAGAAACTGGGATGTTGAAGTAATAAATCTTTGTAATGATTTACATTATGTACACGAGGAGGCGAAATCGCTTTCCTTCCTTCCGCCAGTCACCAAAATACGCAATACGTGTTACATAGAGTGTGAAATACAAATTGACAGCCAGCGAGAGAGCAAGGGACTCCGGCCATTCCAAATCCCTCGCGAGTTCGGCTTTCAACACCTCTGAGTTATACTATAATCTTCACCACTTCGAAGACATGAACAGAAAAAAATAGTTCAGACTGTTGCAAAAAAAATTATTTTATTTATTATAGTACAGAACTATAATCTTAAAGAAATGCCTGTTGCAAATGAAAAATGCAGATACTTTTAATGTCACTATTTCTCTTATAAAACTGAATCAGAAAAACACAGTTCTCTTTTTTATCGGAACACAATAAATAATTCAACGTAACCTTGCAACTGAAAGCTACTCTGTCCGTTTGCAACCTTGACGCAAATACTGATCACATTTTGTAGGTCTTTGTGTAATAACTGGCTCCGACGATACACTCACTAAAAGCTGCTTCACACAGCACCCGTCGGCAATGAGAAATCCAGGTAGCGTATCTAGGGTCTAGGGCCTACAGTACAAGTTGTAGCTTGTTGCATACCCCACTGTGGCGAAGTTGCTTATTATTCTGTTATAAAAATACACATCGTGTGTAATCAGCTGTTCTTATTCAGGCACACTCTTACCTTGTACGTGCCTGTATGTCTTTTAGTTGAGTGGGTAAAGAGGCAGGTAGTTTTGTTTATGTCGTTTATGCTTCGTAATTCATGAGTTACGTCAGTGTGGACACAGAATATTTAAATTCAAGTTTCAAGCAACTATTGCCAAAAGGCATCAAACTAAAGAACAACTACAATATAAATGTGCTGCTCTTTGCAGATGATGTAATAATTACAGAAACAAATGAAGATGATTTACAAAAAAAGTGTGTATGAACTAGGAGAAACATTAAAGAAATCAGTTTGGATTTCAATAAAACAAAGGTGGTAATTATTCAGTCCGATGAAAAATGCTAAACAACAATACGTTAAAACAAAAAAATATATTAGTTACTTAGGACGCAACATAACTCATTATAGTAATAATGAAGATCTAACCAATAAAGTAAATAAATTTCAGTATATATCTATGTGGGACATTATCAAGAAGATTAAAAAGAATGATAAGGAAAGAAACACATTTAAAACTTCACAAAGTAATGGCTGTACGGTTGTGAAGCATGGCTCGCAAAAAAGAATTGGAATAGAATTAATGCAGTCGAAATAAGATACGTAAGAGCAATTAAGGGATGTACAATTATGGACAAAATAAACAATGAAAGGAATTAAATATTTTCCCTATAAATGAAAAACTCTGATGTGTTGCACTCACATGACTTTCTCTACTCTTGTACTAACCATTCTTACAAACTCTTAATCTTCTATCTTCTTCGTGTTAGTTGAGATAAACATTTGCAGAAATTATCTTATTGCACATGCAACGGGAATGTGGCAATAGAATATACTTTGAACGATAGTCACATCTTTTAAAGCTTTAAAATTCTGTTCTCTTTGCACGCGTGGCATATAAATAAGTGAATAGCTATATTCCAATTGACAGAATTATGTTCTCCAAAACTTATACCAACAACGAGGAATATCTCGGAAATGGTTCACCCCATAAACAAATTCTTCCAGGGTAAGCACGAGAACTGAAAGAGAGTTCAGTGGTTGTTAATGCCGATACATGGTGATGATCTTTAGGTGAGGATCACGGGTCGCATGTTCCAAATGCCATGCACTGCAGCTGTGCACTATTGCGACAGGCGGTCTGCGACTTCATTGCGTATGCGAACATAAATAAAGGGCTCTGTCACGTCGACATGTGGCCGAGTCTTCTCTTGGATCTGAATTATTGACGTAGCTGTGATAAATCAAACGTGTCACCCAAAATCCTTCCAAATTATGTACACTATTAACGGTTTCCCTACATGAATAATGATCAGCTCTATTTGCTTTTTATCGTACTTTTATAGTTGTTCATTGTCATTGGACAAATCGGCGTTATCGTAAATAGAGACCTTGAATACTTCTTTCATAAAAACAAGCTGTGGTGACTCTGACAGCTAAGCAACTCTGAATTCAGAATTATTACTTTAAACCGTAAAATATTAGGGTAATTTCGTTGCTATGTCAACGATACTTCTATTATTACTGCTGATTCCTTTTTATCTTTCTACAAATTCTTGTGCTATTAAGCTATCCATTTCTTGCATTCTACTCGATATTCTCATTTCCTTCGCAGTTTTACCTCTTATTCTGATTTCTAGTGCTCAAGTATATTTCGAAATTCTTCATAAACTATCTTCCTTCATTAATCATGTCCCAATCTTCTTACCATTTCTTTTTCAAAGATGTTCTCATTGGCGCTTTTACATCACGGTGCATCTTAAATATGCTCTTTCCATCGCTATTTTACTTTCGCGAATGCATAGAATGCTACAATCCTTTGCTCCTTTGTTTTAAAAATAATAATTGTAGAATTACCTGATAGTTCTTTTTTACTTACTATTGTACGTTGGATTACGCAACAATATAAGGACGGGAGGGGGCCGGGTGACCTTGGATACGGCGATCGTCTGTGTGCATGTGTGTGCGGATTTCGAATTTTGTTACATTATTATTCATGATATAGTAAACCCTGTTAGCTTTCCTAATTATGTCTACTATTTCGTGTTCTGTTTTCTCATCCACACTAAAGTTTCATAACTATCAACCGTTTCAAAGTCTATTTTACTCTTCTACTTGCAAGTTCTTGCACTTAACTAATACTTCTAAGAGATATGTCACTCTCTTCTTCTAATTTTGAAATAAAGCTTTATATGTCTTCCGTGAGTAAATACAGAGCTGAATGGACTAACTGATGCCTTATTCTTACTTCTTTGAAGAACTTGGAGCTTTGATGCAGCATTTGAGAAAGCAGGTTAGTCAGTAGTTGAGGAAACTTCAAACAGATGGAGGACTTTATTTTTAGTGGAGCAGCCTTTGAAAATCAACTACTACTAAAGTCACTTTTACCTCAAGAGCAAAAGCACAGCAAGGTGTGAAGTGAAAATACCAACATTTCAAAGCGAATACAAAAGCATGAGGGGCACTGACCTGCAAGTGAGGAAACAGACAAACAATATTCATAAATCATAACCCTTTCTCGCCATTATAGTCGAGACAGATGACTGCTTTTATAAAAATGAGAAGGGAAAACTACTTCTTGTGAACATATCGCTTAGATATACTCTTGTCTGGATATACTACTAAAGATTATTATTATTATTCTGTTAAATTAATATACACAGAATGATTTAAAAAAAAAAAAAAAACTAAATGCTTTGGAAGACTGTCCTCCGGAAAGTAAACAAACGTTAAACTTGCGATTTATTTTCTCATTGGCTCTGGCAAAATCGATACTGGAATTCTCTTTCTTAAGTTTAGCATGCTTCAATCTAGCAGGTCATGTAGAAGAGGAATTAATGAAATGTGTAAATCATCAAATGAACCCGGAGTTCATGGACTTTAAGGTTAGGCGACATTCGCCTTCTGAGGATAGTGAAAACCCTGGAAAGAATCCTATCGGGGTAGCTCACCCTGTCCAAGGTTTACACTCGGGACCTCCTGGGGCAGACGAGCTATCCATACATTGCAGGTGCGGGTAATATGTGACAAATGAGAAAGTGCAGTGAATTTTTTGTTCCATTTTTGTATATGCCATCTTTAACATCAAAGGCCATATTTGGTTTTGTTTCAATTTATTACACACACACACACACACACACACACACACACACACATACACACACACACACACACACACACACACATACACACACCCTGCCAAAAGCTGTCTTGTTCAACACTTGAATGCCGTAGCATGGCTTTTTCTCGAAATCCATATTTTCTCGAATCTGTCGTAAATAAGCTGGCACCTGAAAGATTCTCGAACAGTCTGGAAAGACTTTATTCTGCCACATTCATAGTACTCTGTGTTCTGATTGAGACACTCAATGTTGGCAGAAATAGCATATGACACAATTCGTTGTAGATACAAAGGAAACCGCGATGGTAAACTGTGTAAGGTCTGGATACTATGTGTGGACTTTAAAATTCCATACTGTATCCTTGTAATCATAAGAAGAAGCTAAAAGCCGGCGAAACTTAATAACAATGACAAAAGCATTAAAAAATTCGAACCATTCTCGGAAACGACTTATGCCACAAAAGATGAAGTAAATTGTTTTAAGCAAACTTGCTTCCATTGTACAGCATGCTTGCACCTAATTTTACATATACCAGTTATGCAAAATCCCTTCAGAATAAGGAGGAGTCCATAGGGTATTCCCAAGAAATTCAAAATATACATTTTATGTATATATATTGTGACTTTTTTGGTTGGGTGTGAAGTAAAGACGACGGATGTAGTCGAGATAAAGAAACACTTTTATTTCCGTAAACAGTAACTTTGTACACTCGTTGCAACAACAAGAAACTCTTTTCCGGTTCTCCAACAGCACGGCTCCGAACTCGTAACACAAAGAACTAACTCTTCTCCGTCGGCACAACTCTCCACATCGTCTGTCCGTCTCCGTCGGCACGACTACTCAACGCTTCACATACGTCTGACTGACTGCTGTCGCACTTTACCGCTATTTATATCTCCCAGGCACTATATTGGAAAGTTCGGGAAAGCTCAGTTATTTTGCGGTGAAATACAAAGTAGAAGATTCCAGTAGCCTCTATCCTTTTCTCTCTTTCGGCAAGCGCCCCAACAATGCGGCCATGCTCTGTCTCTTTCCTTCGGCTCCTTTGCGGTAGTGCCGACAATAATGCGATGGGTGACACTGCTGCTGTCGGCAATTAGATGCGGCGGGCGCGGTGACACTATATATATATATATATATATATATATATATATATATATATATATATATATATATATATATATATATATATCTTAAACATGTAGTATTTTAATCTCAACATTTAAAGCCATTTTTGACATGAAGTTAGAACACGGTAGGTTAGGTTAGGAACATTTTCTTGAAATTGTTTGTTTCCTATCTTTGGGAGAGGGTGAGCTGAAATGCCAAGTTTTCTACGTAAGGGACTTTTACTTTCAGTTATGCTGTTTATAGACACACACACACGCGCATGCACACACAATACCCCTCTCTAATATGTTGTTATTGAGGGAGTTTTAAAACTTGTATTGATAGTGATATTACGCTATAGAAAGTTTTGACTGGAATGCGATAGAAAAGTAAAGATAAGCACGTTTGGTATTTGGCCATACTTTATCGCTGTTATCCACACTTGATCACATTAAACTTTGCTACTTTTAGCCGCGGATCATAACCCTCGAAACGCCGGCACGCTAATGACCTGTATTTCATATCTTACCCATTAGAAACACAATTTAGGCTTTTGAGCGAGGCTAAGTGCGTGTTTCCGTGATTTTATAAGGAAGTAGCCCAACTCAGGGTCACCACCCGCTGAACAGTACTGCCGAGTTCGTGTTTAAATAAACCACGCATACCAACGGCAAAATGCTACACGAGGAGATCCAAATCGCCACAATCACCCCGAAAGCGGTGATCGAAATCCAAAGCCTAAACCCCAATAAATATATAATATTATATATATATATATATATTATTCCGGTGAAATATACTATATAAATATATTTTGAGGCCCCCTGAATCGAAAAAATATTTTTTTAGAAAATGGTCCGTGTGTGTGTGCGTGTGTGTGCGTGCGTGTGTGCGTGCGTGTCTCTTCAGTCTGTGGACATCATAACTCAACAACGAAAAGTATGCGACCCGAAGATTTTGAAGAAAATATCCCCACCCTAAACTACCCTTTACATGGAAAATTTTTGGAAATTTTTTATTTTCTTGAAAATGGCTCCAACGATTTTGATTAAAATGTCATATGTTTAAAATATTTCTATGACAAATGAAATTGTGTTTTCTTCCTGTTAACAAAAGGCTACAATGAAAATTGTAAAAACGTAATATTTTACCCTTGAAAGCATCTCATATATTTTATCCGTTAAAGGAAGTATAACAAGAATATAACAGAAACATCATTAAAGTACTGGTTGATAAATAATATACGAACGACTCCATATTGAATCATTGGATCTGAAAGAGTTAATTACTCGGGATTTGATATCACATTTTATGACGGGGAATATAAACCAAAAATTATTTAATTTAAGAATTTGTGTCGTACGCTTAAACGAACTATAAAAAATAAAATTGCAAAGGAAATAATGTCGAAGTTTTATAAAGTTATGAACGCGCCAGTGTTGACATATGATTGCGGAGGTTTATAAACACAGAAATGAGATTTTGAAGAAGTATTGCTGGATATAGCCGTTTAGACCACGTAATAAATGAAGTAATTACAGACTAACTAAAATGTATAATTTAAACTGTAAGAATTCCAAGTATAAAAACTGGCATACTTGCCAGGTAATTGACTTTCAAAATACGAACTCGGAAGACCTAAACATCGCTGGAAAGATGGTCTTTGTTGAGCTGATACAGGTAAACTTGGCTGTCTTGCTGTTGATGATGATTGATGATGATGTTTCCAACACAAATATCCCCAACAGCCTGCGTATGTCCCAATACGTGAAGTATATGTTCAATAAGCAAGTGGTAGCAAACAGCGGAACCTCCATTAGAGGAGATTACGATCCTGAATTACAATAATTAACCCTGTGTCTGTGTAGCTTGTTGATATGTCTGTCATTGCTTTGCACTGCAGAAATTCCTGGCCTTTCTCGTGCTAGATTCTCAATGCCTTTCCCCAGAGTTTCTGATCAATATAGACTTCGTCTTCCGGTCCAGGAGGTGTAAGAGGAACCAGCGGTGTTGGAAACAAATCCAGCTTCACCCATTGTCATCAGAAGCGCGAGCCTATTCATCAACCCCTCACAGAACATATTGATATGGGAACCACACATAAGGGTGGCAGTTACCCCCTGTAAAATAAATATCGGAATGGTGCATCTGGTCTGATTCTTATGGGAACCAATAATTTGTATGCTAGTTCATATAAAAGGCCCCTACTGCTATGTTTTTCCCAAACAAGCAAAACCAACCAAAAGTAAACCTACCTTTGTTCTTCTTCTTCTTCCTCTCATGGAGTAGAACTTAGTACTGTTCCGGTGTCAGTAGCTGTGTAGGTATGCAAAATATAAATTTCTTGAAAAGCCAGATAAATCCGCTACTGAAAAAATAATGTACAAACATTTGTGGAGCACAAACAAGCTAATCTAAAACCTGTGGCGGTACTAGTCGATAATGGTACTACGATTACCGCGCGACCCCTGCGTTCTTCACCTCTCCTGCAATGGCCGTCATAAGTGGGGTACATTGTTGCCAGGCTTTTGATAGAGGAAGTCCTGCTATAGGCCTCCAAAACTCCTGAAAAACAAAATAATTCCCTTTCTGCGCATAAAATCTAACTTTGCTGACTTACTCTCGTTTTGGACTTGTTGAAGGTACGAAAAAATTAATGCAGCACTGACCAAACATTTTTTGGGAAGACTGAATGGTACTGTCGATACCGAACACTGGCCTTGTTCATATCAGTAGGCGTAAGTAATGTTTAGCTTCTCATTGTTGTACCCGTGTTCATTAGCTGAGACACACTATTGTGTTACTCTAGTGGTTAATGTGCGGTTTAGCTATAATCATCAGAAACCTCTCAGATAATACAAACCACAGACATTGTTTGTTCTCGGAAGTGTTTTTATTTCACATTGCACGATTCTCACTACAAACGTATCTTGAGTTTTGTAGCAATGGTCTCTGAAGTCTTCTTCATTGGAAATTACTTTTAAGGAAATGATAAAACGTAATTTATAGACAGTAACAAATATGGTTCCCTGTTAAAGCAAACGTTTTTCAAGTAGCTTTATCCTTGAGTTAACCATTACCGAGATGTTCTTTGTGATTGGTTTCAGCTTTCTCAAACTCCTTGGTAGTTATTTTCTTTCTTTCCTTTCCTGGTCATCCAAAGACAGTCACCTTAAGCCTAAGCTAACCTTAAGCCTATTCTCCTACTCCCATTGTACCTAAAAGGAAATATTTTTGCAAGATATTCCTGAACAAGTATTTGCATTACAGACACTTTAAAGGAAGTAATTCAAATAGACATGATAGTTAAAGCCCAGACAAAATGGACTAGACATCCCTTCCAGCAGAACGTTGTGACTTAAATCTCGATCACTACAATCAAATGTGGCTGTAGTAAAGGATGGGGAGAGCCCACGTAAAATAACTGGTGGACGATGATTACAATTGCATGGATTTTTATTTTTGAAACAGAAAACGAAAATAAACTACAATAATGCTAAAATAAATTAATACGCTTGTGGTATAAATAGTTACATTTATCTTATTGTTAAATGCCAATATAATTTGAACTTAACCAAAAAACACGTATAATATACCAAAACTTTGACCAAACATCTTTGCTGCTGGCAGCACTTTGTATTAGAACAGTGGTGTCAAATAGTACAAGCGCGCACTTTGGAGCTTAGCAAGCCCACGCTGCCCGTAACAGCAACACCTCCAGTACACATATCTGCGAAAAATTATTTTTGTTTAATGAACTCTAAGAGCGAAATTGTCTGATGATAACCTTAGGTCTGCTTTGAGACTTGCTTCTGTAATTAATGTTTCCCCAAATGCTAAGATGTCGATGGAAAAGCACAAAATGGACACAATAAATACGTAATTAGGTTCAAAGTGTTACCTCAAGTACAGGTTTTAATATGGAGCCATTTTTATTTAATGTTAGAGGAGAAACGCTGATTCCTTCTGAATTGCAAAGTTAAAAGTCATGTAAATATTCCTTATCTTTCGTAGTTGAAATGTTATGTTGTTTTCAATAATTATTTATTATTATAACTCATATTAAATTCTTATCACGAAATGTATGTAAATAAATACTTATAAAACAAACACGAAGCATCCCAATAATAAAAAAACCACATGACTTTCTCTACTCTTGTACTAACCACTCTTACAAACGCTTATTCTTATATCTTCTTCGTGTTAGTTAAGATAAACATTTGTACAAATTATCTTATTGCTTATTTCCTTGTAGGTGCAAGGGGAATATGGTAATACAGTAGGCCTTGAGCGATTGTCAAATCTTTTGAAGCTTTGAGATTTCGTTCTCTTTGCATGTCTAAGATATAAAAGAATGAATATCGATCTTCCATTTGGCGAAAGTTTAAGTATTCCGAAACTCACACAAATAACAAGGAATATCTCCGAAATGGTCCACTCCACAAAAAAATTAATTCAGATATGAACTGTGTGTTTTAACGAAGCGTACAGTTTTGTAGAGTAACATTTGGTCTATCTCTTACAGTTTACCAGGTATGCAAAAGTCGTCAAGGGTAAAGAGGGCTATGTGGGCTATAGCCAGAAATTGTAAAATATAAATTTCATTTGCCATGAAAATATCTTAAATATGTGACATTTTAATCAAAATCGTTAGAACCATTTTCAAGAAAATCAAAATTTTCAAAAAAATTTCTATGTAAAGGGTAGTTTAGGGTGGAGGAATTTTCTTCAGACTCTTCGTGTCACACCCTTGAAGGACATTAAATTTAAATACCAACTTTGCATTCAGGGGGCCTCAAAACATATATTTCCGGTGAGATCTCGACATCGAATTTTTGGGTGGAATACAATAGTTCCTTCTACTTACAGTAGAGAAAGGAAAAATACTTCTTAAGACATTTGCCATGTGCGTGGCAGCAGAAATCAGTGCAAGTGTTTGCACGAAGTCGGCCGGCCGCGTTAATCTGCTGAAATATTAGTTTAGAATGTATGTTGATATTTCTGGTATCGACGACGAGCGGGGGCGGCGGCGGGAGCTGATGTTAAATATTGACACAAAACTGTGTGGGGTCACGACACACGGCAGCATGAGGGAGAAGGGCTGCACTTAGTCCCGTGCTAATCGATTTCAACACCACGGTGCTCTTCCATCTCTTTCTTGTTGCGTCGGAAGAAATATAGAAGGAAAAAAATTCCACCAGGGCATTATACATTCCCGGCTCTAGGCCATTTATTTACTTTAGTACAGAAAGCAGTATCTTGCTTTTAGAGATGAAGAACTTGTGGTAGGATTCACAAAGATCTTTCGTGAACCAATGGTCTAATTGGGGATAATGTACTTGGTGCATCTTCTCGCATAATCTCTCTGAACACTAACGTTTTCTGCAAGGAAAAGAAAATATCGTCGATATATTTTACATTGATGATTTTGAAACACAATATATTCTCAGCATATTTAAAAAGTCTTTAAAAAATATAAGTTAAATAATTACAATACCTTAAATAGTGAAGAACCGTTTTGCCGAAAAAAAAAATTGTGTCAGATATCGTATTTGGAGCCATTTAGCTTCTTGACGAATGGATATAAATGGCTTATATGTGTGTAAATATTGTGTGAAATGCATTTCTTCTTTAATTTGAATGAATTTAGACACAATTTAATGTTAAAATATAAAAATATCTAAGAGAGATTTGGCAATGCCACGTTAACATAGAATTGTGACTAAATTCATTCAAATTTTAACAAAACACAATACAACATTGTTCATCCAATGTTTGAGTGACAGTTACTGAAATAATAAACCATTTTTATACACTCGTCAAGAAGCTAGATGGTTCCAAATATTTGACACAAATTATCTTTTTAGGCGAAACGGTTCTTTATTGACAAACATGTAAAAGCCGTGGTTTACGCATGCCCGAAGGGGTACCTTCCACCCGGTATAAAAAAATTCACTTAGCGTCCTGTGTTTTTTTTAAAACGCGTAAAAATTCAAACCATTTGGTACACAGTTACTAGCTCTGAAAAATATATTAAGTTTAAAAACTGATCTAAGTACTTCCGTAGATAATACTTTAGACACATTAAACAGACTTGGAATGTACCAGATCGACTGTCGGGGTTGCCATGTAATCTACATTGGAAGAAGTAAGACAAATTTAAAAACATTAGCTGAATAGTAAAGAAATATCAAATTAAATCAGATAGAAAGGTCAGCATATGCCAATATTTTTTGGAAATTAAATCATAAAATGTGCCGCGAAATTAAATTATTAACACCGATACAACTTTCTCCAAAATTGGATATTCGGAGAAAAAAAATTTCATCTAATTCAAATGCACTTATGAATTGCGAAGTGAAGCCATGTGATGCATTTTTTCCTTGCAGAGTCCTTTAACGTTCCAAACACATCGTTGGTTTCTCACTGTGATTATGTTATCAACACCAGGAAGCAATAATTACCACCTTAGAAGTTCGTGACAAAACGGACGTGTAAGCAACACCACGAGAAGTGATGAAATTTTAACACAATGAAGCTGATAGACAAAGTAACCGTGGTCGTCACTTTCGACAAAAAAAAAAAAAAAAAAAAAAAAAAAAAAAAAAAAAAAAAAAAAAACAGGCTTCGTTGGTTAAAAAAAAACACCTGTTTCTGCCTAAGGTACTCCTCTACCTTCTTTATGTTAATAGAGATAAATATTTGCAGAAATGATTTATTACGCATTGCGTTGTAGGTACAAGATTAATATAGTAGCATTAAGTCACAATAAGGTATTGTATAGTCACTATGTGATGGTTTGGGATTCTATTTATATTGCATGACCGTGGTAAAAATGAAAGATTAGGGATTTAGCACCAGAAAAACTAAAGTATTTGTTAGTTCGAACTAATAATAAAGAATATTGTTATGCTGGACGCAACAATGACGGCGCCTCCACCAGATGTGGCGTAGGACAGCGCCTATGACGATGGTTAAGGTGCGTCACTACCAGGTGTCACAGTAAACAGCCTAGGAACTGCCTCTCATCGTTCGTCTTGATCGATAATTTGCTCATGCACTACCGTGCGTTTAATGGAAATGCCCCGTTTTGTTCTGCAACTGTTTTAATGTGCGAAGGAATATCGGTTTACGTGAATGACGGGGCAGTTAGGCCACAGATTATACAGTTAGGCCAGAGATTATACAGTCTATGTAAAATGGATGTACCAAAAAATTAAACATTGACATTCAAGCATATTCAGAAACTGCAAGTTAAGCAAACGAATAGGTTGCGTAATATATGCCAGACGTAATGAGAATATAGTGTTAAGGGAAATACTCCGGAGCTAGCTATTGATTGGATGTCGAGTCATACTGCTCAGATTAATTACGTCACTGAATTATTGCCTCATGTCTACTAGGCCGATCATTGTCAACATTGCCAACGTTTGCCATTCAATTCGTTCACATATAAACTCTTGCTACTCACTGTTGGTAGAATGCATAATCCACATTTATATCTAAATGTATGCGGACAATTCATGCACTATTACCTTCTTGAGCGAAATAAAAAGATTCTATTTGACATATAGTTCATCTTTATATCGCAACTTAACACTCTAGAATTTATTGTTATGACGTTACTCAAGTGTTAACGAGATAAAGAAATCGTCCAGACATGCAACTTTGTATAAAGCGTATTTAAAATAATTTTACGTCGGTAATCGCAGATTGTTGTAACTCCAGGGGCCTCAAAATATACAACTTGACATCAATTTTTTTAGTGGAACACAATAATTTCCCTTCTTATTTAACGTAAGAAAAAATAATATTGCAAATTTACTGATGGTATTTAAAAACACAATGTTTAGGAGGCGAAATCAGGACTCAAAATTCGATGCCATAACCGGGATTTGAACCACGGATCTTCCACTTATCGAGCGGCTGCTTTAACCACTAAGCTACCGTGGTCAACTTACCAGCATGATATTAAATTCCCCAACAGATTCGTACTTTCCAATAGACCACAAAGGAATTTCACATCAGAGATAAATACCCCAAGAGAGACTTAAAAATTATCAGTACTTTATGTCCCAGGATTAAGTAACCTCTGGATGGTAATTATTATTTATTTATGTCAACAACCTTACTGTAGGTGTTCTTAAACACACAACCATGTGTGGTCAATATTTAAGAGGTGGAATTAGGTCTGAAAAATTCACTTAAACACGGGGCGATTTGGATAAACATTTCGAATAAAGTGTTGAATTTCAATTTCAGTTTCAATACAAGTGCAGATGTTTTGATAATTAGTACCTTAGTGTGTACCCACTTCTTTGTGTTAGTTTTTTCTCTTCGCCTGTTTTCCAATAAGCCAATGACAAAGTTTACTCCCTGATATTATTGTGTGGTCGTAAATGCATCGCTAAATGAACAACGTCTACGTATGCACTGCCCTTTTACTTCGCACCTCAATGCGTGACCTAAAGTTTAGGTGTTGTGAGGTTATTGTCCTCTCAGAAAGTATTGGAACTCGGTTCCGGTACACCATTCGCTATAAGAGGCCGACATACCTTCTATGCCACGCGATGTTAGAGGTGCTAACCAACGGAAAACTATACTCCTCATAATAAGTAAAATTATAAGTCCACAAATGAAGCAAATATTGATTTAATATTCTTCATTACACCATCTTCTATAATTACTAATGAAAATAGCTACTCTTATATCCCTGACAGGCTGTATATACCTTTTTAAAGTTGATAATAGCATAGCCTGAAATACAAAGAAATTGGGCTGGAAAGGTTAATCCTATGGCCATGATCACCTCTATTTCTGCGCCAGGTATATTAGCATCGTTAATTGCAGTGTGAAGATGATTTTTAAGATTTTGCCTAACACACATAAACTCTAAACTGTAGCATGCGATGGAGCTGAATCCCCGGATTACATTTCTCTTGATTTAAACCAAATTTACTATCATGCAAATTCGTCGCACGAAATTCGATTCTCTCGATCTCCATCGCGGTGACTGATGGTCCAATGTTAATCGCAAATCCCCTTCCCAGTACGCAAATCATTAGGCTTATGTTTACTCGATTCATCTGCGATTTGCTGAACGGAAATGCTCTTGTAAACACACAGAGTTCCGTTACAGTAGGACTTCCCTGTTTCGAATATCTGGAAGCTTTGGTATGACCCTTTTAAATAGTGAGTTTTAGATTAGATTAGATTAGATTGCGTTCAACGGGTTCGCAAGTAGCCAACAATGCTCGTGGACATTGAACATGTCAATGGAAATAAATTTTATTCAGGCAATATCAGAAAAGAAACAAGCAGAATAATTCAGAAACAATATCAAATCTTCCCTGTAGTTATTTGAATTTTGTTTTAGACTTTCAGTAGGCTTTTCCTACCATGTCCTACTGTGTCTTGCATAGCATCTATTGTCAGCTGTTCAAGACACATCAATTTAAGTAGCTTTCTAGCATCTGTTCCTAGCTTCCGCATTACATCGCACAATCACTTTCCTAATTATTTCCCTACCCTCACAGTGTATCACCCTTTTTTCTTTACTTCAGACATACTAGTGACTCGTACTATTCGACAATACGTAATGAAACTACGAGAAATTAGTAGTGGATAATATTGCAGGAAAGCTGAATCGTAAGAAGCACCTTTAACAGAACAACGTTTGGGATGTTTACATAACTTCGATTACACTATGTGGAATGTCTCTGCTTCCTCTTTCATTCCTCTAGGGCCAAAGCTGGTGAACAGACAGTACGCACTACACAAGAATGCACTTCCTGTTCAAACACGATTCGTTTGAAATAAGTTTTCTTTGTGGCATCAGCTATTTTCGAGTAATTTCAGTGATTCAATAGTTTAAAAATTAGAAAGTTATATTGCCATTCACTTGTTTCTCGCATTGTTATGCAAAGAATGTGGAATTTTAAAGCAATAGTAGGCCACGTAACACCTGATTTTATTGTTTTGTTTGCTCATGTTTGATTTTCTGTCTCTAATAACAAAGTCCTTTAACCTGTCTTTTCACGCCCTAACCGAGATTCCAACTCGAGACCTCTTAAATGTGGAGATAACACGCTACTACCAGTCCACAGAGGTAGGATTTGCTTATCGCTGCCTAACACGAATGAAACCCTATCTACAAATGGTTATTTCGATCAAAATACATCAGTTAGAAAAATAACCTTGTGTAGAAGGCATATAAAAATAACTTATAATGGGTACAGAATTTAACACATCAGGTTTTGCTGGTTAAGCTTTCTAAAATAGTTCTTCTAGTAATATTGCCTGAACTTTTATGGGTGATAAAGTAAGACTCTTTGGAGAATAAAAGGTAGAATTTTACCGCCTTTCGTTGCAGTGAAATTGACGATTCACCTTTTATGGTGCCTAGTGCAATCATGGTAACATTTTGGAAGGCAGCACTGAGCTGTCAGAGCTGCGGCGTGGAAAGTGAACAGCGGAGTGATGTCTAATGAATATGTAGATGCTGGTTTTGTATAAAGAATGTCCCCAGTGCACGCTATGTATTATGTAATGTACTCTGTGGGTCTGCCTCAAAGAAATCACCACAATGGCGAGACCTTCTGTCGCTATCACTCATTCTCTTCTAACATAAACCTTTGTCTACACATCTAACGACATAAAATACCAACTTTTCCAGTGCATGGCTTGAAAATCAAAGAAAATAAGAATTAATGATCTGAAAATATACAATACGAACTCTGAAAATCTATAACATAAAGAGAAGAGAAATCACTGGTATGAGTCAGAATGCCAGATTTAAAAATCTCAGTCTATGAGTCTGACAGTGCCATTCTCTTTCTGTACATATAGATAATATTTCCTGCCTCTTTATATAATATAGTCGTTTTCTGAATTTTTCACTACACTGTGTGCATTTTGAACACTGTTTTGCTTGATACCTTTAGCCAATTTCTGATAATTTCCGAAAGGGCTTCGCTGCCAATATTTTGGATGTTCTGTTATAAGATCAACATTAACCTTAGCAGCGAATTTCCTATTATTGACGCCTGGTTGTTGACCAAGGCAGGTTGCATGTTCGAGAAGTGAATCAGAAAACGTTATTATCGAACAACAAAATAACAGAATATGATGGCACTGAGTACTGCAGTGCAGCTAGCATTTAAATGTATCGTCCTGAAGTGGTTAATAATACAGGATTAACTATTGTTCCTGGAACTTTTGTCAGGAACTGTACTTGAACCTAATGCGATCTTCGGATTCTGCAGAAACAGATTTCCAAGCAATTTTGTTAGAAACTGTTTCCTTTAAGGGAAACTTTGATCAGACAAAGGTCTTGTTTAAGCCGCAGTGCAGGTCTTTGCCTGTGAACGACACGCCGGACAATGAGGCAGCCAACTTCATTGTTACGTTAAGTCTGGTGCTGGCGGTCAATGCTGAAAACTTTACGCACACGATAAATTTCCTTCGACGACAGGCGAACATGATGCAGTAGAAACTAATGTTCAGAAACGTGAAGGAACCCGGGAAGGAGAGAGAAACAAAGAAAACAGAAAGGCTGGGAATTAATGAAATAAAAAAGAGACACGGAGGCTGCTGTAGAACAAACAAGAGTGGAAGAACATGCATAAAAAAGACGTGCAGCGAAATAGGAAAAAGTGCGAAGAGATTCGGAAAGGAACAAGTTGGTTGTCCTGGTATTGTTAAATGAAAAAGAGATTCCGGTTTTTTCTTCTTGTACAGTTACGTGCAAAAATGCTTTGTAGCTCCCCAGAAGAAGTTTTTTGAATAAGTGTAGATCACACATTTCGTTTTTTATGCTCTCTGGAAGTAAACATCAACCAGTGTAGTATGTAAAGTGCGGAAGTTGCAACCTTGTGTGCTTAAACGATGTTTCAATTTGAACAACCACCTCCTATCAACTTATAGGTATTGCTACTAAGTAACATAGCAATAACATACTCTGGTAACCTTAAAAACTGGACTAGAGGTAAATAAATCGCGTTTGTCTTCTTCCGCTGGGCAAGCTGTCATTGCATGGGTTCGAAAGCAACTCCCTTCTTTACGATTTACATGAATCGGTTTCCGCAATACGCAGAGCCATCTAATCATGAGAATTGTGTAAAAAGTGTGTTATAGGAGCTAATTTAATATAACAATAATTTATAAATAACAAATGAAACAGTATAAATTGAGGTTAATCCATGTCGGTTTCCTTTCTCATATTCCTTAAACATCGTCGCGTTGGCATAGAAGAGCTTTGTAACGCTCAACTCCATGTGGCGGGGAGGTTCCTAACTGCAGGGTAACTCTTAAGAGCATAGTCTCAGCAAACTGGAAGCATTCATTAGTTTTGTTATTCTATGGTTGTTATCAAGCAGTTTTGTTGGTTAGATTAAATAGCTTTGGCTTAAGTTTTCGGAAGTGCTCTTTTTTAAGAGTTAGTTGAAGATGTGTTATCGTGTTAGTATATGTTACTTGAGGTCAGACTTATTACTGTTTTAACGAAAAGGAAGTAAAGAATAGTTGTCTCAGATATATTTCAGATTATTTTCGTCACCATAGCACAATATCTCTATTCAGCATTGTATTAATCCACATTTTCTTTAAATCTTGAATGTCCATATCAAATAACAGTTTACGAAAAGTGGATCTCTTAAACTTATCTAAACATGAGTCATTATTTACCACAGTTAAAACTTTATTTACTGTCGGGAGTTACTGCTGGTTATATATTCAGAAAAGTACTTATTTAAAATATAATTTAAAATAATATTAATAATAATAAATACATTAATAATACATCCATATTTACTCATAAAATTAAGTACATTATCACATGTTCTGTTTGAAACTGAGCTTAGAAGAGATGTACCTGAAGATGCCTATTTCCTTGACCCTCCCAGGTATTATCTATTGTTATTAGAATTCCACTCATATTTCGCTAACATTCAGCTTATTTCTTCTGGCATTCATTAGATACAATAGTCATTTACATGTAATTAACGCATACGTCTGTCAAATGGCTAGAGCAAGCCCATTTAGAACACTATATGCCCCATTTCTTACTTAATTTATTCTAGGTTAGGTATAAGCAGTAATATTGCAAAAAATACAAAAATAGGTAGCTAAATGTACTGCAAATATAGATAACGGAATAAAAACCATAGATTTAAAAAATTATAATACATAACACAAGCATTGCTTAAATATACAGTAGAGAATAAAATGCGTGTGTTATAGTTATGAACGCTTTAAAGAAACTGTAACGTAAAAGATCGCGTAGTCACCCAAGAGCTCGCAAAGACTAAAACTTCCGCTACAGTAACTACAGAACTGAAGGAGACAAATGTTGCTGTGCAGGGAATTCATAGAAACTAGATGAGCCCTCAGTCCATTCTGAGAGCTACAACAATGAACACAAATATGGTGGGTGACACCCCCGCAAATAACAAAGGGTTACAGACGAGAAGGAAATGGAATGAGAGGGAAATAAAGGAAAGAAAACCGCGATAGATAAATAATCACAGCAGCATTCACCTACCATCCAGGGAAAACAAAACACCAAAAACTACCAGAAACCCCAAGGTCAGTGTGGGCAGGAATTAAACCCTGAACTTGCCGAGTGCAAGTAATCTCGCTTGCAATGGCCGCAGTGAACCCGAAAGAGTGTACAGAATAAAATAATTATTATTCGGAACATGGAGAACGTAGCCAGTCGAGTTTGAGATTGGAGAATTTCCAGCAGAACAAACAAGGATAAGTGCATTAAACTACTCAGCGCTATAAATAACTTGTATGACTTCGGGAAACAAAGTAGATCAATAAAACAAAACAAAGGCGGCAAAACATAGTAGAGAACTGGCACAGAAATCTGATAATGGAATTAGTTAGCACAGGCGTTTAGTTAGCGCAATTGCAAAGTTTGTACCTCCAGAAAGTTGCGATAATTACATGATTAAGAAATCGACTGCATGCAACATTGGAGCGAAATGAACAAGAATATTTGAAGTAAATATATAGGTTATAGGTTATGTATAGGAAAGTCGCGTGTCACATGCGATTGTTACTCCTGAATAACTATGTATGACTGACTATTTGTTAAAATAAAACCTATGTGTTAAACGACAAAGCTAGCATATGTTTTATTTATTACTAAATCATTCATTTATAGTCCCTTTGGCTTTTGCTGTCTGTGAATGCAATTTTGACTTCCTCATGGACGCGGTCTGCCGTCCAACCGCAGCGCTCTGATGCAATGCCCCATGTAAATGGAAGGTCAATGTACCGAGCGAGATAGCTCCACGGTAACGTGTGAGTGAGGTTGTGGATTCGATTCCCGTGGCCAACTTGCCTGACACATGGGCTTTTTCGATGTTTCCCCGGCTCAACAGATCCAACCTGTTTGTATACAAAGCGATTTCATCCAACAACTTGTAAATAGCCAATCAGCGTCTGTAACGTAACAACATGGCGGATTGCGCAGGTAATATCCAGTCAGCTGTTGTGTATATACGCCTCGTGGCATTTTTAATGTGATGGATATTTTAATAAAACGGTTAATTTTTTCTAGAATATCCATTAACGATTTTTCGTGACCATTAACATATATTACTGAGGTGGTTATTACATAGCTATATTTCATAAATAATGAGAAATCCAGTTAACAATATGTTTAAGTTTTATGTTATAAAATGAGCTCAAATCTCCTGTCCATCCTTAAAACCAATAAAATTGCTCCTTATCTCTTTCGCGTTTGTTTTATATTTGTGTCCTGGTGTGTAATTTTGTCTTCGACACGATGCAAAAGATTAACAAATAAATATTCGCCAATTCATAGAAAATTGTGATAGTGTTCCGGGTCCTCTAACCTCAATTCGTTTTGCAGTAGACCCAATATACCTCGGTCCTGTTCTAATGACCGTGCTCACCAACGTCCTTCACATCTAATACATCGAGACTCGTGGAAATATATCCCAAGCTGTACTTATTATAGCAATTTTCCATTAAAAATAGTTTAGGATGGAGCAGTTTTCTTCAAAATCTTCATTTCGCATCATAAACAGACATTAAACTTAAAAACCAACACACGCACACACACACGTGGAACTTTTTCTAAAAATGTTTTTTTTTTTCAGGGGTCCTCAAAACATATTTCCGGTGAAATCTCGATATCCAATTTTTGGGTGGAACACAATACTTCTACTTACTAGTAGATAAAGTAAAAAAGTGCATAAATTCACATGTTTTAAGAGGAAATTTTATTATTTTTCTGCTGGATGAGGTACTTTTTGTAGAGTCAACCACATAAGCTATTAGTGCAAATAACCATTTGGAATCATTTGCATGGTCGATAGAATAATCCATAAACATTTCAGAAAAAAAGATTGGGGACTTTAAGAGCAGTGGTAATTTAACTTAATTTAACTCACTCATGTTCAGGCTACCTTGTCCACTTGCCACAACATAAATCTGAAACGCTGCAGACATTAACTGCAGGACACGCTTTTACGCCTTTATTATATTATAGTAAATTGACACCTTGTCGGCCCCTGAAGCTGTTTTTCCATTTTAAGGACTCGTGCTTGAGTCACCTTTCTGACGCTTCATCAGTTTCCTTAAATGGATTTCAGGCGTTATTTTTTGTTCCAACCCGCCACTTTGCTTTATCAATATTTTAGGAGGATTCGAAGAGAAAAATAAGGTAGTTGATGCTGCTGGAAGGTGAATTAAAAACGGAAGCATCAGCAAAGGAGTTAGTTATTGATTTATACGATGTAGAAGATTGAGATACCTTCACCTGCAGATAATATCTCTCATCTCTCACTCTGCTCTCTGATATTATACTAATTGAAAAGACGGAAGATCCAGGAGCAAATGTTTGAATACTTCCATCTTGTTACCCTCGTTATTCTTTTGTCTTGCTTCAACTTAATGAGGGCTAGGAAGGAGACTTTCACGGATGGATAGGTTATTCAGATTATTAAAATAATGTAATCCATTGCTGAAATACCTAACACGATGAGAAAAACAAGCAAATGTGCGTCTTATCCACGGAAGGCTGGTAACTGCAATAATTAACGTTAGAGATTCCAATTTCTGCGATTTGTTTATCTCAAATTTTCAATTAATTTATAGCCTACTTAACTTGAGGTTATATTCCCACAGTCGAAGTCAATCTGCCATCATGGAACATGCAGTAAACATCGATTGACTTCGATAATCTAAAAAAATTAGTTATTTAAGACAATTTTTCTGAAAGAATAGTGAGAAATAAGCCTCTAAATTCCTGTTCATTCTGGATAAATTTTACATAGCTGTTAAATCGAAAAAGATAGTCTTACTGCACACAAAAAATAAAATCTGTCAAGGCCCACAGTTTATGTCAAATGCATTCTTTGTGGAGTGAACAATTCCGAGATATTTATGTTTATTAATCCTATCCAATACTAAATGGGAAGTCATTCTTTTTTTCCCTATCCAGGCCATATATATTTCAGAATATTCAGTTGAGGTTAAACTAGCAGTAAATCCTTATGGTAGCGTTAGTCTGAGTGCCCGCCCACAATCACACTCAAGCTAACTTTCGCCTCCAAAAAAGTGTTGTTTATATCAAATGGTTTCATCGCAGTAAAACTTAAATATAACCTTACCAAGGAATAGAAAAGTAAAACGCGATTTTTTAAATAACTGGAAGGAATAAGAGGAAATGAGATATGCTTGAAAGCTGATGTAGGATAGGATTCATTTCAATAAATCGGCCCAATTATTATGAATCCAAGGAAAATCCGCCAAGAAGCTGAGGTTGCAAAGTGAAATGTAATTGAAATTGATTAAACAAACCGTATAGTAACAGCTCCTTTTAGCACAAATCGAAAACGATTGCATTTGTGAAAGTTTTTAACTTTCAAACTCTGTCAGAGGAACACATTAATAAAGGCTGCGCTGAAGCAGCAGTATAAAATTTGCTGCTTTGATTGCTGAGAACTCAAAATAGAATGCTGAAAATTAATCACGTGGTTCTTTAAATTAACTCTGCGTATTTACCCACTCACTGTAAATGAATGACAGCACAAAATTTACGGTTTCTCCCGTAATTTTCGCTTATCCTGAAACGAGAATGTTAGTTAAGTTTAAACTTTATGAAATCCGGGATTATTTGAGAATAATTTCACCCATTACATTCATCGTCCGATATAACCTAATAGGTTAAGCCACCCGCCTCGGTAGGACTTTATGATTCGCTTGTGGCTATTCAGTTCGTAGGTGTCACAAGGATTGAGGCTCACACTTTGAATAATACTCCCTCATTCTTTAGAAATAACACTTTGAGTTAGTGAGACTTCTGCAAGTTGCTTTTATTTCTACGTAATTATGTTTACACTCGTTATACTTTAAACACTTGAAGCTATATTTTCTGCTTGGGAAGAAAATGGTTCACATTTAGACAGTATAATCGCTTACAAATTCTGCTTTCCTCACTAATCACTTTATGTGTGACCTATATCTATCTTCCCCACTAGTATGACTCTTACGTCTTCTGATTGGTCCTCTATGCTATATCCTCATTTGTTTTGAATTAAAATTTTCGAATCTAAACAAAATCCGTTGAAGACTAGTTTACCCACGCGATGAATGGCGTCATTTTTATATTTCCAAAGACTTAAATTTGTATCCCCTACTAATCTTGCAGGATTCTCCTTATAACTGTGTTGTTATTTATTTACAAACATTCATAAACATTAAACTATAGATAAACAAATTCACTCACATTTTATAATGACAAATCTCTCTAAATCTTTAGACATTTCTAAATTTGATAATCGAAAATAATTGATCAATTTATATTTCACAAGTATTGGTCTCTTCTCTGAGGGCAGTAGTTGGAAATAACGCTACAGTGCATTCACGTCTTTCGCAGTTTATTCGATATGAAAAGTTGAATTTTGCTTCTTTTTGGATAACGTGTACTATTGTTTTTACATAATTATTAGTGCTTTGTCATATTCTGTAATCACCGTTGAGGCAATATTTCTTAGTAAGCCCTTTACAACAATTTATTTCCTTATAAATCCTCTGTATCTACAATGTATAATATAGAAAGCATAGGCAGCCCCCTGTAATAAGTATTTGTTATATGGCTGGCCTATGTTGACTTTCTTTTGTCTTCTTGCAATTAATGAATGGTGGAAAGAAGTGTGAAATTTACTTTTGTCTTTAAATATGAATAAGTATATTTAAAAGTGTGATTATCGACGAATTAAGTGATACTCGTGAAGTTTAAAGTGCACTATGAACGATCTGCATAGCATTTGAACATAAATCGGAAGGATTGATCAGATGTAAAATGATTTGTATAACAACGACGAATCCGCCATATTTTAGCGGATTCTTTACCGACGTTAAAAGTGTGAAGATTACTGTGTGAGAAATGTTTATTCATATAAATAAATAGTAATCAAGAAACCGTACCGCGCCCGGGATAGATAGAATTTAAAAAGATTCTACATACTCAACGATTGCAGCTAAGAAATAATAATTGTTACAAATGTCGCACCAGCGTGTGGCTATTGGAAATAATAAATTACTGCACCGTAATGGTAAAAGAACTAAAGTAAACAACACAAAGTTATTAAAATAAAGGTGAGTCGAGCTAATCAAATAATACTGTATTAATGAAAACATCAAATCCTATTAATACTGACGTGCGGATACTACAGGAAAGGTTTCTCATAATGTCGAAGGTGTAACAATTTGCCAGCGCAGTGAATTTATTCCCAAAAGAGAATCTCCACTGCTTGGTTGCAGGGATGAGTGCAGTTCTGAATGGGGATCTATCCCTTGAGGTGTGTGTGTCGGCATAAAATTTAAAGCGACAAGCCCGGATTCTAATTCAAATCCCATTTACGTCACGCTGTGGGTTTTATTTAACAGATCCTTCTATCAAACATGAATGTCGGGTTCAAACGTTTCTGCTCGAATTGACCAGTAAAACGTACTGCGGCAACGCTTGTAAATAGACGATTTGCTTCGAAGCACTTCTCTAAAGACGTGGTTTTATGTGACCTTTCAAAGGAAACAAATGTCTAGACCACATCTAGGAAACTCTAGTTTCGCTTCAGATACATTTACAGCAAGGAATATAAATGTTTGTTTTCTGAACAACACACACCTGTAAGGTAGTTTAAATATATGACAACTACAAATTCAATATCGAGGTTTCATTATAAATACCTGTTTTGAGGACTGAATCAAAGACTTTGGTAGAGTGTGTGCGTGTTTGTGTGCGTGCGTGCGCGTGTATGGGATGAATAATTTCTTTTAATCTATGTTTAGCATCTTACTTCCATTTTCCAAAAATGCAACACAAGGCTTCTTAGAAAAACCTCCCTATCGCAAACTATCTAAATCAATGTATGTAAAGTTTGGTCATGTTTGAAAAAATACAAAATTATCATGTTTTGTATATCAAGGGTACTTTTCGATCAAGAATTTTATTACAATTTCAGTTATTATTGCGCCCTTATAATACCAACTTTGTGTGCTAAACAAACTTTTCGTTTTCGGGTTAGGCTATTTATATAAATTATTTCCAATGACTAAATTTATGAGCTCTCAAAACATGTATTACTGATGATACCTCGGTGCCGAATTTTGGGATAGAATCAAATATTTCATCTGCTTGCATTAAGTAAACTAAATACTTTAATCCTCACGAAGTAGTCTCTTTTGCTTAATGTTTGCAGGCGAAAAGTTAGGTTATGAAGACTATTACAACAGAAATAACGTTTCACTTAGTATCCACATACATTCTGCGTAATGCATACTTAAGAGAATTGAAGTGACCCATTGACAGCAGTAAGCAATGTATCTATGTCTTAAACCGACCGCATTTGTCACCAAACATTGAGGGAGTCAAAACTGAAGTGCACCCTTTATAACCAGTAGGTACTCTAAAGTAGTGCATCTCGTAGTCCAACGTGTTGAGGTCAGGACAACTTGATAGCCAGTCTTGAGTAGCAATAAAATTGGGAATGTTTCTCGCAAGTCTAGATTAAGTGAATCCTGTTTTATGAGTTGGTGCTGAATTTTGCTCTAAGCCCCTGGAAATGTTCTTGAACAAAGTGACCTTAAAATCTTTCACCGCTGCTTCAAGGGGAATTGCTTTATACACTCCGGTCGTTTTCTGCGTCCAAGTTTGGTACTAGTGCACTTTCATGATGATCACGGTCTGATCTCCGTCAAAGTATTAGTCAGCAATCTTCTTGGAAAGTCACTGAATTCAGTTGAATCTGTGATCGCAACTCTGTTGAGAGGTTTGTTTTCAATCCAAAACCAATTTGTCTGTATATATAGGTAGGGCATCGCTCAAATGCACTTACAGCCTCATCAACCAGTCCACACTGAATGCATCAGCTTCCTTTTACTGCAGCGTACTTCCTCTATGCAATGAAGTCCAAAGCTGGCCTCGTAGCTCAATCGGGTCTGTCGTGCTAGGGCTGCTGGGTTCGATGCCTGGCTAGAACGGTGGGTAGTCTTCTTTAAATAGATTTATTCCCATCCTTCCTAAACTGTGCAAGTATAAATGGGAGTGTTAATGTGTGTGTGTGTGTGTGAATTTAATGTAATAAATCCAAAGTAATAGAAACCCAAAGATCAAAACCATCGATAAGCGAGTGAACACCATTGTCGTTAAGCAATTGTTCCAAACAGATACTAAATCAAACTCGGAAAGTAAGTAGGGTATGCGATCAACTAAGTAGAGTGATTTTTTGGGGAAAAACATACAACAATAATCTGTGAGTCAATAATTGAACCAACCCTATTGTATAGAGGGGGAATTTGGTCAAGGAATCAAGGAATCAGGAAATACGTAACTAACACTTGTTTAAATCAAATGTTACAGTAGAATTGTGGAGAACACTAGGAGGGCCAGAATCGGGAAGGAACGAATAACAGAATTGAAACTAACATCAATAGAAGAAACTTTGCAAAATAGTTGAAGTGGTTCGGACATATGTTTAGGATGCAGGGAGGGATAAATCCAAAATAAATCAAGGAAGTAAGAACGGGGGGAAAAAGAGTGAAGGGAAGACCGAGGAAAGGATTTATGGATAATATAAAGTATATGGCAAGGAAGAGAATAAAGGGTATGGGAGAACTGAGGATAGCCAAGCATAGGGAACACTGGAGGAAATTGATTCAGGCAGTCCCGGCGCCTTAAGGCACGAGGGAAAGGGGAAGAAGAAGAAGAAGAAGAAGAAGAAGAAGAAGAAGAAGAAGAAGAAGAAGAAGAAGAAGGAGAAGGTCAAAGCCACCGATGTGACCTTCGAGGGTAAAGGCGGCATATAAATGGAACATTAAAAAGTTCCAAATTTGTCAATATTATGAGAGAGACAGATTGCACCAAGAATACCTATTAGAATTTTGAAAGGTTACAGTTCCGCGTAAATAGCAAAAAGGAATGAAATTCACACCAAACTCGAGAGTAAAGTTAGCAGTGACATAGGTACATTCAATGTGACCATAACTGTGACTCTATTGGTCCAATGTGACCGCTCTGGAAATTAAACTAAAATGTGTTTATTTTGAGATTTTGCTAAGAACTACCCTTACCTTTATTTGTAATCTATTGTATAGGTTGTTAGCTGTATGAGTGAAAATTTTCCGTGATGGTGGATTCAAACATCTGAATAAAAGGTCCCATAACAAATTCATCTATCGTGAAAGGTAAACGAGATAACTGAACATTATTGAACACATCTGCACAGTCTGGCAACAGGAAGACTGAAGGGGCGAACGTTTTATTTACTAATGCGACTTCCGCTGGTATCCATACGTTCATACTTACGACAAGTGCAAGTCCAAAGTAGACCAGGGCTCGAAAATGGTTTAACCATTTGAGATAAGTACACTCGGTACCTTACCTCCATTTTGATGTGCTAGTTGTTTTTCTTCTTCCTCTAACAATTTTCTACAAAATAAACGTAATATCCCATTTGCTTTTCACTCAATTCGTGACCTACTGGCTTAGGTATTGTGAGGTCATTGGCCTTCCAGAAAGCATTGAAACCAATACCAATGAACCAATGAATTCCTCTTCATTCTGAATGACTTTTGTATAATATGAAGCGGAAACCCGCCCTATTAAAGAGAATAATCCCACGTTCACCAACAATAATACAAGTGAATTAACAATTAAATAAAGAAGCACCTAAAGAACCTCTTGAAACAACGGTGCTATATGAAAAAAAGTTAAATTGATGAGGATGCGAATGAAATTTAAAAAATACCGCGAAGAGGAAAAAGAGAAACAAATTCAAATTCACATTCGTTTATTCATAAAGGTCTTTGCCTGGTGCCGGAACATGGGTCTCGCGTTACAGGCTATAATTGTCACAGATTTACAATTATCGAGTTTTTGTGTAATTTTTTAATTTATGTAAAACCCATACGGTGACCACCTGTAGGTCACCGAGAACAGTTTTGGTAGATATTAATGTCTCTATCAATTAAGAAACTGAGTTTCTTCTTTTATTATTAGACACACACATACACACCCACTCACGCACTTGCCTTTGGGCATACGCTGTACGTTCCACACAATCGCGCGCGCACACACGCATTGCATTATTTACACTATGTGCACTACTTGTCCACTTTCTGCGGTTTTGATGTGCTTAAGCTGTACCTGTGGTATCCTAGGTAGCCAGTGGCGGCTTCCTCTGCCGTAGGTTATGTGACCTAGGGCCAGGGTAGATGGGTGCGCAGAGTTTGCGAGCCGTGGCTGTTCTTGTATGTTTGCGGTGTTTAGGCTCGCCTTTGCTAATATTGGATATTGCGGAATTCTGGAATTTCTTATGGAGATCTTCTATTGGTTGCTTTCTTCTTGTAGGATACGGTTGGAGGTGTGGAAAGGAGCGTAGAAAATTTTACGGAGGGAGAGGTTTTGGATGGTTTGGATTTGTTTAATGGCGGTGGTGGAACCGTTGGCCCAGTCCACACAAGCGCACAGATTACTGAAAGAGTGAAAGATTTGCCCAGAGTAAGTTTTAAGCTCATCTCTTTGCTGCGGTAGATTGGGTAGGGGGGGGGGGCGCATAACTTTAATCGCTCTCTGCCTTTGTTGACGGTATTTTAGGTGGGTGGCCCAGCACAGTTTGCGGTTCATGGTGACGCCTAGGTATCTGACTTGCTGACGGCATATTTGACCACCGACCGTTACGCCCATTGCCAAAGTATGATGCCACTTTAAAAATGGATGAGCCCGCATTCGCTTGGGTTAATTTTGGTTTTCCAATCATGGGGCCATGAGAGGAAGCGGTCCACATAGGATATTCGTCATGGTTGTAAATTGCAGTGTCGGTACAAATAAAACACGCTCTAATCACGCGATAGGCACGAAAGCGAACAAAACCAGGAAACGGGCGTGGACAGACGCTGTCTGGGCACAATCGAGAGAAGACTAAACAACTTGTGTGTGGGACGGGGATCGACAAGGAGTGAACATTCATAGTGTATTCACCTTGTGGAAAAAAGAAAAAGAGACTTACTTTGTATGTGTGTTCTTTCAATACACGTTCCTTCCTCAGGTGGAACGACCCGGATAAAAATCTCCTGCTCACCTATTTTCTTATCAAATCAACGACCGAGGACGAAGACACCTACGCACCTGAATCCCACGCACACCCTGGAATACCCCATCCCCAATAACCTCAGCCAAATATTTTTCTTTCTTTTTTCCCCCTTCTTTTTATATCGCATCAAATGGTAAACCGAAGAGATGGAAAAGAAGCCTTACTGCATAAAGCATTTGATACATGAACGTTAATATTGTGACATTGGGACGTTTAAAAATAAATAAAAAAGCAAGTGGTATCAGTTTGGAGCTAGAGTTGAGTGAGTGATAGACTAATTTTAGTTACGTGAGTGAGTCGGCTAGCCTGTCAGTGAGTACGTATATGTCGTCGAGTGATTGTCGTAATAGTCAAGTAATAAGAGAGAGCGAAAGTGGAGAAAGACATTGAAGGACTGGGAAATATTATCGAAAGAACTATTGTGCATTGTACTAGTAGAGAAGACTATAAACTGTGTTAGCAACGAGAAGGAAATTGTGCATTTGTAGTCGAAGTTAGAGGAAAATAAAGTGTTAAAAAAGCAACGAGAACTTTGTTACAACATAACTTGCTTTTTAACAATCTGAATATTGTTTTATACTACTGTCTCCTACTTATCTACAGCAAAATGTGTAAATAAATATGTAGTAAGATTTTATTATGATTATCACAAAGTAGCCAGAACTTCTGTAAAAATATTTTGACAGCACTTCCGCTACGCGTAGTAGAATTTAACTCTTTGTGAGACGTTGAGGCGAAAAACAAAGTGGGAAATTATTACGAATTCTGTACATTTTAATTTTAAAAACTTAATTTATGACCGCTTCTAAAATAAACATATGAAAGATTTAAATTAATATTCTACAAAGTTGTCAATCTAAGTTTTGAAGCTCAAATATTTCAAAATTTGCTAAATTATTTATCAATCGGAGTATCTTCCATGATGGCTTAGATGAAATAGTAATAACGATGACAATAATAACAGTTAATTAGATAACTACTTCGTATTTCGTAATTATTCAAAGAGTAGTTTAATTTTGAGCAGACAGACGTTTTGGTGTGCTGCGTTGAGTCTAGGCCGGTCCGGGCTGTGCCCAAAGAGATTGCTGAACACCTCTACAACGCTCTAGAAGAGAATAATTCCGGTGATACTGTGATTTGGATCACTTATGCTCCAAGGTGTTCTGTATTTAAGGGTGTTAGCACCTGCAAGTTTATGTAGAGTTAAGCCGCCTGCAGTTCCCTTTGTGTAAGCTAATCAGAGGTGTAGATGAGATTATGAAGGATATCTCAACACCAGAGAGAGTAAGTCTGCTCCTTTGTAAAGCTACACGGCCAAATTTACTGTCCTGGTAACACGCAGTAATTTCTCTACCTTTAATTAACGTACTTGTTCGCAGTCCTTATGGACACTTTGTTACATTATCATGTTAATATTAGCATAATGGTACTTCTACTGTTATAATTTAGCACTCTGTTTAATGCTGAAGTGAAGTACGCTACCATTCAAAAGCTTTCAATCATCTATGTAATTAAACGCACTATATATTATATTAGAATATACAAACACACTTTAAAACTAAATAGGCTAACAAAATAATTAAAATAAAGTGTGCTTTAGATTTTAGCGTCTTCAAGTATTCACCCCCCCCCCCCCCCCCAGAACCGCAGCACGCACTCTTGGCATTCTGGAGATAAAATGTTGTAATATTATTTAAAATGTTTCAGTCCATCTAGTCTGTAAATTATTCCATGGATATTCAACACACGTTTTATGACCTCCACGTCAAGTTCATCGCATAATACTTCAATCAGATTTAAGTTAGGTGACTGACTTGGCCAAATGATATTCTTCAGTTCCTCAAATTTCTTCTTACTGTTGACATGCCCTCTACAGAATTTAAACCCATGTTTGAGCTCATTGTCGTGCTGCAGAACAAAACAACGACCAACAAATCTCTTGCTAGAAAGAATTGCATTTTTGAACAGTGTCCTGTGAAATCCTTCCTTCTTTAATGTTCTTTTAATTCTTAGTAGATCACCGACTTTATCACCTGCAAAGCGTCCCCACATCCTCCGTCATGCTTCACCACTGGCGTCAACCACTGACTCTTCAAACGTTCTCCACGAAATCATGAATAAAGATTTGACGATGCTTTCCAAGTACGTTCAAACTGAGATTTGTGCACCTTGGATTATTGCTCAAGACTCCAGTTTTCATGTTTCTGTGTCTACTGTAACTTTTTACCTTATTGTGTTTGTGTAATGAACATTTGCCCCCCATCAAGCCTTGTTCACGAAGAGGACGTTGCAGTGTTGAGACAGAAATTAGAGCTGCTCACGTACTATTTACTTCCTCGCTAATTTCAACTACCATACCAGTCCTGTGACGTTTACTCTGTATATACATATGAACTGATGATGTTTACTCAGGGTCTTCCGGATCGAGAAATAGTTACGAGAGGATGTCAAAAAATAACCCAAATTATTATTTTTTTTTTTTTTACATTTTATATGCCCGCGTTTGTGATTGGTTTTGGCAGTATTGGAGAAGTTTGACCTTGAGTGATCTTTATGGTTACCTGAAATGTCAGGCAAATGTCACAATTTTTATTTGTGAAATATATATACACACGTCATGTCAGATTTTTCATTCTTTTTAATGAAACTCCATCACAAACATTGTAAATGTTGCAAAAAGCCTACAGAGAGCAAGCCATGGAGAAATCACAAGCTTTTCTACAGTATAAATAACTTCGGGAGGATAAAAATAAAAAATACACACACAGACCTTTTTCTAAAACATTTTTTTTATTCAGGGGCCTCAAAACATGTATTTCCGGTGAAATCTCGACATCGAATTTTTGGGTGGCACAATACTTGCTCTACTTAGTATAGAAAGTAAAAATCTGATGTGTTGCACTCATATGACTTTCTCTACTCTTGTATTAACCATTCTTACAAACTCTTATTCCTATATCTGCTTCGTGTTAGTTGAGATAAACATTTGTACAAATTATCTTATTGTTTATTTCCTTGTAGGTGCAAGGGGAATATTAGAATACAGTAGGCTTTGAGCGATAGTCAAACCTTTTGAAGTTTTGAGATACCGTTCTCTTTGCACACTTAACATACAAAAAAAAGGAACAATGATGTTCCATTTCACCAAAACTTTTAAGTTTTTCGAAACTAGCACACATAACAAGGACTATCTCCGAAATGGTTCACTCTACAAAAAAATATATTCAAACATAAACTGTCTTTTAGCGACTTCTACATTCTTTGCATAGTAAGATTTTGTCTATCTCTTACCGTTTACGAGTTATTCCAAAGTCATCCAGAGTAAATAGGGCTACATAGGCTATAGACAGAAAATTCAAGATATACGTTTCATGTGTAATATAAATATTTCAAATATATGACATTTTAATCAAAATCGTTAGAGCCATTTTCAAGAAAATCAAAATTTTCGAAAAATTTGCCATGTAAAGGGTAGTTTAGGGTGGGGTTATTTTGGTTTTTAACTGACTTTTCGTTTTTGAGTTATGTTGTCCACAGATAGACACACATGCACGGACTTTTTTTTAATGCTTTTTTGGATTCATGGGGCCTCAAAACACATATTTCCGGTGAAATCACATCGGATTTTTGGATGGAATACAATACCTCCTCCACTGTACTATACGTGGTAGAGAAAGTAAAAACTAGCCAAGAATTGAACCTGATTTGAGAGGCCAGAACTTTGACCAATCGACCGTAGAGGTTGTCTTGCTCCATCTTGACTGACACTGTTTTATTACTGCAAGAACGTTCGGTACTTTCAATTCTTCTCTAATATCTTCGTATCTTTTCCTGTCCCTTTCACTATATCGAGTCATATATGTAAGAAATTCCATTTTACAGGCTACATCTGTTCTTTCATCTCTCCTTCCCAAAACCTAGTTTCCACAGCCGTACAGTGGGACACGTAATGCCTTTATTTTTATTGAATTTCAATATCGTCTCTTTATAGACTTCCATACTTAATGCTCTTCATATAGTCCATGCACGATATAACATGCTATGTATTTGAGTAGGTATACTGCTTTATTCATTGCCATTGTGTGGTATCCCATAATGGTTAATTATTTGTAACGCAAACATTTAAGGACCTCAGGAAGTAGATTGACTTAAAAAATCAATTACAATTTTTGAATTTTAAAAAAATCATAAAGTTCTTCAGCTTAGAACTATGTATAAGAAAGGGCTTAGGTGACGTTTGGCAAGAATAAAAAAGAAAATAAATAAAGCATGCGTTTTGTACTCTGAGACGTGAACCTCTGACCGCATCAAATAACACATGAAAAGGTGAACTCAATGTGTGTGCATTCAATTGGGCCGTGCCACCTCACCGATTACTTTACTTGGGTCCTCCCCATCCTTTTCCACAATTTCTCTTGAATTACTACTATTGTTATTGTTATTATTACTACTTTCTACACTACTTACTGTAATATTGAATTCTATAGTAATTCTATATCAAGATTTAACCGCAAATACATATTTTGAAACTTCTTGAATAAAGTAAATAAGTAAAAATAAAAAGCAAGAAAGCATTTTTCGTCTTCCAAGGGCACGAAACGAAGATTTTATAAAAGCCCCTAGTTACCCTTTACGTTTAACTGTTTTCGTTAATGTTAATTTTTCATTAATATGTGTCTTCAGTATTCTGCAAACAGAGCCAAAATTCTCCTTCATTCTGAACGACGTTTTTATATGTAACTGGTAAACCGTTTAGATAGACAAAATCTCACTATGCAAAAATAGGTATGTTCTAGTTAAGGCGCACAATTTTTGTTGGAATTAACCATTTCTGAGATATTCCTTGATTTTTTATTAAATTTTCACATACGTTCCTAAAATGTGAAGTTTTTATTCAGTTTTTTAGCTCCTGGTCCTGCAAAGGAAACGTAAAATCATAGCCATCAGATAGCAACCAGATCTTAAAAAGATTTGACTATCGCTTAAGGCTACTGCCCTATTTTTATAGTGTTTGACGCCCGCTTTTGCTACTTGTGGCACCGCAGGCGGTGACACTAATGATACGTGTAATGAAGTTGGAATACCGGTGCAATGAGATGGCGAGAGAAACTGGAGAACTCGCCCCTGTGCCGCTTTGTCCACCACTTATTCCACATGCGGTCGCCTGGTATCCAACCCGGGGCGGCTTTGGTGAGAGGCGAATGGTCTAACGACTCGGCCACGCCGCAGCCATTGCCCTGTTCCCATTGTGTCTACAACGAAATATCCAATAAAGGTGTATCTACAAATGCCACACTCAATGTGAAGTGAACAGAAGAAGGTGTAATAAAGATAGTTTATTGGAGAAAGGCATGTCAGTATAAATACATCGGTTTTTTCGGTATTTTTCTCTGACAGATGCACAGGGATAATATTCTAAAATATCAAGTAATGTTGAAGTGGAAGTTTTAGCTCCAATAGTATAGTTCCTCTGCCTTCCATTAGTAAATTGTAGAGAAAACAAAAACAAAATAGAGGAAAAATGAAAATAGAAACAGGAGAACACAACATATTTCTTAGTCTTTGTTTTTCTTTCCCCATTGTTTCTGTGTTCCTGCATTTCTTCTAAACAAGCAAGAGGTGGGGGTTATTGAATCGTTTCTGTTTACAGCACATATGCAAACTTGGTTGTTTAGAATTTGATGCGCCTTTCGGTTATCTCTAGGGGTAGATAGGATGGTGTAATGTAATGCTTGATCGGATATTCTAGAAACGGGGATTCCGGAACGTGCACTGTAATTTTAGTTTTATCAGGGGACTCAGTTCCCATCCCATGTACGTAGTACAGGGTTATTTCTGTGCCCCGAAGGTACACATTTGTGGCGAGGCAGTGTAAGACCTCTGCGGTAATGTAAACACCGAGGGTTTGTTATGGTTAGGACAATCACAGAGGATTCTGCAACGGCACAGAGAGATGTATCCTATGATACATTGCCTCAACCCTGCTTCTTATAACTAGGGACGGGCAAAACATCAAATTCCCCATTCTAAAACATACTTGCTATCATCACGAGAAAATATATTTACGTTTTGTAGTGTGTAGAGCTAAATGTAGTGGCAAAAATGTTCTTGTTTCGTAATATATCGGTAAAAACTTAATTTTTTATGAAAATCTTCCCCTTTCTGCCTATTTTCGTTTTTAAAATAATTTTCATTAACACTGCACTGGCTTTTCAGATATTCTATCTGCATAGTTTACTGTGAAATACATTTCGAAAAATCTGATCTGTTGCACACGACTTTCTTTACTCTTGTACTAACCATTCTTACAAACTCTTATTCCTGTATCTTCTTCATGTTAGTTGAGATAAACATTTGTACAAATTATATTATTGCTTATTTCCTTGTAGGTGTAAGGAGAATATGGGAATACAGTAGGCTTTGAGCGATAGTCAAATCTTTTAAAGCTTTGAGATTCCGTTCTCTTTGCGCACTTAACATATAAAAAATGAATAAGAATGTTATATTTAACAGAAGTATAAGATCTCCAAAACTCACACATTATTATTCAGTCTGTTATGAAAATAAACCAAGTCAGCACTGGTCCTTTTGTACCTAATAGGGAAGTGCTAAATAATGTTATCGTATTAGTGGCAAAGTGATGAGTAATATTATAATTATCTGTTTTCCAGCCGTAAGTTAATGGCTTTCTGTGCTTGACAATTTATTTATGGTTGTCTTAAGTAGTTACTACTTCCTTTATTACCCGAAGCAGTGTAAATACTAAGGTTAGGAAAGAAATGCCTTTACTACAAACTTTCTCAGGCCTGTGTGTCCGTGTGTGTTGCCACAGAGGGGGACACCTCGACCCCGTTATGCATCTATTGTGGGCTACCACCCCTCCCCTCCTCCAGGGGGAAGGTTTGAAGCGAACTGAGACCGGAGGCCTGCCAGAGAGCGAAGCATAGAGACACATAGAACTCCCTAACAGTTCCAGATATTGGAACTTTCCTCTTCCCAACGAGAGGGCGACGAGGTGACTCTAGCATTCACCGGAACGTACCGCGCTACCAACCAAACATCTCTTAAGCTTCGAAAAGGTGTACAATATAAGGATAGGTAATCAACTAATCATATGGTAGGCCCACGAAATTAGTATATTTTACACCATTAAGCAAGAAATATATTTATGTCTTTTCAAAGCCTATTATGATAAACAAAGGAACAAAATAAGAGAATAGGCACTTCTTTATAGTGTTAGATTTCTGCTTATAGCACAGCCTGCTTACCAAACGGGAGACCCAAGTTGTGGAGACTTGGCCCGGGGTACTTTCAGCCAAACAAGGTCTCTGAGGGAACAATTGAGAAGCCACTTCAGGGAAAAGTGGCTGTTCCAGGTTGCGAACATTTGGGACGCTGACATACCCCATCCTCCAGTACTGCACCCCTCTCAAGACGCCCGTTTTGGCAGAGGCAGTGGACGCAGTGGGACTACTGGGCCATGTTCCGCTGCGGAATTCACACTGATCGCTTCTTCATAGACCCCGTCATACTTAATGTAGGCGTTTCTGTACTTGTTACCTCTTATCATTTATTTAGTAACAATGCAGTCCGACTCCCAGTTGAGACTAATACATGTATACACCTATTTTATCACAGAACGGCTAGAGGCATCAGAATGCAGACTGGAAGCACGCTCTAAAATGACATTGTTGTTGTGGCCGGATGCTGCGGTTATAAATGAAGCATTTACGTCCTCCGAGATGAGGATGTTTAGCTATTTGCATACACCGAACACCTACTAATTGCACCACCATTCTGGTATCATTTACCTTCGTTAAACTGCTACTAATCTGCATATCCGGGTTTCGCAGCTGATGATTTTCCCTTCCGTGACTGGGACAGCGCATTAAAACAGACCTCGAAATTCAATGATATTTCCTTAATGTTCGAAGGGGACGTGAGCCGTGCACCGTTTAGAAGTCCACGTTAGCTTATCGCAGTCATATCTTTCCAAGTACTGAATTTTAGAACTGATGCTGTTGGAACCCGTGGCTGCCTGCTAATCCGAACTCCACAAATACAAAATTCCGGATAATTCGAACTCAAAATGCATAATTTAAGAATCAGATATGTTTCACTCACATGACTTTCTCTACTCTTGTAATAACCATTCTTACAAAGTTGTATTCCTATATATTTATGTTAAAACAGATAAACACACGAAGAAATTATCTTATTGCCTACTTCCTTGTAGGTACAAGGGGAATACGGGAATACAGTAAGCTCTGAGCGATTTGCAAATCCTTTAAAGCTTCCAAATTCGGTTCTCTTTACACGGTTGACATATAAAAAATGAATAACGATGTTCCATTTCACAGAAGGATAAGTTATCCAAAACTCACACAAATAACAAGCAATAGCTCTGAAATGTATTTAGACATAAAATGTGTGTTTTAGCAACATTTAGCAACATTTAGCAACATAGACTTCATGGGCAATAGCCAGAAAATCCAAGATATACATTTCATTTGTCATAAAAATATCTCAAAGATGTGGTATTTTAATCAAAATCGTTATATCTGCTTTCAAGAAAGTCCAAATTTTCCACCTAGAGGGTAGTTTAGGTTGGAGCTATTTTCTTCAAAATCTTCGTGTCGCATCCTTGAAAGACACTAAGCTTAAATACCAACTTTTGTTTTTACCGGCTTTTTGTTTTTACTTTCTCTACATTGTATTGCACCCAAAATTTCGACGTTGAGATTTCACCGTAAATATATATTTTGAGGCCCCCTGAACCCAAAAAAGCATTTTTAGAGTAAGGTCCGTGTATTTGTGTGTCTGTCTCTGGACAGCATAACTGTATTTTACTATGTGTAATAGGGAAGGTAAACATGGTACGAAGACATTAGGAGGAAGTTGGGGGTCCAGGGTCTAAATGAAATAACTAATGAATACAGGATAAGTTGGAGGGGTTATATAAATTGAAAATGTTAACATCCAATGCTACGAATAACACAAAATACAATAGGAGAAGGAGTATTGGCAGACCGCAAATAAGGTGGGCCATCAGATTTCTTAAAAATGGATCAAACGACAAGGTTTGTGCCGTGATAATTATTATTAAAAATTATCACTGAACTAAGTTAATAAAACGTTACTCATACTGAGCCTTGTATACTGTGGAAACGTATAAGACTCCCATTCGGGAAATCCTGGGTTTGACTCCCTTGAGCGACCTGCCTGAGGGTTGTTTCAGGAATTTCCCTGGGTCGCTAGACAAATTGTTGGAAGGATATTTATTCTCTCCGTCTCTCATTGTCATTGGCCGAAGATCTTCATCAGTTGTCAGACTTGGCAAAGCTTAGGACCTCTGCCAATGTTTGTGCTATTAGTCTGGATGTAGATTTGACTGCCCGGTGCCTCCTCTCATCTCATCCTTCCTCCCGGGGGTGTTCCCATTGTGGCATAGATACAATAAGCACGACTTCAGTGCCGAACCCCCTCCTTCTTTCTCTTGATCGTATGCCCAAACCTTATAATATGTAGTACTGTTCAAGTCGTCCGGGTTTTATAGTGTCTCAGATTTAATTCCGATTTACACTGTTATACTTGTTTCAAATGTCTGCTTTATCTAAATACTGTGGCAGTGGAATGTTTTGCAGAGAATAACAAAGAATAACAGTGGCTCTAACGGTATAAATTATAAAGTATATAAATTGCACTCGCCCAAAAATGTTTTCCATTTCATTATGATATTTTCACACGCACCAATCTGCATACACATATACACATTAATAACACTGTTAGCACATTATTAATGATTGCAATAAATGCAAATTAAGCAAATTATCTCTCTCTGTGTGCTTTTCTCGTAACAGTTTTTACATACTGATTTGTTTTAGCTGGTTCACACAAAACATTTCATTACATTAATTATTGCAGAATTATTTTATCTTCCTATTTTGGTTTCTACGATATGTGATCTTACATTTAAGTTGCTACCTGCATCACCTCGGTCATTCCTCGCTGACCAACTCTTCATAGTCAAGCAATTATTTTCAAAAGTACTTATGTATCTTTTAGCTCCTAATTTGTAATTATATATTAAATCGCGGCAATCTGAGTTGGTTTCAGGATTTAATTTCGTACATGGCAGACGTGTTATTTTTCTCGGATCTGATTTACATTCATTCACTTTTTATTTAAAATTAATTTTACTGCTCTTTTATATCTGTGAGTGATAGAACTTTTCATCTCTATGTAACGTTTCAGAATATTTTAGGTTCTGTTACTTTATTTATATTTTTATCTTTCCAACGAGAGCGACGGGCGATGTATATATATATTAGTTATTTAAACAATCTTTGTAGTACTATCATGGGAACTGTCAGATTCAGACTGTGAAAAACTAAAAGGAAACTGAATACAAATTATTCTAATACAACCGTGCAGTGTAACTAATTCCAAAGGAGAATAATGCACCGGTAATTGTAATGCCTTAAGCACATTTTTAATGCTACTGAAGTTTCTATGAAGTACATATTAAAAGGAATGTAATGATTTTCTTTCCAGCCTGTGCATATGTGTGCGTGTGTGTCTATTATAAAATGTGCATATATTTGTTCCATTCATACGCCACGTATTTGATATTCAAAATTAAGTTTAGAAATGTATAGGATATTGATTTTCACGTTTGTTTGTCTTGTAATATTTCGCAACGATGCTACTTTGTCAGCTCGTTACTAAACAGTTACTAATATTTTGACATTTTACTGCCGCTTCACGAAGTTCTCACTGTCACATCACTTAGTCGTCATTGTCACTTCACTAATGTAACCTAGTTTCATTTTCCCTGTCCTTTCACCATTTCTGCGATATAGGAGTGTAATTAGGTACGCGCGAAGTAGCACCTTCCTCAGATGGTCCTTTCACTGAGCAGTTGAACAAAATATCGCTCTAATCGTTTGCAGAAGTAATACTCCTGTATCCCAAAAATAGCGTCGTAACCTCACTCGGAGAACGAACTGCATAACTAGCGCTTTATGTCGCATCAAGAACAACTCACTTGAAAAAATGCGCACATGTTTCAAGAGAGTTCTTAAATGTTCGGAAGGCGGGGAGAAAGAAGTTTCCAGAACGATCCCGTTATCTCATAATCGCGCTTTTGAGTGAGTCGGCTTATCTCTTCAACTAACTTTCTACAGAGCTATTTGTGGACGTGGCGAAAGGCATAGAGGTTTATTGTCAAGTTCACTTTTGTATTTATAGCGGTGTTAGGTTAGTAAGTCTCCAACTTCCATTTAGTAAACATCGTGGAGCAGTGCATGACTAAATACAGTACCCGCTTGCATTATCAGCAGTGTCCTGTTTGTTTCAAATAGGAAACAGAGACGTTTATCCGACCATCAATTTGCGTGACGTCACTTGTGAAGATCCTAGCAAGGTCATTCGCCATGTGTTAAAAAATGCTTCCGTACGTGATAACTGAGACTTCCAACTGTGTCACAGTATTGTTATGCAGCGATTAATACGCTATGTCATCCAACTGTGTTATTAATCAACGCACATTGATATAGTGCCAATTTCTAAAAAGGTATTTTTTGTGTCCTGATATTAGCTTGTCTTGTCATATGGAATAACTAATAACTATTTTTTCACTGTCACTGTTGATGCCTTTGTTGAGTATTCCGTAAAACTTTCTATTGTTCATTCCTTTAGTATAGCTTTTTTTTTTTTAAGTTTTGATCATCAAGAACCAGTAGCCATTAGGATATATTTCCATTAAATTCGGACACTCATCAATATTTACTCTCTCGCTTATATTTCCAGACTCTAAAGAGAATGGGAAATCAACCTCATTGAAGGAAATTTCCGTTCTCCCAGCCGGGAAATGAACCGGAAACCTTTATATTTGGAGGTTAGTACGCTATCCACAGAGGCACTGCTGGCATAGGTTGCTTTCATATAAACAAGAAGACCAATAAATTAATTATTATTTATATAATACCTTACATTTCAGTCATGAAACGCTCAATAAATCCAATTTGAGGTTATGAGTTTCATCAGATAAATTATACGATAAACACTGGTAATATCACAGGTTGTATGGCATATTGTAGATAAACATGGTAATAAAAGCGGTTAAATTCCACAAAATAATATAGGCGACTGTTATTTATATGTCAGAAAGAAAAAACCTTAAAGAAATCGCATACAACTGTATGTGGTTTGTTTCGTTCAATACTTGCCAAGCAAAAAGCTGTGTGTCGCGTAATGTGACAGAGATTAAATATCAATGTGGTCTTTTGAGACTCGACATACAAGAGTTTTTGCTCTGTTTCGTGATGTCGATAGAAGAAGCGTTGAAGGTTTTTCTCCAGATGTTTACCAGTGAAGGTGAAAGAGGCAGCTTACGTTAGAATTAATATTAATAAATGCACTTCTACAAACTTTTTAAAACGCGTATTCCTATGTCTATTACAAGCTACTCGAGATGAAAGCTCCAAGAAATTATCTTACTGCTAATTTTCTTGTAAGTGCATGGAGAATGTGCAATACGTTAGGTTTTAAGTGATAGTCAAAAGTACGTATTTTATACTCAGTTTATACTCTTGGTGTTACTTGTTTCTGTTACTCCCCGTTATATTTAACACTTATTTTATATATAAGAGGGAAGTTTACTATGGCCATTATTTACTTCTACCCCTAGTTACTCTTTTCGATCTTCTCAATTGACTCATGCTTCTTTTAACCATTTTAACCTCACTTTTCCCAAACAGTTTTCTGCTTTCCCCATATATTCACCTGTTCTTTAACTTAAAGTTTTCCTAACTTTTAATTCTGATAGAAAATTGTTCCATTTCTTGGGCATTAAATTCTCACTCCCTTTTCCCGTAAAATTAGATTTCAAATTATAGCGCAAATTTACACACAACCTACCGCATTTCGTGCAACCCCCCCCCCCCTCTTTCATCCCTACAATGCCACTTAAATTTATTACCCCTCTCCTAACACGTGCATACCCTATTCTGACCTCTTTATTGCATACTTGGAGGTATTTTTCTCTCTTCTATTCCAGTTTTTAAGATCTACAATCTATTAAAGACCCTTTTCATTAAAGCTACTTACAAATAAGAACATTAAATTGATGGGCAGATATCAAATAAGAACGCTCAAGAACCGTCTTGTATTTATACGTAGTTATGCACAGAACATTTATGTAAGCTTCCGAAGTATCAACTTCAAAGTGCTAGTGGCAAGGTTTGCTGAAAACATAAAAAGAAGAAAAGTGGAACAAGGGAAAAAATGGTGCTTTGAATCAATAAGATACGAACTGCGTGGAGGTTGGCAGCCCTGGTGCGTGACTGGGCATAATAGAGCTTTCAGTTTTCACTAAATATCCCTTATCTTTTGTGTGGCTTTGAGCTTTTATACCTCCCATAATGATGATTGATCTGCCAAAGGAATTATCTTGTCTGAGATCAGGAAAGGAGACGATAGATGGCGTTCCGAGGCAAAACGGTGCAGCTTCAGAAATAGACACGCTCTTCTGCGGAGAGAGAGAGAGAAAGAGAGGTCCTTCACTCCTTATTTCAAAGATATCAGTTTCTGGAGAGAGAGCTCGATTTACGCCATTTATCATACCTCGGTGTAATTTTGCACTCGGCATGTCTGAAGATAATAGCGGCGATTTCTGGATACCAGGTTCACTAGTAAAATGAAGAAGTCGCAGAATATTTTTCAGGAAATGGATAAGTTTCGGTGATCAGCAGTTCTTTTGCTGAAAACTTTTGATGCAGCATGGACTGAATAATCTTCAAATCAGTTTAGTGTGTAATTTTGGTAACTAGCTAACATCTATTTATTGGTTCGTTCAACAATGTACGGACGAGAGGGAGCCGGGTGACCTTGGATACGGCGAGCGATTGTATGTACATGACCGTAATAATGGCGGTAAAATACAAAGGAAAGCTCACTAGTGACTGTGTATATGGTCGAACAGCGCGATAACACCGTAGAGTCTAGAAGCTTCTATAGTGTGTAGGTAGATTTCTCGAAGGTCACGTGACGCCGGCTCCAGTATAAATAGGTCAATGCAGTCAGTAACAGTTTCTGTTTGAGTTCGAGGTAGATAGAGTTAGTTTAGAGTTAAGTTGTTTAATTGTGTAAGTCATGTGTACAGTTGGCTTTAGTTACGAGAGTGAGTTGGCCAGCCTGTCAGTGTGATCGTCGAGTGATTGTATTGTAATAGTAAACATATAAGGGACAGTGAAAGTGGAGAAATACATTGAAAGACTGAGAAAGAGTATGAGAAGAACAACTGTGAATTGTAATATCAGAGAAGACTAAACTGTGTTAGTAACGAGAAGAAAATTGTGCATTTTTATTTGAAATTAAGAGGACAATAAAGTGTTAGGAAAGTAACTAAATTTCGAAGTTTGCGATTTCTGGCTAGAATCATATTTCATAAAGCTTAGCATCAAAATAGCTAGTCTTCTTAATCTTCTTGCAACTTGCTATACAGGTTTGGGTAATAGTCTTACTAAAGATCATAATATCTGAAAAGCTATCAGGCTTAGAGGTCTCAAAGGTTTATTCCCTGAGAGGAATTAATGAGAACTATCACGGGGTACGTAGAGAAACGGACGTTAACGATTCATCAAGAGAATTCTCTCGGATTATCCAGAGAGCGCTGATTCCTGCCTACGTCAGCAAGCGCTCTGTCCTTTAATAATTAACTAAATCAAGGATTTTACTTAGAAGCAAAAATGAGAACATCATAATAGTAGGAAAGGAAAGAAAAGCAACATTCTCAAGCATTTATGAATTTCCTCTTTATACCTTGTAAGCTTGTTCCTACGAAATGTGTTTATTTAATCACGTGTCATAAATGATATGCAAAAGAGGAAAACACGATATTTATCATTATAATGTTTATAAATACGAGTGCGTTTCTGAAAAATAGCGCCTAAGGGAGATGGGCTCCGCATAACATTTTATAAAATATCAGTTTATAATATTGTGACAAATGGCAAGTTCAGTAACCTTTGTCATTTTATTTCTCTTCTAAAACTGTGTCACAAATACAGTTTTCCTGTAATTGCTAACACTAACTTAACAGTTAAGGCTGTTCTGTTCTCTTGTAACCTTACACATATTTCACTGTATTTCTACTTTCTCTGCCTGATAAATAACTGGCTTCGACGATACACTCAACACAGAAAGTGTTGCAACAGTTAAAATTTGCTCCTCTGACGTGCTGTCTTGTTTTTATTGTCCAGGGGAAGTGCCGACGAATTTTCTGGAAAGTGCATCTTTACTTGAAGCTTCTCTTAAACAATACAAGATCGTGAAAATCTACTAGAACTGTGTGGAATTCGCTTTGTTCTAGAATGACTTTAGTAGTTTTTGTAGTTTTTTCAAAATGTATGAGCATAATACCTTGGAGTTACTTCTATTTGCCGTGGTAGTTTTATAAATTGGTTCAGTATAACCTAGCGAGGAAAATAACAAATAAGTTTATGATACTCTAGTCTGATGAAAATATAACCACACTTCTCCACTTTGTGAATATATTTTATCTTGATTCCATTTTTGCGTCTGTTGAATATTATTTCTTAGTTATAATTTTAAAAATATACAAGAAAAATCGGAGCATCTCCAGGCGCTTTGCCTAAGGATTTCCTTTCTGTTGTAGGAACGGATATCGGAATAATGCAGCATGGGAGAATTTAAAAGCTTTCTTTTCTACTCAGACTGCGTCACTTTAAAACGTGTCGCTTCTTTTACGATACTGATTCACCAGACGCTGCTCTGTAATTTACTTCGCTCTACGTCGATTGCATCCCCAAAAGGATTCTTTAGTTTACAAGTTACTGTTTGTATTCTCATCCATTGTACTTTAATCAATAGCTACAAAGGCCTTGTAGCAGGATTCTTAAGTTCCTATTGAGAAAGAACTGATCTTGGAGAAAAATGTCTAGAACTTAATAAAGCAGTGAGACAAAACATTACTTGTAATATATATTTTAATGGAGTTTTAATTATTCATACCTTGGATTAATATTTTATAGCCAATGGAATAAGAATATCGAATTGGATTAAAATTCACGGTATGGGGTACCATGAATGTGAAAAATTCATTTTAAAAATAGATCTCTGTGGTTCTAACGTGTTTTATGTGTGTGTGTTTGTGTGTGTGTGTGTGTGTGTGTGTGTGTGTATGTGTGTGTGCGCGCGCGCGCCCGCGCGTCCATGTTTCTGTCAACAGTTACATACCAAAGTTGTAATTTAACTTCGCATCTTCCAAGGATGTGACAAAACAATTTTCATAAAAGTTGGCGCCGTAAAGTACCACTTATTGGTATATTTTTAAAATTGTGATTAAATTCGATTTTTAAAGGTATATGTTATAAATGAATGTATGTTGCAGGGATACATTGTCTAACCACGGGCAACGCCGTGTATTTCAGCTAGTATCTTATAAATAAGATCATCGTCTTCAACCTGAGGCTGGGTCGTATAGAGGAATTCATTAACATATACGTTTTCCTTTATTACTGTTCCTATTGCCTCGATTTTGCTGTAGTCGTGGCTTAAATATTATTTGCGATGGTCTTAGGAATGCAACTGTTTGTTTTTAAATAACCTTTAAATTGCATAATTTAAATTATTTTATTTTGTAACACTTTAAGTTTGAAAATAACACTGGTTTATATATAAGTGCTCGATAATTTTGCTTTTCCAGAAGTTTTAGCCAGTTGTATCCTTTTACTTCACTAATTCAAATTCAAAATGTTCGTCTGCTCGGAAAATATTCTTGGTTACTTTGTAACTATAGGAAATAAGTGAAGCACGATCTCTTGTTGCCTCTGTTTCATTGTCTTTTAACGTAGATGTTTCAGAGTGCTTATACAAGCAACGGTTTCAAAACTCACAGATAACCTCATTGGAATTTCCTCTATTGCATAGCGTCACAAAAAAACATTGCTGCCACTTATTATTGAATAATCCATGTGAATAGCTGCTCCTATTTTTATTTAATACAAATTGCGAATAATTGGCGAGGTGGTGGTCAAATAGCAGCACTTTGTTTCCCGTCTAGAGCGTGGGTGGACTGAATCCGAAAGACTCGATGATGCTGGTATTTATTCCAAGTGAAGCGCACTTGACAAGAGTGTTTTATAGGTGCTGTGCCAGCCACTCCTTTCACTACAACAGCTTTCGATTAGTCTACTCCAAATCCGACATCGAAAGTCAATAACTTTAGGTAATATAAAACTGCAACTAGTTGTTTCGACTCTTTCGTTTTTTATATATAAACGTAAGAGTTTTATTTTCTCGACTTATAGCCTTGCGAAGTAGGACGTCACGTCAACAGAAAAGTTGTTACATAGCATGATGCTTGGGTGTCACAGAAAAAGTGAAATATATTTATCTCATCCTGGTAACTCCATTATTAACGAACCTACGGACTGAACTTTGAATTGTTCATGTTTTGCAATATGAAATCAACCCCTAAGGGTGTTATGTTATAAACTATCATACAAAATTTCAGCACAATCCGTTTTATAGTTTTGAGGAAATTAAATATTCAATTTGTTCAAATGCGAAAATACCTTTGCATTCAAAATATTCCATGTGCATCAAAAACTAAAATATTAGAACAGTTTTGTTATTTAATTAATACTAATTCCCCAACAGGTCTACTGTAATTGGCTGTACGAAATTCTGTGCTGCCATTTCTGTTTTAATAACTAACCTACTTAAAGGATAAATATCAAGGTAATTAAAACCACATAGTTAAGAAAGAAAAGTATATTTTTATATACGACAATAATCCAGAAATCGAAAACCCATTCTGTACCCCTTTAAAGCACCCTGTATATAAGGGAACGCAGTAAAAAGTGTTTTAAAGTGCACACAAAAGTGTTACAGCATCTAAGCAAACATGACCTACTGTGTTTGACAACTACAATGCCTGTGCCCTTTTAATGGGAGGCCGTTCCTCTTTTGCAGTCCATTGACTAAGCTATGCCCCAGGTAACTGTCTGATGTGGTTCAGCTTTCAACAAGCTCTCAAACAAAAGCAACACACAACTGTCTTAAAACTCGGTATTTGTCTCTCGTTGCCGTGTAACCTTGTCTTTGTGGAGCAACTTGCTGTGGTTTACATTGCCGCCAACCAGCTCGTACCAAGGCCCCTTTTTGTTTCCCTAAGCTTTCCTTAGGCATACGTCATTGTTACATCTCGTTAATGCATTCTTCATTTCTTTCTTTACTATCTCCCCCATTCATCAACTCATTTTTTCTCGCTTTCATTTCACTGATGGGTTCGTAGTTTTTTGAAACTTTTTCATTTTTCCTGCTTGCAGTGCGATTTTTGCCATCTGGTTTTTGTAATTTATCTTTAGCTCGTTTTATTCTTAACCGGTCTCTTTTTCATTTGTTCTTTCTTCCTAAGATCTTTATGTAGGGGAAAGAAGGGTGAAATAGCCCTTCTTATGAGGAAATGCTACGCTATCACAGAAGGGGGAAGTCTCAGTGTAAAAACACTGCTTATCCTAGGGAATTAGAAAGAGAAAACAGGAATCATTAACAAATCTTTGAAAATTAAAGCATGGATTGGAAGTGGAGATGGATTTCAGTACAGCAGTAAAGGTTAGACTTGTTGCGGTTACTAAATCTCCAAGACCAGGGAATGAGGTGAGTCAAATGGCGACAGGAACAACACGGGGCCCCTAATATTTCCAGCTGCCCCATTCTAATGATGGTTCAGTTTCAAGACTCCATATCAGGGTGAAAATACGTAGCCTTTGGGATTAATTATTCCTCCACACAATAGCCGTATGTTCGACAAAGTTGAAAAGGAAGAATGGGACTGAAAAATTCATTCGCATTGGTGGACCTTATAGTTGGTTAAACTAGCAGCCCGGGAGTTATGTACTTAAAATATACTAATTCACCATTAAGGTGTCTTATCTTATGAGTTTGTATTGAAAATACAACTCAAACAAGAACATGTTTTGGTTTTCTCTCCCGTAGGGTCCTTGATCACTGAAAAAAAAAAAAAAAAAAAAAAAAAAATGCTTTAACTCTTTAATTAGTCAAAGTTTTAGAATACGGCAACAGCAGTTTTTGCTAATTTCATAAATTAGCATTTAATGATCAAATAAAGGTATGCTAGCTATTTATATCATACATATGTAACTTTATTTCAGTATTATTCTTTCTTTTTTCTTTTTACTTTTCAAAAACTCAAAACGTATACAATTTTAGGCTAATATGACCCCGCCGTTACCCACGCATACCATTTCACCGCTTAATTTACGTGGGCCCATCCCATCCTTTACTACAGCCACATTGATTGCAGTCGCTGGGATTAAAATCACGACGCTCCAGTTTGACTGGATGGCCACTCTATTTCGTCTGATCTTTAACAGTCGTGTCTATTAGTATTACCTACTTCCTTTAAGGTGCCTGTGACAGTGATAACTAAACCGGTTCAGAAGCTAGAAAAAGAGTGATATGCATAGCAAAATAAATCATGCAACATATAGGTAAGTTATGACGGCTGACATAGATATATTTTTTTCTTGTGAAACTTGAATATATCGCATACAAAGTTGATTTTATTTTCAGTCTACTTTCATTAGAAATTGTCTATTTGTAACATCTATGTCACAATGACCTCAGTGAGAATCCCTCAAATACCTAATACAGGAAGTTATAATCCAGCTAACCGTGGCTTGTCAATACCTCGGCCAAATTTCCTAACAACAATAACAAAGTTTGCTAATCCTGGTGTAGAGCGAGTTTCCTAAGAGATGTTCAACCTAATTGCTGCTTAAATTAGCAGCGGCAATCACTCTCTTCAAAGTTTACAAGTTTATTGTGTACGAAAATGAAATGTTAAATTCTAAACAGTAACTCTGCTAATTACCTTTGGGAGTTAATCAATGGTTTCCACTTTCTCAGCCTCTAGGTCTTTCAGAAAAGTGTTTCATGGTAGTTGCAAAACAAACTTGGCTCATTTGAGAGAATCATAACCTCAGCTTATGTCTCCTCCGAAAACATTTAATTCGCCCACTGAATCCTTGTTTAGCGTATTGTAACAAAATGCCAATTCGACAAATCCCACTCCTGACACCATGTGACAAAATTATAAACGTCCACTCCAATTACCTTCTTCTCACTTTATTTTCTTCCAAAACTGAGAGTGCAATAACACAGTTCTCTTTTACTTACGTTAATAGTCTTCAATCCTTCGTGATATTACAACTCACAACTGTTTTCTTCTAGTATCCTTTACACACAATTTCCCTTTTTTCAGTTCTCTCTTTGTCTCACAAAAACTAACTCTGACGATACGATCACTCAACACTTCTTAACTGCTTTGCTAGCTTCCTTCGCCACGCGCCGGTTTCCTCACAACACACACACACACACACACACACACACACACACACACACACACACACACACACACACACACACACACACACACACACACACACTACTCATGTCTGTAAATAACTACTAATTGCTTCTCTCGTTTCGTCACCTCGCCTTCTTATATAGCCAGGATGACACATGTCTATGTGTCAAAAAGACAGACTGGTTCATTACATCAGAATTAATTGCAAAACGTAGCGAAGTCAAATGCATGTATTTGGCATGTTTACGCCCTGTAGGCGTGCTTACGATACAACACCAGAGGAAGTATTGCATTGCGTGTCCTAGTTACTCAGATTTAACTTTAAGTCTTTTCGTGCCTTAAAATAGTTGCAAGAACACAACGGTGCAATTACGTCACAGAGACGGCAGTGGAGTGTACGTACTTCGTTCTGCCTCTCAGTGAAGATGAGAGAAGAGAGGTAGTTGCCAGGCTTGCACTAGCGTGTGTAGTCCGTGATAATAGACAAGAACAATATAAACAACCGACAAGGTCTTAAAATGTTTTGCCCTTTACGTAAGGATCTTTATGTTCCAGAGAGTAAATTCACTCTTGTGCATGCTGTTATTGCCCAACATTATGGATCAGACATCGTAAAGCGCCGTAACAAAACCATGATGGCACGTAAAGTTCTACTGGCATTGTAATGTTGGTAATATTCTATAACGAAATAAAAACATTAACAGTCGTTACATATTATACTCATTCTTTTGTTACAGCCTGTACGAGCACTGCGGACATGCGCCCGTTGTTTACATCTGGACTCATCCTCTCTCCTTCAACATAAGCAGTCTGTAGTACAAGGTAAGGCAACCTCACTGAAACCGTTCACGTTGATCTGCCCCTTATTTATATGTGTTAGGAATAAATTAAACGGCAAGCGGCGCAGTACTTACTGCGCAGTTGCTTTAACACGCAACCGGCCTCTCCGACCGGGCGCAAGCCGCAAGACGGCCCCGCTAAGGATTGTTCAGCACATAGTTTGGAATTAACGCACGGAGATTGTCTAGAATTATCCTATGTTCTCTGTAGTCAACAATATTCCCCTCTTTCACTATCTACACTTTTTTGCCTGTCCTTTCTTTTTATTCTGCTCCCGTATTACTCTATCCGAAAGCCTTCCCAAGCCTGCATTTCGATTACTCACGGTATGAAATTTAATTTACTTCCAAGAAAAACATGTGCGTAGTGGAGAAGCCCCAGTTTTAAATATTCAAGCCTCCCCCCCTCCCAGGAAAGACTAGTAATTTCCTGCTGAGATACAAACGTTTTCGCTGCGTAACCACATCCTCGTCAAGGCGAGAGTGTTGATCCTTTGGTTTAGACTCGGCTTTTCCTCGGAGCCACCGTTATATAATGTTAAGGAAAGGCATGGCAAGGGAAGGGAAGAAGGCAAATCCTGCTGTATCCATTTGCTACCAATCGGATTAGCCCCATGTCATTAGGTATTCTCTTTAACCTGCACCACGCTGTCAGTTTACTTTAGAGTTTCTTCTGCAGGCTCCTGGAATTGACCCCCCCCCCCCGCCCCCCTGCTTCAGATTTCAACACAGTGCTAGAAATAAATTATCAGCTCAGCTCCTCAGAGGAAGTAGAAATTCTAGTTCTAATCCTGGACTAAGCGTACTTCTATGACCAATCTCACTTTGCGCTTCTCTGCGTTTTATTCAAATTAATTTACTCGTACTTCCCAGTGTATTTCAGCAGAATAAACTGTTTTACGCAGTGTTTTAGCAGAGCACTTCAGAAAAGACCTGAAATGTTGCATTAAAATTTAATTCTCTCTCACTACTCTCACAAAAGCTTACTTTTTCATTCGCATATCTCTTGTTAGTCGAGATATCTCGATCTTGACCAAACTTTTCGAGTTCATTTGAATAACAGACAAAAGAAGCGGCGTCTCTCACGCTACGATGCATTTTGGTCCAAAAACAAATGTGACTATTATTAACAATGGGTTCGGGATATGCAGGCTGTTTCACTTGTAGGTATGTACACATAACAAAAGAAATAGCTATAGCTTCTGAACTAATACGAATGTGGAGATGAAACCACTTGCACTCACATTACTTTCTCTACTCTTGTATTAACCATTCTTACTTTTCTTTTACGAAACACAGTCATTTATTTCTCTGCTCCCTCTTCTACAAAGAATTTATACAATTCTTATATGACTAAAATTGAAATACAACTCGTACACTCACACAGCTTTCTCTACTTGCTTTTGTTCCTGTAGTATTAAAGTTGTTCAACTGTGCTTTTACTTATTTATTTTATTAATGTTGTGTTCTTTATAGTATCCCAAGAGTTTTAATTCATCGTTTGCTTAAGCATATTAAGTATTGATTTTAAATGCCACCAAAGAAGCACAGGACTCTTAGGCAAAGGCAACCTAAGTCTTAAGGTTATTGTGATAAAACCGTCAAAGTACGGTCAAAACCGAGGATTTCAACTAGTGTTGATATTACTACAATTGATATAATTTTAATATTCATTGACTAATTGACTCACTTTTTAACTCTTGTTACAAAACAGTTTCAGATTTTTCTTAAATTAACAGGCAGGGACTGTATGAGAAAAATGCTTACCCATGTCAAATTCTTTTCTCCAGTACTTTAATTCTTACTGTGCTGCATTGCTGTATGATTCTCAAGTGATACCATTTTTCGTTCTTTCACAACTTTTCAAACAGCTTATATATAACGACGAGCAGTCCTGAGTGTATATATATTTTGGGAGCTAATTGACAACACAATTTTAAACACTTTTTGTTAAAGAAAGTTTTTTTGCTGTGGTGCTTTGTTTAAGCGCTAGACGAGTTAATGTCATGGATTACTGCCTCCCACCCAGTTTAAATATTTACGGAAAAATTAACAATGCAACTTAGTATTGCACTTATCTTAGTAGGGCACACAATCTTAATCCAAGAAACAAACACAGAACACATAAACAAAACACAAACATCTCATTGTTTACAGATAATCCAGCTGTAGCCCGACAAACTTTTAAACCAGAGAAATGGCTGGTGTCTTTGAGAGAGTACGGCAGAATAGGGCATGTCGATACACTCTTTGTGTTAATCGCAATGGGCGTGCGTTCCAACATTTACTTTTAATAGTAAAATTGTGATTAAGAATTAGCTGCTCCTCCTTTCAACAAAGATACAAACACAACAACCATAGATGGCATTGCAAAAGCCAAATGCAAGAAAGGATCCCTCTGGGATATCATGTTAAGATAACTCTCTTGGCTTGGAGCATAGTCAAAGATTGAGAGAAACGCCAAGGATTACTTGGAGAAGCCTTTCAGCTCCAGTTCCTACTTCACAATCGATGTTATCTGAAGAAATCCTTAATGTCCTCAAGTTTATCGAAGTTCCTTATAACCGCAGTTTCAGATGGAGGAGAAACTACTTCTGTACTTCTTGAGCTCCTTTATCAAAGCATTAGTGGAAATACGTGTACTCTGGGAAAGTATTTTCCTCGATTCCATGTCCGCGCTTAACATCCACCCTTACTGGCCGAGCCATAATCCGCCTCAGAATATAAAGTAATGCGCAAACCACTGTTGTAAAAAACAAAGCATTTGGACATAAATTGTGTGTTTTAGAAAGATCTATATTTTTGTACAGTAAGATTTGGTGCATCTAGTACGGTTTACCAATTATGCAAAAGCCATCCAGAGGAAACAGGATTACATAACCTATAAACAGAAAAGTTAAAATGTGCATTTCCTGTGTCATTAAAATATCTTTAACGCGTGACATTTTAATTAAAATAGAGCCATTTTCGAGAAAATAAAACGTTTCGAAAAATGTTCCATGTAAAGGGTAGTTTAGGGTGGGGGAGTGTTCTTCAAAATCTTCATGTCGCATACATGAAAGATATTAAACTTAATTAGTAAACTTTGGTTTTTAAACGTCTTTTCGTTTTAGTTATGCTGTCCACAGATTCACACACACACACACACACACACACACACACACACACACACACGCACACACACACACACACACACACGTGCAGATATTTTAAGTAATTAGTTGTAGATCGACGGGCATGTTTTCTCGTTACCAATTTATTTCAATCATGTTCCAAAGCCGAACACCTCAGTCGTAGAACATAACCTAAATTCATGTCTGTTAATGTAGGTCTGGATCTGCGTCTCACATGATTAAATTCAGAAATAAGGTAATTGGCTGTTAAATAGCGTTTTGTAAGTTGTGATGGCTTATTTTTATCAGTCTGTTAGAAAACTAACTGGGATTTCAATTCCTCAGCCTTCTGATGTCGAGTGTGTCCTACATAACAATGAAATCAAATATAATATTGAAAAATGTGATAGCAGGAGTAATATGAATATTCTCATCCAAAAATGTTAATTAATGTACAGCGTCATGATAATGATTATATCAAAGTAAGTAAGAGATAATAATTATTATATATTTAATGAAATATGCAAACATGCTGATACATGTAACGATCTTTCCATATTCCTTGATGTGTTTATTGTTAAAATAGGCATAACTAATAGATAAGGCATCCTGGATTCCCCCCGGTGCAAGGAGCATGGGAGTTGGAAAACTTTTGACGCCGGCTGTACACAGCTGAGTTGGGGAGGTGGTTGCTAGGAGACAATGACACGCCTGACCTAGACTGGAGGTTTAAACTATAGTAAATCTTGACTTGAACTCCAGTTTAACTTTACTGGGACCCATAATTACAGTTTAATGCTGCTTTGGCGGTCCAGCTGCAAACACGGGTATCAGAGGTGTTTCAAAGATTTCTATTATGATTAAGTTCAGAACTCGGAGACCCAAAACTTTCTCAAATACATCTAATCACTTGCATATGTGGACGACTATGACTTTTTAAGCATATTCAGACTTAAAAAACAGACAGCCCTACATCATATTCAATTCCCGGATACAGATATCAACGAGAATATATAAATTGTAAAATCATGTATTTTAATATTGGATTTATATTGAAGCATTAAGAAAATTTCCTGTCACCTAGACAAACATACCAACAGCATTTAACACCCTATATACTCAAAGTTTTAACAATATCATAATTCGATTATAAGGAAGGTGAGGATATGGATGTAAGATAAAGCACAATTTTGTTTTATCTCGGGGAAGGCAATGTAGGAGACAGAGAAAAAGATGTAAGATAATGGAAGAAGCACTTCAGCTATTCCCTACAGGAACCGTGTACTAGAAGTAGTTAGTAGTTAAGACCAAAGTTGTGTTAAGTATTCCTTTGTAAGGGTCGTGAGTTAGCAATTCCAGTAACCCAGAAAGACTTAGGTTTTCCGAAAATTAAATTAAAAGTGGCGAACTCCATAATGTGAACACAGGGGCATCAGAAGCTGTTCCAAGGAATGGAATAAGTGAAGATATTAAGTCAATACGAAATCAAAACAAAATCTTTCAGTGAACATTTAGAAATCATAATTACTGATCGAAATACCAAAAATGTAAACTTTGATTTCCACAGACAACTATCAAGTGAAAATTTCTCCAAAATGCGCTGCTTTCCAGCATACCTAATGTCAATTTTCGGCACAACATACTTTTGTGAACACACTCTTTCCAAAGAGGGTTTAATAAGAAGGAATTTAAGGTCTACTTTAACTCACAAGCATTTATGTGTTTTACTTCGGTTATGTACGCGCCTTTACCCCGGACATTGAGGTGTTAGTGAGATCAAAGCGCTTACAATCGCTTATCGGCCGCGCGTTGCCTCGCAACGTCGTGGTGTGAGGTAGCTTGACCTGAGCACCTCTTTAAGTGGTGATCGGCGTCCGGCTGATCGATCCTTTTGTGGTTTATTAAAATTTTTTGACAGCTTCAAATAATATATACTGCAGTTATAGATTTATGAAGAATAATGCGTACTTGGTTAAAGCACAGGCACCACTTAGATACTGTTCAGTTGTAGATTTTCAAATTCCTTCTCCATTTTGTGCTCACTACCTAGACATCACTGGCCAGCGAGCAATTTGCCTAAGCATGACGTCACAGAGTAAGCCATCTGCCTGCCATTGCATTAGTGTAATAATAGGATAATTGTTAATACCTAGTGGACACGTGCAATGTGGTAAAGCGTACTGATTCTGTCCTCGCAATATATAATCATTTGGGAGGATTACTAAAATTTTGGGTTGTCAATTAAGATCTTTAGATAATTAAAACAGATAAATTATAAACGGTACGGGAAATCTCGTTATTATTTCAAATAAAGTAAAATTCCCGCCGTAGAGGCAATCTCGAGAAGTGGTGTTGTGGATTATACGAAACAATGAAGGAAGTTCCTGTACTAACAAAAGATAATCCTACGACCTCCCATGAAACCATATTTTATTTCTCCCTTAAGTGTTCACAACAGGCTCATAATGGATGCTTTTCCCTCTGTTCACTCCCTTAAAATGGTCTTCATTTTTTTACAAGCGGACATTTGGGTCAAACACGAGCGGGAGTTTTTGCTCCGAGAAGAATGAAGTTTATGTCTGTACGTTTGACAGGACCTTCAGATAATTGACACATAACTTCTTCCGATACTGTGGATTTTCCTCTACTCTTACAACACTCGGCAAATTACACCTTATTCTATGACGTATGTTGCCGCTGAGGAAAGACGAGTACCCGAAACAAGGTTAAACAGGTAAGGAATTTTACTAGATATATTTTTATGGTTATTAGGAACCGATTGGGGTGTTTCAAGCAGTAGTAGCTCTGTGGCCCGCATTCGGGAGGTAGTGGGTTCCATTCCCGAGACCGATTTTTAAGAGAGCCTTCGCCCCTAAACAAGTCCAATAAATTTCATCTAATGTGGAAAGTAAAGGAGATAATTGAACATTATTGTATACTTATCTCCAGTGTGTGACAGCAGGGTAGGACTGAAAAGGCCAATGTTTTGCTTAGAAATGCAACTTCCGCTTCATGCAGAAGAACAAGTCCAAACTGGACCAGCCTTGAAAACTGGTTTCTTCAAGTGTCTGTGTGTTTGTTATCACCTGCTAGAACTAACAAGGGCAGGGGTGGTTTCCTATGAAGGTTTTCAAGTAGTATTCAGGCACGTTGTATTTAATGTACAATATTCCTGACCTTCCGCTCTACACATACAACCAGGTTGCCAAGCGTTTGTTCAGGAATTTAGTGCAATAGACACGCTGGAATCCGGTTATTTAATATGATTCTATCGCTAAACTGCGGATTTCTGCAACGAATGGAAAAGATATGTCATCGTTTAAAGTTCTATCTCTTTATGCTAGCTACAAAAGTAAAAGGTGAAGGAGTAGTTACATATTGTCAATCAAACGTTCGACCAATTTTATTTCTTATTAATACAACCATTCACTATAGAGGAAAATGAAGAGGAAGTTGTTTGAGCTTAACGTCAAGAAGTCGCCGTGTATTTTCGCACTCATGTCCCTGACACCTTGTATACAATAGATGGTGGTGGTGATGGCAGCGGCGGTGGTGGTGGTGATGGCAGCGGCGGTGGTGATGGTGGTACATTTGGGGATTGGAAAGTGCTCAATGGCCCTCGCACCTCCATATGAAGATCTTTCTCTGCTACACCTATCTCCTGCTAGGAGTCCAGTGAAGTAAAGAATGGAAGAATAAACGAGTTTAAAAGTCCCACGCCTATGGTTGTGATCAAACTTCGGAATATCCGTGGCTGTGGTACCCTCCAGCTCACTGCGCCACGACAGGGACTATGGATAAATGCTAGTGACAGAGTTGAAATTAATCTTTCTTACATTTCACTAAGATTTCTTGATAGCCTCATTCTAGCGAAAGTTGTTTGTATGTGTCTGTACAGTTTGCTTGGAGTAGACCAAGTAACAATAGTGGGAGAGCCTGGCAAACATTCCAGACAGTGGATTCCCTTAAGACACACGGTAACCACAAGTAATTTCAACTATCCCGTTCTCTGAGCCACGCACTCACTCCTATGTAAAGTTACGCTTGCTCGAGCCACATTCAATTTACAACTTCCCTCCGATGAGTTACTCGACCGTATATTAAAATATATGGTGTGCTGTAGGGTTGACCCGGAGTCCATCCGGTTCATAAAAAATTCAGCGTTACGTTACGCTACGGTAAGCAAGGGTCTATTAGTAACTTAGAGAATAGTTTACCACCAGGTGCCACGATATTCTACGGAACACTGCTTTAACTTGATTACTGTGCATTGCTAAGTTTTTGCTGACCAGTGCTACACTCCTAGAAGCTCATTTTCATCAACGACTACAGTGCAACAATGGCGCTGTTTCCAGCTCAGTGATACATACCTCTGTTAAATAACTTCCCTGTTTTAGATGGCACTAGAGTTATTAGACGTTTACAAATGCATTATTATTCAAACTCGGTTAATTTTCATTTCAGTCTTTTTACCTACAAATAAATGCATTTTCACTAATGTGAGGAACAGATGCGCTGAAGTATTTATTGAGTCTGAATTGCAGGTGGTTTTAAACTTTCCATATTCATGCAAATAATTTCTTTGAAACTGCAAAATGTGATGTAAAAATGTTAAAGCAAGCAAAATCTGAAAATAAATAGCAACAATAATAGTGCCAATACCAAAATGAGTATCAAAAATTCTATTTTGGCGTATTTAATTTTTTAAAAAGGTAAACAAATTTTCAGATTTTAAAACCAGGCTAAAGTTGAAGTCACATAAATGGAGCACAGTGGTACAGTTCTCTGTTCACTAATGCACACGGAGCAGACGTGTGTTAAAAATGTAATTTTTCTACACACATTCATCATAATCATGTGATAAATTAGCGGTTTATCACAACTTCTCTCTTCTATCTAGTAATCTCTGTCCTCAGATTCTTAGCTTAACCACTTCTTACCGTTGAATTTTGTTGTTTTGGAGCCCTTTTGGCCCATATTTTGTTCAGATACTCCCGAAAATTTAAGCCAAAGAAGGGGGTCTTTAAATGTAGCGCACCTGACATTTAAAGCTTACACTAATCCTTTAAAATGACCGAATCTAGAAAAGTTGCCGGCGGCGCCGAGGCTGAATGGTTTGACGTTCGCCTATCGCATAGGCAGCTCGAGTTCGATCCCAGGGAGCTGTATGTGGTATTCCTAGTGGACGAAGCGGACTCAGGACGGGTTTTCTCCGGGTTCTCCGGTTTCCTCCGTCACTCATTCCACCAATTGCTCCATCATCACCTTTCCAATTATCAATTTCACCTGCATTTCATATCATCCTCTTCCTCACTATCATACCTGGTGCTTGGTTGACCACCCGCTTCCAGGTGTTCACTCTGTCTGGTCCATAGGTTCCTGAGCTCCCGATAGTCGTCTGACCCTAGGCACTGGCTGAGAATTTATTAAATTTTTCTGCCAAGCGTTGGCTCTTGGGTAACATTTATATGTACAAACCTATAAGTCATCAATTTGATAACTTTTCGGTCACTTTTCAGTCGCAGGTTCCCTTAAACAGGCCGCAGGAGTTCGAAGATAATATTAAGTATCACTCGGATCATTGCGTTTTCGTAGATAATCACATATTTTATAACGTGCCTTTCTAATGGGCGTTAAATCACAACCGAACTGCACAAGGACTTCTAAATGTGTGAAGATTAAGACCGTGTAGCCGAAATGGAGGCACAGAAACATATTTCTTTATCTGAAAATGGCGTTCCCGCTTAAGTTGCGTGCAGATGGTTATTACAAGTGGGAAAGAGTAATTCAGAGTGATTTCTATCCTGCGACAGAAATGTGCAAAGCGCGGAACCATAAAACATAACGAATACGTCCGGAGCTTATGTAGCTCTGATTTTTTTCTCTTTTATTTCCTCACTCTAGAGCTACACGCGGTGATTTCTTTCTCTTTTTTTCTGGTCAGTTTTATTACCACCGTATATTCCTGTAACGGCTTGCCGTATCACAGTGCTCCACGTTTTACAGGCAACTTTTCGGATCATACACGTACAGGCGACACTGCACTTCTGCGTATGTGTGCTATTTTATTAGCACTTTTTCGAACGGAAAATGGGAAGCTATTGGTGATTTAATTGACTGCTTTAAAAGCCCACAACGTTTTTCAGTATAGTTTATTATGTTTCTTATAATAAACAGAACACCGAGGCAGTTATTTTTGCATTTAAAATATATATAATTTGTAACATTTTAGTGCAAGAATAACTGTTCATTTAGTTACCTCTTTCTTAGTCATTTTCAAATAAAACTTCACGGCAATCTTATGTTTCATTTTAATTGCCTTTTCAGAATAACTGTTTTAGCCATTAGAAAAATTCTACCAAAGACAGACTTTGACTTTATACATATAAGGGTTTAAATCAGCGGTGGGAAAACCCCAACACACGCTTGGGGTAGAAGACGTAAAATCAGTGTTATTCCAAGTCAAGGCCACGATAACAGTCGTAATCACAACACGCGTTCTGCCTATGGCTCGTTTAATTCCCTGAGATGTTCGCAAATTCTACACTTATTCACCAAGTGAATAAGGATTAAAACACCTTTCTAAAATAGACTACCAACCGAGTGCACTCTGGTGCCCATTAAATTCCTTGCAATACTACATAAGCAGAAAGGAAGAGAGGCAGGAATCATGGAACAACATTAGCGTGCTGCCGTACGGTCAACCACTGCAAGAGTGTCATATACATAGAATAAAAGATATAAAGAATTTAAGAAGGCATGCATTAGCAAATAGTAATACTGCCTTTTGTTCTCTAAACGCTGGATTCCAAAGAAGACGCCTATTCTTAAAACTGCATCCGAATATGAAACATCTTTTTGTAGCACAATACTAATAAATTGAGACAGACATTTGCAGAAATTATCTTATTACTTATTTCCTTGTAGCTGCAAGGGGAACATTGGAATACAGGAGGTTTTGTGCGATAGTCAAATCTTTTAAAGCTTTTAGATTTCGTTCTCTTTTCACGGTTAAAATATATAAAAAATGAACAACGGTCTTCCATTTGACGAAAGTTTAAGTATTCCAAAACGCTCACAAATAACAAGAAATATCTCCGAAATGGTTCACTCTACAAAAAAATCCTTTGGATGCAAGTTGAGTGTTTTAGGGAGGTGTACTTCTTTTGTGTAGTAAGATTTTGTCTATCTCTTACGGTTTACTAGTTATACAAAAGTCATCCAGAGTAAACATGACTACATGGGCCATAGACAGAAAATTCAAAATATACATTTCATTTGGCATACAAATACCATATAGATATGACATTTTGATCAAAATCGTTAGTCATTTTCGAGAAAATAAAAATGTTCAAACAGTTGTCCAGGTAAAGGGTAGTTTAGGTTGCAGGGATTTTCTTCAAAATCTTTGTATTCCATCCTTTAAATACATAAATAGCAAGTTTGGTTTTTAACCGACTTTTCGTTTTTGAGTTATGCTGCCCATAGACTGACAGACAAACACAGACATTTTTCTAAAAATGCCTATTTTGGATTCAAAGGCCTCAAAATATATATTTCCGTTGAAATATCCACATTTCTACATAGTAGAGAAAATAAAAATTCAGCAAAAGTAATATTTGATTTACATTCCTATACAACATACCTAACTACTGTTGTCGATAATTATCGGAAATTATGAATGATTAAGCTCGCATTTGACAACATACGAAATTAACAATCAGTTTGTTGTTTATTTTCTCTTGTTTACGTTCTTAAGAATTTAAAATTCTGTAAACGGTTTACTGAACTGTGCCAGTCCTAAACTGCGTCAACTCTTGAGCAAGAATTTCTAAGCATTAAGCCTGGACAAACCCGCGATCGCGGATTACTTTCACTCCTTATAATACTGTGACGCCGGGCGCGGTACAAAACAAACGAAGGTCGGGCTAAGCTACTTCATACCACATACTAGGTCGACGAGCAAACAAAGGCTCTCTAGGTAAGGTATCGTGTGACTTTTTGTGTATACGTGAGTGACAATAATGAGCGCAGCGCTTAAAAAGAGATTGTTGGAATCTTCTAGAAACATCCGGCGCCCGGTGTATTTGTATAACTTCGAGGAAGGTCTCGCTATATAAGTTAGTGTCGTGAAAGACAATCGCGTCGAAATGAAGTTTTAATGAGCGTTGAATGATTGTATCGTTGGAGTTTGTGTTTGAGAGACATTGAAAGGAGTGGGTCAAGGCTACGAGGAAAAAAACAGTTGTGAGATGTAATATTATGAGACTATAGACTGTGTTAACGTCAGTAGATGAGATCTGTGGTTTTGTGTAATAGTTTAGAAAAATAAATAAAGTGAGATAAAGTAACTGGACTGATTTTGTGATCTTGCTATAATATTATAACACAGATATGGGTACACTATTCCTTTTCTTCATTTTTTTTCCCCACGACCGTTCGTGCTTTATACAACACCACAGACGATGATATATTGAGTTCCATAGTACAGAAGATAAAATACTGTATCAATAGCTAAAGGAAGAGTTCATAATTTCCAACCCAATTAATTGAATTGTATGTGAAAACACCAGTAACTCTCCCGAAAAATAAAAATGTGTGAAAAAGGAATTTAGCTCAATCATGTCGGTAGCAGAGAAACGACAGGGTTGGATAGGAGCTGACAATATGAATTCCTTCTCCAGTGCAGAAAATAGGAATGTAAATGCAAGTAGCCTCGAGGGAAATGTGTCAAAAGATAAAGAATATTTCTCCAAGCTAGTTGATTCCGTGGAAAGCTCTGTCAGATTTGCCTAGCTGACATAGACTACAGATCAGAAAATGCATGTCAAAGAACCTGCCAATTCCATACTATCTCTGCATTCAACATATTTATGGTGTTGGCAAAGATAAAAGCAGGAAAACGTGCGGCTACGGTATTTCATGGAATTCGTCGACCCTTCCACATAATCGTCAGAATTCAGCATTTATATACTTCATTCCTTAAGTTATTATAAATATAGATTATATTACGTTTTCAGATTTATTTGGCTTTTTTGGCATATCAGTTCAAATGAATGACGTCATTATTAGTTCGGCGTGCCCCTTGCATCAAATGGGAGGTGCAGAAGGGAACCTTGGACTGCATGCATACTGCGCGCGCCGCGGCGGTGCAAACTGTTTTTTACTAGCATATTTAGTGCGTTCTTTTCACGCGATATGTAAGTGACCATTGATCACAGAATTTACATGACTCAATGTTACTTCCAAACTAGAAGTCTAGGAGAAGGACTCTATCGTTACCACATTGGTTGTTGCGTGAATGATTTTGTCCATTTTTGTCCGCAATATCATCAAAAGCATAACAAACATAATTAAAAGATTAAACATACGTAAGATTACTAATCTAACCTTTTAGATTTTTATGTATTTATATTCCTCTAACTGTTTTGTATTACTTTCTCTACTAGTAAGCAGGTGAAGTATTGTATTCCACCCAAAAATTTGATGTCGAGGTTTCACCGGAAATATATGTTTTGAGACCCCCTGAATCCAAAAAAGCATTTTTAGAAAAAGTTACGTGTGTGCGTCTGACAGTCTGTGGACAGCATAACTCAAAAACGAAAAGTCGGATAAAAACTAAAGTTGGTATTTAACTTTAATGTCTTTCAAGGATGCGACACGAAGATTTTGAAGAAAATAGTCCCACCCTAAACTACCCTTTATATGCAACATTTTTCGAAATTTTTTATTTTCTTGAAAGTGGCTCTAGCGATTTTGATTAAAATGTCATATGTTTGAGATATTTGTATGACAAATGAAATGTATATATTGAATTTTCTGGCTATAGCCCCTGTAGTCGTATTTACTCTGGACGACTTTTGCATATCTGGTAAACCGTTAGAGATAGACCAATCATACTATACAAAAAATGCAGATCTTGCTAAAATACCTACTCAATTAATGTCTAAATAAATTTTCTTGTAGGGTGCACCATTTCGGAGATATTCCTTGTTATGTGTGTGAGTTTGGTAAACTTAAAAACTTTCGTGAAATGGTACGTCATTGTTCAGTTTTTTATATGTTAAGTGTGCAAAGAGAACGGGATCTCAAAGGTTTAAAGATTTGACTATCGCACAAAGCCTACTGTATTCTCATATTCCCCTTACACCTACAAGGGAATAAGGAATAAGATAAGTTGTACAAATGTTTATCTTAACTAACACGAAGAAGATATAGGAATAAGAGTTTGTAACAATGGTTAGTACAAGAGTAGAGAAAGTCATGTGAGTGCAACACATCAGATTTTTTCATCACAATGCCGTAATTTTGCTGCCATGTATTGTTTTCTTAATTTATTCTACAAGATCGGCCCCATCTACTGCTGTAAAGAGTATGACTAAGCTTTTTCTGTAATGGGAAAGTTGTGCCATGGAAGTCAAGGTGCCATACGCTACAAAAATATTCTAATTATTTGAGTTATCAGTATACATGCTGAAATTGCGAGTTTAGGCGACCAACACAAAAGTAGTCTCAAATGTGAATACTGGAAAGGCGATACAAGTCCCATTTCACTAAGATGTCTTCCGCACTGCTGACATACACCCTTTCTCACATGATTCATTTGTCCGCTGGCAGAGGCACTGGTTTCAAGGTACTGACGTCATAAACAGACGACTGACTGATGGGCGGAAACTATGTTCTTAATTTTCTTCTGAGATTTTCCATACAACATGGTACAAATATTTACTTTTAATTAATGTTCAACTATTTCACCGTCATTCTTATACCCCACCTACCTTTTATGTACTTTCTTTACTTGGGTTACCTACTGTAATTAGAGGAAGGATTGTCTAGCACTACAAATTAGATACCAAGATTCAGTGAAAATACGAGACATACTGAATCCAAAAACAACCTCAGAGAAGCAGAACTTAGTAACGAAAAGTCGGTTAAATATCAAATTTGGTGTTTAAACCCAGCGTTTTCCAAGAATGCCACACAAATATTTTCAACACATTTTCCCAACTATACAAGGGGTCCCGGGTTCGATTTTTACAGAATTTATGTAAAATAAATAATAATTATACAAATTTGAGTAGAGAAGGTCTTGTGAATACATGTTTTTGTGCTTGTGTACCAGTATATCCATGTATAATAATTATATCAGCACCAATTTTAATAAATGTAACTCAGTTTTGTAATTATTAGATATTTTTAAACATATCAGGTTTTAAACATTTTAGATCGGAAAACTTCATGCCCTGGTGATCACAGTGCCAAGTTACGTGTTGTGGCGTATCTTACTTCAGTTACTCGTTTGAACTCTCAATGACCTTGTACTAGCCGTCAGTCGAAGGCAGTGTTGCCAACTTAGCCTTTTTATGGCTATATCTGGCCTTTTTGAGAACCTATCTAACTATAAATTTTCCAAAAAGCTACAAGTAGCGTTCCTGGCCTTTTTTCTAAGCTTCATTAGCCTTTTCTAGCCCTTTTTCATTTTATACTTATCTACCGGTACCTTTAAATTTTAAAGTTTAAAATAATACAGAATTTAATCTCGCTACTGCAGCTATTGCACGTAATGATATAATCCTTTTGGTGAATTTCCGAATTTTTTTAATCCGGGAGTGTGGATTCCACCAAGTTGTTAGATTCTTTGGCACTTTCTAGAAAAAGGTCCGTGAGTGTATCTCGAGCCTGTGGACAACATAACTCAAGAACGAAAAGTTGGTTAAAAACCAAAGTTGGTGTTTAAGTTTAATGTCTTTCAAGGATGCAACACGAAGATTTTGAAGAAAATTGTTCCATCCTAAACTACCCTTTACATGGAAAATTTTGATTTTCTTGAAAATCGCTCTAACGATTTTGATTAAAATGCCATAAGTTTGAAATATCCTTATGACAAATGGAATGTATATTTTTAATTTTCTGACTATAACCTCTGTACTCCTATTTACTCTGGACGACTTTTGCATAACTGGTAAACCGTTAGAGATAGACCATATCTTACTATGAAAAACTGTGGACCTTTCTAAAATACACAATTTATGTCTGGCTAATTTTTTATAGAGTTAACCATCTCGGAGATATGCCTTGTTATTTGTATTTCTGTCAAATGGAACATCGTTATTAAATTTGTTATATTAACCCTGCAAAGAGAACGGAATTTCAAAGCTTTAAAAGATTTGGCAATCGCCCAAAGTCTACTATATTCTAATATTCCCCTTGCACCTACAAGGAAATAAGCAATAAGACAATTTCTATAAATGTTTATCTCAACTAACACGAAGAAGAAAGAGTTTGTAGGAATGGTTAGTACAAGAGTAGAGAAAGTCATGTGAGTGCAACATATCAGACTTTTCATGGGAAGTCCCAGACGAAATATTGAAGCTTGTTGGTTCAAATGCAGCGTACATGCAAGAGCCTAAGGGAGATCCCAGCTGCAGCAGTAGAAATGAGGCAGAGGGGGATGACGAAGACCACGTTTATTTTTGCTAGGTGATCCATGCGTATTTTGTTTAATAATGTAGTTTTCTAATGTTTATATAGGTATTAAAGTATAATCTAGCCTTTTCCAGCCTTTTTGGCAAGCCGGTTTAGCTTGTTTTATTGAATTGTGGTTGGCAACACTGGTCGAAGGAATGGCCTGCTAATAGATAGCACGACACAGTTGGGGCAAGACGTGTGACAGGCAGTGGTTGAGCGTTTCTTCAAGTATTTGTGTTTTTCGTGAATTTATGCATATCTCCAAAAATTGCTAGTTCTATAATCGTTTTCCTATCTAATGTGCGTTATAGTTGTGTGTCTTGTGTGCAGTTTTATAAGACTTAAATTATGCTTAAACCAAGAGCTAGTTTGGTGAACGAAAGCTGGTGGACTCGTTACGGAGAAGGAAGTAGCCAATTTGGAACTCCTCTACGTTCACGCAACAAATTTCTTGGATAAGTAAACATGTACTTGAAGGTTTCATTAATAATTTAATTACAACTATCTTATTTTTTGTCATTTTTGTAGTAAATTAGTCTATAAGAACATATGCCGTGTTAATATTCCTATTACAATTATTATGTACGAGAATTTTGACTGTATCAAAGCCATACACAAAATGAGACCTGAACTTTTAACGTCATTTTTAAGAAACAAAGTTTTCCACGTGGTGTCATTTTCACCTGTCTTACACTGCAGCCAAACATGTAAAACACAACTTTAAATAATCCTTTTTGCTTTCTTTACTACGATAGTAGCTATAGATTGCATTTCATCACGAGATTTCACCGAAGATACATGTTTTGAGACCCCTGAATCCAAGAAAGTTTTTTTTAGGAAAAGGTCATGTAAACTGTGCATGCGTGTGTGTGACAGCGTAGCTCAAAACCAAAAAGTGGGGTAAATGCCAAACATGGTACTAAAGTTCAGTATTTACCAAAGATGTCACAAGATATTTTAATGAAGATTCTTAGGGAAAGTCCCTCCACTCCTACTACCCTTTTAACGGAAAATTGTTTTAGAAAATTTTGATGTTACCAAAAATGGCTCAAACGACTCAAATGCTGTAGGAATATTTAATATATTTCTATGCGTATCTTGAATTTGCTGACACTAGCGCTTAGTTTTCTTCACTCATAACATATTTTTACAATGTTTCTACTAAACGGTAGAAAGCATCTTAGTGGTGGAAGTTGACGTAGGCACGACACAAAAGCTTAGATTTATTTAAAACGATGACTTTATTTAAAATAAGTATTTATACCATTAGCTGTTTCCGAATTCTTCAGTATTAATGCTCCGAATTTGTCAATACTTTCTCAGTCTTTTTATAAAAACTAGTATACCAGCGTCAAATGCTTCCTACGTCTCTATTCGCAGATGGCCGCATCACCAAGGCCACGACGCCTACGTAAGTGAATATGAACCAGCTTTTGTGTTGTCGAAAATTAGCCCATGTTAGTTTACGACGCCTAGGTTATTTTGTGTTTATGAATAAGATGACAGTGTCCTGTGTTATGAGATAACATATTCTCCTGCTTTCAATAACTAGGCACAAATCTTATCTATTTCTTCTCTTTTACAAATTGACGCAGATACAATAGTTTAGTCGAAATAAATATTCATAAGAATATTTTGTGTACCTAAATAAATGATACTGTGGAGAAATTCACCTCAACGTAACACGTCAGGATTTTTAAACATGTGAATGATTACTAATAATGCATAATAATGATGATCATCATAATCATCATAACGATAATCATAATAATGTATACGTTATTAAATAAGCAAAAATGTTGTAGGTTCTTTAGTAGAATGAAGAAAAACAATTTTTTCTTAGAATACAAAACAATTGGAAAATAATTTTAAAAAAATTGAAAATGTTACTGTTGCAAATCTAAGTTATTATTTGGGCTAGGAAGTTCATGCATTTGTATGTTTTTTCATAGGAGTTAAAAATGTATGCTTTTACATTATGTGCACGAATAAGGGAATTTTCAGTTATTTGGACATGATTTTATGGTGCATATAACTGCATATTTTCTTGATTTTTGATAAATGCATATTATTTCAATACTATAGCCCCTATATTGCATATTTTAATGATTTTTATGACTGTTTATTACTTTTTTCTATCTGCATAATATTTTTCATATTGGCAGTACTGCACATGATGATGCAATTCACGAAGATTTTTATATTATTCCCCTATATTGCATATTTTAATGATTTTTATGCTTTTTTTATTTTTTTATATGTATAATATTTTTCATATTGTTAGCATTTCTGAGACAACGGTTCTTTCCCATTGGTAGATAGATTTGTGTCCAGTACGAAGATAATTTCTGTTAAATTTCCTAAAAGAGTTAAGTTGTTTAGATCAACAGCACCTAATATCTGACTTCTTCCTGCATCAGTGTTAATCGATGGGGAACATGGATCGATGCAGTTTTATATTATGCTGAGCACATAGAAATAGCCGAAGAGGTTATTAATTCATTGGAGTAGAAAGATGCTTCATCAATAGAAACTGTGCAAAATATTCTGTCAGGCACTGGGTTAAAAGAGGATCTTGGTTTCATATCTGCCCATTTTTCTTTCTTGCCAACAGCCATAACGGCATTGGAAGCTGTAGGATCTCTTTTGCATGAATCACCGTCTTTGAAAAAAAAAAAAAAAAAAAAAAAAAAAATACGTGATCTAAGTTTGGTTCCTGGTAGCATAAAACAAAAAGTGAAAGAGAAAGTGAATCATGTAATTTCCAAAAATTCTGGTTATAAACAAATGTGCGATATTCGAGACATCCTCGAAAGAAAACCATGTCTCACCAAAAGACTTGACTCTCTCTCTCTGTGTGTGTGTGTGTGTGCGTGCGTGTGTGAGCGTGTGTGTGCGTGCGTGTGTGTGTTTGAAGCACTTAGCATCATTTAAATATACCCCGATAACACCTTGTGACGTGGAGAGAAGTTTTTCACGTTACAAAAGTGTTTTGCGAGACAACAGAAGATGCTTTACAGTTGAAAATTTGTGCAAAGTGTTGGTTGTGAACTGCAATTTAGCAGTTAATACTAGCAGCGGGACTACTTCTGCTTCAACCTCTAAAGAATAAGGTAACTTTATTATTTATACTAACTCGTCTTGTCTACTGCAAAGGGATATCAATCGTTTTAATTAATAGTGCATATTTTCAAGTTTTTAAGAGCATATATGCATGCATATTTCAGTGTTTTTTAGGGCATGAACTTCCGAGTCCTAGTTATTATATTGTTTGCGTGCGTTCACACTCGCAAAGACCTAGTGTTCTAAATTAAAAAAAAAGACTTTTTTGAGTACAAGTATCTCAAAACACATATTTTCTGTGACATCTCGATATCGAATTTTTGGTGATATGCAATAGTGATAAGTGATAGAGAAATAAAATCATACAATTACAGGGGTAATTTAAACTATAGATGGGATAAGTACCCTCTTATATCGTTCCAAATTTACTTGATAAGTGTTTCGAGTAAAATTTGATCCAAAATTAATCATTAAGTTAGATTTTATGATAAGCAAACCAAAATAAATTAGTTTGATATATCACTGATTGTCCAATCTTTTATTAGACCATTGCTCTTCAAATTAAAGTAGCCCTCCTAGACTGTGCAAATTCTCTGCAGAACCTCTGCTGTTCTAATTGGCTCAAACATCGGTGATAATTTATCAGTAGTACCCTTGATCTCTTTCAAATTCTTTGTTGCTCCAGACATCTTCTTTCGCAAAAGTCCTCAAAATACGTTTTATTGTGTGACTTATATAGTCAAAGGAAGATGAGAATTCTCATTTCACTTAAGATGTTTGGAGATGTAGAAACCAGTTCAGTCTCAAACATAATCCGGTTGTACGTCACGGCCTGAGCACTATTATCAATAATGAAAGCCAGTTCTCTAACAGAAATCCTCTTAGTGATAGAAATAATCTCATCAACATAGCAGTATTCACGTCTCATAGCTCATTTTGAATCTCAGCTTTCCCTTCGTGAATATTCCAGGCTATTCAGACCTTGCATCGATCGTGATAGATCCGGGCGACCGACGTATTACCATTGAAACCTTTATATACGTAAAGTCAATCAAATACGCTACTACGATCATATGAATAACGATGTTCCATTTAACAGAAGTATAAGTTCTCCAAAGCTAACATAAATAACAAGCAATTCACTCTACAAAAAATTATGCAGGCATAAATTGCGTGTTTTAGCAAGATCTACATTTTTTTGTAGAGTAAGATTTGCTCTATCTCTTACGGTTTACCAATTATGCAAGTGTCATCTGGGCTATAGCCAGAAAATTCAAAATACATATTTAATTTGTCATCATATCTCAAACACATGGCATTTTAAGCAAAATCGTTAGAGCTATTTTTAAGAAAATCAGTTTTCGAAAAATTTTCTACGTAAGTTTGGGTTGGAGGAATTTTTTTCAAAATCTTAGTGGCGCATCCTTGAAAGACATTAAACTTAAATAACACTTTTCGTTTTTGAGTTATGTTGTCCACAAACTGACACACATACACGCACGTACGCACGCATGGACACACGCACGCGCTCACACACAAGCACACGCACGCACACGCACGCACACACAGACACACACACACACCTTTTTCCGGTAAAATTTCGACATCGAATTTTTGGATGGAATACAATACTTCCTCTACTTTACTATACGTAATAGAGAAAGTAAAAATCATCGACGAATTGAAGTGGATACTTCTACCCCGGTTACACGCTCTTCAATCCCGACTATAAATAGAACGTCTGGTATTATAAATAGCAAACGTGTGTGTGTGTGTGTGTGTGTGTGTGTGTGTGTGTGTGTGTGTGTGCGTGCGTGCGTGCGTGCGTGCGTGCGTGCGTGTCTGTGTCTGTGGGTGGGGGCGTCATCGCCTAAACTATGTACGCAGTTGAATTTCTGTAAAGACCCCAGAACATCCAAAATAGTAGCAACTGTAAACACCCTGGGGATATGCAAAATGCATGTGTATAGGATTGTGCTGTGAGAATGGGAGAAATAGTTCTAATGTGGGTCAACATTTCTACGAGTTTCTTGCTCTTGTGCGAGGAATGTTAACCACGGCTGGAATGTAGTCTGGGAGTCCCATCGTGACTGAGGGTTCAGAGTTCATATCCAGGTGACGCGACGTGTCATGTGGTTTCAGTGCATCACCCATCCCTGCTGAGCAAGCTCCCGCGATGGTGGGAGAGGTTTTTGTGTGACGTCATCACTCCCGCCCCTTCACACACAGCACTCTACCAGACTTTCCGGAACGATGAGGTTTGTCACCGACAATGCAAAAAAACGAGCCCTTTGTTGCGCTTGTAATTTCACCCATATTAACATTTTAAATATTTTCCACCACCGCAATTGTACACACAAAAAGCATCCAATTTCGTTCCAGATACAGCAGAATTTAAAATGTCGGACAAAAAATCGCTCTCAGCAGTAACATAAACAACAGTGCTAGAAAGGATTTGGATGTGTTCAGTGCTTCCGAGTTAATGAACATCAGCAATATTATTTAGTTCACGAACACTGCTTTAACATTTCCAACATAAAAGTATAATGTAACGTAAATAAAATTAATAAAATATTAAAAACAGTTTTTAAAGCATTTCATAAAATGCTGCAGTGTTCATTTGTTTTAAAAGGTCTTATATATCAGTCTGTTTTTCATTTAGAATATGTTTGATATTTTTTCTTTATACTTCAACACAAGTACCTTAAATCCATTTTAATAACTTTCCAGTTGACCTTTAACTCGATCCCATGATATTTATCGTGACTGGTTTTATTTCTGTTTTCATTTGAGGGGTAAAAGAATGATATTAGTTAAATTGTATGTACTACGATAATAGTTACTAGACAACAAAAGCTATACTTTGTATTTATCAAAATACAAATCACTCTATCAAAACAAAATGCAAGCTAAAAAACGTAAAATACATTTTAATGATAACTGTATCTTATTGTTCTTGATATTATGCATTAAAACAAAACTTCTTTTTCCCTGATTGATATTGTAATATTAAAAGTATTACTAATGTTAATTGGAGGCACAATTTCTCTACTATCAGAAGTATAGCTACATCAATAGATTTTCTTCGAAATTTCTGGACATATGTGTATTAATAGTTACACATTGAACTGCGTTTAAAATATTTTCTGATGAACCCTGAAAATCCCCTTCGTCGTTCATAGTTAATTTAAACTCTCATATGAAACTAGCATCCAAAATAGCGCAATTTTATTAACAATGTTTTTTAATCTATGTTGTTGTTGTTGTTTCTTTTTCTATTTTGTTTTTTTTTCCCAAAGCCCACATTATCCTTTCACTAGACAAATCGTTTCCGCAGATATATTTTAGAGAACACGTTACAGAATTAGTATTGGTAAATCGCGGCTCCTGAGTGTCTACTTTTGTAACCAGAACTCCAAACGTCTGTTAGTGCATTATCTCAGTGATTTTGTGATAAACTCTTATTTTAAATGGTAACCTTATTTTGTAAGAGATTTATAGGTTAAGTGTAAATGGAAACAACTTCAGTCTAAAGCATTTTTATTAAACTAATGAATTATTTATAACACATTTTAGAATATTTAAGGAACACACTTTTGGTTTCTCTAGTTTGACCCTTTTTTTTCATAAAACATCCCCAGGAAACACAAGATATTTGCAATATAAATATATTTTAATTTTCAATATACATATATATTAACATTTGCTATTTAAAAAAAAAACCTTAGCCATTTTGGAGATATAAAATGTTTCCAAAAGTGTTATATATATATATATATAACAATGTTTTTAGGAGATTATTCATAAAAATATGACATATTAAATTTGAATACCAACTCTGGCATTTCTCTGACTTTTCGTTTGGATTCAGCAGGCCTCAAAACATGTACTTTTGCTGAGGTCTCGATATTGGATTTTTCAATGGAATGAAATAGGTTCTTGCTATATGCAAGTGGTAGGGAAAGAAAAACTATATTTAAATGTTGTTGGAAAGAATTCTGTTAGACCTGTTCAGAGTAAGAGAGCACTGTTTGTATACGGTTGTTTCTAGCAATTGCGGAAGGCTTGTTTTAGGAAAGCAAATGCGTAGTGTTTGAGCAAAAGCAATTACTCGTCCCATAATGTTTCCCCACAAAGTGTTGGACGCAGGAAAAGGTAAAGCAACATGAGGTAATGTCTATGAATAACGAACCACACTGTTCCATATTCCTTTGTTGTTATCTATGTATTAGTTCGTGTGCGTTGGTATCACTGCTCATTACATTTCAAAACAAACAGGTGCAGAACAAGCAGAGTTCATCTGTTTACACAAATAACACTATTTCACGATGACGTACTCCAGATTTCTCTGTGTATCAAACCGACGAAAAGCAAAAGGAGGCCCTAGAGGTATTTGGCACATGAAAGGATTTTGGTGAATGTTGGTAATAAGAGCATATTCATATGAAAACATTTACCGACATTCTACTATCACGAGGTAATATAGTCAGCCCTCCAGGATATACATAAGGTACTAGAATAGATTAAAACGTTTATGTAAATTGTGCTCCGTGTTATGCATTAACAAACCTCCAGCTGGGTAAATACTGTTAAAGGAAATTGCTTTTGGAGAAAATATATAGTACCTGCTTAAAATATTCTAAGACTCATTTTTGTTTTAAACTTTTCATAAGTTCCACAAAACTTCAAAAATTATTACTAACATTGCAAAGTAGATGAGGCATTCCTATGCAAAGGATTATTTTGTAAGATGAGATTTTCCTGACACCGTTAAAAGCTATTTAACTATATAAATGAAGGAATAAGTATGTGTATACTTTTTAGTTCTGATTTAATTCTTTCACACACATGCGCGCGCGCACAGACAGACAGACACGCACGCACCCACACCCACCCACATACACACACACACACACACACACACGAAAAGCACACATGCCATTTTCCAAAACTGTGTTTTGGGCGGTTAAACTGTTATTTTCAATGGCTATATTGACAACAAATTCTTGGACACGAAAACTGTTTGTACCTGCCAAAGCACGTAGACAGAGAGAGTGGGGTGGAGGAGGGAGGCAAAGGAAACGTACCAGCATTTGACGTTTTATCCCAGATTAAGGATTTGAACCCAACTACATACTACCCACAATACATTGCGACTGATAAACAAAAACTTAAGATACGTATAACGTTAAATTTCAAGAGGTAAGGCGTGGACTTTGGTAAATGGGCGGAATAAGACGTAGTGCTAGAGATTAATTAAAAATTATTTTTTTAACGACGTGGTCAATTGCTAGGATCACATCAGCGTCGCCGGCGTGCCGGAATTTTGTCCCGCAGGAGTTCTTTTGCATGCTATTAAATCTACTGACATGGAGCTGTCGTTTTTAAGCACGTTTAAAAACCATCGGTCTAAGCCGGATTTGAAACCGCGACCTTTTTAGAATGGTCACCTCGTAGAAGAAGGAAGCGGGGTAGGGCAAGAGCAACTTGGAGAGGATAGTGTTTTTAGTACCGATATCCAACCTTGGCTTTTATGTACAAATGACGTCTGCTTGTGACTCCACCTCCTTCGATTTGTACTTGAAGTATTTCTTCACTCATTTAGGTAACCAAGCATTTTGGAGGTTTGTCTTCAATCCCCAGCGAATATCTTTCGACTCTTTCCAGCAGTTGCCGCTTGTTTCCTCTCGTTATTTATGCAATTCACAACAGCGGAGCTGCCATCGTGTGACTAACAAAACATTGCAAAGTCCTAACCCGCAGCCTTAGGATCTGTAAAGCTCAATTCCAACTCTTAGGTTGGCATTAGCCTACGCACACGTGCAATAGAGTAAAGATGGCATAGTTCGTCATGACGGAAATGTTTTCTTATAAAACAAAACGTCCTAAAAAGGGTGTGTAGGTTACAGGCTTCAGAAGTGCTAACACCAACTGCAGACAATTCCTGGCCATACGCAGGTCCTATTACGAATTAGTAATTTTGTCATACGTACACGTTTGCTTTGCATGTAACCTGCTTTTAGTAAATTAATTCATTCATCTGACATAATATTTACTCTTAGCAAGTTTGGTTAATACGACGTGAAAATGCTATGCTGTGAATTATTTGAGAGAAGTTATATCGCCTTTAATAACCTTGCTATGAACGTAACGTTGCCTAACCTGCCTTCAATCCAATTACACTACTCGTTAAGCTTTGCTCTTTGCTAATTATTTAGAGTTACTACGAAAATATACCTGTATTGTGGATTTAACTGAGAGAAGTCCTATCAGAAATTAGGAATATATATTTTGTTGTCAAGTTTAGTTGATCTGACTAAATTATTCATTTTTACCAAGCTGAAGTAATTTAGAATCCCTAGGAAAACATACCTTGCTGACTGCAATGTAACTTTTTGCCAGTAAGTTAATGAGCTGAACTTCCATATCCTATGGCAAACAAAAATATATTTAGAAATGAAGTTGAATGCAATGAAAATACCTCAATTATAGGTTTAGATGTGAACACTTGGAGGGCCTGGAACCCAAACATCTATCAGTTGATTTTGTAGAAAAATCATCGAGAGATGTCAACAAAGGACTGCATATTTTACTACTGCGCATGCGTAGAAGAAACTGGAACCTATGTGTAAGCCACGACATCCTGTTGTTCAAATTCCATGCATATACACACACTAGGTTAGGCGTCGTAGCCAACCTAACTTAGATACCACAATACCCTATCGTTTCAATGCATATTTTTCACTCAAATATGGCAGCTCTTCACGCAAGTGTATAAGCAATGAAAAGTATAAAGCCCTCTGTACTGTTGGAAGCGCAAACTAACCAGTCATAGGATACATTAGTTTGTCGAATTAATCTATTCACTTTGCAGATTTGTCTGGAACGATATCAGTTTTGAGCCATTTGAATATAAAGATATTTTGCCTAACACGATATCAGTTTTTGGCTATGGATTGTAAACATAGTCTATTAACTTCATGGATTTTCTCTAGCATATCAGTAAATTGAATATAAACTCAAATCTGTTCACCTTGCAGATTTTGTCCAGCAGGATATCAGTTTTAATTCTGAAACACAAACGTTTTCAATCATTGCCATTAGTTATGTAGATGAATCCTGAAACTGTGTGCTGAGATGTTCTCGTGTTATTCGAAACAAAATAGGCGTGAGACATATTTGCTGGTTCGTTACCTCTCTTGTTTACATAGTTTAATTACCTATGTACTCCTGCATTGTGTTCCGAGAAGTGATGTAATTTTATAGATGCCATTTATTGTTGCTTTGCTCTACTGGATTTTGTTGTGCTATCATAACCTTGTTAATGAAGTAATAAGAGCAGTTTCATGATAATTTGTAGTTAAGTAAGATCTCTGGGACCTGCTTGTAACGATTCATCTTATTCAACCTTTAAATTAATTCATTGCACGTTGTACTATTACAAAGGAAACGTTAAATATATTAAACATAATACAGCTGAATTAAAAAGGATAGCATTTATAAGATACAAACATAAGCTAAAATATAGATTTTAAGATTTAAACCATGGTAAATTGCGTACTAAGAACTAAATAATACTTATCAGATCGAAAATGCATTTTGGAAATACGAGGCTAGCAGAGCTGAGTTTTCCCAAGCATTCAGATCTGATAAGTAACCTACAGTTCGTGGTTAGACAATTATTTCCTGCAATACTTGAAAAAACCGTAAAAAGTAATGATAAATCAAAATTAATTTTCCATACTTTATTGGACACTAAGAAAAATGGAATTCTTAATGTGAACAAATGAAAAGCTACATCTAAATGATAGGGACAAAGACTTCCTATACATTCTTTTATTTTGGGTGTTACGTCATTTCCTATTGGTACCAGAAGTATTAATGATCAGTCCAACTGGTACTGCAGGTATTAATGACTAGTTATAGTCTTGCTACCATGGGAATTTATAAATTAATTGTAAATTTAGCTTACAGTACCAATTATGTGTTAACAATGACTAACTTATATATTCCAAAAAATAATGCACCAATGTAGTTCCTAACTCAAATACTTTACGTCACTCATTAGTAATGAATTAATCTTACCTGGCACAAAAACAGTGAATAAACAAATATGTTTCAACAAAATTCAGCATTTATATCAGCAAATTTATTTCAGCGTTTCCCTGCATATGCGCTTGTTCCCTCTTGATGCTTATGCGGTTCATAGCTGCAGAACTGCCAACATTTGACTAACAAACACCGCCATCATTAAATCAGTAACGATTGATTTAGGGACCTAAGCCGCCAAGTATAGCCAGGGATGTTTTTTATATGTAGAGTGAACAACAGAGCATAGCCTTAAAATCTGTAAAACTAAACCCTAATAATCAACGGATTTTACTCCTTAGATGGGATTAGTGTCTGCGCATGCGCTATAGCGAAAAGATGGCGTAGCTTCTTGGCGTAACTCCCTGATTTTGCTACACATTAGAACATCCTAAACAGGTCGGTGGGTGTCTTAGAGGATCCAGAAGTACCAACATCATTCCCAAACTAAAGAGTTCATCTTTTGGTGATGTAAATACGGACGTTTAGTCGTTATCTAATTTTATACTTACGTTTAACGGAATTCGGTATTCTATAATAATAGTGTCCATACATAAAACTACTGTTTTGAAAACTTTTGTATTCATCCTACTTCATCTAATTGATTCACAGCCTTCTTTATCCTGTGTAGTAATTGCATATTTCACAATTGAGATGTGAGACTTCCATTCTCTACAAAATTTTGTGTTACAAATATCAGTGGAAAGTGGAAGAATATAAATTGTATACGTCATAGAAAGTTTTTCAGACTCTTTGATGCGCTACCCCCGTAAAGTTCCGGGACAAAGCTCTGATAACGTCCTACACCATATTAAGTCACTACGTTTCCATGGGGAATGCAAATCGATTTGAGTTCTCATTCCGGATTGATAACTGCATGAAACGAGGATTCAGATCGAACTGAATCCCTCAATCTGATCCACTTAGAAGTGGGATTGATGTAAATTGTGTTGCATGGAAACCTCTAAGGGATTCAAATCGACTTTAATCCACAAAAGATTTTAACTTCTACAGTACTCGTAACGCGCTGCACGCTTATTTTGTTTCTTAGCGAAAGTGGTGTGATAAAATACAACAAAACCGGTTTTATTATTTCTATAATCTACAATATATTTTCTAAAAACGTGTACTAACCTCAAAACCTACTTCGAATACTCAGAAAACATTGTTTACAGGTTTGCCAATATAAACCAAGTGACCAAAATAAAAGCTTGAGATATTTATGCTTGAACCTTGCCCATCCAAATCAATCTCATTTCGGTTTGAATTCAACATGGAACTCCGATCGTATTGAGGATGAGATTGGATTCAAATTCATTTCAATTTCCTATGGAAACGTAGTAAATGTTTTCAGCATGGAATCAGTTCTGATTTGATTTAAAAATATATAAATGTAAATATATAGTATTTATGTACATGTATAGTATGTAAATTTGTCTGTATATATTTGTGTATATATGTATTTATATGTATGTACACAAGAGATATTTTGAACAATCGAAAGTGTAGAAAGTAACCGAAGAATAAATATGGAGTGCTTCGCCTAAACTACCCTTCAACTTTTTATACGTTTTCAACCAACATTTAAATATCTTCACACATTTTTTGAAGCTCACAGTTCAACAGTAGATAATTTATCACAATTGTTAATCCGAGAGTAGTGTGGCTATAGATACTTACCTTACTAATGGTCGAAAGAAGTCTAGAAAATTCCGGTTCTCCACACTGGACGTGACAAACGTTTCTTCATTGTATTCACATCACAATAAAACAGTCACAAACAGACACACGCACTTCTTACAAGTCCGCACAGTTGGCTACACTGGCTGCCCTCGGAGGTCAGAGATGCTACAGCAGCCCGACGGTCAAATTCTCGTTGTTTAGGTCCTAATCACCTCACCGCACGCGCTGACGTCACCCTTTTAATGTCATAGCCAGCTGTCACTATGGACGACGAATTCCTGGAAAGTAAACCAGAATCATTAGTAAGTGGAGGCATTTATGTTGGTATTCAAATTCAAACTAGGCTTTTCAGAGCATTCAGTTCAGAGATTGCTTTCTAACAAATATGTAGTTTTTATTTGAATTCCTCATACAAGGATGGATTATGTGGCTTATGTCCAATACTCGTACCAGCAGGGGCATACGTATTTGTCGAGGGGAAACAAACTGCAACAAATGAAACACATGAAGCTAGTAATACCTTCAATCCATGATGACTTGTAGAGATTTATTCAACTGATGGACTACCACCTGAACAACTGAACAACTAAATAAGAGATTTATTTCATGGTTGAGCGTAACAAAGTATGGAACCTAAAGGGAAAGAAGTGCATAGAGTTTATCCATAAACATTGTCTCATACAGCTCAATAAACATGGACGCCATAATCTGAATGCTCTGTACATAAAAATGCAATACATTTAGCATGAGCACTGACACACTTAATTTTCATTACAGAGAAAAATGCACGTGATCAGCTGGTATTCAGAAACATCCCAACTTTAAAATAATTTGAATGTTATTAAAGCTTCATGAAAATATATAAATTAGAGATTGGTTTATAAACCTCCTTAAATGCTTTCGTAAACATCCCAACAAATCGCGGATTGAATCTGTAATGAAAAACAAATGCTGCACATTAGCTCAGAGTGTAACTACAGTTGCTTTGAAATCCAATGCCCAGCTCATGAAATAACTTCAACAATTGATATGAGGCACAAAACCGGATCATCTGTCTTGATGCAATGGTGCATTTTCTCTGTAAGCTTTTATTTTCCCCCCGAAAGCTCCTTAAAACAGTCTGTGTCAAGTTCAAGCCAGTATAACTGGAGTAAATGAATAGTAACTCCGCAGAAGTTGTATTATCATGGTGTTAGCTGGCGTATGTAGCCTTAGGAGTGGAATATCAGCACTTCTCTCTTTGTCACATCAAATAAATAAAAATATACAGTAACTAAAATATAAAAAATTTAAAGTGGATGCACTTATTAATGTAACTCTTGAAGAACTTTTTGACACTTAGCAGGTAGTTGGGTTATACTCTTCAATTATAAACATTTAAATTTTCTAATGTTCTGGCAGTTTGGTATTCTCTCCATATTCTGGGCGCGCGCACACACAGACATGCACACAAATATATACGCACCTTCAGTCATTCAAACTTATAATAGTTAATCCTAAAACTGTTTTATTACATGGTAAGTGAAACTATTTTTTTTCTTTTTTTATTTATTATTTTTATTTATTTATTCTTTTAGTTTCTCTATTTTCTCTCTTTAGGAGAATATAAATATTACAATTCTCACAGCAGGCAATATATTTTTTAATACGATGTTTCCAATAATTCATGATTGTCTGAAAATGTTAGGCTACCTTTAATGCCTTTTTCTGTAACCGCTTATAATTATTGTTGCCGCAAATACTAAGCCTAAATTACGCTAGCTTTTAAAAATAATTAAAGCATTGTATTAAAGAGTGTTAAAGTATACATATTGTATGAAATATTTTAAATCATTAGTGTATTTGTATAATAACAATACGTCATCACTTTACCTTAATGGCATTCTGTTCGAAGTTCCAAATAAGATTACCTTTAGTTTCTGGTTCTTAGCTAGCGTCTGTGAATAGACTGCAAAAATTCGATTCTCTTTTGAAGGAAATTAAAATAGGCTTAAATTTTCTTAAACACGCGCAGATAGACGTGTGCGCAAACTAATTTTTGGGCCTAGGAACATCAAAGTGCTTTTAATTAAAAATACTCACCCACTATTTTTCTAATGCTTTACTTTCACTAGTTCAAGTAAGTAGATGAAGAACTAGAAAACGAAAGTGATATTTCTTTGGAACTGAAGCTCTACATTTGAGCAATATATCACGCTGTCGAAGTGGGGTACAAATGCGCTGTTATGTTTACCTTGTCGCATCTGCGCTACTGACGTACTCTGTTTCCTACTTGAAATAAACAAGAGACTGCTGATAATGTGAGCGAGCACTGTACTTGACCAGGTACTGTTTCGCGATGTTTACTACATGGAAATCGGAGAGACACTAACCTGGTACCCCTTTGGTCTTAGAAGTACAAAAGTTCACTCGAGGCATAAACCACTGCACAACATAAAGCCATTGTATATCTTGTTACTTTCCAATGCAATCTTCTCTTCGTTTTTGAGACCTGAGTCGTGATCGTCATAAAAAATTCGAATTTATTTTTTTAGAAAGTGCAGTTTGAATTTGCAGTTTGCTGAAGAAAATCCAAATTTTATACTTTCAGTTGCTTGTTGTTACGACTGCATCTATAAACCCAATCAATGTGAAAGTAATAAACCTGTCTTGTTTTTGGCATTGCTTCAAACGCTTACATTGAGCACTTGAAGAGTTAGCTGTCCCAGATTCAGCTGAATTTGACTGACTGATGAAGATGTGCCACAGTTTGGTACTAGCACACGACAAATGGAGTCCAAATGTAACCTCATCCAGTAAATCACCGTGTACTTGGCAGAGCAATTTTGCTTGCAGCAAGAGCCAATTAAACGAGGCTGTTTTTCTCCGCGTCCGTGTCCATGGCGTGTGTTTGCAGAAACGGTCCGTAAAACACGTCCTTGTATATATACAGCGTTTGTAATTGGGATATTTTGCATTTACATGCTGTACAATTAATTCAGTCGGCGCTTAACGCCCGCAGCTACATCCCACAGCGTCGCAGGTTCGACATGGGGTTCTAGGGGGGAGCAACTCGACGGGATAAATCTGTAGTTAGTACAGAGGACTTTGTTGGAAGATAAGAGAGCTCAGCTGTTTTGCTTTTCGAAGAACAACCGACTAATCCAGGAAAAACTTGGTAGTCTGCGCAGAGAGACTTTGGCACTTGGCGCATTTTTGCAAATTACTCGTATTAACTTACCTACTATGTATAAAGATCTGATGTGTTGCATTCACATAACTTACTCTACTCTTGTACTAACTATTTTCTTATTCCTTTTTCGTCATCTTAGTCAGGATAAACATTTGCAGAAATTATAGTATTGGTTGTTTCCTTGTTTGTGCAAGGAGAATACAGTAGGCTTTGAGCGGCTCAAATCTTTTAAAGTTGGTCACTTTATGAAGGCTTTGAAATTGTTACCTTTTACACGGCCAAGACAAAAATTGAATAGTGAACTTCCACTTTAGAGAAGTATAAATATTGTAATGGTTCACTCCACCAAAAAATGCACTTAGACATAAGGTGTGTTTTGACGAGATCTACATTTTTTGTGAAGTAAGATTTGTTCTAACTCTTACGCTTTACTATTTATGTAAAAGTAATCAGTACTAAACAGGCCTATATGATATATAACCATAAAATTCAAAATATACATTTCATTTGCGTTTTGAAAAAATAAAATTTTTTGAAAAATTTTCCATATAGAGGGTGGTTTAGGGTGCGGGAACGTTCTTCAAAATCCGTGTATCGTATCCTTGAAAGCTATTAAGCTAATACCAACTTTGGTTTTTAACCGACTTCTCGTTTTTAGTTATGCTGTTCGCAGATGGATAGCCATTTACCAAAATAAATGGCTTTATTTCTTATTTCCTTATAGAAATATTGAGCATAGGGGAATGGGGTGATATTTTAAAACCGGTCGCTATGTGATGCTTTAAAATTCTGTTCTTGTGCATGAAAAGGGGGTGAGAGAGGGAAGGAATAACATTCTTCCGTTTAAGAAATGTATGTGTTTGAAAAATGGAAACCAATAACAATAAATATCTCGAGAATGGTTAGCTCTAAAAATTGACATGGTGTTAGGTTTAACGAGATCTAAAAGTTTCCTGTAATGAGATGTCTATCTCTTAGGCCAATTATGTAAAAGTTGTTCAAAATGCTCAGTAATTAATTTTTAATTCCCAGGAATTCAAAATTAGTGTTGCAGATGTCGAATTATATACACGAGGTAAATAATACATGTGTAGATACGTACATACATACATGTAAAATAGATTAGTTTAAGGGAAGTCGTTAAAGCCACTCCAGGATTCAGCTACCGACCTGGGAAAGCAGCGAAAAAATCCAACATCAGATGTATTGGAGATACAATCTGTTGAGAGGAAAAGTTGTGGTTTATGATACCAATGATGCGCTTCTTGTTCTTGGAATATGGTAACATTGTTGTAAAGCGATCTCTGGCTCACGCTGAGGCGTCTCCCTCGATTGGGGAACAGTAACCTCGATCACATTTCTGGGATTATCCCTTATCCCTTATCCACAAGCCTGACAGCAGAAGGTTGCCATTGAACAAGAAAAGGATTACTTGATATTTCAGTATTAAATTAAATGTGCCATTCCTAAGCTTATTTTGTTCTGGAGCATCTTCTTTCTTCTCAGAAATATATCATTTCTGTAATGCTGCTGCCATGAAACAGGCCTGTGCTTCCGCAACTGTTTCTGTTTTCTACTGCGTCTTTTAACTCCAAATAGCTTATTTTCTTCTTTATGTCTTTAGTATCTCAATTGTTCTGCTTATTCTCATTTGTTTTATTTTTCCTTCAATCGCATCTAGTAGAATTCCTTTTTTACTTTCTCTACTGGTAAGTAGGGGAAGTATTGTATTCCACCCAAAAATTCGAAGTCGAGATTTCACCGGAAATACATGTTTTGAGGCCCCCTGAATCCAAAAAAAGCATTTTTAGAAAAAGGTCCGTCTGTGTGTCTGTGTGTCTGTCAGTCTGTCAGTCTGTCAGTCTGTCAGTCTGTCAGTCTGTCAGTCTGTGGACACCATAGCTCAAAAACGAAAAGTCGGTTAAAAACTAAAGTTGATATTTAAGTTTTATGTCTTTCAAAGATGCGACACGAAGATTTTGAAGAAAATAGCCCCACCCTCAACTACCCTTTACATGGAAAATTTTTCGAAAATTTTTATTTTCTTGAAAATGGACCTAACGATTTTGATTAAAATATCATATGTTTGAAATATTTTTATGACAAATGAAATGTATATCTTCAATTTTCTGGCTATAGCCCCTGTAGTCGTATTTACCCTGGACGACTTTTGCATAACTGATAAACCGTTAGAGATAGACCAAATTATACTATACAAAAACTGTAGATCTTGCTAAAATACACAATTTATGTCTCAATAAATTTTCTTGTAGGGTGAACCATTTCGGAGATATTCCTTGTAATGTGTGTGAGTTTCGGAAAACTTAGAACTTTCGTGAAATGGATTATCGTTGTTCATTTTTTTATATGTTACGTGTACAAAGAGAACGGAATCTGAAAGCTTTAAAAGATTTGACTATCGCACAAAGCCTACTGTATTCCAATATTCCCCTTGCACCTACAAGGAAATAAGCAATAAGATAATTTGTACAAATGTTTATTTTAACTAACACAAAGAAGATATAGGAGTAAGAGTTTGTAAGAATGGTTAGTACAAGAGTAGAGAAAGTCATGTGAGTGCAACACATCAGATTTTTTTCTGTGGATCAAACATACACAAGTTTGTTCATTGAGATCCAATATTCTGAGATTCTGAATTCTATAGTAATATTCTATGTAAGTATTGTATATTTGTTGGTATCAGTACATATTTCTTTTTTAATTTCTTAATCATACTGCTATTTTATGCGCAAAAATAGAAGTCAAAAATTTAAACACCTAGCATCACTAATTATAATTGTAGTTTTGAAATGGAAACTGTTTCAGATTAGGACAAAAGGAATAAAAGGTTTAGGGATGGTTTGTGTAGTCACGGTGGATGCTGCGGAGAACCAAACATGATGCTAAACACTGCTCACTGGGCGGCAAACCCCCCCCCCCCCCCCCCCCACCGCTCTCCAACCATCCCAAATTTCCTTGTCCTGGGACGACTCGCATGGGGAACGATCACATCATTCGGAACTGTTGTTGTGCATGTGTGCGTTTTTAGGGGTTTCTCCCCAACCCTCTGGTGTGTTAATGAACAGCAGAGCTCTCTAGCGGCCAGTCCGTGACACAATGACCGGGGGAAGGGAGAGTTAAGCTTTTGAATTAACGCGAAGCGACAATAAACTGGGTCCAGCAACCAGATTCCCACGGGACCTCTGCTAGGCGAGGAAGAAAGAGTTAATTGCGTATGGCAAACAAATTCTACGGCCAGGGTTTACGAGAGACAGAGAAAGCGACTAGATTTTAAATCTTAGGAATTACATAGTGCAGTGCTCAGGAAAATATGCGCCTTAATAACCGACCATTCTTCAGCAGCCTTCAGAAAAAGGTGTCGGTCCAGATTATCGTCCGCTCTACCCCTGCACAATTGCTAAAATTATCGGTAATTATGCAGCTCACGAAGGCATTTTAACACGTTAAGGAGTACGCATGCTTAATGTGATGTAAAATGGTATGTTATAACAAGGATATATTACCTGCGTTCTGTTTAAATTCCCTAATTGCTAGAGCGGCCTCCTATGAATTTCCTTTCTATAGTTTTTTATGTTTTAACATTTCCAAAGAAATGACAAACATGAATGTGTTCCATGAAAGTTATATGTATACGTTAACCACGGATTCTACATGAGTACAGCAAATATGTCCAATACTCGTATTATCGAAAAATAACCTTGGCCTCCTTCAGCAAGTGCCTCCATTCCTCTCTTTCTCCAGCTGTCCTTCTCCATCCCCGTATTCCCAGTATATGTTGAACATCTCTCTGTATGGCATCCTCTCATCTCATTCTCGGTCTTCCTACTACTCTTCTGTTATAAAATTTGCCATTAAGAACTCTTATGTGCCAGCGCCCTCCTTCCTGTATTGGTCCTTACATGTGTTTGTACGCATGCGCGTGAGTTTGTGCGCATGTGTGTATGTAACTAACCGTGTTTTCAACGCAACAGGTAATTTATACCAGAAAACGCAATTCATACTAAAAGCTGTTCAAAGCCAAAAAATGGACAAAACATCTCCGTATATATTTTCATTATTTTTTAATTTCAATATAACAGTGAAGATGAAGCTTAGAGCTTATTTTTATTACGAGCTAAAATTTATAGTCTACTTTGTAGTCTAAAATTTCGTATTGTTGTCACACAATGGTTTTACTTAGTGTAGTTTCAGTTTTGGAAACAGTGTGACTTGAATAAATTAGATGAGTCACTTGGGACAGATTGGTAGTGGGGTACAGTAATATTGAAAATGCACGCTATTGTTGAAAGAGTGGAATCTACGTTTGGATTCTGGGGTCTTCCCCTCTTCAATCAAGGACATTTCTGTACTGCTGAAAAAATCCAACGGAAGCAAACTTTTGGCTTTCTGCTTATTTCAGCGAAATAGCTGAAAGGATCTACTATATCCTTATAAAATGAGGTTAGGTTTCAAGCAAAATTCTCTATAAGCTTTGGTGTTCTACAAATTTTGCTCGCACTCGAGGTTTATGTATAAAAAACACCTCAGAGCAAAAACAAACAAAAAGCACTTTCCGTTATAAAATGCGAGTATGACGTGACAATATATATAATTTGTTAATGGAAAATAATAATTCATTAAACGAGAATTCTACTATCGTAACTCCATTGGAAGAACCCATTTTTATTTACGTTTAACGTTCTTTAACTGGATAGGTCATGAATGAATGGTGTGAAATGATGCTCAAATAAGTTCGGGTTCCATAGAGATCAGTTATTCCGCATTTATGTCGAAAACTAAAACATCGAAGTCAGGAAACACAATTTGAAATAATTGAAAGTTTATCAATATAGTCGTGGATATTTAAATTGTATGTAATGGTGTTTAAAAGCCGTCGAGCCAAGAAGTATAAGATAATTGAAGCTGAGAGTTTAAAATCTTAATTATTTAGAAAGTGTGATCAAATATCAACTGTCAATTGCCAGGATCACATCAGCGTCGCCGGTGTGCCGGAATTTTGTCCCGCGTGAGTTCTTTTACATGCCAGTAAATCTACTGGTATGGAGCTGTCGTTTTTAAGCACACTTAAAAACCATCGGCTTGGGCCGGGTTTGAACCCGCGACCTTGGGATCAGTAGGCCAGCGCCACCCAGTACGCTCTATACCTACCGACAATGTTAAAATCATGACATTCAAGTATTTATCTGGAACTGCGTAAGATTTTACAAGAAAATTTTACAACATTTAAAATACATATTTTTACACATTTTAACTTGCGGCTTTATTATAATATGCTATAGTTTATGAGTTGTTTTTGGTTATAGGTTCTTTTTAATGTAAAAAAGCTGATCAACCCACAACTTTTTAGTCATAACTTTTTTAAAATTGCCGCATTAAAATGTGTATCTTATACTAACCTTAAGCGCTGTAAATTTGAGTTTTCTAATTGTGATAGTTTTAGAGAAAATTATACATTTTTGTAAAAATATAAATTTTTGTGAACAACCTTTAAAAATAAAACTAAACTTGTTAGTGCATTCCAGGAACATATGAAGGTTTATCTGCGTATCTTCCATTTAATCTTCCAGACGTCTTTTCAGATTCCTCTTGTACTGCATAGCAAGCTTTTTCCTAACTGTTCTGTACTTTTTCTGAATTTCCAATTCGTTCTCTGTCAAGCACAAACTTTGAGTCGTCAGTACAGTGTCTTGGTTGAATTCCCAGGCTCCTCAACACATAAGATTTTATATTTTCCTTGTATGTAGCTATTACATCATAGAAACCAAAGTACAATGTGTTCATTTCCTCTTAGATATATGGCCCAAACTTATTCACTATCTCGTTACAATTTCGAGTTTTACCATGGAGACATTTTTCAAGTAATTGTGCGTGAAAGAGTTCCCTGAATATTTGTGTACTTTCCCTTTGATCGTGCATGTTCCACAGTTTTATAGTGCATGAATGCATGCATATTTAGGGATTTTATAGTGCATGAAAGTCTCGTCTTTAGTTACAAACAACCATACAAACATGATCCAGACATGAAATTAGTTTGAAAATTATAGAGAATTCTTGTTGCAGTATGTGAAATACAGGTGTTCTTGTTCTTGGTTTTGAAATCCGTTCTCTTTGTATAATCAAGAGGGAAAAAATACTTCTCATTTTAGAAAATGTTCAAAATTTAAATCAAGAACAAGAATATCTCGGAAATGGTTAACTCTACGAAAATTTGTTTGACAAATTGTGTGCTTTAACTAGATCGTGGTACGTGATAGAGAGTTTAAAGTTAGCAAGTAGGTAAATTTAGAGGTTTAGGTTAACAGCAACGGTGATGTTTCCACTCATAAAATATTGTGGAATTCTGTCTATGTAATTTTCTTCTAAAGGTGTAGTGAGTGAATATAAGAAACTATTATTTTGATTGCATTGGTTTATTTTTGAGATAAAAATAAATTAATAAATAAACAAACCATATTCGCATTGCACATTGCGATGGTTGAGGTAGAGAAAAATAATTGTACACAATTTCTCTCATGTTTATCAGTAAAATATAATTAGCTCAAAGCGATGTTGTTTACATAATTTTCTTCTCTTCCGTTCAATTGAACACACAAACAAGCGTTTATTTGATTTATCAGCTTGAAATAAATTGAATCAACAAGTCCAAATACGAATTACATGCATTCAATGGAAGGGATTACCGTGTAAACCTGAAATGTTGTAGCTGCCAATATAATGTAATTAATAGTCTAAATAATTGACTGCGGACATGCGTATTTACAAAGATATAATTGAACTAACTGCCCAGTAATCCACCAATTTGTATTTAATTCCGTTATTTGAAAGTGGTGTCATTGAACTGTTAAAATCAAATATCTGAGAGGGGAAGTGTGACCTGCAAAGTGATCAGGAACGCTTAAAAGTGTTAGATTCTTAATTAATATTACGTAAATGTATGTTTTGAGGACAGTGAGTACCTCAAAAATTGCTGTAGGAAAAAACACACGTATGTGCTCCACTGTCACAATAAAAATCTGACAATAACCTAAGTTTTGTTCAAATACAATGTATTCTAAGAATGAAACGTAAACATTCATGAAATCCTGCCACCTTCAAAACGTATTACAGACTTAAATCTATCATGACATATTTTCTCAAAATAGCTGAAGATTTTCTGGTAAAAACACCAGATATTTCAGATAGTGTGATGGAAAAAAAACTTGAATACTTTCTCTCTCTTGCTTTTCTCTCATTCACTCTTTCTCTATCACCTTCTCGCTTTCTCTCTGGCCTTCTCGCTTTCTCTCTGGCCTTCCCTCTTTCTCTCTGGCCTTCCCGCTTTCTCTCTGGCCTTCCCTCTTTCTCTCTGGACTTCTCGCTTTCTCTCTGGCCTTCCCGCTTTCTCTCTGGCCTTCCCCTCTTTCTCTCTGGACTTCTCGCTTTCTCTCTGGACTTCTCGCTTTCTCTCTGGACTTCTCGCTTTCTCTCTGGCCTTGTCGCTTTCTCTCTGGCCTTGTCGCTTTGTCTCCGGACTTCTCGCTTTCTCTCTGGACATCTCGCTTTCTCTCTGGCCTTCCCGCTTTCTCTCTGGCCTTCCCTCTTTCTCTCTGGACTTCTCGCTTTCTCTCTGGCCTTGTCGCTTTCTCTCTGGCCGTGTCGCTTTCTCTCTGGCCTTGTCGCTTTCTCTCTGGCCTTGTCGCTTTCTCTCTGGCCTTGTCGCTTTGTCTCCGGACTTCTCGCTTTCTCTCTGGCCTTCCCTCTTTCTCTCTGGCCTTCCCTCTTTCTCTCTGGCCTTCCCTCTTTCTCTCTGGCCTTCCCGCTTTTTCTCTGGCCTTCCCTTTTTCTCTCTGGACTTCTCGCTTTCTCTCTGGACTTCTCGCTTTCTATCTGGACTTCTCGCTTTCTCTCTGGACTTCTCGCTTTCTCTCTGGACTTCTCGCTTTCTCTCTGGACTTGTCGCTTTCTCTCTGGCCTTGTCGCTTTCTCTCTGGCCTTCCCTCTTTCTCTCTGGACTTCTCGCTTTCTCTCTGGCCTTCTCTCTTTCTATCTGGACTTCTCGCTTTCTCTCTGGACTTCCCGCTTTCTCTCTGGACTTGTCGCTTTCTCTCTGGACTTGTCGCTTTCTCTCTGGCCTTCCTCTTTCTCTCTGGACTTCTCGCTTTCTCTCTGGACTTCTCGCTTTCTCTCTGGCCTTGTCGCTTTCTCTCTGGCCTTGTCGCTTTCTCTCTGGCCTTGTCGCTTTCTCTCTGGCCTTGTCGCTTTATCTCCGGACTTCTCGCTTTCTCTCTGGACTTCTCGCTTTCTCTCTGGCCTTCCCGCTTTTTCTCTGGCCTTCCCTCTTTCTCTCTGGACTTCTCGCTTTCTCTCAGGACTTCTCGCTTTCTCTCTGGCCTTGTCGCTTTCTTTCTGGCCTTGTCGCTTTCTCTCGGGCCTTGTCGCTTTGTCTCCAGACTTCTCGCTTTCTCTCTGGCCTTCCCTCTTTCTCTCTGGCCTTCCCTCTTTCTCTCTGGCCTTCCCGCTTTTTCTCTGGCCTTCCCGCTTTTTCTCTGGCCTTCCCGCTTTTTCTCTCTGGACTTCTCGCTTTCTCTCTGGACTTCTCGCTTTCTCTCTGGACTTGTCGCTTTCTCTCTGGACTTGTCGCTTTCTCTCTGGACTTGTCGCTTTCTCTCTGGCCTTCTCTCTTTCTCTCTGGCCTTCTCTCTTTCTCTCTTCCATTCTCTTTTTCTCTCGTTTTCTCTCTTTCTCTCTGAATAGCCTTAAACGTTAGAGCTCTTCTTGAACTATGAAAGTAATACGTTGTATTTCTATTTCAATCATAGAAAATTGAATGAATTTTATACTGAAGGGTGAGTAGAATAAGAAATGTGATTGTGTTTAGAAAAGTGAGTAGAGAAAATCGTGTGGCTGATTGGCTATTGACCACACATGTTGGTAGACAAGACGAGAATTTGCAGGCATGTTAACCATACCATTATACGATTTATTTATTTCCATCAGGTACTTCAAAACTGAGTTAGCAATTCCGTTTCAATATATCCCTATTGTTCTCCATTCATTGATCACAAAATTACCACATAGAATAAAAACATCTGATGTATTGCGTTCACATGACTTTCTCTACTCTTGTATTAACCATTCTTACAAATTCTTATTCCTATATCTTCTTCGTGTTAGTTAAGATAAACATTTGCAGAAATTACTTACTGCTTATTTCCTTATAGGTGCAAGGGAAATATTAGAATACAGTAGGCATTGAGCGATAGTCAAATCTTTTAAAGCTTTGAGATTCCATTCTTTTTGCACACTTAACATATAGAAAATGAACAACAATGTTACATTTGACAGAAGAACAGGTTCTCCAAAACTCACGCTAATAACAAGGAATATCTCCGAAATGGTTCACTCTACAAAAATTATTTATTTATTTTAACATCTTCCTGCGACAGTTACAGGCTGCCAGAAAGACAAAGAATACTAATACAAAAGTAATAAAATAGTTAACGAAACATAACGAATATAAAATATAAAAGCTAAAAGTTGAAAATGATAAGGAAAGTGTTCTCTCACTCTAAAACAATAAAAAAATAAGTAAGTAAAATGAAAAAAAGAATCATTTTCTACATCTACATTTTTGTATACTAAGATTTCGTTTATCTCTTACGGTTTACCAGCTACGCAAAAATCATCCAGAGTAAATAAGACTATGGGCTATGGCCAGAAAATTTAGGTTGCGTATTTCATTTGCCATAATAATGTCTCAAACATATGGGATTTCAATCAAAATCATTAGCCATTTTTAAGAAAATCATAATTGTTGAAACATTTTCCATGTAAACGGTAGTTTACGGTGGAAGAATTTTCTTTAAAATCTACGTGTCACATCCTTGAAAGATATTAAACTCTTTGGTTTTTAATGACTTATCGTTTTTGAGTTATGCTGTCCACAGACTGGCGCGCGCGCGCGCACACACACACACACACACACACACACACACACACACACACACAACTTTTTCTATAAATGCTTTTTGTTTATTCAGGGGGCCTCTAAACTTATATTTCCGGTGAAATCTCGACATCGAATTTTTGTGTGCAATATAATACTTCCTCTATTTTCCTATACGTAATAGAGAAAGTAAAAATGGTATTTTGTTGGTCAAAAAACATGAAATGCACATTAAAATGACAGCTGAGTTTACCTAGGATCATAAAACCCAAATGACAAACATTTCAGTAATTAAAATCACAGCGACATAATAAAAATTGTTGGTAGCAGTTAAAGTGGAACAGGAAAATTAATTTTGCAACACAAAATGTGTGATGTTACAGCACAAATCATAATTATATCCAAAATGAAAATTAATTGCAAAATGACATTTGGAACTGCATATAGAATCAATAAGCACCAAAGTTGATATTTATTCATTAGTCAACACGGGCGAAATAAAGTGAAGTGATTGCCGACGTATAAGTACCCATGTCGAAATTACAAAGCATACTTATTAAATTGAATTACCTAGCAATATTCTGGGTAAATGATATAAGAGCAATAATTAATACCCAAACATAATTTTTTATATGTAGTGCCACGAATGATTTGGTCTATCTCTTACGGTTTAGAAGTAATTCAAGTGTCATTCGGAGTAAATAGGACTACATAGGCTATAGCCAGGAAATATACATATTTCATTTGTCGTAAAAATATATTTAAGCATAATTAAAAACTACCGGTTTGGACCGGGTTTGAAACCGCGACTTCGAGATCATAGTCCAGCAAATAAAGGCATGCACGGAGTGTTATATTACAGTGTTAAAATATTTCATTTCAAACATGTCCCAAGTTAGGCAAAATTAAATGGTACTTCATATTTTCTAGTAGATAAGCAATTGATATTCGTTTTTTTCACAAAGCATTATTAATTACGCGATCGTATTAACAGAAGAGGAAAACAAAACAATGTTGAGCAACAATGTGTGATCAATACTGTGGTGTAAAAGAGATTCTAATGGAAAAATCGAGAATAAAATACAATAATGCAAACGAATATGACCGAACAGTAGAAAAGGATAAAGAATAACATTGCAGCCATTGTTAATGCATTAGCTAAGGGTCGTCTGAAGCCATTAACCTTCAGCAGCTGCCATACATCAAAATTTCTAGATAGTAGTTCGTCCAGAGGGAATTTATTAGGTCTGTTATTACTATTGTACTTGTTTGTATAGTTCAAAAAGGGTTATTTGGTAGATGACAGCATCAGGTATGCGTCCACGTTTGTACGTACATAATTCAGCACAGTTAGTCATGGATAAAGAGGTTCATGTCTTTGAGGGCGACGTGAAGTCGATGTTTTATATTTGATTCATAGAATTTTTAAGTTGCTGAATAAGTAATTATATATGAATAGGCTTAGAAAAGAATAAGCACTGGAGGATTTACACAAACAAGGAATATCTCCCAAAATGTTCACTCCAAAAATGTTTTTGACATAAACTGTCTGTTTAAACGAGATCTACATACATAAAAAAAGAAAAACATAAAGAATATGGTGAGCTCTTGTTTAGAAGGTTTGCCTTTATATATTATTTAGGTTTACGGGCATCAGTTTGGTTTCCCAACCTTCTGAAATTGGTATACCTGAAGCTATTATGAAAAGTCGATTTTGTGGTAAACCGCCTTGTTGCGGATAATCAGCCCTTCCAGAAGCTGGCCACTTTATTAGCCGAACAGAGCAGAACCTGTTCAAGTAGAAACGTATACATATATTCTCTGTGACCAGAATATAGATTTTTCTCATCTTCCATAGAATTCTTTTGGAGCGAGTCATAAGTTTCACTGGCTTGCCAGATGGAATTCCTTCCATTCATCCAGATGTACAAATGGGCGAAAGAGGCAAGGCAAGGAAATGAAAGAAAAGCGGGTAGCGGAAGGGGTATATGCTACCAAAATACTAAATTGTATGCGAGGCTGGTCTTATATTTGCATCTTGACTTTCTGTTCATACAATGTGGAAGTAGGATGGGAGACGAGGGAGGAAAGAAATGGCCACATAAACATCCGAGCGAACAGCGCCCAGCCCAGACACACACACACACGCACATGAAGGCAGGAATTGCTTGAAGAAATGTTACCGTAAACAACGACAACGTCACACAGAGAGCTGTCACGAACAGCTAAACTCATCTAATTTAATATCCCACTCCTTCATCTTGTACTCAGATGTAATTTCCACTTTCTGCGTGCATAAAAGTGTATATCATCCAGTTAATGGTCTATCGTCAAATAAGAGTTTGAACTTGAGGAAGGGTTTAATATGAGTTAGTTAATAGTCGTTAACTTCAGTGCAGTTAGGGAACCAATCTATGAATTTTCCAGAACACAAAATAGTCTACTGAGAGGTCATTAACCCTAGCAATGCCAAGCCTTATTCCAGAACTTATTTTGAGACCACCACTAATAACAAAATTTCTCAGCAAATTTTAACTATTATTTAACTACTCCTGTTTCACTTTTTTACACAACTCACATTATACCGACGTGGCAAAACTTTATCACCATCTAGACATTTCATTGTTTCTCAAACACCAACAATGAAAGCTCTAAAACAATTACGCAATTAAGTATTAGAACGAGTGATTTGCAATAAAATTAACTGAATGACTTTGATCAAAAAATTAAAAGACAGAATTTAAGTAAATTACAGAAGATGGGCATAAATTACCCCCCCCCCTCCTCCTTAGTTAATGCTAGGATTAATTATTCGATGTAATTATCAAGCTGCATAAGGATTAATCTTTTAGCACATTTTATTAAGCCGAGTTGTTAGATTAAATTCTTCTTTAATATTATTGTAATCTTATTGGATTGAAAATCACTATGCATTTCATTATACTAATTTATTTAATTTTACTTTATGTGGAATACCACTTTAGCCGACTTTTCGCATACAATATAGTTGTTCTACTAGTTTAACAGTATGTTATTTGTTTGTTTTAGGTTATGCGAGTTTTTTATGTGCTTCATCAGATGTTAGATCAATATAAAGGAGTATGGTTGCAATATTTGGTGCATTAGGTATGTATGTTACATTTTACCTGCGTTATAGATAACCATTAAACACTTTTAAGCTATTTCTGTACTTCTAAGTTTCAAAGAAAATTTCAGATTTATCCTTTTTATTGATCTAGAAAAGAGTTTACTTAGAATCCCATTTTAAAGTAGTTTGTTTTAAAAAAGTTGTTTTGTTAAATTGAGAGTTTCAGCTTTTGCAGTAAAAAAGATATACCTACAAATATATTGGTAATTTGAATAAGTTTGAAGGCGTAACAGACTTGCAGAAAGTTTAATAAGTTTCACTCTGAGAATTTAAAACCTGCATTCTAAGAAATATTTTGAATACTCAAAAACGCTTGAACTATTATAACTGAGAAAAACGTTACTAAAGCCGGAATATTTATTAATTAATATGGCTCTTAAACTCTAGTTATGTATTTTATTAACAGTGTAAATTTTACTTACAATAATTAATACAGAAGCTCGTTAAAATATGGAAAAAACGGAGAAATATAAAAAATGCCCTCCAGTTAGAGTTATTTAAATATTTGCATAACCGTTCTCATATATGCGAAGGCGTTCACAGAGAATCGGAATTAAGAATAGTTTAAAGAGCCGCAAATGTAAGTTTTTTAAATATTTACTTAATTTTTACCGATTGGTGCCCTTAAGTCTTTAGAGGTAGTTGCCCCTGACGCTGGGTACAATGTTAATATCCCCAAGACAAACAAATGCATGTTAATTTAAGAGGTCTGAGCCTTGATATGTTGAAAGCCTTGCCGTAATCTTTCTCAGAAGACGCTGGAGTTGTCAATGTGAAATACATACATATTCCTTACAGCCACTTTCTGATAAAAGGAACACAGTAGTTAATGTAGATATTGATATTTCCGATACCTTGTTCTGGAACACTTGGAGCCGTTTGATCTTAGCAGAAGCAGCGCCACCCCTTATACATAGGGTTGACATATTCGTAGGGGTGGCCGCAGAATACACTTGTGTAGTAGGAGCAGACAGTCAACTCTTAAGAGAGGATTTGTGGTCTGGAATCGGATAAGGCTTATAGAGACAAGAGTATGTTTAACTTTGATGTGGCTATGCCATGTTAATTATCAGTCGTGCAAGATGGAGGTCCAGGTATTTCAGTTCTCGATCAGAAGGCAATCATGGCAGCTGAGGCCTAGGTAGCACAGTGAGCTTTAACCCTCTATGTTGCCATTTGTACCATATATAGTTTTATTCTCGTCGTTAACAGTTTACGATCTTTCGTTCTATTACAATCCATAACATTTATTTTGGTAACCTTGGCCTCGATAGTCCGGCTTTCCATTATAATCAATGTAGTAACTTATTTCAGTATTATTGTAGTTCCTTTTTTATTTTTATTATGTAAGCTCATCCCAACACATACCATCTCACCTATTATTTTACGTGGAATCTCCCCATCCTTTTCCAGAGTCACATTTTATTACAGTCGCTGTGATTAAACCCACGAATTACTGTGGTCTGTTAGAATTACTTCCTTTAAGGTGTCTATGACAGAGGCGCCGTTTCAAGAATTAGAAGGCAGTGACGTATGTTGCAAAATTTTCATGCAATAGTTAACTTCGAAGGCAATGCGCCAGTACAAGAAAATATGGAGCGAGAATTGTAAGGTTGATCAATGGAACTAGGAAAACCTTGTGCCTACCATCGCTTTTTTTCCCCTTGAGTAACATAGTTCATTATTCCAGAGAACAAAAACCAAAGTTCAGGCCGTTAATTAAAGTTATACCATTACTACGCAAAATGTGAGTGCTTTCGGTTGGGCTTTATCTGATAGTCCTAAAACGTACAGTTTATCTTCATTAAATAAAATGGATAACATCTAGCAAGAAAAAGGTCTGTGGGTGTGTGTGTGCGCGCGCGACAGGATTCTCTTATTTCCTATTAAATCCACATATACCAGATGAGTCAGTTGTTTTATTTTCCAGTTCTATGCGCTGTGTATTTTATTCTCTGACGTGGAAACATCGGCCTCTATGCTAGGTCCTAACCTAGTATTTAACATTACATGTTTATTTCTGAAGTTCTAGGCAGCGCAGGCATGCACGATTCGTAACTAGTCCATCTGCTGTAAAGGTGGTTCAAATCCCCTGCTTTTTTGCCGTGTAATATTCACAAATAGCATTGGTTGAACAATAATGGTGTTTAAAGCGGTTATTATTTTAATTCGTAATTGTTTTATTCCCATTCTGCCGTATTGTCTACTGGGATATCTTTCCCGGTAACGTGTCATTGCAATAAATTCGTGTAGACTGGAAGATCAGGAATGTTGACAGTAAGAACTACCTGCATTAATACTGCTTGGAAGCTTGAAAGAAAATCACCGTCCCCTCGTTACTTGCAGTAGCGTTTAACATTCGGACACGTGGCGAAAGCAGTCTTCAAGGCTAGCCTAGTTTGGACTTCCACTCGTCGTAGGTGAGAATGCTCACAAAGTGGCGCAAATGGCATTAGTAGACAAAACATTCGCCTCTTTCTTCTTACTCTGTTGTCAGATTCAGTAGATGAAGTACTCAATAACCTTCAATTCTCTCCCGTATGAGATGTATTTTATTGCAGTTCTTCATTCGTCCTATTTGAATCTATGATCACGTGAAACCTACACACTCATGTCGATAACTCCTTGTATAGGAGCAGAGGAAGTTTATTTATATATTTCTTTACGTGGGATGAGTTACGATCGATTCGATGCACTTCCTAATAAGGAAGAATTCAATAACGCAGCGAATGGTGTCATTAGGAGACACTCAACATTTGAGCATGCGCAGTGTTCTAACAGTGTAAATATTGAGCGGCTCATCACTTTTTAATTTATGTAACGCCTGCTAACTCCACCCAACAATTCGATATCGCGGTTACATTTCACTGCTAGTATATGTTTCGAAACTCCCCGAATCCAAAAGTGAATTTTAAGAATGCGTTCTTTTGTTTGTCTGTAAAAAGTATAAATTTACTTAAAAATGATGGAAAAGTTTTATTCATCTTTGATGATTCAAAATGGCTGCACCGGATTTTGCTTAAAATGCCAAATGTTTAATTCCCAGAAATGTAATTTCTATATTTAATTTTCTGAAAATGACGTCTTAAGTCATGTTCATTATGTATGTTATTGGTGAACTGTATAGAAAAAAACTCATGTGTTGCACTCACGTGACCTTCTCTACTCTTGTATAAACTATTCCTGCAAATACCTATTCCTCTATCTACATTTTATTCTAAATAAGTATTTGCAGAATTATTGCTCATTTTCTCCAGGTGCAGGAGGAATATGAGAATACTTTCGGCTTAAGTGATACTCAAATGTCTTAAGAGTTGGTCGCTATGTGATGACTTTGAAACTGCTCCCTTGGCATCGCCATGAGGAAAAAAAAAAAAAAAAAAACTTCCCATTCATGGAAAGCATAAGTGTTAGAAAATTGAAACAATACTAAGGAATATCTCGCAAATGGTTCACTGCAAAAAATAAATACAGATTAAACTTACGAAATGAAGCAGTCTTACGTATTTGGTTAAATGGTAGTCTCTCGAAGTTGAATACGCTCATGGACAGCTTCCAAAATATATCTTTAATTGCATACCTACTACAGATTGTTACAGTCGTAATTGAATGTAAGCAGTTTCCTGACGAATTTACAGCTCATTCAGTACCATGGAGGCTGTTCCAAGTACATCACGGGCTAGTAAGTGCCGTAGTGATAAGGTTTTGGTAACAGATGAGGAAATACTTGCAGCAGTTTGTGAGGAATTATATCGCGAAAGTAGCTCCGACGAATCTTGATTTGGCGAGTTAGAGGAAGACAGTGATAAGGAACAAAGTGACAGTGAAGTTGCTGAGGAACAGGTAGCAGAACAGGTGACTAAAACTAATGCAAAGCAAACTAAAACTAAATTAGTACCTGCACAGTGGACCTCCAATTTGTCTTTAAATGAGTTAGAAGTATTCTCTTCCCCTGTAGTTGTAAATCATTCTATTCCTCCAGGAAGTCCAGAAATAGATTATTTTGAACTTTTTATAGATTCCAGCTTTTGCGGCAAAATTGCGGAGGAAACCAATAGGTATGCAGCTCAGATTCAAGCTAAAAATGCAGATCCAAAATGGGAAGAAACAAATGCAAGGGAGATTCAGGCCTATTTAGGAATTTCGATATATATGGGGATGGTGGATTTACCTGAAATTAGGGATTACTTTTGGGGGGATTTTTGCGTTTGTCCAATTGTAAGACAAGCAATGACCTTGCTTTGAAAAGATATCACAATATCTTCACCTGAATGACGAATCTGCAAAACCATAATTTGGGGTAGATTCTTATTATTATCTGTATAGGGCACGACCTGCGTTAGATATAATCAAAAAGTTTTCAAATGTCTACAAACCAAATCCCGATCTCTCTGTTGATGAAGCGATGATCGGTTTCAAAGGGCGTAGCCTACCTTCTGCTACCCCTGTGCCCAGTTCTCTTCACACCCTTGTAAAAATTCTAGGCCGGGTGAAATCGTGAAGAAAAGAAAAACACAATCAGGTCGTGGCATACAGTCACAATACAAGTCTAGGCGGCCCGGGTTCGATCCCAGGGACCCGCATGTGGTATTCGTGGTGGACGAAGCGGCGTCAGGGCGGGTTTTCTCCGGGTTCTCCGGTTTCCCCCGCCATCTCATTCCACCGGTGCTCCATCTTCATTCCATGTATCATCAGTGTCACCGCCTGCGGTGCCATAGTAGTAAAAGCGGGCGTTAAACACTACAAACAACAATACAAGTGCAAACAATTGCCTTGTGTAGAACTGGGTGTTCGCTCAGTTATCATCAAGCGAGAGGAGGTGGGGTGGAAATTCAAAACTAACATGGGGTGTACATACGAAAACATTAACAAGCGGAAGTGTATATAGAACATTTTTATGTGCAACAGAATAGTGTGAATAACATTTTATGGACCAGCTTCAATATAATAATGGCAGGGATGTAAACTTTTTAAGGGTAATTTCGCAGAAATTATTTTAATTTATCTTAGCTAAATTTAGGATATTTTTGTCTGGTGTTAATATTCTAAAGTAGCAAAATTTAATTTCTTTAATATTGTGGAATATTAAAAATGTGTTACAAAGGGTGCATATGCTTCCCTTTAACGGGATTGATTTTTTTCGTTATAAACAGCTGAAATAAAACTTATATCGCATTTACTGCTAACCAATATCAAATAAGTTATTAATTAAACACATTATTTCAACCAGTAAAATATACTATAATTATGCAAGTATATGGGTCACTTTTAGTTTAATATCTGCAGTAGCAGTTCAGAATTTAAAGGGACAAAAGTCTGCTGGAGAAAGGGTTAAAGGAAAATAAAGGAAAATAAGAGCTTAGATCTTAAAACTAATAACAAGCAATACTCGGAAATGAGCATTAAATAAATTCTGTGTTTTAACGAGATCTATATTTTATGTGTAGTGAGATTTGGTCCGTCTGTTAAGGTTTACCAGTTATACAAAAGTTAGTAAGAGAAAACAGGATTACGTGGGCTGTAGCCAGAAGATTCAAAATACAAATTTTATTTGCAATAAAAAATTTTAAGCATATGCCATCTAAATAAAATCGTAAGCCATTTTGAAAAAGGTAATCTTCGAAAAAATGTTCCAGGGTAGTTTAGGGAGGAGGAATGTTGTTCAAAATCTTCGCATTGCATCCTTAAAAGATATTTACCAAGTTTGCTTTTAAAAAAGTTTTCGTGTTCAAATTACGCTGTTCATACACACAAACGCGCGAGGACACAGTTTTCTAAAATTTCATTTTTTGATTAAGAGGGACCCAAAACACATTTCCGGTGAAATCTTTACATGGAATTTGTGGGTCGAATACAATGTTTTCGTCTGCTTTACGTAGTAGGAAAAGTAGAAATGGCACAGAAAACTGAAGTGTGGACTACTCAAGAAACCGGTTATAACACTCAGTGGAATAATTTTATTATCAGAATGTATACAATCTGTATCTTCGTGTCTTATTCCAAAGGAATAGCAAATCCGATGCTTCAGTCAGATAGCCGAGGGTTCCACAAAGGAAAGGTGTGACGACCCATGCAGTTTGCAAATGAGAACAGGAACTGCCCATTTTCGATCCTCTTACTTTTACCTATGCCCTTCGGCGACTCCGAAACTCCATTACGTGCAAATTTGGAGTAAACTCTTGCATTGCAAAAGAATCGATAATGTGGTATAAAACATTTTTAATACTCCATTGTAAATATCTGCTGTTTTTTGCAATGAAAGTTATATACAGGCTGGTCCCATAGCTCAATTGACAGGGCACATGCCTGCGGTGCAAGGGGTCCCAGGTTCGATTCCCGGTTGGAAAGTGGAAATGTTTCTTTGCATATTCTCTCTAGATTCTGGAAGTATGAATGAGAGTGCGTATGTTGTTGTTGAGTAATTGTGCCATTAGGTTAAATCCACCGGTGTTACCTATAAATACATATTAAGCGGAGGCCTTGTATCGATTATTGTAATGGTGAGAGATTTCAGAATGAATCGGAAATGATACAACAGCAGCGAAAGAAACGTCCACCATTGATCCAAATATGTAATAACATTCTGTAACTTAATGGCATTGTCAGGCAGTTCTATTCGTAATGTTACATCCACAATGTTTCTCACGCTGCATGACGTTTTATCGGCAATAATAGTTCATTTTCCATGAAGACCCCACTATTCTTCTTGGAGAGGTCAACAGAATGTTTTATTTCTCAGTAGTATTTCATCTGTTGAGTGTGGATGATGTGGTTAGGAAATAAATGTAGCAGTCTGTGAAAGAGAGGAGTGTGGAGGATAGAGAGGAGGAAAATAACGAGTCTGAAGAAGCAAACGTAGGTGTAAATTTCATCACCATGATTATTATCACGTCGTAAGTCTTGTGGCTTGGATTGTTCCGTATTCAAGAAACTGTTCTACCCAACCCATTCGCTGTTTGCTGACACTGCTACCTATTTGTTTATAATTTTGTGTTTTTTGTAGGGTTCGATCTTCATTCAATTTACACTATCTTATTTCTTTTGTATTTACGTATTACTGTATTTATACTCTGGATCCCAACTCTCTTTTAATATCTTTACTCACCTCTTTATGCAGTTTTTAAATAATTCATTGTTGAGCATGTTACCAAACCATTTTATTGACTTTAACAAGGAAAAACAAAGAATAGTAACATAGAAAATAAAACTAAGATGTTAAACACAGAACATACACTGCACTCTAAAGTTTCTGGGATACTCCACTAGGAGCCGCCACACATCCATAGGAAATGATAAAACAGCCATCGCTTTAGGTTTCAACATTGCAGTTTTATTAGAGTTTTAAAAGATATTTTTAGTACATCACATATTATTTGCAACTTATTTTGCATATACCTTATTATATATATATTTCACAAACAAAAATTGTGACATCTGCCTGACATTGCAGGTGACCATAAAGATCCAGAATACAAAGATATATGACAAAGTCAATTTTAAGAAGAGAAAAAAATGATTGAAATTAACATTCTAAAGATCATACAAGTGATTATTTAAAATATATAAAGAGTCTTTTAGGACATGTAAACATATATTTACAATTTCGGACCATTGCACACCCAGTGCTTTGAGGCAGGTACTTGTGAATTTAAAACATGTTCCGCGGGCACCAAAGAGTAGTCCTTTTACCTCCCATGCATTTCCAGGTACATTATATCTCTCACTAAGGTGAGGAATGCATGGTTGGTAGATGGCTTCCTTTTCCTCGTTCACCTGTGTCGCCTGCTGTAGATGTTGCTCCATTCTTACTGTTGGATCAAGAATGAGACCCTTTCCTGCATCTCTCTTGATGGCTACGATATCTGCTCTTCGATAGCTACCATCCTCAGCAGACAGGCAATGGACCTCTTCATAGACCTCCCAATTGGCTCTACGAAGGGCTGTAGAAATGGATGAACGCACACGGTGGTGACGAGTGTTGCAAAGTAATTCTCCCTTTGGGCAATATCCTAGTACATGCCCAAGGGTTTCCACTTCTTTACAATTTGAGTGCCGACATAGTGTTGTTCGCTGATTTCTTCTAGGCACAGATCTTACTGCTGACGTGTTACATGACATTTTGATGGCATTAGTCCATTCAGAACATGACAGGATTTTTCAGTTGCTCATCCACGAATTGGCTCTGGGATTCTCTTTATATGCCTCAATCCCCTTTCCCTTGTGAGGTAGCTGACACCATGCATCAAACGATTTAAGTTGTAATTGTTTTCGAAGCCATCAGCCTGATTTTGACATGATTTCATCGTTAATGTCGATGTTCAAATTGTAGTATCTCGACACAAGCGTAGATGATCATCTTGTATCTGTGAAAGCTTCTGAGCTATATTGAAATGTTGTATATAAGCCTCCCAACCAGCGCTAATTAGTCCTATTCCTCGAAGATTACGTGGGGCAATCATGTGGTAGCCCAACTATTTCTTTGACGGATGTTCTTATTAATTTATCAATATCTTCTAAAAAGGAGGATGGAATCTTATTCAGTGGTGTACTTTGAAGGGAATAAACTAATCCAGGCCAAATATATTGACTAATGATATTTAATTTTTGATCTCCTTTGAGCAAGTTGGAATAAGAAAGTGAATTCAAATCTTTTTCCAAACGTTTGATTATCTTATTCTTATCCAACTGGATTTCATTCGTGAAATTTACACCCAAATATTTTATGTGACCTATGCTATCATAAGCCTTGGAAATGTCAAGGAAAACAATGCAGCAGTCCTTCTTGTTAGCTTTACAGTTTGTCAGACATCCATTGATGATTGATGTATTTATATGACAGCCAGGGAGCGCAACAAGTGCAAAAATCGATAAATGATCTCAGTTTTCTGTCAATTACTTTTACAATAACACGTCTGATTACAGAAAAAATTGATATTGGCCGCTAATTAGTTCATCAGGGTTTCCTTTTTTGAATATTAGAACTGTTCTTGCAGCCTTAACTACTTCAGGACATTTTCCAAATTTCAGCATCGCATTAGCTAGAAGACACAACAGTTTAGTGGTTTTAAATTCTTTTAAAAGTTTTACAATGATTCGATCAGGACCCGGAGACGTATCCATTTTAATCTGGCTAAGAGCAGCATTAATTTCTGCTTCCTTTATTTCTATATCATTCTCTGTAGGTACATACCGCTGCTATCTCTGGTAAGGGAGTTAGTTCATTCTCCTGTTCAAAAATATTTTGAAAATGTTGGTAAATAGAAGATGTTGGAATGTTGCACTGGATACCATTTTGATTTTTCATGATATTCCTAACCACCTTGCGTCGTTGATTTTATAGTACAGGTACTGAGAGACTTCATATTGATACTTATTTTTGTTGTATTCTCTTTTGCGTTTAGATAGTCTTGCAGGATTTTTGGTATTTGAATATGAATTGCTCTGAGGTATTTGTTTACTTTTTCGTGCATTATAGTATCGGATGGCAGGATGTTTAGAGCCAGAAAGGAAGGATAATGCTGTGACTAAATAGCTGAACACTTCTTGGAATAGCGACTCAAATGATTCTATATCAGATTTTAGTATTATGATTTTTAATTTTTCCTCAAACTTTGTAATGTCACCTAGTTTTTTATTTATTTGTTCATCCTTATGCAATGTATGAGTTTTTTAGATCTTATCATTTTGAGTGTCCATCTCATTATTCTCCTCTTGCGTGTAAGAATTTTCTGTTTGCTGCTTATATTTGGAAGCTATCTTTGTTCGATGAATAGCAACAGATTTAAAGGATTTTCCACAGATATGACAGCATTTTTCTAGTTTGTTGCTATTCCTCATTTCGAGGTTAATACTTGAATCACATGCCACTGAATTGCCAGAGTTTTTTTTGGCATAAAATCATCTATTTTACTAAGTAAGACATTCAAAGCAGAATTTTGTTACTATAAATTGCTAATATAAGTAATTAACAAGTATTCCAATAGTAGAAATACCTGATAACTATATAAGTAAATAAACCACGGGCCTGCAGTTAGATCCACTTTTAAGATCTTAAAATTGTGTGATCATGAAGTCTTGTTCCACTAATAATTTAACACAAATCCTCCTATGTTTCAAGTACTTAATGCACTTGCTCTGGTATATGGAAGAATAGCTTTCATCACAACATATAATAAATGCCCAGCAAACAAAAGTACACAATACCAGGTTAGCAAATTTCTTCTTTGAATAGTAAATTAATAAAGGCAGAAGATAAAAACTATCAATGTCACACAACCAAAGCAAGGAAACTCGGAGCTTTAAACAAGATTTTCTATTAAAACTGACGTATAAAAGTCTTAAATCTCAATATTATTCCATAGTTTCTCACATACATAGATGATGATACTCAAAAGTATGTCCAACATAGTTAAAACTCACTATTGTTTATACTAATTTCCGCCCTTATATGCAGTATTCATCTTTGTTTTCTCATAGCAAATTTTGAGGTTATATTCGTTTGAGTTACTATATAACGCTTTTATAGCATGTTGTAAATTCTGTTTCGAGTTTATCATCAAAATCTGGTCATCAACAAAAAGCAGTGTATTAATAATTTTACTTTGATTGTAAAATGTAAAGTTAAGGACTTGTTCACGATTTTCAAGGGATATATAAATATTCAGGTGTTGATCAAACTGCAATTACAGAGGTCAGTAGTCTAATAAATTTTGATATGTCTACAACTGATACAAATGTAAGTAGATATGACTAAGGTTAGAAGGCAATAATGTGTTTGTTTATCTGTAAAGCGGCAGTGAATATACTTCGTGGGAAGCCATTTAAAGGTATTATTCGTAACTAACAAATGCACCAGTAACTTATGTGGTTAAAATATATTATATCCATTACAACATAAGTGTTGTAGATAAACTGTGTATATATTTACATATGCATGGATATACAAGATGAAAGGTACCGTTTCGGCCATACTGTGTTAACCAGGGATTCTACCGATGACTATAACAAATATGTCCAATAAAATTACTGTCAATAAAGAACCGTTTTGCTGAAAAAAAATTAACTTGTGTCAAATATTTGGATTCCTTTAGCTTCTTCAGTTTATTACTTCGCTAAGTGTCACGCAAATACTGTGTAAACAATGCTGTAATGCATTTCCCCTTAACATGAATGAATTTAGTCATAATTCAATGTTAAAATGGCATACGAAGTTTAATTTCTAACAAAGTTGGCAATGGCATGTCAACAAATTGTGACTAAATTCATGAAATATATATATATAAAATTAAATTAAATATATATGTATACATATAAATAATAAATAACTCATATCCATTCGTCAAGAAATGCTCCAAATATTTGACACAAATTATATTTCTTCTGCGAAACTGTTCTTTGACAATAATTGTATTTGATATATTTGTTAATAGTGTAAAATCCCTGGTTAACGTATGTATATAAATGTATTTATTCAATTAGATGTTTATATTTTCCTGAACACATTTTATGACACTCCCTTGGTCCAAAAGGAAGGTCACCAAAAAAAAGCTTGGTCCAGCGAGGATTAAAACAGCTTTAAATGTTGGACCATAGCCGTTGACTGCAGCTCATGTGTTTGTGAGTATGTGCGTGCGTGTGAATTTCTTTACGCCCTGCACAAGGTTGTTTTTTGCTTCGCTTTTAGCAAGGGAGAAAGCAAAGTAACGCGTCACTCGGGTCGGTCATCTCTCTAAGCTCGGGTTTGGCACCCTCCCAAAATCAGCCCTTAAAAGGAAGAGATTTCAGAGTGTGTATAGACGAGATTAAGGAAAACGCAACGAGGCAGCTAATGATGATTCCGAAAAGAAACCTTAAATACTGTTTTGAAGGGTGGAACAGACGCTCAAGTAAGTGTTAGGGAGGAAGTATGAGGTTCTAGGCTGATAAACTTTCTTTGTACATTTTTACTTTTACTTTCGTCTTGTGTGCTTTCACAGTAAAAGTAAACAAGGAACAGAATCGAGTATTAAATAAATTTTCACTTCTCTTTTGGATAAGTGTTTCCTTTTTCATATGAAATTGCTAATAATATAACATCAATTTTCATTGGTGTTTTACATAATGAGAATTTAATAGCTCCTCTTTCCACTGTCACTCAAAATTTCTGGGAATTCCTTTTACATCTGTTTTCCTCTCTTATACAAACATTCACCATCTCTCTGTGCTGTCAAGATCCACTTCCTAATTGTTTCAACTCGTTAGGTCGCTGTTTATCTCCGTTTCTATTACTGTATTCCATACATAAGATAATATTTTATAATAGATGCTATTAATGGTCTCCTAACGCGTTGATAGCGCTGCTGTTTACAGAAAGAGGGACCCGGCATCGATTCTTGGTAGCGATGTGGAGATTTTCTTCCACTGGGAGACCTGATCTGGGGTACACTCAGCCTCGTTAAGTCCCTGAGAGGCCATTTGTGGAGCTACTTGATTGAGAGGTAGCAGACCATAGTCGCAGAGATATTAAAGTGTAAGAGAGAAAACATTTAATGAACTGATACATTATTGTGCCTTAAACGCTCTAAAGCTGACATACACTGCACCCCAAAACTATCTCGTCAAGTAAAGCTGTGTAAAATAAATATTCAAAAAAGTTTTAAAAATAATGGAAATTACCCACTGACCTCTACTCTTTGGAAGGGATTTGTGTCGTATTGCAGTAACCAACCAATGCCAAAGTATGGTCAAGAGACCTAAATGGGGGAAGTATTTCATTTATTTTACTACATAATTGAATCTACCTGCTGAAGTACTAAATCATCAGTTTTTTCCCCAATGGTATCAATGCCTTGTCTTTCATTGTGCATGAAAAATGCAATGAAACCACAGAAATGTTAAAATGAACACATTTGATCTCTGTAAAACATAAAAACAGATATCAGTGGTTAAAAAGGTTATTTTGGCCACCACAAAATCCTTTCTATACATTTAAATTTTACATAAATATAACTTTTGTGTATTCGCACACATAAATAATAAGATATTTAGCCAAAGATCAACTTCAACGACCAAGTTTGCAACAATAAACGCGCCTCGACCGCTTGAAAAAATGTTATATTTTAAACATAGACGTAGCTATTTTAACGCTTTGCCATAAAAGGTCTTATAAATGGCTTGTGATATCCCTCAATTAAAGGGAAGGTTTTACTGCTACCGGAAAACGATAATTCCTTCGCAGATTCTGCGAGAACTTTCTGGGCAGGATAGAAGCGAAAATAAAACACGCTAACCGCAAAAATGGTTAAAAATGAAGCACACCATTCATCTAAAGATCGCACAAAGAACGCACAGAAATTGAAAGGAAGGACTGAACAATGAGTACAAAATGAGGAAGACGAACAACAGTGTGAAACAAAGGAATATCGGAAAGTTGTGCACAGCGCCAAGGTATTGTCGCGGCAGGAACAGAAATGAGTGTGATGCATTTTGTCACCCTAGCTCTCCTGTCTCTTTCTTTCATTCTCTTTCTCACATTGAAATGAGACATAAATAGGAGCTTTGGACGAGATTAATTCATTCTTTTATGGAATTTGAATGAAACTAACTCCAACCAAAAGAATTTAGTTTTCTATGTAGTTTTAGTGACCTTTCCTTACTTTAATTATGCAGGGTGGCCAGTCTGTAGATAATTTATTCGCTAATTATAAATACATGGAATTTATTATACTACTAGTGGATCCGACAGACGTCTTGTTCAAGCGTTGTATATCCAAAAATTATACAATTGTATGAATGAACTATCATGTCACTAAAAGAAACGAAAATAAAAACATCGCTAATACCGCGAATTTATCTTCCCCTGTGGGTTAGAAGTCGCCATTGCGCATGCTCTGTAGCGGGAAGATGGCTATGTTTGTTGTAATTACTTTATTATGGTACTGTATAAGAAATCGTACTAAACAGGATGGGTGGGCGGGTTCAAGGCAGTATTTATAATACACAACACGTCTATGTAATATATTTAATTCTATTTAATCTGAACAACATACTTTAGCTTATATTATAAACAGTGAATCAAAGGTATGTTAACAACGCGCTTGCTTCGCTCAAGTGTTTTGTTATGATCAGTGTGTGCTAATTAAACGCAAGAGGGCCATGTCCAGAGTTGGCTCTGCTTTGCTTGCATGGGAAATGCTGCATCATACAGGAAAACCGCTTATTTATCTATCTCCTTTCCTTTTATAATGGTCATTCCCAATTGTTGTATAATGTTACTGTGGTTGTTGGCTCTCCAACAGAATTTTCACAATGTATATTGTTTAATTAGACTTTAAAATACTCTTCAATAAATATTTATATATTAAATTTGTAGGTTAAGCGGATTGTTAAAGAATGACGTGTATACATAATTGGAATTCATGACAAATCATGTGAAATATTACTTCAATATTGCACCTTACACATTTGTAGAATGTATATTTGTTAGTTATAGCTTTAAATATGTTTTCTCAATAAATACTTTTAATGTACTATTAATGCTAAGCTGTGACAAAAAACCTCCCAGAATCCTATGGCGGAACAAAATACCGGGAAATGGAAAACGCGATCGCAGTGCTGCTTGACGGATTCTGTGAATGTAAATCGTCCAAAGATCAATAACACATTAAAGAGAACTTATTGTGAATAAAATCACAGTTCAGCCACATAAACACGGGCAGAAGAAATTTATACATAAAGATGTACCTAGTGTTGATTTTGTCGTACTAGTCAAGATGAAATCACTTGGACATTTCAGGGTCTAATGTGTTATGAGTGGATGACGGACAAGCGGGACTACTCTGACGCTAGCCAAGGTCTGTCTAAGGCCTGTTAATAGCGAGCAAGGAACAAAGGGAAACTGGTTAAGAAGGAAGTATGTAAAATGGGCATAGTGCCAGTTCCAAAAACAGCGCGCCTGCTTTCATGAACATAACTTTTCAAGGTTTAAGGACATTGTTAGAGATGTTGATGCATTATATTACTGTGCTGAATTTTAAAAGCATTTGCAGCTATATTTGCAATTTTACAAAATTCACACACAATTATGATTGAACTGGCTAAGCAAATTCTTTGTTTTGAAAGCATTTTTTAAAATATCTTTTCTCATATTCTCATATTATTAGTATTGGTATTACACTGAAAATAGTGTAATTCTAATACGAACAGTAAGAAAATGGTCGAGTTATTATAAAAGTTGAATCTAAAATATATGATGTGTTGCACTTGTGTGGCTTTCTCTACTCTTGTAGAAAACTATTTTTAGAAACATACCTTTGCAGAAATGATCTTACTGCTAATATTCTTGTAGGTACAAGGGGAGTATGGAAATAGCGTTTGTTAATCTTTTAAAGCTGGGCAGTATGTGATGAATTTGAAATTGCATTCTCTTTGGGCGACGAAGAGATAAAAAGATGAACAACGATTTGCCAATTCAGAAACGTTTAAGATGACAACAATGGACGCCATTCATTCTATACTGAATTCCATGAAATATTACCAGAAAGACAAAGAGAATGAGTAATTAGCTGATTATTTGAGCAGGCAAAGTGCTTCAATACCGGGTGGGTTTCTTTTCATTAGTATATGGTTCATTATCATAACCTTCATACTTTTCGTATGACACTGAAACATGGTAAATAATTTGTCAGCCGTGTGTTTTATCATGATTAACAGAAGGTATATAGAAAGAGGATTGATTTATAGAATAATTACAGAAGCTGAAGGAAGGAGAAAGCGTATTCTTTCGCTATTTCAATTTTTTTGTTCAAACCCTTTTCAACTTCTCGAATAACGCCGACTTTTTCTGCAACCGTTAGTCTTGTACTTGACGCGAGGTTTACTAAGGGACCAAGTGGTATTGATTTGCAATACACTGAACAGCAGAAAGCTCAAACGACAACTAAACTTCGGATTAAGAAAAATGAAATTCGAATTATATGACCTTTCTTATATTGCTTTAGTACAAAATTCAAGGTACCAAGAAAAATCTTCGTATTAACAACGATTTCAAATTATAAACGTTCAAATTATCCCAGTTCCACTGTATAATGAATATAGGCGTGTCACTCAAAAATGTAATTTTAGTTACAATAAAATTACTTTTATAAAAGTCTTATTTAGGTACATTTAGTGACTTCGCCCTTGTTAGGGAGTCCATTTTGCTTACTTAAGAATTGTAAAATTAAATTGAATTTGAGTTTTATTTATGGACCGTGTTTAACAGCTGTAATTTTCAGCGTGCCATTCTATATTGGGCGTGAAAAGACGCATAATTTTGCTCAGAGGCCTCTTTATCACGTTTGGCGTTCTTTTATGTGACGTAAATCTACGAATCCATCCCGCTTGGCTTTGCTTACCTTCAGAAGAAAGTCATACTAAAGATGTTTAAACCTTTAACCGGGTTTGCACCCGTGTCCTCGGGAACCAGGGACTAGTATGTTACCCTGGAGGATGACAATGTTAAAATGACGTAAATGACGTTTATTCTGCTCAGCTCTAACAGTTATGCACAAAAACATTGAGCTAATTATCAGTTTTTCCATTGTGGTTAACCATTTTGAAATTAATTCCGGGTTGAATTTAATTAGCCAACATCAAAAGAAAGAGTGCATTGGCATTAACTTTAAATGTCATTATTGGTTAGTTAGTATTTTGTTTCTATTTGACCGTCGCACTCAGCTTCATATACGCCACGATATTTAAACACAACGGACCTTCAACAAAATCGTTTGAAACGTGTGACGAGTAGTTGGAAGCTTCAAATACTGGCATGATATGAAGAGGCAGGAAAAGGAGTAAAGTGTCTGTCTGCTACTAGGGAGGATGCCACTTGAGTGCAACTCTCCCCATGGGGTTTTCCATTAGGCCAACACCCGGTAATTTATAAGGACTCCCCTCCCAAACTCTATCTTATATTGCCTGCCAGACATATTCAATCTACTATGCGAATTACGAACGACTCCGAGACCAACCCAATCCGAACAGCGCATAAAGTGGATAATAAAAGAAGGTGCTGCATTCCACCCAAAAATTCGATAACCCTGTTGAAAGGGCAAGCAAAAATCATGTGCGTGTAATATATCAGGATTTTCTCTGGAGTATCCCTCCTATTTCTGAAAAACTATATAGATATAAAAATATTTTCCAGTCCTCCTTCGGAGCAATACCTGATCTTCACCACGTTAGATCGGTTCTTCTGAACTGTTCCAGGATTGCAAAAAAGTTATTGTTCCAATAGTAAATACCCAGTCTATGAATATCATATCTAATTCCGGAGGGTACTATGAATGTAACGCAATGTTCTCTATTTCTATAGTTTATTCAACAGATTAATACAAATAGGGAAACTTGTGCTTTTACATTTGAATGCAGATTTATATAACTTGGGGGGTTATGACGCTTCAGGGGAATTTATATAATGGCTAAGTGTTATTTAAATAAATGGCACTATCCATTACACTGTTTCTATAAGTGGCCCTCTGGCAAAACCAGCTTTGTAATCTACAGTAATAATTAGAGCTGTATTTTCATTGCGTGATGTTTTTACCTTGGCTTATTTTTCTATGGTTAAATTAATTTAAGCATGCCTCCAACATTTGTGAAGAGAATGATTCGATTTTATTGATCATATAAACCCATATGAGCTAGAATCGTGAATTCCCTTCTACGAGTAAAGGTTGACAATTTTAATAATTCTTGTTGCAGTTGAAATGTGTCAAACGTAAATGAAAAACAAGCACCCGCAGTTCAGTCCATTATGGTGATTTAGGTTTCCTAGGCGATCATCCTAGGAAAAGAAGAAAATTCACCGATTACCTTTTACAACAGTCAGAAAAAAATCTGATATGTTGCACTCACATGGCATTCTCTACTCTTGTACTAACCATTCTTACAAACTCTTATTCCTATATCTTCTTCGTGTTAGTTAAGATAAACATTTGTACAAATTATCTTATTGCTTATTTCCTTGTAGGTGCAAGGGGAATATTAGAATACAGTAGGCTTTGTGCGATAGTCAAATGTTTTAAAGCTTTGAGAATCCGTTCTCTTTGCACACTTAACATATAAAAAGATGAACAACGATAATCCATTTCACGAGTTTTTTCCGAAACTCACACACATAAGGAATATCTCCGAAATGGTTCACCCTACAAGAAAATTTATTTTGACATAAATTGTGTATTTTAGTAAGATCTACATTTTTTATATCATATGATTTGGTCTATCTCTAGCGGTTTACCAGTTATGCATGTCATCCACAGTAAATACGACTACAGGGGCTATAGCCAGAAAATTCAAGATATACATTTCATTTGTCATAAAAATATCTCGCACATGACATTTTAATCAAAATCATTAGAGCCATTTTCAAGAAAATCAAAACTTTCCATGTAAAGGGTAGTTTAGCGTGCGGCTATTTTCTTCAAAATCTTTGTGTCGCATCCTTGAAAGACATTAAACTTAAATATCAACTTTGGTTCTTAACCTACTTTTCGTTTTTGAGTTATGCTGTCCACAGACTAAGGCTAGTTGGCTGGCCTACCCGCGTAGCTGGCCGACCCGCGTGGCTGGCCTACCCGCGTGGCTGGTCTACCCGCGTGGCTGGCCTACCCGCGTGGCTGGCCGACCCGCGTGGCTGGCCTACCCGCGTGGCTGGCCGACCCGCGTGGCTGGCCTACCCGCGTGGCTGGCCGACCCGCTTGGCTGGCCGACCCGCGTGGCTGGCCTACCCGCGTGGCTGGCCTACCTGCGTGGCTGGCCGACCCGCGTGGCTGGCCTACCCGCGTGGCTGGCCGACCCGCGTGGCTGGCCTACCTGCGTGGCTGGCCGACCCGCGTGGCTGGCCGATGTTCATGTCATTTCTTCACTCCTCGCGTTATTGTCTCTATGTAAATGGCCCCTTATAGACTCAAGTATGTTAATGTTATAGTAATTAATTCATGACCAAGGATGGATACGAAGATTTTCAAGAAATCTTCCATCACAGACTAATTTTGATTTTCCCGAAAATAACGATTTTGATTAAAATACTATATCTTCATTTTTTTAATGAGCTAACTGCTCTTCATTCTGGATGACTTTATCCTAAACTGTAAACCCAACAGATGGACTTGGTCTTCTCCCGATCCCGAATTCTCCATATATGACATCAAAACAATTAGAAACGCCACAACCTGGGGGTGTGACAATCGTTTTCTTCACTTGGTTACAACTTTTGTTCATAGGTGGTCGCTTGTATGCCGGAGTTTGAGAGAGACCAATAGGAGGTCGTTACATGCAGGACTGGTGTGAAGCACAAATGGTGAAAAAGTTCTGCCAACATTAAATAAAGAGACATACTAAAAGACCATAACAGTCTAAGTACGCGCAGCACACAGATGGTGATGGAAGGGATAAACCAGGAGCGATAACGAACGTCGGGTCCATTTCAGGAGACTAATAACAAATGGAGAAATCAGTCACCGTTCATTATTTGTGTTATCTATAGCTTATACTTTCATAGAGATAAAAATGGGAAAGAATGTACAAATACGTTTTCTAAAATATACCACGTATATTTGTAAATAATTTCATATTTAACTACATAAATCGAAGGATAAAATGACCCTCCAGTTCGTAGTATATCCATATAAATACGTTTATTATTTTTAAAAACGTCCTTATAGAGCTAAAATATATGCAGTGTTACGTAGGCAACCCTAACCCCACTTTTTGTCTTTTAGTCTCCACTGAGTTTCATTCCTCCCTTCCGAGCTCATTTATTTAATGGAAAAAGGACTTCACAGGCTTCGCTAAACCTAATGTTCATTTTCATCCCTTGTTACATACTGCTCTTTACTCGTTTTTGCTCTTTTGTGTCTTGTAAAGCAGCACGTCGACAGACATGTTCTTGAATCACAAGATACTCTAGAAAATATTTATATTATCAAACCTGTGTGCTTGGAGCGCCACAAACACATACTCTGTCTGCAGTATTCTTTGTTGTTCAACTCAACCAAGGTATCCTGATATTTACATTAGTTAAACAAATATTAAATGTTCTCCTAATAAATAATTACACATTATATATATATTACAACAATAATAATAAAGTGTGAAAAGGTGAATGATTTTCACTTGTATCCCATCGAACACATTTGGTATTTCAGTTCAACATCTTTCATGGTACACAAAGATGCTCTTCGACAAATTACCGTTTCCATGGAAAATTATACGATCATTTTGATTTTCCGAAACGTGGCTATAACGGTTTTGACATATTTAAAATACTTTCATGACCAATTAAATATATGCATATCTAAACCTTCTGAGAATAACCTCTAAAATTCCCTTCATTATGAATGACTTTTGCATAACTGTTAAACTGTAACTAACAATAAAGAATAAACCTCGTTAGAGTACTCTATCAAACAACTTTTTGTATAACTAACCATTTTCAAGATACACTTGTTATTGGTTTGCATTTTCAAATACTTACATTTTTCTGAAATAAGAAGCCATTACTTTATTTTCTCTCTTGGCCATGTAACCAACGGAATTTCAAAGCCATTACATGACTACCAACTTTCAAAATATTTTACTACCGCTTAAAAGCTTAACCTCTGTATTCCCTTATCCCCATTGTAGCTACAAGGAAATTTTCAATAGAGAATTTATACAAATGTGCTATTTCGATGAACATGAACCACATAGAAGAACAAATGTTTGTAGGAAGAGTTTTTACCAGAGTAGAAAAAGTTATATGAGTGCAATAAATATCAATAATTTGCAATTTAATCCATACATGCTCCGAGATTTTACGTCAGACGTTGAACTGGTATCGTGTTTCAGCTTTCAGTAGCCTTACCTGTAGTAATTTTGACATCTCTAACTGGATTGGAACATTGGAATGCATATTGCAGTATGCGACAATATCAGCGTTCACTGATGTCTCCACCCACCATTGTCTATCAGCGAACAATGACCACAGATGTTTGGAGTAAACAAAAGAAGAGATTTACGTGTTTCTCTCAATATCTGGATACGAAGTATAAATATTGAAGCGCTTTACGCTGATGCTTCACATTGGTGGACAGCTGATTTAGAAGTATACTTCTCGAGGCTTTCGAAGTAGGGTATGGACGGAGAGGATTCCATACTGAGGCAACTGTTTAGGCTATTGTATGCCAACATGAAGCTCCTTAACTGTACTGCAGATTCATTTGGACACTAGGGTTCGCCAAGCATCCGCGAGCCTTATGGCTCAGACGACTACAACGCTACCCATCCGTCAAGAATAGCAGTTAAAGTTCGCGAGCTTCCCACACAACAGCGCCAAACTCGCCCAACGTCAACATTTATGACCTGAAAGACCGAATTCAAAGTAAGGTGAAATGAAACGAAGGGACGGGAAATATGGGGATGTAATTACCTCCCAAGCGTCTACCTGGAAAAATCTCCGACAAAAACCCATGGTTCAACAAGGTAGTCGCGGAAATCGAACTCATGCCTTCCCAAATGCGAGCCTCACACGTTACCATGAAGCCATTTCACTTGGTCTTCAAAGGCTTAGTTTAAATTTAGGATTCATTTAAAACTATGAAGTATAAATTGCAATCTTGGATCGTTTAGAAACTTGTAAGACTGATTACTACAAATGTGCTTTGTCATTAAAAAGATCGTTACATTGCAACCAACTGTTAAAAGATTTGACTTAAAGCCTATTCCCGTTAGGCCTATAAGAAAATATCTACAAATGGTTATCTAGATTAACATAGAGTAGTTAGAGGAATAAGTGAAAAATAGTTTTTACAAGAGTGAGTAGATAGTCAGTCGTCTGAGCGCAGCACATCAGATTTTTACTTTCTCTCCTACGTATAGTAAATAGGGTAAATTTTCTATTGGACCCAAAAATTTCGTCTCACAATTTCAGTGAGACTTTAAGTAGAGACCCCTGAATTTAAAAAAAAAATAACAACAAGAACAACAACAACAATAATAATAATAATAATAATAATAATAATAATAATAATAATAATAATAATAATAATAATAATAATAATAATAATAATAATAATAATAATAATAATAATAATAATAATAATAATAATAATAATAATAATAATAATAATAATAATAATAATAATAATAATAATAATAATAATAATAATAATAATAATAATAGAAAAAGGTGTCTCTGTGTGTGTGTCTGAACTGCATGACTCAAAAATGAAAAGTTGGTTAAAAACCAATGTTGATATTAGTTTAATATCTTTCAAAAATCGACACGGAAATTTTTTACAGAATTACTACGTCCTTTACATGGACATTTTATAGAAAATGTTGATTTTCTCAAAAATGGAAAACGATTTTACTTAAAATGCCATATGTTTAAGATATATTTATGATAAATGAGACGTTTATTTTGAATATTCTGGCTAAAGCCTATGTAGTCCTATTTACTTTTGATAACTTTTACATAACTGGCAAACCGTAAGAGTTACACCAAATTTTACTATACAATAAATGTAGGTCTTGCTAAAATACAAATTATTTCCAAATGGAATTTTTTTTTTGGAACGAGCCATTTCGGAGATACTCCTTGTTATTTGTAAGTTTTGCAGTATATATCTATACATTTTCGAAAGTAAGGTTGTTATTCAGTTTTTTACCTCGTGGCTGCACAAAGAGAATGGCATTTCAAAGCCTTCCTGTAACGACCAGCTTTGAAACATTTGACTATCGCTCAAAGCCTATTGTATTCCCTATGCACCTACAAGAAAATTAGAAATAACATTGCAAATGTGCATCTCAATTAACATTAAGACAGAGGAACAAGTGTGTGTAATATTTAGTACAAGAGTAGAGAAAGTTGTGTAAGTGCAACACATCAACTTTTTTTCTGTTGGAAGTCTACGGGATTTTATTCAATGTTGAAAGGAAATTGCACTAACTTTTGGAGGAGAGAATGTGGGTCAGAGCTGTTGAAGTATCTGGAGTGTATCTTATGAATTATGAAGCAACTCGTATGTGCAGCAGGAGAGGGAAGCCTCCAAATAGATACATACATACGAGAATCAGCAACTGAATCGATATCTGGAGCAAAGTGGTGAGCTTTGTATCAGAATGTGAGTGGAGTCGATCGAGTGATGGAGCTATCGTTTATAACCTTAAACGTCTTCACCCACCAGACACAGTTCATTTAATAGTTCAGATCTCAAAAAGAAACTTGCTTCTGCATAAAGATGCAGGCATTAACACCACGAAACTTAACATGTTACAATAAGAACTACAAATCATATACGTATATATGAGAGAAATGGTGATAGATGGAGATAAGTGGAGAGAGATGGAGGTAAGTGGAGAGGGATGGAGAGAGACGGAGAGAGATAGTGAGATACAGATATATGGAGACCGATAGAGATAGATGAAGTGAAATGAAGAGAGGATAGATATAGATCGACATAGAGAGAAGTGGGGAGAGAGAGAGAGCAATACAGGACTTTCTCAATACATTATAGGTTCATATAAGCTCTTGTAAGCTGAGCAAAACACCTCTTTTATTTGCACTAAATTACTCACAATAAATTTTTGACAAATAATAAATAATATAAAAAAAAGCATAAAATAAAAATCTGTATAATAACCCTGGCCTATAAATACTTATACCAGGGCTAATATGCCAGATTTTTAACATTTATTTATTCTACACATTCATACATACAACATACTTTATAGACAAAATTATAAAATAAAAATACAAATTAATATTATATATAACAAATTATAAAGTAAAGGAAAAAATAAAAAAACGATTTAAAAATTATCATACGAGATATAACAAAGGAAAAAATAAACACAGATTGTAACATTTCACACATAATCACTCTCAAAAATTTACAAATACTACTAAACAATAACGATTCAGTCTACACAATCATAATACAATAAAATTTCTAAATAAATTTATAAAAAACTAGCTTTTATATAAATACATAATTATAGGATGAAAATAAATAAAATAACCATAAAACTAAAACAAATTTATCTCCTCACTACAATAAAATAAAATATATTTCATACATAACATCACTCTCACAAAACTACAAAAATCACTAAACAGCAATAAACAAATATGTAAAATTATATTATTAATTATAAGTATGACATGCAATTAATAATTATATTATTAAGGACCACAAGTAATCCAAAATTAGCAAAATTATCTAAGTTGAATATCATGCGGTGATTGTTACTAATAAATTATGCAGAAAAATATAACCAGATACTTCACAATCATTACGTGCGAGTTGAATGTTGTGATTGTCCAACTTTTTTGGTCACTTCTCTGATATTCTTTTGTCACTTATGTTGCTGTTAGAATAAGTAGTATTCGGGTTGTGGGGACCAAATATATGACAACTTCCCACCACAGCAATGGTATAGAAAATATGCAATTCCTTTGTCAATTGCTTTAGCGTGTTTTGAATGAAACGCTTATATACTACATAGACAGATATTTGCTCTTCAAGTTTTCTACCTTTCTCCCCAAGGAGATGGTTCAGACGGTAACTTCCGTGGCTCACATTCTTGAGGTCCCGCGTTCAAAGCTCGTAGTTTGACCAAACTGACTGGGTTTTTCTCATAGTTTCTCTGTGACCAAAGTAAATACTGGATTGGATATTTAATACCACTACTCAACATTTCACCTAAGCCTAAAACAATAGTAAAAATGAAAAATCGATGGTAATAATGAATGCTGTGTCATCTATCCACTGATAATGAAAGCAGATAGACTGAATGGTACCCTAATGCCATCTGTCCGTCACAAAATAGAAACACTTTATCGAACACTTTAGATGCATTATTCCAACTGACCCTTTTATTCATTCACTAAGTAATAATTATCATTTTACTACATTTTAGTGTATGTTACTACCCTGGTAAATTACTTATTCTTCCTTCTCAGAAACCCTACATTCGTTAACGGTGGAAATAAGTGTTTTGTTTGAAAAAAAAAAAAAAAGAATGTTACTCAAGTAACTAAGTATTGTGACGAAAAAGTCAGAATTCTTGAATTATTGAATAAAATGATCGAAAAAGGTTCGCTTCATGAATTTGAGTGCAGTGGCGATTTCTTTATATGGAATAACTTTTAATATTGAGTTACTGTATTGAAAGGAATACTTAGATTGTGCATTCCATTATCGTTAGCTACGTCCGTAATATTTCAAATATCGGAGGTCAGCCTTGCGTTACTTATATGTAACATTTTATATAGTTTAATCAAGAACATCGACATATAGAAAATGAATATTAATTAAAAGATTAAATAGAGTAACGATATTTGTGTGGAAATGTAAAGAACTTGATCTTATGATAGACAAAATTAATAAATTAATGCATTATATAGGGTGAATGAAGATATTCGGGGCTCAGACATTCCACTTTCGCCACAGTATTACAGAACAGGTTTGAGCACTTGTCAATGAAAATCTTTCATTTTATTTCGCCTTATTTGAGAACCCCTCCGTTAAACACATTTATCTTTAACATCCAAGCCTCTTTACAATTTAATGGATTTTGTAATCTAAATTTGTAAATAGTTTTTCTATTTTTCATGGCGTTGCTATGAATTCCAGTACTGACAGAAATAAATGTTGTAGATGTGTTTGCCTCAATTAAGGACTGTACTTAAGTGAGAAACGTAAATATGGTGTTATGCTCCCTTGAGCGGGGCATCGCTCCTTTTTCCTTCGCAAAGAAAGCATTTTATCGATCAAAAGACCTTTGCACTTCAGTCTCTTTTTGATCTTTCAGTTGCCATAGCAACGACTTTGATTACCTGTTTTCGAAACCTCTCGAAATTCTCCTCCTTTGATTTTAAAATGAAATGGATCATTTTTTTCTCTCCCTCTCTTTATGGGTTTTAGAACAGTGGTGTTCCCCCACCTTAATCCGAAACCAGGGCTGCCAACCCAAGGAGTTACAATATCGCGCCGCATTACTAAACCCTCTAGCACATTTACTGCTTTTTCAGCCGGCGGCGAACTGAAGGGGCATCATCACCCCGAATGAGGGCCCATTCAGCATTCTCTTAATGCACCTCCTCTGACGATCCGGAATCTTGACTCAAGATCTCATTTAGAACAAGTCGTCCTGTGGCCCCACCCTCCCATCTGACGTCAGCTTCCGCCTCCGGTGTGTAATGGGATTATCTTATACTTAAGTTGGATGCGGGAGTAAAGGAAAACAAAACACTCAAGAAGTGCGTTACGAAACAAAAGAGGGTCGAGTTCCATTAAGGGACGTGAAATACTTCCTATTTGCTATGTCCCCACCTTTTAAACATTATGAGAAAGGTCACTGCAAGGAATGGATTGCTGCTTCTGCTGCAAGACTAATGATTCCAATTCCACTTTAAATTAGATTACCTCTCATCCTGGCAAGCAAAGACGCTCTTGAGACTAAGGACTGGTTCTAGGTACAACAGTAAAATGCTACAAACTTACATCAATTTCATTTACGGTAATTAACTTTATTGCATAAAGTTAAAGGGTAAATAATTGACACTGTGACCTCCACACAGATCTGTTGTGGCTAACACCCACCAGGAGGAAGCGATGAAGTAAAGAAACAGCAGGTGGTCACAGTTTACAGGTAGATAAAACACAAAGATGCGCGGAATTCCCTAACAAATGATGAGAGATCTTTATCCCGATGCTAGCAGTCGCCCACCAGCTACAGCTCGTTCGGGGTCGCCGCTGTTACAACGCGCAAGCATCTGCGGCATCTGTCCGGCACCACCATACGTCATGAGCCCGAAAGAACACATGAAGAATGGTAAGGAAGTGGAATGAAGGGAAATAAGGAAGCGGATACCTTGGAAAAGGTCTTAGATAGCATACAGAAATGTTTCAGGATTCACACCCAAGACTTATAAGTTCCCTGACCCACAGTTTTACAAAAGGTTTATTTGTTACGAAAGGTAGAGTTATTTTATTAACCCATTTCAGCGTAATTCATGTTTGGTTGACACCAGTTTTTGAAACCGTATGCACTTGTAGCTAAGCAATAACATCAGCATCACTTTTCTCAGGCTTAAAATTTAATTTAATAATGTTATTAATGTATACTGTAATTTATGCAGGCACGTGGATTTTGAACGGAATTCCATAGGACTGTAGTCATCGTAAACACAAAAAATTTGGCATACATAAATGGAAGGGGTTTACCACAGCACGAAAATATGATTAATGTTTCACTCGCAATGGCTTAGAGTTTCGACAGTTTTACTGGAAACAAAACCACTGCAGTTTAGTCCTTAGGTCGCCATTATTTTCAAACGTTTTTTGGGCAGAAGCGCAGTGCGGCAGAAAACTTCAGTGTTTTTTATCTTCCAAAACATTTAACTTCCTTAAGATTCATAAATCTCTGAAGATAACTGTTTTACCGCTCTAATAAACATTTATAGAGCGGATTCAATGCTTGTATTAAGTATGATGTGTTTCGAGACGAAATATTATTTCCGACACATTTTGTTTTATTCGAATCTTAAGCAAGATGCCTGTGTTTATAAATAAATAAAAGGAACTTCTTCTGCTTGTACTCAAATTGTATTTGAAACTATAGCCTTTTGACTATATGGTCTCATATGAATTATGAAGCTTTGAACGTTAACCGGCACTCGAGAATTAGAGATACACTCGACATAGTAAATTTAATTTGGAACCAAGCCATTTTGTGTTTTTCTCTAGTGCAGATTTGGGTTACACTGTATCGTCTTTTCACACTTTTTGGAAGCGTTGTTTCTTGTCCTCTATGCATTGCTATCGTTTTCTAAAGCCTTTATATTTCAGTATTCTTTTGTTTTACATCGTAAGTTATTTGTGTAAGTAGCATACAGTTTGACTGACTGTGACACGATTTCGCTCACGCACTAATCTTTACGAGTGTTTTATACAAGTTTATTAGCCTTTCTTGTTTAACTGTGGGTCCAAATGAACTCCTCGAAGGGCCGTTAAACTCTACACACTCACACACTCACTCACTACACAATTTTAGCACCAAAATACTTAAAACTAATTAATAAATTTCTTAAATTAAAAATTATAATTTATCAGATGACAGATACATGACGTAGTATGGTTGCTAAGCAGAGTTGTTTCATTTGTTTAAACACTTATAGAGGAAAATAGAAGGTAATGATAAAACTATTGAATTGCTACTGATTCCATTGCTGTAAGCACGTAATTAAAACGCGAGCGCTTTCACTCCAATAAGCACTTCCAAGTGACCATTAGGATTAGCGTTAAAACTTTCAATACTCATTTTCCACCCATTGCCCTAATAAACCAATAACATGCAGCTGAATCTATCGTAAGCGAGGCTGAAGTGTTGATATTAGAAAACATTACACGCCCGATGCTAAATTAATAGGATTTGTAGAGATATTGTAATGCACGTGATGGTGGAAGAGAGGCTCTATGCCAGGGCGGGGCTGAGGAGAAACTGCCTCAGAGTTTCCATGCTCCAGGGAACCAGTAACACCTAGTGCATCTGACAAGTCATAAGCCCAGCTCAGACTGCAGGTGTTGTACAGCTCTGGCACAAAGCCGCTTTCCCTCATTAGCAAATCACCTCTTTAAAGCTCTGGATTGGGTTTGAAGCAAACACTACTGCTATAATCCTCCGTGGGTTCCATTAGAGCTCCTCTGAGGACTTCTGATGGACCAGGCAAACTTCTGCGAGCTCTACTATCATTCACCGTCTTCAACGGGGGCGTGACACTCCCATACTATGTTATTACTCGGTACTGGTACCTGCTAACAGACATTTACAAGTGTTACCAATCTAAACCTCAACGTGGAGATCGTTGAAATGTCAGCGGAGACGTAGAAGATTCCATTCATTCCACTCTTTCCGAGTAGGTATATATATATATATATATATATATATATATATATATATATATATATATATATATATATATATCTTCTTAACTTATGTAAAGTAGTACAACAACAAAATGGATGTCCTATAAAGAACGCAATTTCTAAATTGAGGGCTTGAATTAAAAAAAAATTGCAAAATATTACTATGAAAAAAAGATGGAAGCTACCAAACATTCAAACAGTAATTCCTGAGTATCCTCTGAAAACGGCAGTTGCAGGTTGATTACGGGACATGATTGTCTGGCAAAACATTCAACAGAATTAGGATATATTCATCACTTTGTCCTCTGTGATCTGCAACAGGAAATGGACCATGACCAACTTCAAATATGCCCGGCCCCAACCATCAGTGAAAAATATTGGAGATCAAGAGGATTAATAATTTCATTGTCAGAAATACAGAATTATCCAGCAACATATTGCGATTACCGATTGTTATTGTCAATTGTAATTTATCAGCTAAAATGCAGCGATTTTTTGTTTATTTAACGTCCTCCAACCAGTGGCGAAGCAAGTAACAGGGTAGACAGATTCATCTTGGCCTCATCCTTCACCAGGATAAACTAGCTTTTTCTTTTCCGATAATGTAACTGCTCGCCCTTAATTTAAGTTGGCAAACGCCACATGAGGGAGGGTCAATGAGACGTCTTTGCTGTCATAGAGGGTAAGGTTGTAAGGTTGTGCATACATAACGGTACACCGCTTAATTATGTGTGTGCATGTAGAATTGTCATCTAAAGAACGGAAAACGTTTACCTCTCTTGACATAGTTAACAGCTGCATACAGCCCTTCAGCAATTTACAAAAACCCCTTCAAATGGAGACAAAGTGTCTTGTAATTCATGTTCCATAATACATTTTTATAAAATTTATCAATAACATATACTTTTATTATTTATTTATGCCAACAAACTTAATGGTGTTTTTAAACACACAAGCCTTGTGTGGGTAATGTTTAAATGGTGGAATCAGGAATGACAAATTCAATGCCATAGCCGGGATTTGAACCACGGATCTTCCGCTTATCGAATTTATAAATTCGTACTGGCCATGGTGGCTTAATGGTTAGTCCCCAAATGGCAAACAGCATTGCCCTACAATTTTCCTGTTTTTTTGACACAGTTTCATTTTGCCTAATAGCTTGCAACCGATACCTGCGAAACAGCATGATCTGTGCGGCATCACCCTAGTATATGAAATTTTTCTGCAGACTTAATATGGCTCTGAGATGCTAATATGGCCTTCTTTTCAAAATTTTTCACTGTATTTACACCAGTTTTGTGCCAGGAATCTTCACCCTTGCCGCCAAACATCAAGCAAAAATAACAAAAGTAACCTTTGACCTTTTCCTTCGCCGGTTCCACACAACCACTGGATTTGTCATACCAGAATTTACGCACAAATTTACCGTCCTGCTGCGATAAAGTTAAATCAGGTCGTTTCTGAAAAAAATCTTTTACCCTTAACTTTTGCTATAACGTGAGTGATGAAATACCGTTATTAAGTACATATTGAACTGCATCGAAGTCAGAACTGTTAGGCATAAATTCACAAGATATTTTCCTGGGAGGCACACCACACGCACACGCGCACACGCACACTGTATAATTTCGCAGTCCCGACTTTTACCGATACTGATCACTAAAATGATCAACAGCCACAAAAGCACAGAGCACAATGACCTTTCACATAGGAAAAAAATTCCCTTCTTGGTACTCGTTGCCTAAGCTGGCGCCGAAACACGTGTTTGCTTTTAGACATCACATTAACAGATTATTATACTATTTAGAGATTTTAAATAATTACTGTTTATACAGCAGTGTAGTGTACCATGTCTCGTAAGACAGTATCTTAAGACACTCTCGTAATGGTCTCGTAAGACAGTTCCCAAGACACTCTCGTAAGTCTGTCGTGTAAGACTGTCTCGTAAGACTCCCTAGAGATGGCAGTCTCGACAGACAGGACAGTCTCGTCAGACAGGAGAGCCTCGTCAGACAGGACAGTCTCGTCATGCAGCGCAGTCTCGCCAGAAAAGACAGTCTCGTCAGACAGGGCAGTCTCGTCAGACAGGACAGTCTCGTCAGACAGGGCTGTCTCGTCAGACAGGGCAGTCTCGTCAGACAAGGCAGTCTCGTCAGCCAGGACAGTCTTGTTAGACAGGACAGTCTCGTCAGACAAGACAGTCTCGTCAGACAAGACAGTCTCGTCATACAGGGCAGTCTCGCCAGGCAAGACAGTCTCGTCGGACAGGACAGTCTCGTCAGACAGGACAGTCTCGTCAGACACGGCAGTCTCGTCAGACAGGACAGTCTCGTCAGACAGGGCAGTCTCGTCAGACAAGAGTTTCGCCGGACTGTCCCGTAATACAGCCTGGTAGAACACCTCAGACTGTCTCATAGGACTGTCTCATGAGACTGCCTCGCAAGACGGTCTCGTAAGACGGTCTCGTTAGACAGGATATTCGCAAGGAAAGACAGTCTCGTCACACAGGACAGTCTCGTCTGACAGGGCAGTCTCGCCAGACAGGACAGTCTCGTCAGACAAGAGTTTCGCGGGACTGTCCCGTAATACAGCCTGGTAGACCAGCTCCTAAGACTGTCTCGTAAGACTGTCTGACGAGACTGTCCTGTCTGACGAGACTGCCCTGTCTGACGAGACTGCCCTGTCTGACGAGACTGCCCTGTCTGACGAGACTGTCTTGTTTGACGAGACTGTCTTGTCTGACGAGACTGTCTTGTCTGACGAGACTGTCGTGTCTGACGAGACTGTCGTGTCTGACGAGACTGTCCTGTCTGACGAGACTGCCCTGTCTGACGAGACTGCCCTGTCTGACGAGACTGCCCTGTCTGACGAGACTGCCCTGTCTGACGAGACTGCCCTGTCTGACGAGTCTGCCCTGTCTGACGAGACTGCCCTGTCTGACGAGACTGCCCTGTCTGACGAGACTGCCCTGTCTGACGAGACTGCCCTGTCTGACGAGACTGCCCTGTCTGACGAGACTGTCCTGTCTGACGAGACTGCCCTGTCTGACGAGACTGTCCTGTCTGACGAGACTGTCCTGTCTGACGAGACTGTCCTGTCTGACGAGACTGTCCTGTCTGACGAGACTGTCCTGTCTGACGAGACTGTCCTGTCGGACGAGACTGCCCTGCCCGACGAGACTGCCCTGTCCGACGAGACTGCCCTGTCCGACGAGACTGCCCTGTCTGACGAGACTGCCCTGTCAGACGAGACTGCCCTGTCTGACGAGACTGCCCTGTCTGACGAGACTGTCCTGTCTGGCGAGACTGTCCTGCCTGGCGAGACTGCCCTGTATGACGAGAGTCATGTCTGACGAGACTGTCTTGTCTGACGAGACTGTCCTGTCTGACGAGGCTGTCCTGTCTGACGAGACTGCCCTGTCTGACGAGACTGCCCTGTCTGACGAGACTGCCCTGTCTGACGAGACCGCCCTGTCTGACGAGACCGCCCCGTCTGACGAGACCGCCCCGTCTGACGAGACTGCCCCGTCTGACGAGACTGTCTTGCCTGGCGAGACTGCCCTGTATGACGAGAGTCTTGTCTGACGAGACTGTCCTGTCTGACGAGACTGTCCTGTCTGACGAGACTGTCCTGTCTGACGAGACCGTCTTATGAGATTCTTATGAGACAGTTTTAAGAGACGGTCTGATGAGACGGTCTTATGAGACGGTCTTATGAGACAGTCTTATGACACAAGTCTTATGAGACAGTCTTATGAGGCAGTCTTACGATACAGTCTTATGAGGCAGTTTTAAGAGACGGTCTGATGTGACGGTCTTATGAGACGGTCTTATGGGACAGTCTTAAGATACCGTCTTAAGAGACAGTCTTAAGAGACAGTCTTAAGAGACATTCTTAAGAGACATTCTTAAGAGACAGTCTTAAGAGACAGTCTTAAGAGACAGTCTTAAGAGACAGTCTTAAGAGACAGTCTTAAGAGACAGTCTGATGAGACAGTCTGATGAGACAGTCTGATGAGACAGTCTTATGAGACAGTCTTATGAGACAGTCTTATGAGACAGTCTTATGAGACAGTCTTATGAGACAGTCTTATGAGACAGTCTTATGAGACAGTCTTATGAGACAGTCTTATGAGACAGTCTTATGAGACAGTCTTATGAGACAGTCTTATGAGACAGTCTTATGAGACAGTCTTATGAGACAGTCTTATGAGACAGTCTTATGAGACAGTCTTATGAGACAGTCTTATGAGACAGTCTTATGAGACAGTCTTATGAGACAGTCTTATGAGACAGTCTTATGAGACAGTCTTATGAGACAGTCTTATGAGACAGTCTTATGAGACAGTCTTATGAGACAGTCTTATGAGACAGTCTTATGAGACAGTCTTATGAGACAGTCTTATGAGACAGTCTTATGAGACAGTCTTATGAGACAGTCTTATGAGACAGTCTTATGAGACAGTCTTATGAGACAGTCTTATGAGACAGTCTTATGAGACAGTCTTATGAGACAGTCTTATGAGACAGTCTTATGAGACAGTCTTATGAGACAGTCTTATGAGACAGTCTTATGAGACAGTCTTAAGAGGTGGTCTACCAGGCTGTATTACGAGACAGTCCGGCAAAACTCTTGTCTGACGAGACGGTCTTGTCTGACGAAACGGTCCTGTTTGACGAGACGATCTTGTCTGACGAGACGGTCCTGTTTGACGAGACGATCCTGTCTGACGAGACGGTCCTGTCTGACGAGACGTTCTTGTCTGACGAGACCGTCCTTTCTGACGAGACCATCTTTTCTGACGAGACGGTTTTGTCTGACGAGACGGTCCTATCTGGTGAGACTGTCCTCTCTGGTAAGACGGTCTTTTCTGACGCGACTGTCTTGTATGGCGAGACATTTTGTCGAGACCGTCTGAAGATAGTCTGACGAGACAGTCCTGACGAGAGAGTCTGACGGGTCACTCTGACGTGACAGTCTGACGAGACAGACTTACGAGACAGACTTACGAGAATGTTAGGAAACTGTCTTACGAGACCATTACGAGAGACTTAAGATACTGTCTTACGAGACTGTCTTATGTGTCTGTCTTACGAGACAGTCTTACGAGTCTTACGAGACAGTCTTACGAGGTCTTGTCTCGCGACTGTCTTGTATGGCGAGACATTTTGTCGAGACGGTCTGACGAGACGGTCTGACGAGACCGTCTGGCGATACTGTCTGGCGATACCGTCTCACGAGACCGTCTTACGAGACAGTCTTTGAGACAGTCTTAGAAGGTTGTCTACCAGGGTGGCTTACAATATAGTCCGGCGAGACTCTTGTCTGACGAGACTGTCTTGTCTGGCAAGACGGTTTTGTCTGACGAGACTGTTCTGACTGGCGCGACTGTCCTGTCTGGCGAGACTGGCCTGTCTGGCGAGACTGTCCCGTCTGGCGAGACCATCTTGTCTGACGAGACGGTCTTGTCTGACGAGACAGTCTTGTCTGACGAGACTGTCTTGTTTGGCGAGACGGTGTAGTCTGACGAGACGGTTTTGTCTGACGAGGCTGCTGACTAGCGCGACAGTCCTGTCTGGCGAGACAGTCTTGTCTGTCGAGACTGTCTTGTCTGACGAGACTGCCCTGTCTGACGAGACTGCCCTGTCTGACGAGACTGTCCTGTCTGACGAGACTGTCCTGTCTGGCGAGACTGTCCTGCCAGGCGAGACTGCCCTGTATGACGAGAGTCTTGTCTGACGAGACTGTCTTGTCTGACGAGACTGTCCTGTCTGACGAGACTGCCCTGTCTGACGAGACTGCCCTGTCTGACGAGACCGCCCTGTCTGACGAGACCGCCCCGTCTGACGAGACCGCCCCGTCTGACGAGACCGCCCCGTCTGACGAGACTGCCCCGTCTGACGAGACTGTCTTGCCTGGCGAGACTGCCCTGTATGACGAGAGTCTTGTCTGACGAGACTGTTCTGTCTGACGAGACTGTCCTGTCTGACGAGACTGTCCTGTCTGACGAGGCCGTCTTATGAGATTCTTATGAGACAGTTTTAAGAGACGGTCTGATGAGACGGTCTGATGAGACGGTCTTATGAGACGGTCTTACGAGACAGTCTTATGAGACAGTCTTATGACACAAGTCTTATGAGACAGTCTTATGAGGCAGTCTTACGATACAGTCTTATGAGGCAGTTTTAAGAGACGGTCTGATGTGACGGTCTGATGTGACGGTCTTATGAGACGGTCTTATGGGACAGTCTTATGGGACAGTCTTAAGATACCGTCTTAAGATACCGTCTTAAGAGACAGTCTTAAGAGACAGTCTTAAGAGACAGTCTTAAGAGACAGTCTAATGAGACAGTCTTAAGAGACAGTCTTAAGAGACAGTCTTAAGAGACAGTCTTAAGAGACAGTCTTAAGAGACACTCTTAAGAGACAGTCTTAAGAGACAGTCTTAAGAGACAGTCTTAAGAGACAGTCTTAAGAGACAGTCTTAAGAGACAGTCTGATGAGACAGTCTGATGAGACAGTCTGATGAGACAGTCTTATGAGACAGTCTTATGAGACAGTCTTATGAGACAGTCTTATGAGACAGTCTTATGAGACAGTCTTATGAGACAGTCTTATGAGACAGTCTTATGAGACAGTGTTATGAGACAGTCTTATGAGACAGTCTTATGAGACAGTCTTATGAGACAGTCTTAAGAGGTGGTCTACCAGGCTGTATTACGAGACAGTCCGGCAAAACTCTTGTCTGACGAGACGGTCTTGTCTGACGAAACGGTCCTGTTTGACGAGACGATCTTGTCTGACGAGACGGTCCTGTTTGACGAGACGATCCTGTCTGACGAGACGGTCCTGTCTGACGAGACGTTCTTGTCTGACGAGACCGTCCTTTCTGACGAGACCATCTTTTCTGACGAGACGGTTTTGTCTGACGAGACGGTCCTATCTGGTGAGACTGTCCTCTCTGGTAAGACGGTCTTTTCTGACGCGACTGTCTTGTATGGCGAGACATTTTGTCGAGACCGTCTGAAGATAGTCTGACGAGACAGTCCTGACGAGAGAGTCTGACGGGTCACTCTGACGTGACAGTCTGACGAGACAGACTTACGAGACAGACTTACGAGAATGTTAGGAAACTGTCTTACGAGACCATTACGAGAGACTTAAGATACTGTCTTACGAGACTGTCTTATGTGTCTGTCTTACGAGACAGTCTTACGAGTCTTACGAGACAGTCTTACGAGGTCTTGTCTCGCGACTGTCTTGTATGGCGAGACATTTTGTCGAGACGGTCTGACGAGACGGTCTGACGAGACCGTCTGGCGATACTGTCTGGCGATACCGTCTCACGAGACCGTCTTACGAGACAGTCTTTGAGACAGTCTTAGAAGGTTGTCTACCAGGGTGGCTTACAATATAGTCCGGCGAGACTCTTGTCTGACGAGACTGTCTTGTCTGGCAAGACGGTTTTGTCTGACGAGACTGTTCTGACTGGCGCGACTGTCCTGTCTGGCGAGACTGGCCTGTCTGGCGAGACTGTCCCGTCTGGCGAGACCATCTTGTCTGACGAGACGGTCTTGTCTGACGAGACAGTCTTGTCTGACGAGACTGTCTTGTTTGGCGAGACGGTGTAGTCTGACGAGACGGTTTTGTCTGACGAGGCTGCTGACTAGCGCGACAGTCCTGTCTGGCGAGACAGTCTTGTCTGTCGAGACTGTCTTGTCTGACGAGACTGCCCTGTCTGACGAGACTGCCCTGTCTGACGAGACTGTCCTGTCTGACGAGACTGTCCTGTCTGGCGAGACTGTCCTGCCAGGCGAGACTGCCCTGTATGACGAGAGTCTTGTCTGACGAGACTGTCTTGTCTGACGAGACTGTCCTGTCTGACGAGGCTGTCCTGTCTGACGAGACTGCCCTGTCTGACGAGACTGCCCTGTCTGACGAGACTGCCCTGTCTGACGAGACCGCCCTGTCTGACGAGACCGCCCCGTCTGACGAGACCGCCCCGTCTGACGAGACCGCCCCGTCTGACGAGACTGCCCCGTCTGACGAGACTGTCTTGCCTGGCGAGACTGCCCTGTATGACGAGAGTCTTGTCTGACGAGACTGTCCTGTCTGACGAGACTGTCCTGTCTGACGAGACTGTCCTGTCTGACGAGGCCGTCTTATGAGATTCTTATGAGACAGTTTTAAGAGACGGTCTGATGAGACGGTCTGATGAGACGGTCTTATGAGACGGTCTTACGAGACAGTCTTATGAGACAGTCTTATGACACAAGTCTTATGAGACAGTCTTATGAGGCAGTCTTACGATACAGTCTTATGAGGCAGTTTTAAGAGACGGTCTGATGTGACGGTCTGATGTGACGGTCTTATGAGACGGTCTTATGGGACAGTCTTATGGGACAGTCTTAAGATACCGTCTTAAGATACCGTCTTAAGAGACAGTCTTAAGAGACAGTCTTAAGAGACAGTCTTAAGAGACAGTCTGATGAGACAGTCTTAAGAGACAGTCTTAAGAGACAGTCTTAAGAGACAGTCTTAAGAGACAGTCTTAAGAGACAGTCTTAAGAGACACTCTTAAGAGACAGTCTTAAGAGACAGTCTTAAGAGACAGTCTTAAGAGACAGTCTTAAGAGACAGTCTTAAGAGACAGTCTGATGAGACAGTCTGATGAGACAGTCTGATGAGACAGTCTGATGAGACAGTCTGATGAGACAGTCTGATGAGACAGTCTGATGAGACAGTCTTATGAGACAGTCTTATGAGACAGTCTTATGAGACAGTCTTATGAGACAGTCTTATGAGACAGTCTTATGAGACAGTCTTATGAGACAGTCTTATGAGACAGTCTTATGAGACAGTCTTATGAGACAGTCTTATGAGACAGTCTTATGAGACAGTCTTATGAGACAGTCTTATGAGACAGTCTTATGAGACAGTCTTATGAGACAGTCTTATGAGACAGTCTTATGAGACAGTCTTATGAGACAGTCTTATGAGACAGTCTTATGAGACAGTCTTAAGAGGTGGTCTACCAGGCTGTATTACGAGACAGTCCGGCAAAACTCTTGTCTGACGAGACGGTCTTGTCTGACGAAACGGTCCTGTTTGACGAGACGATCTTGTCTGACGAGACGGTCCTGTTTGACGAGACGATCCTGTCTGACGAGACGGTCCTGTCTGACGAGACGTTCTTGTCTGACGAGACCGTCCTTTCTGACGAGACCATCTTGTCTGACGAGACGGTTTTGTCTGACGAGACGGTCCTATCTGGTGAGACTGTCCTCTCTGGTAAGACTGTCTTTTCTGACGCGACTGTCATGTATGGCGAGACATTTTGTCGAGACCGTCTGAAGATAGTCTGACGAGACAGTCCTGACGAGAGAGTCTGACGGGTCACTCTGACGTGACAGTCTGACGAGACAGACTTACGAGACAGACTTACGAGAATGTTAGGAAACTGTCTTACGAGACCATTACGAGAGACTTAAGATACTGTCTTACGAGACTGTCTTATGAGTCTGTCTTACGAGACAGTCTTACGAGTCTTACGAGACAGTCTTACGAGGTCTTGTCTCGCGACTGTCTTGTATGGCGAGACATTTTGTCGAGACGGTCTGACGAGACGGTCTGACGAGACCGTCTGGCGATACTGTCTGGCGATACCGTCTCACGAGACCGTCTTACGAGACAGTCTTTGAGACAGTCTTAGAAGGTTGTCTACCAGGGTGGCTTACAATATAGTCTGGCGAGACTCTTGTCTGACGAGACGGTCTTGTCTGACGAGACTGTCTTGTCTGGCAAGACGGTTTTGTCTGACGAGACTGTTCTGACTGGCGCGACTGTCCTGTCTGGCGAGACTGGCCTGTCTGGCGAGACTGTCCCGTCTGGCGAGACCATCTTGTGTGACGAGACGGTCTTGTCTGACGAGACAGTCTTGTCTGACGAGACTGTCTTGTTTGGCGAGACGGTTTAGTCTGACGAGACGGTTTTGTCTGACGAGGCTGCTGACTAGCGCGACAGTCCTGTCTGGCGAGACAGTCTTGTCTGACGAGACTGTCTTGTCTGGCGAGACTGTCTTGTTTGGCGAGCCGAATTAGTCTGACGAGACGGTTTTGTCTGACTAGGCTGCTGACTAGCGCGACTGGCCGGTCTGGCGAGGCTGTCCCGTCTGGCGAGGCCATCTTGTGTGACGAGGCGGTCTTGCCTGGCAAGACCATCTTGTCTGACGAGACTGTCTTGTCTGACGAGACGGTGTTGTTTGACGAGACGGTTCTGTCTGGCGAGACTGTCCTATCTGGTGAGACTGTCCTATCTGTTAAGACGGCCTTTTCTGACGCCACTGTCTTGTATGGCGAGACCATCTTGTCTGACGAATTGCAGTGATACCTGAAGATTCGACACATCCAATTTTGAAAGCGCATTTAAGTACGCTGAATGCAAGAAGTGAATGTGGAAGGCTTGAGGTTCCAAATACCTTATAATCGCGAAGAGAAAAATTCCCTGTTTGCCTCATATGTCGAACGGTGATCTGAACTGGCCACAGAGATACTGCGATTTGATACCATGTGTCCTTTCTTGCCAGGGTATGTCAAATCTGTTTTAATATGAACAATCTCGAACCATCCCACAACTCAGGGCAAAAGTTAGACGTGACATGGGTCAAATTGAAGCGGAACTTTGCTATAGAGTCGTCGAAAATTTTGTCACAGAAAGTATTGTTTCCCACATGCGAGTCTTCTGATTTCGTGGATAGCAATATTGTTATGAAGATATGGATATGAGGAGCAAACCAAGCTTAATAGCTTTTTCCAGTTTAAGCGAATATTTATCTCTACTTGTTGCTTTACATTACAGGTGGCAGCACAAGAGATGTTGAGAACGGAGTAAAAAGATATTTATGCTCGACTATGCCATGATGTAGCCCATATACGCCACTGTAATGGACTTCATTATATTTACCGCTTCATAGTGATACTGTTGTCCATCAGTCCAAGGTGCACCTGTTCATAACGACACTGCTGACCACCATATCAGAAGATCCACATGTGGCAATCGAAACTTCGCCGTCTACGGACGTTCCGATGCAGTTGAAAGCGAAAATATCGATTTCCGTTAAATCAATAAAGTTACAATGTTTAATATTCTAAATAACATTCTTATAAATTCTGTTTGTCTTCTCGTTTCTAAAAGTTTGTCTTTTAAGTTATAGCGTATATACTCTGTGTATCATTGGGTCGAGGTTAACATAAAAGTTGAAGGTGCAACTACCGACAGATGATTATGTCAGACAATAATATGCACCGTGGAATATTAAAATCATTTTATAAAGGTCTGAAACTTGACTTATTGGCGAGTATAAAGTCGTATGAAACTTGGGTATAATGATAATTAAGGTGCCCTTTGAACATTTTGACAGCTGGTTTCATTATGAACCTTATATATTAATTACTGCAATTATGCTCTCCTTGTATAATATACTATTTTCATTTTAGATCGCAACTTGACTTATCAAAATTAGTTGTTTTTTAACTTAGAAAATATTGCATCTCCTTATTTCCTAGAATTGCTGTCTACTTTTATCTCCCAAAGAGCATTGCACATTCCAGGATTTTAATTCAAAAATTTTCCTTTTGAGGGTGCTTTTGTTTATTATAAGATTTCGAACCGAGCTTGGCTTAGAATTAATTAGAGCAATTTTATTTATTAATATTGAACATTACTCTTTTCGAAACATTTCTGGGTTTTCCCTCAAGTGATGAGTATTACAGTAAATGTTTGGATGGTTTAAATTTTATGATTTATCTCTGAACTAATATTCATTTGTGTTCGGGTAACCTAAAACGGCTTCAACAAAAAGTGTTGCTGGAAAGGTACTGTGAAAGGATTATAGGGTTTCTGGAAAATCCGATTATTTTGTAGGTAGATGTAAATAATACACGCGGAGTGGAATTTGCGCGAGTGGAGCACTCATACTAATAAAATAGGAACATTTCAGTTAGCTACAATTGAGTGATTTAATCCAAGAGAGAAGTGAAGTGTTACACTTTTATTGAAATTGATGTACATGGCCGGGGTTATTAAATAGTTTAAACTGAAACGAGAACCTGTTAATTGCTTTTTGTAAATAAATTACGTGAGTTATTTAGAATGGAATCCTGAAGAAAAGATGAAGAGAAGAAAACAAAAGTTGGCATTCCTGATCCAGGAGTTCAGTACCCAAAAGAGAAATGTGTGGTTTTCCTATCATAGACCACCTACAGAATATGGTGGTTTAGTACTTTATTATATAAAGCATTTTAGCACGAGTCGCTCTTCCTCTAATTTCTAAATCAATTTTATATGCGTATCGTACAGATAGCATATATCTCGAGTCGAATTAATACTCCATCCAACATTGTTTGCCAGTATTTACCTAGAATGCGTTTTATTAGAAGCTTCCTAACATCAGCTTATATCGACTATAGGATTTTGATTTAGGGAACTCTCTGGTGATAATTTCGGTGTCAGATGTGGTGTTGAAATAAACTAGTTTTCCTTCATACTGTTGCGAAATTACTCGTTCGATTTTCTTTGCTTCACTATTCACATACGTGTTCCGGCCTCAATCGCACAAACACTACAAATATACTTACTTTTTTCGTTGCTTTGCATACAATCATAATCACTGTTGCATCATTCCATTCCTCAGCCTCCTGGCAACGTGACGTCACTCTCGGAATAATACAGAATGCATTGAAGCTCAACATCTAGAATTGCCGTGTCAACATCATAGTAAGATATATCTTTATGCAGATATTTTCACTCGTGCACAACACCCTTGGATCCTGAACAACTTTTATAAATGAATGTCCTGTTCAAATCCTGGTTCTACTTCTAAAAATGCAGATTTGTACATTTCTTTGTGCCTAGTGATCCTAAAACGTTCTTTAAGCAGATTTCTTTATTGTTTGTGCTATATAGAAATTGACAGTCTTTTTTTGTGTGATTTTAGAATATTTTTTCAACTTAATTTGTTCTGTGCTGTCAAATTAATGTTATACTATTTGAATGTTTCACAGAAAATTTCTGTAGCTCTGGGGTAGCGTGCAAATTTCTCAAATGAGGTTTCATTGCGTCTCTATTGACGTTTTAATTTATCTATCTTCTTCACTAATTCTGAACGGAAAGCATTATGTTCTGCAACACGGACTACCTTATTTGGTATATTTCATCTTGTTTAATAGAACATTGACCAGCCTGTGAGTTAAACTATTGTTAGGTTGTGTCCATCTGTTTTTTAGGTTCTGTGAATGTACTTCTTTCCTATATATGCCAAATTTTACGGTTTTGTATCTTCTGATTACTCTTTAGTATATGAGATGGATTTTATCTTTTCCTTTTCAAACAAAAGTATTGTGGAATACTCAGAAGAACCCACAATTTGTTGCAATAAATTGTGGGTTTTTAAAATTTACACAAAAACCGTTGAATCTATTGAAATACGCCAAAGGAAAAAGTTGTTTATTCAATTTTCTATGAAGATAGTCATAAATCATGAACCTTCAATGAATAATTTTTCAGCCAGGTGATGATAAATATTTTTTTCTAAAAAACTATAAACTTTTCAACATTTTGGTATTAGACTTTCTTGTTATTCACAACATGAGAAATTCGCTGTTAAAGTCTGGCGGATCATTTCACTTCCACTCTTTAAATACATGTTCTTTAAATAAATTTCCCTTTGCTAGCTGCAATGACCCAGGTAAAAATCTTTTGCTCGCCTATTTTTTTAAAATAAATCTACCACCGAGAGCTGCCGGAAGAAGAAGAAACCTAAGCACCTGCCACCCACCCACGGTCTAGAATACCTCGTCCCTTACAACTTCAGCTAAACCTTTTCTTATTTTATACCGCACTAGATTTCAAAGAAGCTCATGAAAAGATCTGACAGGAATGGAGAAAATGAACTGCTCATAGATAATCTTGATGTTTGCAGAAATTTCCATTAAGTGCAAAAAGGACTATTCAATGCAGATGTTCGTTAAGTATAAGTGTTCTTTTATAATATCGTGGTCCAACTGTAGGAACTGAAGCCATGTCTGCATCTAATCCACCAGTTTGTCTCTTGGTACACTTTACTGCAGTGATTTCAAATGGTAAAATTTATCAGTGGGAATGGAGAATCACTTTAAGCGGTAGATAAGTGACGAAACTTCCTGTTTAAGATAAGTAAGTTTGTCTAAATGCAAACGAATAACGACGAATATCTCAGAAATAGTTACTCCACAAAAAAGTCTACCTTAACGAGATCTGTGTTTCTATGCAGCGAGTCTATCTCTTACGCCTTTTCAGTATGCAAAAATCATCCAGAGGAAGGAGACTTCCGAGCCTATTACCAGGAAATTCAATTTAGGCATTCATTTGTTAAGAAAACTCGAAAATATTACATTTTAATTAAAATGATTAGAGAGATTTTGAGAAATGGCTGGGTATAGGGGCGGATTCCTCCCACCCCCCCCTCCCCCACCTCCTGATTTCATACGATTCATCCCTACCACTACTACGTTGCTAGGCAACACGCGGCTCCTTTCGGGACAGTTCGAGAAACTTCGAGCGCAGGCCTTGGTGGCGAGAAACTTTGCAGAACGTATATTTCCAGAAAAATCGTTGGTGCCCAATCCTCGCATATAAAAGCGAGTTGACACGGAGAGAGTCAAGTTTAGGTCAGTTTAAGAGAGAGTTAGTAGAATTATCAGAGCAAGCTGTGTACAAAGGACACCAAAGAAAATCTTCGGCGTATTCTGTATCGTTTTCTGGGGTCTTTTGGCACTGGGCGCTCATCAAGTTTACCCCTTAGATTTTAACCGTTTATCAACAGCATAAACTTTTATTTCGTTTCAACGTCATTTTGTACACTTGGTTGTGGTTATTGACGTAAGCATTCACAAAGAGTGGCACCCCTTTGCACCGTGGTCTACATCATAACTTATGTGACGTAGAAGCGAGGTGCAGTGAGATTTTCTTTGATACTCTTTGCACAATTGAGCAGTGCAAGCTCACGAGTTGTGAATTGTGATTCAGTTTTAAATAAATAGAGTGACAAATAATTGGACTTGTAATTTGTCAGCTATTCTCTGTGCATCATTTAGCCTGAGGTGAAAGTTCACTAAATAATCGGAATAATTATTGGAGACAAAAATAAATGAGATTACTCCCTTATCCTGGTTTCATACCCGATGTAGAGAAATACACTTTCACAAAACTGTTTTGTAGAGAAGCGAGTAGAGAAAGTCACGTGAATGTGAAAAATAACCGTTTTGGTTCGCTGTCATTTTATAACACGATGTTAATACCAGCATATATTAACACACTACAGCATAGTGTTGCCATTTGGCAACGAAGACTTTAAGTCTTATATAATATTGGCATATGATAGCTAATAGTGTTATAGAAGCATCAATTTCTTTCAGTATTATCGTAGTTTATTTTATTTCTCCTTTTCAAAACCTAAAACCCACGAAATTATAGCCAAATCCACACGTACCATCTCGCCGTTTAGTTAACGTGGGCACACCCCATCCTTAACAACGGCCACATTTGATTGCAGTCACTGGGATTGTGCTCTGAATGGATGGCCAGTCCATTTTTACTGGTCTATAACTATCATGCCTATTTGAATTACTTTAAGGTGCCTGACTGATATAACTAAACTGGTTCAGGTATTAGAACAAGAGTGGCATATGTAGCATAGAGGGCTGTCTCTTTCCTCCAAGCATGCTTAATACCAATTCTCATTAGTACAGGTTGAGATATTGAGGAACTTCGTATGATATAATCGGAAGTAAGCAAGTGGAATTTGACGTCAGCAGTTTGTGTGTTGTATGCAGTTGGTAATATTTCAAAGTTTATCTAAATCTCACAAGCATGGCATTTAATCCTCTTATTAAACATCTCAGATCCAGCACTCTCAGTTTTAAAGTTTGCATCCAGCACATCTTCTTAACTGACGTAAAACTCTTCTAAACATGGTGGCTGCCTGCTCCATATTTTATCTCTCCCATTTTTTATAATTTAGTTTCAAGAGTTTTATCTACGCGTTCCCATCAGTGGGGAAGGCTTTTCGCAATGAAGGAAAGTTCTCTAAAAATACATGTAAACGTTCGCTTTTTCTCTGCAACTGCATAAATTTACATTTATTTGCTAACTCTACTTTATTCTTTTACCACAGTATGAAGTATTACGGTGTAATTTGAACATAAAATACTGGGAATATTGGTTAATACCTAATTAAGAGGTAGTGTTTGTGAATTATTGTGGTCAATAAATGATTGCTTTCGTCGAAACACAATTCTGGACCAATTTCATATACAACGGGTTCAATAAATCTCTGAACCTTTAATTTAAGGGACTGCTATATAACGAAAATGTCCAAAATGTAACGTTTTTAGTTGCTTCTTCATCTTGGCTATCTTACCACTATTGCTTAGCTGATTGCATCCTCTTCATATATCCAGGCCAATACAATTGTTTATTTTCAGTCCTCTTGCATAGAAAGTTGCAGTTCCTTAGTATTCTTTTGTTTCTGGCTCTATCTCTACGAGTTAACCTAACTATCCTTCTAAAACACTTAATTTGTAAGACATATGACTACACTTACGTCACTTTTCATGGTTGAAGTCCGCGCACTGATAAGCCTAACACTTTTTTTTACAAATATTTGACAATAATTGACATTAGAAGCTCTTACAAACTTCTAAAACTAAACGCATGCTCTAATTACAGTGATTAAATATGCCAGTTATATGAAGCTGATTGGAAATTCGACATAGAAGATTAATCTACAAATGTAGGTTAAAAAGAATGGCGCATCATTTCTCTTTTCAAACATTAAAATCTGGGACTCGTTTGATTGTTCTCTGGAATCCCAATATTTTATAATAGAGTGTTCTGTGATTTTATGACTAACATGGAACTTGGGAAGAGTCGAACATTCCCGTTTCCAAAAACGGGAACAGCAATGAAGAAACTAGACCACTACATAAAGAATATTTTCTAATATTGAGAAAGCAGCAAGTTTTACCTCTCTTTACAGCCAATATTACCAAGCTAATGAATTTTAGAACGCAGTTAAAACAATGGAGAACGAAATACTTCTCAAAACTACGTCAGGATTTGACAGTGTCATATCATTTTTTCTCCCGCTCTCTTCTTTTATGTTTAATGTCCTTTAACTGGTAGATTATATCGAACGAAGAATGTTTGAAACGGGTAAAATGATGCTGAAATGAGCTGCATTTCAAAGAGTTTATAGTTACCTGACTCCTCTCAGGAAAAGCGAAAATCCGAGCAAAAGGAAACCTTATTCAGATAACTTACTCTGAGATTCGAACACGACACTACTTCTTCATTTTCCTGTTTCGGGTTGTTTCAACAGATCTTTTAGAGATGAACATGACCCATCAAAATGTAGGAATATATCAGATGATTTTATAAACGAGTCTGTTGTGTAATTTGAAGCATTCTGTGTGACTTTCTTTGAAGCTAGCAACTTCAGCAAATGTATTGAGAATTCTCATCCCATTTGTCAGTTATGCAAAAGGTATTTAAAAAAGATTTCTTCAGAGAATATTCCCAGAATATTCAAGGCATCCGTTTCACTCGTAATGAATGTTTGCTATTTTAATCAGAATCGTAATAGTTTTGATAAAAACAATTTTTTCAAAATTGTTTCTGTAAAGAGTATTTTAGGGTAGGGGATTTTATTAAAGTTTTGTGCCGCATCCTTATAAGAATAGGTTTTCTGAGAGTCTCAAAAAAGAATCTTCAGTTACATCCCGATATCGAATTGTTGGATGAAATGCAATGTTTTGTCTATTATGTACGTGGTAGAGAAGGTCTCGTATAAGCAACAAAAAGAAAACAGTACGTTTTACGATTTCTTCTTCCTTTCCGTCACAACTACATTTTTTGGTACTCATTTGATATGAAACATTCTAAGAGCAGATTCCTCAATACGCCTCGCGGTTCAGTAAGTCAACATGCCTTCTGAGCCACAAAGATGGAAACTGCAATTTCACCTGCTGCATATTCTACTAACCAAACAAAATGTAAACCGAGCTTTTCGATTTGAATATCTCCAGAATAGAAGCTGGTTCACACAGATAACAAAAACAACTTCATAGCCTGCAGGGATTTTGCTGATAAAAATAGCAGTCTCTTCCAATCGAGATGACAGACAGCAGGTGTTGCGGCTGTCGAGATAATCGATTGCTATCGATCTGACCCAATTTTTTATTTTTTCGCTTCTCACCGTCCAATAGTAAGGCGAGAGCTGCAGTAAACTTGATTTCCTTTCGAAATACTCTGCTTCGCTTTCGGGAAACAATTTATATAGAGCGGGGCTTGATTTTGTTTGTGATCACTGAAGTATCTATCCAACGAGAAATTGGTTTAGGCACATAAAATGACAGCAAGGATCATGCGACAAAATGTATGCAATCAACTTAGTGATCCATGCGGTCGTGCATTGAAGACAAAGGGGGTTATAAACTGTCAAACTAGTAGCAGTCCTAAGTATACATAATGTATTACTGGTTGTATGGCTCCATGACAAAGTACGGATAAGGGGAGTGACAAAATCAGCAGTTATTTTTGGTGGCTTCGAGCGTTCCAGTCTAAAGCACGTCATTCCTTTCCTTCTATATATAGAAGGTGGGAGATAAGAATAAGCTGGCTAGCAGATACAGGCGTAAAAAATACTAAGTATTAAATTTCGTTTCGGTAGGTTTAATCCTATAAAAATGTAAATTTTTCAGCGATCTTAATGAGCTGATGATATTAATCCTCGCACATGCCAGTGGCCTGTGTTGTGTCCGAACTTGGAGACAAGCACTGCCCTCAGATATAAACAAAACACTCGCTCAGTGCGTTTACCATACCGCTAAGGTGGCCACTATCTCGGACAAATACCAGGAATCGAAATGCTACGCCTAACAGATATGGATGTTATTGAAATGATGCGTGCCTTCAGCTAATAATGAACATTCAACAGTCGAAACCAGGTGTTTTAGGATTGAAACAAAGTTCACATAAAGGGAGACCGAGTTTCCCAATAATGCATATTATTATTAGTATTATCATTAGACATCAAGAGCCAAAACAATAACTGCTTTTAATACATAAATAAGTCTTCCTCTTCATTTGTCTGAAATAATTGCGGTATTTTGTAGATTATTAAGATGAAATGAAACTAATAAGCTCATTGCCATAAATGACAACTAAATCTGCCACCCCACCCACCAATGCTTATACCTGGCACTCGAACTTTTTGCCTCTCGTTTCCTTCCCCCACATTTTTAGTAATGCCAGGGAATATAATCTCCCTTGCACCCTGTGACAAAAACCACACACCAAGTATATATGTACATATGTATATAAACCTCCCAATACTTGTCTATACTTCTTTCTCTCCTTCCAAACACCCCAAACATCGATCTTCGTCCCATTCGTTGAATCACAGGTTTAATATAATCGCGGTAATGTGTTGCATATCTATTTCTTCAGTCATTTATGCATTAGCTTAACACGGTTTGCCTATTTCTAGCGTATATCATTTTCCTCGAGCTGTTTTTTGCGTTTTTATGCACCCACTTCGTGACACCGCTCGTCACGCGACTGTCAACACGTGCACTGAAGTTTCAGCATGCACATTAGTCTGCTAATATGCAAAGTGGAACCTTAGCTCCTAGCTGTCTAAAAGGCAATAACAATACTGCTGCCTTTCTCAACCAAATACAGTTTTAACGCTCTAATGCATCGCGTTGCCCTTTAGTAACAAAGATATTCAAAGTGTTAAAATATTGTAACAATGTTTTGCTCTATTTTCATATTATATTGGCACTTAACACTCAAAAATCAAAATCCATACAATAGTAGTCTAATATAACCCCATCATCATCGTTTTAGTAGCGCCGTCGGACATTTTATTGAAATCTAACAATGATTATGAATCTGTGAAAGCTGGTTAGTTTGATATCTTCCCTTATGCAACTTATTTCAAATGCAAATACCTGTTTTTCTTTCGATATATTGCAAATGCTCCTTGATACAATGATTTGTAAATAAGAGTATGCATTCATTTAAATTATTAATTATTTGTTTATACATTCATTTATTTTCATACGTAATGACGCAATTAAATGGTGACGAAATGTGTTTTGTGCGTACGGAAATGTATTCACTCTGGGTCTCTTTTCCACAACTGGTAAACCGTAAGAGATAGACCAAATCTTACTATACAAAAATGTAGATCTTGTTAAAACACAGTTTATCTTTGAATTAATTTTTTGTAGAGTGAACCATTCCTTACTTGTGTGAGTTTTGGTAAACTTTTTCTTCAAATGGAAGATAGATATTCATTTTTATAAGTTAGCCGTGCAAAGAGAACATAATTTGAAAGCTTTAAAATATTTGACTATCGCTCAAAGCCTAGGTACTATATTCCCAAATTCCCAATGCACCTACAAGGAAATAAGCAACAAGATAATTTCTGCAAATTTTTATCTCAACTAACACGAATAACATAGAATAATAATAATTTATAAGAATGGTTAGTACAAGAGTAGAGAGTCATGTGAGTGCAACACATCAGATTTTTTTCCTTTGGAACAGTTGCTCATCGGCAATGATGTTTCCTTTTCTTAGTGTCTTTGTAGCTTTTTGAATTATTTCTCTTGGATTTTCTTTTTAAACAATAAATTCACTCTCTCGTTCATATTTCCAGACTCTAGGCAGTATGGGGAATAATCCTTATAATACTCCAGCCGGGAATCGAACCCGGATTTGAAAGTTAGCATACTAGCCACCATAGGGACAGTAATATATTTCTTTTTAATTGAGATAAAGTTAAATTATACATTTTTTGTATATATGGAGTTTCAAATTGGATGTTCTTTGCATAACCAACAAAAATATAACAAAATTACCATTACACAACACACACATCTACTTAAAAGCACTGTCCACGAACCTGGCACTTGTGTATAAAACTTCATTTACTTGCGTAAACAAAGCCAAATAAGGAAAACTCGTACATTTCCTAGTAACGGATGATCCTGGTTAATACCAGCGAAGTAAAGCTAGGTTCAATATGCAATGCATGCACTATTAAAACATGAACACACAAATATCCTTTGAAAGCTACAGCAATATAAATGGTACTCATGTTGTATTAACACTGATGGGTATACGCTCAGAATAGTCACCTATTAACTCTCATATGTCTTCAATAACGCATACAGCTTAGAGCTGATATTGCTGATAAAGCATTTTTAGATGCAGGTAATGCTTATCGCTTACTATGCGTTTAATTTCCACCATACCTCCTAGTGCATGAATTATTTGATCACATTTGCGACTCTGTTCCTCTAGCGGTTTCCCAAACCTGTATGTAACTGGCACGTAAATGAAAGCTTATTCCTATATTTTCTTCGTGTTAGTTGAGATAACGTTTACAGATATCGTTTTGCTTATTTCTTTGTAGGTGCAAGGGGAATGAATATTTAGAATACAGTAGGCTTTGAGCGATAGTCATGTCGTTTTACCTTTGAGATTCCGTTCTCTTTGCACACTTAACATATAAAAAAATGAACAACAATGTTGCATTTCATGAAAGTTGTTTTCCGAAACTGACACAAATAACAAGAAATATCTCCAAAATGGTTCGCTCTACCAACAAATTTATTTGAACATAAATTGTGTGTTTTAGCGAGATCTACATTTTTTGTACAGTAAGATTTAGTCTATCTCTTACGAGTTATTAAAAATTCTTCCAGAGTAAACAGGACCACATAGGCTATAGCCAGAAAATTCAAAATATACATTTCATGTGTCATACAAATATCTTAAGCATATGGAATTTTAATCAAAATCGTTAGCCATTTTCAAGAAAAACGATATTTTCTAAAAATGTTCCAAGTAAAGGGTAGTTTAGTGTGGGGCTGTTTTCTTCAAAATCTTTGTGTCGCATTCATGAAAGACATTGAACTTAAATACTAACTTTGGTTTTCAACCGGCTTTTCGTTTTTGAGTTATGCTGCCCACAAACTGACAGACACATAGACACAAACGTATATTTTTCTAAAAATGCTTATTTTGGATTCAGGGGACCTCAAAACATATTTCCGGTGAAATCTTGACATCGAATGTTGGGTGGAATACAATACTTCCCCTACTTGCCAGTAGAGAAAGTAAATACCCCTATCGACAATGTAAAACCACGAAGAACCTAAGTCAGATTGAGAAGTAGACAACAATCGAACCTGGAACCTCTCGAATACGAACCTTGTACATTACCACAGAGTAATCTCGTTCGACCATATTGGCTAAGAAAAAACTGCAATTCCTATGGTTATATAAACAATAACCTTCCCTAGAAAGATAGTAAATTAAAAGACCAATCTTCTTCTCTGTATATATTGGTTCCTACAAAAGAAAAGCAAAAACTCAATCAGTTCCCTTTTATTTTCTTTGAAGGTTATATAGAAATGAAACTAAGAAAGAAAGCAGAAAAATGAAGAAGAGGAACCGACGTTCCCTTCATTTGTCTTTACTTCTCCAGCATGGTCTTTAGATTTTTATTTCCTTTCTTTGTTTTCCTTCTGTCCTTTCGTCAAGGAAAACATTTTCTTATTTGCTTATGCATTCTAAAATTATTCCCCCGAGATATTATTTCACTTTGGGAGAAATAATCCTTAAGTTAGAAACTCCAGCAGAATCTTATATCAACAGTCGCAGTGGAAAACGGAAAGATAAGGTTAGGAAATGAACATATTGGAATGAAAATGAAAGTATGTATATCTCAATTGTTGTGGATTTATTGCTTGCAAGGAACTTGATTGATAAACAACTTTGATTTATTGCAGATAGAGCCTGTTTTTGGTAACACCAATCCATAAACGCACCCATTGTCTAATTACTTTTTGTCTGTTTATTTCTCTTCTAAAACTGAATTATAAAGCTCGTTTGCCGTCTTTATCTTTAACACAATAAATAACTGTTGTATGTTCTTGTAATCTTGGCATCTACTTCACTGTCTTTCAGTTCTATTCTCTCTGTGTCAACTGCTTCCGTCGATACACTCACACTCGCTCAAACAGGCTTAACTAAACACTGCTTCATACAACAAACATTTCCGACTGTATGATGATAAATTCTCTCAACACCAATTTGCTCCAATCAGCTTCCCATTCAATATATCCGCCAACTTACTGGTGTATTATTCCTTACAGTCGCCCACTCACACTCTGAGAGAAAGTTAGCGAGCATCGAGGACCGAGATATTGGAGACGATGTCGAAGGTGACGTATACAAGGGAAGACTTATCAGGTCTCTATGTGACTGGCCTGGGAAACAGTTCAGGGACATAAAAGCATGTAACAATCAATGTGAAATGAAGAGATGGTGCAGATACTGATTCAAAGAGTATCACTTCGTTATACAAAGCAATAATACAACGTAATTCTGCTTTCTGAAGAAGGCGGTGATGAATTATTTGCATGTGCCATTGATTTGGAATAGAAAATGCTTTATTAATCCAGTGGGTTGACTTGAACTCAGGAAACAGAATACCAGAGGTTGGAGCTATGTTTATCTGTACCAACGTGTATTATTCTAACCGCTCCATTGTCGCTGGGCCGCACATTTACAAGCAGCAGCGTGGGGTAGATTGACCTTGAGCCGATAGTCACTTTTGAGGAAAGATAAATTACCGAAAAATCTTTCAATGTAAAGGGTTGTTTGGGATGGAGCAAGTTTCTTGAAAATCTTAGCGTGGCATCCTTGGAAAATGACTTCTAGATCATCGTCCCGAGAATAGTAAAGAATCAAGAATCAGACTGCAGCAAGTCGAGGCAACAGGGACTACAAAAATGTAAAATTGTTATTTATTTCGTATTAAGTACAAAACAGTTTGCTAAAGCTAAATAACGCGACAACACTATACAACCCATCAAAGAGTGGAATGTAATACTTCACCTATTTACAATACGTAGCAGAGAAAGTAATAGACTTTATAACAATAATTCTTTGAAGAATGAATAATGAGACTCGTGTAAATACAATATATGTTTATCGTTAATAATGATGTCAATGCGCAGGTCAGCTTTAATCTGTAATAATCGCTGAACATTGAGCGGATTGTCTGATGGCGTTTACGTGCCAGGAAATGCTCTACCTGCTGACGCATACCCTGAGGACGCGGGCTCTATGACAATAGACTAGCGGGGCTGTGGGTGACAGTAGAAATGTATACTCTGGAAATTAGAAGACACCAGCCTCTTTTGTGGCACGTAATCACCTGCAACTTCTCCCTTTCACTGACTGCGTCTTTCATTTTTCCTTCTTATGGGCTAATTCTTCGAAAATAAGGCAAGAAAATGACTTCTGGTTGAACATCTGCACTGAAGATGTACTATTATGGAATTTATCCCATTTCTATCTTTGCCACTCCTTTCAGTAGTGATTTCGTTACTCCTAGTAATTAATTATAAAACAATTTAAAAGCGTTCTTTACTTTCGTGCTTGCTTCTGTTATCTCCGAAATTTCTATTGCAGCTATTGATTGCATTAATGCTTCTAAAATTCTCTATAGCCAATTTATTGACATTCCTGGTACTTTGTACTTATATACTCTTAACCCCATCATAACTGCTATCCCTTTTCTATTGTTTTCTTATTGTATACTTCCCATACTGTTTTGAGTGCTACCATTTCGTATTTCCCATGATCTGCAACATTTATCTATACCGATGATGGCTTTTTATAGACCTATTACTGTTTTTACCCCCACCACTAGAGCTGCATATAGTAGACAAGCTGCTCCTTTGTCCATTATTGTCCAACAATGCGGTTTTTTTTTTCTTTTTTACATTCTCTGTACTGTTCATGTGGAAAATATGTCGAATTAAATTGTACTGAGATAACACTTCTGCCTTTCTTTCCACAAGTAACACAAAATGTTATTGGTCAATAAATTCCTTTAACCACCTTTATGAATTATCTGCCTACTCATTTCCCATATAATTTCAGCATTAATGCTTATCTATTCATTCTATCAGAAACTTTCTAAAAATCCATGAAACCTTGCTCTTTATTAGTGCCTTGCCATAGCCTAGCGAGTTTGAACAGCGGAGTGCTTTTCAACGGTTATAGCGTGGCGTCAGTCATAAAATAAACGAACACTTATAACTGTCGAAGGGAACAGAAGTAAAATTTGTTGGAGCGTCGAAGTACGTGAAAACCAACGGAATCAAAGTGATCATCGTAAGGCTTATTTATAGGTATAACTGTGTGAATAGTGTTACTTGGTTGATAAATTATTTGGTAATACACGTACATTGGTCGCCAACGTCTCAAGTGAAAACAATGAATGATTGAGACTTTAACAACAAAATGTGTGTTATTCTTTCAAAATCACGCACGCATACCCAAAGAGAGAAATCTCATAGCTTCTATCGGCGGCAAAGGGCTAATTCCAGGAAACTCGAGACACTAGTAAGCGGCATAAGGTATTGTTCCTTCAAACAGTTCACGTTTGACCGTCAAAGTTCACATCAACGTTAAGCAACTAAAATGTTGCTTCTATTGAAGGACTAGTGCAATCTTTCTAATGAGCGCTACAGCCCAAGGGTTCTAAATTGTTGGCAGGTGCTTGGGTCTGAAGAGAACCATGTAGTGATTTAATATACTCGTTGCCTTTTGACTTTCCGGAGCATCCAGCAGTAATCTGCAATCATTGATTTATTTCAATGATCCTGATATCTCCGTTCCATTTTTCGTTTGTTTCCAGCATATTTGATTGCGTTGAGGAATACTTTCATGTTTGTATGACCCCCCTTCATATAAACTGCATGACCAACAGGAATAGAAGGAAAACGGTTGTTGTGTGTTGCTTTCGAACTTACCTTGCGCGAATCTATGAACAGATTTCATTCTATAGAAACTGGTAAAGTACCTGAGTGTGCAATAGGTTGAGTGGTAGATTGAAGGTTCAAGTATTGAATTGTTCTTTTCGTCATTGAGAATAAAATATATCCGTACTTATACCCCTAATAGTCGGTGTGTGTGAAATTGTGGTGGTTTAGCTCGTGCGTAAGAATTGTGTGATATGTGATTTGATATCTCGTGCCACACGTTGGGCACCACTTTTATACATGTACAAATTCATAACCTGCGAAAGATATAAAAATTGAATTTCATAAACTTCTGTCACTTCAACAAATCCTGTAGCAGATACCAAATATCTTTGCCCCGTAAAATGTTCAATGTTTTGTTTAAATAGCAGATGTCAGTTTAAAACAACCCATTACGAGAGCAGGAAATAAAGTTAAGTGGCCGGTGGGCAGCCAGGAAGTCGGGAGAAAGGATGTGTAGTTACATTGTAGTAGGCACGAGATCAGAGGGCAGTGGTATCAGATTTCTCTTTACTACCAGAGAGAGATTTCCGCAGGTTACCCGGCATGCACTGTGTCCCGCTGTCCTTCTCTGGCTGAATGATTCATGGCCAGCAGAAGCTTAATCTTTAAGGTTTTAAAGCAGCCGTATATCAAGTTGCAGGGCTACGAGGCGGATTTCAACCCTTTACACGTGTCCGCTCAAACTTTGGCGTTTTTGTCTCGCTCCCTTCCCCTCTACATTCAGTAGGTTTAATTAAAGTGGTCAGTTATTGCCCGCAATATCTCATAATCTTCTGACATCAGGGTAAAAACCTTTATTATGCATGGCGTGCAAATATGCTTCATTCTAAAATATTCCCTCTTATGATTCATTATGTGAACCTTTCATATGAAAAATCCAATAAACGGCGGGGACACCTAAAACTGGAATGTCAGTTCCATATAGGACGAACCGGGTACTGGACCTTTGATGCATTTTAGCTTCTATGATAATAATGTACAATGAAGTGAAAACTTTGTAATCGATTAAGTGGCGAAACAATTCCCTTTCAGTGACACTAACAGGCTCGCGCGTATCGAATCCTGCAATTATATTTCATGGTATATCAGTCGTTCAGTAATATACATGTTATTTCCGTCGTATATATTTATATATTTTTTTATTTACAGGAACATATTTAATTCGTTTATATTTGCAAATTTCTTTTAATTAATCGTAGTATCTATTTTGATTTAGCGACTTTCCAGTAGTTTTGTTTAGCGAATTTTGGCTAAGATAGTTGGCATCACTGATATGTGGATCACTAGCATGCTTAAACATGATGGGTGCAGTAGAAAATGTTCACGTAGCACATATATTTCGTGTGCAGACCATAAAAGTGATTTTATTTTGAGCTGTTTTTAGTAAAACAAATCCTAACTTGATATACATTCGTGAAATGGAACATCGTTGTTCATTTTTTATATGTTAACCATGCAAAGAGAAGGGAATCTCAGAGCTTTAAATGATTTGACTATCTCTCAAAGCCTACTGTATTCTGATATTCCCCTTGCAATTACAAGGAAGTAAGCAATAAGATAATTTCCGCAAACGTTTATTACGACTAAGGTGAACAAATTATAGGAATAAGAGTTTGTAAGAGCGGTTAGTAAAAGAGAAGAAAAAGTCATGTGAGTGCAATACATACTATTTTTATATAAACTATATGAGCATTGTAGGCGCGCGCCCTGTGTTTACATCTTGAGTCACCCTCTCTTCTTCGACATAGACAAAAAACGGTCACACTAATCCGTCGCTTAGATATCAGTAAACAAATCCGGCTATAATATTAAAGACTGCTAATCCTTAAGGGGTATAATAGAAATGAGTTTTTTTATCATTAAAGATGCATACTAGGGCTTATTAAATTTTCACATGACTTTAATGAAAAATCTGAGAATAGCCTGTTATATGATCGTTCAAAACAGTCTTGTTCTTCCTTTACATAAACAGCGCTATTGTGCGAGAGGACCATCTACTGTTAAGGCTGCTAGCGTATGAAAATGGGTTCCTTTCTGCTCCGAGAACAAGCGTTTGATGGCCACCAACCTCTCCATATCGCGTCGGTGTCACCAAATTTAGCTTACGTTTGCACAGGGACATCCTCCAGGGAAATGCCGCATCCCCTTCACTTTGCTCCTGAGATAAGTGAAGTTTTTAGCATCGTTCCATGCACTGCCAAGAATTTGGCTTTTTATCTCGGAGCAGTATTTCATTTGTGTAATGATGTATGGTTCCTTTCTGGGCTGCTGGCTACAACATTGTCTGAAGATTAAATTTTATTGCTTTGCTCACATCTATCTTCAGCTCTCTATTTTAAAGCTTTTAACGTCCCATGCCGACTGTCATAGGTCTCATAGACGATTAATAAAATAAAATTATGGGCCAGAGAGAAATGTTTGAGAATAAATGGTTAGCATATGAAAGTTACAGAATCTTATGAACTGGTTGACTATATAAGGTGAGGCAGTATTTCCGCGTAAGCCTTCCAGAATGATTTAATACGAAATTATACAGGCGGCAGAAAAGCCTACTGATACCATAAATTGTAAATATAGTTAGTAAAGACTCAGTTCAACTGTCTTTTTTTAATGGCTTGATTCGGCATTGCAATAGAAATCTTAAATGTCCGCAATAATTTGAGTGATTTCTGAGTTTAAAGTGAACTTCAAACGGATATTTATAGTGGTGGAGAAAGATAGAGTGACAGTGCATCAAGTAAGTATAAATTCTGCGACGTGGCACTAATAACAGCAAAGATATTGACTTATAAAAATCTGTAATCCGTGCATGCAGACCCGTAGTGAGATTAAAAATGACGCCAAGCCATATGACTACATAATTTGTGTTAATAGACAATCTGTTCATTTAAAAGTTTAAATAAATTCAATACTTTGTAGTTAATCTCATTTAGTGATTGACTGATATATTCATTGACCCGTACTGCACCCGAGATGTATAAAAATTAGATTAAAAGAGTCGTTCATGCTCATCGCTGATCTATCGGAGAAGCGACAAACCATATCATTTCTTACTGCATTAGTGGGAGCCACAACTAGTGGCTAAAAATTAATAAACACATCAGAAAGGTAATACCATTAACACTTATTTATTCCATTATATGAGAATTTTGAGTATAGATCATGGAAGTCGTTCTCCGTATTCTATGGAAAACATATTAAGAATAAAATTTTCTCAAAGTGACTGCAATGTTCATTAAATTAGCATATACTTAAGATAACTTTCTTTACAAACAAGAAGTAGCGTTTAAAACGCTCCTAATTTTGAATAACTTTTGCCCATCTGATAAACCGTAGTTAGATAAATATGTATTGCATTCACATGACTCTCCAATTCTTATATATTCTTTATCCTCTATGTTCATGTTAGTCGAGATCAACATTTGCAAAACTCTCATTGGTAATTTTCGTGTAGCTGCAAGGGGAACATGGGAATACAGTAGGTTTTGAGCGATAGTCAAATCTTGTAAAGCAGTTCGCTATATGACGGCCTTAAAATTCTGAGAGATATAAAGGTGAATAACGACCATCCATTTGAGAAAAGTATAAATATTGCAAAACTCGCACAAACGACAAGGAATATGCCCGAAATGGTTCACTTCACAAAAAATGCATTTGGACATAACTTGTCTTTTAATGGGATTTACATTTTTTACAGTAATATTTAGTCTATCTCTTACAGTTTAGCAGTTATGCACAAGTCATCATGAGTAAATATATATTTTAATCAAAATCGTTAGCTAATTTTGAGAATCAGAATTTTGGAAAAATTTCCCATGCATTTCCCATTTGTATTAAATCCTGGGATATTCTTTGCTCTTAAATGTCTTAAATGCCGCTTTTTCGGTCCCTTCGGATTCGTGTTAACGAGGTTATACTGTACAATACGGATGCTATTTCTGGTGAAATCTTGGAAAGCAATACTGCTCTACGCATTAAAGGCAGGTAGCGGTGAAAAGCCGGTTAAAAGATACAAATACTTGCAGGTTCTAAGATCAGAAGTGCGATCGGAACTTGTGCCTTGTTCAGTAATGTCATCCTCACTGATTTGATCATTTTGTTGCCCTGAAACCGCTCGTCTTAAAGTCTTTCTCTGGATTTCCCCTGCTGGCAAAGTGATCCAATAAGGTACATAATATTGTCTCCTCACCAAGGGCGAAAGTTTTTCTAGTAAAGGCCACGGTCTTTGTTATACATTTCCTTGCTGCATCTAACTTTTCCGGCTCGTATAAACAAAAGAACGGGATAGGAAGGGGGCTGGAAAAAAAAGTAAGTTAAAAAGTTTTCCCATGGGGAAAGGATCAGAAGCGAGACTTGGGTATTAGAGAACGCCCTACTGTCGCTGTTCATTATAACAAGTGCGGTAAAGCCCGCAATGTTACCAACATTCATCGCACGCACGCGCTTCTCTCCAAACTTTGTTACGTCGGTGTATCGCCTGGCCACAACGACGTTTACACGTTACGATGGGTGACAGTTGAAGGGTCACTTCCTACATTAATAATCTGGAATAGCAGAATAAGTGTTTAACTCCCCGTTTGTCGCTGAGGGTCTCCTAGGTTTATTTAAACGCATCAAAATAATGACCTTACTAGATCATCTAACACAGGGATGTCCAAGCTTGTCGCTTTGGAGAACCTTACGTAATGATTGGCTATACCCCACTTCATTCTTTCAGTCGGAGTATCCAGTGACGGACGTTTTTAAGTCCTGCCTTGAAATTTCTGGGAATGCCCTCGGAAGACCTCTGGATGATATTTGCTAAATGGTGAACAGCAAGAAGCAGGCAAAAGCTGAGTAAACTTGTTCCGAGATATTCTTTATTATTATTTGAATTTGTAATATACTTTTTTTCGAATAGGCATTTGTTATTAATTTTTTATCTCTTGGCCTTGAAAAGAGAACGATTTCAAAGGCGTCGCATAGCAACTAGCTCTTAAAACACTTCAGTATCGCTTAACGCCTACTGTATTCCCATATCCCCATTGTACCTATAAGGAAATTAGCAATAAGATGTTTTCCGAAAAGCTTATGTCCATTTGAAATAAATATATAGAGAAACAAGCATTTGCAAGAATAGTGCACTGAACTGCGCAACCTGCACTGGCTTCGCATGTTAGAAAGAAACAATCGCAGCATGAATCATATTACAGTTTATATAAGTTTACTTTCATTCCGCATGTGAACTTTCTTAAATTGTGTTGAGTCTAACACTGAACATGCAATCTCTTTGTGTGTGCAGTCTTTGCAACAACTTAAATTAATACCTGCTCGTGCTGCTGACAAAAAACAAAGCTTCTGTAAGCAAAACCTTTGTCCTGCACGTCAAGTTTCATCAACATGCATTTCTCTAGCGTAGCGTGGAAGGTAGAAACGTCTAAAAACTGTCGGAAATATATCCTGTCCCACATAAAAGAGAGGGAAAATACTGGAGAGTAGAAAGTCTAGAGAACAGTGTGACAGTCAAGAAAGTGTAGTCGTTTAAACAAAGTTTTCCCTACGCCAACACATCCCGTGCTAAATTTCCTATGTGTGAGTGTAAGCCAGGACAAACACGCGGGCTTTACATTTATACCCTGGTTTAGGAACTCCGTTATATCCTGTACCGCTCGCTCTCTGACAGTGGCTTTAATTTTGGGCCCGTGTGGGGAAACCCAAAGGAACCCGCAAATGGGTAATTAGGAGGCGGGAAAAGTTCTTCTTTTGCAGGAATATTCAGACTGGCGGTTACGTGCCACTAAGCCAGTTCTCGCGCGATATGGCGTACAAAAATTATGAGCTTAATTTACTGTCATTCCAGCAACGCAGGCACGAGAACTGTGTTATAGACATTCCTTTTAGAGGGACGTTAGTGTGTGTGTGTGTGCGTGTGCGTGTGTGTGTGTGTGTGTGTGTGTGTGTGTGTGCGTGTGCGCGCGCGCGCTCGAAGTGGAGAATAAACTACAAGGAGAATATTTTTAAAAATACTTTAGTCCTTCGATAAACATATTCTCAAATAATGCATTCAAAGGTATATTTAACATTTCTGCCACTAGTTGGATAATGCAATGTAAGAATCTGTTAGTTTCTTTACATTTTCAGTACTCTTAATTGTTTAAATTTTTACTTAAAAATGCTACTTAGAGAAATATAAATCAGTAAGGTTTTGACCGAGTGGGATGGCTGAGATGGTAACGCCTATAGCGAGGTTCCGGGTTCAAATCCTGTGAGCCGATCAATCTGGGGTTTTTGAGTCGCCAAGATAATTACCAGATTGCATATTTAACCCATAACTGGTACACCTGGAAATTAGTCTTTATCATTGCCACTATATGCGTGGGAGCGCTAGCGTGTTTGTTGCGTGTTGTTGTTTTGTTCATTATATTTAATACTTAATAAAGTTGGATGTTTTTCTACGAAAGTGGAAGGAAAATGAACAAAAATTGCATCCTGAGAAACATTTTGAACACGTAAAAATGTAAAAAAATAGAATGAGACCATTTACTCTTAATATACTTACACATAAATAAAATAGGAACTTAATCTTTAAATAAAAAACTTGACAGTTGCAGATCCTATCTTGTAACTACATAGCCCATAATAGCATTCCTTCAACGGAAGGAAAATTAAAGTTTTTTGAGTGTTAAACATTTTCATATTGGCACAGTCTGCATATTGTATAAAAACCACATACACACATAACGAAGTAAAGCCATAAGAGCAATATTATTGGAGGTGTTTATGGGGAAGTTTAACAATACATATTCATTAGCCTCCCATTAAGATTCTCTGTGATATAAACCTGTATTGTGGACGAGGCTTAACACGCTGATGTAAGCTCTATAACATAATGGGGGGCTCGTAGCTTATTTCTGGTACATATTCATTATGACATAACACATTATCACCACAAGCTAAGTGCACAAGCTAATCCAGGTTTAATTTTACTATTCATGGAGAGGAATCTACAGATACAGGTTATATTGCAGAAACGTCAAAACGCTCCACAGTGTGTAAATATGCACAGGTGTACTGTCTACGCACTAGAAGAAGGTGAGCTGCAGGAATGTCTAGTGAGCATCCCTGTACGCTAGTGATTCACGTCAGTCTTGCCAGCTAGGGTTAGACAAAAGTCGCCAAACCTTAAATTTAAAGTCAACAAAAATCCGCTAAATCAAAACCAACCACCATAATGGATTAAAACGTTTTTGCATAATGTTCTTTTAGATGTTCACTGGGCCGTCTGTATGCCTATCATTATCATTATTATCAACATCTTTATCGTCTTTATCTTCGCCCCAAGGATTAGACACTTGGTCTCTTCCGTTTTTCACAGCAAGTCTCTCCATCTCTTCTACGGTCTGCCCACATCTCTACTACCTGCTGGTTTATACGTAGTTTAGAGCTATTTTCAGAAGTCTACCATAGTTCATCCTCACCACATCTAACAGCCAACTTTTTTATATCTTCATTGATAGATTTCACTTTCAGCACTGTTCTTATTAGATCATTATTTATGTGGTCTAGTTTTGTACATCCTTTAGTTCTTCTCAAGAATTTCATTTCAGATCCTTGTATCTTACTTTCCATTTTCTTTATTAAAATCAATCTTCACTTCCATATAAAAGCACTGGCTTTGCCATTGTTTTATAAAATTTAATTCTTGTAACCTTTCCTGTGATGTTCTAGTGTTGTGTAATGTTCCGCAGATAGCTTGAACTCTTGATAGTTTTACATGTGTATATTTTCTTTCTGTAAGCCTATTTCACATCCAAGGTACCTAAAACTTGAGATTTGTTTTAAACGTTGATTATCTAAAATAATTTGATCCAATTTTTTGCTTACTGCCAAATTATAATCCTCACATGTTAAACTTAATTCATATTTAGCAAGTTATAAAGCATCTTCTGTTTTTTGTTTTAATACTACATGGTATGCATATGAAAAGCCATTATCTCTGTATAATTACTTAACCAATCCCTGTTGAGATTATCTTTGCTATACAATCTCGCACATTTTCTCTCTATATGTTAAAAAATTGTCACCTTGTCATAAAAGAGCTATGCAACGCTCAAAAGCATGACGGAGATATGCGGACCTACAGGGTAACTCTGAAAGTATAGTCTAAGCAAACTGGAACTACTCTTAGTTTTGTTATTCTATGGTCGTTGTCAAGCAATTTTATTAATATAAATGAAGTTTTGGGAGGGATTAATTTGTATGCGAAGAGTTGATGCGTTGAGGCCAGAGTTATCATTGCACGGAAAAGGAAATAAAGGTAACGAATTGTGTGAGGTATTTGATACAATATAGTTTCCAGAAGGATGGGAATTCACTTTTATAGTATTCCTAGTGCATGCGCGGTCTAACACTTGAGGTGTAACTCGTCCAATAGCTGAAAATGTTCATCTGTTCACAGGCAGTCTTGAAAATCCCAGAGGAAGAAATCGAAAGGTATGAATTATGAAGAATTTAGCGGCGAAACAATTGGTCCAATTTAAGACACCGAATAAACTCAATACGTGATTAAAATATCACAGAGATCCTTATAATTGTTTGGTGAACCACCATATGGGAACCAGATACCCATGTTATCTTTACAAATTAGAGATGAAAATACCAAAAATCATAAATTTTGATGCAGAGTTGAAAATGACATTTTGTTTACTCCAAGTGCTAAACTAATTATTTTGTTTTCTGGTGCGAAAATATTGTTTAGTAACTCTTATCCTTCTGGAATATATTTTCAAGTATAATTACGACTAATTCTTGCATTAGTGTATTTTGTCTTCCCTAAGAGATCAAACTACGTTTTACTGTTCATATGCCTAACGTAATTTCTACTGTATATCTCATTCTAGCTTAATAATGCCGCATATTGGATTTGCTTCCTTATTAATACTTCCTAACTAAGCCTGAGATATTAATCATATTCAATGCAATCAGTAATATAGTGAAATAAGATTGTTCGTTGGATTTTGAGTTCAGTAGAAGTAAATGAATGAATAGCTAAGATGGTATTTAGAAGGAATATAATTAGACAGTAATCTGTCATTTATTTACTGTATGTATTTTTAAAGTATACATTTTACTCTCTTTACTACGTACAGTAAATAGGGGAACTATTGTATTCTACAAAGAAAATTGATAAGATTTCGTCAGAAGTAGAAGGTTTGGGATTCCTGAATCTAAAAAAGTGTTTCGGGAGAACGGTGTGTGTGTGTGTGTGTGTGTGTGTGTGTGTGTGTGTGTGTGTGTGTGTGTGTGTGTGTGTGTGTGTGTGTGTGTGTGTGTGTGTGTGTGTGTGTGTGTGTGTGTGTGTGTGTGTGTGTGTGTGTGTGTGTGTGTGTGTGTGTGTGTGTGTGTGTGTGTGTGTGTGTGTGTGTGTGTGTGTGTGTGTGTGTGTGTGTGTGTGTGTGTGTGTGTGTGTGTGTGTGTGTGTGTGTGTGTGTGTGTGTGTGTGTGTGTGTGTGTGTGTGTGTGTGTGTGTGTGTGTGTGTGTGTGTGTGTGTGTGTGTGTGTGTGTGTGTGTGTGTGTGTGTGTGTGTGTGTGTGTGTGTGTGTGTGTGTGTGTGTGTGTGTGTGTGTGTGTGTGTGTGTGTGTGTGTGTGTGTGTGTGTGTGTGTGTGTGTGTGTGTGTGTGTGTGTGTGTGTGTGTGTGTGTGTGTGTGTGTGTGTGTGTGTGTGTGTGTGTGTGTGTGTGTGTGTGTGTGTGTGTGTGTGTGTGTGTGTGTGTGTGTGTGTGTGTGTGTGTGTGTGTGTGTGTGTGTGTGTGTGTGTGTGTGTGTGTGTGTGTGTGTGTGTGTGTGTGTGTGTGTGTGTGTGTGTGTGTGTGTGTGTGTGTGTGTGTGTGTGTGTGTGTGTGTGTGTGTGTGTGTGTGTGTGTGTGTGTGTGTGTGTGTGTGTGTGTGTGTGTGTGTGTGTGTGTGTGTGTGTGTGTGTGTGTGTGTGTGTGTGTGTGTGTGTGTGTGTGTGTGTGTGTGTGTGTGTGTGTGTGTGTGTGTGTGTGTGTGTGTGTGTGTGTGTGTGTGTGTGTGTGTGTGTGTGTGTGTGTGTGTGTGTGTGTGTGTGTGTGTGTGTGTGTGTGTGTGTGTGTGTGTGTGTGTGTGTGTGTGTGTGTGTGTGTGTGTGTGTGTGTGTGTGTGTGTGTGTGTGTGTGTGTGTGTGTGTGTGTGTGTGTGTGTGTGTGTGTGTGTGTGTGTGTGTGTGTGTGTGTGTGTGTGTGTGTGTGTGTGTGTGTGTGTGTGTGTGTGTGTGTGTGTGTGTGTGTGTGTGTGTGTGTGTGTGTGTGTGTGTGTGTGTGTGTGTGTGTGTGTGTGTGTGTGTGTGTGTGTGTGTGTGTGTGTGTGTGTGTGTGTGTGTGTGTGTGTGTGTGTGTGTGTGTGTGTGTGTGTGTGTGTGTGTGTGTGTGTGTGTGTGTGTGTGTGTGTGTGTGTGTGTGTGTGACCAGCAGAACTCGACAAAAATTCGGTTAAATATCAAAATTTGTATTTAAGATTAGTATCTCCCAAGGGTACGACACACAATTTTCAAGTCAATTCCTCCGCCTCAGACCACCCCTTATATACCAAATTTTCTAAGAATGTTTTTTTTTTTCTTCCTCGAATTGCTCTAACGATTTTAATTTAAGTACCACGTGTCTTATACATTTTTGATAAATTGTATGTATATCTTGAATTTTCTGCAGACATTCTCAGATTTCCTTTGCAGTCTAGGTAACTTTTACACACATGGAAAACCGTAAATGGTAGACAAAACCTTACTACTCAGAGACGTAGATCTCGTGATGTCTAACGCAATTTTGGTGCAGCGAACCATTTCTGAGATATTCCTTGTTATTTGCTTGAATTTTGCAATTCCTATACTTTCTCAAAAGGGGAGTTATTGCTTTTGTGCTCCTTAAGCATGCAAAGAAAATGAAATTTCATCACGTAGGAATCAGCTTGAATAGCTATATCATCTAAATCTCACTGTATTCCCAAACCTACAAGAAAATTAGCAGTAAGATAATTTCTGCAAATATTTATAAGAATATTTATACAAGAGTAGAGGAAGTCATATGAGTGCAACACATTAGAATGGTGGTTAGAACGTATCTCCCGTACTAATGAAGCAATATGGTATGTAAAATGGTCATATTAATTTACAAACAGAAGCGTCGTAAATGTTGATAACGTGTTTTCTGTGTGTGCGAGACTTCGAATGCCGACTCTTAATATTTTCGTCTTTCAGCTGTATGTGACGTTTTTCTCACGGTATGCGTGGGTGTGCGTGCGTCCGTGAGAAGGGACAACGCCAGTTAGGTTGCCTCATAAATTGAATAGAGGTTTATAAATATTTGAACGTAGTTGCCGACTGTATGAGGATGTACAAACACCACCAAAGATAATCTTGGGCAGATTTTTTATCGTTTCCTTAGGTCTTTTCAGGCAAAGTGTGATGGCTTGATGAGACAGCAATAAGGGGGAAAAGAGGGGAAATTGATGTTTTTGCTGTTTCTTAAATGGTCCAATAATACATATTTAGAAACACACACACACACACACACACACACACACACACAACTCGTCACATATCTATGCATGTGACCAGGAAAGCTGTGTTATACAGATGCAAAACCGCCAATAATGGAAACCAAATGGAAAAATCTTATGTGTTGCACTCACATGACTTTCTCTACTCTTGTACTAACCATTCTTAGAAACCCTTATTCCTATATCTTCTTCGTGTTAGTTGAGATAAACATTTGTACAAATTATCTTATTGCTTATTTCCTTGTAGGTGCAAGGGGAATATTAGAATACAATAGGCCTTAGGCGACAGTCAAATCTTCGAAAGCTTTGAGATTCCGTTCTCTTTGCACACTTAACACATAAAAAAATGAACAACGATGTTACATTTCACGAAAGTTTTAAGTTTTCCGAAACTGACACGTATAACGAGGAATATCTCCGTAATGGTTCACTCTACAAAAAAATTATTCAGACATAAACTGTGTGTTATAGCGAGATCTACAGTTTTGTACAGTAAGATTTTGACTATCTCTTACGGTTTACGAGTTATTCAAGTCATCCAGAGTAAACAGGACTACATAGGCTATAGCAGAAAATTCAAAATATAGATTTCATTTTTTCATCAAAATGTCTCAAACATTTTCATCGAAAAATTTTCCCTGTAAAGGGTAGTTTAGGGTGGGGCTATTTTCTTCAAAATCTTCGTGTTGCATCCTTGAAAGACATTAAACTTAAATACCAACTTTGGTTTTTAAGCAACTTTTTGTTTTTGAGTTAGTCTGTCCACAGACTGACACATGCACACGCGGACCTTTTTCTAAAAATGCTTATTTTTTATTCAGGTGAAATCTCGACATCGAATTTTTGGGTGGAAGACAATACTTCCTCTACTTACCAGTAGAAAAGGTAAAAAAACAACAGGTCAGCATAAAATATCCCTCCCCCTAGGTAATGCTGGATTTAAAATAGAGCTATGGGTCATGGTATTAAGTATGAAATCCGATATTTATGTACTTTGGCGATTGAGGGGAAACCACGAAAAAAAAAACAGTCCTATTGATTGGCTCACGGGATTTGAAACTCAGACCTAACAAATACGAGCCCCATCTCTCTCGGTTCATCGTTGTGAGCATTACTGTATAAATAGAAACTAAAATTTCATATTAGTCGAGTTCTAATATGTAGCCATTTCATCCGTCAATTGCAATTACATATAACAGCTTTCCGAGTACTCCGTGTATAGCTAATACGAATAAAATGTATTTCCACAGTTCTACTCCCCTGATCATACTCGTTTTGTCCAAACTTCCTAGAAGCTGCAATTGCCACCTACCACGGTAACAAGGGCGGACAGTGTTTCAAACAACTCGCACCCCCCCCCCCTTCCGTACTGTCTGAAGATTTCTTCTGCACGAGCTGCCCGGTGAGTCGACGAGTAATATCCTTTACATTTCCAGTATTTTCAAATGTAATTACCTAGACCAAAATCGTGTTAGTTGATACAAATGCTCCTCTTGGCGAGTCATATTAAATTTTCTCCTTAGGTTGCTATGTGCTAATGATTCAATTACTGCTGTCAGATGCAGATCGTGAGCAGTTTTAATAATCGCACTGTAAACTAGTTCTTTTTCCCCTCTCCACGGACAAAGCTTTCTCAACAGAAGCATAAAACAGCAAGTACTAAAATGGTTTCACTGCGTTCTGTTTCTGTTTTTGAATCTACTTCTGATATAAATCTAGTAAAATTTATGATTTATGTTGTGATCACAACTATGAGATTGTACAACTTACTGTGTTAAACTTACAGCTTCACAAGGAACTCTTAGAAGAATGCAGCAAAAATGTTGTCTCCACCGCTCCCCATCAAGCGGTGACTGGACCAATTGATTAACTAGATATACCCTGCTGGAGGTGTCCATTGTCATTGCTGTTAGAATGACAATGAGAATGGCGCTGTAACGAGGGGACCTACAGCTTGTATCATAGATTACGAATTGCGTAGGGCCTTGGAATTAGTTTGCATCAGCTAGTCAGAGTGAAGGCCTAGATAAGGGAGATTTCAAATTACTGCATCCTGACTGGGAATAGAGACGAAAGAGAAAACGAAATCACTTAACCACACTGGTGTCCCAGAATATTATGCGTGTGCTGATGACTATAAACCGATAGCTATGCGATCCATGTCTATCAAACAGAACATAAAAGTTAATCCATAGGCAAGGTTTAATACCAATAACTAAAATTATTTTTAAACATGATCATAGATATCAGATGGTATACGTGGATGATACCGGGGTTAGACTACAATTGCAGGATATATATTGGAAAAACAAAAGAAAGCTACTATAATGCTGCAGTAAATAGATGCATTTATGATATAAACACTTGCCAATACCTTTATTTTATTGTTAAAGGTCAGCATACTATGCAAATAACAAGAAACTCTTATGAGCACGGCGAATAACAAAGGATTGCTGGAACCTTCGCTAGGCATCCGGCGGGCGCGTGTTTCCGGAAGTCGACAAAGGTTCATATTACGTCACCCTCGCTATTAAAAGAGTCCAGAAAACAGCAGAAGGGAGATTAACAGACATGAGTTGGTCTGTGTGTGTGTGACTGTTGTCCTAAAAGATAGGTCGCGTCGAAGTGGAGAAGTTTTAATGAGTGTCGAGTGACTGTGTCGTCAGAGTTGGTGTATGAGAAACAGAGAAAGTGAAGAAAGACAGTGAAGCGACTGAGTCAAGGTTACGAGAAGAAAACAGTCGTGTGCTGTAATATCACAAAATATTGTGTTAACGTCAGTAGAACAAAACTGTGCTTCTGTGGGAAAGTTTAGTCGAAAAATAAAGTGATAAAATTGCAACCAGATTGGACTTTTGTCAGTTTGTCACAATATTCTGAAACGTTAGCGAAACATCTAGCAACACTGTGCAGAGTTGAAGCTTAACACACATGGATAAGTGTATGTGTTGATTAATTTTCTTCGAATAGCGTGTAAAGTCCATCATTTCCAGCAAGTTCAATTACGAAATGTTACATCAAACGCATGCTGCTTCTTTAGGTAACGCTAGAGAGAAAGCTAAAACAGTAATCGGGAAAAATTTGGTTTGTGGGAAAGCAAATCAAAGTGAAGTGCGACTTTAAAGACCTTAGGAGAGTCCGGGAATTGAAAAAGTTTCCTATAAGCCGTTTCCGAAAGCAGAGAGGCAAATTAAACTCGTTATCTGATGCAATAAGGAAGAGGTAGCCTTTCCGCAGCTAATTATTTATCGAGGTCTCGCTATTCAATAGACTATTGTACAGCAAGGGACATATGTTTTATACCTACCACTCGCATTGAATAAAAAGTTGAGCACAGGTTGTCAGGCTGGCGTCGGGGAATATGTTAGTCCCCGGTGTCAGCAGTTGAGTAGCCTGGCGGCGTGCCTGTTTTATTAAACAAACCGTGTGAAGCGCTGACATGTAGCCCGCCAAACACCTGGGACCGAAAGAAACGAGAAACAGGCGCGAGGAGAGAAATAAAATGTGGGAATTCTTCACTGTGACGTCTTTCGGCTGGAAATCCATAGAGAATGCATCCTGGAGAGTCGAGGTTTTCTGCACCTCCGCGATTTAAAGGGAAAACATAGCTTCAAACAGCACGTGTTTTGAAATTATATTATTTCTGTGAGAAATCGCCAACACAAGAATATTCTCGTCTGCACTTTTGGTGCACTAGGTAGATCTAGCATTTCAAAACACTCAAGCTATATGAAGTATAAGTACTCCATTTGAGTATAAAAGTGTGGTAAGCTTTAAAAAAATTGAATATCAAAAAACGTTTTAATAATACGTCCATCAAAGCAAAGAAACTAATTACTTCAAAGTAATTATTTGTTATTCCTGGCAGAAATTGATGTGTTTCTTGGGCAATTAGAGTTTATTGAACAACAAAACTAGTGTGATATTTTAGTTTCTGATGCGCATGGAATATTTTGAATATTATGGTATTTTCACATTGTGAATATATTGCATAAATTAATGGTCTCAAAACTCAAAACAGATAGTGCTAGAACTTTGGCATAAGCATCCTTAAGATTCACTTGTGCCTAGCTATATTGTGGTACTATTTATAAACTGTGGTTGAAAAAGGCATTGGTATAACGGGTGTTTCAAACGATTGTGAACCGGCTGCGCTGTGTTTTGTCTGTACAAGTCCTCTGTACTCGTTGCCGACTGCCGCTGTCATAAAACAACGCAGATAAAGCCATACAGCATTTTTAAAACTACGCTGAACTGTATGATTTGTTAACGTTAATTACCATTTTCTAACATTAAATACGCTTCCACATTCATACTTACAGACTCTGTGGTGAATAAGGAATTGTTCATATCTCAGAAAAACTCCAAACACCACACGGGAATCGAGCCCGGAACCTCTGGATTAAGAAGTTGGAAAGCTAGCCACTCAATGGCAGAGGCACTGAGGAGGTTATTTGTTGCGTTATGTTGTTGTTTAACGACGCTGTCAATTGCCAGGATCACATCAGCGTCGCCGGTGTGCCGGAATTTTGTCCCGCAGGAGTTCTTATACATGCCAGTAAATCTACTGACATGGAGCTGTCGTTTTTAAGCACACTTAAAAACCATCGGCCTGGGCCGGGTTTGAACCCGCTACCTTGGGATCAGTAGGCCAGCGTCTAACCAATTGAGCCACCCAGACCGACCGTTATTTGTTGCAATGCTACAATAAGAAACATTCTAGCGAATGAGTGTCTTTAAATACGTGTTCCTATATGCTGGTGCTCTCTGTGAAACGATGTTTTTGCACAGAGCACCTCTACATGCTGGTACTGTGGCAGAATACAACAAAGGCACCTCATCTGCACCAACAGTAATTTCCTCAGCAAAGAATTTCTACGGATGGCACGTTTCAAAGGGTTGCAATCCGCCTTCTGAAATCGGAAACATTACACAAAATATCTCGTACACAGAGGGAAAACACTATCTGTGATCAGGTAATAACGGAGAGTGTAATGGCTGTCATGTATTGTTTGCGTTGCTGTATGAAGCGTGTTAGCAATCATTTCAATAAAACGTAATCTTCCGTGCGTAAAGCATGTGTAATACTCTTAGCTTATAGAAGAACTGGAAATGTCGTCCTCCCTCGGCTAAACAAGCAATATATCGGGAGAACACATTCTGATTTACACGATTAAGTTGGACCACTATGCTATGCATCATATGCACTGATGGTCATTAAAGTTAGTGTAATATTATTTACTGCATTAGGCAGAGGTGGGGGACGCAGCAGTTGGGTGGTAGTTTTGGTCCTGAAAAGACTGTTGCACTGCGTAAAGGGAATTCACCTTTTATACTCAATAAAGCAATTTCTGGTGCAATTTTAATATATGCAATATTAACAAAATGTAGCATGAGAATTATGTATACTTTCTGAGCCAAATAACTCAGTAAATTAACAGAAAAATTAGCACGCCATAACATACCAAGAAGTACAATCCGCAAATCTGTCCAAATGGGTCTGACGGGGGAACATTATTAACGGTAAAATCCTATATAGCTTTTCAGTACATTATTCCTGATTTATACAAGTAAATTAGGTTTAATAATTAGATAATAAGCCAATATAACAAGTAACAGCTTTCAATTATGTGGGTTGTCAAATATAACACTTTGACCATCAAAAAGGCGAGGAAAAAAATTGTAAAAATATTTCCAAACAGAAGACATTTCGGAAAACCAATGAGAAAAAAACTCAACTAAGATTTCATAATATAGTAGCAAAACTGCCTCTCCTTTAAGGAAACGAAAGTTGGACACTTGGAGCAAGAGATAAAGCAAGATTTAACAGGTGACAAATGAGGTTTCTTCGTTCATTAACTGGAATAACGTAAGTGATCGAAAGAGAAGCCAAGAGGTTAGGTAGTGGAATTGTTGACGATATACAAAATTATAAGTAATGGCACGAGTGATTGTCAATTTATCTAGAGAATTTGACAATTGCGAGTAGCATTTAAGACTATTTAACTAATTAAAGCATGATATAGTCTATGAAAGGTTATTTAAATGCTGTATTATAATTACTAACCTCTTAAAAGAAACGTGACACAGGTATACATACGCCAGCGTCTGCTGTCATGGCCTTCTAAGTTCTCATAATCATACGCCAATTTGTGAAGATGTTAGCAATCCCAGAAGTTGCAGTACCTGCAGCTATCTTATAATTTACAAAGTTTGTTGAACTGATTACAAACATAGGAAGCGAGAGTCAGCCATATTTGACATTTGAATAACGGCTCTATTGCGTCAACTTAAGCTACGCATCTGTTATCACGATGTATCTAGATTATCTAACCTGATCATAACCTAAGAAAAGCAGAAGAGGTGATAATGAAATTCAGAGGTGATGATGAGGAAAGTATGTAAGTTTTTGGGAACGAAGGTTGTCATTAATTGAAATTTGAAATTGTTATGCACATGATTGGTTGATTTCAACCAACATGTATGAATGGAGTTGTCAAATGGCTATGACATATCCAGATAATCTCAAATTCCGGTTTACCAAAGATAAATATCACGTTAAACCTCAAGATGAGAGACCTTTCAACCGATAACTAGTTTTCGTAATCGCAGAACGAGCATAACGCCTAATACTGATGACAGAAGAAGAAGAAGAAGAAGAAGAAGAAGAAGAAGAAGAAGAAGAAGAAGAAGAAGAAGAAGAAGAAGAAGAAGATAATTAGATCTAATAACACACTTAAGGAGTTAATTCTTGAGAGAATGTCGTACCACTTGTACTATGTTTTTGAACCTTACTTTGCTCATAAACATTGCCTCGGCAGTAGTTGAAGACTAAAATTCCACGATATAATTATTTGTATAAACCTGCCTCTAAATAAATAAATTATAAAATGAACATAGTATTTCAGCAGAAAAAAACCTTTTCCTCTTTGTTTCAAAATTAGCATGCGGTTAGTAAAAATGTAAAAATAATTACCTGAAGTACAAAATAATAAGCCTCGTTAATCATGTTCTGTATTTCCAACAAAAACATATTCCACAAGGCGCAAGCAAATTGCTGTCGCCTTTGGCACCAAAACAATTTTCATGAAGTTGGCAACCTTACCAGGATAATTTTTAATTGACAGCTTTTAATAATAACTGAGATTGAAAAATACTCACCTGCTACTTTAAAGCTTGTTTGTGTGAAAAATAAATACCCAGCCGTGGTTATCTCCATTTGTTTTGTTTTCTCACCTATACTTCTGACTTTATTAGCAAAAGGAAGTTTTTATTTGCAACTAAAGGCAGTATTGGCACTCAATTAACACTTATGCTACCGCAATTGATTCCTCGTCGCTCTGTATTGGTCTGAATGGCTCATATATTTAGACCCAGGCCTACTGATCTCCAGGCCGCGGGTTCAAAACCCGACCAGACCGATGCCTCTTAGGTGTGCTTAAAAGCGACCAACCGCATATAAATGGGACGAAATACCGGCATACCGGCAGCGCTGGTGTCATTTCTTCTTATTCCACTTATTTTCAATGTCAAATCTGATATTCGAAGACGGGATTAACCCTTACACAGGTTTTTGAAATGTGTCACACATCTTTTGTCGGAATAAAGAACTCTACGTGTTTAAAAAACAAACATAACCTACCTTGTTAAGTAAAATGCTACTCACTATGTGATATGTAAATTAAATTTCAGCCTTTTGTACACTTAAGACATAGGAAATTACCTTGCTGTAACATCAACCTTCGAATTTCTCGCCAAACATTGATCGACTTCTTAAACATAAGCAGTACCAAAGAAGTTTGAACACATATTTATCACATAAGATTTGAAAGTGCTTTCGTAAATCAAACACAACGTGTTTGCAAATATTGCAAACCTGTCAACATTCGTTGGTCAGAATTTACCCCTTATCCCTTACGAGACCCCGTAAAACGATAAGAAACAGAGATACTTCCAAAGAATGCAAATTACTAAATTCGTTTGCATAATGCGGGTAGGTTCTTAACCGACCAATTCTACCAGGAAAACTACTAGCTTACACACACATATGGAAGTTTTAGGTTCAATTTAATACTACCTTAGGTATCCAAGCAACGGAGAAACTAAAACAAACGAAGGTTGCGATAAAACACGTTCGTCCAAAAGCATTATTTGCATAGAAAGTAGCATGGATTTAGAAGGTTAGTTTTGTGAAATCAATAGCGTGGAGTTTCATTTACCCAGAACGAGGGAACACGAAGCTAAGAGAAATGACAAACTGCAAGGATGCAGCTGGGGAAGACAATGTTTAACGTTGCTGCCGGGATAAAGCTGTGAAACATGGCTAATACAAAATTCATATTTGTACAACAAAATGCGGTCACTGCCCAGGATGTCGTTGGCTGACTCGCTCGCTAGCATGTGGACATCAAATATTTATACAGGAAGTGTAACATACAAGTTGCACTAATACGGGTGCTTGTTAGTAAGCGTGATTATTGCCTGGGATTTAGCTTACTTCCTTGTACCACAGCTGCAGACTAGAAACCACCAATATTAACTCTAAAGTTTGATTATTCAACTGCGGTATTGAGGGCTAACATATGTTGGAAACTCGTTTAAAACACTCTGTAGCTAATATCTGCACTCCTACATGTTGCAGAAGGCTGTAGAGTGGAAAGGAAGTGCTGCACTCACATGTATTTCTCTACTCTTGTACTAACCATTCCTACAAACTCTTATTCTTCTATTTTTTTACCAATGTTTTGTTCACTTGTTCGTTTATCAGTTATAAAAAAGTTACGCAGACTGCAGAGGACTTCCGAGGACATCCGCAGAAAATTCAGCATACACATTTCATTTGCCATAAAAGTAATCTTAAGCATTATTTTAATAAAAATGTCAGCCATTTTTTAAAAAAAAATTAAAACTTCCGAAGAATGTTCCATATAAGGGGCAGTCTGGAGTGGGAGTTTCTTAAAGTTTCGTATCGTGTCCTTGGAAGGTAATAAACCTAAATACCAAATTTGGTATTTAACCGATTTTACGTTTTTGAAGAATGGTATTTACACTGTACAGAAATGTGGAAAATAAAAGCAGGAACTTTTCCTAAAAGTGTTCTAGATCCAAGGAGTTTGAAAACGTGTATTTCTGGTGAAATATCGATATCGACTTTCTGGGTGGAATGCTATATTTCCCCTACTTACTATATGTATGTAGTGGAAAAAGTAATACACCGTCTGTCAATAAACAGTGGACTATTGTCTGTCACTGTAATCGAGTTGCCAGCGTTCAGGCTTATCGACCCAGGGGTCCCGGGTTAATTCCCGGCTGAGGCTGCAGCATCTGAAAGGGTGACTGTGCTTATCAAAATGAGTAAAATTAACAACGTTGCGAATATCATCAGATTTCTAATCCTCCGATAAGTGTGATTATACGTGACTGTACAAAATAAAATATATTATTACAAACAATAAATACTTAAAATCAAGTGACTCGAGCAGGAAATGAAGGTAGTAGACCTAACAAAGGCAAAAACGAATCATTTTTCGTATATTTTTATTTATTTTGGTGGATAGCTGTTAATTTGATATACAAATGTTGAATATCTTACTCTTTGATAATTAGGTCTTTAGAGGTGGTGAATGAATTAGTTGTAATAATGCTGAAATTATCCCAGTCTGTTGTTTTGAAAATCTGGTGTCATGTTCTTTGGAAGTTTATGTCCAAATGAATTTTTGTTTCTAGAGTGAACCATTTCAGAGATATTCCTTAGTATTTGAGTGAGTTTTGGAATACTTACTTTCGTCAAATGGAACATCGTTATTCATTTGGAGATGTCTTAATCTTGCAAAGAGAGCGGAATTTGAAAGCTTTAAAAGATTTGACAATCGCAAAATTCTGTAGCTATAAAAACTGCGCAATAAGATAATTGCTGCAAATGTTTATCTCAACTAACATCATTATGGTAAAGGAATAAGAGTTTGTGAGAATGGGTAGTACAAGAGTAGAGAATTCATGTGAGTGTAACAGGGGGTTTCAAAACATGTGTTTCCATTGAAATTTTGATAACATTTTTTAGTAGAATACAGTTCTCCTCTGCTTATCCGTAGTAGAGAAAGCAAATAATGCTGGGAAATTATCTTACTGCATTGCTTTAAAAATGTAAATAAAAATAAAAATTTCTTCTGCAGGATTTCTGTTGGCATAAAAAGTTGGTGGAAAATTAGCAAGTATTTATCTCGCTGGACTGCTGTTGAGCTAGTGGTTCTCCAAATTTTCGAAATTATTTTCTCTAGGACACTTGACTCAATTTTCTATATGGACGCACAGACATGCGCGCGCGCACACAGACATACACATACATGACAGAGGTACGTTCTATGTGAAAACTAAGTTATTTGGTACTCGTGGAGTTGTTCTCTATCATTAAGGTAGACTGGCGTTCCAGACATTACCTTTTTGTGTCCACGGGTGTACATTAAATTATCGTATTTCCGATAAGAGACGAGCATTCCCCAGTATTTTTATTTTTATAACGGACATTACCTTAGGGAGCTTGAAATACCTGCTATACAGAAGGTCGTTTGATCACAGTTTCACTTGGCCTGTGGATACCGGCTTAGTGCATTAAAGGGGCAATATCCATTTCCACTGTGCCGCTTAAACATCCACCGGTGCTTTAAATACAAACACGTTTTTGTAAAGATAACCACATTTGTCAGAGTTTTACCATTAGCTATGGGCTGTGATGCTTTATAAATCCACCATATGTTTAATTTACTTTCAATTGCAGATTTAGTATTTATATAATTTGCGAAAGTATCTCAATGGACGAGTTTTCAGAAGCTTTCCGTTGAACCTAATGTGTTTTACAAATTCTTATTTTAATGAAGATAATTTAAAATTAAACACGTGATTATCCACATTGCCATTGTTCAAGGGGAAAGAGGGCGGTTAGTTTTTCCCCTTCCAGTTACTCTTCGCAGGTCATGTAATAGATATGAGGGCAAGAAACAATGCTGGAAGGATTCCGGTAGGAATTTGTAACGATAAATAACGCCCTATACTGACTTTCTGTTGTGAAATTCAAAGGGCTACAGACGTACCGCATTATTCAATGTCATTCACCGTTACCCTGCACGGCCACGGCATTAAGCCTAAGCTAGTGGAGGGAGAAAAAGAGCGGAATGAGCAACGGTGTGACTTTTTGGTACCTCTGGGTTAGAACAACAGGACGGGAACCGGAGGACCTCTTGTTCATATCCGGGTTATGACAGAATTTTTAAGTGTAATTCTAACCCTTTTTAGTTTTTTTACTACGTATAGTAAGGAGAATATTGCATTATACCCAAAACGGGAAATACCTGCTTTAGGGTCCCCTGTATCTAAAAAAATAACTTTTAGAATATGGTTCGTGTGTGTGTGCGCGTGTGTGTGCGTGTGTGCGCGTGTGTGCGCGTGTGTGCGTGTGTGTGTGTGTGTGTGTGTGTGTGTGTGTGTGTGTGTGCGTAACTTAAAAACGAAAGGTCGGTTGAATACGAAACTTGGTATTTAAGTTTGGCATGTTTTAAGGATGCGACACTAAGATTTTGAAGAAAATGTCCCCATCCCGGCCACTCTTTACATGGAAATTTTCGAAATTTATTTCCTCAAAAACTAAATTAACATACGCATTTTCGCTTTATAGAATGAACCACTTCGGAGATATTCCTTATTCTTTGTCTCAAAGGGACCTCATGTCTCCTTCGAGAGGGGTGTTTGCAATAAATTCCTGCCGGATCGCAGTACACGAAGTGTCCCTCTCCGCTACAATACCCCATACCTACTACTTTAATGCCAGAATTGAAGCTGCGTTTCGTCGGAATGCATTCGCAACTGCACAATTTTGAGTTGCTACTATATGCACCTTGCTACAAAATGAAGGGGTATCCTTATAGTTGAGGGTCAAGAACTGAACTATGTAACTCGTTCTGTTCAACGGAATATGTGTTGTTACTATTCAAAGCATGTAGCCACTCCCTTCACGTTTAGCATTATCCTTTATATTATCAAGTGGAGCTAGCGAAGCGAAATTCTTCCATCGAGAGCCTAGTTAGGCATTCTTTGCAACACACCGAGGTCACGTAATGCCGGATGTATCGTGTTTTGTTTACGGATAGGGCAGTCGTGAAACTTGACTAAGTTCATACTCAATTCATGTTGACTGATCATTCTACTTAAACGTTTGCCTTAAAGTTTCAGCCTTATAATAATACATTTTTGCAGAATGAAAAATGCCGAAATATCTCGATACTAGTGTTGAGACTAGTGGGAAGACTTATTCCGGCTAACGAGAAGTTGGGTTGGTATAAAATTTTCATGTCGCTAAATATGGCAGCAGAAATACAGTGAAACTACACCGAATAGTATTGTTGGAAACGCTAAAGCTGTCAACATTTAAGAAAGGTCCACTGGGCTTCACTTCTATGAGTTTTTGTACCCATTATTCAACAAAACTCTCTTAAAATCTTATTGTTGATGTCAAAGGAAATAATTATTTTCAGAAATTATTTTATTACATATCTCCCTCTATGCACAATGGGCACAGGGCAATAGACTTCATGCAAAATTCAATTCCTTTAAGAGCTGGCTGCTACTCGATGGCTTTAAAATGTCGTTCTCTCAACATATAAACAAATGAACAACGATGTTCCATTTCACGAAAGTTTTGTTTTTTGAAATTCACACACATAACAAGCAATATCTCCGAAATGGTTCACCCTACAAGAAAACTTATCGGGACATAAATTGTGTATTTTAGCAAGATCTACATTTTGTGCAGTATGATTTGGTCTATCTCTAACGGTTTACGAGTTATACAAAAGTCTTCCAGAGTAAATACGACTATAGGGGCTACAGACAGAAAATTGAAGATATACATTTCATTTGTCATAAAAATATCTCAAATATGACATTTTAATCAAAATCGTTAGAGCCATTGTCAAGAAAACCAAAATTTTCGAAAAATTTTGCATGTAAAGGGTACCTAGTTTAGCTTGGGGCTAGTTTCTTCAAAATCTTCGTGTCGCAACCTTGAAATATATTAAACTTAAATACCAACTTTGGTTTTTAACAGACTTTTCATTTTTGAGTTATGCTGTCCACAGACTGACAAACACACACTCACACACACACAGGCTGACACACACACACACACACACACACACACACACACACACACACACACACACACACACACACACATGGAGCTTTTCTAAAAATGCTGTTTTTTTTTTGTTTTTTTTTTTTTGTTTTTTTGTTTTGTTTTTTTTTTTGTTTTTTTTTTTCTTTATTCAGGGGATCTCGAAACATATATTTCCCGTGAAATCCTGACATCGAATTTTTTGGTAGGATACAATACTTTTACTTACAGTAGAGAAAGTAAAAATGAGTAGACAAAACCGTCAGTGTGTAACACGTTGCATAATAAAATTTATAGCATAAAAACCTCCATAAAGAAATACTTAGATATACAATTTTCATGGTGATCGCCCAACAGGTGCTGGAGTTCATTCACTTCATACATGATGTTCAGACTGTATGTTGAAGAGACAGTAGAGAAGAATATTTGAATTTATTACGTAAAAGTGAGTAGAGAATACCATGTGAATGTAATACCTTGCATTTGTATTTCAGTAATGTAGAAAATTATATGAATTGTATGTTGAAGGGCGAGTAGGGACGCAAATGTTAATGTGTTACGCAAAAGAAAAGCGAGTACAGAAAACAGTGCGAATGTAATACGTTGCATAGTAAATGGATAGCATAAAAACCATCTCGATCAAAAAATACATAACCGTGTCGAATTTCGCGGTGATTGGTCAAATGTTTTAGGAACACGTGAGACAAACATACAAACATTCATTTATATATTTATAACCTTAACAGCAGTCTATTCCAAAAGCATGCGCTACTAAGGTCTATTTTCCCATGAAGAGCAGGCTAGATTTGCATGGCTACCAAATGGTTGGCAAGCACAGTAATTCCGACCTTATTGCTTACAAAGTATGAACTGTTGGCTACCTCCAAAAATGATAAGGAATAGGTGAACCACCTTGTATACATAGATTAGTATTCAGGTAATCTGCTGTGTGTTAAGTTTCCAGCACCTACTATAGCTTATAAAATACTTTAGTAGACCCACCCATGCTTGTTATTGAAGAAAGTTATTGTAATTTGCTTGTCTGCGCCAGTGTTTTCATTCTAACAACAAAACACGCACATGTACAAAGCGCCCCTGCTGTTTTATGGGACAGACAACTTCTTCATCTGGAGTGCATTGCGGGTGAGTCTAAATGTTCCAGCCAGGCGCCGCTTTACAGCACCGCACTCCATTTGGGAGAACACATACATTAACAATATGCTGCTTGGGGAAAAAACTAAAACAAACAGCAAGGGATGTAAATCAAGAAAGAAATGGACTATTTTACGTTTTAAATTATTGCTGTGTGGACGGTTAAATGCTCGCTTTTACAGCGTTTCGGTGAATTGATACGAGAGCTGGTGTGGTTAGTGGCATAAGCTATTGCATCTCTCATCAAAGCGTGCAAAATTGACAACTTTTGATTTTCCTTAGACATTAGCAAGAGAAATACTAAGGTAATAAAATAAATGCTGCAGAAAAGATCAGAAGACACTGAAGACCGATATACGGTCACTACAAAACACCATTTTGTGGTGAACAAAATGGCATTTTCTGGGGTTCTCCGGTTTCTACAGCAATTCATTCTACCAACTGCTCAATCACCGCCTTTCCTGCCATCCATTTCATATCATCTTTCTCACTGTCATACCAGACTTTGGACTGATCACCCACTCGTCTACGCTTTCTGATCCAGAATTTGTCTCCTCGACAAGTGCCCACTATATAGGGGATGAAGTCCTCCATTCGAGGAGGGTAAACAGAGAAACAAGAAGACAAAAACTTCATATTTTCTCTGTCTCTACCTACATATAACGTAACTTTAGTCCACAAATTGCAACCACACGATAATGTAAGAAAGTTAATTTCTGCAATTCGCTATTAATTATCGCTCCATTAACTTGCATTTACTGATTTCCAGATTTACATGATTAGTGTAAATAAAGTGTCTCAAAAGGTGTGACAGATGAGTAAAAAGGACATAATTTCCAAACTGTCTGTTCACCAACTTATGGTCTTAGCGGAATGAGCCCGAAGGAATACACATTCCCGTAGTGTAACCCGACTTCGTAAATGTTGATCTGCTGGTTACGTTGTCAACTTACCTTCAATTTTATTCGCGCTATGTGTACTGGCTGTTAATTTCTCTTAGTTTAAGTTATAAAATCGAACGAGTCACCAGCGTTTTCTCCAGAGGAAAAAGGAATGTAGAATTAAACCCCCGCCTAGGAGTGCTGCGAAATCTGCTATGATATTGTGAATGCAATATCATAGTGTGGCGGTTCTGTGAGAAAAAGAATGTTTATAGGAGGGTTAAAACAAACCTAAAGAGGTTTTTAAAGCGGACGCGTTTTTGGTTTCAGATATCGCTGCGTACCTGGAATTCTTTACTGATCTACTGACACGCTACATTCCTGTCAGGGACCATAAGTTGGTGAAAAAACTCTAATCTATGGCGTGGATATGTGGTTACTATTGTTAGATTTTTTATGTAAAATCTATACCCTTGAATTTAAGGGGCTATGAATAATAGAATCTGACCGCAATCACCGTGTTTCTGATGCCAAGAACATTGTCGTTATACCAGCCATGCATACAAACGGCCAATCTGTAATTAAAAGGAGCCAAACCGACTACTTGCATGCAACATAACTGAATTTCACTTAAAAGCGAAGTTTTGGATCCAACCCAATAGTTTAATAAGTTAAAGTATAGATTTACAAAAACATTGTCTAGCTTGTTTACTTATTCAAGTGTTGGCAATACAGTCACAAGAAATTAAATCAACTTTACGCTTAGAACATCTGCCATAGACAATATGCTCGCGTGTATCAAGGAAATCCATTTCTTGACTAAGGTCATAAAAACAAACCCTGAAGGGAATAACAAGTTTATTGGAGACCCGAAGGGAATGTTTAATAACGAGATTGTGTTCCTGATTTACAATGTGTATATTGCCACAGCACAATATATCCGTTTTATTTGTATTTGTGCAAAATTAATAGCAATTTAATAGCACGGTTTCGCGTTTTAATGCCAAAATCAGAACACTTGATTCGGGTGTGTTTTGTCAGCATTCTTACGAAACATTGAGTAGAGCGCGTTCTGATTAAGCGTCTTGCAATATTTTATTAGGTACGTTCAGAAATGTTATATTGGCATCTCACCAGAAATATATATTTTGAAGCTCCCTGAATAAAAGCAGAATATATTTAGAAAAATCTTATTTATTGCAATATAGGTAGTGTTCTCTGTTATAAACTGTTCTTATAAGAGGTTATTATTCTAACCAGTGCTTGTTAATGCAGATAACCAATTTACAATTTCGTTGTATATACAACAGCTAAAGCGACAGTCAAATGGTTTTTCAAACTAAAGACCATACTAATTATTCCAAAACCACAAATTATGCTTAAGGAGGCAATGAGCATTCGTTTAAATAAATATAAGAGCGATTCTTATGAAATAAGATACAAGAACAAAAAGGTACATTTAGTCAATGTCATGACTCACACAATTATGACACAAAATAGGGATTATTTCCATTCTCTGCACGCTTAACCTTACAATCGTGCACCTCAAGAACTGTTACACCAGTTGTACACCAGGGTCACACTGACCCTATGTTACTTTCTTATATCACATTATCTATACAATAAGGTTCTAGTAATTCGAATATCCGTTCTTTAGTAAGTCTCACTGAATACCTAATTTACATTGTTGGGAGCGGCCTGAGTAGGTCGCGCAGCGCATATGGAGAGTGAAAAAAAATAAAAGGGTCTCCGTCATCGATTTTGCGTCTTTGCGTCGACTGTACCTGGCTTCCTCTGTGTTGTGATCATGTGACAGACTGACCCCCTCCCACTTCCTATAGTCTATACTGCGCAACCTTTCGTTCCCTGTGTCAAGATTCGCAACAATGGAATCTTACAGCTCAAATAACTGAATGAAAAATCTTTCTCGCGTGTTTTGTTTCTGTTGCTCGATTGCATATTTCCCTTGCGGTTATCACCGATTCCTTTCATAATATGTAGACACCGCACTTTTGATCACGTAACACAAACTTGCAGTCTTCGGTCGGATCGTGATATTTCTTGTTTCTACATATTCTATAATGAAACAAGCCTTGTAGCATATCTCTGGGGCTTGAACTCTTTGGCCCTGTTGTTTTCCAGTATAGCTGATGTGTGTAGTGTGCAGAAATCGAGATCTATTTCCCTCTTCTTTCTGTCTCTCATGTTTACCATTTCCTGATATGGTCTCGTGAATGGCAGCTGCTGCTTCCTCTATGAAGTAGGTCTCCCTGAAGAGTTCACAACAACCGGGATGGTTCCATCCTTCCTACGCTTGGTATCTATTTCATAAACATTGTTTTCACTCTTTCTATTCTCATCAGATTGCAGATTCTTAGCTCTTGCCATTTAATCTGTATTCCATATGTTGCAAGCAAGACTGCTGTTGTTTTGGAAAGCTTCATTTCTGTGTTTATCGATAGTTTGGTTATGTTCAGGATATTCTACCATGATCTGATGGTTACTGCTGCTCTTAAAAATGCCAAAAAAGGACAATAATGACTCCATGCTTGTTAAGTGTTAGCATTTGGAAATTTATAGCAACAGCAAAGAATATATCGAAATTTGTTACTCCAAAAATTTTTTTAAAAATATGTTTGGACATTAATTGTACTTACTTGAGATTTAAATGTCTTTGTGATAAGAAATTTCTTACAGTTCACCAATTATACGCTACTTCCGGATAAAAAATATTCCACAAAATACTCAAAATAATAATTTCTTTGTCATGCGAATATTTCAAGTATCATGGTTGTTAAATAGATATTTCCTGTCAAAGTGTGTATTCATTTTTGTCACCCTCTGTATTTACTAAATAAAATAAGTGTTAACTGCATCCTTGTTTTAATCTTTGACCATAAAATCTTGTAGCTAATTTCATAAAGAATATGGGGGGATTAATTAAATGTTCATTCAAGTTTATAAAGCACCCATGTAATGCCGGGCGAGGCCGGCAGTCCTTATAAGCAGGGAAGAGCAATTGCTACCTTAACCAGAGAAGATAAAGACGATATCTCTCTGCACTTGCGTGGGACGACGTGTAAAGAGCAGAGAAAGTTATTTATAAGAATTTCGTACTGGGCTTGGCTTTATGGAGCGGAACAAAAGAAACTAACAAAAGTAACAGCATCAGAAGTGGAAGTCTTAAAATGTTATCCACAGTATAAATAACATACAGAAGCCGAAAGGGAATAAAATAGGTTAGGAAAGGAAATATCTGCCGGCACTTAAAACTTAATTGGGAGTTATTAAGTTCTTGTTAAAGAAAATTACACAATGTTAAAGTGAAAATCATTTTAGCGGTTTCTTCATAAATTTTGTTTCACGCGATATGTAAGTTATGTTTACTTTCTCCAGTTCGTACTTACAGGAAGTAGGGGAAATAATAGATTCCCCAAAATACCACACTGTCCTTTACATGGGATATTTACACAAAATGTTGATTTACTTAAAAACGCCGCCAACGATTTTGATTAAAATAGCACATCTTTAAGATATTTTAATGTCAAATAAAATGTACATATTGAACTTTCTTGGACTTTTCTTAGATCTTTTCTTCATTCTGAATGGCTTTTCCCTAGCTAGTAAACCGTAAAAATGTCGATTAGGTAAAATACAGTTTTTAAAGTCACCACTTCCGAGATATTTCTTATTATTGGTTTCAATTCCAAAATACACTGCTCCAGTAGGTTTCGTTATGTCTTTCGCTCTGTGTTTTTGCAAAGATGATGAAATTTCAAATAGCAAGCAGCATTTAGAACATTTGAGAATCGCTTCAGCCTACGGTATTCTTCTATTATCATTGCATCTTTACAAAAATGTGCTACAAGGCCATTTTTCCAAACTTTTATGTCGATTAAGATGGCGTAGATAGAAAAATCAGTGTTTTAAGAATATTTTGGACAAGAATGAGTAACAAAAGTCATGTGTGTGAACACATGAGATTTGTTTTATTACATATTTGAAATATCTGGAAGTACAGCTCAAATATTTGCATTTAGGAATAATTTCTGTACCATTTTTGCTTTGGTAAGCGAATGAAGCATTAAAAAAAAGAAAGTTCTGTATATCTCAGAAAGTGAAAGCGAACACACTGATACAAATACTTAAAAAATTAAGCGTTTAAAAATAATATTAATAATAATACTAATAATTAAGGTGTCTAATAATTTTAAATAAATAATCATGAATAGAGAAAGCGAATAAAAAGGGGGTAGCCTCGCGAGTTTGAACGGCGAAGTAATCTCAACTGTTTTTCATAGCGTGACGTCAGTCAGGGAGCAAATGACTCTTATGACTTGTCTGTCGAAGGGAATAGACGTAACATTTGTTGGAGTATTTTGAAAATTATTGCATTAGTTTTGTGAATTATATAACTTTAGGTTATCAACAGTAAAAAAACACAGATTGGCTTTAAAAGACAAAAGTTCAGTGTTCCGGAGTTCAAAGTCTAGAAAAAGTGCTAGCTTTAATATGTTTAGGATGTAATATTAGCTTTAACGGACGAAGGGATATTGATCGTAAAATAAACAAGTTCAGGCAGTTTGTGGAACTATACAGAAACTTTCAAAAGAAAATAAGGAAAGCAGCAAAAATGAAACTCTACGAGAGTTATGACCGTCTCACAATATTGTACGCCTTTAAAACTTGGGTTCCAGCAGGGGGTAGAATTTAGACCGTGGAGATGGAGTTTCTTGGGCGAGTAAAGGTTTGTACCAGACTGGAACAGTTATTTATGTTTTAGACCTCATATGTAAGAAGTATAATGTGCATTAAAAGCAAATCAAGAATGCATTTAATTGGTCTTGCGAATAGTTCGAATTTATGCTTTAGTGAAAATAAAACAATGGCATTTTATCCATTGAGGGGAATGGGGAATCAAAAATATCCAAGTTAAATACTGAATTTGTTGTTTGTGATTTTGACTTATTCTCTCTATAGACTAACCACCATGCCTTTACAATCCGTATTTAACAGGCCCTTTTTGTATTGTCGACCTCCAAACGTGCATTACCGCTTCAAATCTTAAGTTATAAATAATGTATTCAGTGTAAGTTCTTATAACTTAAATAACAGACTACAATTACGAGTTGAAGTTCAATACTCACAAATGAAATGCGGAAAGCGAAGGAAACCGAGTCACACCCAGCTGTAATATGTTTTTTTATAAACAAGTGACTCACGTATTGTGGCCTCAGTGACAGCACACTTTCATGTTGGCGCTAATGAAAGGGAAAGTTGAATTGTCAAGTACAATCAAGTGAAAGTTCCATTTTATTGTAGCACCTCTTCAGGGAATCGTTTTCATAATTATCTTCATAGGTTAGTTCCGATTTGGAACTACAGGATATAAATATTTTACATTTTTCATCAGCTTCGGCCAATATTAACCCTAACATCACCAAGTCCCCCCCACCCCCCTCTTATGCGCACCTTCTGCAATATTTTAAATTGTCTTAACTTTTTAGGTTAAAGGCATGCAATCGTTGTCAATCATTATTTCTACTTCTGAATTGCGTAATTGTTTCAAAGTTTTAATTGTTGATCTTTCTGAGGAGCAGTGAAATGTCACTGAAACATGATAAAATATAATACCTAATTTCAAAATAAATTTGTTTTAAAAGTTGCTGAGACATTTTATTACAATAGGTGGTGGTCACAAAATAACCTTTGTTTGTAGAGTAAAGTTCTGTAATAAGGGGTGGGATTGCTAGGGTTAAATTTAAAGTATAATTACCATTTCAATTATTTATTACTCTTAGTTCTACAATCAGGTATGGCCTTACATTCACCAATTTATGCCAATATGTACATATAAACTTAAACTCTAGCAGTTACACAATCTTGAACTCTAACCTAATTCCGTTTCCCTGACGACGTGACGTCACGCCACGGAGTTTCTAGTCCATGGGAAGCTTTCTAATGTTACAGTATGCATTTTCACATTTCAGTGTATGTTTTTAGAGACATAAGGATTATTTTATACTAAAATTTACTCGATTAAGCTAAAAGTAGCTTCAAAAAATTTAATTAACAGGAATTTCAAACTAAATACTATTACAGATTTACTGAATGCAAGCTTAGTATTACAATTTCTTTAAACCTATAGCTAAAAAATCTACAATAGTATAAAAGTATACAATAATAAAACAATGAAAGCAGTGTCCGATAGTAAAAAGTTTTAATAAATAAAAAATATATAAAAACGTTATATTTGCCATTGTAATATATACGTACATGAAATTCCATTGAGATAACGTAATTGCATATTTAACTTGCCTGAAAAAAATCTACTTCTAGCTTTACTAGTTTAAAAATCCACAACAGATAATATTTGCAGTGCAACACTTTCCTTCTGGCAACACAAAAATGTATTTCCTAGAATTTGGCCGTGTCCAGATATCTGTGTAAATTTACCTTGGCGCTTCATGCCACCAGCGTTGAATTTTTCGCTCCAGGAATTTCTTTGTGGTCCGCTTTATCGCATTAGAGGTAGTTTTCAACGTGACGAACAAATAAGCGACGAAGGGTGGACAGAAAAAAGGTCCTTTTAATAAAACGGATAAAAAAATTAAATGAGATTGTAAAAACAAGGTTGTTAGGCCTACGGGATTGTTTTTATGGAACGCAGAATGCTAATGTTTAATTTATTCTGATTTAGTATAACAATGTATAAGAACATTAAGAGGACAACTCCATTTTGTTCTAAAATGAAACAAGAACAAAAGAAAAGGCTTTTCCTAACGTGAATAATGACTTTGTTGTCTTTAGAGGCATGATAAAACCGTGTGGATGTTGAGGCTTTTAGTATAAAATGTATACACTGAAATTTTCAGAGTTGACAAAGCTATTCAGATGTTTCTTGCTCCTGTTTATTTTAACTTGCATAATTATGCATATTTACATGCAGAACAATTATGATTCTCTGCCTTTTGCGTCATATCACTTACTAGTTATAGGTTATACATACATAATTAAGGTGTAGATTTATATAATTTATGTTCATATATGTATCCACTGTAGTATATTAGTTCTTTTTGCTCTATCAGTTTTCCCGGATCAGCTTTCTCTCTAAGCCCTCAAAATTAGATGTAGAAATGCAGAGGCATGGGAAGTCGTGCTTCGCTTGTCTTGTGAACAGCAATGAAGCGAAAATACAAAATTGTGAGTCTTTAATTAAACATTCAGTTGTGAAATGACACCATAAGTGAATCTTACTCGAGCGTACCATCTCTGGGTTACGCCTCTGATAATTAAACCAAATAACTAAAATTAAATTCCACAAATTAAGTAAATATTGATGTTTTCATTGCCTATCCTTAGTTACTAATACAAGTATCTGCGCTTGTAGCCCTAAGATTAATATTTTGATCAATAAATGTGACATTTAAGTCCCAACTATGGCATCAAAATTGTGTAAAAATGAATCACTTAAAATGTCTGTAGCTGCCTATTACGTCACTCGTGTGGTATACTCGCCCCAGTCACAATATATTTCTACATAAATAACTCTTTGGCATGTATTCCGTAAAATGATACTAAAAAATCACAATATATTCTATAAATCTTATAAGTACTGCAACAAAGAAACTATTGCATATCATCTAAAAATTCGATACAAAATTTCAAAGTGAATACATGTTTTGAGACTCCCTGAATCCACAAAACAGCATTTTGGGCGTGCATGCATCTGTTAAAATCATAACACAAAAATGAAAACTTGGTTAAATACCAAAATTGGTATTTAAGTTTATCATCTACAATGAATGCCACACGAAATTTTTTAAAATACCCCATTCCGAAGTACGGTTTATATGAAAACTTTTCCGAAATTTTGTTTTTTCTCCAAAAATGGCACTTGACAATTAGATAAAATCACTGTATGATTAAGATATTTTAATTAAAACTGAAATGTTAAATAACCTTAGAATTCCTGTTGCATATCTGGTAAACCTTAAGAGAGAGAGAGAAAATCTTACTACACGAAACATGTGATTTCGTTAAAGCACATAATTTATGGTGTGTGTAGTGTGATTAACTATTTCAGAAATGTTTCCTCTTTGAATTTACCGATACTTACGCTTTTCTATCATGGGAAACGGTTATTCGTTTATCTTTCCCTTCCTCGTCATACTAAGAAAAAGAAATTCCGAAACCGTCGCATAGCAACGGATCTGACTATCCATTAAGCCTATTGTATTCCTCTAATCAGTAAATATATAATATAGTAATTTTTGTAAATATTTATCTCAATTAACATGAATTAAATTGAACAAACGCCTGTAAGAATAGTTTGTACAAAAATGAGAAGATAGTCATTTGAGTGCAATACGTATTTTTCATTAACAAAAGAATACTCACATTATCTGGTTTTATAGTACAGCAAGGTAGACAATTTTCTTCGGCTTATCTTCAGTCAGGTTGTCGTGAAAACAAGTATGCATAACGTAATGTTGGAGACGTAAAGTGCGACATGAACGGCTAACTCGCCGAGCGACCTATATTGATCTACTTTAAACCTATACGAAAAATTTATAAACAAAAATTGCTCAGAATTGTATCTAGTTTCATCCATGCAACAAATAAAATTGTGTATTATAAGCGAAACCTTTCATCTTTCTAGCAGAAGGCAGATTTGTAGTATCAACGGATAAATAAATTACCAACTCTCCAATAATACAAAGATATCAGAAATAGTTATATAAGGAATTAGTAGTAGGTGAACTAAATTTTTCTAAGGCTAGACTAACACTTCAACTAATATGCACAATAATTGCAGTTCTTTTCCTATGTCTGCTGTATGCCCTTTGATTACTTCGTTTCTGTTAAACAGTAACCTCGTGTTTTATCAGTATTACGCTCTCATTAATGTAGTCTCTCCTTTCCACGACGATCGCTAATTAATTTTGCATTATCCATGACCTGCGTTATCTTTAGCAGAGAGCGACCTACAACGAAAGTTATCGAAGGGCACGCTAAATATTTTATCACTTTAACCGACGCTATGCGCAAAACTGCTGTTTTTTGCTGCGGAAGAAAATTCTTAATGTATTTCAGATATTTAGGAGACATGGAGCTAACCTCAACATTCTGCCAAGTTTAAAAATAATATGGCGAAATATTGGAACATAATATGTAGATTATAACTTTTCGTGCTTAATTTAATTATAATAGTTTAGGAATACCATTATAAGGCACAATATACGTATATAGAAAGCTACGGAATTGACTGTTTATATATACAGGATGGAAGTGAAATGATCCGTCAGAGTTTAACAGTGAATTTTTTAAAATTGTGAATAACAAGAAAGTCTAATACCAATGTTGAAAAGTTTACTTTTTTTAGAAAAAAAATATTTTTATCAAAAAAATTTATCGACCTGGCTGAAAAATTATTCATTGAAAGTTTTTGATTTATAGAAAACTGAATAAAGAACTTTTTCATTTGGATTCAACGATTTTTGTGTAAATTAAATTTAAAAAACCCACAGTTTATTGCAACAAAAAGGCAACAAATTGTGGGTTTATAACTAAGTTTGTATTTTCATATAACGTATATATGTATATGAGAGTAGAACTTCGTACTTGATCACTTAAGTGATTAACTATCTTAATTCATTAAGGTGGATAATATTATACGTATCGTGTACGGTTTGAGTGTTGTTTGGTTATTAAATAAAATTCGTTTGTAATTCAAATTAATTTAATGTCTTTTATTTACATATGCACTGAACATTCTATGCAAAGCTTTCTAGTACTTTCACCTGCCCTAATTCCTCGAGTCTCGTTAAAACAAAATTCAATAAATTGTTTTGTTTATTTCTAAGACTGCAAAGTCAATTTACCTTAATAGATTGGCTGATAAAAATGAATGTTCGCAAAATGCAATTAAATTCGATTTAACCAATTCTATTTTCAAAACACATTGCTTCTTTATAAACAAAAAATATTTTAAATGAAATAGATGCAGCTATGCCACGGATGATGTAATTCCCAAACAAAATTACCAAGTTTGATTTTTTCGATTTTTCGACTGTTCCTTTTGGTTTCTTCTAATGCGGTTTTTCTAAACAATCCCAGTATTGAGGCGAACAAAACAAAAACGAAATTACTCAAATCGGTCGAGCCATTTACGAGAGAGACTAACACTATAAGCGTTATGGCATAGAATATAAAATAGGCGTTGTCAGGAAGAAAATGGTAGTATATTTCAGCCTTTTCAATGTTGAACTCTTGAGTGACGATAACCATGTGAACATAAAAGGTGCTTGGTTCACCGTCTAAGTATCGCAAAGATAGGACTTTTGTGCATCCGTGACCAGAAAACAAAATCTTGTCTAATTATAACAATTGCACTTGTCCTTTTGAAATATTTAACTTAGCGTTATTTTAGTTACAGTGCACAGGGTGGTGTAACACATTCGGCAGCTCTGTTAGGAGGGTCAGTACGACCCGCCTTGGTATGGCTTTAACTTTTGCATCAGTCATGCAAACACCTAATGATATTTTAATCATAATCGCTGTGACATTTTTTATTAAATAAATCATGTTCATTGTAAACGCTAGTTTAGAACGGAGAGAATTTTTTTGTTGCATTGTTGGAAGACGAACTTAGGACAGCACGTCGCGGAGGGAATTTGACACGTCGACTTTGATCCTTTGTACCTACGCCCCTGAATATACCCCACATCGGGAGGAACGCTGACCCAAGGAGTCACGACAAAGCAGGGGCAGCGTCCATAACGTTAAGATAGAATTTCCCCGGCAGCGTATAATTCAACCACCGCAGTTTAGGCAACACTCAGGCGGGAAGGGGGTTCGGTGATCGGAGACTGTTCAACCGAAGGACGTACATACACACGTGCCCTGCAATACAATGCCGAGACCCCGCCAACACTTACCACCCTGAAAGAGACCAACCAGATGAAGCATGAAAGGAAATAAGAAGTGAAGATAGATTGGCTACTGGTATCGTATCTGCGACCTTCCGAATGTGAGCCACAGACAAAACCGTCTCAGCTATTCCACTCGGTACGCTGAGCCTAAGTACCATATTCATTATTTACCCGAGTTTTCGTTCTAAAGCTGTGAGGGCATAAACTCTCTCCTCCTTTTCTTTGTGTTCCACTTTCTCTTTCTTCTCTCCTCCCTCTCTTTCCTCTCTCTCTTCATCTCTTTCTCTCCCTCTGTCTCTCTCACACATTCAAGTAACTTTATCAAGGCTGTATTTTCGGTGAACTTTCGATATCAAAATGTTGAGTAGAATTGGTACAGAAAGAAAATGTGGGGCTCTATAAAAATAATTAGAACAATTATCTATTATCACTAACCGAATTAGAAAATTATACAATAGAAGGGGACTATTGTGCAGTGAAAAAGATGATAAAATATTAATTATCCAGCGGTACATTACGTCCGATATAAATATTGATTATGTGCTAAAATTGATTAAAAGTTGAAGACATCCATTGAACTCTTTATGACTTTATATACTTACTCAGGAAGCGTAAACAACTTGTGTTGATGTGAACAAACTTGAATATATAGGTTAACGGTCAGACACAATAATGGGAATACTACGTTTTGTTTTCCTTAATGGAAGTATTCCTCTTGACCCAAGATTTCAAGTTAGCTTCATCATAAATTTTATTCTTAAAACCTCCGAAATTTAAAAGCTGAAGCATTTGTAAGAGCTGGTTCTGTTCTGTTTTTCTTAACTGAGACATAAAACGTCATACAACGCACAATTTTGCACATCTAAGGTCATTTTTATATAACGCAACGCGAACATTTTAGTGGAACTATACCCAGTCATTTTTTTTCAGAGGAAATGGAAACTATAATTTTCAAAACGATAATTATTTTAATACCAATGTCGTAAGCTTGTGGAATCAAAGACACAAAACACATATTCAGAATCTTTAAAACTTAGTAATTTTATATACATGGAAAACAGTAAAATATATGTAGTTTTACGTATTTGCAACATTTCAGGTCTACCAAAACAAATGGAATAGCTGTAAAATTAGCATATAAATAAGTTGCAAGAGTTCGCAAGGACCACCAGAGAAAAGTCATTATCCGACAACTCATTCCAACTGAGATGATTTCATGATGTTCATTGCAAAATATAGGCGAGGATATCACAGGTTAAAAACGTACAGCAGCTATCCTCATTAACTAAAGGTAATAGGTTCACAGTAGATGTTTCATTATTCATCAAGTAATACCGATAATCTTATGATTTTCTCTACCCACTCATGTATTTTACCTATATATAGCTTCTACAAATTATTGTTCTACGTAATTAAGGTTAAGGGAAAACTTTTGCGCCTAAAAACTGCATAACGAGATTTCACAGGAAATACCAGAATAAAAAAAAACATTTTATGAAAAGATATTCGTCTGACAGTATGCATCTGTCTGCGGACACTGACTGAAAAACGAAAAGTCTCTGGATATTTAAGCTTTTCGTCTTACACGAATGTTGTGCAATTTTTTTTAAAGCTCTCCCGATGCCGTTACATAGAATTTGTTTCCAATAGTTTGGTTTTCTCAAAAGTGGCCTTAATGTTGTTCATTAAAGAAGCTTATGTTGAAGAAATTATGAGAAATGAAATGTTTATGTTTAATATTCTGCGATTAGCCTCTGAAGTCCTCGTTCTCAAAGGCTCCTGCATAACCAGTAAACCATAAGAGAAATATAAAAATCTCATACACAAATATCTTGTTAAAGTACGCAATTTATATCAAATATTTTTTTTCTTTTGAAGAGAGAGAGAGAGAGAGAGAGAGAGAGAGAGAGAGAGAGAGAGAGAGAGAGAGAGGTTCCTGAGATACTCCTCGCTATTGGTTTGAATTTTCCAATACTATTTATACTTCTCAAATAGAAAGTCGTTATCGGTTTATTTCCTTCTTTACTTATAACAGAAGAACGTAATTTCAAAGCTATCACATAACTAGCATTTGACTACCGCTTAAAGTCTACCGTATTCCCATATTCCCCTTGCACCTACAATGAAAATACGTAATTCCAATGTTTATAACTATTTTGGTTACTATATGACATACTTAAAGACATTTGCACCACAAATAAAATGCATATCTTGATATTTCTGCCAATAGCTTGTGAAATCGTCCTTCTAAATTACTTTCATATGTTCGATAAGTCGTAAAGGGATACGCCAAATCAACTGCACCAAATTAAAAAAAAAGTGGATTTCGTCAAAGGACACAATTTCGGAAAATCGTTTTGTAGCATTAATCATTTCCGAGACATTCTCTGGTATTGGTCTGAATTGTTAAATAAGTTCCCTCAAGTGTAAACTATCTACTTGTTTTTCATGTCCGTGCAAATAGCGTGAAGTTTCAAAGGCATAGCGACATGATTTTTAAAAAGACTATCACAATAATACTCCTACTGTATTTTTATACATACAATAAAGTGTATATATGTGCAATGACAATTTGTGATAAATGACATGAAATGGGAAGCGTAAGTCACAATTCTATGGACCTCAGGCTCATTTAATAAATATTAGAGTAATATAAAAGTCCTGCTGATTGAGATAGACACGCCTAGCAATGATTTTATTACATATTTCCGTGTAGGTAAAATGAAAATAGACGAATACAGCAGGTTTAAGAGAAAGTCAAATCTGTTAACAGGGGGTCGTTTTGTGACGGCTTTCGAAATCCGTTATCTTTGCATGGCCGATACATAAAACAAGAACAATCACTTAATAATACAGTAAAGTTTAAATACTTGAAAATTCACATAATAGCAAGAATTATGTCGGAAATAGGGCTCCACAAAAAATTTGAGATAAATTGTGGTTTTAGACACTTATTTTTCAGATTTCAAAAATTTGTACATCACTGACGAATAGCGATTATGCAAACGTCACTCAGAATAAAGAGGTTATGGCTATAAAATTCAACACATAAGTTTAATATGCTATGAAAATACGTTAAACATAGGGTAACTTAATCAGAATCGTTACCCGCGAACCATTGTACTTCCTTGCAAGTAAAAGAAACATTGTACTACACCCAAAAACTCTGTGAAGGGGTTTCACCGGAAATGTTCTGAAGCCGCTTGAACCCCAGAGCATTACTCACACAAGGAAGATAGCGTGGTCGTGTTTGTATATCTTTGCAGACAGCAAAATTAAAAAAAGAGGTATTTTAAGTCCATAAAGTTTGTAACGTGAAGATTTGCCATAACCAAACAACGTTTTTCATGCAAAAATAGGTTATTCTATTTTATAAAGCACAATTATAATATTTATTAGACATATTTTGAGGTTATCACACCAGAAGTTAAACACACATCTTTAAGTTTCTATAATTCATGTGAAAATATGTTCAATATCATTTAATTTACTTTTAATTTATTAACTAAAAGTTTTAAGGGACTGAGGGGAATGCAGAAGTCAGTAATAATGTAATATATTTTTATAGAACTGCAGTTTTGAAAAAGTTGCTTTATTTTATTTTTATTAATTAATGTTTCCGAGATGAAGCTATGTGCTATGATAATAACATTAAATCAATTTATTACATTTCATTTTGTTTTACCAATCATTGTTGCAGCAGCAGTAATGGTCGTATTGGAGAGTATTGCATGGGTATACAATACAGTATTTACTTCTCATTCTCGATTATACAAAAAATGTATGCTAGAATAAGCAGCGAAGAACATATGACTGTAGCGCGTTTATAAAACCCATACTGGGTAATTATGTGAAACTTACTTAGAAACGAAATTAAATTGGCAAAAGTTTATAACAGTTCTTAATTTTGAATGCCACATAAACGTTGTGATAGATCGTTACCGGTTTAGCTAATTATTTCATTTATATTCTTAGTAAAGCTTATAATTACCATATGAATATAACTATTGGCTGTCAAATACTACATTGTTGTAAACCAATTAAAAGTTGGCAGTAACAGTAAATTTATTTTAATGCTCTTTAGATTACATCAATTTTCTTTACGTCTCTAGAAGAAAACGTATATCATGAGCCAATGTGTTCTCCATATGCTATATTATTCTTTCTAGAGGAGTTTCAAATAAAATTGAATATATTTAGATGAACTCCTGTTTTGTGGTTATGTTCTATATATGTATAGGCGTTTATCACTTGTTAAAATAACCTATTAATTACAAAATAAAATAACAATATTTAGACGTAGAATACTAGAAGTAATATACGTGCTCTGTGTTTATAATTCTTTGGGAAGAAATTAATTTAGTAATATTAAACCTCTATTAATCTAATTGCTCTATTATAGTCATTAACTTCGTGTTTCATTGCAAAATCGACGTCAACAGTGAAACATAGCCTTGCATAAGGTAAACACAACCTAAAAATGTTATTGCCAGTGTTACAAAAATTATATAAAGTTGAAATAGTTTCTCAAATTTGTTTCTAAGATGCAGGTGCAATAGAAATAAGCATGCAAAAGCAAGCATGTAATTGGCAACGTTTACTAACTAGGTATGTACGTCTAAAATGAGAGAAGTGCATAATTTTCCAAGTCTCCACTGCAGATGCCGGTTGTACCATCACATGTTATGTATTGAAAGGAATGGGGGAGAGTATATGAGCTGGGCTAAAGGATACGTTAAATACACACACTCGTACATACACTGTCACTATTGGCAGCACTGTGCACTACGTAATAAACGCAACACTTACACAACACGAACGAACCGACGCACGAACGAACGACAGACACACACGGCAATGTGGCACCCAGCCGCTCCAAACGCCGACTGCGCCCCCTACATGTCTGCGGGCCGCAACTGCCGCCCCCACTCCACCCCCGCAGCGCAGCTGCCATGCGTCCCTCCAGCCTGGACCAACTGGGCCGCGCTCCAACTGCGCCTCTTCTTCATTATCATCTCACTTTCTTCCACCAGCATCCTTGCCCTCCTCCTTCTACCATTCATCATCTTCGTCTCTTTCCTTTGCTCATTATGTCGTTAGTATTCTCTACTTCGTCATTGTGTTGTTAGGTCTTAACCTCGTGCTTAAGTCAACGACTTTCCTCGGCAATTGGGAAGAAATTCAGGTAACTTTGGTGCTTCTTATCATGTGACATAAATATGGTCTCTTCTTCTTCATCATCACAACTATACTTCTGAAGATATGATCCTCCTGGCCTTGTTCGTCTCCTTGTTTTTCTTCTTCCTCCTCTCATGGATTAGACCTTAGCTCTGTGGCAGTAATTTTAGGTCACACCATAAATTCACCATTTTTGCTACATTTTAATTTTATTATATGATAATTTATGAATTCTTAGTTAATAAACTATGTTAAATTATGAGTTAAGTAAACCAGCTCTCCGATATAAATTAATGATGTTTAGTATGCTATGGATATACAGCAAGGCAAAGTCCTGAAATTACAACTTCTGTGGCTTGAACAACTGATGAACCCAGACTGTTAGAACATTTTCACTTAACACCACCTAACAGCAGATATCAAGCATACATACGGAGGGCGAAAATAGTTACGGAATAGGTTCAATAAAGGATCGACAACTTTCGTACCTTATTTAATTGAAGAAAGGCCAGATATTGTAAAGATGGGTGATTGATAACCCTTAAAGGCAGGATCTTTGGCTTTTTTAATGAAACTTTAAAGTTGTATTTTTTTGCATTTTATTTACACGATGTAGTGTATATTGCTTGAAAATTAACACAATATCGTCAGCATATAAAATTATATTCAGATATAATCCTCGTCGTATTTTAATACCTTTATCAATTGATTCTTTCAACTGTCGTATCATCGCATGAGTATATGTTAAACAATGGGGAGGATAAACTACAATTTTGTTTGACGCCCTGGTTTGCCTGATTTCTTATATCATTTTCATTATTAGTTTTAATAATAATTTTTTTTTATTTGCTCACACTCTTTAGTATCCCAATCAAAAGTCTAGTATATCTTCGTTTTATCAAAATGTTCCATAATAGTTCCCTATCTACCTGGTGAAATCGTTTTCCAAGGCTGTAAATCCCATATGGGGTTCAAGATTATATTCTTTCCTTTTCTTCATCATTTGTTTTAATGTAAACCTGCCACGCCTAAAGCCGCTTTGATTTTCCAAAATTAGTACTTCTATAATTCTTTTAATTCTGTTATTTATTACATTGGAATATATTTACCTCCACTTTTAATATTGCTAATTCCTCGATAAGTATTAGTGTCTCAACGTTCCCCTTTCTTAAATATAGACATTACTTGAGATTGACTAGGAAGAGGGATCTGTTTTTAACGCCAGTACATATTCATAAATGACAGTAGATGTTATTTTAACAGCAGTCCTTAAATAAATAATTCAATATTTATACCATCCAAAGCAGGCGATTTTCGCTTTTCACACTTAATACCTTTTCCAACTCCTGTAAATTTATCAAGATGGCCAGGTAGGCCTGTTTCGACTCAGAAGAGATCTTCCCAGCATCTCCTTGGTCTTCCAACTTCTTTCCTATACTTATACTGCAACGCCTGTTTAGTAAGTGTTTTTTTCTGGCATTGCACGAATCAAACATAGAGTAATCAAACAACGTTAAGAATACAGAACATTAAGCCAACACGTATAACGACTCGCACGTATAACGACTCTACAAACCTTACATAACCAATGCATGAAATTCGCTTGGTCCTGTCCAGGTTTTATGGAGTTTAGACGCGCTCGCATACTTACCGGGGTGCTATGTATGCGGGACCCGAATAATACACCAATGCACGAAACTAACACGTGGAGGCCTTTTTAGTGAGTATAAACTCCCCCTTAGCGCAGGGACCCCCACACTGTTGGCAATGGCATGTAGACCTTCGTCTGTAACTGGGTTTTTTTCCTGCACGGTAAAGAAAAAAAAAAGAAAAAGAAAAAAAAAAAAACACAACCTTCTTTCTAAGCATTTTTTGACTCGAAAGTGTACTTTCTGGCATGTTCTAAAGGCTTTGTTAATACTTTTTAGTATTTTAGTCCATTAAAAATTGAAATTGTTAGGCATCTTCAATCCTTTATCCCTTAGAAAGAAAAATTCTTATTCCCACTGACAGAATAATTATGAAATCACTAGAGTGACTTCCAAGATTTACCCCGCCCCTTCTCTCTCTCCTCTCTCTCTCTCTCTCTCTCTCTCTCTCTCTCTCTCTCTCTCTCACACACATACATATTTTCTCTCTTTGTAACAGCGTAGCTTTTGGCACGATTTGCGTTAAGCGGGTTAAACCAATTCTATAGGCAATGCTGTGTTTCCCACGATGCTACAATATTATTTGTTGGTTGTGAGTAATATCACTGCGTTTCACATATACTATAAACTGTGTGACTAGGTCTCTCCAACAAAGCATAAATCTTCATATTATATTGTATTCATATTATTGCTATCATGTTTCTGTTCACACTAAGGTTAGTTTTCTATTTCAGTATTTTCCAACTTCAATATATGTAAGCGTAACAAACTATTTTAAAATAATACTAGTTTTACTTTCTGTACTACACATAGTGATAGAAGTATTGAATCAAAAATGCCTCCATCCAACACAAAAACCTGTTTAGAAAAAGGTATGTCTGCCTAACTCTCTGTTTCGGAAGAGTATAGTTCAAAAACGAAAGGTCGGTTAAACAGAAACTTCAAGAATGCGATGCGAAGATTTTCAAGAAAATCCTCCCAAACTTCCCTTAACGTGGAGCGTTTTTCGAAAATTAATTTCTGAAAAGTAGCTCCAGCGATATTACTTAAATTGTTATGTGTTGAAGAGAAATGAAATTCGTATATTTAATTCTCTGGGAATATCCTAAGAAGTCGTCTTCATCCTAGTGACTATGTTAGCAATGGCACGTAGGAAAGAAATTACCTTTAAAGTATTCCATTAGAGGATTTACCCAAAATGCATATTTGGAAACAGCGACACATAGAAAGAGAAACGACTAAAAACGTTAAAGATGGCACGAAAATGAAGCTCTGTATGTATATTAAATATTTTTGAAGAAGTTGATGAAGGTTTAAGAAAATCCCTGCTCACACTCTATACTATATGTAGAAGAGCTTTGTTACTATTCGTTTTCTTAAAAATAGCTAACAATTTTGATCGAAATACGAGTACCATCGATTTTAAGTGTATGAGCAATAAAATTGATATCTTAATAAAATATCTGAATAGCCTTTGTAATCCTCATTCACTGCATTTTATACAATTCTAACATTACAAAAAATAGACATAAACCTAAGTCTTGTTAAAGCATGTCATTTGTATCTTTTAATCAACATTGGTTCTAAACTTTTGGTTTTAATTCTTGAATATATTTTTATTTTTCTCTACTGGTAAGTAGGGGAAGTACTGTATATTCCACCCAAAAATTCGATGTCGAGATTTCACCGGAAATATGTTTTGACACCACCTGAATAAAAAAAAATCATTTTTAGAAATAGATCTGTGTGTGTGTGTGTGTGTGTGTGTGTGTGTGTGTGTGTGTGTGTGTGTGTGTGTGTGTGTGTGTGTGTGTGTCTGTCTGTCTCTGTGGACAGTATAACTCAAAAACAAAAAGTAGGTTAAAAACCAAAGCTGGTATGTCTTTCAAGGATGCGACACGAAGACTTTGAAGAAAATAGCCCCAACCTAAACTACCCTTTACATGGAAAATTTTTTGAAAATTTTGATTTTCTTGAAAATGGCTCTAACGATTTTGATTAAAATGTCATATGTTTGAGATATTATTATGACAAATGAAATATATATACATATATTTTTAATTTTCTGGTTATAGCCCCTGTAGCCGCATTTACTCTGGACGACTTTTGCATAACTGGTAAACCGTTATAGATAGACCAAATCATACTGTACAAAAAAATTAGATCTTGGTAAAATACAATTTATGTCCAAATAATTTTTGTACAATGAACCATTTCGGAGATATTGCTTGTTTGTGCGAGTTTTCCAAAACTTATAGTTTTCTCCAATGGGAGGTCGTTGTTCATTCATTATATGTTAACCGTGCAAAGAGAGCGGAGTTAGGAAGCTTTAAAAGATTTGACTATTACACAAAGCCTATTGTATTCTAATATTCCTCTTACACCTACAACGAAATAAGCAATAAGATAATTTGTACAAATGCTTATCTCAACTAACACAAAGAAGATATAGGAATAAGAGTTTGTAAGAATGATTAGTACAAGAGTAGAGAAAGCCATGTGAGTGCAACACATCAGATTGTTTTTATTTCTCGTGATAAATAATATGCATGGCATTTCAGAGCCAACATATAGCGACCCGCTTTTCAAACATTTGAGTATCGCGCTTCTGTTCCTCTTCCACAAACTGCGAACTTACAATAAGTGGATAAAATATTGCATTGCACCCGTAAGTTCGATACTTAGATTTCTCCAGGAACACATATTTGGCACTCGAAAGCATTTCAGTACAAATTCTATGTGTGCGTGCGCGCATGCGCGCGCCCATTAGTCTGTTAGCAACATAACTCGAAAACGAAAATGTGGTTAAATACGAAACTTGGTATTTAAGTTGAGCATCTTCCAAGGATGATTTTCCAGAAAATAGCATTATCCGGGAATAACCTCTGAGAACCACTTCATTCCAGATGAGAGCCTCTCGGAGCCTAAAATCGCACTGGATGCAAGCCAAAGTACAGAGCTTCCTTGCAGTGTGTGTCGTGGCAACTCGGTTAAGATCGGCTCAACTCGCGCGCTGCGGAGCGAAGAAGTGAAGAGTTGAGGACACGTGTGTTGATAGGCGGTTTGCTTATCAGTGAAATATATACCTGCAATATAAGTACCTAATAATGGAGTACCCTGCTCCAAGAAAAGCAAAGAATGTCGGAAAGTCCATTTAAATCAGAGTAAGAAATATAGGTATTATCTCTTGAAGGTCATGGTCATAGCACCAAGTAGTTCATCAACGGTAAATAATTACGTGTGTGAGAAAAGCATGTTCTGAAAGACACTATTACAGAGTACATACAGAAATACATGATGACATCATAGGAGTTGTTAAAGAGGAAGAATTAAACGATTTGCTACATCTTGCATAAGAGCATTGTTTATAAAAAAAGGTGAAGTTTGTACCAGTACTTTTTATATCATGAAAACAAAAGTCAAACTTGAAGTAATTCGTTTTCCTTCTCTATGTAATGCAAAGGTAAAACAATATCAGTCATCATTTAGCAACAGTTGAATATCACTTAGCCTACTCTACTATCCTTCTTTCTACAAGAAAATACGCAATAAAACTATTTACGCATGTTTATGTTAATTAACATGAAGTAGATAGAAGAATAAACTGTTGTGAAGATCGTTTATTATAGAAAATTATGTGAACCTACTCCATCCGATTTTTCTTGTATAAAGTGGTTGAAATTAAAATAAGCGATCTAATATATTAAATTAAGTAAAAATTGAAGCTATTAACAGTGAAGCAACAAGATTCTAAAATAAGAACAAATTAGAAACTAAAAACTTCACTTATCTTAGTAAAATAGAAAAAGGATATCAACATACTAAGATAAGTGAAGTTTTTAGTTTCTAATTTGTTCTTATTTTAGGATCTAATATATGTTGGTATGAAGATGTTTTTGTTTCAAATATACATATTTGTATTACTGTTAGTAGCTATACGTTTAAAGGTGCTATCTGTGTGGTATTTGTTGCCGAAGGCATGAGTTTGTGCAAGCGAAATTAGGGCTTTTATCAGCAAATGGCTTTTCATTGGCTCAAGTTCTATGCAGGGGCATAATCCGCAGTATATCAAAGCCCGAACCAGCTGTAGTGTCCGAAACACGCTGATAAACTTTCTCATGGGCTTTGTTTGAAGAGAGTTTGGGCCGGGACAGGTGGCGTACTTTGCATTATCGATAATTCACTGTTTCTAGACACCCGATGTTGTCCGTGAGTGATCCAATAACCCTTACTGCTGCTGCTGTTGCTGATGACGAAGTTAGGCTAAGTGCTGTGAAGCCGGAAGTTGGTCGGCAGTGCGGGGAGGACCCAGCCGCCGCCGCACGTGGGACCAGGGCGTTAAGAGGAACGAACGTCCCGCCTCATCCCGGATACGTCTCCCCACACAGCATCCTGGATTCTCAGGCAGATGACATCCCACGTGCATGTTTCCTAAACTGCTAACAAAGGAAACCTAATGGACTACCGGAATTGTGTTAACATTGGCTTCTACAAACGTGGCGTTCCCACTGGAGGCTGCGTTCGGAAGGTTTAGACTCTAAATTCCGGGTTTTCACCAATCTGACGTTGAGGGTTTCCTTATTCCCAACGCAAATGTTCAATTATTTCAACGCTAGGAAGACAAATAGTACCCCCACGTTAAAATAAATACTAATAAAACAAATGTTACAGGAAATCGATTATAAATTCACGTGATATATTTATCACTTGTGCAAGAAGTACGAAACAATTAACCCTCTAATGGATTATGTTGCCATTTGGCAACAAATATTTAGAACATTGTAACATCGTTTTATAGGCAGTTTGCTACACCACCATTTCTTTATCAGGAATAAATACTAATGTGAGTGGTGAAGAAAAGGTGAAAGCGACTATGAAGACATAGAAATGGAGAATGAGAAAATCAGCCACAGTAAAGGATAGAGAACATCATGGAGTACCTAAAGCAACAGTCAGAAACAATTACGATTGCGTGAACCAAATGAACCAGTTCCACTAAACATAAAGCACTTATAGGCTCCCAAGAAATAACTTTCTTTTTAACTGGAACATATATGTATACTGTGTATACGTTCTGTAGGTCTTTTTAATTTTTTATTTTCATTTTATTTTTATGTGCGTCATTTTTATTTGATAATAGAGTAGATGCCCTTTTTAACATGTTCGATCGCATTTTCAGTCATTTGATCAGTTAATCATGTTTCCTCTCGAATTTTAACAAGAGCCCGTGTTATCTGAGTTTTCGATTATCCGAGATATTGTCGGTCCTCCTTACCCCAGATAATCCAGGTTCTACGGTACTTCCTTTAGGGTGCCTGTGACAGGGATACCTAAACCAGTTCAGAAATTAGAAGGATACTTCATGCAATAGAGGGTTAAGTTAAATTTATTTCATTTATTTTAACCTGTGTCATCCCTTAAATGCTAAGGCCCCTTTACCTGCTGGCAGAGCAGCTAAAAGACTCATTAGGGGAGCTATTCCTGAGTATTACATTAACAATATTAACACTTTAAAAAGTTCTTCCATATCTTTCTGTCCCTTCTATACCACACATATTTTACAATAGCACTTGAAGGATTATTTCCACTCTTGTCTATCTCATTCACGCGTCGACAACACATGTCCACCCATAAGTCTACACACGCACTTTTTTCTGTTCTGGGGTCAAACATGGTGCTGCTCTAAGTCCATCTATCAGTTGAATTAAAATATAAGCCCCCAAAGTTCTCTCTTCCATCTGAGTAAAAAAGTATGACCTCTCAGAACATCAGACATTGCCCAAACTCGTGGAATTGTTTGGTTTCATGGCAATAAATGAAGCCTTCCACATTATTGGACAGCAATAAATGGCTATCCCAAAAAGGCGAATCGTAACAAAGTCTCGCTCAGATGTAACATAGAACTTGCAAAAATACTGTTGTGTTATTGCGTTAATAAAACTGCAAGATGTGAATCTAAAAAATAAAAGAATCTTAATCTGATTGTTGGCATTTTACATCTTGAAATTAGGTATTCTATTGCAGTAACTCTGTAACTTACATCTTGTGTTAGACTATATTGCATATTATATACATTATAGTATAGCTGTTTATTGCTCCTGACAGTTTACACAGAACCTTCATTTCGAGGTAATGCCAACCTAACGACATTTTCTTTGCTCCGAGTATCTTCAACATAGAAGAGATTTTGTAATGTTCTTTCGATCTTTTAAAACTATTTGCATTAACAGTCTCGCCTATGCAAATAAAACTATCAACTGTCGGAAAATATGTATTTAGAGTACTGGTTAAAAAGTACACCAGATGCGCTTTAAGAAACACAGTTGTATTACTCCGCAGTCGATATGGGATAACTGTTCATTTTACTAAACTGACAGGTTACTACTTCTACCTAACAGTAAAATTGTTGTGCATTGCAGTGAAATCATTAAACGTGCACATTAGCACATTTTAGATGTAAGATAAACAAAAGATGAGATCTATTTTTTGCTCCCAGGCTGTGTTGCGGTTAGGGGCCAATGAGAGCTTTTACTGCGCTCTCGTGCTTGGGGCTGTCTGTCGCCTTCGTTTACCTTAAGTGTGTTTCTTATTTCGGGAAGAGGATAGAGGTTAAGTGACGAGAGGTTGAAGTTAGAACACGACAGAAGTTAGTGTTCTAAGAAGCACGAGTTACTAATCCTAATTTTGTAATGTGTTGGCTGCGGTATGTTATCTACGTTAAGGGTATTTTAGTAATGTTTATATATATATGTTATATATGTTATATATGTTATATATATGTTATATATATGTTATATATATGTTATATATATATATATATATATATATATATATATATATATATATATATATAACACACACACACACAGTTTTTACTTCTAAAATTATACCCAATGAAGGGAAAATTACTTACAGGTTTTGATGTTTCTCTAAAAAAAACTGGTCAGAAATGGGTTCGTGTGGAACATTTTGAAAGCATAAATACCCTAGAAAAACAGAAAGCGAGAAAGCAACTTTTAAGTTCTAAAGGTCTTTGCATTGTATGCTGGTGTAAAATTATTTTATAATCTTCAGTAATAGACACCAATACAGATTGTTAAACTAGGCAATTCAGTAATAATAATAATCGACTTTAAACAAAAGACTGCACTGTCTGAAGGATTTCGCTTAGTTTTTAGCTATACATAACCTTAAATTAGATATTAGGCTAGAATTAAGCTAGAAGCACCAAAATTAGACACGTAAAACGACCTGTTTTGCTTTGGAACCAAAGTATTAATGAATAAGGCGATATCTTGTATGCATGCGTGTATGTATGTGTTTGTAATGAACGCTCTTTCACTGCTTTGGTTCTTAGCTTACCAAAGACCACCTAATTTCGCTCACAGACGTCTTTGACAGACCAGAGGTTCTTTTACGAGCCATAAATCTGCAATACGGGGTCACAGGCTTTACCTTCGCTCTGGAAGAGACCATACTAAGGGTTTTTAATCCATCGCCCTTTGCCAGGTTTGAACCCTGTCTTGGAAACGACACGGTACATGCTGAACGACGCCTGTGTGCGCGCGCACTATTCACAATATGCCGTCTTGAAAATCTAGTCATATCGATGGCTATCCTTTGGAAAAATTTCTCATTGGCAATAATGTTCACTCCTTTACTATTTGTGTAATTTTGAGCTTATTCCTATCTTCCGGTGTCATATTAGTTGTCGCCATCTTACGGTACCCAAACCCACTTCTCTTTACCCTCCCATAGATCTAAGTCTAACTTACCTGAACAGCCTCTAAAAGTGAGTGCTTTCATACAACTCTTAAAGTAGTCGTAACTGCTGAGAGTCTCGGACTCAGAGGTCGAGTTGAATGTTTTAACAGTTTGCAACCGTTGCCCTAAAGAAAGCTATTCATTGAACATGTTCCAGGACTGATGCAGTCTTCATGACTTGAGAAAATCCGCAAGACAAAAATGTGACGTGCAGAAGATGGGTGCTTTTAGAAGACTCGTAAACTTAACTTCTGATATGCGGAAACCATTAGTTCTACCTGGTCGAGAAGAAATACCCTACGATTAGAGTACAGAACGGCTGTTAGTTCATCATCGTGCCACTTAAAGGCAGTTGTACTGCATAGGTGACAAACTCATGAGGCGTATCGGAAAGAATGTAAAACTACCGAGTTGTTTACGGGATCGTATCGCACATACAGCGACAGTATGTATGTGTACACTCTGCTGAGACGCAATCAATAACTTTAGGACAGCAACATCTCATATCGGCAGGCGCGAGGGATCATTAATTTGTATTGCACTATTCATTATATACCATAGTATTTCGCTGTTCTAGTAAACAAGATAACAAGCGATGATGGCACTCAACTATCAAGGTCAATACACCTGGTCACTTTGCTAGGTAGTAACCACGTGGCATTTTGGTGTGAATACATTATTTTGTTGTTAAACGTTATTACAGTCCGTCCAGGTCGTCTTGTAACTTGCGTTGCTCTCCCTACATTCTCTTGCCGAGTGACGAAGGTTGTTTTGATACAACAAGCGCAGTGATGGCTTCGTTCAACCTGTGCGGTACTAACAATTTATACGTTGGTATTAACTATTCTATTTGTATTAAATATATTTTGCATACAATAATTATTACAGCCACCTACCGTGGTTAGGCAATTCCAAACTTTTCAAGTTTATAACCTTCCTTTATCTTATGCATGTAATATCCTTACGCTGCCTTATGATTAACATACTAAATTGTTTTTCTTTCACAATAAATAAAGCTGTAAAGTTACATTGATATTTAACCCTAAAATATTGTGACAAAATGGCAAAAATCCAAGTTCTGACACTTTACTGTCCTCAAATTTTACCACAAATGCATGATTTTTTGTCATAGTTAAAACAGTCTATCATAACTTACAATTGTTCTCATAACCTTTCTTAGTCTTTTGTACTGCCGATGACGCCACGTGTACCTTTCGAGATTCCGCGAACACACGTGCACGGAAAATGACGTAGCTGATCTTTCCCGAAACCTCTGATAGGTGTTACAAAACAAAGGTGAGGTGATCGCTCGCGTGACTGGTGTAGGCAGCTTAATCATGCGTGTATCTGATAGGCGCACCGCCAGCAAGGTGGAGCAGCCGGCGTCCCCTTCCACATCTCTGCCATGCCACAGCTCAACTCTATAACCACCTGGACTGACTTCGTGGTTTCCCGCCGTTGGCTGTCGAACCCAATGTCACAGTATTTTAAAACTATTTTATCAACATAATAAATTGTTTGGTTTAAACTCAGTATCGTGTTCAAACATTAAAACACGAGATACACCAGCAGGTGGGGTAGTCGTAGTTGTGGTGGTGGTGGAGACGGAGGTTGCGGTGGATGAATATATACTTCTGCCCCTATTTCGAAACTGAGACTTTTATACCTACCACAAATACTCAGTTCTGTGCTTCGAAGTACAGTGACAAGATAGAGGTAAGCGTTCCTATTAAACATGGCCGCCCTGTTAACAAGCGGACGACCGTCGTGTGGAAGTGATAATGAAAGTACGGAGAGGGGAGCCCCATCTCGGGCTGTTGCCGCCTGGGCCTGAGGAAAACTTTGGCAGAAAAAAAAGAAGAACATTGTTCCCAGCGCTTGACCGCATAGGGAAGTGCGGCATACAAGAATAAACGATAGCAGCCGTACTTTTCTCTTGTCACCCTCCGTATACTCCTTTACAGAAGTTTTGGCACGTTTCCTTTGTAATTAATTTAATTTCTGTTAATTTTACTCAGAAGCTTTTTTATCAGGCTTAGGATTCTTTTGTATGCCGTAAATTTACGCCACGGGCCACAGTCTTTAGTTCCCTTCCGAAGAAAGTCATGCTAAGCACTTTTAGGCCCAAAAAATTATCGCCCTTCGCTGGGTTTGAACTCGCGACCTCGGAAACCAGAGGATAGTATGGTGCCCTTATACGAGGGTGGGCGACTCCGTTGTGTGGGAACTTTGCGATCTTTAGCTGTTGTTCTCAACGAATAGGTGGCGTTGTAGTCACCTGTTCTGGTAAGGTGAGCTGCTGGTGTGGAGGTGAATCTCCAGCACACGTTAGGGACCTTCACAATGGCTCACGCTACTCGCCCGTAGAACGCTCTCACTTCACCTCTTTCTCCCTTGGATTCCCCTCCTTAAATATTCTATGCACCTTCGCCTCGTAGTAAATATTTACTGGCTCTCTATGAACATATAACCTTAAGATCTATAACTATAGGAACCTTTGATGGGTAATGCAACCTTTAGTTTTAAAGAGTAAAAGAACAAAGTTGCATAAAAATTTCCCAAGGCAAGATTATATTAAGGAAATGTATGTTTTATTTCGACAGAAAAAAACAAATCGTGTCCTTTAACATCAGAAGAGAGATACACCACATGTAAAATTCTTATTTGTCTGTACCTGTCTTTGTCAATATTCCAATAAGGAGTCTAACAGAAAGCCGTTTATACGGCTTTGTTATTGAGTACTGGGGAAGGTAAAGGATTACAAATCCTCGAGAACACGAATCGATTCTTCATAAACAAGGAGATGCGCCTTGGCAAAACAAAAGCTTCCTTGCTTCTGCAGTGGAAGCTATCCAGAACCTGCAGCGTGCGAAATCCAGTGGTGACACTTTCTTCGTCCCAACGAAAATATACAAGCGTTCAATTTATAAGACGTGTAACAAAACCGGAAATTCGATGAATCCCACTTCTGACACCATATTGACGATATGATAAAATCAAACTTCTCTCTTTGGAGACGCTTACGTAATTAGCTGCTTTTCCCCACCTCCTCATTCAATCAGAGGGTGAATCAGGCCTGTGGCGTGTAGACTCGCAAACAGGCGATTCCATGGCAGTTTCTAAGTCATAATTTGAGTTTCCTGGCAATGTCACTAGAAAATCTCGTTCTAGATGGATAAATGCTAAACAGTAAGAGACAGAGAAAAGGTTACTAAATAAAAAATATGGATCTCGTTAAAACACATTTGTGTTAGATGCTTTTTTCTTTTGAGTGAACCATTTCAGAGATATTCCTTATTTCTTTGAATATGCTATTCGTTTTTTTATCTCGTGGCCTTGCAAGTTTCAAAGGCATTGCATAAAAACCAGCATTTAAAACATTTCACTATCACTTAAAGCAGTGTGTAATGCAGATTTTAAGTTATCTCTTAGTACGTTAAATTACCCAGTAATGTTCTTTCTTTTATTTGGATAAATCTAGGTATAATAAAGTTGGGTTCAACTCATATGCTGCACCAAGGCAGACTCCACTTAATAAACCATCAGTTTCCCGTTTCTTATTCTACTCAACATGGATCATTTTTGATTGCCACTAACACGCTGAAAATAGTGACAGGTTCCTAGCTGATGGTTATTTAATGCTTTGGTTATTCAAGCGAGAACCGGAAAAGTATTAGATATTGATTTATTGCTTCAGCGATCCAGCAGGGCATAGATATCTCTGGAGAAAATATTTCTTCTTCTTGCTGTGCACCGCCTCCCTTCACCACTTGATACCCACACGGCGAGGGGGGGGGGGGGGTGCATGCTTCAATTCCCTCAGCTTGATTGCTCGTATGAAGCGAGCGGTGTTATGCTGGTGCATAAAAACAAACTATTTCACGAACCGCTGGCTTTCGTTCAAGTTTCGGGAGGTCACTGTATCTTTAACTGATCGTAATTTCTCTTGGCTCCAAGTACCAGTGTCTTATGATCCCTGAAAATCGCCGGTAACGAACCTCCCAATGTGTTTGTTTGTGATGTCTGTATCCGACAGCAAGAAAAATTCTTCCTCCGTATTTTGAAATATGCTGAAATATTTTAATAATTTATTCCAAGGAATTGCACTTCCTTGAGGCCGCAGTAAATAACACTATCAGATTTTACAGCTTTTGTTTCAGACGAAAACAAAACTTGCGATTCTTTCTGAATTGGAAAAACTTTAAAATTCCTGACGCCTTCTCTTGAATAATTAAGGCTACGTTATCTGTGGAACAAAAGGCAAACATTTCGAACGTTCACAAGCATGGATTTTATAATTTTTTAATGCCACAGACTTTACACCAGAGATATCCAACATTTGCGAAACAGGGGCGGTTGGGTTTACCTCCTTGCATTATCCGTCGACTTTCCCAGTCGTGCGGTGTGTTGCAGTGGCGAGTTGGTTTTATGTAAGTTGTAATGATAGGTATATTCGTGCAAGTAATAATGAAGATTCAGTTCTCTACAGTTATGGAAGCAGAAAAATAAAACAATCGAAAGCAGATATTTTATGATTTAAAAGATTGTTCACTAAAGGGACATGGGTTTTCCCAATAATGCGTATTATTTACGAGCTAAAATAACAGTAATTTTTTAATGCACGAATAAATAGGCCCTCCTCGTTCTCCTAAAACAATAGCACTCTTTTGTAGATTATCCGGGTGAATTAAAACTAATAATATCCACATAAGTGACAGCTAAAGCTGCCATCCCACCCACCAATTGTTATACCTGACGCATGAACTTGTAGCCCACCCTTCCCTTCCTTCTCACCATCAAATTATGACGGTCGTTCAATCACGAAGGTAAGAGCAGCGACGTGGCGTTGCCACATTTCTCTTATAAATTAAACTTTATATGATATTTTAACATTCAATTGTGGCCCACATTCGGGAGGTCGTAAGTTTGATTCCGGTGACTCTTTCGGGGTTTCCTCGGATCACTAACCGAATCGAACCAACAGACGCTACCTCGTGTGCTATCATGCTGGGCAACCTCGCAATAACCTAACATCACATCTTCAGTGCGTATCTTCTAATTTGGGTATGCCTAACAGTATATTTCAAATAGAATTTTACTTTCTCTACTACGTATCGTAAGTAGGGGAAGTAGTATATTCGAATCAAAATTTCGATGTCAAGATTTCACCGGAAGTATATGTTTTGAGGCTGCATTGAGCCATTTCAGAAAAAGCTTCGTTTGTGTGTCTCTGTGAAAAACACAAGTCAAAAACGAAAAGTCGGTTTAAAATTAAAGTTGGCAGTTAAGTTTAATGTCTTTCAAGGATGGGATAGGAAGATTTTGAGGAAAATTCCTCCACCCTTACAATGAAATTTTTTTGAAAAATGCCATTTTCTCAAAAATGGCTCTAACAATTTTTATTAAAATTACATATGTTAAAACGGTTCAATAAGCTGTTAATGAAAGTATCATGCTCATTACTGCTATCCTGTTATGTCAACTTAAAATTTACGGGTTAGCTACATTTTTATGGTAAATTTGGTATTTCAAGAACCCAATATCCATTTGTGTATAGTCTTAACAGAATCTCTACGTTGCCATACTGTTTTTGCTAGGAAATCTGCTGACTGGGAAATACATTTTCTTTGTGACGTCACTAGAGGTAATCAGAGGTCGTTTCGCTGGATCCTAACTTTATTGTATCTAAGGAAAATCGATCTGAAGCAATAAAATAAAATAAAGCGAACGGGATCAGACATTCAGTGCCCATGTTTGATCCCATGACCTGGAAAGAACCGACGATCGTTTCCTGGCAAAAGATTTGCTTGTGGTCATTGTAGTAAGGGAAAAACGCATTTACGTTTGTTTAAATTGATGAGTAAATTTTGTTTTGGAATCCATTGTGTCTCGTTATGTTAAGTAGCATGATGAAGAATAAACAATTGCTCCTCAATGAGCTAAAACAGTGATATTATTTAGAATCTAGTGGATAAAGCTTCTTTAAGGTATTGTTTTTTGTAAAATACTACGAAATTAATTGGTTGTTGTGTTCTGTAGCCATAAAAATTAAAATATAAAGGTGTTATTCCAGGAGGCGAGATGAACGTGTGTGAGAAATTAAAAATCCACTGTTTAATAAGTAACAGCTTGCCGATAGGCAACTATTTCTATTTGGATATTACCCAAATCCTCTACTAACTTCATACTGTGCAGAATGTCCATGGATTTGCGTATAAGGTTCCTATTCTAGTTGTGCAATAATTATCAGACTAAGCGGTAAAAGTTGAATGTAGAGCAAGTGAATGTTATACTATAGTTCTGCGCTGGGCATTTTCCAGCTTTATACTGATAACCCCTAGTTGATTGCAGGGTGGGATTGTATGGGTGGGTAGTCTTGAAATCCAATAACTAAAACCGCGGCGCTATAGCCCCTTCTGGTCCATCGCATACCATCCAGCCGCTGCGTCCCGCACCTCTGCCCACCACAGGCGTCATGATTGGGGTGCAGTGCTGGGGGGAGGTACCTAGTAGTCCCCTCCCGGTCGGTATGTGCGGTCGTCGCAACCACACATAAATCCAATGTTGCTATCTAAGTCTAAATATCCTTCAGGGATATAACTTAATTTTTCATAATATTTCGCTACCCGAAACTTCCCCTTAATAGACAATTTTTACTTTCTGTACTACGTATAGTAAAGTGCAGAAAGTATTCTATTCCACCCAAAATGTGTGTGTGTGTGTGTGTGTGTCTGTGTGTCTGTGTGTCTGTGTGTCTGTCTGTGTCTGTGTGGACAGCATAACTCAAAAACGAAAAGTCTGTTAAAAACCTAAGTTGGTATTTAAGTTTAATGTCTTTCAAGGTTACAACACGAAGATTTTGAAGAAACTTTCTGCACCCTAAACTACCCTTTACATGGAATAAATTTCGAAAATTTTGATCTTCTTGAAAATGACTAACGACTTTGATTAAAATGTCATATCTTTGAGATATTTTTATGCCAAATGAAATGTATATCTTGAATTTTCTGGCTATAGCCCCTGTAGTTCTATTTACTCTGCATGACTTTTGTATAACGGATAAACCGTAAGAGATAGATGAAATCTTACTATAGAAAAAACGAGGGTGTTGCCAAAATACACAATTTATGTCTAAATAAAATGTTTTCTATAGTGAACCATTTCGGAGATATTCCTTGTTATGTGTGTGAGTTTCGGAAAACTTAAAACTTTCGTGAAATGGAACATCGTTGTTCAGTTTTTTGTGTTAAGTGTGCAAAGAGAACGGGATCTCAAAGCTTTAAAAGATTTGACTATCGCACAAAGCCTACTGTATTCTAATATTCCCCTTGCACCTACAAGGAAATAAGCAATAGGACAATATATACAAATGTTTATCTCAACTAACACGAAGAAGATATAGGAATAAGAGTTTGTAAGAATGGTTAGTACAAAAGTAGAGAAAGTCATGTGAGTGCAACACATCAGATTTTTTGTCATTTTTACACTCTCTGTAAACGGTATAGTGTTTGGGTATAACACTTCTGTTACTACAGTTTTTTTTTTTTTTTTTTTTGGGGGGGGGGGGGGTTCTACGTGAGAAATCTTCCTTGCCACGCTCTCCATCAAGCACTTGTTACCGTCCTTATTATCAATGCATGGAATTCCTGAGGGGATCATGCCTTTAGGATAAAACTCTAATAAAATGTGGTTCTGACACATAGTGGTGGAAATGTCTCCAGGGCCTCTCAGCATGGCGTTTTAATCAAAAAACAATTTGCAGCCTTATTCCGTTTATTATGTGTTTTTCTGAATATTTATTATTTAACTCTTTTGATGCAAATATCAATTTAGTGCTTAGATCAAATATATATCAAAGTTAATTATTATTCCAATGACCAAAATACAAGGGAAATTTAATGCAGAAATGCATATATCTCTTATGATTTATTAAGCAATTAAATATCAAAACTCACTGTGATTGATGTAATTGATTTTCTCGCTCATTATCAAGCTTGAGTGTTGTATCGCACGAAACTGTCCAATGTTTGGCATATCTAGCTATATATTCTTAATGTTAGTTGTTTAGCGTGTCTGCCTCACGTTCAAGAGGTCGCGAGTTCGAATCTCGCTTAGGGTAAGTTATCCGGGTAAGGTTTTTTCCGAGGTTTTCCCTACCCTGAGAAGACGAATGTCGGGTAACTTAAAGCTCCATGGACCTCGGGCTCATTTGAGCATCATTTCACCCATTTCATTTCATTCATTCGTCCGATATGACACAATGTTGGAGGACGTTAATTAAAAAAAAAAAAAAAAAAAAAAAAAAAAAAAAAAAAAAAAAACCTCATGTTAGTTGAGATAAACATTTCCAAAAACTATTTTATTGCGTATTTCTTTGTAGGTGCAAGGAGAATATGGGAATACAGTAGGCTTTGAGTGATAGTCAAAATATTTTACAGCTTTCAAATTCCGTTCTCTTTGCACAGTTTACATAAAAAAATGAATAACAATGTTTCATTTAACAGAAGTCTAGTTCTCCAAAACTCGCACACATAACAAACAATATCTCTGAAATGGTTCACTCTACAAAAACATTTGCCTGTACATAAACTGTGTGTTTTAGCAAGATCTACATTTTTTGTATAATAAGATTTGGTCTATCTCTTACGGTTTACCAGTTATGCAAAAGTCATCCAGAGTAAATAGCACTTAATGGGCTGTAGCCAGAAAATTAAACATATACATTTCATTTATCATAAAAATCGTTAGCTATTTTCAAGAAAATTAGAATATTCGAAACATTTTCCATGTAAAGAGTACTTTAGGGTGGAGGAATTTTGTTCAAAATCTTCGTGTGGCATCCTTGAAGGACATGTATTTTCGGTGAAATCTCGACATCGAATTTTTGGGTAGAACACAATACTTCCTCTACTTTACGCGGTAGAGAAAGTAAAAATTAAAATTAGGCCAATGTTTGACTGTCACTCCTGGCACTCTATCGTTTATTTCTGCAATTGCCATAGAGGTAGACTTTTAAAAGATGAATTATTCGTGTAGTTTGTATTACATGCTAAAATTAATCGTTCGGCTACAAATTTCGATTAAATAGTTGGATTCCAGCATGTGTTTTACAGTAAATTCGTGGATATACATTTGGCAAGCATGTAAAGCGGAATTTCAGGAATGCTCGCACTGTTCAGGTCTCGTGAGTGCTGTTTAGAAAGCTTGAAGGAATACCAACCCTTCCCCTCCCCTACTCAAGGTGTGCAACGTCACAAAACCTGCCTCAAAACATAACTGACACTGAAGCCTTGTAATGAAGTTTAGAGAAATTTAAGGAAGGTTAAGGTACAATAAATAATGTATAAATAGGAAAGCGTGATAATAGTAATTATTTGTTGGTTATGTCAACGTTATAACAGACTCCAGTTTAAATTGGACTTAATTTAAATTTGTACAATTCTGTAGGACGTGGCTCGTTCCGACTTAACCAGTTTAAATTTTTTTTCTACGTTTTCTGTAGTATTTGTACATGCTACATAGTTCCATCCTACATAGATTGCTTTTGTTTTCCGCATTGTTGTGTTATTTCTGAAGTGTTGTTTACATTTAAATCGCTGCTATGTTATGTTTCTCTAATGGACCAGAAGGGAATATCCAACTAGAGGCTTAATGGTTTCATCTCTGCTATTTCAGGAGACACTCAGGTGAGTGCAACCCATCTCTCACCCATATGATATCACTAAAAGCACGCTAATTTTCTTAAGACTATAGCTAACCTAACCTATCTTGTCCTAACATAACCTAACCTACCTAGCCTAACCTGGATATAACTCCTTTTATGAATATAGTGGTAAATACGGTGAACTGCAAAATATAACTCCATAGTTTAATTAGTTTTCTTGAAACTAAGCTAACCTAACCTAACCTAACCTCACCTTGGTAAGCTCCGTGGAAGAACATATACATATTTACTGTGTTAATGAATACATCCTGCTTACGTGAACTTCATAAACACTTAAGGAGGTATTGTGCCCTCATATGTACTATGACAATGAGTATTTGAACAACTTTCAGAATGTTCAAATTGAGCCAGCATATTAAAGAACTTCCAAATACTATTAATTGGGCTATTTGGGCAGAAATACAATAAAATATTAATTGTTTAGCAACTAAATTTATTAATTATAACTAACATTGTAAAAAAACTAGGAAAGGACTTTCTGAATCGAATTCAATACTTAGGTATACTTTTGAAATAAGATATTCCCAAATTCAAGAGACATCAGAACGTATTTTCGGTAAAATGTGATATCAAATTGTTAAAAAACAATACTTTCTCTACGTACACTATCAGTAACAGAGAAAGCAATAGGCTAATTTTGGTATAGGTTAATTGCTGGAAGAAGATATAAATGTTTGAGTGCTCTCTGTACACCCCTGTTGGGTGCCACATACGGAAGTTGTTGGACACTCGCCCGTGCTCGTTCCTGCTGTTATTTGTCCCGGATTCAATTACGTTATTGCAATGCAAGCAGCGTGTTGAAGGGGGTGGAGTGCTTATGGCACCTCGGAGTGACGATCCTTGGTCATTCTGATTAGTGTGGTGGGGGAAGGGAACATTTGCTGTACAGGGTGCCACCGACAGGACATCCCGTACTGCAGCTGATGACTTCCTTTACACAACAGCGGACATGCCTTTTTAACACTGCCGCCGCCGCCTTTCACAAGGCGCACAATCATTCTACTGATGAATAGGATAAACGTTCTTTCCACTCTGTCCAGGCTGTTCTTCTGGTACCACAGGGCTCTCCCAATATCACAGCAAACTATAGGCACTTCTTGTACATCAACCATACGTCTATATTCCCTGGTTTGAAGCAAGGATTGTGTCACCCTGTCCGGCCTTAAAGTGTGTGCGCATGTCAACTTCACGCCGCAGCACAACCTGCAGCGCGAGTGAAATGGTAAAGCGCGATTGGAAATAGTTCCTTATTACATTGCATATAGTATCGCTTATTTAGTGCTTTCAAGTAATCAACGGGGTAAATAAATACTTACAAAACATTTAAACATCCGCATAAATATTTTACTTCCATTTATTATCACGTGGCACTCGGTGATTTTCCGATTGCCTTATGTCGTTAAAAATTCAGTGCGGTGGGGACCATTGAGGTTAAATTTTTGAACGAGTGAGAATTGGCACATTGACTGTCAGAGGGACAAAAATAGTAATATTAACGTTTAATCTTAATGTTTAATTGAATCTAACACAATACCTATCTTATCAACTTTCAATAGCTCCTAAATACAGATTCCCTAACTGTTATTCTCTTTAAATTGTGCGTTCTCTTCACTTGCATAAATCGTCACTTCTCCACTAGAAACTTATAAATGTAAGTACTTTTATGTCCATCACTTAGTCTTCAAAACTGTCTGTGGACAGCATAACTCAAAAACGAAAAGCCGGTTAAAAACCAAAGTGGGTATTTAAGTTTAATGTCTTTCAAGGATGCTATTGAAGAAAATAGCTCCACCCTAAACTACCCTTTACATGGAAAATTTTTCGAAAATTTTGAATTTGTTGAAAATGCCTCTAATGATTTTGATTAAAATGTGATATGTTTGAGATATTTGTATGACAAATAAAATGTATATTTAGAATTTTCTGTCTATGTCCCCTGTAGTCGCATTTACTCTGGACGACTTTTGAATAACTGATAAAGCGTTAGAGATAGACCAAATCATAATATACAAAAAATGTAGATCTCAATAAAACACACAATTTATGTCGGAATAAATTTTTTATAGACTGGTCCGTTTCGGAGATGTTTCTTGTTATTTGTGTGAGTTTCGGAAAACTTAAAACTTTCGTGAAATGGAACATCGTTGTTCATTTTATTATATGCTAAGTGTGTAAAGAGAACGGAATCTCAAAGTTTTAAAATATTTGACTATCGCACAAAGCTTACTGTATTCCCATATTCCCCTTGCACCTACAAGGAAATAAGCAATAAGATAATTCGTACAAATGTTTATCTTAACTAACATGAAGATACAGGAATAAGAATTTGTAAGAATGATTAGTACAGGGGTAGAAGAAATCATGTGAGTGCAACACATCAGATTTTTTCAAATAAAAACTCGTTATTGGTTTTCTTATTCATGGTTATCTAAAAGTAATACAATATCAAAGTCATAACATAGCGACCAGCTCCTATAAGAGTTGAATATTGCCTAGGAAAACTTTTCCCCATATCCCCATTGTACGTATGTACAAATAAAATAATTTCTAATAACCTTTATCTCTATTAATATTAAATAGAATAACACGCGTTATTAAGAATACTTGAAGAAGAATGAGTAGAGAAAGTTATGTGAGTACACATACAAGATTTTTTTTTCAATCTTATTCTGCCTTTCTAATGGTTCTAAATATTAGCAGAATGTGCTTGAATGTGTTGCAAATATGTCGATGTCCCAGACTTACATTTATAGGAATGTAAACCAGGTGGCGTTTTGTTGCATATGTTTGCTTTGTTGGGATATTTAAGGCCGGGTTATCAGTTCCTGGTCAATATGTCCCATCTTTCAGTGGTGTAAACAAAAGACAGCTATCGCTAAGTTGGTATCCCTGGTTATCCGCGGCTAGCGGAAGTGTGTCCGGCCCATTGTATCGGGGTGCTGTGATTGGACCCCATACATTTTGTATGCGCCAATCGAAGTAGGTCACCCGAGGAGAGTCATTCCTGTGTGAATTTAAAAAATAACGCACATACACAAAAAAAGACAAACCAGGGAGGTATTCCGAGGGCGATATTACGGCCCATTGTCCTGGAAATACTGGCCCACATATACGTGCCGCCTAAAGCCACGATTTTGTGCAGAGATAAACAGAAAACGTTACACAGCAGCACAAAAAAGTAAATGGAAAATGCATATTTTTCAGCAACTGTGTGTTTTGAGGGTTTGTACCACATACAGGGTTCACCACATAGCAAGGGGGAGATGATACAAGTCCACAGCCATACAGATCATTTTATTGTGCATTACACTCAGTTTCACTGATGAGAGACAGTGAGAGCGAAGGAGAGCGAGAGATTAGTAAGACTTCGTAACTCTAACACGAAAAGTTAAACAAATATTTTAAAATCTATGGCAAAAACCTTAAGCAGTTTCTCGCACAGAAAAAAGAACTTGTGCAGAATGTTTACTAGTTTTATTTTCTGAAAATATTTCACATATTCATTTGCTACAACGTTATATTCTGCACTTTCTGTTCCTATTAGCCCATTACGTCCGTCACATTCTTGCTCTGTTTTGGAAAACCTATAGAAATTAGCTTCAACTTACCACATGAAGAATGCCCAATTCATTAATAATGCAGCTTTTATTATATAAATAATTTCTATTGCAGCATTATCCGTTTCCAACCAATCGTTGTTACTTTCTCCAAGGTTTAACTTTACTTCGTTTCGCCGTCCATGTAAAGGTCCGGTTGTGTTTTGCTATTTACCATCTTCTTTCTTCCTTCTTTGTTTCTTCTTTCTTTGATTCTCTTTCTTTCTTCCCTTTCTTTCTTCCCTTTCTTCCTTTCTTTCCTTCCTTTTTTCCTTAGGTATTTCTTCCCTTCCCTCCTTGTTTCTTCCTTCACGTTTTTCTTTAATTCCATGTTTCTTTCTCTTTCATTCTTTTTTTCTTTTTCCCCTTTCTTTCTTTCTCTCTTTCTTTTTCCCTTTCTTTCTTTCTCTCTTTCTTTTTCCCTTTCTTTCTCTCTCTCTCTTCCTTCCTTTCTTTCTTTTCTTTCTTTCTCTCTTTCTCTCTTTCTTTTGTTCTTTCGTTCTTTCTCTCTTTCTTTCTTTCGTTCTTTCTCCCTTTCTTTCTTTCTCACTTTCTTTCTTTCTTTCTCATTTTCTTTCTTTCTCACTTTCTTTCTTTCTCACTTTCTTTCTCACTTTTTTCTTTCTTTTTCACTTTCTTTCTTTCTCACTTTTTCTTTCTTTCTAACTTTCTTTCTTTATTTCTCTCTTTCTTTCTTTCTCACTTTCTTTCTTTCTTTCTTTCTTTCTTTCTCTCTTTCTCTCTCGCTTTCTGTGCCGCCTACCTGTAGTAGTAGAGTTAGAATTATCCTCTACAGTAAAATTCGATATCAAACTTTCACCCAAAATACATGTTTAGGGGCTTCCTGATTTCCAATAAGAGGCTGAAATTTTCAGAAAAAGATATGTATATGTAGAGCTTGAAGAGCATAACTCAAAAATCAAAGAGTCGATTAAATGCAAAATTTGTTATTTAAGCACAGCGCCTTCCAAAGATGCCACACAAAGATTTTCAAGAACACCCCCCCCCCCGCCCCCCAGGACCAAACTGCCCTTTTTATGGGAAAAGTTGATAGTTTTATTTTCCCAAAAATGTCTGTGACAATTTTGATTAAAACAGCATATTTGTAAAAAAATAGAGTATATGTTGAATTTTCTCGGAATAGACAGTGAAGTCCTTTTCACTCTAATGACTTTTGTATAACTAGTAAACCTTAAGAGACACACAATATTACTACACAAAAACTTAGATTTTTTTTTTTTTTTTTTTTTTTTTTTTTTCTCGGTAGAGTGAACCGTATCCGAGATATTCTTTCATGTTTAAATTTTCCAGTACCTATATTTTTCTCAAATATAAAGTCATTATTCCTTCTTTTTAAGTCTTTACCATACGGAAAGAACGGAATGTCAAAGCCATCGCATAGTGGCCAGCACTTAAAGCATTTTACTATCACTCAAAGCCTACTTTGTTCCCAATTCTGTAGCGCCTACAAGAAAAATAACAATATGGTAATGTTGGCAATTTTTGGTCTCAACTAACATAGATATAGGAATAAGAGTTCGAAAGGATGGTTTATATAAGAGTAGAGAAAGTCATGTGAATTCGTAATGACTTGACTCGACGTGGAAGGTTATTCATGTTTGAGCAGTAGCTAATCCATGCAAGTACTAAATTTGTAAACCATCACTTTAATTAGTAATGCTGTTTGAGTGTTAGACGCAGTGAGAATTGCATATGAGCCAACCCTGTCATCTAAAGCAACAGGTTTCACTTAAATTTTAACTGAAAGTTAAATTTGTGCTTTATCAAAATTAATCATTCCACTTAAGTCCTGTTTATGATGGAAATTATTGCACAGAGCTTGCACCAGTAATAGCATGCATCAGGTATGCAGAAGCCCAAACGTGTTAAACAACCCTTACATTTACTGCAGTGAAATATTCTTGAAAATCTTCGATTCGTATCGTTGAAACATGAACTTAAGTAGCAAGATAGGTATTTAATCTAATTTTTGCACACACACACACACACACACACACACACACATCAATAGTGGGTCTGTTTTAATCAAATGTGTTGCACTCGCATGACTTTCTCTACCCTTGCAGAAACCATTCTTACAGTAAATTATTCCTCAAACTGCAACTAAACATTTGTAGACACTCTCTTATTGCTAATTTTCTTGTAGATGCAAGCAGAATACAAGAGATGGTCAAATGTTTTTTGATATTGCGTACTATTTGCATGATGAAGAGATAAAACAATGAAAAACGACCTGAAAAATTCTCACAAATAACAAGGAATATTTCCGAAATGGTTCACGTCACAAAAAAGATCTCTTGACATAAATTGTGTTTTAAAGAGATCTATCTATATTTTTATAGAGCCAGATTTACAACAATCTCTTACGGTTTACTAGTTACGCAGACGTTATCTAAAGTAAACAGGAATACATGGGCTATAGTCAGGAAATTGAAGATATACATTCTATTTGCCATAAAAATATGTTAAATATAGACATTTTAATGAAAATGATTAGAGCCATTTTTGAGGAAATCGAAATTTTCGAAAAAGTTTCCAAGTGAAGTATAGTTTTGGGTATATGAATTTTAAAATCTTCGTATCGCATCCCTGATAGACGTTAAACTCAAATACCAACGTTAGCTTTTAACTGACACACACACACACACACACACACACACACACACACACACACACACACGCACGTACACGCACAGACACACACGGACCTCGACATCGAATTTTTGAGTGGCGCACAATATTTCCTCTACTTTACTTAAGAAAGTAAAAAATGGAAATAATTTGCCAAGAATGGATGGCTCTGTAATTCTATTGCTATTGAATATAGGCCTTTTTATTATAAAATAAAAAATCTGATGTGTTGCTCTCACATGACTTTCTCTATTCTTGTACTAACCATTCTTACAAACTCTCATTCTTATATCTTCTTCGTGTTAGTTGAGATAAACATTTGTGCAAATTTTCTTATTGCTCATTTCCTTGTAGGTGTAAGAGGAATATTAGAATACATTTGACTTCGACCGATAGTCAAATATTTTAAAGCTTTGAGATTCCGTTCTCTTTGCACGCTTTACATATAAAAAAATGAACAACAATGTTCCACTTCACGAAAGTTTTAAGTTTTTCGAAACTGACACACATAACGAGGAATATCTTTGAAATGGTTCACATCGGGGGAAAAAAAAAACATTTTTGCCGATCGGTGTAATTGATGCACGTTGAAGCTCACTTGTATTGTTGTGTAGAGTACTTGCTAAGGGTAAGTAGTAGACAAAGGCAAAAACTGGCGAGTAACGCCGCTTTAGTTCGGCTGCGAGGGTGTTAGCTGGGCTGCGCTGCCTCATGTAACAGAGAGCACCACTCTCCGGAGTGACTGACAGACAGATATCCCACTTGTCCTTCACAATGATACATATCCACTCCTAACACGAAATGACGCACAACACAGACGCATGTTTGTCTGCCTCCAAGTTATAAATTACTGGCATTTACGGAACACTAACATTTCCCACAACACAAAAAATTAGCAAACATGTAGCACCATTTAACCCAAGAACCAAACTTTCCATTAATTATTACAAGTGCTAAACATGTCAATGCAGAACAATCTAGTAAGAAATGTAGGCCTCTCCAGGAGACATTTATTCTAATAAAATGTACTAACCATTTTTACAAACTCTTATTCCTCTATCTTCGTGTTAGTTAAGATAAACATTTGTAAAAGTTATCTTATTGCTTATTCCCTTGTGTTTGCAAAGGGAATATTAGAATACAGTAGATTTTGAGCGATAGTCAAATCTTTCAAAGCTTTGAGATTCCGTTCTCTTTGCACACTTAACATATAAAAAAACGAAGAACGTTGTTGCATTTCGCTAAAGTTCTAAGTTTTCCGAAACTCACACACATAGCAAGGGTTATCTCCAAAATGGTTCAGCCTACAAGAAAATTTATTTAGACATAAATTGTGTATTTTAGCAAGATCTACATTTTTTGTATAGTACAATTTGTTCTATCTCTAACGGTTTACCAACTATGCAAAAGTCGTCCAGAGTAAATACGACTACAGAGGCCATAACCAGAAAATTCAAGATATACATTTCATTTGTCATAAAAATATCTCAAACATATGACATTGTAATTAAAATCCTTAAAGCTATTTTCAAGAAAATCAAAATTTTCGAAAACTTTTCCATATAAAGGGTAGTTTAGGGTGGGGCTATTTTCTTCAAAATATTTATGTGGCATCCTTGAAAGACATTAATCTTAAATACCAAGTTTGGTTTCTAATCTACTTTTCGTTTTTGAGTTATGCTGTCCACACACACACACACACACACACACACACACACACACACGGACGGACGGACCTTTTTTAAAAGCCTCTTTTTGGATTCAGGAGATCTCAAAACATTTCCGGTGAAATCTCGACATCGATTTTTTGGATGGAATACAATACTTCCCCTAGTTAGCAGTAGAGAAAGTAAAAATTACCTAAGATGGGCATAAAGTAGTCCCCTTAGAAATTCTAGGGTTAATTTCTATTTTCCTGATTTATTTGGCCATTTTTATACCTTAGAATGTGTTCGAAACTCTTCCAGTTTTACGTTTCACCTTCGGTAAAGTTGTTGGTAGAATTCTTGTATGTGTGAATTACGAACGGTGAAGACAGTTTTGCGATGCGTATGTATTAGCGTTTATAAAGAACAACCCTATTTCCGCTCAGAGCAGAAGCAGTGGCACCATTATGTGATCGCTTTTGATCGTGTTAAGATCACAATTCGTGCCACATTCAGACGCAGGCGGCCCGAGGGCAGTGACAGGGACGTAAAGATATGAAAATGACAGAAACAGAAGTAGTCTCCATAAAGGACAAAACGAATGAACGTACCTTGCATGGTATGAGAAATTAGAGAGGGAAACCCATCCGTGGTGCGCCGCGCAGTAATTTTCTGTAAACGAGACAGCTTAACGAGAATGGGCAGCAGAACCGAGCCTTGGGTACCGCCGGGGGCTATTCGTTAATCGCATGCTCGCTCGCAAGACATCCGTAAGTCAAGTCAATAGGGAGGGCGACTTCGCTTTCAGCGCACCCACCCACCCACCCACCCTCAAACTTACCTGTAGTACGTAACTCAATTATTGCTGGTTCTCTGGAGAAACCCACGTGTGAAAACCACAGTCACAATACACGCTAATCCCTGTGTTTACATCAAGAATGCTCAAAGTTGAGATAACTGTAAAAAACATCCTTATGTACGCTTTCACATGATTTTCTCTACCTAAAGCATATATGTAGTTTATTTTTATAACATCTTTCTCTTGTATACTTTAACGTTAATCCAGATAAACATTTTCAGAAATTATCTTATTGGCAATTTTCTTGTAGGCGGAAGGAGAATATGGGAATATTCTTTGAGCGATGATCAATTTTTTTAAACCTAGTGATGACTTTGAAATTGCGTTTTCTTTGCATGATCGAGATATAAAAAGTTTACTGACGACTTTTCATTTGAGAAAAGTATAAGGATTGGGAAATTTAGAAAAATAACAAGAAATATCTCTGAAATGGCTCACTCCATAAAAATACATCTAAACTTTTTAAGACGTAAGATTTCATCTATCTCCTATGTTTACCAGTCATTAAAATAGCAGATGAAAGATTTGATCAATATTCTAGTGAGCAGGTATATTAATGTTTTAAATAAAGAGACGAAATCAAAACAATCTAGTTTTAAATATAGCAGACTTACCTTTAATGCATAGCCTATTAACGAAAATTTGTTCATTGACATTCATATGTTTAATTCCTCATTTCCCTGGATTAAACGCTAAAATTATTGTTCTCACAGCTTACTGGAACAGTAGTGGTGCCAACTGTGCAAATATATCTTAATTAAAATATATGAATGTTATTGTAAATTGTATGCTGTTCGATTTTAAATTGCAATTAGTATTAAATAGTGTTAAATGAATTATTAATTCTTTTGCGGAATACCCTTATTAAACGTCTCTTCGGGTTTTCACATCTGGGATTAATATGAAACCTTCTCATGGCATTACTACAGTTCGTTATTGTTCATAGACGTGCGCGCGCGCGCGCACGCACACACACACACACACACACACACACACACACACACACTTTTTATAAACATTCTTTTTTGGATTCAGAGGGCCTGAAATCTCGACATCAAATTTTTGGGTGAAATAAAATACTTCCTTTACTTACTATACGTAGTAGAGAAAGCAAAAATAAGTGATAATAAATACAAATGTGCATATGTTGAAGGATTTGATGAAAACTAACTTTTTTCCTGTTATTTTCTTAGTTTTGAGTATACATTTGTTTTCCCTTGTCCGTAATAACCACTATGAGTGCACTAGTTATATTATTCTCAAAAACTGGAACACAAAGGATAATCGCTTGTGTTTGTATGGTGCAGTGGGCACCATAATCCTCAGGTTTACAGTGCTTCAGTAGCAAGAGTGAGAAAGTTACGTCGGTGAAACAACAGCCAGTCGGAGTTCGGTGTGAAACTGCCACAAGTTTGCCATCATCCAACACGGTTAGTTGTGAGAGTTGCCAGTACATATCATAACATGATTCAGGGAACATTGCCCTCCCCCCTCCCTCCCCCTAAAATTAGCGGCAGGCAACGCCAACTGTATCAAACTTCACAATGATTAAATAGCTTAGCAGAACAGAAAGCTCCACAAATACACTGCTGCTTTGGTACAATTTACATTATTAATTTCATCAATATTTTATTCCCTTGGTTAAGGCACCATTGAACTTGCTGGAAGCATAAACAAACGACTTCCTTTCAACCTTTAGCAGTGTTGCACTCTGATCGTAAACTATGCAATTAGTTTTCTTCGTTTTCTGAAAGATGTGGTTTTATCAGATCGTGTGTTCACTGTAAGAGGTTCCTTAAATTGAAATTGATCACTCAAGTGCAGAGATTTACAGATAATGTCATGGATTCCCTCCCGACGCCTATCTTGAAGTGTGAATAAATTTTAAGTTTAACAATTGTGGAATATTTATAATAAATAGTTGGTAATCTTGCCCTAGAACATTGCGAGAGTTAATACTCTCAACAGATGAATTATGTCGGTAGGATCTGTGTTTATATAGATAATCTCTGGTCCGCGGCGGAACTTTCTCGAAGGCAAGGCTTGTGGATCCTACCCGAGTGGCAATACCGGTACACAGTGGCCGTTGTGTTGGTCGGCTATTGTCCATCAAGGGGGCTGGACCGACCAACCAGGCACGCGCCAATCCCCACCACCTGTCAATAATCCACCTCACGACTGCAGTGACATAGAAAACAAATACTTGGTATTATCGTCGTTTATGATTGTTAAGAGTTTTGAACAGTCGGTGTTGTATTCGGAACGCAGAAGCACTCAGCATTCTTCTGCAGTTGTAAGACGCATACTTTTGTATGGACAATTTCAAGAACAGCTCCACTTAGGTTAACTTCAGGAGAGAAAATAGATCCATCTTGCGACTTCGATAGTGACAAAAATGAATGTCCACGTTATAAAAGACACCCCAAAATGTGAAGTGGTAAACAGTGACGAGGAACAGAGTACCTATTTTAAATGTTTCATAACTTAAAGAAACAGAATCTGGACATTCTAATGAATGAAGAGTTTATAATAACATCAGAATTTTATTATAAACACAGAGGGATGAATTTACTCACCAAGGGGTTACTGTTGACGAACCAAAGCCGGAATCCGCACCAGATGGCGGGGATTGTCTATGAGGATGCTGGTAATGGTCAGAGGAGCAGCAGTGAAATCGATATGGAAATGCCGCGGGGTCGTAGAGGGGGGGGTGGTTATAGAAGATAACCACCACGTAGGGAAAGGCACATTCTCATTTGCTGCGAAACTAAGTATGTATATAGTCTCATGAATAATCCCCGTACTCCCTCGGGAGTCGATTTCCAGACCTTCTGGTTCACCAGGTATCGGCTTATGTTACACTTACGTGCACCTCTAAGATAAGCCGCAAGTAGGTACTTGGAGGAATTCGACTGGAATTATGATTGCCAGCTGTTACCAGCCTGGAATATTCCAGGATATTCAATTCTAATGTGTTAGGATAGCATAGAAAAGCAATAGAATTATACCAACTCTGCACTTTTAAGTATTTGGAGCTGTCTGACTGTCTCTCTCTCTCCCTCTCTCTTCTGCTCTCTCTCTCTCACATACACACACACACACACACACACACACACACACACACACACACGAGGCTTCTCAACTAGAATTCAGAATATCTAACAGAAAACTTACATTTGTTTTTCGTGCAAAAATCTCGAACATGCTGTGACAAATGCAGTTACCTTTTCCGTCACTAACACTGAATCTCAAACAGACATCTGTTTTATCGTTAACACCATTTATAATTCGTCGTGATCTTGCAATTCACCGCTATTCTATTCTCTAGTAAACTTGACACACACTTCACTGTTTTTCCACTCTCTCCTTGTAACAAATAGCTGGTTTCGATTATACACTTTCTCAGCACTCAACTCCACAAATGCTTCAAGAGTTAAAAACAAAATTAACTATCTGGCTTCCGCCGTGCTCTGTCACTTTTACGGTCCAGACGAGGTGGCGGCGAATTATCTGAAAATACGCCTTTTCTCGAAACCTTTCGTAAACGAACCAACCAGTCAACATGGTTTCCAAAACTATATAACAGCTTTTCTTCTGCGCTATTGTTCTTCTTTATAGGCTGCGCGTTGCCTAGCAGCGTCGTGGTGTGAGGTATCTTAACCCTGGTCGTGTCTTTGACTATCTAAAAGACAACCAATTTTTAAAAATTCAAAATGTATCAAAACTTCAACATGAATAAGGTCTAGGAGAGCGAGGACTTTCATGTAAATCCCTGAATATAATTTTTAGCGGAGAAAACACTTTCAGCTTTAAATGACTTCATTTTTACAGTTAGGTTTAAACATTGTTTTTAAAGCTTAATTGATTTCTAGTATATCCAACAACCCGTTTGCAACTGAAAGATGCCATCTCGCAAAAACTTACCAATATTTCAAGACAGTATCTGCAAAATCCTGTATGGTATACAGAATACTATACATAGAACAGGAGAACATCGGAGATCTTCCCAGTGTTTTGGGGGATCCCATTGTTTGCCTAATTTTGGTGTGCTTGACTTTTGTCTGTCTAAAATGGTATTTGCATCGGTTTAATCTTTGAAGTTAGTTTTGACAGCCCATAAACAAATTTAAGACCTCCCTAATTTTTGTGGTTCTCTTTTTATCCTTTTTTACTTTCTCTACTGGAGTATTGTATGCCACCCAAAAATTTTATATATAGATTTCACCGGAAATATGTTTTCAGACCCCCTGAATCCAAAAAAGGTCCGTGTGTGTGTGTGTCTGTGTCTGTGTCTGTGTGTGTGTGTGTGTGTGTGTGTGTGTGTGTGTGTGTGTGTGTGTGTGTGTGTGTGTGTGTGTGGAGTATAACTCAAAAACGAAAAGTCTGTTAAAAATCAAAGTTAGTATTTAAGTTTAATGTCTTTCAAGGATGCGACACGAAGATTTTGAAGAAAATAGCCCCACCCTAAACTACCCTTTACATGGAAAATTTTTCAAAAATTTTGATTTTCTTGAAAATGGCTCTAACGATTTTGATTAAAATGTCAAATGTTTGAGATATTTTTATGACAAATGAAATGTATATCTTGGATTTCCTGGTTATAGCCCCTGCAGTCGTATTTACTCTGAACGACTTTTGCATAACTCGTAAACCGTTAGAGATAGACCAAATCATACTATACAAAAAATGTAGATCTTGCTAAAATACACAATTTATGTCCAAATACATTTTCTTGTAGGCTGAAGCATTTCGGAGATATTCCTTGTTATGTGTGTAAGTTACTTTGGTGAAATGGAACATCGTTGTTCATTTTTTTATATGCTAAGTGTGCAAAGAGAACGGAATCTCAAAGCTTTAAAAGATTTGACTATCGCACAAAGCCTACTGTATTCTAATATTGTCCTTACATCTACAAGGAAATAAGCAATAAGATAATTATTGAATAAATGTTTATTTCAACTAACACGAAGAAGATATAGGAATAAGAGTTTGTAAGAATAGCTAGTACAAGAGTAGAGAAAGTCATGCGAGTGCAACACATCAGATTTCTTTTCAATCTGCGTTTCCTCTAACTGTAATATTATATTCTAAATAGTGAATGTTTTTATTTGTTCAATAATTTAATTGGCGATTATTTAAGGGCTTATAAATTCATTACCAGTGCAGTATTTGCTTTTGTCATTGTTTCAGTTTTGGGAAATAAACTCAATTAAATTTCAACCAAAATGCGCAATGTAGAAAAGTTATTGAGAAATATGGTGCATATATGGACCCTGAAAGTACAATTCTAAATACACAAAAGAACACATGCAATGGCGTGTGACAGTTGGCACGATCGGATGGAGGCAGACAGAATTACATGTATATTTTCTGTGGTAGCTAATTGCTTATCGTGGAAAGAAATAACGGCTCTCAGTTGCTGCTGCCATGTTTAAAACAGCCATTTCATGAGCTGACAACCAACAAAACGTTTGTCCAACTGCCCAGAGGGTTTAAAAAACCTCGTGACAGAACATAAATATCGTTATTCTTTCTGTGTCCATATTTCGACAAAACAAGAGGCAGTTAACCATGCTTTCCTATCATTGCCATGCACATACAAAAATGCCACGGAATTAATGCTCCAAACTTCAAAGGGAAAGTTATGGCTGGGATCGATCCCAGCAACGCGCGGTGAAAGTTTGGCAAATTAATTCCCTACGGTTATACGAGGCGCGGCTTGCTAAGCCGTGGAAGGTGAGACCATGTTTGGATGTTTCCTAGGGGGAAACAATTGCCTGTCGCTGAACGTTACCATAGTTACCTGTGTTTTTAATATACGCTTTTGTTTTATTAGTCCATATTGGAAAGTGCTGTGGTTTCAGCCCGGAAGGCAAACTTTACACGGTGTTTGCAAAATACTCGAGAGTATAAATGTGGTTCTTAATTGTTCTAAGGCTGTGTGAAAGGACAAACATCGGCAGTGAAGGTAATTAATTAAGGAGATAGCTCGTTCAGTGCTACAGGAACTTTGAAACCATATCTCAACCGTAGAGATTGGGACAAATGGTGATTTTTCAGTAACAGTTCTGAACTTCCAATTCCAAGAAGTAAGTATTCCCAATAACCGTTCCACATTAATACACAGCCGTAATGCTACCTGTGATTTCAAAGCGCTTTTAATTACACATCATTGCAAGGCGTGAGAAGCCTCTGATTGGTTCTTGTGTTGATTAGTGCCTCCTGTCACCCGCCATTAAGTTTTGTGACTGTTGTGATAAACACCTTACTACTGATTGCTTGTTTGGTGACCAATTTTATTCAATTTGAACAATACAAATAAAGAAATATGGAAATAAATATAATTTTGTTACAAATATAGCATTTCTGATGTTATGAAATAACGAAAAGTCCTTGTGGACATGTAGTACGATTTACCTGAAAATAGGCCCACCAAAATGCTGTTTAATATAAATGTTTGAAATATGTAATTTTTCTTTTGCACCCGAAGATTTATTTGTTTTAACCCATGCTTAATATGTGTAATATGATATGCTATTCTGAGACAGTCCTAATGAAACGAGAAATACGACATCTAGAAAGCACCTAATGAGAATTCAGAAAAGCGCAAACAAGTCATCGAATATCAATCCAAAGCCGTGTTACGTCATTAAATTGGACACACTGTCATCTGTTGGTACTTTTAGTTTTATGTTGGTGCTACCACCTAGCGGCACACTTCATAAACAGTGCAAAACCTGTGTTGAAAAGGAACAGAAATATACAAAAGAGGCCACTATGATACCATAATAATTATTGAGAAGAAAGAAACTATAAACTAAGGAAATGATAGGCAAGGAAATAATAGCAATAAATAATGAATACAAGAAAACTCAATATAAAATGCAAGAAGTTAGAGTTAACGTTGTGCAGGGAAAAGCGTCATAAGTAATACGTCTTCACTGTAAACCTGTTCATTACTAAACGCAACGGAAGCGAACATAGGTCGTAATGGTTCTGCAAAATTCAGTTACCCTTTTTGCAGTCCTAACATATAATAGATGATATAATCCTAACCATCAAGGCGAGTTAAAAGTTCTACGAAGTACAGTGTGAACGTCTTTCAAAACAAATATGGCAGATATATGATTGGCCTATGTATGCATAAGGTGGTTAGTCTGACAAGCCGTAAATTCAAACCCCAGCACACACTTGGTCCTGAATTCAACACGGATCAGACATACTTAGCAGGTGACGACTATCTCGCTCCAACGTGATAAATTAAGCGCACAGTAACCCGTTTCAGCCAAAACGATTTATCGGCTAACGCCAGTAAAATTGCGGCGTAAACTTTTTGTAATTTAGCGAAGTTTAAGTTTCGAATTCTTATAAAGAAAGTGAACTTAATTCTAGGCATAGCAAATTTTAGTGTCGAGAAGGTGACGGAACCTCCACGACACATTCACGAAAACACCATTTAGGGCTGAATGAACGGGAAAATATTTTTTGTGTAGTAAAAATGAGAATATGAGATGTTCTGTAAAGCATAATGGGTGCCAACTACAGTTATATGCAGAAACATTATGTGTAAATTTATTACTGAACTAGATGATCCAATGAACTTTGTACCACTTAAAATTGATTTTGTTGCAAATTTTTATAAGCGATTATCAATTCTTCCTACTTAAATTCATTGAGATTGCTAATATTAGATGTACTAGTGTATCATTTGAGAATTCAGAGAATTTAATGTATTTTATTTACATGAAATATAAATATAATTTACATTCACTACAAAGCTTTCTAGTAGACTACGTTTCCTGAAACTGAATGAATTTCTTTTTCTAAGCCTGCAAAGTGAGTTTATCTTAAATGGAATGGCTGATGAAAATAAATATTCGCAAAATATAATTAAATTCTATTTAACCGAACCTTTCCCAAAATCCATTACATTTTTTTAATAGGAAAAAAAGACTATTTTAAATGTAATAGATGCAGCTGTCAAACGATAGCTTCGCCACAAACGTCATATATTGAAAGTAATATTTCAGCTCGTTCTCTCCTTGGCATTGTAATGAACACTGCAAAACGACACAGAATTGTTTTCAGTGATTCAAATTTGTTGAACTTACCTTGAGAATTTTACAATATTGAAATTCTAGAACTAATTCCTCAAGTTTCGCTAAATCACATTTTGTGGTTATGTCTAAGCCTTTTTAAAATAAAATTGAATGAATTTGTTGATTATTTCTAAGCCTGCGAAGTCAACTTAATAGAATGGCTGATCAAAATGAATGCATGCAACATGTAATAAAATTGGATTTAACCAAATCTACTCTCAAAATCCACTAGTTTTTACGAAAAAAAAGAAAGAGTTTAAATGTAATTGATGCAGTTTTCAAACGATAGCTTCACTACAAACGCCATATACTGAAAGTAATCCGAAGTGGTAATTCCCATACAAAATTACCAATTTCTATTTTTTTAGATTTTCCGGCTGTTCCTGTGGGTTTTTCCTAATGTTACTTTTTTCTAAACCATCGCAGTATTGAGACTAAGAAAATAAAAAAGAAATTAGTTCCTAGTTTCCAGCTTGTGCGTGACTAACGCAAAATAGTTGTCGACTAACGTGAAGTAAATGGAGAAAAATATTTGTAAAAATAGTTTTTGCCTACAAGAGTAGAGAAAGTCATGAAAGTGCAACACACAAAATTTTCTTCTTTTTCAGCAACTAATTTAAATTTTTCAGATTTAGTATTTACAAGTTGCATATTTCGGCAATGTTGAGCAATTCATCTTCTGTGCCAGGATATTCTCGTCTCGGACCGAAGGCAAACGCTGGCTAGATACGAGATAGATATATTGCAGCACCATGCGATTACAAGCAATGCTGCTCATCGGCAAACACAACATTCCCTTGTTCGATACCTACTCTGATTAACACATGCTAATGTTTGTTGGTTGGTTTAAGTGCCAGCGTCATAACAGTCTGTTAGGTATCAAATCATCTTCCCACAGTGTGTTTCCAAGTGTTTGACAGCATGCAAATCACAGTGTACAGCTCAATCTGATTGTAACAGGTGGTTCTGTGGCTGCTTCACTTGCACAGGTAACTCAAGAAGTGCATTTATTAACTCACCTATACTTATAATTGAAAAATCGTGTGCCCTAAAGCAACATTTTTAGGTTAACCATACCGACCTACAAATACATTAGCATTAAATCTCAGTCATTTGTTAAATTAAATATCATTTAACAAAATCAGCTTCTTAATGTTACATAAACTGAAAGATACGTATGTTATTGCTACCTACACATTACTTTCTACGCTTAATTTTCTATAAAACATCCTTACAAAACCTTAATCTTCCATTTATTTGCTATTAACCTTTTCAATAAATTAGGCTGCCAAAAAAAAACAACTACTACTATTATACTACCCCTAATAATAATAATAATAATAATAATAATAATAATAATAATAATAATAATAATAATAATAATAATAATAATAATAATAATAATAATAATAATAATAATAATAATAATAATAATAATAATAATACATATACAATTCGAAATGCAACTTAGTGTAATAATGCAAAAAATGGAAGGCCACGCCCTGGTCCACAACGATGTTCATCGTTTGCGAAATAGGGGAGTTTGGATTTACCTCCTACTGTACGCAGACTGTGCAACTCTTAACATTGTGTGTTGCAGTGGCGGTTTGGTTTTGTGTACCTTGCGTTTGACTTACGAAAGGACCTTCATATCTATTCATTATTGACAGAAGTCTATCAATATTAGCTACAAAGTCGAACAAGATACACCAAGTGATCGTCGCGTAACCTATTGTGTTACACATTTTTAATATGTTTCAGTTTGAAGAATCTTTGGTCTTAAACGCACTATTCTTATAAATGCTCATTTCTCTATCTGCTACATTTTAATTGACAAAGATTTTCAGAAATTCTTATTACTCATTTTCTTGGAGGTACAAGTGGGATGTGGGAATAACAGTAGGCTTTAACCGATAGTGAAATGTTTTAAGAGCTGGTTGCTATGCAACGCCTTTGAAATTCCGTTCTCTTTGTAACGCATAACATATTCATATTTGAGAGTTAAATTGCGTGTTTTAACGATATCCACATTGGATACTGTTTGTGACTCTAGACGCCACAGGCAAGAGCTGATTCAAGCTCGGATTGAAGGAGGGGGTGCGGAGTAGCCACTGATTACGTAAGCGTCTCCAAAGAGACATCGCTGGGTTAGACCACTCACCTCTCACCAAAGTGGTCCGGGTTAGATCCCAGGGGACCCCATATGGAATGTGTGGTGGACAAAGCGGCGCAGGGGCGGGTTTCCTCCGAGTTCTCCGATTTCCTCCACAATCTCATTCCACCTGTGCTCCATATTCATTCAATGTATCATCAGTGCCACCGCCTGCAGTGCCACATGTAGTAAAAGGGGACGTTAAACACTAAAAATAAATAACAAAAAACGGACATTGGTTAAAGTGAATATTCAAGTATAACAAACATTTATTAAAATAACAATCTGTAGAATTCAACACTAAGATATATAATAATTCAATACATAATGTTAATGGTGATAAACTTCTTTACATGCAGGATGGGAGGAAAGTCATTACATTCCTTCTAATATGTGCTTCACAGAAGCATTACAAAGTCTAATGGCATTTTGTTCTTTGATCAGACAATTTCGAAAAAATAAATACTTTTTTATCCTAATTGGGTGTATAATTCCACAAGAATGGCTGTCTCATCTGTCTTGGCACATCTCCTACGTGCAGGATCTACATTTATTCCAGTCTTGTAAAGATGCGCCTTTAGTGGACAATGTCCAATGTCCAACCAAGTTTCAATTTATCCACTGTTAGCAGTTCCTTGGTCCTGCCTTTGTCAATCGCTTAAATAGTTGAATTTAAGTCATTATGTTTTCGTTTGCCATAGTTTGGGCATTGAATTAAAATGAGTCGAGGAAAACGTGTGTTTCTTACACTTGAGGTTGTCTTACCTCAGTGTTACATATATTCTGCAACTCCTCTCTCAGTGAAATTCTTCGAAATGTGAGCAGGAATAGTCTCAGTGAAAACGGAAGCAACAAAGCAAATAAGAAGGGCTCCAGGACGTGGAAGTTTGTTGAGCGAGTGACGAAATTTGACTACGTAGTTCCCATAGGGCCAAAGGCAGGTAGGTGTTGGTGTCTACTCTTCTCACCCTACCCGCAAAAATTTCATTAAAACTTGTGGAGCACACACGCTCCAGCGACCCACGACACCCTGTTCTTGCCCGTCATTAAACTCATCATCAACCACCACGTCCACGTGAAGCCTTCTGACTCCCATAAACCACCAGCACCACCAAGTTAATAACAAGGCACAAAGTAGCACGCAAGTAAATATTTGGTGTGAGAGCTGGAACTCTCACAGTTGTGTGCAAAGGAAGTAATAAGAAAGACCTAATTTCTTTCATTTCTCTGTAAATAACGTTTTCCTACAAGATAACCTTAAAATATCCCTTATTTCATATACCTACGTATAGATGGCCTAACCAGTACGCAGAATTTGCAACATTTTACATGCTAGAAAGTAAGGTCATAAGAATCTGACTTAACTGATAAATTCTCGAGGTGATTGATAACATCAGACCGTGGAATTATATTTATTTGAACTATTTTATAAATAAAATATTAATTTAAATGCTACATTGCGAATATTTAGCCATATGTTAAATTCAATGAAAAACTAACCTAAAATATGTTCGTTATGGACTTGGACTTAATACTGCCAATTGATTTGACTACAGAAATAATTTAAGTAATCACTGGCTCTAGTTCTTGCTGTATTATTTGGTATATAGTTCTGAATTATTTCATAATTTGTTGCATTACCAAACTCTTGAGTTGCCTTCCATTTTGAGTTCTAATTGTCAATCGACTTAAAGAGTAAATACGTTGTTTTTCAGCGGTTTATGGGAATACAGTTGGCGACAGTGATCAAACAAAAGAATACCTAGTGATAAATGGTATAAAAAAGAATGACTAGATAATAAATCATATTTGACAAATTAACCTTTCTTTGTATAAAATAGACCGATGTTTTTCTCTGAAAGCGTAAATTTGAAATTATTTTGCTTAGGCTGATCAGTTATTTTTCCTTTCTTTATCACATTCACAAAGAGGTAGAGAAGGCATTGCAGTTCACCTAAAAATTCGATGCCAAAACTGTCTGCACACACCCACACGCATATATTTCTTTTTTCTTTTTCCTTCAGTGAATTTCAGGAAGTTATTCCTGGTGAAACCGTTGATATAGAAGTTGCAGATGCATTGCAAGATGTTCCCTACCTTCATGTACATGATATAGAGTTTATAAAGGAGATTGTTGTTGCTTATATTTCGGATGAGGAATTACTGCGTTTGTAACAGAGGCTAGTTTGGAGTGTAGGTACGTGATACGAGTCCGTTTAGACAGATATGCTGCACGTGTACCAACGTACGCGGAGTATCTGTGAACTGAAAACATGTTCTGCACTCGTGCCTCTGTTTATAATGTATATCCTCCTATATAACTTATGTAGTATAGTGTTTGCTTGCTTTAATGACAGAAACGTGACTCTAAGGTGGATTTATTAGCAGAAGACAAAGTGATACCGTTACATCCTATAAGTAAATATTTATAAATCGTAATAGCTGTAGAATTGTTTTTATTATATGCTTACTATTATTTAATTGCATAAAGCAGTCCGAAAATGTAGTCGCCCCTTAAAAAATACTTATTTCATAATTCGTACATGAAGAACGAGAAATACTGTTGAATCCCTCCTCATGCGCACGCGCGAACACACAAACGCACGCATGCACAAAGCCCTAAAGGACCACATTTCTCGTTATATCACTACGTTAACCTTATCTGCAGTATTAGCTCTTCCTATAGATGAGGGATAGTCCAAGTAGAATTTGAGGCCCACATTTGTAAATGTATGGTCGCTGAAGGACGAAACATTTAGCTATGTCCCTTTTAGTTAGGTTAGGAATGGCACATTCACATACTGTACTGTCCAGTAATTGGAGCATTGTTACTGGCAATGCATGAGCTCTGCCATTCGTTAGCCAGTCACAATAAAACAGCTGAACGTCTGGCCATATCCAGCTACAACACCAACTTTACACCCCACAACTAGATATACAAGAGCTAAATCCTGATGATGAAGCAGAGACACCCTTAACCAGTGAAGACATATTGGCAACAGTCAAAAACACAAAAAATACAGCCCCCGGACCGGACAGCATCACATATCAGATGATTAAAAATCTGCCAACAGAAACGTTGCATGTACTAGCAAATATATACAATAACATGCTCCGGTTCGGATACCATCCTACAAATTGGAAAACAGCGCATATCCTACTGTTCCAGAAACCTGGGAAAGACAACACCGATCATCGAAATTATAGGCCAATATCGCTAACATCAACCCTCTCCAAAATATTTGAGCGGATCATGGTTAAACGGCTAACAAAAATATGTAATGAAAAACATCTCATTCCAAGAACACAAGCCGGATATCGCAGCGAAATTACCATCCAAGACCAACTTGTTCGAGTGCTGTCAGAATTTAAAAACAGCTACAATATAGGATTTGCAACAGTTGCAGCGTTTCTGGATGTCAAATCAGCCTTTGACAAATGCTGGATCAACGGTCTCTTATATAAACTTACAGACTACAAAATACATCCAAGAATAACAAGATGGATTGCCAGCTTTTTGTCAGATAGAACAGCAAACATAAAGATCGAAAGCAACCTATCCAGATCCATTACGCTGCAAGCAGGAACACCTCAAGGGAGCGCCATATCAGGTCTCCTGTATATCATATACACAGCAGACACACCACAGCCAATTCACCCCAGCATCCAACTTGCTCAGTACGCTGATGATACCGCGTACTGGTGCACAAGCCCCCGTACACTCCAGGCCAAACATCAACTAGAACTACAGCTTAAGAAATACCTTGACTGGACCAAAAAATGGCGCATATCGATTAATACAGAGAAGACACAAGCCATACTAATCAGAAAGAAGAGAAAATTCCTGCATAACAACCTCACACTCAACTTCAATAAATCCATAATCCCATGTGCAAAATCAATAAAATATCTCGGCATAGAAATCAACACAAAAGTTACAGTAGGACCACATTACAAAACCCTCCTCAATAAAACAAGAGCAATACATTCCACGCTCACGTTCCTCGCCAGGCTCAACAAAACAGGACTAAGTACACATATACTGACGCGATTATACAAAGCGCTAATCCGTCCCTGTCTAACATATGGAGCAGTGGCCCTGATGCCACTTATATCAAAAACAACCATGGCAAGGATTCAAGCGTTCGAGCGTAGATGCCTACGAACTGCCAACAAACTCTTCCCCAACTATAAAAACACATTAATCCATGAATATGCAAGGACAATGCCAATCGACAGGCATATTGCAAATCTGATGCTGAAATATATACACAATGCTCATACCAGACTCTACAGACGAATATTAATAAGAACAGCACAAACCATGAGAAAACTCCCTCCTGAACAACAAGAAGAAAATCCACCTCTACTAACCCTAATCGAAATTTATGACAAACACCAAGAGCAACAGAAAGAACAAGTAGAGCAATATCTCCAAGCATTAGTAAACATCCAATAGTCATCACCCCCCGAATCAAGACAACAAAACCACAAACAATTTAAAAATGCAAGGCTGAGCTAACAAACAATAAAAAAAAAATATGCACCAAACAAAAGGCAGAAGCAGAGACGGCGACATGTTGTGGGACCCGGGGTTTAACAAACACACTTAACATTGTAAATGTGTAAATATGCAAAATACAAAAAAAAAAAAAAAAATACAAAACATAAAACAAAAAAAAAAAAAAACACAAAAAAAAAAAAAAAAAATAGCAATATATATATAAATAAACAAAATATCAAGATGCATATTTACACATCATAATAAACAACAATGATCTGCCATGCGTACACGCCGAAGGATCTCTCACGTAACAAGACAAAAATAAAAATACTGGGCTGAAGAGGGTAAAACCCTAAACTGCCTGGGTTTTGGTTCTACCAAACCCAAAATCCAATTTTATTATTATTATAGCTAGGCTAATGACATAATATACGTGCTCGGTTGGTAAGAAAGAGTTGGTGCCGACGGCGACCGCACTCCACATCTACCCTAATCGATGTTTCCAGTACGTATGGCAGTAATTTATTTATCATACACGTGCATGGCTAGCCTTTGTCCCTTACACAGTAACTCCATCTGTAGTTAGGGCTCGTTAATTGGTTCGCTTCGCATCGTCGTGGTGCCTAATTTACATTTTGGGGAGGACAAGCACCTGTACCAATGGCTGTAGGACATGCTCTTAAGCGTAAAGTAAACCTCGGGGAAAGATACCAATGCGAAATATCCGATAACTTTGGATTCTGTAAGGGTTACTGATCATAGACAACATTTCCTTCTGTATTTTTATGTTTTACATTTTGTGCAATTTGTTCTAAGCAACCCCTCCCCGTTCTCTTTCTTGGCTGTATCAGCAAACAATAACAAAGGCGCTCTAGCTCAAACCTCCGCGCACCGCTCACGCGAGCAAACACGTGGCAATAATGAGCTCGGCACGCCAAAGGGGTTTTCTAGATAATTCGGGAAGTGCCTGGCAAATTCAAAAAAGGGCCGTCATACGTTAGCCCACTATATAAGGAGGCGAGGCGGCGGTAGTGCGTTCACTCAGTTCCTAGTTTTAATGTTTGTGTGTCTGTGTGTCGCGTCGTAAAGAAAGATAGCACAGCAGTTACGAGTGTTGAGTGATTGTACCGTCATAGTTCGAGAGACAGAAAAAGCGAAGAAAGATACTAAAAGAACTGGTTCAATGTTACGAGAAGAAAACAGTTATGAGTTGTAATATCACGAAGGGCTTTAGACTGTGTTAAGGTCAGCAAAACAGAACTGTATATTTGTGGAAACATTCTGGAACAAAATAAAGTGAGAAAAGCAATAATTGTACTGGATTTTACTAAATTGTCACATTATTCGGCCCCGGCAAGCGGAGGGTGTGTGGTCCAAAGCCAGCCGTGACATTGGATTTTTCAGTTCTCAAGTTATTAATATTATCAATGTGTTTTCAAAATCTGTGACTTCTCCATTTTGCTATATCCTGAGCTTTTGCTAAATCATTTTGAACATAGCTACCTCATGTTTCACCTGCTATGTATTTCAGCTCCCTTTAATTTCCACTGTTGAAAAAAGAAAGGGAAAAAACAACAAATGACTGATGGCTATTATTCTATGGTGCAATACTCCAGGGATGCGCTCATATATTAGCCATGTCATACAACACTGCCGCGAGGTTCGCTGTTACGCAAATACGTGTGATACCTGTGCTACATAGTCCATATATTCACCAATTCTCTCTGGGACTAAACTATATTTTTTCAGAATGAGTGTTGATTCTGGTACCTAATAACCAGCACAATTTTCCACCCATTACTGACGGTCGTTTGTCATGAAATTGAAATAAAAACCCGCAGCATCTATGCACCGCGCTAAATCAAATATCCTCTTTACTATATGTTACCTTGCTGATAAGCTCCAGCTTTAATTGAGATGAGCAGCTCTGTTTAATGCAGATGTTAACGAAAATCACCAACACAATATTGAAAATGCGAAAACATTTAGAAGTACACAAAAGTAACATGAATTTCTAGTGAAAAATATTCCTGCATTTACTTCATATTGTAACAATTTGATAATTCGACGAATCCCACTTCTGACACCACTGTATCATAAACAAAAGTCCAGTGCACTTACTTTTGTCACGTATACTCCTAAACTTTTGAACAAATACACATTCCTCTTTTACATTTATGTTAACACAGTTTACAGTTTTTCGTGATATTACAACTCTCAACTGTTTTGTTCTCATAACCATGACTCACTTCTTTCGCTGTCTCTGTCTCTCAAACATTGGCTTGGCGATACAATCACTCAACACCCATAACGTCGCCATCTTCCATCTCTCTCTCTCTGAGTAAGAACTGACTAAGTCCTGCCGGCTGCCGGACAGTTCTCGAATAATCTAGAAAACCCCTTTGATTCTGCCGCTCTAATTCTTGTCACGTATTCACATCAGTCGTGGGAGGCAGCCTGACCTTGAGCGTCTTTGATGTACGTACCACCAGTGGGGTGGGACAGCCCGGTCCCTATGGTCCTTTGTTGTGTGCCTTGGCCTGTGTCACAATATTAATCACGATAAAAGTTTGTAGAAATGGTTTCGTTACTTATTCCCTTATAGATACAATGGGAATAGGAGAATGCAGCAGGTTTAAGCGATGGCCTAATCTTTTTAGAAGTGTCACTATGGGAGGATTTTGACATACATGCCAAGGAAATAAAAAACGAATAAGGATATTACATTCCGTCCAACAATTCAAAGTCGAAATTTCACGAACTGTATTTGCGAAATCTTGAATCACCGGAAAACGTTTTAACTATTTTAAGTTCAACCTTATAATCCCTACATTTACTTGTATGGAAGAGGTTCGTTATATTTTAGTTATTCAAAAGATGGCCTGACGAATTTTCTCTAAACTGACCTAAATATGTTTTCAGGATATACGTATATAATTTTCTGTGAATATTCTAATTTTTGTCTCATTCCGAATGAATGTTATATAATTTGTAAACTAGATGGGATCAGTGCTTAATCGGTGAAAAATATGGAATTGATTCAAATTTAGAAATCATAAAATTCATAACGCTTAAAAATATTTTTATCAGCGGTATAATTTGTGGTCACTGTTACAACTAGTACGCCATTAGAACCACTTTAAACCATTTCTCAAAGAGAAAACTTACTTATATACAGGAGGCATTTGGAAACTAACCTCCGTTCTCACGTAGCGGGGATAGTGCTGCTTCCAGCGGCGCTGGCGAGAACATCGCATTGCTATCTTATTTGCTATCATCGCATTATGAAGTAAATGCCGCCCTTGCGAGGTAGGTGCAAGTTTTTATAAGACATCTGTTAAAAAAAAACCACCCTTAACCTTTACCTATCTGTATACACTTGAGCACCGCTGAACTATCAGTATGTTGAGAAAGTATGTGTATGTGAAATAATAGGATTTAAATTCGACGTGTTGTAGGCTTTATGAGATTTCATTATTCAGCAATTTCTTTTACAAATACATTGATTGAAGGGAATTAAATCTTTGCTAAGATATATCAATATAACTTCTTCTTTTAATATAACCTTAAACTTTTTATTGGTTGATAACTTCAAAATAAAAGCTTCTAGCACTCTTCATAAAATTTCATTAAAGGCCCCCATTAACGGAGAAAAGATAAAACTTTCTAAGTCTTATTGTCTACCTCCTTTCGTTCTAAGAGATGTAAGATCGACCTCGAAAGAAATCAATATGGAAGTTTTAATTTGCCATAATATATTAAAATTTGTTTTTCTGTCTGAAAGTAGCACTAATATAAATAAGTTAGAAAGAAGGTATAAGTATATTAAAAATTAATTTTCTCAATTATTGCAAAAGTTAAAATCTGCTGGAGTTGATAATGCGGTCAAAGAAAGGTATGTAAAAGGCCTGATGTATTATATGCATATGGTTTTCCTACCTTCTATTGTTTATGAATTATCTTGCGAAAGTTCATTGTTTTATCTGCGTCATTTCAATCGAGATTGACATTTGTACAAATATCTGCATTATATGTTCTGTTATAGACAGAAGAAAACAGCGATAGTCAAATGTTTAAGACTAGACGCTACATACCGGCTTTAATAATCGACGCTGTTCCAATTGAATCGCAAGAAACAACTGAAAATTGGCAGGCCTTAAAAAGGACAATTTATTGAACAAATCTAACCATTAGACACGGGTGGCTCGGAAATGACTAATGCCACAAAAGGTTAATTTATGCTGTACAATTTTGTCTGTCGCTTTACATTTACCAGGTATACAAGATTATACAAAGTTATACAAAATTCTGTCCGAAAGAAGAGGAGTCGCAGGCAATACCCAGAAGAGTCAAGCTATACATTTTATTTTTCATGCAAATATATTTTATGTGGTATTTAAATAAAATCGTTATCTCTATTTTTTAGAAAATAAAAAATTTAATACATGATCCATCTGAAGGGTACTTTAGGGTCGAGGGAATTTCTTAGAAAATATTACTGTCGCATAATACAAACTTAGAAACTAGATGATATGTTTAGTAACGGAACCGTACACAATGAATTCCGTAAACATAAAGTAGAGACTGAATTAAACATATACTTAGAAGATTCAAAGGTCCAATGTTTTAAGTTTGTCTACGTCAAACACAAGAGAGCGCGTTTCTGCTATCTGACATCAGATTTTCCGCCACCATGCTTTGACTCGCCAGTGTTCTTCTGTGCAAGATTACGCACCAGGAATCACTGGAATATCTATAAAAAGCGTAGGAGAACAAATTATACAGACCGCTCATTCGTCCTGGACGAATCTCCTTCAGCGAAGGCACAGTGAGCTGGTCTACCAAGATCAGCAAATAGTTTGTTACGATAACAAACAGCTCTGCTTTCTTATGTTATTTTCGAGAGTACAGTTAACTGCAAAGTTTTGTGCGGTAGTAGTGTATGCCACTGAAGTCTTTTAATGAGAGTTGACTGTAGTGTTAAAACCGGAAGGAAAAGTTCTACGTAGTCAAACAATATATATGGGTGATATTACTGGTAGTGTGATAATTTGCTTTTTGACTACTGCACTACTTTACATCATATGACCGTTCCTGCTTCTATGATTCATTTTTTTTCCGCTGTGAATGACAACATTGTATGTACTTAAGTTTCTTGTGTTGTGTCAATGCTTAATTTTTATTGTGAATGATTTAGTTTTATGGAGCCTAAACTTAAATCTGAATGTTTTAACTTGATCTCTTCTTTGGCATCTCTTTTAGGGGACAGATTGACTATTTCTGGACATGATGTCATGAACTTTACTGGAGGATGTGTTAATACATGCTGCTTTGAGCAGAGACTATGGCCGAGCCAGTACGAATGCCGAAGGTAGGCGCTGACTCCTTTTCTGTTGTTCTAGCTTCTCTAACAACTGCTTCATAGGCTTGTTAAATTAGTTATATTGTTAGATGCTTCTGTTATAAACCCAGTAAACGGAAGCTGTTTGTAGTGAAATATATCTATGCTAAAATTTAAACTGAGAGAAAGCGTATGTATGCATTGGCGGATGTAAGATAAACCACTCGATCGATTTTTGTAATTCTTCCAAAAGGTCTCATTTCTTCTGGTGGATATGAGGCTGTAAAAATCTTATAATGTAATTGCATAAGTTATTAGGGCCCAGAATTATAAACTCCCAGTTCGGTTTCATTCATAGTTGTAGGTTTTAATTTGCTTACTAAACGTCAATCTTGAGTGGAATTCGTCTTCCATTAAGCTACATTTTAATATGTTATGCTAGAGTGGAGTTTAAGGGCGAGGTCATTTGGGTGGTATGTTTTAAGATGGCGGTCACAGCTGTACATCAGGATACCGGGGAAGTATTTGAAAAACTGATCTTATAATGAAGCTGAAAGACCTGGGGGATCCAAAACTTTCTTAAATAGACCTAGTCACCTTCAGATGAATGACAATGACGTTTTGAACAGATTCAGACTAGTAAATTACTTTATTCTTTTGACGCTATATCGAACTATAGTCAACTAGATAAATTGTATTAATTATTTGAATCAAATCGTTCCCCTCTATCTTGCGAAGTTTTGCTACATATAGCTAAACACAATATGATTGGCTTCCAAAGCCTCTTTATTTCACATATTTGGTTATATGGAAGAAGAAATTCTGCATGTTACTGAAACGATAAATACCGTAAATGAAAAAAAAAATATATTTTGTAGTTTACCAACGCTGTCAATGGCCAGGATCAAATCAGCGTCGCCGGTGTGCCGGAATATCGTCCCGCAGGAGTTCTTTTACATGCCAGTAAATCTACTGACATGGAGCTGTCGTTTTTAAGCACACTTAAAAACCATCGGTCTGGGCCGGACTTGAACCCGCGGCCTTCGGATCAGTACGAGGAGCAAAATGAATCGAACAGAATCCTCTCCATCTTGCTACAATCAAACAATACGAGGAGAAAAAAAAGTTGCGAATCATGTCTCTAAACAAAACTCACTGATTTCTTTAAGACATTCCAAAATGAGGTTGTAATTGCGTGTACTATATAAATTCAGATCGAATGCAGCACCGGAATACACCATAGCATAACTGATGCGTAATTGTATTTAAAAGTGGTGTACTTTACCATACTTAGCAATGTGCCGTAATTTATTATTACACGAATGTTTCCCACCATCTCCGTGAGATAGACTTTTGTCACTTCTAACCTCACATTTCGATATACCGCGGACTCGTTATGACGCGGAGCTAAAGCTTGTCCCCCAACAACCATATTATTTTGAATTTAGAATTATAAATTTAATTGTCAAAACAATGGAATAAGATGTTTATAGTTTGACATATTACAAAGAGCGTATCCTAGAGTGAACACTTTCTGCTTGCTAGGTTATGTTTGGGAAAGAAAATGCCGTATAGGGATATTGACGTATTCCAGGAGCCTGGAATGTCCAAAGCCGCATGACGCACTGTCATTTTACGATCGCCACATTGGTTAGGTGGTTGTTTGTTCGTTCCCTTCCATGTCGCATCACACCATTGAATTCCATCGCCTATTTCAGATTAGCACGGACATCACAGCCGAGTGTAATGACGTCACATGCTTTTCACTTTCATACTGACTCCGTGCATAAGCCATACCTATATTCAAAATTGCACTTCTACATATATTCCCTTGAAATGAATAACGGTAAGTGTTTGCATAAAAATCGTTTCAATTAGTAATATGTACACTTTTCTGTTTGAAAGAGCATGAGAGAATGGTCAGATATTTGCATCTCAAATTCATTTGTGTTAGTCATAAGCTCATGCAGACCCAAATGATTCCTCGTTTTCAAATACGTTAGGCACACGGTGAACCAAAGATGGTCAACCTAGAAAACACATCCATTCAAAGCAAATATAATAATAATAATAATAATAATAATAATAATAATAATAATAATAATAATAATAATAATAATAATAATAATAATAATAATAATAATAATAATAATAATAATAATAATAATAATAATAATAATAATAATAATAATAATAATAATAATAATAATAATAATAATAATAATAATAATAATAATAATAATAATAATAATAATAATAATAATAATAATAATAATAATAATAATAATAATAATAATAATAATAATAATAATAATAATAATAATAATAATAATAATAATAATAATAATAATAATAATAATAATAATAATAATAATAATAATAATAATAATAATAATAATAATAATAATAATAATAATAATAATAATAATAATAATAATAATAATAATAATAATAATAATAATAATAATAATAATAATAATAATAATAATAATAATAATACATTGGCTTTTGTTTTGTATGATAAAATGTCTTTTTTAAAGTCTGTTTGCGAAAAATTTTATTTTTTAAATAGACACACATATCATCTGACAAAACACAATGTTCTTGAGCTGTTTGTATGTTATAAACATTTATATTGTTGCTCTGAGTGTAAGATAAATATTGTCCGTTGTAATTTGTGCAGAATTTCTAGTGGTTTTAATCTTTTAAGATGTAAACTTTATTAAAATGCTACAAAAGTGTGTAAATTCAATGAATAACTGTATTACACTTCGGAAGAAGTGTATTACAAAATTAAACAATTGCCGAATCTAAACCAAAATGTTTAATATCACCGAATTAAGCTAATTCTCTGAATTTTGGTAAGTCAGTGATAGTAGCTATACAAGTATACAAATAATCACAAAAATAACGAAATTCTAAATTTCAAAAATACTTCAGTATAGTTAACTGATCATCACGGCAAGGTATTTAGCTGCCTGCGTCTTCAAGTTAAGTGCACTCGGTTGCAGCCCACGAAATACCGGACAGTGACAACGTAAACAAACCTGCCTCTTCTGCGCACTCAACAAACAATATACAGTCGCATACAAATTAAACATATGCCTGTAAATGAGGAGGTAATTTGAAATTATATATAGGGTTAACAGTGACTATTAAATTCTACATTGAGATTGCAAAAGGACGAACAAAAATAGTTGAGCTATATGCAACAGGTTAATTTACTTACAGCATTTATTAAGTTATACATAAACGTTATTTTGTAACTGTTACGCTGTATAACTATATACATTTTCAGTATCTCAAAAATAAAATGAGTCTAACTCACATTTCATGTGAACGCAACCTGCAGTGCTCTTGTGTGACTGCAAAGGTATTCGCCTACTGATCACTTATCAATAACACGTCAAAAGCTGGGTTATGCCTACAGAATAATTTGAAATCTCAGAGCCTTATACAGCACAACCAAAACCACCTACTACTCGAGCTATGAGGCATAAAGCAAATACCATCCGCAAGTACAAAGCCAGAAAACAAAATAAATAGTCAAACTAAAGCAGTATACATCTGTCACAATTACAAAATTACTAGTTTTAGTTTCTGCGCGATAGAGGAAATACAGGCTCTGACACACTAACTTCATATCACGGAGATACGTGAATTTACGGTAGTTATTGTGTTGCTATATCCCACGTTAATATCATCTTTATATGAAACTTCAAGAATAAATTACACAGCTGATTTTATCGTAGGCTTTTATTTTGTTCAGCTTATTTCAAATGTTGCTGGGGGCTTTTTTGAAGTGGTTAAATAATGCAGCGTTGGGTTCCTTTGGTTTGAACTTTACGCGAAATTGATTGCCGCCCTAGGGGAGCTCTTGGGAGTGTGGTACGAACCCAAGACGCATGCATTAGTTACAACCACAGCTCATACACCATTCATACGTCGTGCTCAATCAAGTGGCACTGTGGTTTGCCCTGCAGCTGCTGCTGCTGCACACTACAGTGTCGAACACTAAACGCTACTCTCATACTTTCATAAAGAAATGGCACCTTAATGCGCCCGGCCACACCAACTATACATAACAAAATAACAGAGAAACAGGACAGGTGCCATGAATTAGAAGTCCTTAAGAGGCGAAGCCATGCAACTATTACTTAACTTCCCAACGCAAATCTTAATGCACTTCTATGGCAAATGAAAAGTATGGTTTGAGTTTTCTGGCTATAGCCCATGTAGTTCTCTTTACTCTAGAAAATTTTGCATAACTGGTGAACCGTAAGAGATAATCCAAATCTTAGCAAAAAATGTAATGTCGTTAAAACACAATTTATTTCATATTGGTTTTCTTTGTGAACTTCACCATTTCCGAGTTCCAAACTCTTGTACTTTTAATTGGAATCGTTCTTCCTTTTCTTTTTTCCGTTCTTCTTTCCTTCTTTACATAGCAAGCACTTGTTACGACAATGGAAACATCTGATTGCGACTTTCGCAAGATACAAAGTAACTATGCAATTGTTGGTTATATTCAATTACGATTCTGTAGTCAGACAATTAAGAGATATGTTTTGGGAGCTGTCCATCAGCGCATTGAACTTTGAGGAATTACTATTCAATCAAATGCGTAAGATGTTTAATTTTAAGTTTAAATTGTTTTTATTATTTTTATACCACTATTTTCAGCTGTTCATACTATTCGTTTACTTTTACGTTCCAAACTTTTCACAGTGCCTAATAAATTCTCTTGGCCATGCAAAGTGAAGGAAATTCCAAAGCCCTTACCTAGCGACCAGCTTTAAAACATTTGACTATCACTTAAAGGTTACTGCATTCTCATGTTCTGTCTACAAGAAAATATGTAAGAACACAATTTCTACAAACCTTCATGTTGATTTACATGAAGTAGATAGAGAAATAAATGTTTGTAAGAATAGTAGAGAAAGACATGTGAGTGTAACAGATCAGATTTATTTTTAGACAACGGTTCGAGTGTATATGTCTGTATATGTACGTATTTGAAACATCATGAAGCAAACACGAAATGTCGGATAAATGTCAAATTTGGTATTTACGTTCAGCATCTTCTACGCATGCAAAGGTTTTCAGGAGCCTCCCCTAATGCAAAACTACCGTTTATATTGCGCTTTTTTTCGAAATGTTTTGATTTCGCAAGAATGGCAGTACGAATATGATTAAAATATTTTTATAGTTTTATATAACTGGCATAGGTTAACTCAGACGAAAACGAACTACAGAGAAAAATTAAGCTTTATTTCAAAAAACGTTTTTGGCATAAGTAATTTCCGAGATTTTCGTCATTAATATTTCATCATCAATAATCCATGTGTAATGTAGGAACTTCTGTAAAGATTTATCTGGATTAAAATAAAATAGAAAACCAGGCCTGGGGAAGAGTACTCTCCCCTCCTTGCCTCAAGTAGCTAAGCACTAAGTGGAACCGGTTTTCTATTTTAGTGCGAAGGAAACCAGTATAATGGTTTGACACCTTAGAAGTACTGTTCCCCAGGCCTGAAATAGAAACACAAGCTTTGGTAAGAACAATTTTTATAGCCACTAATAAATGATAAAGCCTAGTGAAAGTCTGATTATTAAGAAAATGTCCTATGTATCTGTGTATTTATAAACGACAAAGATTAAACGCGAAGGTGTCTTGACAAATCTCCAACCGAACTTAAATAGGTGCAAGAAAATGTTGAAGAAAATATCCTCACCTGAAATACGAGGCGATATCTTCAGGGATGGCCAAGCAACCAATTTTATAATTATTGTGTAAACCACAATGTCATTCAAAATGTATATCAGCCATGTTTTTGTATGTTCACCTGATTATCTACATATATAGATAAATATTCTAACACTCACGATAGTAAATTAGAAATGTTACAAATGCAGAATATAGTAAATATACTACGGAGCAAAAGTGGCATAACGATTGCAGAAAAGTTCTTGGAATTTACTTGCATGCGTATGTAACTATAAATTCGACAAATCCAGTAAAACTCAGTACCTTTAACTCAAAACATAAATCAGCTCCTATTACCTCGTCAAAGAACGGGCAAACACCAAATGGGACAGCCCTGTACTACAGAAGTGAACAGACGCGTGCCGGGTTCACCGTTAGCCGTCTGACTCAGTGCTGCTAACGACACACAAGTGTGATGTCACTGTACTTCTAGGGTAGACTACACAAGGCTACTCCTCCGTTTAGGATAGCAGTTATAGTTCGCAAAGTCTCCACACAGCAGCGCCAAAGTATCCATTGGCAACATTTCCCATTTCGCTCGGTTTTCCCTTCTTTCTTCAGTTCTTCGCGAAAGAACCAAAATACTCGCCACCCATTCTTTTTGACAAAGATTTCATTACGTTCTCCACGCTGTACTAAGTGGATCTGTCCGTATTAAGTAGCACTTTACCACCAGGCATTACACTGAAAATACCCAGATAGCCTACAAAGCATGCCCGCTGTTATCACCTTATAAAGCAAATTTGTTGAAAGATTCAAGTTTCGAATGCCTGCAAAAGAAATAAAGAAGCAAAAGTTGGTGGAACTGGGAAATTCCATCGGCGGCAGAAGTTGAACGGTGTGGGGGTGGGGGAGTTATGAGAAGGCCAACTTTTTATCGCCTCTGTTTTCCCCCGTCATTTTATTGCTTTATAAAAGACCCTCAAGTACCACGCGCGAGAAAAACGGAGAGCGCTTTGCAGCGTTGCCAATTCTCCCCCTTTGGGAATTCTGTTCCAATCCCTTGATTCTTTTTCAAAAACTCGTGGTGTCTGGGGTATGGTATTGTGCTGCAAATCCGACTCGGAGAAACACCTGCTTTGTTATTGTTGTCTGGTGTGTGTATGTGTCTGTGGAGCATTCTTAGGAGGGGGTTTCAGTTGGAGTGTTGTTAGTTAACCCAGTTTTTATTTACCTATACGCTCTTATATAAGCGCTTCGTTATTCACGTAAAACTGGCTTTTGTAAGAGTATTTTAGTGTGGTAAAAGGGCTTCAGAGGCCGGAAGTTGATGTTTTTGTAAGATATGGGAGTAAACAAGCTAAATTCTAGGACATTCACTTATAGTTTACGGGGCTTTAGAACATAGTTATCTTTAATGAAAACATCCGTACCCCATCACACGTAAAGGTTACATTTATCTCGTTAATGCCATATGTTTCTAGTACATGACTAAGGTTCTAATTTTTAGCTACTAAAAACTTGAGAAATGTTTATTTTTCAAGTGCTAAAAGTTTAAAAAATATATGCTAAAACAAATTAAATATTTTAAAAATCTGAATGGCTGAGCTAATATAAAGGTATTTCGTAATCATCAAGGATTACCAAGCGGGATGGCTCCGGGCGGTGGGAGTTCGAACCCCTTGGTCGCGCACTCTGACATGTGATTTTCCGTGGTTTCCCCATGTTACTTAGGTGAATGCCGGGGTACATAAATCTCTTCTCAAGGGTTTCTTTCTCTTCATTTCTCATTTCCCTCCCTTGTAATATTCAGGTTTGGTTGGTAACGCGGCACGTTCCGGCGAATGAGTACAGATGGCATAGTTGCTTGCGCTCTGGAACCTCTTCCCTGGAAATTGCTGCCCGGGCCGCAAGGATCGCCTCGTCGCCCTTTCCCTGGGTACAGAAAGCACTTCGGTTGTGTGCCAGTTGTAAATATCTGTGTTAAGGACTTCTGTGCGTCTCTGGGTTTCACTGTTCCCGGTCTCTGACAAGCCTACGGTCTCACTTCGCCTCACCCCTCCCCCTGGGGAAATGACGGCCCACAATAGATCCTTGTCGGGGTCGAGGTGTCCCCTCCATTGCGCGCGCGCACACATACACACACCAAACATTATTCCTGGAAGGGATCACCTACTTTTTGTTCACCAGCTGAAGGTCCATGGCAGAAATACAGCCACCATTACATCAGTAAACAATTCCAGATAAACAATGATATCGCGACCAGCAATTCTGCTTCTAATTGCGTTTACGATAATGTTGCCAAACTTGGAATGCGTATTCACGCCAAACTAAAGCAAAGAAATCGCTCAAAATACCACAATTTAAATTTTGTTTTCAGTTCATGCAATATATTTAGCTTATAAAGCTCAACAATGTTTTCAACTACTCCGCATTTTCCCCATTGATCTTTTCTGCCTTTTGCATATTTTTTAAAAACACTGCCAATCTTCTTCGGTCTTAAGTGATATATCCTCGAGCGTTAGTTAATAGTATAGTAATTGTTCCTGCAAGTACAGGTAATGAAAGTAATAGATGAAAGACTGTAATAGCTTTACGAGCCTGTTTAGGTTTGTTTATTTCAATCACTCTATCAAGTTCTGTTTTACACATAGAACTGTCACTCTGAACCCCTTTGTTCTACAACCACAATATCATAGCAGATTTGACAACACTCCCAGGTGGAGGATTATCTGCTTCTACATTACTTCAGACACAAAACTAGAGGAAGTACAATAAGCATTTCATATCCATGTTATTCAAAGGTTTCCCCTAGAAATCAACCGAATCTCTCCGTTCCTCCCTCTATCCCCCTCCCACCCCTTCTGTATTCCCCCTTATCCCTCCCCTCCCCTTCTCTCCATCTCTGTCCATTTATCCCTCTCCTGTACTTGGCACAATTTGACTCCAAAGGGAAATTAAGCTCCGCGGATTCTTCACACAGTGTTTGGGGGGAATTTGCACCGGGGCCGTAAGGGTAATTGCATTCCTTTGCACAAGACTAATATAAATATAATTAAGACAGTGCACTAGTTATGCTAGCACTACGTCAAGTACTGTCAATGTAAATATTCAAAGCGCTTGAGAATGCCAGGAATTTAATGCTACCGCCGATACGACATACCACAGTTTACGTCCTCTGGTTCCCGTGTGCAGAATTCTTGAAAAAGAATGCGGGACAGAAGCATTTGATGTTGCACTTATAGAACGTCCCCTGTCCTCTATTATTTATGTTTACAACTTCTCCTGTAAACAATCCTTACAAAATCTTATTCGTCTTTGTTTCATGTTAGTCAAAACATACATTTTAGACAACTCGTTACACATTTCACTACATGTGTAATGGGATTATAGGAAGTTAAAGTGATTGTCAAATCTTTAACAAAACCGCTCTTTGTATGGCACCACAAAAAGCAAAGGAATTGTGAGAACTTTTAACTACGCGGTAACACGTGGGGCTCACATTTGGGAGGTATCGAGATCGATTTCCGAGGATTGTTTCGCATTTTTTTCCCTAATCGATACGTAAACACGGTGGATGTATTCTATCATACCACTAGTTCTGCCAGCGATTCCTCCGCAAGAGAGTTCAGATTGGGTTGGACTCGGTAGGTAGTGTTCCCTAAAGCTATGAATACGTCTGAACGGTGATACTCAGACTTGAGACACCTTAGTATCCTCCGGTACGAGCCTTGATTGCTGAGAGACGGCGTGAGTGAGTGAGGTTTAAGTGCTCATCGACAAATTGGTCATTTCGGCCCTAGGCGTAACAGACCACTGTCGACCCAATAGAGGTGTTCAGCGGTCTCCAACTTTGGGAATAACGTGTGGCGTAACTAATGCGGAGGGGCATCTTTTAGCCTCAAATGTTGGCCTAAGTAAAACGTTAGAGGGAGCCTCGGCTCCACGTAGATATCTGTTCCCTATTTTCTTATACTTCAGTGCAGATCTGGTCATCCTGTGGTCTTTGTTTCAACAGTTCCTCCTGGAGGTTTTAGGAAGTACAAACCATTACTGTGCGCTGTGCCAAAACATTTGTCTGATATTATTGAAATATGAACTGAAATGGAAAAGTATTTTTTGACCATCCTGGCCCTTCGTTCTTACTACTTGCGACACCAGAGAGCTAGACACGAATGATTCATGAAATAAAATAGCTGAAACGTTCCAGACCTAAGTTTAAGGTATCTCCTTAGCATTTTCCAGTTGTGAAGAGTTAGGGAGGGCTGAAAAGCACTCGGTTGGTGAAAACAATGAACCGTAGACCTCCCTGTCAAGAATTCTCCCTTAATGACCTCAGCTACCTTGGTGTCCTGACCCGTAAATAAGAAGAAACGCTGAGTATTGTATCCTTTTTCTGAGAGTAAATAACATCGCATAGCATAATTTGATCAGACATCCTATGAAATATTTATCGGGAATAAAGTAACTTGGATGGAAGATGTATTTATTACTTGAATTGCACAATATATAAGAGATACATGAGAAAGCTTTCTGTTCAGGTCTCATCACCCCTTTGTTATTCTTAAAATGAAGGGCGAAGAAAATATACAGCGGAAGATTCAGTTTATGTAACTTTATATTCCTCTTTTCTATGACAGGTACTTAAATATTAACGGCCAGAAAATGCTGTCTTTCTCAGAGAACACATATATTTAAAAAATCTGTCTCATTTACATTACTTTCTATATCCACTATCCCTTATTACTTTCTCTACCACGTATAGTGGGTAGAGGATATATTCCATTCCAACCAAAAATTCGATATTGAGATTATTCCGGAAATAAATATTTCGGGAGCCCTAAATCTAAAAATCTGATGTGTTGCACTCACATGACTTTCTCTACTCTTTTACTAACCATTCTTACAAAATCATCTTCGTGTCACTTGAGAAAAACATTTGTAAAAATTATCTTATTTCCTTGTAGGAGTAAGGAGAATATGCGAACACAGTAGGCTTTGAGCGATAGTCAAACCTTTTAAAGCTTTCAAATTCGTTCTCTTTGCACGGTTAACATACAAAAAATTGAACAACGATGATCCATTTGACAGAAGTATCTCCAAAACTCACACAAATAACGTGGCACACATCCGATGAAATCTTGATATCAAATTCTCGGGTAAATTGTAACGCCTTCTCTGTGAAGTAGAGAAATAATAAAAATGTGCAGCGCGTGTTAGGTTTCGCTAATACTTTTAGTTGCAGTTCAACTCCATATTTGTGGAAATGTAATTCTCAGAAGCACTGCTTTAGAAATTTGTATCTTTATTGAATGTATGTACGAAAGAGTGTTTATTAGTTAAGTTCGCTGTTTTATAAAGTTTTCCTCCACTAGGTATGTGCTCTGCGAATCACTGTTCCTCTTGTCAACTTAAAAATTGCTATCACGTTTTATAAATACGGCACCATGGGTGCTTAGTATGCACAAAAGCGTGTTCACAACTGCGGTCTACCATTTGATTAATTAAAATTTAAATGCTACAAAGTGAGATGTTTTATATAAACTCCGTATGCTCGTATAAATTAATTTGCAAGAGTAAATGGAGTTATTCGCTCACGTGATACTTACGTGAGTGTTGTTTTGAAACAAGGGAAACAGGCAGGCAGGCAGGTACCAGACTGAAGGGGTGTTTACACTTCTCCTTTAGCAGGTAATTATTCATTCTGTGGGACAGGATGAGTTTGTCTAGAGAATTTCTCGTCACGCCACGCTATTGAGTGGCAGTTCTGAGGTAATCTTCCCTCCTAAAACAGGGGAAAAACTTCGCTTTTTGTTTGCTAATGTGAAGATTTATTTAGCATTCATATTTATGCACTTACTTATTTCTTTTATTTTGTCATGCAAACCCCTTCTCAAAAAGGAGGGTGTATTGAAAAGAGCTGCTCTTCAATTTAGCAAGATATATCTGGTACATCTATTCAGAGCTTTCGCACAAAATGCAGCAATGCAAAAATGTCATCCTGAAGAGCGATTTCTGCTATATTACTGTTAAAATAACATAAGTTGTAACATTCATCGACTTTCGGGGGTCTCTGCTTGCCCCGGCAAACCAACCTGCGCGTAGGCAGGCAGTTTTCCTCAATGCTGGGAAGCAAGAAAACCCTGTCTTCCAGTGTCCAACCGCCTAGAAGATAAATTAGAAAACACAATTAGTAAAATTAACTGGAAAGAGAAAATTAAACCTACGAAAACAGAGACTTATACACAAAATAATAAAGTTAAAACAATTCGAAATAATCCGTGCTTAAATTTAACTACTGGTAGACCGATAGATAACTACAATGCGCAACAAACATTAGATGAAGAGGGGTTAGGAAGTGAAGAGGGGATAGAAGAGGAAGAAATGGGATAAAAAGAAAATAGCTATTGACAACATATAATAAAGAAAAATACTGTCTTTGAGTGCAAATTTTGCTGAATAACAGTATATAAGTTATTAGTTTTGCTGATTCTACAATAGTTGTAAACGTAAACATTATTTTACAGAATAACTTAGTACAGTAGAATCCCGAAATAACGCGGTTCTTAGAGGACATGCGTTATAGCGAAATATGAGCTTAGAAGCGACAAAATTCAATCCCGCGGAGGTAACAACGTAAATCTGTCAAAGTAATATCGTATATATATAATCACTTGTTACCCGTTATTTATGTTACTGGATTCCAGTAACTACTAGAGTTTATTTAGTGCAAATGGAAATTATTTTAGTGTTATATATAAATATATAATATAGATGTAAATATATATAGTAATTTCTCTTTTTTGATTCATTTATATTATTTGGTTTCTTTCGGTCATTTTTCATTTAGTTTAGTTACTGGTATAGTATAACAGTGTAGACACCTTGCAAAAATCAAGTATTTACCAAATTAATTGCCAAGCGATGGTCATCGTTGATTACTTTTTCACTGGCGGTAGTTCTATTTTTCAAAATGCTCTGTCGATGTAAATACCTGATAAAATCTTGGCAAGTGAGGAAGTTTAAGAACTACGTTTTGGAAATTAAACGTATAAATAAATTACAAAGCTTGCAATACACGTCCTGCTGTTGGGAACTAGGTGCCAGGATGTTGTATTACAGAGTTTACTTTATTTTCAACGCTGCTCTGTAGTCAAACTGTGCAGATAAGATATTAAATGATTTCCAACAATAACCGTTAACTTTTATGATATTTGATTTAATTATTAGACATTTCATTTGTCATATTTGAATCTAACATAAGGCAAAGTCTGCACAGTCCTACCATCACAGAAGAAAACTTATTTTAGCATAATGTTACCCATAAACAACTTTTGAGTAATGTTTAGGAAAACACAATCAGTAAAACCATGTCTGAAAAACCTATACGGAAGGATACGTTTCATTTCATTAAGTTATTTCAGCAGATTCACAAGATTCCGCCTATCGATCGGAACAAAGGCGGAACCTTGTGTTGCGATCGCAAATTTCGATACAACCGATAAAGCATGACGAGCTCAAGAGCACTCCAGCACCACCTTGTGACGAGATGCCGTATCTCATCCAAGAATGAATGAAGCTTTTATCAGATATTGGTGGAATAATGTTTGCGACGGCAAGGAAAATGACTTTACTAGAGCACTCTTCTAATTGAACGATGGTGCAATCTTCTTAGAGGAGGTGCTATATTTAGTTAAACGTACCCACGTTGCAGCTCTTACATCACACCTTCACGTAACTCCTTCAAAATGAGGCATCCGATAACATCTATTTATACCGGTTCAAAAAATTAGAAAACGAATAGGCATAAACTCTAAATTTCTTCATAAACCGTTAGCTATGTGATTGCATGAACCACTGCTCAAACGTTCGCAGAATGTACAAGCAAAACTCTGATGTATTGCACTCACATGACATTTTCTATTCATTTCTTATTCATATTAGTCCAGGTAAACGTTATGAAAACCTTGATATTTTGTCCTATTTGCACAGCCAATAGATAAAGTGAATAACGATCTGCTATTTTGGAAAAGTTTAAGTATTCCAAAATTCACATAAATAACGAGGAATATCTCTGAAATGGTTCACTCCATCAAAAAATGCATTTAGACCTAACGTGTGCTTTAACAAGATCTACATTTCTGTATAGTAAGATTTGTTCTATCTCTTATGGTTTACCAGTTATGCAAAAGTCATCCATAGTAAACAGGACTACATACGCTATAGCCAGAAGGTTCAAAATATACATTTCATTTGTCATAAAAATATCTTAAATATATGGCATATTAATCACAATCATTAGAGCTGTTTCCGAGAAAATAAAGATTTTCGAAAAACGTTTGCTTTAAAAAGTAGTTAGCTCTGAAGGAATTTTCTTCGAAAGCTTCAAGTCGTATTCTTGAAAGATATTAAAGTTAAATACCAAGTTTAGTTTTTAACCAACTTTTCGGTTTTTAATTGTGCACTCCACACACACAAACACACACACACGCACGCACGCACGCACGCACACGCACACGGGCACACACACACACACATACACGTTCTAAAAATGCATTTTTTGGACTCAGGAGGCCACAAAACACATTTCCGGTGAAATCTCGACATCGAATTTTTGGGTGGATTGAATAATTCCTCTACTTACTATACGTAGTAGAGAAAGTAAAACTGAGCCTCATTTATGCAGATGTTTTAAATGAGTTAATTCTAGATCCACGGCTGTATTTTCTCATTGCAATTTATTTTAATCAGGTTTAAAACCGAACAACTTGCGGTAGAACATAAAACTAAATTGATATGTTAATCTACACCTGGATTTACTTTTCATGTGGTTAAGGTTTGAAAGCAATAGTTGCTTCCAGGAGTTTCTTACTAGTTTCAACTGCACCGTGTAGCCTGGAGGTACAGCCGAGCAGGAGAGGCGGCTGCTAGGAGTCATTTATTGACAGGGCAGATGTAGACGATTGTCTATATACCAGGCGGCGCTAAAGCTATAAACGCAGGAAGCAGTTTTTTCTTTTTTAAGAATAAATAAATATATAAGTGATTGTGTAATGGGAGAGAAGGTGACTAAGTGTTGTAATCAGAGCTACAGAGACTTGATCTCAACAAACACAAAAAGAGAGAGAAAAAAAGAGCCTCAATTCTGGGGCGTGAGGGAAAAAGAAGAGTAGAAACCTCAGATCGCGGTTTTATATTGCAGAAACATGTGGATGGCTATCTGTGGGCACAATCCCTCCACTTTGCACGCCTGGAAGCAACTAATTGAATTGTTTGGATATGAAATGGGAGACAGACAGCATGTAAGAGGATACGGGGCTCTAGGAATGGGTGGTAGCCGTACAAGTGAAGAGTTAAATTACCTCGCGTGTATTTTACTAATGGGTGTGCATTTCCTGCCTTCTATGCAAGGCTTACGTTACCCCTTTCCTCTCGACGCACGCTTGCTTCGATTATCTCTGTCCGGTGGCGAGGAGCGGCTAGGGGCGGAGTGCAGCGGGGGAATGAAAGGGGTGAATTCCACTACTTGGGGGTTCTTCATCGTGCAACAGAACTCTTAACATTCCACCTTAACAAAAGAATACAATTAGAAGAAATGAAATTATTATATAACTTTGATGACGTTTCCAATATCTCCGTCTTTGATGTATGTGCTGCCAGCTGCTGCAATGGTGAACTATGATAGTATAATTTTAAGGGAGATCAACTACTTGAGCATCAGTGCCCCTATAAAATACATCATGGCAAAGGCCAGAGATAAATTTCAATATAAAATAAAATTTTGAAAAATCTGTTGTATTCACATTTCTCAACTCTTGTACTAACCATTCTTACAAACTCTAGTCTTCTATCTTCTTTGTGTTCGTTGAGATAAACATTTACAGAAATTATCTTATTTATCGTTTTCTTGCACGTGCAACGGGAATATGAGAATACAGTAGGTTTTGAGCGATAGTCAAATCGTTTAAAGCTTTGAAATCCCCTTCTCTTTGCACGCTTAACATATAAAAATGAATAGCGATGTTCCACTAGACAGAAGTATAAGTTCTCCCAAACTAACACAAATAACTCCGAAATGGTTCACTCTACGAAAAAAATTTAGACATAAATTGTGTGTTTTAGAAAGATACACATTTTTTGTATAGTACGATTTGATCTAACTCTTACGGTTTACCTGAAATGCAAAAATCATCCAGAGTAAATAGGAGTTCATGAGCTATAGACAGAAAATTCAAGATATAAATTTCGTTTGTCATAAAATATCTCAAACATATGGCATTTGTTGAGGACACAGAGTAGCTGAGGACATCTACCGTCAGTGATTATAACCAAATAGTTGTTGTTAACGCCACCAGATGCGTTTTTGTTCTTGCTTTTTTTTGTAAAAATAAAGAGTTTTAAGTATGGAGACCTAGCTGTTTGTGTACGTTATTTATACTACGACATACTGGTGCCGAAACTTAATTACTGTTCGAATCACGGATCACTACATCACGAAACGAAACATCTTGAAGATTTCAAGCAGAAAATACTAAGTTAAAGTGGCAGTGAAGTGCAGATTACTTGAAATAAGACACGGAACCTCACAACGCCACACGACGACACCATTTCAACACAACGGATAAGTACAACATTCCATTGTATACGGGTTGATTTGTATAACGCAGCAGCATGTTTGCAATAACACTTGCTACATTACTTTCATTGATTTGGTAGAATTGTGTATTATGTATGCTTGATAACCTCATCAGTTTCGAGTAGCCATTTTTTTTGCCATTGCCAACGCCATCTGGTTCCTGCAAGGAGACTTCACGAATAAGGTAGTGACTGGTAGTGCAAATCCACTTAGCTAACAGACCTATTCTTATTCACATAATGACGGACAAAGAACAAGAACTTAAGAAACTTAAAAGAAAACGTACCACTCAGCGCAATAATTGTACACGGTTTGCAACATCTTTAAATGGCAGTAATGACTCTACAGATCCAGCTGAGATCGAACACATCAGCGATCGTCTTCAGGATACTTTAAACATGTTACTCACCTTAGATGACTATATTCATGACATGTTAACAGACGAAGAATACGAAGCAGACGCACAGACTTGCGAAGAATATTTAGACAGATCGAAGCGCGCACTTCAGCACGCCAAAACCCTACTTACAAAGAAGAACGACAAGCCTGGTGTGCTTTCTACTACTAATAACTATTCTGACGGTATACCCACGGTCATACAAGGGGTTAAACTACCCACAATACGGCTCGAACCCTTTTCCGGTGATATAGAAACTTGGTGCAGGTTCTGGGAACAGTTCCAGTCCTCAGTTGACAAGAACCCCACAATATGTGACATAAATAAGCACGTGTTTCTAAGAGGATACCTCGAAGGAGAGCCAAAGCGACTCATAGATGGCATAGCAGTGAGCGCAGATACCTATGAACAGACGAAAAAGATACTTGTAGCACGATACGGAGACAAGGATAGAATAATCCAGGCCCACCTTGACTTCCTGGAAAATTTAAGACCTGCTTTGTCGGAAAGTCCTCAAGAGTTGAACTCGACGTACGTGGAGTGTCATCGCAGAGTACAAACCCTCATAGCCCTAGGGGAAGATGTAAACCTATACGGACGTATATTGGCTCCAAAAATCCTACGAGCTTTTCCAGCTGAAATTTGCAGACGCTGGCTAATACACGCAAAGCGAGAAAACATTAAAGAAGGTCACATGATGTCATTAATGGCGTTTCTCAATGAAGAGGTAGAGGGATCGCTAACAACTGAGAAGATCAGAGGAGAAACCACCACGTCCGCTCCATCCTTCTATACTCCGACAGCGGCCACTCTTCAAATTTCTGCAAAAAGGGAAAAATCAAAACCGAGATGGAAGAAAACCATAAATCCATTCTGCGTCTTTTGTGAAAATAAAGGCCACTGGGCCCAAGAATGTAAAGAAATAACCAACCTGGAAGACAGAATACAAAAGCTCAGACTTTCCACGCGATGTTTTCTTTGCCTTAACAGAGGACACACTGTCCACCAGTGCAACAAGAAAGGAAAAGTTTCTTGCTCAAATTGCAAGCAACTTCATCACATATCCGTCTGTAACGCCAATAACACGCCACCCACTACTGTCAGCAAAATTCAAGTGGCAATATCACATTTATCATTTCTCCAAACTGCTCGTGTGTGGATCAAAGGGCCCACGGGAATTTCTAAACTCACACGATGTATCCTGGATGCTGGAAGTCAATCCAGCTTCATTGCACAGGTTCTAGTAGACACTCTCAAACTAAACGTAACTGACAAGCGAGACCTATCGGTGAAATCATTTGAAGCAACGTCCACTGGTTCCCAACTACGACGGCTTATTCAGTTTGACATTATCGGATTTTCAACAAGGAAAACCATCACTCTCACGGCCTTTGAAAGTGACAACACTTATTCATCGCATCCAAGTGTCACCCAGGACTTCAGTAATCTAACGCTTATTTATTTATGCCAACAAACGTACTGTTGGTGTTTTTAAACACACAAGCCGTGTGTGGGCAAAGTTTAAGAGGTAGAACCGGAACTTAAAAATTCAATGCCACAACTGGGATTTGAACCACAGAAATACGAACTGGCTTGAGAATTTAATGTCATTCTGGCAGTTTGTCACAATAGCTCAGTGGTAGAGCGTCCGCCCGGCAAGCGGAAGGTCTGTGGTTCAAATCCCAGTTGTGGCATTGAATTTTTAAGTTCCGGTTCTACCTCTTAATCTAACGCTTGCTGATCCGGGAACTAACAACGAAGAACTTCCTATTGAGATATTAATAGGTGCTGACCATTACTGGAAGATAGTAAAAATGGAACAGCCAATGCCAATAACGCCTTCACTTGTACTGCTTCCTACAGTCTTCGGCTGGGTTCTGACAGGTAACCGGTCCGGAGCTTCAGTTAATCACGTTACGACCTACCACATCTCAACCACTGACTGCGAAATATCCGATGAATCCATGAGACAGTTCTGGGATCTGGAAACAATTGGTATTCGAGAGACACATGGCAGACAAATGTCCGGGAAAGATGCAACTATCCTACATGAATTCCACAAAACATACTATATCCAAGACGGTAGAAGAGTTGTATCACTTCCACGTAAAAAGGGCGTAATTTTGTCAAATAACCTGCCAATAGCTGAGAGAAGATTCCAGACTCTTGAGCACCGAATGCAACACGATTCGGTTTTCAAGGCAATGTACCACGCACACATGTTGGACTACATCGTAAAGGAACAAGTCGAAATAGCTCCAACGAACGAGACTCCCGGAAACGTCTTCTATCTACCACATCACGCAGTCAAGAAGCAAAAGAAAGATGGCACTAAATGGAGGATCGTGTTCGATGCCTCTTCTCATGAGCGAGGCCAACCGGCGTTGAACGACACACTAGAAATGGGACCTAATCTCCTACCCGAAATCGTAGCGACGTTACTCAGATTCAGAGTGTATCCAACTGCCCTTGTCTGCGATAGCAGTCAAGCATTCTTACAGCTAACTCTACATGAGAACGATAGGGATCTAACAAGATTTCTATGGTACCGAGTGGAACCTCATGTTGATGGAATTACGCAGGCGAGCACGGACATTGTACCGTATCGCTTCAGACGATTGCCGTTTGGACTTACCAGTAGCCCGTTCCTCCTTTCGGCAACCTTGCGAGAACTTGCAGCCATGTATCATGAGAAGTACCCAACTGCAGCAAAACTTCTAGACAGCTGTACCTTTATGGACGATTTTGCAGCCAGCGTAGATAATGATAACTTAGCAGTTACCGTTTATTATGAACTTATAGCTCTACTTCGACACATCAAACTCCCATTGTCGAAATGGTTTACGAATTTCCTACCACTCAGAGAAATATGGAGAGCAGAAGGTCAAGAGGTGAAATCAGAAACACGGGTTCTCGGTGTTAACTGGAATGCACAGTCGGACTTACTCTTTGCCACTCCAAAGGACATTACTCACGAACTAATAGACAAACCAGCAACTAAACGCCTGCTTCTACTTGTTACAGACAGATTTTATGACCCACTTGGTTTGTTTTCACCAGTACTGATCATCGGCAAGATTCTCTTTCAGGACACCTGGTGTAAGGGATTAAAATGGGATAGTATCTTACCAGTTGATCTTGGACAGAGATGGCAAGCCTGGAATTCAAATCTGTCGTACTTGTCTTCTATTCGGGTTCCAAGATGGATTGGTGTATCCACATTAAGCGATAATCTGTCTGTCCATGTGTTTTGCGATGCTTCAGAAAGAGCATATGGCGCTGTACTATACGTTCGGTCAACCACTGACAACACTTGCAATGTCAAACTTGTCTTCAGCAAAAATAGGTTATCACCTGTGAAGAGAGTAACACTTCCCAGACTGGAATTACTTGCAGCCTTGGTTGGATCACGTCTTCTTCGCTACTTCTGCAAGGAAACTGGAATTGATTCCTCTTGTGCCACCTTATGGAGCGACTCGGCCGTCACTTTGGGCTGGATTCGCAACAATCCAAATCGATGGAAAACCTTCGTTTGCAACCGTGTGACCGAAATTCATACGTATACTTTGTCTAGGCAATGGAGACACTGTCCCGGCATCGAGAATCCTGCAGACTACCTCTCAAGAGGACTACAAGCAAAAGAGCTGTCTTTGAAGGATTCATGGTGGAAGGGGCCTTCTTGGCTTGTCCAACATCCTAACTCGTGGCCTCGTGATATCACTGTGCCGGACACGGCTCTACCAGAAGAAAAGAAGATCTCTCAAGCCCTTGTTGTTACAGCCCCAGAAACACTGTTCAGAGCGTCACGCTACAGTTCATACTGGAAAATATTACATGTCACCGCGTGGATTCTTCGCTTTGTAAGATGCATAAAAGAGAAAAGAAAGGGATGTGTCAACTATTTATCTGCAGAAGAAATAGAGACAGCAAGGATGTATTGGATAAGTCAGGTGCAACGGGAATGCTTCGGTACTGAACTAGCATCCTTGAAGAAAAGTAAACCACTGCCGAAATCTTCCAAGATTTTTCGAATTAATCCCTTCCTGCGTGATGATATTATTCGCCTTGGGGGACGTCTACAATTCGCAGATCTGACAAATGATGAAAGACATCCAGTGCTTTTAGACGGATCACATGCATTCACATACCTTCTTATCAGACAGACTCACATCAGGCTTCATCACATGGGTGTCCGTGTAATACTAGAAGAGCTTCGCTCGGAATTTTGGATTTTGCGAGCTCGACAGGTGATCAAAAAGGTCTTGCATGAATGTCTACCATGCAAAATATCCCACAAGAAGAGGTGTGAAGAGATCGAAGCCCCATTGCCATTCGATCGTGTTCGTTCTACTCGACCATTTGCCGTGACTGGCATAGACTTTGCCGGCCCACTCTATATCAAATCGGGGAACGAGATGAAGAAAGCTTACATCGTTCTGTTTACATGTGCAACGGTACGAGCTATACACTTAGAACTGGCTACGGACCTATCTACTGACAAATTTTTAATGGCATTCCAGCGATTTGTGGGACGCCGAGGAGTACCACGAATCATATACTCTGACAACGCTCAAACTTTTCAAGCAGCAAATAGAGAGCTTCAACTGTCAAAAGTTCTCACCGATCCGAAGACGCATGAATATCTAGCGCATCACAACGTGACCTGGAAGTTCATAGCTCCACGGGCGGCTTGGTGGGCAGGATGGTGGGAAAGGATGATCGGTTCCACCAAACGCTGTCTCAGAAAGGTACTTGGTCGATCACAGGTCGATGAAGAGGGACTCAACACTGTTCTGATCAGCATCGAAGCCACCCTAAATTCACGTCCCATTGTACAAGACGGGAGCAACCTTGAAGCTCTTACACCTTCCCATTTCCTCAACGGAGAGAAACTCACGACCATTCCGAACGGACCTGAGCCTGACGGAAGAAAAGATCTTACGAAGGAATTCCGAAAGAAGATGAAAATCTCCGAAGACTTCTGGCGAAGGTGGAAAAAGGAATACCTCCTGCAACTGCGGAGTTACCACGAGGTTAAGTGTCCAGCCGGCAAACATCCGAAACTGCGAGTTGGAGACGTCGCCCTCCTGCAAGAAGACGTCCTGCCCAGACACATGTGGAACAGAGCCGGAGTCGACGAAGTACTACAAGGGAGAGATGGCCGAGTGAGGACAGCCATCCTGCGTCTACCCGATGGTACGAGGATCAGTCGACCGGTACAACTGGTGATTCCACTGGAAATCGACCAGGGTGGGGAGGATGTTGAGGACACAGAGTAGCTGAGGACATCTACCGTCAGTGATTATAACCAAATAGTTGTTGTTAACGCCACCAGATGCGTTTTTGTGCTTGCTTTTTTTTTTTTTTTTTTTTTTTTTTTTTTGTAAAAATAAAGAGTTTTAAGTATGGAGACCTAGCTGTTTGTGTACGTTATTTATACTACGACAGCATTGTAATAGAGAAACTAATACTAGTAAAAGCACTTTTTGAAGAGAAGTAAGAATGAGAACGAAGGATATGACTAGACAATTCTATTTGCTTAGTTGCGGGATCTAATCACATTGACGTACTACAGGAAAATTAAAGGTGACTTAGTTAAAGAGTAACTCTGGTCAGATTGTTTAAAAAATGAAAGAGAAGGGACAGCTTGGTTTAGACTAGGAGTCTGGAAACTAAGGGAGATGAGAGAAGAGGTTATTCCGGAAATGTGCCCAATTTGTGAGGAGGAGGAGGCTGAAATTCATATTATTTCTTACTGCAAAGCCACAAATATTTAAAGGGAAAATTTAATAAATAGGAAATGGTTATTTAGGAATAAGGAATTTGAATTAGAAAGATTTTAATGACCGCAAGTAGATATCTAAATAAGGTGAGCTTTTATGCAAGGTTAGGAGGAAATGGAAATTGCTTGAAAAATATGGAACTTCGATTTAGGTTAGATGGTAAAGAGTATTTAAATTTGTCTTTAGCAGGATCTGACTCGCTAATTGCGCTTAAGGCCAGATAATAAATGAGTTGGTTTCATATAATATAATGCAATGGATATTTTGTATTTTAAGAACTCTGAGGGGCACTAAGAGAATCATTGGGTAGCGAACTATCTGATCCTTATTTCAGGATATACGTGGGTGAGAACAGACAGCATTTAAGTTTCTGATAAATTTAATAGATAAATTTAACTGGCCTACTTGAAGCGAGTTGCAGACTATTTGAAGATATACAGTTAAACTCTTTGCAATCTTATTAGGGACTAGAAATTGTAACCATTGAAGCACCATATTTGCTAATTTCTGACAATATGCAAATCGCAGAATGCACTTGCAGCAACCGACAAATCTGTATAACCCGGGTGCGGTCTTTCGATCTTCGATAATTGATAACAGCAAAACGCTTCTGTAAGACATGAAAAGAAACAAGACAGGAATACCATATTTTTATCAACCTTCATGACTACCAAAGTTCCTGCTTATATCTTGCTAAGTCTTTATTTGCCGCTGAAACAGTTTTTTGCACGGTGAGCTACTAAATTCTAACAATTATGCTCCCTTTCTAATTTTAAGAACTAACCTATGTAGGTGTATTTCTGCAAGCTCTGTGTGATTTATGAAAGATTTAGATTTAGTTACACTGGCTTAACTAATTTCTTTTGCTTAACATTGAACTTGGCAGCTAATGACCAATTCTCTCTGATAAAATTATAACTCCTGTGCTTCTTCATTATGGTTGATTTTAATATATAGGGATTATTTATTGCAATTATTTACCTATCTTCGGGGCTCTAATGACCTGGCTATCGACGGGCCCTTAAACCCTAATCACCCACTAACTCACCTATCTTCGTTTATTTATAAAAATATTGATATGACCTCTTAATAATCTTATTATGAATTTGGAGGCCTAACAGAATGTTATTTTGTATGGTGTCGTTTATTTCTCTTTAAATGTATACGTTAATGATCAGTTAGTTCCACTCAGCACCGGAGCCAACTAGTAAGTAAGGACCTGCGATAGGTAGCAGTCTTGACCAAGAAAGCCAACATTGCTGCTGCGGAATGGGTAATATTACCTCATCACCTCCCATTATTCATTATGGTCATTTTGGCATTCGGAGGTCGTGGGTTCGATCTCTGTGCCGACTTTCCTGACCCATGGGCTTTTTCGGGGTTCCCCGGGTCACAGTCACCAGGCAAATTCCGGGAAGCATAGCTAATTGAATACATCCCCCAAATTTCCAGTCGATCCTGTTGTCAGCGAAGGCATTAACAGGCATGAGCGGCGGCAGACTTATTTTGAAGGGGGGCCGCATGTTGGAAGTTTGCAATTAAACGATATTAATTCATTATTCTGTTGCCAAAAACTGTAAAAGATGAGTTATAGTATTTGTTGTGGATGAACATATTAATTTATGTTAATAAAAACTGTTCTTTACATCAACATTAAAGCAATAGTCCAATAGTAAATGACTACATTACGTTTATTATTTTCCAAGGGGGGCGCGGCCCCCCTTGCTCTCCCCCTCCCTTCGGGACGTCCATGTTAGGGGGATGATATAAGCAAACTCTTTCCGTCCCTCGCTGTCCGTGGATGACCCCAGGAGAGTTAAAGACTTCGTGGTGTCGTCAAACTTAGAGAGAGAAATTAAATAAATAAATAAAAACCAATTGCCCAAGCAAGTAATACTATTATTTATTTTTCATGACACAAATATTATAATGCTATGCTTTAAATCTTGAAGTGTCTGGTAAACTATCATGCAATTACTAATAAGGCACGCGCGCATAAAGGGAGGGACAGAGGGAGAAAGTTGATGAAACGGGAGGTCCAGACATGGGTACAAACCTGGGTGGTGCAGAAGCAAGAGCAACAACTACCCATCATAACACCGCAGGAAGCTTTCAAGCTCATTAGGAAATTACCTAATGGGAAAGCTGCCGGCCCAGACAAAGTGACTAATGAGGAACTTAAGCAACTCCCGAGAAAAGCTCTGGTGCAACTAACAAAGATATTTAACGCCTGTTTGCAGCAAGGCTATTTCCCCTCTACTTGGAAACGAGCTAAGGTTATCATGCTCCCAAAGCAAGGGAAAAGCACCAGACAACCGCAAAACTACCGCCCCATTAGTCTTTTGTCTACTATTGGTAAATTGCTCGAAAAAGTATCCTTTTTGATTACAAAAACAAGTCTCGGCCACACATGAACTCTCAAATTCAGTTTGGCTTTATAAAAGGACATTCCACTGAACTACAGCTCCTCAGACTAACTGATGACGTAACAGAGCAATTTAACAATGGGGCTTCAACGTTGGCGCTTTCTGCACGTAGAAGCCGCATTTGACCGCTGCTGGCACAATGGCCTCATTTACAAACTGCACCACAATTTTCCGGCTCTTCAAAATTATCTATACTTGCTGCACAATTTTCTAGAAAAACGGCAGTTTTACGTCCAAGTGGGCCGCTCCTCCTCATGGGAGCGAGTGATGCGGGCTGGCGTCCCACAAGGGGCAATCATGTCCCCTTTTCTGTACATATTATTCACTAATGACTTCCCAGTGGACGCCAGATGCAAGGTCGCCATGTATGCTGACGACACTGCAATATACAACCACCATAGAAACCCACGTTTCGGCCTTGCAGAAATGCAATGTTATGTGAGCAACTTCCTCTCATGGCAACATGACTGGAAAATCAAAATTAATCCCAACAAATGCCAGCTGATACATTTCTCTAAGCGGCATCACAGTTTGGCAATGGACCTTACGGTCGGTGGTCAAATATTGCACTGCCGTCAACAGATTAAATACTTAGGTGTCACCTTGGACCGCACAATGTGTTGGTCCACCCACATAAAAAATAGCGCCAACAAACGCAGACAGCGGCTAAAGTTGTGCGCCCCATCTTCCGTAGTAAACAGTTGCGACTGAAGTCAAAACTGATACTATATAGGTCATTTATTCTCTCGGTGGTCCTGTATGCATGTGTGGCCTGGGCTAATGCCCCCAAAACTGCCCTGAAACAACTCCAAACCCTCCAAAACCTCTCCCTCAGAAAAATCCTGTCTGCTCCACTCCTCACCACTAACCACACTCTTCACCGCGAAACCCGCATCCCGTTCGTCCCGGAGGCAATAGAAAAACGAGCAATGGCGGCATGGACGCGCATTAGGAACCACGAGAATGACGTGATCGCCAACATCGGCAAAGGCGAGCCGAAGCACCGCAAACATACTAGAATAAAAATATTCTAGAACCGGCACGACTCGCCGACAAATGCGCGTCCACGCAACCTCGTTCCTAAGCCACACACATGTTCCGGCAGAGGCCCTCGCCTCGGAAAATATTCAGGAGCTGTCCCCTGCCCGAAAACTGCGGGAAAGTGTAAATATGAAGTGTAGATAGTGCAGTGCGCTGGGACGCATATTTCTGGTGTGCCCAGTGAAGGTGTGTGTGTGTGTGTGTGTGTGTGTGTGTGTGTGTGTGTGTGTGTGTGTGTGAGTGCGCGCGTGTATGTATGCGTGTATATAATTGTAAATATGTACATATGTATATATATACCAAACTGAACAGAACTTAAAGGACATAAGAAAACTATGGGTTTTTGCACAAACCAAAAACTATAATTAGTTATAAGTAAGCAAATTGTATATAAATGTCAAATATAGCCTGTAAGCTGCGCCCTATATACTGGCACCAGGCCAATACTTTATAATAAACAAACTGAAACAAACTGAAGTTGATGAAGAGTGGGCAAGATACCTTCCTTATGCATATTTTATTTAAGATAAATAATTCAATATGTTGTATTATGATCTGTAAGTTATTACCACTAAGAGTTAATCATGTTTGATGCCGTACTGGCACATGAAATCCGCATTGATTTTCCGCATGAAGGGCGACAAATGTATACTTAATGTTGCGAGTGTTTATTGGTTCATAACCTATAAAAAATGTGTGTTAATACTCTCAAAAGCTTTAAGCCGATAAACTTGGAATAATCCTGTAACGCCTGACTACAACTGTATTCACAAAATTGTGGTCACTATTAACTAACTTTGTAACTGTAAATGCAGGATATAATCGCAGCAGAATTTCTATAAATGAAGATACATTGTATTTCTCCAGAATTCCATTACACAAACCATTATAATATACGCTTAGCTCCGCTGTGTTTTGTCTGGCATTAAGACGGTACTTGAGTAGGGAACCGATTCCTGCGGTATATTTAATCAACCCGATGAATACCCCTTGACTTGCGACCCTTTGTGCTCTTCATCTCCTCTTAGAGGTAACTCGTGATAACCGAAAAATGTCATACAGTTGATTATCTTTATGAAAGTGTACCTGTCGTAGTTGCTTTTTTTTGGGGGGGCGGGGGGAAGGGAGCGGGGCCCTTGAACATTTTGACGATCTATTGATTCCTTATAATCTTGGCTTAAACAAGTCTGAACATTTACTGACTCAAGTGTAGCAAAATAAAGCGTGTTATTGACATGGTTTTTTAATATTTCGTGTTTATGAAATTTTTCATATAGTCTCAAGTCTGAAACCCCGTTTTGAACTCGTGCAATGTTGGCTGTGGTCTTTAATCCCAAGTAGAAGACACGGAAAACAGAAAAAGGGATTGCTGACTTCACAACCACTTAAATATATCATTTATATTTCCATAAATTTCAGGACTGAAACACCTACTATGAGCCAAAACCGAGAGACTTTGAATAGTCGACTGAATTACTCATTGTTACAAGCACACCAGTATATAGTCGCATTTTATTATACCTTAGTGTCAGGAAACACAAATATATTTGAATTGCCATGAAAATATTCACAAACTGTCTGATTTCACGAAAATTTGCACGAAATTGTAGTTACGCCGCTTTTGGGATTGCAAAAATCAGAGGATAACTCAGAAATTAAATTCTGGTACATATCAAGATTTCCCATAATCTAGATATATAATACACCTGTTTTCACTGGGATCCGCGGTAACGTGTAGCGCGGCCAGCAGAGAGGGAAATGGAAGTAATACGCGCCCGTTAGCGAGTTGTACTGGCAGTCCTCTGAGGGAGAAATGGCTTCACATGTGAACTTGCCGCGCAGCCTCATACGAACAAGTTTTAATGAATTACAATATATCTATTGATGTAATCTATTCAATTTAGGCAATAAATGCAGAAAAATTAAAATTTGGCTTCTATTGTCCGCATTTATTGCTCAGAAAATAATGTTTATACTTCATATTTCCAGTTGTAGCTGTGGTTTTTTTTTTTTTTTTCGTGTTATTTGTTCCTTATGCTCATTTTTGAAAATTATGCGTGTTGTTTACCTTATAATAATATAGCTCTAAACAAATAGGCACTCAACCCCGTTCCATTTGATTAGCATTGCTCTGAAACAATAGACAAGTACAACAGAAAGGTCATTCGCAGCGACAGTGTAACCTACAGAACTCCTGACAGAAACAAAACACTGCTATAAATAACGCCGGCAAGTGAAGCATTACGCGATAAACACGATGTGTCCAGCTATCACACGTATAATTTGAAAACGTTTGGACAGCCAATAGAGCGTACCATGTTTACCAACCGTGACAATGTCGCATAATAATACTGCTATCTGATTGTTAGCAGTAGATTTTTGCACACGAAGCGCAGAATTTACTGACGTCAGAGATGGAACCTTAATTTTAGTGTTGTAGATATAATTGATCCAATAGTAACATCGTGCATGCCATTTGGTTTCTGCAGCGTCGCGCTATCAAATTATACATTCACTCTCCACTTGGTCGGAAAATACATTTAATTTACGCTACATTTGTATTGCATGGTATTGGAAAAGCGACATGTATTCTTTAGTCTTGTCAATAACAGAAACACGTATAAATATCGTTTCTAGACAGTTGATAGTAAAAGTCGGCCCTTTAGTAGTTTACGATTATGTTAAAAGTATAAAATTCTTCCACTCACTGCTCAAAAGCGTTTAACACTCCGGTAATGCCAACTTTGTTTCTTATAGAATGTGACCATGGCCTCATTCAAGTAGGCCACGCATCTCAGTTATACAATCCTTGTGTAAAATGGCGAGTCATTTGCAGCGGAATATTATCCAAAAAATCAAGAAACCAATACGACACTGCGTACAACAGGTTCCTGGACTGGTGCAAGGTAAAAATCTTGCAAAGTAATTATACTGAAAATGTTTTGCTAGCGTTGTTTGAAGAAACAGTAGAATGCTGTTGTATTTGTAAAAGTAATCGTGTTGTCACCACTGATGCTAAACAATGCAACAACTGAAGATCGCAGCCCGATGACCATCATGACCATGAAAAACCATTCTAAAAATAGTGTATGATTCGTTTTAGGTTTCTGCAACTCGGCTTGCGGCCCCGTTACGGAATCATACCTACTCAAAAAAAAAAAAAAAATCCTCCTTTTAAACCTTGTATCATAAATATTTTTAACGACAGTGACTTTTATCCATTTCGCTTCATGCTATCCTGAGAAAGGAGAAATTACTGCGTTTTGCATTTTTACCACAAACATTAATAAAATGTCAGTCCTCCAAGTTTGTGTGTACTTTCTATTGCAGATAAACGATATAACAGGCATCTCCAAACTCGTCTCGTTGGAGAACCTTACGCAGTGAGCAGCAATGACCCACTCTACTTCTCATCGGAGGTACAGACAGTGTGTAGTGACGGAGACAAACAGGCGATTCTATCGAAGTTTCTAAGTCATACCTTGAATTTAATATATAATCCCAAGGTATGCAAAGGTTACCTCATCGCCCGCCGCTGCGTCCTTCAACCGCAGCCAAGACTACGGAGGAGTGCAGGTTGGGAGTGGTGGGGATTAGCATGTATTAGTTTTTTTTTTTCATTCCTTGACATTGCAAAAAGAACGGAATTTGAAAGACATCGCATATCAAGCAGCTGTTAAAACATTTCACTATCGCTATAAGGTTACGTGACTATTGTTGCACGGTGTCCGCCATGAGAGGGAAACGCAAATAATGTTGGTGTTGAAGGAAGCTTGTTCGCCAGTGCTGGACAGTTTCACTGGAATCAAAACTTGGAAGCATCACGCTCTTAGTGGCAAAAAGTCTTAGTGTTACAAGAAGCCACTCCGGGACTTGAGGTGGCAAAGCAAATAAAAAGAAAACTCCTCGGCCATAGCCATGACGTCAATCTGGATTTAGAAGCAGGAACCGATGTAGAAAGTTAGATCCTACATTTCAAAGACAGAAACACGCGTGCTTTTTGTTGAAAAGTTTCGACAAACCTTGCAAGTGCGAAGATAGCGTTTCTAAGAAACCCTATAAGTTGTGGTGCATTGAAAGTTGTAGCTACCCCACAGCCCCCCCCCCCCCTTCGCTTCCTCCATTATCAATGCGGCTGAATGTTCTTTTTGCTTGGAGCGGTAGAATCTCAATGGATCGTTCGTTCAGTCCGTCGACAGCGCGACTTTTATAACTTCTTAAAGTCTACAGATTCTTAATTGCACCACTTTTGGCAAAGTTTAAGGTTAAAGAGAGACTTCCCTGTAACTGTAGAAATATCTATAGCTCTTTGGCTTCTTTGATTTGGTGCTGTAATTTTAGCCATAGAAATCTATATATACTGTTCTATTACTAAATGAGCTTAAATGCGTTGACGGAGAATAATCAAGTATTTGTTTCTCAACTAACACGAGGCATATAGAATAAGCTTCTATAAGATAGTGTTTTGAAGAATGGGTAGAAAAAGCGCGTGAGTAGAACATCAGATTATTTTGAACTATGTATCTTGTTGTATTCTTCATCTTAAATGAGTAATAAGGGTCCTTATTGTAGGTATTAAGAAGAATTCGTTATAGGAACAGCACACTCACACTTTCTTTGGTTGCAGGAGAGCTCAAAAGCAATATTTCTGATGAAATATTTACTTCGACTTTTAGGATGGATTCTATTTAGCCACAAGCAAGGTCCGAGAAGCAAAGAAAAAATACAAAAAAGGTTTCACAGTGTTCATGAAAATATTTAGAGGGTGACTTTAAGTATTAATTCAACTGCGATAAAATAAAAATAGTGGAGAAACACACTTGGAAAGCTGAAGCGACGTTTGTGTGGCATAGTGAACGCTTATGTGGCTAAAAACTCGAGCTACCAATTGCAGCCATTCACACGACTGAAGGACCGTCATTTAGCGCTAAATGAATAAGGCACCCCTGAGCTTGGACTGCTAACGAAATTTGGCAAAGCGGGCGGGCGGGCCCTTTCAGTTCTACAAATTGCTACAGCGAGCAATCGACAGTCGTCTGCCAGGGTTAAAAGTCTTCGTATTAACGCAGGTTTTTCTTTTTCTTCTATTGTGTTCTTTTTTCTAGCTTGGTGTGTAACAGTCACAAGGCCTTCCCTACTCATTGACATTAATTACCTCTTAGATGTAATGTTATTTGCACATGACAGTTTATATTAAATACTTAGAGATAAATCTCAATATCTCTATATCAATTAAACTCATCAAAACTACTAACTAAAAATGTAAATCAATAAAACTAAAATCTTGGCTTTTAGAGATCAGAAACAATACGATGGAAAATAGTATTACAAGAAAAAATATTATAACAATCCACTGAAGTGATGTGTATACCTTTATTTGTGATTTTCACGAAAATCTTGAAGAAAGTTTCCGTTTCTCAAACTACCCTTTACGAAGGAAAATAAAGGGTCGGTCTGGGTGGCTCAGTTGGTTAGATGCTGGCCTACTGATCCCAAGGTCGCGGGTTCAAACCCGGCCCAGCCCGATGGTTTTTAAATGTCCTTAATGACTTGTTATTCATCAGAGTCATCCTACCGGAAGAAGAGACGTTGGGCGATTCATGAATAAATTACACGAAAACTGAGGTCGGAAGAGACTGACGGAGGGCGTCTTAGATTGGATCCGCCAAATGCATCGCATGGTGCAAGGTGCCAAATACAACTACGAAAATTTGTCTTTGGTGCAAAAATTGTTTCTCCTTAGCGTCCCCTATGCCGTGATTTCACCACATATCTTCGTTTACCTTGTTAGTGTTTTTCAGCAGATTATTTTTTTTAAATACGTAATTATTGTAGCATATATGGCTCTATCGTCACGACTATAAAAAAATAATAAAGTTCCCACTCTGATTTAAATGGACTTTCGGAATTCTTTGCTTTCTTTGGGGCGTTGTTGCCGTTATTATGTGCTTTAATAACACGTATCTGTTTCACTGATATGTAAGCCATGTATCAACACATGCTTCCTCGCTTCTTCGCTCTACAGCGCCCGAGTTGAGCCGAGCTTAACCGATGCACAGTGCAAAAAACTGGCTTTGAGAGGTCATCTTGAAGAGGAAGTAAGTAAGCTGCCCATAGACACATATGCACTCAAGATCTTTTTATAAACGTGCTTTTTTGTGGTTTAGGAGGCTTCAAATTTTGCATTTATGGTGAAATCTTGACATTAAATTGGAGCACAATACTTCCTCTGCCCACTCTAAGTGCGAGGTAAAGGTGGTATAAATGTGTTTACATCGATTTGGTTCCAAGGGCAAATATCCTGTAGCTCTTCAATTATTCTTAAACCAGTTTTACATTACACCATTTAAACCACAATAAAGCGGCAACTGTTGAACAGAAATGCTCTGTTGAATCCAAAAGTCAATCGAAATGAGACATAGAAATAATGACATCAAATAGAACAGTGAGCAATAACCCCAAATTGTAACTGGAAGGGAGAGAGCGCGAGCAAGGGACCAGTAAACTGGTTTCACGTTAAGTACCAGCCTTGTTTCTTAACGACCAATCGCATCGTAAAACCGTTTCGATACAGGCATGGAATGATGGCCATTTGGTGTCGTGGCAGTAAACAGTTGAATGCTGCGACTCGTACAATCAACATGGCTTTCAGTGATTTAGCTACTGCTGTGCTTGTTAAATTCGTAGTCGCATTAACCTTCCAGTCATACATTAGACAACTACGCCAATAAAATGTCAGGAATAATACCCTGCGAGTTCCAAAATGAAGACTGAGGCGAAACACTGCTACACAGTACACGGCGTCACTCAGTAAACATCGAACACGAAAACACGCCGCTTACAAAAGCCTGGAAGATAAAAACTGGACAAGAACAAAATGCTTTTGGTTTTCATGAAGGTTTAGCTGTTAATGGATTTTATAATCCAAATGCATCTTTCAATACCTAAACCAATGTGGAGTAAATAAGTATTTCAGCGCACGTTTAATGGAACACTATTACATGTTGTATACCAGCCGTCGGCGCTCGAAAGAGACGCTTAAGGTCAAGCTACCTCACATCATTGCTTGTAAATATCCGGCCCAGCGACAATGGAGTGCTCAGAACAAGGCGTTTCCAGGCAATTATCGAAGCTGTTCACGTGCCGGGCTCGTTTATAAGAAATTTCCAGATAAGGTGTATTTCCCAGAGCATTTTCCTGGTATATAAAAAGCAAAAAGCACGGACATAGAGCCAGTGGTTGATTGTTGCATGAGATTGTTGTTTAGCTTTTGTGTGTGTTTGTGAGCGCGTGCCTACAGTCAGTGTTGCGAGAGTTAAATTGTCGTCACAGTTGTAGACATTCAATCGTCACGTCGGAGTTGTGTTTTGTGTGAAGCAATTTGTAGTTAAGCCTGTTTGAGTGAGTGTATCGTCGGAAGTAGTTTGTGAGACAGAGAGAGTAGAACTAAAGGCAGTGAACTACGTGTCAAGGTTACGAGAATACAGAACAACTGTGAGTTACAAGATCAGGATGAATGGTAGATTGTGTTAGCTCTAACAAAGAGGACTGTTTTGTGATTCAATTTTATGGGTAATAAAGTGACAGAACAACTAACTGGCTTTGCCATTTAGAACAATATTCATGGTGCATGCATTTGTGCCATTCTATTTTCAAGAGCAATATACTAGAGGATGGTTAAGGCTAACAGAATGTAGACGAGGATTTCACATGAAAGCCCATTGTGTCTCTATGGAGGGTCAAGTGAAGAACACAGAGAACTACCTGATCCGGTGTGGTAGGCTCGGACACAGGCGGGGTCCTTAATGACACAAGATATTCATCCTGATACTGGGAAGCCCCAAAGACCCCCCCCCTCTCCCTTTTGGACAGCCTTGCTGATGGCCCGTTATACACTCAAAGCCACAGTAGACGGTTCCTCTAAGCAAACTCCACTGCCAGCCTGCCGTCCACTCGCCTGATCCTTCCATCCTGAAATAAAACAAAAGTAAATGACAGGAAATGTTCGGCATTATACAGACCATACAGTTTTCATACCACAGGTACTGAAATATTCCTTATTCTGAGTATTTACAGCTATAAAATATTTAGATAGAAAAAACTAATATTTCTCTGTTAGTCGTTCTAATGAAACATCTGTTCCTTAAGCTTGAAAGTGAGAATAAATTATTTTGATACGTCTGGAATATATTACTAAATACTGAGCAATCCCTTCGTCCCACGTGTACTCCCAGTGGATGTTTCTTCTGTGGTACAATTCCTAACTGTAGAATTCAAAGCCCATAACTTGAATTTATAAAATGAAAGACTTGTTGTTGGGTCTGGAGTATTCATCAGAGTTAATTTCCAATTCTTTGTGAGGAGGTTTGCGTCCATAACAGAAACCTGTTTTGTGTTGGTGATCCTCTAATATAATGAATTTTGTTTCTCTTGAGATGATTTAATTTTTATATTAATCTATCAAAAGTCATGCAAGTGTCACCATTAAACTCTTTACACTGAAGCTTATGGTTCGAAAGTAAGTTAAGTAATAGCGTTTAACATGAGGGAGATATTTCCTGTGTTGATCATACAAATATTATTCCAGCAAAAGCTTACCTTTTATTTCTTAGTTTAATAAATATGAAATCCGTAGGGCGTGTTCTCTATGCAGAGGTTACCCTTGTCGCCCGCCTGCTGCGTCCTCCAGCCGCAGCTCTGCTCTTAAAATAACATAAACGCAATTTTTACTCTATGCACACAAACTAAAATATTTTTTTAACAACGTGACGTCACAACAGCCATAGAATAACCTAGGAAATGCTTTACGCTTGAAGTGGACTCCGTCACAGGTGCTTGTGTTACATAGCTCTTCTATGCCAACACAACACAAACAAACGCATCTGCTCTTATTCTACGATTCCTGTTGGACACCTCTATATCCCTGATCCTTCTAGTGAATAGGAGAAAATATGCATTTAGCTATGTGAGCGTTAGTCAACTGGATCCTCCGTGACGTCAGTTTTCTCTTGCTACCAGTTCTCAGGTAGAAAGTCGGTATTTTCCTATGACAATGTCAACCAAATGAAAGTTTTGTGGTGGCATAATTTGGTCCAACTTGATCTAAAAGGAATAGTAGTCATAAGTCAAATGAAAGCAATTTCAACATAATACATTAAAAGCACAGTAGCAACCGGCACTAATATTCACAAAATTAAAGATAAAAGTAAGGAAAATGCAGGACTCGCATATTAGAGAAGTATATGGTTAAAGAAATAAAATAAACACATTAAATCCCTTTAAGGCGAGGGTCTCCTACCGTGGCAGGGATTAGCTGAAAGACTTTCAGAGTGAAGTAATCCCTGGGAGCTCCACCACTTCTAATGTTTTCACATCTTATCCTCTATTATGGTGTAACTAACATATACTTAAACCACATATGAGTTGTCTTATCTCATTTACCTAATGTAGCATAAACTGTTTTTCGTATAATTTTATTCACTTCACTCAGTCCGTATCTTCGTTTGTCCCCTGTAACCTAATTATGTTTTCATTTCAGTCTAGCACTTATTTTTCATGTCCACTGTGTTCCTATTTCTACCTTGAGTTAGTTCTATAATTTGGTTCCACCTTACTCCAACACACGTTTCTCTTGTCCAATTAGGTATATTACTGTTCTGAAATCCTGTGCCCATAGTTACCTTGGACTTCCTACGTTCCTCTTCCCCTCTCTCGGATTGCACTCCATCGTCTTATTGACTGGTTCATCCTGACATCGTGTCCCCCCAGCTCCATTTGGTTTTTATTGTTGAGGCTGCATTTTCCATGTTGCTTCTTTTCCTCAACACCTGATTCTAGATCCTGTCTTTACAAGTTATGCCGAGTATATTATCTCCATTTTTGTTGACATAGTTCTGTTTTTCTTACTTGACCTCTTGTAAATGTCTGACATCCATATAACAGAACTGAAATGTCGCATATCTGCAGCATTTCAAATTTTAGTTTCACTCTAATTTTTGTGTCTAGAAGAATGCATGCTAGGCTCCAAAATGTTGTCCATGCGAGTTGTATTCTTCTTAACATTTCACATATTTCTTCTGCATACCCAGATGTGACGTCACAGTCCATTTAATTGCCGACGCTTGTTCTTTTTCCTCCTGTAGTTAAGATCAACTTCCAAGAAACAATAACGACTTGAACGACGCCTTTAGGAATCGTTTTTCACAGCTGACTTACAGCTACTAATCTTGTGCCGAAATAACAACCATTTAGAGGTCCGAGTGAAAGAAGTGAAACGTCTTGCATCAGTTAGAAAGAGCGTTAGAGCCTGTGAGAACGCGTGACGATTAACAAGTGAAGTGGTGCAGGAATCGATATCTCTTCGCCAGCAACATAATTAGTTTGCACAAGCTCCCATCAACTCGAGGGAAGCCGTAATTTTGCAAATTGCCACACAAACGGCAATCGCAAAGAGAGGCGGCTTTCGCGAAAACTTGACTCCGTTTCTCTGCAGGAAGTATGCAAATAAGGACAGATAAGTGGAAACAAATATAGAGAAGCGGTTTGAAGCTAATGAACGAGATTGCTGAATTTCTAGAGCTCAGCCAAGTGCAAAGATTTCAAAGGATCAACTTCTTAATCAGTCAGATGTCAGAATTTGAGCAGCAGACTTCGGAGGAGCTAAAGCCTAGGTGAAGCGCTTGTCAAGTTCCAATGATAAGTTCAAAACGGAACAACGGGATGATGCATTAACTCAAGAACTGAAGACGACTAACGTTGCACTTAACAAGTTTGAAGTAAACAGATACAGTGTTTAAAAGTAGAGGGAATTAGAAGAAAAGTTAACTATTTGCAGCTAACACACAAGAATCACAACAATAAATACCGGGAGAGCAAAATAACTTTGGAACCGGCTGCGCAGTTTTTTGCCTCTCCGCATTCTTGGCAGTCCTTAGCGTCTGCCGCTGTCATAGGAAAAAGCGGATAAAAGCATACAACATTTTAAAACTATTTTTAAAAGCTTTACTTAACAACTTTATCAAAGGAAACTGGCCACCGTCGTTGCTCATACATTTTTGGAGCTCTGAGAAGCCTTTCTCCACTAATGGCGCACCATACACCAATGTGGTTTATGGCAGATAATATCTTTCACAGGTACTGGCTGAGCATCTTTCATTTATCAATAGAAAATGCAGGATGTGCGGACTAGAGTTATACAAAAATATATGTTTCTATTTCAGTACCTATTAAGGTTTTTTCGAATGTTGTAGCCAGTGGCTCAAACATTTTGATACATGTTGGTGCAGTTTAATGTGCGCACATTTATAGCTCAACAGACATCGAAATGACAGGCGTTATGACGTCTACTGTGATGTAGATCCTTATGTGTCAAATCTACCAGATCTCGAACTTGTTTTCTGTGAACAATGTCCCTGCACTGAGATGCGAAGTCAGATCAGGATATCGAGGGGGCCAGGCAATGGGACCACCCCTTCATACCAACGCCTATGCAACGTCTCATGGTAAAATGTGATAATATCCCCTTGAAATGGGATGGGACACCATCCTTCTAGAAAACGTAGGGAGGCATCTGTGTCTATCGATGTTATTTCTATTTATTTACCAAATAGCATACATTAATGTAGAGTTGTTTCGTTATAAACTTTTGTTTGTCTGTACCTCTAGTCCGAACGTCCTGTACATAGAACAGAACCCCTATTTTATTTTGTATCAGCCGTTTAAATATAAGCATGTTGTCAATGCATTATCCTGTTTCTTTAGTAGGACGCTGTCTGCTATGTTTTTGGGGTGTAACTTTAAACATTTATATAATACTTCTTATACTGTTAGTGTTCCAGTCTGGCGTATTTTGTTTTTACTTTTTAGCACCTTAATTTAGATCTACCTTTCTAAGGTGTATACTTTAAAAGATTTGCATTTTTTTTTCGTCAACTACTCCAGGAGTACTTTCTTTTCTAAGAATATTTAAATGTTGTACTAATTCATAAAACTGAGTGTTTTTCTCCAAGCTTAGCGTGACTTAGTTTCATTCTATCATACACGAGCTTACAGTAAAAAATTGTGGTTTTCTTTTGTCTTAAAAGTAAAATCAAACACAGCGCTACACCAAGCTAGCTTCTGAACCTGACGCTTCGGAGAACATGTTAACTATTGCTTTTTCTGTAGGAAGCGCACGTTTTCTTGTGTGGGAATATTCTCAGCAAAAAAGCTTCAACGATGTGTAGCACAGAACTTCAGCAAAAAACCCTCTTCCGTGATGTAGAGCGCGTATCTGTTAAAGCAAGTCAAGCGTTTTTTTGGGTTAAGCGATGAAAAAGTCTGTATCTAAAATTGCACTGACAACTTCTACATTTTACCATTTTCCGGAAAGATGCACTTGCCGAGTCAATCAGAAGCCTTTGATCCTTATGAACGTTAAAGTAGCTAAGGTAGTTCCATAGCGACCTTTTAAAATCAGCCTTCTGGTAAAATGTTTCTAAAATTTGTTATACAAATAAAGAAATTGTCGATTTCAAGAAACGTCTTATGAAAGCTGTGTTATGAGACACAAGTATTTCACAAATCTTTTACTTCAGAAATCACTCAAGTATCAAGATTCTTAGTTAAAAAGGATCAGCCAAAATTTTTTGATAATCAATTTCGTATTTGCTACTGAAATTAGTCTTTATTTTATCCAAGAAGTTTATTGTGAGGATTTTAAATTGCTGTAAATATAACGAAACATTTTTCAAAAGATATATTTCTGGAAAAGGATAATATTCGTAATGTGATTTACACGACACTAATAACACAAGATAAGTAAAGAAAGGAAATAATGAACTATGCAGATTTATCAGAGTAGAAGTTAATCAACCCTGCTACACAAACTGCACAGCATACTCTGCCTCTGTAGTACATCATTGTTGTTCTTATAAAAGGCTTTATATTCCACCTTTTATAAACATTGTTGGACAGAAGAGAATTATCTGAGACATTGTCCTTGCGTTCATGATGGCGTTTGTGTTTGGTGTTCCAAACACTGAGTGCGTTGGTACGCCCTCTTCCACGAGCATTAATTTACATGTCAGTATGCCTGTTTGTTCAAACAGAACTGGATACGGACAAACAAACTGGATATGGAAAAACAGTTTGATGAATAACAAACAGGCAAGGGCAAATAAAACAAAATATTGTAAATAGAGCATTAAATATGGTATTTCTCTGTCTTACGCCCGGTTGCATAAATATCACTGACTGAATGTCAAATTTAATCTAAGGTCAGAACATGAACTGAGATCAATGTAGAATCACATTTTATAAAGATAATCTAAGATTATCGAGTCTCAGTTCAACTTGAGCTTGGTTCGTAATGTAATGTAAAACACCTAAAAATCGCTGCTTCCAGGCAGAATATTGGTGCATATTGTAATTGTAAACTATAAATATAGTGGAATCGAAAAGAAAAGAAGAAAGTCGGTTTGTTTCTAGAAACAATTCGAGGTTAAAATGTGCTTATTTTAGTAATCGTTTCTATTCGTATGCTTTAGGTCAAAGCATATTTAATTCCAACACTGCTAGGTGCCTTAAATTTCAAGAACACAATTTCAAATTGATTTCACTTTTTCGTATTTCTAGAAGTAACAATAACTACACATTTTAATTTTATAGGTTAGGAGTAATCAGGCCTTGCTGATCTTAGATGAAGCTACCATAACCTCACATAAAACTATATACAAAAAAATCTAACTTCAGCTTAATGAAGATCATATTCAGGTGCTTCACCTCAGGTTACGTTTTTAGAATGCATCCGTAATTATTTAAATAAATGTACTTTTACCAGGTTCGCGGGGGCACATATTTAACGAAACTCACTGTATCTCTTATTGCATTCATTTTTCACACACATATTGGTGCAGATCTATATCACAGAAACAGATTAACGATATAATACATGCTTCGAGAGCAGAAGCTAAAATTTAGTGTGTATAATATCGCAGTACCTGAATATTTACGTCTTGTTACATCTATTTGAAATTCTTAAAGCGATACTTGCTGATTTAGGGCCGCATTTGCTGCATTGCAGCTTTGACGGGAAACTGCAGCTATTAAAGTAAAAGATTACGCTTTGCCACAGCTCCATGGATTTTCCAGGATGTTTCTCTGGAACAATAGCTAATGCCAGTGCTGCAGAATAACGCTGCAACATCCCATTCATTATCACTTTCTCACACTTTCGCCATACAAGATTCTGAATCCTCTTGTTAATCAGCACATAGCAATACCAACATTTGTAATGCACGGAATTAAAAATATGTGAAACAAGCTGTTAGGCATTGCATATAAAATAAAGTATAAAATACTTAAATATGTTTTTTCACGTAATAAGCTTGAAATAATTAACTTAATAAATTACACATTTTATTTAATTTTTTAAATGTGAATTCAAACGAGCAGGGTAAAAGCGCTCAAAGATAGCATAACTATTTTCTGAGCCACCACAACTAGTAGGGAAGTATAAAATGCTCCTGGGAATTAAGTTTCAGTCGAAATCAACGCACACATCCACAGAAGAGCAGTACCAGACACCCTAGTTACATATAATATCCCAAACAGAAGTCATTTATCCGTGCGAGCAAGAATTTCACGAACTGACCGAGGACTGCTCTTGCCGGAATTATTGAAAGCGAAGATAAATATAACGAAACGATACGGACATAGATAAATAATTGCTAGATATATAATAAACAATAAATATATGATAGGAAAGGAAAGGGAACAGAGATAAAATGGAAAAGGGCAAGGGGAGAGGGGAAAAGGTGAAGAGAGGAAGGGGAGGAGCAGAGGGGAGAGGGAGAAAGAAGGAAGGAGGAAGCGAGGTGTAAAGGAGGGTGGAGAGAGATGAGATGGTGATATATTATACAGAACTATAATTTTCTTTAGTTAAAATCAATGCCTAAGTAAGGAGCAAAAGCTAAAATTTGTTTTGAGAATAAGGAGTCAATGGATAACGTCTGCGTTAAGGAAATGCAGTTGTTACGGTAATTAGTTTTATAGTGAATTGAGACATTTACCTGAAAGATCAGGTGTTGGAAATCAGATATATTTAAAAGTAAAAGGTACAAATACGCACATAAAATTCTGAAGATTAGAATGTAAATAAAGTTATTGCAATTGGAAAGCTGTGTTTCCTAGGCAAATAAGGAGCTTTAAAATCTGCCAATATAAGCAGAAACGAGACTTATGTTGATAAAAGAGCACGTATTTCTAAAATCTGTGTCTTTCCCTTTGTGTTTTAGTTTTACAGAGGCATTTACTGTGATCGTTTATCGGCCGCCGATAGCGCTTAAAGACCGCACATGAGGTATACAGATGTAGCAGTAGGTAACCTTCTGAATAGCATTTCAGCAATTCTTGTTTCAGATTATTATGATGGATACGGTTGTTTTAAATCGTAAAGTATTGATACGTCAGAAGTTAGAGGATTTGATATTTAACAGATGCAATATCTTGTGTTATTAATATTATGTTCTCAAATACTCAGCAGCTGACTTCAAATATACCTTTGTTAAATTATAGTGAACTTAAATGGTGGTGTTTATTCTCACGCGCCCACACATGCCTTGAAGTTACGAAAGTTCATCACTGTAGCTCCTAGAAGTTCGAAATCTCCGGGATAGCAGTGGATCATATTAAATGTGTACTGTCCGGAAAAAGATGTAGGAAATACCGAAGAGAACTAAATCTATAACAAACTATAGCAAAGGCTAAACTTGAGATTAATTCTCAACTCGAGCGCACTCCTCTCGTTAATATAAACAGTTTCACAAACTCTGTGGAATGCGATGAGCTTGTAACACCTTTTAAGCACGACTAACCCTGGAGAAGAATCGATGTTTAATGCTTGGGTAGTTTATCCCAACTAACAGAATCTGTATAAACAAACAAATTAAATCTGAGTTCGGTCAACCCGCTTCAGAAATGGCTGTGGTGTGTTTGAGGAAGAGAAACGCCTCACAGTAAAGTAAACGCGCTTGGATTGGAGAGCACGATGAAAATTTAATTTTCGCATATTAAAACACGAAGAGGTGCGGATGGGCTGCAAAGCGCCGCTTTGCTGAAAAGTAAACGGAACGCCTGATATTAACGGAGGAGATGGAAATTTCTTTTGCAAGCGATATCGGTGAGGGAAACGGGGTGCAAGTTAGTACACGCTGCCAGAAGTGGCTGCAGCGAAACTTTGTCTTGATTCGGATCGAAAACTGGAGCGTAATACGGCCAAAAGATTAACAAACCCACAACCACACATTAAATCTTCACTCCCGCGCTTCCAGAGGTGATTGACATAAATTATAATCCTTACTTTTTGTGTTATTTAAACAAAGTATTTCAAAGTATATATGAAACAATTAAAATAATGATTTAGGAAATGGACGGTTTTCAGAGGAAATTGAGGTTAATAGTGGTTAAATACAAGAATACACTTTGTCTCCTCATTGTTAATATTGTGACAATGTGACAAATCCCACTCCTGACACCACTGTGGCAATCATTTTCTTGTCTCACTTTAGTTCTGTTCTAGAACTGAATTACAAAAAGAGAGCCCTCATATTAGTGCAGTAGCTCGATTATCGGTAAAAGCTTTACAAAGATAGTACACAACAAATTATCTGAATAAAACCCACAGCAAAACACTTAGTAATATTAAAATTGCTCCGTAAACGTATATACCTATGTAATATACGCTATGACATAATGAAGGCATAGAATAATCGTGGCAACTTTTAACATTTATCTTGCGGATTCTTCGAGACGCCTTTTGGAATTCAAGATACCAATCCAGGAAAGTATCAATGCAGCGGTATATATCATACTGATGTCCCCCTTCATTCATTATTCCGTTTTCAAAATAGCACTTCAACACATAGATACAGTGCAGCCACGATATCCTGTATCGTACTTAAAGATCTCAAATATTGTTTTGACAAGTGGACAGTTCGAAGGATACGCTACAGTCTTGTAACTTCCGTAAACAGTCGCTGGGGAGAACCTCAAAATGAAAAATACTCTTAACTAGCTCAACCAACGCCAACCACCGTTTCAGCTGCTGATGAAAATACAACCATACATCGTTAAATAGCACCACCATTTGTGCTTTTCTAGGTAACCATAGAGTCGCTTCAAATGTGACGTCATACATTGAAAAGCGAATGCATACTAACAAATGAATGGGGTTTATATATAAGAGGAAATAATCCAATGGGCGTGCTACTCTGTGCTGACAATATAGCGATCTAAGAAACAAGATAACTTGCAGAAAAATGTTTTTGAACTACGAACTGTATGAACAAAATATGGACTCTATATATCTAGCATCTTGCAAAGAAGGTACTAAGATTCAAAATGGTAATAAGTAAAGGAATATACATCTTAATTGCTTAACAAGTAATATTCCGCATCTAGATAATATTTAAATAATAAAGTAACTAAATTAAAAATGATTGTGGAATATTAAAAACACTCAAAAGAAGAATAAGAAAGGAAACTAGCTTAAGATAAGGATGTAGAATCATAATTCAGTCTGCACTGTTTTAAACGACTTGTATAGATTAACGCTGAACTCGTTTAGAAAACCCGCACTTCTAAGCACTGCGCCTGAACCAGTACTGAGAAAGATTCGCCAATCTCATGTTTTCTTTACGTTAAAGCACCGTTGTTGTACGACTGTATTCGGCTGTTTCACAAAGCCCTCTATTATTGAAATGTATAATGCTGGAATCCAAATATGACAAAAAATGTACTGCTTTAGCAGCGGAACATTTCCACAGTACAGAAAGACTTACATGTAACGGCAGTGTGACATTTGTTTGCTTTGCTTTTTATTTTTTATTAAAGACAATGCATATTAGTATACATTAATTAGAAAAATTCTCTTTGCTTGCATAAAATGACAGCGAGAGAGTATTTTTTTCCCACACATACAGTACGTGTTCCAAGGTAGTTGTTCACGTAGTATATATTTGCATTTTTAGAAACATCTAAGTATCTGTTTGGGATGATGGAAGCTGTGGATTGCTGTCCTTATACAGAGATAGCGCATGTCGGCCATAGGTGTTTTCCAGCGCTCATATGTTATTGTTACGGTATTCAAGAACACGGGATCCACTTGCACCGCTTTTTCTGTGATGAATCTGTTGATGACAAGCGTGTTCTCCAGGTTATGTTCTACTGAGGTATTCTATGAGGTTTCCGTCTGAGGCAGTAGGTGTATTTCTTCATGGGAGAGAATTTTGTGGCGTAGAAGGCTTTTCTCAGATTTGTTCTCGTATCTCTGACACGGAGTTATTGACGGGTACGATTAATACGTTTATAAAGAGACTTAGGCACATAGAGAAATAATTGCTATAAATAATTTTCATATGATAAAATTACTGCACAATTTAAGAAGCTTTAAGAAGCGTATGAAAGCTTATGAAAATTAGAAAGGGATTTGAAAGTCTTGGAATATAGCAAGTCATAGAATAAACAAAATGCGTGTGTTTAGAAACGTCGTGTTTTTTGTGTCTTACTGAAATGTTTACTGCTATTGTTATCAGCAGTCCATAGTGCCCACAGACCGCGCTCGGGTTATACATATTTGGCTACCACAAGAGCATTGTCCGAATACAACACCAGTAACCCACGGCGACTTAAGTATCTCATTTTTATTAGGAAACAGTTATTTTAAACCGTAAAATTATTGATACGTCAAAAGTAGAAGATATAATATTTATAGTTTCCGTGCAGAGTTAAAAACAGTTCTATATGCTCAAACAGTCGACAATTCATTTCAAATAGCTTAGTAATTATCTTCCATTAAATAGATTATCCAACTTGCCTGGTATTGTCCACTTTCACACCCGTGCACCCACACCCTCAAAGGCGATATCGTTCAACCATCTTATTTTGGGCCTACTGACAATTATATGTCCTCTTGGTTCGTAGTATAACATTATTTTAAGTTTTCGATCATCATTTATTATTTTTATATATTGGTACCTGTTATTCTTTTTTTTAATTATTAATTCAGACAAACTTAAAACATCTAGTTTTTGTCTTATCTTTTCACTTCTCTGATGATCTAAGACAGTGACACCAGGCACACTTCTTGGAAATTTCAATTAATTAGTTTCCATTTTCTTTTTAGTTTCTGGATTTATAGATCAATTTTCTGAACCATAACTTAATAGTGGTACTGCTAATACTTTATAAAATTTAATTGTGTTGAATCTTGTGCTTTATTTTTTAAAGTTCTTCTTGTTCCGCACATTTGCTGAAATTTACTAATTTTATTTGTAGCATCTTGTTCTTTTAGATATGATATAGTACTGCAGCCTAAACAGTTAAAGGAGGGCACCTGTTCTATAATTTCTTGTTCCAGGACTATTTTACATCTTCTGTGGCCAGCTGCTTTGAAAGACATTGTTTTAGTTAGTTTTGTTCTTTGAAATTGTGAGATTATATATCTGCATGACTATTCGTAATTGGTAAATTGCCTTCTGTAATTAATCATCGGATTTGAGCATTAAAACCTGATTATCCGCAATAAGGTGGATTTTTATTCTGTAGCTCCATTTGGAACAAAGTTAAGGCCAAAGAAATTATAGTGCCATGGAAGTGATCTGTATTTTTGAACTCCATGATTCCTTTTGTTTCCGTTACCACTCTCCCTTGTTTTGCTTTGTTTCCACTATAAACGAACATATGTTAGAAATAAGGAAACAGTAAAAATCATACAGCTTCAGCTGTTTTTCAAATACTCATTTGCAACCATGTCATCGTCTCGTTTATCTATTTCTGTGGTCATCGTACAAATTGACAGACATAACCTTCTCTTACAACTTTAAAAATACTTATGTAAGGAATGTGTGGCCCATAATATAAACGATGCAACGTCCACACATCGTAAACGGGACTGTTCAACACATGTCCGTATTCCTGACTACGAAATAAAGCCGTAACAGAAGCATTCTTCTGATGGAGAAGCGATAAGACATAACTTTCAGTTCGTATTGACCCGTTCCATCACAATGATCGTATGTCCGTCTACTTCCTGCTCTGCCCACATCACGTTTCCCTCTTGGCTGGTAATCATATAATATTCTTGCTGATGTGGTTTCCTTTTACTTTGTTGTTCTTTGTGTTTTCCTGCTTCGCCGTTCTGTTTGTTTTTCCGTGTTTGTGTTTTCGTACCCGCATTTACACGTATACAAGCCCATGCCCGAGGGTTCTACACGCGTCAAATCACCATAGAGTGAGACGCAGTGCTGCAGACCAGTAACGTGTGGGGCTCGCATCGAGAAGGTCCGCGGTTCGCACCCGCTACGGCAAGCGAGATGGTTCCGTGGTAACGTGTGAGGCTCGCATTAGAGAGGACCTGTGTTCGATTACCTACGTATATTTTTCTGTTTATTTAGTCGCTTTAACTGTATAATAATTTCGCAACGGGACTGTTAAGGAGCTACCATCTTGCTTCAACGGGTGCACACAGAGGGGTTGACTTATTCAGTTAATTCCCTTAGTTCCCTAAGGAGACCCCTGTGAGGTCCTCTATGATGCAAGCTTTTTTACTTCACTCCAAGTATTTCCCTTTACTGCTCTCTCTTCTTCTACAGTCCTTTTCCAGGTTTTCCTAGCTCTTCTTTACTCCTTATATCTTGAGGGTCCCATTCAAGTACTTCTCTTTATATCGCTCCAGTTGGCTTTCTTAGTGCATTGCCTATTCATCTACATTTTCTCTTTCCAGTTTGATCTCAGTGGGTTCTTGTCTTGTACTTTGCTATAAAGTTTTATTTCATATTATTTCTGACCAATCTTATGTGTAAAATACGTCGCAAATATCTATTAATAAAGATTTGTAATTTATTGATATCTACTTTAGGAGCTTTCCATGTTTCGCAAACATATAGGAGGACGGATTTTTATGTTGGTATACAGAGGGGCTAGTGCAGGGCAACTGTACCTCTGCTTGTGACAGGCACAAGGCAAGAGGGTGTCATCGAGTCTATTTGCTTTCATTATCTGTGGTTAGGTGGCATACCTATCGTTATTGCCATCTATTTTCATTTTAGTATTGTTTTAGACTTAAGCTAGAACTTTGAGTGAAGGTATTAAATGTCCAATCAAGTATTTACATTGGCGACTGAGGAAACCGGAAAAAGCCGCAGTCGGACTGGCCGGCCCACGGGATTTGTACCCGGCACCTCCCGAAACTGGGCCATAACGTTACCGCCTAAGCCATCCCGCTCGGTCGAAATAATATTGTATTCGTTGACTATTTCATGCATAAAGAGCTTAAATTATATACGAATTATCACCTGATAATTTTTTGCTTGTTTTTTTGCAAATTATTACTACGTAATTCTTCTGTATAGTCTGCGTCACCAACAGTATTCCATAAATCACCGAAAAAACAGTTTATCACACATTAGTCGATTAACAATGATAACTGTTTTTAACAATTGTTCTTTTAATAACTATTGTTTATCCCAGCAGAAAGGTTATTTGTTAATATTAAAGAAAAAGTGAGATTTATTTGAGGTTATGAACTGGTGTAGTGTTATAACTAGAGAAGATCAAAATACATGTAATTCTTTGTTTTTGTTTTCCTCAGTTGGCAGTACTGAGTAAGTTGAAGTACACTGATCGAAATGAAGACATTTTAGGTTATTTTGTGAAAGAATTTAGCATTTGTGGGCACATATTCGCGGTATAATATTTAAATTTATATTTTATGTATGAAATAGTTGAGATAAATACTATAGTCAGGCCTTTCCAGGTAAATTTTCTCATTCTGCTCGAGAATTTATTGCTCAAGACAGACGTCTTATGATAAATAGATTGCTAGATCCAAGACTTGCCCTTCGTTTACGTTTCAGAGCCATCTGTAGAACAGAAGTAATGCTCCTGTTAGTAAATGCTCTCTCCTTTAAAGCCCGTTTTGTAGATGATTGTACTAGCTATCAATCAAGGCGGGGAGAGGCCAAATCCTGGGTGTGATGAATCATGAAATGAACATCTCCATCAGACAAAAGGAACCCTCCCACTTACTCCATAAACATTGCAGTTCCTATGTTCTCTGAAAGCTTTCCACTATTGAGTGGATCTCTCGCCAATAAACATTCATCAGAGTAATGCGAGGCCGATATTTACTGCTGAAAACTTTTTTTAACAAATAATCGCTTAAAAGCGAAGTGAAAGGGATACGTTGTAGAACAGTATTTTACGTACTTTCAATTACGTAGCTTGTATACCTATCATTCAGCATACAACAAGAGACAGCAAATGACTATTGTTATACAGGGCGTTTCGTATGGGCAGATCTAGGTTGAAACTGAACAAATTACACAATTCTCAAAAAAGGGCCCTGATACCGGAATTATTAACCAGTAAGGCTTATAATTTTATAAAGGAATGGGAGTATGATCGGTAGATATAATAAATAATTTTCGCCTGTTGAAATCAATGTATAATATAATAAGTAGGCAGGAAAACTTCGACAGCATTGATACAAGTATTTAGTTATTTAGGTCACAGTGTAGAGGGAGTGAGCGGTAAGTCAAAACAAATCGATATGAATGCGACGCAACTTTCGGCGCAACGTTTAGAAATGTAAGTCGGTAATTTTCATGACGTACTAATTTTGGTTGGATATTTCGCTTGTCCAGCGAAAAACTTTATATGCATTGTGACGCCAGCCACCCGTCAGAGACGCTTAAGGTTAAGCCACCTCACATCAAGACGTTGCTTGGCAATGCATGGTCTATAAACAAAGTCAGTAGAAGGGCTGGAACAAAGGCCGATTCTAGACTGTTCGAGAAGCTTTCGATTGCAGGCTCTTTCTAAAAAGTTCCTCGAGCAAAGCGTATTTGTCAGAGGATTCGCCGGCCCTTGACCTGAAGTACAAAAGCGAGTGAGCCAGCCAGTGTTGAGAACACTTTTTCAGAGTTGAGTGTTGAGAAAGTATTTAGTGAGTGCATCGTCCCAATTAGCTGTCAGAGGTGTGTGTGTAATGGTTACCATCAGATAGAACAAGTTGTAATTTCGGTTAACAATAAAACGGCGAACTGTTTGTAATTCAGTTTTGAAAGAGAAATAAAATGAGAAAAAAGTGACTGTACATATCGTTTTGTCAGAGTGGTGTCAGAAGTGGGATTTTTCACATCATTTGTTACAGTATAATTAATTGATGAATAATAAATATAAAATTTTTACCTTTAAAATTGTATATGAATGCTTTGAATTAAAAATGATGCCATTTTATATGAAAAATTTACAACATATAATATCTGTAGTATGAATAATAGAAGTGCTATATACTTTTTGCGAAAAACAGTATTCATAGTTTGTTGTTGGTCGGCTTTTGTTCATGATATACTGCAGTGTTTGCAGAATTAGCGGTACACTGCACAATAATATATTTTCTAAAAGTCTCAAATAAATATACCAAGGTTTCCATTGAAGCAGCGCTTTTATTGCGAGAAGGTGCGCTTGAGGTCACACGATGTGTTATGGACAAGGCGCAAATATTTGTGCATTCCATGTACTTTGTTACTTTCAGAAATTTTTATTTTCTGTACTAGGTAGCTAGAGAAAGTTCGATATCAAAATCTCACCATAGCCTCCTCAATCGGAAAGAACATTCTAGATAAGTCCATTTGCGCCTATGAACAGCACAACTTCAAAAGAAGAAAAAAACAGCAGATTTTAAAGAAAATCTCTTCACCCCAAGCTACGTCTTACAAAGAAGATCTTTTGCAAATGTTGATTTTATCAAAACAGCTCTAACGATTTTCATTAGAATACCATTAATTTAAACTATTTTCATGGGAAATGAAACGCATAACTAGAGCTTTATGGAAATAGTCCCTGGAATTCTCTTCACTCTAAATTACTTTTATATAACCGATAAAATGTAAGAGATGGACAAAGTCTTACTACAAAAAATATAGACCTCATTAATGCAAGCAATTTATGTCAAGTAATGTATTTTTTATGAGGTTACCATTTCCAAGAGAAATGGTCAAATGAGAAGTCGTTATTCGTAGTTTCCCTCCTGGTCACGCAAGCATAATGGAATTTTGAAGCCATCGCATAATAGACGTTTCTTAAAGGTTTTGATTATTTCTATTATATCTGCAAGGAAATTTATTATAAAGGCATTTCTACAAAGATTTATGTCGAATGACATGAAGTATATAAAGAAATAGCCCTTCTAAGTAGTATTTTGTTGAAGAATGAGTAGAAAAGGTAATTTGAACGTAGCTTCCCAGAATTTTTACTTAATATCTTGTGTTTGTATACATATTGCCAAAACATACACTCAGGGTTCTGGTTCTGCGTGTAATGGGTAAACCCTTTGCCAGTATCGCCAATATTCTTAAATCTCTGGCAGCTTTTTCTTTTAGAACTCCAGGTTCTTTACCCCATGTAAACGAATTTCATTTTCTAGCTCTAGAGGTACCTTCCGTCAACATTACTTTCTGTCCATTTATATCGAACAGTATTCTTTTGACTGTATTTACGAGCTGTTTTTTAACTAACCCTTTGGCAAATATCCTTTAATCCGATTTTCGATAATCCCCGGTGTACCCAGCTGCCCACCATTTTCGAAGATGTTTTAATTGATGCCAATAACATATTCACCCCGGTTGTTTGGTCAACTTCAATAATCCATAACCAACACTTTACGTTGAGTTTGCCATGGACTGTATCTCTTCCCACGACGTAGAAGTCCATGTACCCCTCGACGCTCCTAAGACACACAGAAATTATATTGATGATACCAATTATGTGTGTCATCTCGTTCTCTGGCGTATCTGCTGCCAGCTGCTCCAGTGATGTACTGTACCTCTGGGCTTGCGTGGATGGGTGTGAAAATAAACACCTGCTAAGTTGACGATAAATTTAAGAAAAGCTAATATCTTTGTTTCACATCCATCCCGTAGCTTAAAAGATTATTTAGTGTACTACTGGATTTCGAAGGGTTCACTGTTCAACTTAAGATGCTATTGATAATGATTTTCAACCACAATTGATGGATCGTATTTTTCAAAAGGCTTGCAAAAAACTGCAAGTAAAATTCATCTTTGAAGCATATCACTCTTAAACTACAGTATGCAATAAACACTTTTAATTGAAATTTGGTTTAAAATTGTGAAGATTTTTAGTGGACAACTAGCTCCAAGGAATACATTTAATATTCAGAACATGTTTAATACTCCTTTGAAGAACATTGTGAATGTATTAAGTTAGGATTAAACTAGTTGTCAAGATTGTGATGATATTTAATTGGTAGAAAAAAATGAAATTTGAAATAAATTAAATACTAAATTAAAAGAAGTGGATACATTTGCACCATTTCGTGACCATTTCTGAAAGCTGAACCATCAGATATGCCAAAAAGTTAAATTGCTGAAACCTATTCCATTGTCACATTACAATATTTCGTAACGCTCCTGCCTCAGACTGCTAGGTGTCCCATCGTAGTCGAATACCAGAAGATGGTGTTAGTGTTCCAAAGAACTCCGAAGGAGAACAGTCCACTTAAAATATAACTCCTGAGTTTAAGAAGATTTCTTTAACTATGTTCTATTTGAAGGGAATTGACAACTGCTAAGGTTGAGGAATTAAGCTGTGTGTGAATCTTAATAGTTACCTCTTCGACTAATGAGTTACATCTGCTAAGTTCTATAGTATATGTTTCTATCAGTCGCAGAAACGATAAGCTGTAGATACAATTAAATTTAGTTATCTCAAGCGGGTCTTTAAACGCTAGGGGTGAATGCAGGCATTCGATCACAATAGACATTTCTAGCACTCAATGGAAAGACGCAAATTTTAACAATACGCGCTCTTTTATAAGCTTAGGTGACAATTCTCCACATACCTCGTCGCGTGATTATCTTGTCATCTCACGTCAGATTTCTCCTTGTCAATTGTTGCATCTTTCCTTTGCTTAAGTTTCCATAGCAACGGCCTTCTCCCTTCACCCCTGAGCACCCATTGCTTGACATTTGTTATGTATCTTCTTTAAAAAAAGTCAGACCACAGTGATTAAAGTATTTAAATGTGTTTATCTATTTTCACGGAGAGATAAAACATTGTGCTGTGATCAGATGACACCTGGTTCGTTAAGAGCTCACTCACATTGTATTTTTTACCCGGATTTGTTAAAGAGTTATTGCGGGAACAAGTTGGTGGCATACAGTGCACTCTAGTATTAACAAAAAGCTGAGGATAGTGATCGATGCACGAATTTCATAATCCTCCTTTGTAAACCGTCCGGATAACATGTGTTTAATTCGGCTTTTTATTGATGTGTTAGACTACTAAAGTACGTAATATAACTTGGTTTATTTACATTGCCATAAAATATAATCAGTGCAACAATTTGTTGATGGTGCAACAAATATGTAAACCTGAAATTTGGCGAATCGTCATAAAAAGTTCAAAAAACAAATTGCTCGCTCTGTCAACATTCTAGTTGTTCTACTGGTGCACTCGCAACTTAATGGACTTGAAGTATAGGTTGGTATACAACGCGCGTGCACGCAGATACAGGGCCAACTTCTCAAACAATACGAGCCATAAACAGGCACTTGCCTGGGGACGCTATAAAGGCCTCAATCTAGAAACAGCAAGCATCGCTTAGTCAGACAATTGAGTGTAGCTCCTGTTTGATGCTATTTCGGCTGCCTGCTCTAGTGAAAACGAAGATGGCTAATAGTGGGTAATGTAATAGTCAACAAGCACTTAAAATGCTTCAGAAGTGAGGCACTGTGATTATCAACTTAGAGGCCCATGGAGTTCACCCAAACCGTTTAGCGTGCTACCCAGCAACTTCATAGTAAAACCCAAAGATGAAAATTCAGTTTAATTAAAATTTTAGGTAGTTATTTTAGTGAAAATGCCTAACAATTTAGAAAAACTAAAAATAAATACAATTATATTAATAAATTACTTGTTTCCGTTTTATGGCAACTCTATTTTCTATGATTACTCATAAAACGTTGAACTTTTGCTTCAAAAATTAATTTGTTACTACCGTCAAAACTTAAAAAGAGGCGGTATTTTTATGTTTTTATCTGTCTTTCCCTCTTTTCGATTTTCTGGCAATTGACAAATCCCACTTCTGACACCACTGTCATAAATGGCAACCAAAGTTCGCTTATGAGTAGTTCTCTTTTTGTCACTTTATCTTGTCATCTAAAACTGAAGTACAAAAACAGTTCTTTTCTTTTGATAACACAGTTCTTAGTGATCTTGCAGCTTAAGGGTGTGCAGTACTTTCGTGACCTTGACACACTTTTCCGTCTTTCAGTTCTCTCTGTTGACCTACTGCTGGCTTTGACAATCGTACTCGCTTAAACCCCTCAAACCAATAACTCCGACGCGACGTGTCCCAAAATCTCTGTCGACACTATCACTAAGCACACACACACGCACGCACGCACGCACGCGCGCGCACACACAAACAACAGCTGTCTCATTCAACACTCACGATTCCATCACATACAACTTTTAATATTCCCTTTTGTCTCACAAATTGCCTCCTTATTCGCACATTGGACACGAAGTTTTAAAAAGAAATACCCTTCCCAAGTATACGTTTTACATGGAATATATTCCGTCACCATGTTCTCAAGAGTTCTAAGGATAACCTCTTGACTAACCTGTGAATTCTTCCACATTGTGAATCAATCGTGGGTTTATTATTATGTTTTTCAATGAAAGTATTTTTGCAAAGCATAGCCGCATTAATATGAAATAGAAAGAAAGGTAAGTTTTTGTAAAAATACTTGATAGAAGAGGGGTAAGGAAAGACATATGAGAGTAAAGCATCAGGTGTTTGCGTATACTATCAGATAATATGGCGTGTGTGCGGTCACCTTTATTCCGGTGAATGCCATGATTACATAAGTAACGATTTATCGAATAGGGAATTTTGCAGCTGGGAATAGAACTTTGCTTTGCAGCTGGAAATGGAGTAGGCACCTTTGGGGTTACCCATCATTCAGTTCTCAAATCTGGGATCTCTGTCTCTCTCTCTCTGCACCAACCTCTGTCTCTCTCTGCACCACCCTCTCTCTCTCTGCCTCTCTCTCTCTCTCTCTCTCTCTCTCTGTTTCGTTTAATTTTACGTAGTAAATTATTCTTATTGTTATTCTTATTATTGTTATTACATGTCCATTAGAACGTAAATCAATTTAAACTGAACAGACATTTGCACCCATTAAATACTAGATATATTGATAAATTACAGATTATACACATTATCCTATAATAAACTTCGTGACCATATCAGAAATTTAAATTTAGTACAGTTTAAGAAAATCCCTCCCCCTAAATTACCCTTTACATGGGAAATTTTTCCAAAATCGTTATGTTCTTGAAAATGTTTCTAACGATTTTTATCAAAATGGCATGTGTTTCAAATATTTTTATGAGAAATCAAATGTATATCTTGAATTTTCTGGTTATAGTGCACTTTTCCTAACTCGTAAGAGATAGACCAAATCTTACGATACAGAAAATATAGATATCGCTGAAACACACAATTTATATCCGATTAAATGTTTTTGTAGAGCCAGCCATTTCGTAGATATGTCTTTTTATTTGTGTGAGTTTTGGAGAACATACTTCTGCCAAATGGAACATCGTTTATTCATTTTTTATGTCAACCGTGCAAAGATAGCAGAGTTGGAAAGCATTAAAAGGTGTCGTGTGCAACACATCAGATTTTTCATGTATAGATGGTGTTTAACTACGCTGTTCTCTTAGGAGTTTTGGGTTGTGTAATTTGCTTGAAAATTTACACCTTTCATGTTGTAACCAAATTCCAATTTGTATAAAAGTAAAGAGCGTTAACAATTTAAAAAATATAGTATGTTTTCGCTCAGAAATCTAACCATCAAAATAGCTATATTCATCACACTATTTTCCTTTTCCAATATATCATTAAATGCAATTTCAATTCTTTCTCTGATATGTTGGTACTAGAATCTGACGAGTATTTGGTTAAGCAATATCAGTATACGGGACTCCAGCAGACTTCATATTGTATGTTTCAGAGAGAAATAACAACCGAAAACCATTGTGTTTTGTTCAAACCATGTCGCACTCCAGTCTTCGCACCTGTTTTCCCCGCGCATATCATGCTGCTTTTGTTACCGCTTTACTTTTTGTTTTTACCAACTTTAATGGGAAAAATTCCGCTGTTCATTAGGTTTAACTGCCTCGCTTCATTGGTTTCATTTTTATCATTCTGCAGCCAGGCAGAAAACCGTGAGATTAGTATTTTCGATAGCGGAGAAAAATATGCAAACAAATAAATAGGATGCGTTTTGGCAATAATGTTTTGATGATGTTTTGTATTACAGAATTATCATACAATCCCTTTACGGCTATTACTACGCGACTGGTGCAGCAGATTGTGTTTTATTTGTTGAACTGTATGGTATGAGAGCATTAGCGTCCGCTACAACAGCAATAGAGATAATTTCCACACTCGTACAGGCAGTTCACACTTCTCATATTCAAAGAAAATACTTTCACTTCTAAGCATATCGTAACATTTAAGTACATAAACACACTAATTTCCAGTATCACAATAGTCATGTGTTTGCTGTATTTTTGCACGCCTTAAAATATTTTAAAAGTACCTCTGTAAAAGTTGATAAAACTTTTGACAAAATGAAGTTCAAGATTTTTCTTCCACAAAACATTATCTAAGTACAATTTCAAAACTATTTTCTCACCTTTATCTTGAGTAGAGATAACCGTGTTAACCCAATGCGTTACATTTCAATTTCAAACATATAGACAATTGTATGAATTTTTCCAAGAAGAGGGAGTAGAGAAAGAAGTGTGATTGTGTTTCGTAAAAGAAAGGGGATTAGAAAAAATCATGCGAGGTAAAGTGTTGCATAGTAAAATGGACAGCATAAAAACCTTCTCCGTGAAAAATACATATACGTGCTGATTTTCTCTGTGATATATACGACACAAAAGAAACTTTTATGAATATTTTTCTACTAGCTTTTGCTCAATCCGCACGATAGAGGAATACTGAATTCTTGCGAGTTTTGTGTGTGTGTGTGTGTGTGTGTGTGTGTGTGTGTGTGTGTGCGCGCGCGCGCGTGCGTGCGTGATTCTAAATTTGTATCACTGGATCGCCAGAATAAGCAAAGGCATCAAACTCCCCTGCTTTCCCCTTATTCCTACGTTATGAAGCCGTCATCATATGTGATAGGTAAGGTAAAGAATAGGGCCCAAAAGCTCCGGGAAAGAATGCAAAATACACCAAAGATTTTCCTTGCTGCTCTTTGTACAAAACAGCAGGTAAAACAATAGTCCGGGTTTTAAAGAGCGTGTCGCTATGTCAAGGCTTTGAAGTTCCATGTTATTTGCATGACCATGTGGGAAAAAAAAAAAAAAAAAAAAAAAAAAAAAAAAAAAAAAAAAAAAAAAGAAACCAACTAATATCGACTTCACATTTGAGAAAGACGTAATAATTTGAGCATTTAAACGAATAAGAAATGATAATGGCTTAATGCAAACAGCAAATATAAGAAATAAACCAGGATAGAAAAATGTGTTGGACTGTCAGAATACGAAATTTTGCTTTTACTCTGCGAAAGATAAACAATATTTTATTCAGTAGTTACAGCTCAAACTCCTTAAATTGAACAATTAAAAATCGTAAAGCTTTTATCCTCAAAAAAATTGTATGTCTGGCTGACAGCATAACTCAAAAACGAAGAGTCGGTTAAAACCCAAATTTTGTATTTATGTTTTAAGGATACGACACGAAGATTTTGAATAAAATACCTTCATCCTAAACTACGTTTCACATGGAAAATTTTCCGAAAGTTTTGATTTTCTCGAAGAAAAGCGAGTGGAGAAAATCATGCGAATGTGAAACGTTGCATTTCTAATTCAAACAAATGGAAAATTTTACACAAGTGAATGTTGAAGAGTGAGTAGAGAAGAATTTGTGAATATGGTACATAAAAGAAAAGTGAGTAGAGAAAACTGTGTGAATGTAATACGTTGCCTAGTAACACGGATAGGACAAACATCTTCTCTATGACAAAACATTTCGATGTGCCAATTTTCATGGTGATTGTTAAACCGGTGTTGGAGTTTATCAACTAACTTCCAGTTTTATAGGGATTAAGAAAGCACGCAGCCCATCCCTCTTTCGGCGTTTAAAAAGAACAGTAAAATTTTGTGAGAGACAGAGATGAGCTATGGTCCGAGTAGAGAAGGAAAAATGTTAATCTGAAATAGAGAGAATTTCCACAGTTGCAGGTTTCTGTGAGCGGTGGATGGAATTTGGTTTGCTCCACACACGCCATTGTCGTCAAGTGCAAATTGGGTTTTCCTTCGCTGACTAGACGAAAGTGCTCCGCAGTAACACAGTTTGTGGTAAACCACGCCACAGTCGCACTGCCTGAATAGCTTCCCTTGTTCAGGTAATGAACGATTCCGGATTTCGTTCCTCACCGGTCTTAATCACGCAAGACTGCAAACATCAACTCCACGAAGTCGTCGTCGACAACGCACTGTTTTAATTGTATGCCTTAATTACTAGCATTCTCGCGGTGATAACCTTAGTTCCAACGTCGCGGAGGTTTAGAACTCATGTTAATGTAATTCAATGCTTAAACGGGGTGACTTATTTATGAAAACCATTACATCAGATTTATTGATTAAACATTTCGTAGCGGATGTCTCAACGACTCCACGGTAACGTGTGAAGCTCACATTTAATGGTCGTGGGTTCGATTCCCACGGCCGGTTTTCTTAACTCATTCTTTTTTTTTTTTTTTCTTTTCCTGAGGTTTCCCAGTTACAACACGCAAATTATGGGAAGGATAACTACATGCCAGAATTTCCGTGCTTCCATTCATTTCAATCTCCTTTTGAAGTGTCGGAAATTTTAACGCTGTTCTATGGGCACTTGGCGAACTGTAGCTTCTATTGTCGGCGGATAGGTGGCGCTGTAGTCACTTGAACGTTAACTGGCGAACCTGGTGTCGAGACGGGCAACCTCCAGAACACGTTAGGTACTTTCACGCTGGCTCGCGGGGTTCCAGCACGCGCGTACAGAGGTATTTTTAGACGTGGAGAATGTCGGAAGCTCACATTATCACACTCTCTTGTTTATGAAACAGAGACATTACCCCCACTATTAGTTTGCATGACTCACTCGCGCAGAGCCTACCAAGGTCATTCGCCACGTCTAAGAAATACCTCTCTAGAGCACTCTCACTTCATTCCTTCCTCTCGGGGTCTGACATACAATAACCTCAACAGTTGGCTCATTTTAGAATCTACTTCTTTAAGGTTTGTATTGTAAGGCCATCTTTGATTCATTATTCCTTCTATTCATTCCAAATGTTCCTTACATCTTTGTTTCTATACTTCTATTTTATCATTTACTACAAAAACATTCAGTTGCTGTCTAATAATTCCATTAGGAATCCTGTCATGGTACTACTATGTGATGCCAGAGTGCAGTTTTCAGGCGAGAGTGCTTATGTACCTTGGCCAGGTAAACATGGGACCCTTCCATCCTGTATATAGAGTTTATTCTGCCATCATGGACCTACCTTTTCTGAATTGCGTAATTGCCCGCAATAACAAAACAGGAAATGTTCAAGTGGCGTTTCTTTCTTGTAATATTCTCGTGTTCTTTTGTTTCCGCCAGCTGAATCACCTGTTTCTGAAAATTATTTTCAAACTTGCGCTACCTCGATTAAAAGTTATGTATACACCTTCTTCAATGGAATTAATAACCCGCCAGGATTTGTTTCACGTATTATGAACGCATGGACAATATTCACAAAATTTACTTCCCTCGTTTGGCTATGCAAGTTTTTGAGTCAAAATTGTGGAGGCATTTTAGTTATGCAAAAGGACTAGTGCAGTATAGCATAAACATACTACTGGCAAGGGAGACGTTATTCGGACTGAACTGGTTGCATTCACTGCACATGCTCGAAAATTAGGCTCGTTCACTGCGCAGACAACCACTGCGCATCCTGGCTTCATCGGCACAGAACTATCGTTCCTAACGTAAATTCTATACAAAGCGTGGAATCAGTTATGTAATCTAAGCCCCTGATGTACAGGCAACTTCTCTGACTTTGGTGTACAGCGGGAAGACCTATTCAACTAAAGGTGAAAATTGCCAATCGACATGTGCTATTTGTGTAGAATATTGTGGTTTTCCCATAATTTGTCGTGTCACAGAGAGAGTTAGTATGTTAAGGTTGGTAATGCCAAGGCCAACGGAAGGTAGTGTTAGTAAGAAAGCTGTTAGGAGCTTCCTGCTCTGTCTTGTGTGTTAGTATTTCGAGTTTTTGTTTGTTAGATAAATGTTCAAACACCCACTATAATAAATGAGAAGAAAATTCACAAGCTGAATATAGTAAATATATTACCGGGCAAAAGGGGCGTAATGAGTGTGGAAAAGTTTTTGGAATTTAATTATGTACATTCAAAAGGACTCTCCGAGGTATCGCATAATGTGTTTAGTTGATCCTTGTTCAGACATACTCACATGTGTTCTAAACCGTGGTAAAATTGCCAGGATCACATCAGCGTCGCCGGTGTGCCGAAATTTTGTCCCGCAGGAGCTCTTTTACATGCCAATATATCTACTGACATGGAGTTGTTATTTTTAAGCACACTTAAAAACCATTGATCTGGGCCGAATTTGAATCTGCGACCTTGAGATCAGTAGGCCAGTGTCTAACCAATGAGCAACCCAGAGCGACCACTTGCATTAGTATACCAATTTGACAATACCAGTAAAACGCAGTACTCTTTACTCAAAACATAAATCAGCTCCTATTACCCCTCCAAAGAGCGGCCAAGCTGGACAGCCATGCACAACTGAAGTAAGCAGAAGCGTGCCGGGTTCATCGTTAGCCGCCTCACTCATTGCTTCTACCAACACACGGGCATGATGTCACTCTAATTCTTGAATATACTTTTCACGTATAGAGTAAGGATAAATGTTTACTAAATGATCATATTTGAGTCCCTGAATTGCCCTTCCTCTGTCCAACAGATTTATGAACATCCTATAAAGAGTTCTATATAAGAGTTCATATAAAGGTTATTTCTGAAAGCAAATTTAATACATAAGTGCTTAAAACAGCAAATGCTTAGAGTACTGCGTAGTTTGAAGCTCGTTGTGTATTCATTTGGTAGAAGTAATAAATTCTCTCGGAAGTGTGAAAGGTCACGCAAAAGGAATTCTGGTATAGACAATAACCTGGACCAGGCGCTTTAATTAAGTATAGTTGGTATACAAAATTCTACTGTACAGCGTTTTTAGACGAAACATTCCACCTGAAGCAATAAAGCCCCTTAATTAACTTTTGGGTCCCTGGGTTGTGTGTTAAACGGCGCCAGAGGGACGCTTGAACCAGCGTGTTGCAATACAAAGGAAGGCCATGAATAGCGAGCGCATGTAAAGAAAGACGTTTGTTGGATGTCTTTTACCTGAAGCTTGAGGTGTTTTCAGTTGCTATAGAATTATACAGATCATGCAGAACCGACAGATCTCCTTGTTGTTAGCTGAGCTCCAGAGATTCTTCTATCTCTTTCTCCCCCTCTCACTCTCTTTATCTCTTTCTTCCGCTCTTCTTTCTCCTCTCTCTGGACTTCTTGTTCCGACTCCTGTTTGCTCGATGTCCAGATTTCACTGGAAATATGTTATGAGGCCCCCTGAATCCAAGAAAGCATTTCTAGGAAAAGGTCCGTGTGTGTGTGCACGCGTGCGTGTGTGCGTACGTGCACCATAACTCAAAAACGAAGTTGAATAAAAACCAGAGTTGGTATTTAAGTTTCATATTTTTCAAGCATGCGGCACGAAGATTTTGAAGAAAATTTCTCCATCCTAAATTATCCTTTAAATGCTAAACTTTTCAAAAACTATGCTTTTCTCAAAAATGCCTCTAACGAGTTTGATTAAAATGCCATGTTTAAGATATGTTAACGGCAAATGAACTGTATATGTTAAATTTTCTGGCTATAGTCTATGCACATAGTCCTATGCACTTTTGATGACTTTGGTATAACTGGTAAACCGTAAGCGATAGACCAAATCTTAGTATACAAAAAAGGTATATCTCGTTAAAACACAGGTTATGTTCAAATTATTTTTTTCGGAGTGAACCAATTTGGAGATATTCCTTGCTATTTGCGTAAGTTTTGCAAAACTTTCTAAGCTTTAAAAGATTTGACTATCGTTCAAAGCCTACTGTATTCCCGTATTGCCCTTTCTTTAAATGTTTATCTCGATTAATACGAAGAAGAGAGAGGAGTAAAATTTTGTAAGAATAATTTTATTAGTACAACAGTAGAGAAGGTTATGTGAGTGCAACTCATTGGTTTCTTTTTCTTTTTTTTTTCCCTAGAGTTCTTCTGCACAACTCGCATACAGATTCTTATGACAACGAACAACTCCGACTCCTCCACTTCCTAAATCCAAAAAGGGATGAACCATCTTGATGTGTAGAAAATGACAGAACTTCAGCCCGGTTACTTTCATCTCATTAATCTTCTTCAAAACTTTTGCAAAATGTACAGTTCTCTTTTACTACCGTTAACACACTCTACAGTCTTTTGTGATATAACTTAACTGTTTTCTGCTCATAACCGTGACTCACTCATTTCTTTCTTTGCTTTTTCTGTCCCTCAGCAACTGACTCACGATACGGTCACTACAACACATCAACTGCTTCGCTATGTTCTCTCACGACGACCACAGCTGACGCACTGACAACGGATTGTTGCAACGAGTCATGTCGAACTACTGCTCTCGTTACCTCGCCTTCTTATATAACGAGGATTAATTAACACCTTTCTTGAACTTCACCTTTTCTGGAATTTCTTCAAATACGCAGGATCCGGATGCCTCTCGAATAACCTGGAAAATCCTTTAACGTGCCGCGCTCATTGTCGCGTATTCACACAGTCGCGCAAGGCTACTCGACCTTGAGCTCTTTGATACCTACCATGCCCGCTATGTGGTACGAAATAGCTTGACCCAGACTGTCCTTTGTTGTGCGCTGCGACCGGCATCACAATAGTACTTGTTCTATCACACAAGCCATATGTAGGATAAAGTTGGAAGAGTAGAATCACAGTGAAAAATGCAAAGCTATACCGTACACTTGCTCAAACCAAGTGAATTATGACAATTTAATGTCATACTGCCTTGTTGACAGTAGATTAGCGCAGCGGAACGGTAAGTCGAAGATTCGATGTTTAAATTCCGGTTATGGTATCGATTTTTTTTTTTTCAATCTCATTATACATTGAAAGAAGCCAATGAATCCAGCTTCGGAGAAATGCCAGAAATAGGTATATCGGGCCTATCCTGGAGGTTGCTGGAGTTTCCGAGTACTACAGCCACATTACGTCAGGGGAAATTGTTTGTAATATCAGTTTAGTAATTAGTATTGAAAAATCCTGGTTATGTCACCCAAACTATATCAAAATACTCAAAAAACTAATATCGTTATACATTCTCGTAGAAACATTTAATTTGCATTAAAAGCTATTTTTAAAATAGCTAATAACAGATCGAAGTACCATTACCATGGTAATGTTGTATGAAGCAAATTTTGGATGGAATTTACTAAGTTCTCTTCGATTCGATATACAAGATGTTAAGGGTATAGGTGCGCATACTTTAATAGCGACTTCTTGAAACATAACTTTCTCTGCCATTTTCCTCTGGTGAGTATACTAATTGTATAAATAAAACTAAAATTGATCTGCAATTAGCATAGAGAACCAACATATTATACAGATTATGTGAACAGTTTTTTTCCAAACTAACAGTGAAATGAAATTTAAGGTCTCGCATTTCTGATGAACAATTATTTTTGAAATTAAAATAGTTAACTGTGATACTTCTGTAGATCTTGCTAGTTTAGTAAAGTAAATTCATACACAATAACCTACTTATTTCACTATATATTTACAGTGCTGCACTGCGTATCAAAGCTGCTCCGTCAACTTACCCCTCCCTTTGAACGCACCTGCTGTTGTGTGGTACAGTATTCCTAATGAGGTCACTGAGTTGGTATTTTGCGGACCTCTGCCAATGTTTAAGGTAGTTTTTCACAAAGTCATTGTCACAAATAAAGCAAAATTATTGCTTCATGCTGTCAAAAAGCTATGCATTAATGACGGAATAATACACGTTTACTCCAACAGCCGCTCAGAAGCCTTCGTCTACTAGTTATTCTCCATGACTCGACATAAGTACGGTAGTTTTGACTCTTTGTGCAAGTTCCTCATAATACAAGTCTTAATCTAACATGATACACTTCTCAAAAACTAAGCCCCAATTTGTAAATGTTTCCTTGCAAGCATACAGCCACTTGGCGACTACAAAAGAATTTCTTCGCTACTTAACGTATATTTAAATTCCTCTGGAGCCACTTTCCTCTTTTCCCCGTATAATTTATGTTGTGCTCTTACCACAGTTTCATTTTCTTCTCGACAGAAGGGAAGAAATTAAGCGGATGACGTGAAGTTGTTCTCCTGCTGTCACCAGGGCGGATTACTCTCCGCATTCTTTTCCACATATTATCCATCTTCCTCTCCCACGTGTCCCATTCTCCCCAAACGCTTCTTAGAGTACACTTGAAACAAAAAACAATTACACGGCTTCGTGATGGTTCTATTTCATTTTATTCCCTTTTCTTCCACCTTATTAACAAAGATAACATGCAATTTAGAATGTGTTCCCTACTTGAAGAATAAATTTTTATGCATTCTTATGTCTGTATGCATTGCACAATTCACGAACTACTGTATTTAAGAAAATCAAATTTTGTATGCAAGAAATTGAGGAAAATTAGTTCATACTGTTTATTGCTTTCTCTACTACATATAGTAAGCAGAGGAAGCATTATATTCTACCCAAAAAATTCGATGTCGATGTTTCACCGGAAATATATGTCTTGAGGCTCCCTGAATCTAAAAAAGAAATTTTAGTAATAGGTGTGTGTGTGTGTGGGTGTGTGTGTGTGTGTGTGTGTGTGAGTGTGCGCGCGCGTGCGTGCGCGCGTGTGCACAGCGTAACTGAAAAAGGAAACGTCGGTTAAAAACAAGTTGGTATTTAAGCTTAATATCCTTTAAGGAAGCAACATAAAGATTTTGAAGAAAATTCCTCCATCCTAAACTATCCTTTACATGAAAACTGCTTAGAAAATGTTGATTCCCTCGAAAATGACTCCAATTATTTTGATTAAAATACCATATGCGTAAGATATTTTTATGGCAAATGAAATGTATATTTTTAATTTTTTGGCTATTGTCTATGTAGTCCTGTTTACTCTGGATTTGATATTATTGCATAAATGCTAAACCATAAAACAAAGACCAAATCTTACTATACAAAATTATAGATCTCGTTAAAATACACAGTTTATGTACAAATGATTTTTTGTGGAGTAAACCACTTTCAGTTTTGTAATATTTATACTTTGCACAAATGGAAGATCGTTATTCATTTTTATGTTAACCGTGCAAAAAGAACGGAATTTAAAAGCTTTAAAAGATTTGACTATCACTCAAATCCTACTGTATTGTCATATTCCCCTTGTGCCCACAAGAAGATGAGATAATTTCTGCAAATGTTTATCTCAACTAATACGAAGAAGATATAAGAATTTGTTTCTAAGAATGGTTAGTACCATAGTAGAGAAAGTCATGTGAGTGTAACACACCGTCATGTATATAGAAAAGAGTTGCTTTTTGGTTTCCGGTATGGCCCGCGTCTTGTTGGCTTTTTAACAATTTAAAAATTATGCCGATGTTTCGCTGCAAAACCATGTTCCGCTTCCTCAATGGGCGATTACAAAAAAGCCATCTAATTAGTCATTGCCTACTCTGATTGCCTCGTTGTCCCGTCCCATTCGTAATCCTGTTGGTCCCTTCTCCTCCAATAGGAAGTTAACCTGCTAATGGGGTCTTCCATATTGTGTTGAGTGGTTTATCTTTGTTACGGTTCAGGTTACTTTCCGCTTTCCGTGACTATTCGTTGTGAGAAATTATCACAGATTGCTAAAATTTGTAAATTTTCAACGTCAATGTGGTTACCGGTGTCTTCTGCATGCTCCGCGATAGCAGATTTTTCTGTTTGAGAGAGTTTTATATATCTTATACGTTCCTTTTTTTTTCTCTCTCTCTCTCTCTCTTGTATTGAGAGATCTGATTGGTCTACGCACGATTCACCACAATCACAGGTAATTTTATAAACATCCGGATGATTTTCACTGATGTGTATCTTGTTTGAATTTTGCGGTATTGCAATGTTTTTGTAATTCTTTCCATAACGTAAGGTGTGTAAGCTTTCTTCGCATCAGTCTATTCTGGATTTTGATATTCCTGAGTGCCTTAATATCTCGTCTCAGATAGCCTTTAGTACATCTCCGAGAAGTTTTAGTCCTCCTTTGAGATGTGAATAGTTGTAACCATTATGGTGCACAGTGCTTTTCTTCTTTTTTGACCGATTTACAATTTTCTACGATTTCTCTTGTTAGATTTGTATTGTAATCTCTTATATCTTTCCTGATCTCTGCTTTTGCTTTTTGTTCCGTCTGTTGTTGGATGGAGTCGTTAGAGATAGTCATGAGCGACTTTTTACCTTTCTCGTTCTTAGATTACTTGCACTGTTTTCTCTGCAAGTGCGCGTTTGTTTTGTTTTCTTTTTTTTTCTTCTTTTTTTCGATGCCTCTTTTGCAAAGGGATAACTTGATCCTGTATGGCTTTTTATGCTTCCTGTATAGAAGCTTTTGAATCAAATGTTTTGTCTAACATCTTAGCAGTGTTGAATTTATGTGCTTCTGTAGAAATGTTGTTTGCTTGCTTTCCGTAGTGTTTGAAAACCATACCATTTTATAGCAACATTTTATGTATTTTTACGGTTTACTAGTTACACAAAAGTAATTCAGAATGAACAGGGTTGTACAGGCTATTTCCAGATAATTCAATATATGTATTTTATTTATCGTGAAAATATTTTCAAGGTATGTCTTTTTATTTAAAATGTTAGAGCCAGCTTTGAGAATATCAAAACCAGACCCTTGGAAGATACGTAACCTAAATACCATATTCTGGTATCGGGAAAGTGCGAATCGGTTAGAGAACTTAATGTCTTACCGGCAAGATGATAGCTCAACGCTTAGATCAGAAGATTCGTAGTTGAAATCCCATCTATGTCATTGAATTTTACAGTCCTGATTCTGTCTCTTGCCAGATTCTGTATTTAACCGACTTTTCATTTTATGCTCATGCTGTTGATAGAATTACGTGTGCGGACCTCTTTCTAGATAAACATGTCTTTTTTGAGCTTAAGACACATTTTGCCCTACTATTTTATGTTATCCCTGTCAGTCAGAAGGCCATAGCATTATTTAAAAGAATGTGGTTAGAAATATTACTATTTTTTGACGTTCAGAAAAGAAAGCAAGTAACCTATCCACGACAGCCTTACAATTAATAAATTACACATCACAACACAACTGGTAACTATTTGATCCTTCACCGAGAACACTGAACACGCCACCTATGACTCCAGCAGACCACGACTTTTAAGCCCGGAAGTAATTTCTAGCTATAATTCTGAATCTGGCCGTGAAAGCTTCCGACTACTCATGTTCCGTAGTTAGTATAAGTATTGTGTTATCACGGGCAAACGCATCTTTTTATGTCCATGTTAAAACTGACTTTGACAGAAATATGCTTCAGTGATTTACCTGTCCCGCATATAACATTCTTGTTAATATTACAAGTTAATGCGCTCGTCTGTCAACAGAGCTTATCCTTTTCCACATCAGCGTTTATCTCAGCGCTCATATGTTACTCCCTCTCCGTTGTTACCAAAAGTAGAACACATTAGCTGCACGCAGCATAAGGAATTGCATGATACGTCATCCTTTAGCTAAACGAATAACGTTCCTATGGCAACGTACACATATTTGTTGTCGTTTATATTTAACATGCTGAAAAACCAAATACATTTCTAAGGTATGTCAATGTCTTGAATAAAATATGGGAATAGGTTAAAGAATTGTATGTCTTAGAATTTTTCAGCTGTTATTTTCTCGCTAACATATAATAGAAGTGTCATTTTTGCTACTCTGCACTCTTTACTTCTGTTTAGATTAGTACAATTGTGTGTGGTTATGTGAAACGAGTGACTGAATCTTAGTTTTCTGACCAAATACAGAATCCTTTGCATTTCATCCGGACTTCCTCTCACTCAGTGTTCATCTTCTTCACTCCAGGGGTTAGGCTGCTCCGTTCTAACTAAATTACCCCACCTCTTCCTTGAGCGTCCAACTTCTATTTTACATTGAGGTTAATACCCACTTACAATCCTGGGTATTCTATTCTCGTTCACTCTTACGATATGTTCCTTCCAACTGTTCTTATTTCCTTTAATTTTGTCATATAAATAAAAAATCTTTAGTTCTTCACGTATATCTACATATATGTTCTTGCACAGCCTTTAACACTGCGCAGAAGTCTAATTTGTACACTGTGCTACTTCTGTTCTTCTGTTTTAGAACACATAACCTCAGTTCTATTCAACAAAACTAGTACTACCATTGTCTTATATAATTTCAATTTTGTTTCTTTTCGCGCCTTACCCTTCAGAGTTTTATCTATTGTTCCACAAATTTGTTGAAGTTTACTGATGTCACGTTCTACGTCATTATCTTTATGTACAGTTACGCAATAATCTAAGAATCTAAAGTAGAGGACCTGTTCCAAATATTTTCTTTCAATACTAATCTTAGAACGGACAGGATATTTCCCGTGGTGTGCCATTATTTTAGTTTTTCCTTTTAATACCCTTGAATTTTACCCCTTGCCCATTGTATGCAATTTAAACATCAGTGTTTGTAGATTTTCTTCACTATTCTGTATAACCACAACTTTGTGAGCATATAGCAAGACGTTTATAAACTTATTTCCCCCTAATTTTATATCGCAATTAATTTCTTTTTTTCCATTTCATAATCAGATCATGTAAATAAATATTGAAGGGTGTTGGAGACAGGCTCCATCCTTGTCTAACTCCTGATTTGTCTCACTATCTTCTGTTTTTGCTCCATTTACATTTATAACTATTCTTGTCTCCTTGTATAAACTCTTAATAGGATTAATTATATGTATCCCTTTTTGTCAGGTAGGTCCCATAAAAGCTTTTTCGAAGTCAATGTCATATGCACTTCTAAATTGACTTATTTCTCACTCAGTGTTCCAAACATAATTTAGATTCAGCTTTATTTTTATTTTATTTATTTATTTATTTATTTATTTTTTTTTTTTTTTTTTTTTTTTTTTTTTTGCCTCCTCCTAAAACTGTTTATTCATAGTCATACCATTCGCTTTCTCCTCTCAAATCGTGTTTTCTCATTTGTTGTTAACATAAAACTCACCGTACTATACTAGATTGCACACCACATCAAGCACTTTATTCTATAAAGTTTAGAGAAAAATATTATAACTAATGCCTTGAAAAACCTTGTTTTATACTCACATGACCTTCTCTACTCACTCTTATACAAACTATTCTTTAAAGCGCTTATTCTTCTATTTCATATTAATCAAAAACCATTTACAGAAAGTGTTCTATTGCATGGTTCCTTGTAACTAATATGAAAATATGGGAATGCAGTAGATTATAAGGATAATCACATCTTTTAAAACCTCTTCGCTGTGTGATGGGTTTGAAACCCAGTTCTTTTTGTATGGTTAGGAGAAATTTGAGAAAAGAAAGAACTACTGAGAAATTCAAGCAAGGAGTACTTCATAAGTGGCTCTCCTCACAAAAAACGATGATTGACATAAGTTGCCTATTTCTTGTGGCTTAGCGCTTATGCATAACAAACATGTCGGAGACTATGTCCAGGAACATTTAAAGTATACACTTTATTTATCCTAAAACTTTCTTAATCTGCGATTTAATAAAAAAAAATCTGATGTGTTGCACTCACATGACTTTCTCCACTCTTGTACTAACCATTCTTAACAAGGGATATTTCCGAAATAGTTCACTCTATAAAAACATTTATTTGATATAAATTGGTTGTTTAAACAAGATCTACATTTTTTTACAGTAAAATTTTGTCCATCTCTTACGAGTTATTCAAAAGTCATCCTGATTAAATAGGGTTACATAGATTATAGCCAGAAAATTCAAGATATACCTTTCATTTGTCATCAAAATATCTCAAACATATGGCACTTGAATCAAAATCCTTAGAGTTGTTTTCAAGAAAGTGAAAATTTTCGAGAAAATTTTCAAAAAAAAAATTTCGTGTAAAGGGTAGTTTAGGGTGGGTCTATTTTGTTCAAAATCTTCGTGTTGCATCCTTTAAAGACACACAGACGGACTGTTTTCTAAAAATGCTTTTTTTGGATTCAAGGGGTCTCAAAGCATATATTTCAGGTGTAATCTCGACATCGAATTTTTGGGTGGAATACTATACTTCCCCTACTTATACGTAGTGGATAAGGTAAAAAATATAGAACATTCAAATTTCAGTTTTAGGATCCCTTATTTAACAATAGTTGAATGTCTCCAGGAAAACGCAAGGCTACTGGAGAAGTGCAACCTAAGGCTAAGGCTAAAAGGGATAAATCTTGAAATTGCGGTGAACGCCGGATGTTTCAGCTAGTACTATTTTATGAGTGTCATGTTTGTCGACAGTGTACCCACTGAGAAGCTACCCTTAGCTTCTCCACGAGCACCTTGCGTTTTGTAGACGTAATCCTCCGCATTAGATGATGATATATTATTATCACCATTATCACCATTAGCAACTCCTGCAGAAGTTCCTCCCTACTGGAGAGCAGACCGCCTCTAGAGCTTATCCTTCGATCAGTCGATGGGGTTGGGAAAAGGGAGAAAGAGAGAGAGAGTGTGAGAGAGATAGGGTGCCCGGAAATGATTTAATGCCCCTCCCTCTAAAGAGTTATGGCTTGTTACGTATTACCTTGTTAGTCGGATGCTCCAAATTTATGTGAAATTTGAGTTTAGTGGAGGGAAGAAAATGCGAACCTTAATTATATCGTATGACGTCTAAACAGTCGCTAACGCAGGGGAGTCGTCTTAATGGAGTAGCATTTAATTGCCTTCTCAGATCACTAATTTCACCAGCTTTCTGTGGTTCTTTTTCTTTAATAAAATTTGACTCCCTATAGGGGGAGCTGCTGAGGGAAGCATGTTTATGGTTCTTTAGGGTTACGTTTACAAAGCTGCTCTGTATTCCACATCCGTAAGTTTCCTTGATTCCTGATACGCTTCTGTTATTTATAACTCAGTTTTCATAGCCTCACCAACCGCCTAAAGCAGGAAATGCCGGTGTGACGTCAGCACACACCCCTCAACATGCTCACACTGAAGGCAAGATCAACATGTGACGTCACCGCTGTCGTACTGCTGCCGTAGGGGAGGAAAAACTAGTTTAAGGCTTATTGAAGGCAGGAAAGACAGGAAACAGAACTCCTGCCGTTTTAACTGCGCAATTGGTCGCACATTATAAGCAATAACCAGGGTTAGAGCTTTTAGTAAGAAATCCATCAAGTTAACCGTGCACCTACAACGGGAAGAAGAAGCGCCGGCGACCTTCGCTCTTGTAAACAAATAAGAGTGGAAGGCAGTGCAGAGTACAACCTGCTTCAAAGGCAGGAACACCACGATTAAGGGACATTACTAGGCAGCAAGTAATAAAAATTTAGCCATTTGTAGCGCGCAATACACTTCAGTTTTAATAACGTTTTAATCTACAGACATTTTAGTTAGAGATATCATAGTTAACACAGTTATTACAATGCACAATAATATATTTTCTAAATGCATTGAACGTAAATCGCTTCCGATTTCCTCGCAGACATATTTTGTATTTTGAGAAACTACGTTCTGCATCACATGACGTAACAGAAGCGTACAAAAATCATGGAGGTGGAGGTTTTCTGATGGAGCAACCAATCTTTTTTACAAATTTCTCTAGAACACCTTTAAATTTGTCATCCTTTTCCTACAGCACAACTTTTACAGCCAGTGAAGTAGTGAAGCGCGATTGGAACTAGTTCATTACTATATTGCATATAGTATCGCTTATTCGATACGTTCAAGCAATGAATGGGGTGAATAAACACTGCAACTGAATCTCTAAAACTTTTAAACATGGGCACAAATATTTTAATTCCATTTATTGTCACATGGTACTTGCGACTCGACCTATTAGTATTGTCTGTGCGCAAGTGCAGTCAGTAAAGCGGAGTGCGCAGTTCCTCAAAGTAGTGCACAGAAGCATAAAAGCCGAAAGTCTCTGAAAACTGGTAAAAAGACTATAGTATTAAATGTGTTTAATTTTTTCTTTCAGCGTTATGACACCCTGAATGTGAAAGACGTTGCCAGATTGACGTCTGAAGTAACTGGTTTACCTGCGAACTCTGTTTCAAATGTTAAAACGCAAATTAAACAGCCAGGAACAGTTAAAAAAAGAGCCAAACTAAAAGAAAAGGAAAATGCCATTTATTGTTTTAGGACAAGTGGATGATTTTATTAAGTGTTTTGAAGTACATAGTTTCCTTTTAAGCAAGCCTCCTCTAATATATATTGTAGTTTCTTTAGTGAACAATGCCCTAGGTATTCCAGATTTTAAGGAAACCACGTTTCACACTTTTCTAAAAGATATTGAGTGCAGTTTGCAAACAGAAACCAAATTAATGTGATAATTGATCGGTAAAACATGTTCTGTGTAGACGTAACCTGAGATTTATGGATGCCGCGCCTCTATCTCACGACTTACATTAGCGTAAGTTTTTACTCACAAAGTTATATTTCATAAACTTTCACAACAATTTTAATTTTGTTAATTTATTTAGTAAATATGAGCCGCGGTTTCAATGAACGATGTGATGATTGCGATAAGCCGTAAACAGCTGTGCGCAGAAAACGTCAACACGTGTGTGTTGGCGGAGTGATACAACCGCAATGTTTACGTCCGTCCCCAATTTAAGCCCGTAGGGACTACAGCTCTGCCTTTACCACAAAAAATAAGAGTACAAGATAACTGCGATATATTAATTATATTAATGCTGTGATTTTTCAGCACTCACGACGCGCCAGAGTTGATTTTCTTGGAATTACTTCTCGGCGTTTGCTTTGTATAATTTCCTGGACGAGCAGCCACCTGGTTGACAATCCCTTTGTTTGCCAGCTATAATTTGTCATTATTGCTGTTACGTGTGCAAACAAACTAAATGTTAATTACAGAAAAGCCCCTGGCGCCAATTAGATGCCGTGTGTATTGAGAAAAGAGCCGACCGATGCGACGACAGGCTAAAGCCGTTATAACTGCTTAGTGGAAATGTAAAAATTCCCTCACATTTCACAATGTTATTAGACTTTGTCTCATATATTGTGTACTCCATATATAACATATTCGTTTTGCGTGTTTTAATAAAATTTATCGCTCACTCAGGTATTGCATCTGATTTTTACTTTCTCTACCACGTTTAGTAATGTAGAGGAAGTATTTTACTCCACCCAAAAATTCGATTTCACCGGAAATATGCTTTGAGGCCCCATGAGTAAAAAGAAAAACATTTTTAGACAAAGGTCCATGTGTCTGTCAGTTTGTGGACAGCATAACTCCAAAACGAAAAGTCGGTTAAAAGCAAAGTTATTTAATGCCATTCAACGATGCGACACGAAGATTTTAAACAAAGTTGCTTCAACCTAAATTAACCTTTTACAAAGAAAAGTTTTCGAAAATTTTGATTTTCTTAAAAAGCCCATATTTTTTTTAGATATTTTTATGACAAATGAAATGTGTATATTGAATTTTCTGGCTATAGTCCATGAAGTTGTATTTACTCTGGATGACTTTTGCATATCTGGTAAGCCGTAAGAGATAGACCAAATCTTACTATACAAAAATATAATATCTTGCTAAAACACACAATTTATGTCCAAAGTGAACCATTTCGGAGATATGCTTTATTATTTGTGTGAGTTTTGGAGAACTTAGACTTCTGTCAAATGTAACATTGTTATTCAATTTTTCTATATGTTACCCAAGCAAAGAGAACGGAATTTAAAATATTTAAGAGATTTGACTATCGCTCAAAGTCTACTGTATTCCCATATTCTCCTGGCACCTACAAGGAAATAAACAATGTTTATCTGTATTAACATGAACATATAGGATAAGAGTTTGTAAGAATGGTTAGCACAAGAGTAGAAAAAGTCATGTGTGTGCAACACATCACATTTTTAAAAAATGTGAGCCATTCCTTTAGATGGCAATTCCCCTCCCTTCCGTAATGTTTCCACCTTCAGTTAACAAACCTTTGACGCTGACCAGTTGGTGTCAGCTCACTGATCTGAAAAACAATCTAGGGGCACAAAAAGGAACCAATGAACAATGCTATAATCGGAGACAGGAATTATATGCTTTTATAATCCTTTTAATGTGCATGCATTTATGCAGTGAAAACTTTCAAAATATGCTCACAAATAGGTCCATGTAAAATATTCAAGCATCATTATTAAAACAAAAAAATCAAGATGTCAGTCAATTTTCAGAAATCTGAGAATTAAAACATTGCAAAAGCCAAACGAATTATCTAACTTGGCAAAATGTATCATTTATGTTAAAGGGTCAGATTACATTTTCCGTATATAATAAAAAATAAAAACAGCAAGGGGAATATGGGAATACAGTAGGCTTTAAGCGATAGTGAAATTAAGATCTGGTTGTTATGTGATGTATTTGAAATGCCGTTCTCTTTGTAAGGCCACTCCTCAGCAGTTGCCTTGTATTCCCATTTACCATTCTTTCCGTTTGAACAAGACATCTTCCTCCAGGCCTCGATCATTCATCATTGTATGATCTGTCCTCTCCAAATTGCTCTTTGCCTGCCCCGGTTCCTTCTTCCACGAGGTCACCACTCTAAAAAGTTCTTGGGCCACCTACCCTCCCCCATTCTTCTAACGTGTCCATACCACTGTAAGTACTTAAGTGACCACCGGAGTGCTTCGGGCTTTTGAGCAGGCTTAAGCGGAGTCAGATCCAGTCAATCTGAAAATAGTAGGAGCCCCATCCATGCTTCCGTAAGTGGTCTCCCTGGTCTGGTTGCAGTTTGGCCCACATTGGCCTCTGTGCGGCGCTGTGACTCGGTTTCAACCCCTCCGCAGTATTCACCTTCACATTTACCACTTTATAATCATCCCTTTTTACACTTGCTTCATCTAAGACACTCAATGTAAGCAAGGTAATCGTTTAAAAAACAGGAAATGTAGGGTAGTTCCAAATGGTATTATCTAAAATCTCATAGTGGCGGAAGGATATGCAAGTCGTAACGTCTACATTGTTCTTCGTGAGAAACACAATTATTACAGTATTTCTCCAGCTCTTTGCTGTTACGATGGCTTTGAGCTTATGCTTATTTGCCATGATGTACCTCTTCCGGGAAATCAGTGAATGTTACCATCTCTTTGAAAGCAGCTTCACTCTTGGGAATGACTCCTTCAAGCTACCACATTGTCTAATGCATGCAGTGTTCAAAACTCGTGCACTTTGCATTTTCCCCTGTCTCTGAGTAAAGACAATGCAAGGAAAAACATCTGTCTGGGTGGCTCAGTTGGTTAGACGCTGGCCTACTGATCTCAAGGTCGCGGGTTCAAATCCGGCCCAGACAGATAGTTTTTAAGTGTGTTTAAAACAACAACTCCATGCCAGTAGATTTACTGGCGTGTAAAATAACTCCTGTGGGACAAAATTGCGGCACACCGGCGACGCTGATGTGATCCTGGCAGTTGACTGGCAATAGATCTATACCTACTATATATTAAGGTTAGACACTAAATACAGACAGTTTCGAAACTATACCTAACGAATATAACAGTCTTATAGCGTGAGGTATGAGGCATTTAAACATTGGGAGACATCTCGCCTATTGCGACGATATATAAGTACCCAATAATATCCTTTCATAAAATTGGTAAGTAAAGTCTTTAAAACTGGTTTTAAAAAGTTGTATGGTTTCATCCGCGACTTTCTATTGGAACATTTTGTTTATTAATAACATGTTACTGCAGAGCTAGCCGAACCCTGTGGTACCATTTGGAACATTTTATTCCTTTATTAATAATTAGCTTTTATAATCCTTTGTTGGAGTGAAAGTCTGGGATGAGATATTTGTGTGGAAGTCTTAGCGTAGTTTTCCTCCTCGTGGCCTACCATCAGTCGGAGAGCTTGAGGTTTCCTTTAATATTATCACAGGAGCAGCACGGATATATTATATTGATGAAAGAACCAATATTATCTTCAAGAATGTCTTAAACATTTTATTAGCACTCAAAGATTGTCATCCTTCCTATGAATATCTTTTGCAAATAGCGGACTTCGACGCTAATGACATAAAATGGCTAGGCACACTCAACAATTTTAAAAGGTCAATATTCCTTGCAAAACTCACTGCAAATAACTATCACTTGCGATACAGTTTCTTTTATGAGAAACGTATCAAATTCAGAATTATTTTTCACTTTATAATATACAATTAATATTTTTTGTCGTTGCACTATCGATCTGAGTCCATTCTTTCTTCTTGGTTGTACAGCAATGAACAAAAGAAGGCAGCCTACGATGACTATGTTCTAACATAGTTATTTCAGGGGGCTTTCTAGTGCCCCTATATTTACAGTTGGAAGTATTTCAGAGGACTTACACCAAATACTGCCGCACTATGATAGCGGCAGACATTAACGAGGGCTGACGACGCAGATAGGCAAAACACCGCGCAGCCGGTTCGTAATTTGTTTATTCTCTCGTGTGTAGATATATTTTCCGGGCCATGTTCATGATCAGATGCCATACTTTCTTGGCTTCTGCAGTATTTAGTGTTCTTTATATTCCCTTGACAGTTTCCAATGGGTATCAGAAGATTCTCCATACCCTCACTTGGAGGTTTATCTATTCAATTCCCAGATATGAGCCTAGTGAGCAATATGCACCACAGTTTGTTCACAGCTGTGAGGAAGTGACGTAAGTTTGTATTAGTGGAATTGCTAGACTCTCCATATGTCCCGGATACTTGGCAGTGACAGTTTTCCTTGCCTGAGACTGCAGCAATTTTTCCAAGCACATACCGGGAGAGCATTACGTCTAAGCACTGCTATTTCTCACTGTGTCGTTGTGTGCTATAGCTGCAACAATACTTTCTGTCTCACAGCTACACGAAACTGTAGCCAACTGCTCGACATAGTATGAACATGATGGATTATTTGTGAACAGTTGCTTTTTACTATCGCTATTGTTCACCTACAAGTATAGAATTTCATTCCAAAGTTCGATAACACGTTTAGTGATTCTCTGAAACCAACTAATTGATTATTTGAGACTTGAAATAATAATTTATGTCCCGGGTTTAAGTAAGATGGTAATTAGTGGCTACTTAAACTGGGACATAAAGTACTTACGTTTGTAAATCACCCTTGGAATATTTATCTCTAATGTGAGATTCCCTTGTGATCTACCGGAAAAATACGAATCAGCTGGTGAATTTAATATCATACTGGCAAGTTGGCCATGTTAGCTTAGTGGTTAAAGCAGCCGCTCGATAAGCGGAAGATCCGTAGTTCAAATCCCCGCTATGGTATTGAACTTTTCAGTCCTGATTCCAGCTCTTAAACATTGCCCACTCAGGCTTGTGTTTAAAAACACCATCAGTAAGTTTGTTGGCATAAATTGGGCATTCTATGTTGTTACGTTTACAAAGGTAATATTTAACGTTGTTTAAGTATTCCTTTTTTAGTTTTTTACATGAGTCACATACCGACGGGACAGTACTGTATGACCACCTTTTACATTCCATTGTTTCTCAAAAAGTCAACAATGAAAACTTTGAAACAGTTTTGCAAGTTAGTAGTAAAAGCTATGAATAGCAATAATTATCAAATGCATGCGTTTAATAAAAAATTTAAAAGACAGAATTTAAAGAATTACAGAAGGTGCGCACAAAGTACTCCCCCCCCCCCCCTTGGTAATACTAGGGTAAACTCTCAGAGTGAACATTCCAGTAACTATGCCATGGATGGAAAAGTTGATTAGCGTGTTATTTTGTTCCACCTACCCCTTGTGTGTGTGTGTCTGACGCCGAAACAAACCCAGGTCCTCGCGGTGGGAGGCGAACGTCGATATCGCGAGAGATTTATGCGACACATGTGCTGAGAACCAGAAGCGGTTCGCGTTAGAAAGGGAGGGGGAGGTCCTCGTTAATCAATCGCGAGCAGCTACGCCTCATGCTACCGCCAGAAACCAGCTAGTCGCTCCTGCTGCATCGCGTTGCACTCGCTAGAGGCATGAGGAGGCTTCCCCCTTGTTGATACAACGCATTGTTACGTTTTCATCAAGTGGAGCCACTTGGAACAATAGGCTTGTTAAGTAACGTGCTAAATACCCTTACTTCACAACACAATACCGACATCCTTTATCACTAATATATCCCAATCATAAATACGCTCTATTTTCATCAGATGGTCCCTTTTTACGTCTCTAAAGAAAAGAAAACAAGATAGAGGCTTCGGAAGCCGATCGTTTTATGTTTAGTTGAAGTAAATAGCAAAGCTTGGTAAAAGAAATGTGACGTCTTTGAAATCTAGAGGGGAAAAAAGTAAATTATATTTTATTAGGTGCATCTGTATTCTAATAGTGCTATAAATAACTATAAATAAGGTAAAAAAACCGAAGCTATACCACAGTTATTTTTTTTTTACTTCTGAGGTAACTAACTGTAGCTTTTCCGTCGCCAACGTTTGCAGACGACTTTCAAGCAATCACCACTGAGATAGAACCGTAAATAACTAGCAAAAAAGTTCGACTTTCTCTACTCTTGTACTAACTATTCTTACAAACTCTTATTCTTCTATCTTCTTTATGTTAGTCAAGATAAACATTTGCAGAAATTATCTTAGGTGTAAGGAGAATATGGAAGTGATGGTCAAAACTTCTAAAGCTAGTCGCTGAAGGCTTTTAAATTCCGTTCTCTTTGCACGGCCAAGAGGTAGAAAGGCGAATAACAACCATATATTTGAGATAAGTATTGCAAAAGTCAGACAAATAATAAGACATAGCTCTGAAATGGTTCACTCCACAAACATTGTGTGTTTTAACGAGATCTACACTTTTGTATATTAAGATTTGGTGTACCTCTTACGGTTTATCAGTTATACAAAAATCATCAAAAACGAACAGGACTACATGTTTTTCGAGAAAAACAAGATTTTCGAAAAATTTTCCATGTAAAGGCTAACTTAGAGCGGATATATATATATATTCAAAATCTTCTTATTTTGTCCCTGAAAGATGTGAAACACAAATACCAACTTTGCTTTTTAACAGACTTTTCGTTTCTAAGTTAGGCCGTTCACAGCCAGACAGACACACACGGCCGCAACGTTTGGATTCAGGGGACCTCAAAACATACAACTACAACGACTTAGAATTTTGGATCGCATAAAGTACTTCCCCTACTCAATATCCGTAGTAGAGAAAGTAAAAAGCTAAGAATTTGTGTTACTTGAGATACATTTTTGTAGAAATTATCTTGTTGCTGATTTCCTTGTACCTGCAAAGGGAATATTAGAATAGAGTAGGCTTTGAGCATTAGTAAAATCTTTTAAAGCTTGAATATCCGTTCTCTTTGCAAGCTCAACATATAAAAAAGTGAACAACGATGTTCCATTTCACGAAGGTTTATAAGTTTTCCGAAACTGACACAAATAACAAGGAATATCTTCGAAATCGTTCACTCTAGAACAAAAAAGTATTCAGACATAAATTGTGTGTTTTAGCGAGATCTACATGTTTTGTATAGTAAGATTTTGTCTATCTCTTACGGTACAAAAGTCATCCAGAGCAAACAGGACTACATAGGCTATAGCCAAAAAATTCAAAATATACATTTCATTACTCATACAAATATCTTAAACATATGGCATTTTAATCAAAATCGCTAGACCCATTTTCAAGAAAACAAAAATTGCCGAAAAATCCTCTAAGGATTGAGTATGTGCTTGCTAGGCAAGTTCTCCGCCACACGTAACCTTCTTCCCCTTAGAGCTAACGTGCTTGAAAATATTGACTCAAAACAATGACGTCATGACACTTTAAGATGAACACTTGGTATACTATCCATAGCTCTGTCATATGTACATACATAACGGTGCCATTTTCTGCTTTCGCGTATTGCGATGCTTACCAATAAATTCACAGAACGCATCTAATACAATCACTTTCCAATAGTCAATAATTTCTTATTGGCTATGAAATAAAATTGCATTTGTGTGTCTTCTACAGAAGTAAACTCTTTTCTGAACTTTATAATAGAAAACTTGACACGCTTGAGGCTGATAAAGGACAGAAACTGAACATTCTGTTTGAGTTTTTCTGCACCTCAGCCCTCGAGAAGGTTGGACAACTTTGACTCACACACTTTAAATTCCATTTTGGTACATTACAGTTGCAAAATCGAATCTTTAGCTTTCTGGTATCTCGTGAGACGAGCTGGCGGAGATTTCCTGCAGCTTCGGCAATGAAATCCCTGGGATTTTCAAAACGAAATTTTTCTTTTTGCGCATTTTCCCCTTCTGCTCTTATCTTGCGAATAAAATATGAGTAGAAAAATAAAATGAAGGGGAAAATTGCCTCGAGATACTGAAGCCGTATATTCCGGATAAAATAAAAAGAAAGGTGACTTCGGCGTGTGTATAAAACACGTAAATGGTAGTGAAGTTAATAAAAATATCAAGTAACAAGTCGAAGTACACCAGGCGAATACAAGATGGGAAGAGAATAAACAAGACAGGCTAAGACGGACATACTGAAACCTCCTCAGTGGGGTTTGAATTAAAATTTTGTTTTTAAAAACTTCCAGTGCTTGCAATTCAAACTTTAGGCCCTTTTAAATATAGAAGAATGATAGAAAAGTGCGTGTGTGTGAGTTTGTGTATGTGTGTAAAGGAAGGTAAAGTTATTACTATATGACTTGTTCTATTAAGTGAGAGAATAAACCTGTAGCATAATAAGTTTAGAGATAATAAATGTAATATTAACAGTAAATGTTCACCGTCCAGGTTATTTGGAGTCCTTTCTATTCACGTCATCAGATTTCAGTCCAGTTCCTTAAACGTTATAACCAAGAAAATGGTATTTACTATTTCAGTCTGAATATATATTTTGAAATTTTAACTACATGCAGCTGGTATTAACAAATAATTGCCATAATCCAAGACCTTACAGACCAAACAGAATACTTTAAGTTATTTTGCCTGATTTGAAGATGGTTATGCTTTAGGCTCCGGCATTTAAAATTAAAGTTGTAAATCTTAAAAGATACATTATCTTGTTTCCAACGCCCACATACAAATATGGACCACGTGATCAAAGTGAACGAAGTATCTGTTCTGTATTTAAGGTCCGAAACTAAAATTCTAAATATATATTATATCCTTGAAAAATGAATATTGTTTTCTTTACAGTATTTATGATCATATTTCAAGTGTGTATATTGTAGATGCCCTACATAATAATTGAAAGTGAACATCAGATTTGAAAATGCGTTTCTACTGTTATTAGGGCTATTTTTATAGTTATTGATCTGTGGGTTTTTCTATATTAAAATCTACTTTAGGAATAAATTTACCTGTGCAATGATAGGTATAACTTGGTGTGCGAATATGTTATTGTTTGTTTATAAGGGTTTTTATTTCCCTCTAACTAAATCTATAGGTTATGTGTCTAAAGCATGACTTGGGAAGCTCTAAATTAAAGTATGAAACATTCTACTGCACCGTTTACTCTGTTCCTTTCCACTGTTAAAATGAGGTACGTCACATTTTCAGAGAGCTGCAGTTAGAGAGAAATTTGCATAGTATATTTAATAACGCGATCAGAAGTATTGGTTCTTCTAATCCAGAATAAAACTAAGTTTTATATTAAATTACCAAAGTTATCGACAAGAATAGGAATTTTTAGACGTATTTTACGAATGGCCGAAAAAATGTCCTTTTCACAGGCTCTTATAATTCTTTACCATCTTCAGAGATAAAGGTTATGTAGCGGAATATAACACTATGAATTCTATTTCTTAGTAAAGAAATTTCAAATTACAATTCTATGCCTGATAAAATTGAGGACCTTATTTTCGAAGTGTCTTAAATACTCATTTGTTGATTTTCTTTTACATTCATAATTTGTTTCTCTATCAGATCTCAAAAGTTATTCTCCTGACGGTTTATATCCCCCACTTCGATTGTGAACATTTGCTAATAATTCATAAATTATATTTTACTTTCAAACTTCTTAACAGATCACGTCTACTTCTAATGTTCGATACAATTCCCTCATGGAAAAATCCTAAATTAATTTAATTATTTAATTAACTTACATATAGTTTTCTCTATCAACTTCTTTCCTGTGGATTTGTGGTTGTTCAACAACGCCTTGGCATAGTGTTTCCCTGTGTTATTATTTATTTAGTTTAACTTTTATTCCTTGTGCTATCGTAAGAAATTTAATTAAATATTTAAGGGCTTTAAGTAATGTTTCTAAATGTCTTCAAAGAAACACGAGCCTATTGGTGAAGTGCAACGTAAGTAGGAAAGCTTTAGGAACAAATCATCAAACCACGGGAAACGCCTAGTATTTCAGTTAGTTTTCTTTTAAAAAATTGGAGCAATCGCTATGTTGTTAGATTCTGGTTTAAAAGACAATAGTAAGGTAAGCCAGTATCAGTATGAACAATGAAATTGTAAGTTATAACAACTCGTGACAATAACGCTATTTGAAATTTTAATCTAAAAATATAAACATTTTCTATGTTCCTTTATCAGGATTTAAGAAAATACGATCTTCAGTTGTAGACAGTAACGTAATACCCTATTATTTATTTGAAACTAACGCTATGGCATTACTCTTTAATAATCAAAACAAGCATTACGGCTACTAAGCAATTTCGCTATTAGTTTGAAACTAACCTGCAAAGTTCCAGCTAAGCACACGATTACGTGCTACAGCACTGCACTGAGTGGATGGAAACAAAGTCCTGATTCTACACTCGCATGGATCGCTTACCAATATCATATAACATTAACAGAACTGTCGCCTAAAGGCCTTTGAAACACTAACTAGTTGCTACATACGAGCTAAGTTCATAATATGAACCTCCATGTCCAGTTTCGTGTGGGCTTTCATAGCCTCAAAGAGCCTCAGAGGCCTAACTCGCACAAATACTACCTTAATACCTACTTCGATTATTAAAGCTATTGTATTTATTAGTGCGACGTTCTATACCGTAAAACTATACTGCAGGTACAGATTTTCTACTAGAAATTGACAGTGTAATGGAGAATATTACACCAATATTTGCTTCAATTGCCTACTTATAATTTTACTTATTAAGAGTAGTGTGTTTTTCGGTTGGTTAGTACCTCTAATTAGGCGTGGCACAGAGGACATGATGTTCTCGAGACAACGAATGGTGTACTGGAACCAAGTTTCCACGCTTTCTGCCAATGACCTCGCAATAGCTACATGGCCAGTAGGTCATGTATTGAGATTTGAAGGCAAAACATGAAGGTGTTATTCATTTCGCGACGCAGTTAACACTATGCAGAAACAAAGAACATCAAGTAGTAAACTGAATTTTTATTTATGGACGCTCCTTAACTGCTGTGATTTTCAGCGCCTCATTCTATATTGAGCATGAAAGACTGCTTAATTTTGCTCAGAGGCCTCCTTTCAGGCTTTGCACTTATTCCCCTAACAGCCTGTATTTCGTGGCACTGTGTCAACAAAAAGCACTCCAAGTGGGTTGCGTTAGAACTAAAGTATGAGAAATCGCGCTGCGGAATCCTCACGTTGCCGGTAGCTCCTAAGGCTGTATTTTTCATACCTGATCACCTGTCAGTCTCAGCTGATCAAATGCCCTAACAGCCATATGTGCTACCGCTGGCGCGTCAAGTTTAACAGTGAGCTTCCATAGTTGTGGTTAGTCTTTAAGATTGCTCCATATTACAGCTCACGCAAATTAACTTTAATTTGGTTTATTTTGCTTTCTTATGCTACAAGGTAATTCCGTTGTAATAAAATTTATTTGGTACGGAGGTGGTGTGGTGTCCGGTACGGCCGAAAAAAATGCGGTACTCTTAAAAACTGCAATCACAGCTATGGAAGCTTGCGTATTAAACTTTGGGCGTCGTCGAAAGCAATATGGCATTAGGACATATGATCAGCTAAGACTGACAAGTAAACAGATATAAAACATTCCTGGCTGGGGATTAGGAATTTTTCTCCAGCCGAGAATTATTCCCTGATCTTCCCAGAGTCTGGAAATATCGATGAGAGAGTGCATTGTGTGAAATCGAAAGCACAGAAAACATGGACCCAAAATACGTTGTATACAAGTTAACACCATCCCTTATTGGCAATATGTTCCAAAGGAAACCCCGCCGGATGACCATTGAGCTTAAAGATGTGGTAAAATCTGATGTGTTGCTCTCACATGACTTTCTCTACTTTTGTACTAACCATCCTTACACTCTTATTCCTATATCTTCTTCGTGTTAGTTGAGATAAACATTTGTACAAATTATCTTATTGTTTATTTCCTTGTAGGTACTAGGAGAATATGTGAATATAGTAGGCTTTGTGCGATAGTTAAATCTTTTAAATTCCGCTCTCTTTGCACGGTTAACACATAAAAAATGAATAACGATGTTGCATTTGACACAAGTATAAGTTCTCCAAAACTCACACAAATAACAAGGAAAAGCACCGAAATGGCCTACTCTACAAAAAAAAATTTAGTCCGACAAAAAGTGTGTGTTTTAGTTAGATCTAAATTTTTTGGATAGTAAGATTTGGCCTATCTGTTACGGTTTACCAGTTATGCAAAAGTCATCCAGATTAAATAGAACTTCATGAGCTATAGCCAGAAAATTCATGATATACATTTTATTTGTCAACATGTAATTTTAATTAAGATCGTTAGAGCCATTTTCCATGTAAAGGGTAGTTTAGGGTGAAGCAATTTTCTTCAAAATCTTTGTGTGGCATCCTTGAAAGACATTAAATTTGAATACCAACTTTGGTTTTTAACTGACTTTTCGTTTTTGATTTATGCTGTCTATAAACTGCCACATAGACACACACACACACACCTTTTTCTGAAAATGCTGTTTTTTGGATTCAGGGGGGGCCTCAAAACGTATATTTTCGGTGAAATCTCAACATCGAACTTTTGGCTGGAATACAATACTTCCTCTACCTTGCTATATCTAGTAGAGAAAGCAAAAATCATCTTTGTGGTTACTTTAATAAAAATGAGAAAGGAAGCCCTCGGAAAAGTACTACATGTATGTTGTTTTTACATCTCCATTAAACATACGTATAACATCACAATAGGTATTACGTGGGCGTAAAATTTTCACCTCGCAATCTCAACCAGCAAAACACTTCACATTTCGGTTCTCTCTGGAATTTATATTACATTTCACATTCCATCTCTCTCTCTCTCTCTCTCTCTCTCTCTCTCTCTCTCTCTCTCTCTCTCTCTCTCTCTGCAAAATCAATCATTTCGTTTTGTATTTGACTCCATTTCCCAACTTGTACCCCCGATTTCTTGTTTGGCGCTTTTCTCTAGGTTTTCCTATTCTTCTATTTAATTTGATTGTACTCGTTTTGTACGCCGACTTTAATAAACCTTTCAATCCGTTTATGGCTTTACTACCAACTCTGTTTGGTTTCTTTTTTATTTCTCTTGAACTTTTTTGCTCTGTACTTCAGTCGATAACTTTGTTTTCTGGATTTCATTCCTTATTGCTTTATTTTTACTTCTTTGCCTCTCTGTAGGCATTTACTTTCTAGGTTACTTTCTTTTTTCACCGCTTTTTTAGTTTTCTTTGCTACCTTTTTTAGCTTTTATACTTGCCCCTATTTCTCTCTCAGTTTCCTGGTTACCTTTGTGTACCTGCAAATGTGTTTTCAAACAACAGCATGTTATTTCTCTTTAAAGTCATTGTATTGTTTCTGCAGTCGAAAATGTTTCTCTGAAACCAAATTTTCTTGCTCTCTGCTTTTAGTGTCTTTCTCCTGTATTAGAAAAAAGAAATGTTTGCTATTGATTCCGTACCGCCAGTTGAAGGTAAATTCTGTAGCAAAGTCCAGTTTCACAAAGGGAATCTTGGAACACTGAAGAGTTCAAACTCTGTTTTCATAAACGATAAGTGTGGAGGATAAAAACTGGATATCGTGTGCACTCACATGACTTTCCATACTCACTCTTGCACTATTCTTAACCCGGGACTGCATATGGCGATCCTCAGCCATTTTTAATTGGTTGCTAATTTTAAACGGGGATTTCATTGACTTTTGACAATTTCCGTACTTTACTTCCTTATCCCTTGCTATACAGAAATCTTCTTTCCTTGAATTTCTAAGTCATCAGCTTGCCAATAGATGACAACCAAAGCTCCAGAAGAAATCCCCGTGTACAGTGTGTCTCAGATCACGTGACTAGTGAAAATAATGTGTGCAAAACCCGTCTACCCTGAACATAGAAGTGACATGTTTAAAATGTGCTTTAAATGTTGACCATACCAAAGCACTCTAATGTGAATTGCAGCATTTCTGTGGATTTTATATATTTTAGTTTTAAAATATGAGTTTGATCGTCACACGTGCTTCGGTATTGCTTCTATTACGTAGGTGTGACTTAAGTCCAGTTTACACGCGAATATCATTAGGAGTGTTTAAAATGTTTAGTTTCGTTTGAAGGGTTTTCACAGTGAATCGATTGCACTATACAGCACAACAAAGAATGTTTATGCTCGATACGCATGTGGGGAAGTTGTAAGGTAATTTGAAACTAAATTACTTGGCGTGCGTATTCCGAATAGAGGCACCGTTCTTTGTTTATAAATAAATTCAGGAAAATAAAAGTAAAACGGTGTATGCTTACGGAACAAGAATTAGTCGAAATCGGAGAAAGGCTATGACGGTCAGCTCGAAAATGTCTTGGGCGCCTTACACAAGACAAAATTAAAATAAAATATCAGGAGAGAAAGTAACCCTTAGTCTTTACAATTCAAAAACTACTGAAGGAATTTATATAAATCCTTTTAAGACAATTATTTATGATCAAAATTTTTAGAAAAATTGTTTTGCTAATTTGAAAACAAATTCAGAATATTATTTATGCTGAGAGAAGCCCATTCTGCTCATCTCACTAAAACAAAGCTTAAGTCTTAAGATAAAAACATAAAACCTTAAATATGTCTAAAAATAGTTAATATATTACGGATAAAGATGGTAACAGCCTAGAAATGTATCGACATTTTGAAAATCTATGTTTTAAAACTGCAATTGTATGGTTGATCAGATGGGCCCTTTTCTAAAATACTTTATTTTATTTCAGGAGATCTCAAAAAGTGTATCTGGGTATCGAACTTTAGGATGAATTGCAATACTTCTTCCTTTTACTTAAGTAGATACTACAGAAAGTAAGAATATAGGTGAATCGCTTTGGCAGCGTAAGTTCCACTTCATAAATTTCATCGTTGAAAAAAATAGCCCATTCAACTAGAAGCATATTTTCTCCTGAACTATACTTCACTTCCAAAGTTCTATACCTATGTCGGTTACCTGGTAATAACCCCCACACAAAGCACGTTTTTTAAAAGTTTGCCTCACTAGTAATGTTAACGGGGCACTTTCATTGAACGGTAGTTGCAGTTTAAATTCCATAAGGACACGCCTTGAAAACTGAAGTGTTAGAGGCTGCAAGTGACACATATCGATTATCGATACCTATGCGTTATGTTCATATAAAATTGTGGCATCACAAAAAAGAGCACGTGTAAGTAATTTTTCGTTGGGAGAGAAAAAGGATGTGTTAACCCACTTTCAGAGTAAGCCAATATGACGTCATGTTGGAGGTCTTACTGGGTGCGTCGTATTACTTGTGCATACTTTTATTTGACTATTACATATTATAAAAGTTATGTTTTCCTCTTGCGATAATCACTTCCTAAAGTATGTATATTATATACTACATATTATATCTATTTTGCGCTAAAACCCATTGTGGGTTTTGGCCTCTTTCACAGTTCTCCTCCATTCATCTCGATCCTGTGCTTTCCCCTTCCAATCTCTTATTCCCATTTGTTCCATGTCCTGTTTCACATCCTGTAACCACCTCGTTCTCGGTCTTCCCCTCCTTCTCACTCTTATTATGTCATTATACTGTAAATGTTTAGGAAATCTTCCATATTGCATCCTTTTAATGTGCCCTAACCTCCTCAAACTCAACGATTTGATGTATCTCCCCAAATGCTCCCCTTTGAGTATTAGGTTGATTTCCGGGTTTCATCTAATTCTCTCTGAAATTGCCCGTATATTCGTTTTATAATCTTTCTCTCGAATATACGTAGAGCATTTTCATCTTTTTTATTCAATACCCAAGTTTCATCAGCGTATGTTACCACTGGTCTAATTAGGGTTTTGTGAATTTTTAGTTTTGTTGTTCTCATATTTACTGTTAATATTCTATGGTTTATTTCTTCCGTAATTAATCCTTTGTTATTTATTTTCGCTTCTAAATATGTGAAAATAACTTTTTCAAATGTATAATTTCCTATTTAATTTTTTATCGTATTTTCAGCTTGGTTTACTTCCATCTTCATATACTTATTTTTATCTACATTTACCTCAAAACCAGCTAACTTCCCAGCTTCTTCAATAATTGTGAACAACACTTCTTGCAAAGCAGATATGTTTCTGGCAATCAAGGCAATATCATCTGCACATGCGCAGGCTTGTTTAGATTTATATAATACATTGCCTATTAAATTAAATTGCTTCAACACTTTATCCAGGGTCCTAAAAAATACAAAATATGCGTTTCATTTTTCATGAAACTATCTGAAATATAGGAATTTTTAATGAAAATCATTAGCGCCATTTTAGAGAGAATTAAAAGCTTGGAGAGTGCCTTCGTGTAAGGAGTAGGTTTGAGTGGGAGGATTTTCGGTCACACCCTTGAAAGATCATTAAGATTAATACCAAGATGGTATTTAACTAACTTGAGTTAAGGTATTTACAGACATACACACCTTTTTCTAAAAAATACTTTTCGGACTCATCCCCATTATTGTGTGTGTCAAGGTTGGGAGAGGACTGAACAGTTGTGACTTGCAAGGTCACAACGAATGCCAAATTCTCTTAATGATAAGACAGCTATATTTTTTGTTCAGTTTCAGAAGAGAGAGCTACAAAGTTACAAATAAGAAATAGCTCCGAAATGGTTCACTCCACAAAAAAAAAATCCACTTAGACATAAGTTGTGTTTTAATGAGATCTGAATTTTTGTATAGTAAGATTTGGTGTATCTCTTACGGTTCACTAGCTATGCAAAAGTCATCAAGAGTAAATAGGACTACGTGGGCTATATCCAGAACATTCAAAATATAAATTGCATTTGCCATAAAAACACATGGCATTTTAATCAAAATGGTTAGCCATTTTCTAAAAAGTCAAAATGTTTTTAAAATAATCCAATAGTCAAAATCGTCGTATCGCATCCTTGAAAGATATTAAACTTAAATACTGTTAGTTTTTAACTGACTTTTCGTTTTTGAGATATGTTGTTCAAACTGCTTTTTCTGGATTCAGGGAGCCTCGAAAGATATATTTCCGGTGAAACCTCGACATCGCATTCTTGGGTCAAATAGAGTACCTACTTCCTCTACTTACTATACGTAGTAGAGAAAGTAATAAGCTTTAGCAAGAATCGTTTTTAGAAGCTTAAAAATATTTGACAGTGGCTAGAGAAGGGCATGAGTATGTAGCACGTCAGATACTCTAATATGAATCTTTTTTCGTGCTATAACGATATGACATTTTTTACTGCTGCTGTAGATGGTCGGCCACACAGACAGCAAATGGCCCCAGCTGCAAGAAGTACTGGTAGCTCCTTTATTGCAACTGGCCCGGAGCTGCTCCTCGGCTCCAGGGCGTTAATTAAAGCTCCGGGCTGCGGGAGGCTAGAGGTTTTGACAGATTATGAAAACGTCGCCTTTCTGTAATTAGAGGCAAGCCAGCAGCACCTGTTTTTGCTGCACTGCTCTTCTAAATATTGCAACTACTGCTGTGGTTTCTCTCCCACAGTACTCGGCTCGCCGCCGCACAACTGTCATCTGTTGTTAAGCCCTTATTAATTACTTTTTGATCTGTCCTATTCTCGTGTTTTAAATACAATCCTCTCCGTATATGACCAGGGAATGCAGAGTACGGTATGCAAATCACACGTATAATTAAAACATTTGGTACAAAGGAGCTCCAACTACAAGAAAACATCACCATGAATTAACTTCCACACTGTCTGTAGAGTAAATGTGCTGGAACATTCAAAACTAAACAAATGAGCGCCAGCGGAAGTAATTCCTTCTAAAAGGGAAATGCATCTATATTACTGCGTATACCTAGCGACACACCCCTTCACTTGCAGTGATTTAATTAATTATTTTGTTATTTAACGACGCTGTCAATTGCCAGGATCACATCAGCGTCGCCGGTGTGCCGGAATTTCGTCCCGCAGGAGTTCTTTTACATGCCAGTAAATCTACTGACATGGAGCTGTCGTTTTCAAGCACACTTAAAAACCATCGGCCTGGGCCGGGTTTGAACCCGCGACCTTGGGATCAGTAGGCCAGCGTCTAACCAACTGAGCCACCCACACTGACACACTTGCACTGAGTGTCATCGTTCTCGTAACAGAGGTGCTTTATAACAGAGTTGCTTTATGTCCAAAAATATTGTTAAAAGTATTTATAAAGACTATTTAGGAATCGAGGTATTCATATTTGCTCTGGAAATATATATACTCGTCTTAGCGCATTTAACGCTCGTATATTGGCAAAGCACACATACAGGAAGTGACGTAAGAATAGAACTGCGTATGCTGCTGCTAATTCTGTCGCAGATGTATTTTGCCATGTCCTATTTGATTATTAACTTACCGTTTATTGAAGACATTTAATTGGGCTTTTGAATGCATGGTAGGCCTTCCTTATGCACAATGCTTAGTTACATGTATCACCACTTGACACTGCAAATGCCGATTTACTCCTGTTCCTCCTTCCAAATACACGCGGAAAGTACTTGATGCCAAGCGCGGTCCTACTGGTGAAAACTATTTCATGAAGTGTCAACATTCAGCGCATGTTAAAGCATTTCTGTTCTACACGTTATGAAATCACTGAAAAATATATTTGCACTTTCACGTACTCACGTGTATTCCATTGGATACAACACTCATGTAACCAAGATATCTAGCGCCTTTGGATTGAATGCTGTCATGCGCAGTGAACCGTTTAGCTCTGCAGTGTATGGTATACAATATATTCCTTATTCATCCAATTGGCTGTAAAACAGCTGAACAATGTTACCATATGTGCTTTGCAAAAAACAAAGCGCTTAGCGTTGAACTAAATTATTTACTTATCAAAATAAAATACTCATTGCTTAAGCATCTCCTTCCCAAATAAGCGACGCCTCAGTCTAGCTGTTCCTAAATAAAAGATAAAATTATTGAGATTTTGTGCTGATCTTTACAAAGATCTTCAGTCTTCTATGCAAGTTTTGTTCCTTGCCAATAATAGCGTCTCGGAAGTTAAGAAGAAAACAGAAAACGATCATGTTGCCATCATGTGCCTTTAAATCACAGCAATATCTGTCGCCATGACGACACACTATTTCTCTCTCTTTCTTTGCTACTCGAGTGGCTTCTCATGGCTTTATTGCTTTCTCCGTGCAGTAGAAGAACTCAAACAGATAGCGAAGTTAAACAGAAAACGGAAATGTCCTGAGGCCAGGCGCCCGACCCGCCCCTTGCGGAGGACAGACGAATCATACAAGAAAATCGCATAACTAATTGAACTTCTCTCGACTTCCCTCCCTTTACTGAGGTTTGACTTCTTTAATCTAAAGCCTGAGGAGGACGATGAAAGAAATATACTTATGGATTTTGGTGCAAAAAAAAAAAACCACCATGTTTGAAAACACACCTGTGAAGTTTCAATCGCTTAAGGTGGTGATAACATATTTTGGACGTCATTTTTAAAATGCAGCACCGTTTAAATTACTCTCCCTGCTGGTGGACGATGCGTCATTTTTTCAAGTCCCATATATTTTTCGTTGTATCTATTCAAAGCCTATCTTCTCTCGCAGAAGTACAGGTAGAGATCCACAGTGTATTTCATAATGTGGGAATAAAATAAAATGCTTTGGAATGTCATTTGATGTTATAGCATATACATATTATTTAAAATAATAATTAGCATAATAATGTGCTGACTTTTTCAAATTTTGCGCTACAATATATCTTCACTTTCTTTACCCCAAGGAGAGATCTCGCGAAGGGATCTGTCACACACCAAAGCCACGACGTTAATTATTATTCTTGTTGTTCTTCTTCTTCTTCTTCTTCTTCTTCTTCTTATTCTTCTTCTTCATGACTTAGGCTAAATAACCTATTCCGGCGAAGACCTCTGTAGAGTCAATCTTTTACGAAGTTCTAATTCCACATTCACACTTAAATGCCATTTTTATTTGTTCATTGATATTTTACAATTATATCTATTGGCCACCATTTGAAACTTATGTGCTAGCACTTGAAGATCTCTTAATGATTCCGCCATAAGTAGGACATCGTCCACAAATAACAGGGCATTTATTCTACCAATTTTGTCGATTAAAATTCCTCCATTATTTAATAAATATTTCGATTAATTTAGGATATCGTCTATGTAAAAGTTAAATAAAACAGACGATATTAATTACTGAAAACAAATTGTAGCGCCACACGTTTCGCCAACGCCATCCACTCGCCTGATCCTCCGACACTGAAACATGACAAGGAAGTGAAGTGTGACAGGAAATATGTGACATACAATTCGTGGCATTACAGATAGCACATAAACGTTCTCTTCTGACCTAAGAAACCATAAAAAGTACAATATCAGAGTAATGATTCATAGGGAATCAAACGCGGAACCCCCCGACCGCTATCCCCATACAACAAATTAGATGCGTGAAAGAGAGAGAGACAATGGATCTGTCAGGAAAACTTCCAGGAAGAGAAGTGTGTGGTTTCCAGGAGGTTGGTCCTAGGAACTCATCTCCGAACGTAAAAGTTAATGACTTCGCTATAGGTTAATCATGAAACCGAAACTAGAGCTCAGTACAGCACAGACAGTTAATTTCCCAGTTAAGGGCCATTACTTGCTCGCTGCTACCGTTTTATTGTTTTGTACAGTCATACGCAAAACGTTACTTCCCTAAGAACCTCCAAACAAAGAGGTTAACATTTTATCTAATGTTATCTAGTTTTATAGCATGCGATATGGTAAACAAGAGTCGTTTAGTGTTCCCTAGTGCTTTGGAAAAAAATTTACGTTATATTCACATGACTTTCTCTACCCATTTTTCAACAAACTATTCCTGTAGAATCTGATGTTGTACTCGCATGACTTTCTCCACTCTTCTACTAACTATTCTTACAAACTCTTATTCCTTTATGTTCATCATGTTAGTCGAGATAAATATTTGCAGAAATTATTGCTGATTTTCTTGTGGGTACAAGGGGAATATGGGAATACAGGCCTTGAGCGATAGTCAAATGTTTTAAAACTGATCGCTATATAAAAGCTTTGAGATTCCTTTCTCTTTGCACGGCCTGAGATGAAAAACGCCTTCCATTTGAGAAAAGTATTGGAGAAATCACAGAAATAACAAGAAATATCTCCGATATAGTTCACTCAAAAAAGAAAGAAAAAAAAAAAAAAAAGAAAAAAAAAAAAAAGAAAAAAAAGCATTTCGTCATAAATTGTATTTTAACGAGGTCTACATTTTAGTACCCATATAGTAGGAATTGATCTATCTTTTACAGTTTACCAATAATGCAAAAGCCATGAAAAGAAAACAGCATTGCATGGTTTATGGAAAGAAAGTTCAAAATATACATTTTGTCATAAAAATATCTCGAACATATTGCATTCTAATTAAAATCGTTAGAGCCATTTTTGAGAAAATCAGAATTTTCGAAAACTTTTCTACCTAAAGAGTAGTTTACGGTGGATGAATTTTCTTCAAAGTCTTCAAAAATATTAAACTTAAATACCAACTTTGGTTTTAAACTGACTTTTCGTTTTTGAGTTATGTTGTTCACAGACAGAGAGACAAACACACACGCGGGCTCAGATTTTTTTTTCTTCTAAAAATGCTTTTTCTGGATTCAGGGGGCCTCCAAACATGTGTTTCTGATGAAATCTCGACATTGAATTTTTGCGTCGAATACGTTACTTCCTCTAATTACTATACGTAGTAGAGAAAGGAAAATGCCGCGGCGTAGCCAAGTGGTTAGACCATTCGCTTCTTACCAAAGCGGCCGGGTTTGATCCCAGGCAACTGCATGTGGGATTTGTTGTCGACTAAGCGGGTTCTCCGGTTTCCCCCGCCATCTCATTCCACCGGTGCTCCATCTTCATTCCATGCATCATCAGCGGGCGTTAAACACTACAAAAAACACACTATATTTTTCTAAAAAAAAAATTGTATGGGTGTTCAGACAGCCTCGCAGCAAATATTTCTGCTGAAATCCCTGCTATTGAATTTTTGGGCGGAATACACTGCTTCTCCTAGTTACTGTGTATAGAAGGAAGATTAATAAATTCTATGAAGTATATTAAGAATTAAACGAAATGCTGCAAGTATATTGTGATTCGGGCCGTCAGCCACCCTTCAAAGGAAGCTCGGTGTTAGTAATCTCGCACCATTCCTTGTAAACACGCTGCCGACGACAATAGAGCTGTCAGAACAAAATGCCCAATTGCATGCAGTTCTGGAAGTTATTCACGTGTTTGTTTACAAGACGTTTCGAGGAAAATGTGTATTTGCAGGCAAATCGCCGCTACACTATTCTTGACTATATAAGTGAGTCAGTCAGTGTTGAGAGTAGACAGTATTTAATGAGTGTAGCGTCGGAGCCAGTTGTTTGTGAGAGAGGGAGAGTATTACAACTGTGAGCATTATTTGTGTCAAGGTTAATATAGAACAGAACAGCTGTAAGTTGCAAAGTCATGACGAATAAGTAAAATGGGTTAACGATAAAACAGAGAACTGTATTTTGTGTTTCATTTTGAGAAGGGGAAATAAACTAACATTAAAAGTAATCGGACTATTTATCTGTCACAATATTCATGGAAATACATAGAGGCTGTTTCCTTTTTTTTTTTTCCCCCTACTGGAGTGACTTTGTCAAATAATATATGCGTCATGCAGTAATGTGAGTATATATGAGTGAGATATTCTTACTGGATGATATTCTTATTGGATACTGAACATTCTAGAATCACGTACTTCTTGTATGTGACATTTTGTTACAGTAGCTCTGTCTCCTGCTACTTCTTTTGGCTTTATTTCTTTTCCGTGTTGGCTTTGTCTGCATCTGTCAGGTAGCAGGTGTTCCGACAGATACTTTCTGTCCAGAACTGCATCTTGACCTCTGTAGAGTATCGTTTTTGTACTTTAGGGACCAATGCTATGAGGCAGGGGCTAAAGCCCAACCTTATCGAGTGGTTGGCGTGAAGTAGAGTCTGTGAGATTTAATTTGTCAGGTCCAAAAAAGACAAGCTCTTGTCTCTCAATATGGTGATGGGTATTTGCAAAGTGCAAATATCGCCAAACTGCAAGAAACTATAATTAGGGTTTAACAAAAGATTTACAGCATCAGGTTAATGAAGCCTCTTAATGCGTGAACGAATAACAGGGGATATCTCCGAAATGGCTCAGTCTACCAAAAAAATTATTGAGACATAAATTGTGTGTTTTAATGAGATCTACAGTTATTGTAAATTAAAAATTTGTCTATCTCTTATGGTTTACGAGTTATTCAAAAGTCATCCAGAGTAAACAGGACTATATAGGCTATAGCCAGAAAATTCAAAATATGCATTTCACTTCTCATACAAATATCTTAAACATGTGACATTTTAATCAAAATCGTTAACCATTTCAAAGAAAATCAAAATTTTCCAGTAAAGGGTAGATTTGGGTGGAGTTATTTTCTTCAAAATCTTCATGTCACATCCTTGAAAGACATTAAACTTAAATACCAAATTTGACTTTTAACCGATTTTTCGTTTTTGAGATATGCTGTCAACAGACTTAGACACACACACACACACACGCACGCACGCACGCACGCACACGCACACGCACGCACGCACTTGGACCTTACTCTGAAAATGCTTTTTTTGGATTCAGAGAGTTCCGGTGAAACCTCGACATCCAATTATTGGGTGGAATACAATACTTAGCAGTAGAGAAAGTAAAAATGGAGACAGATAATTTACCTGGTATGTACTTCTTATAACCGTTATATATATTAAATTTTATACTGGAATATACTGGTTTTGAGCTTCCCTTGATAAATTCTTATGTTACATGGGACAATGCACAAAACCAGTAGTTTATAGCCAAACGCTCTGCCTCCCTCCCCTCCCCCCCCCCCCCCCCCCGCCAAAGAAAAAATTACTCACAAAGCAGTAAGCCGTTTGTTTTAATTGGTAATTGCGTTCCTCTTAGTATTTGGTGTTCTGCATAGAAAAATTGGAAATCATTCGCTGTCGCTGTCAAAATTCATTACATCCAAAATCCATCAACCGTTACTTTTCTGGTTAAATAGAATCAAATTCCCTTCGATGCTCCAATTTTACGTTTGGTATTCGCTGTGTGTTGTCGAGTTGTACACCTAGCTTAACAGCACATACCGTTGGCGGACAGAGAGAGAGAGAGAGAGGTGGAGAGAGGTGGAGAGGGAGAGAGAGAGCCTGTTATATTGGTAGCAAATACAGTACTAAATTAGCTCTGAAACCGAAATTAAATTTTCACAAGCGTAGGTCCTCCACAAGCACACTCGCGCGGACGCTTTTCAACTATTGAACAATTCTAGAGATATTATTTATAAAACCGCATGACCAGGTGTGCTGTGGCATTGGTTAACCACAATGCTCTAAATCAGGAGAGCACAGCACACTCTGATCCCAAAAGACCGCTAAAGTCCAAAATGTGAGCCAAGAGTTCGTTTCAAAGGTATAGTGAACGAAACGCTAATGGCAATTTCTATCCTGGCGTTTGGCTATTTTGCTGTTTATACAGGGCGATCCATATAAAACTGAATTAAATATCATATACATTTCACATTTACGTCTTTGACGACTTCCTGCACTTATTTAGGAATTATAACCCTTCTTCACTCTTCTTTATCTTCCCAGGGTTCATCTTCTAATCTCCCTGGTTTCATTTTTTTAACTATTCCCTGCTTCATTGTTAATTTGGGTCTTCCCCTCTTCCTACATGCCCCTGGAGTACTTTCATGTATCTTCTTCGGCAGTCTGTCCCTCATCCTTCCTTTTCATGTGGCATAAAATATGTTTATCGTCCTTTAACTAGGTACGTCATACCGAACAAGTAATGAATGAAATATGCAGAACCAAAGTTCAAATGTCCGGGGTCCATAAAGCTAAAAGTTACTGTCCACCTTCTCGAGTGCAGATCTAAAATGATCCTGGAACTTAAAAATGACCGCAGATTATGAAATTGAGGATTTTTATTATTATCATGCATCTGTGTAGAAAAATTGGGTTTCCTAGACTTTATACTTTTTAACATACTATCTGGTCCATACGCACTAAGTTTTGTGCTATGGCCCTAGTATTTTCTAGTATATGTTCTATTTATGTGAATTCAACTTTAGTCTTTGATTTCAAAATCTGAAAATTTATATAACTTTAAAAAATTAAATACTGTAATAAAACAGGCAAAATATTATCAATGTCCATCAAAGCAAAGATATTCATTACTTTAAAAATCTTTTTCTTCCTGCCCGATATTGGTGAATTTTTTTGGGCAATTAGTTTATAAAATAATAAAACTATAGTGATATTTTAGCTTTTGATATGAATGTAATATTTTGGATATTAAGGCATTTTCTCACTGTGAATAAACTGAATATTTAATTCTCTCAAAATTAGTGCTAGCTATAACAAACAATTTTAAGTGTACAAAGTATTCATTTAATGCCTATAAAAATATAAAAATTCAAATTTGAGTCCCAGGTTCCCTTAAGGTAAGTTTACCGGAAAGGGGCTTTTCTAGGATTTTTTCTTCTCCTGAGAAAATATTTTCGAGTAACGTTTAAGTCCTGTGAACGCCGAGCTTATTTGAAAATCATTCCACACAGTTTTATAAAAAGGTCCGAGTCTTTCTGTGTTTTGGCGTCCGTGTAGCATGATAAAGAAACTTAAGGTCAAAAATCCTAAACTTGGTTTTAAATACAGTATATTTTAAGGATAGAACAAGAAAATTTACACCAAACATTCTCCTCCCCGAATTACCAGTTAGATATACGGAAGGGTTTTTGTATTTTTTTTTTTAATTTTTATTTTCTTAGAAATTGATCCACGATTGTGTTCATACTATTCTATATTTGAAAATGGATTTATGGCTATATTCTCAGGTATTAATTGTTATTCGTTTAAATTCTCCAACGCTTGCAAATTGCTGTGTAATGGCTCTGTAATCTCATCTTTTTGGATGGATAGCAGAAAGAAAACGAATAACGTTAGCTCATTTCAGAAAAATATATAAGTATTTGAAAATCCAATTCAATGACGAGAAATATCTCAGAAGCAAAAAAAAAAAATCTAATTTGATCAAAATCGCTAATCCTTTTTGAGAAAATCAATCCATGTAAAGGATCGTTTTAAAAATCAGGTTTCAAAATTTTCGTGCCACATCCTTGTAAGAAAAAAAATGTAATACCAAACGTGGAATGTAATCAGCTTTTCGTTTTTGAACTATGCTGTTCATACAGCACGCGCACGCAGACACTCACACAAACTTTTTTCTGAAAGTTCCCATTCAGATTCAGCGAGTCTCAAAGTATATACTTCGGGTGAAATATATGAGTAGAGACATACTTCGTTAATAAATTGAGGGGTGAAGCATATAAGGCTGTAAATTATAGAAATAAAATAACCATACCGCCACGTGACCCGATTAATCCCCAGAAGTCTTTTATCTTCCAGGTTTGCAGTACTTTTGTTAATTAATGCAACCTAACGCTGCAAACAGCAGTCGAGCCAACTGTAACTAAACTCAAATAGGAGTTCTATTTTCTTACGTCCGTAACTCACTTTACCTACGCCCATAAATACCAGTTAGGATTCAGTTTACGCAGGCCAATAACTCCGCATTATTGAATTCTCCGCTCGGCTACCAGAGGATCAGGCAATGACAGCATTTATTGTTGTTTATCATTATTAATTTCCAACAGACCCCTAAAGGGCAACAGAATTCCTGGAGTTGATATTTCAGACGCAATTCTCGGGTCCCTGAATTTCTTTTATCTCCACTATGTTCCGAACCAACTTGAGAAAATTAAACTTACCGACAAAGCTACGGGAGCCAGGGGCTGCCTCTCCTGCACGTAATTAAATAAGACCTCCTCCCCAACCCTTGCCGGGGGTGCCTGTGACAACAGCTCAACATAAGGAAAGAGTCCAAATCGATTACCGCAAACAAGAAAGGTGCTTTGAAAAACGCCGCCTCTGGGAGTATCGATGAAAACCTTCACCTTCCGATTGGATCGATTGGAGACAGTGTTGCCAACTTAGCCTTTTTATGGCTAGATCTGGCCTTTTTGAGAACCTATCTAGCTATAAATTTTCCAAAAAGCTACAAGTAGTTTTCCTGGCCTTTTTTCTAAGCTTCATTAGCCTGTTCTAGCCTTTTTTCATTTTTTACTTATCTAGCTGTACCTTTAAAATAATACATAATTTAATCTCGATACTGTAGCTATTGCACGTAATGATATAGCCCTTTTGGTGAATTCCCGAATTTTTTTAATCTGGGAGTGTGGATTCCACCAAGTTGTTAGATTCTTTGGCACTTTTTAGAAAAAGGTCCGTGTGTGTATCTCGAGCCTGTGGACAACATAACTCAAAAACGAAAAGTTGGTTAAAAACCAAAGTTGCTATTTAAGTTTAATGTCTTTTAAGGATGCGACACGAAGATTTTGAAGAAAATTGTTCCACCCGAAACTACCCTTTACATGGAAAATTTTGAGTTTCTTGAAAAAAGCTCTAACGATGTTGATTAAAATGCCATAGGTTTGAAATATCTATGACAAATGAAATGTATATTTTGAATTTTCTGACTATAACCTCTGTACTCCTATTTACTCTGGATGACGTTTGCATAACTGGTAAACCGTTAGAGATAGACCAAATCTTACTATGAAGAACTTAGCTCTTTCTAAAATAGAGAATTTATGTCTGAATAATTTTTTTATAGGGTGAACCATTTCGGAGATATGCTTCGTTATTTGTATTTCTGTCAAATGGAACATCGTTATTCAATTTGTTATATTAACCCTGCAAAGAGAACGGAATTTCAACGCTTTAAAACATTTGACTATCACACAAAGCCTACTGTATTCCCATATTCTCCTTGTACCTACAAGGAAATAACCAATAAGGTAACTTCTGCAAATGTTTATCTCAACTAACACGAAGAAGATATAGGAATAAGAGTTTGTAAGAATGGTTAGTACACAAGTAGAGTCATGTGAGTGCAACACATCAGATTTTTCATGATAAGTCCCAGACGAAATATTGAAGCTTGTTGGCACAAATCCTGCATACATGCAAGAGCTTAAGGGAAATCCCAGCTGCAGCAGTAGAAATGAGGCAGAGTGGGATGACGAAGACCACGTTTATTTTTGCTAGGTGATCCATGCGTATTTTTTTTTAATAATGTAGTTTTCTAATGTTTATGTAGGTACTAAAATATAATCTAGCCTTTTCTAGCCTTTTTGGCACGCCGATTTAGCTTGTTTTATTGAATTAGAGTTGGCAACACTAATTGGAGAACTTTGATTTTTTTATCCATTTTCTTGTGACTCAATAAGGGTGCATCTTTGGGAGATTACTAACACTGGTGAGGATAGATGGCACATATACTGCACAATCTCAATATTACATGGTGCACACTACGCTGATATGACCATGTGTAGTTCATGTCAACAATTTCTAACTTAAGGGAAGTTTACTAAAAACTTAAATCGGTAAGTTTGCTGTATCTAACCTAACAACTTTTGTCAAACAACAAAGCAAAGGCACAGACACAATTTGGTGTTTCAAAACTATAAATATCGATAAAAATTCGTACTAAGAACACTTTCACAGTTATAAAACACTGGAATATTGTAAATACGGTTCTAATGTGCACCAAAAAACGTAAAATGTATGATTATTTAAGCCAAATACGCAGAACTAAAAGCCAAAGAGAAACACTTAATCCATGACCCTCTATAATATTAACGAGAAAGGTCAGGAATACCAATCCTCGTTGTCGTTTCTTATTACCATGATATATCTACGATCGATTGCAACTGTGAAAGTGAACGGGTGTAGAAATCTAGTAACACAAAAGTTGTTCCATAGTTTCTTTCAGATGAATAAATTGGAATGTTGAAAGCAGGATACTGAATCAGAAAACACATACATATGTAGATCATAGTACTAGACATCTGAAAAATAGTCCTTTGGGCTCTTTTGGACAAAATCTCAGTAATGGGTTGCATTTAGTACTTTACTTGATTTATAAAAATAGATATACCTTACGAGGGTTGGAATAATTTTTATTTTAAACCTTGTCAAGAGTTTCATTGCATTGATTTTTGTAAGTGGGGGAAGTAGGCTAGGCAGAATGACAAGTGACAACATATATGTATGTACAATGAAACCACGAAATTTGTGCTATAGCTAGGATTTGCAGCGGTTTCCATGGGAACCGCAGTGAAACCGACTCTGGGTGCGTGGCTGCCGGAACCAAAAATAGGACCATTTAATTAATATCAACACATCCGGCGTCGCTCTACCGAAGCGGATATAAAATTGACATCGAAAACCCATCAGCGGCGCTGGTTGAAAAAAAATTGGTTTGTTAGCAAATGTAATAATTACATTGTGCTACCGAAAAGCGCACACTTCGATCATCGGATAACATTTCTGCAAAGAAATGGGAACACTGGCATGCATAAAATATTACATCGTTTGCTAGGGAAACGTCTGCTTATTTTTCACTTTCGTTAGCAATGTAAAATAAATTTAAATCCCGTTTTTCCAGAGTGCACTTTGCATTACGAGTGACAAATGGAGAATCGCAATAGCTTGTATAATGATAGTGAATCAAATATTAACAGCGACGCAGCAGAAATGCCCCCGAAGTACGCAACAGCGAAATCACATATACGAGTATACCATATCGATACTCTACCTGAAAACATGTTTGCTTCAAATATTATTAAAGGAGACGTGGTAATGAATCTTTAATGTGACTTTTATCCCGGATATTCCAGTACGGAGTATGCGGACTGATCTAATGAATACTCTAATAGTGTTGATATTTCCCTCCATTTAAGGTAACTCTTGGATCTGAAAGAAGACTGGATGGAAGGAATTGCACCTGATAAAATGTAACCACTGTGTGGTTCACAGATGGATCCCGTATAGGGACAAAATCAGCCGCAGGCATCTCCAAGGGCAAACATATGCATAAGCCTTAGCAAGTATTTTCTTAGAAAACAGCTCAAGATAGCAGACTTGACAAAGAGTGTCATAACAAAAGAATTCTCATCCTCACAGATAACCGAGTAGGATGGCTCAGGCGGTAGCGTCTGTAGCCTATATTCGGGAAGTCGTGGGTTCCACCTTCCTCACCCATAGGTTTTCCCGGGGATTTATCCGAGTCGCTAGACTGGGAAGGACAACTACATCAACCCAAATTTCGTCCCTCTGCTTTACTTCACGTGCATTTCAATCCGATCTTTTAGACTCAGAAATATTGGTAATGAGTGAGTTTGGCGCTGCTGTGTGGGAACTTCGCGAACTGTAACTGCTGTTCGCGACGAAGTGGTGGCGTTGAGTCGCCTGACCTGCTAAGGGGGCGGATGTCGAAACTCAGTGGCTGGCGGCTGCTTGGCGAACCCTGGGTGTCAGGTGAAGAATCTCTAGCACACGTTAAGGACCCTCACGCTAGCTCATGTCCTGAATGTGCATAGTGTGCAATCAAAACACTAACCTCCTTTTGGTTCCGTAATTTTTCCCTTGAAATTATAAAGTGCACTAATCTGAATTAAATATCTCGGCACAACAGTTCAACAAAATGGTGTCAATAAAAGTTGCTTTGTTTATTGTGGGAACCAGAATATCAAATAATTATGTTCTTGGTTCTATTCTAAAATTCTCAAATGGTACACGTATAAAGGACCATGAAGTGGCAGTAACAGTTCGTAAAGCTCCTTGCTCAATAAGATTTAGAAGGTAATTTGACAAATAACACGTTCATTCTTTTTCTTGTCGCTATTTCTCTTCTAAAACTCAAGCACATAAACACATTTCTGTTTTATCGTTAATACAATTTACAATTCGTCGTTGTGCCCATTGGAGTTGCTCTTCCTATCGCTGGTCTGTCCTATAGTAACCCTGGCACATACTACACGGTCTTTTTACGCTCTCCATTGTCGTCGGGTCACGTATTTACACGACCGCCCAGCGTGTGTGGGGTAGATTGAGCTTTAGTGTCTATGGCAGCTGCCGACCGGCGTCACAAAATTTATTCGATTATGTCTATTTATTTTCAAGTCATTTACCAGCAGCACCTATAGGTGAGTTAGAGTAATACCGAATAATTTTGAGGCATGATTCAGGAGTTATGAAGTATTTAGCAGGGACGTGTGTCTAAACGTCTTGTTGTCAAGCTAGAGGGCATTAAAAGCTTTTATACGCCGCGTCGGGTTAGGTCGAATTCCGCCGAACAGATCGCTATGCATATTTACTAAAATAGGTACTTTAGGAGAGTTCTGTTATAAGAATAGTCGCGTATCTTAAATTTTAAAAAATACAATACAAAGCCTTGTTTTAAATATTGATTTAATTATATGATCCTAAATCCATGTGCTCTGAAGCAGGTCAAACCTTTTAACCGATCTGCAATACATGTTATTGTTAATAAGCATATGCAAATACTGCCATTAATGGCCAAAGTTTTTCCACTATTAAAAGACTTCATAGTTAAAATAAAAACGAAACAAGAATTGTATAAGTGTATATAAACAATGTTCAAAATGCCAACGTTGGATTTCGGGGCACAATTGATAGCATCATAGTAAAGGTTGCCGAGCTCTTTCAAAAATACACAGCATATCACTAATAGTTATAAAGATTGTACGCCTCTTCACTATTAACTGACGTCTAGTACACAAGACCTTGTGACCTTTTCGTATTTCCCCAAGCAACACCATAAACGTAATGCATCTCTGCTAGTTTGGCGTAGCTAAGTGAAGTGGAACAGTTGTATAATATGCTGAAAAACTGAGTCCTTCAAGTAAACGGAGCAATTTAGTTATACTGATAGCTCAGACTGATAACCGGAACCACAAAGTTATAAAGGGTGTGCAATATGCGACGGAATCCTTTGCCATTTAATCAACAAACGGAGGTTTTAGGTTAATGGTAACATAAACAATGTTAAAAACAGAATACAAACGATATTCCAAAATGCAAAGAAAACAGAACATAAGCTATATTCCAATGCCGTAGGAGGAACAAGGATCTGTGTGAACCCCATAATCTACTCACAGACTAATAGTAAATAGATATCCTTGTATTAGTACTGAAGATAAAGCTGTAATATTAAAGCCTGGCTCACTATCTGTATTCTCCCTTGAAATTCCTGTTTAAAGTGAGTTGTATGAACAGCTATGTGCAAGTGAAGTCTCTTACAATAGCTAGGTTTGAATTTATAACTGAGTTGGCACAAACGCATTGGTACAGAACACTGCACTAATGAAAGAGCTGAACTAGGACATCACATGACTGCGTCTCAGATATTGTAAGGTCAAAGGTTTTCCATTGACAATGAACCCCGGGCTACACAACTGGTGATAGTGACCAGCTGTTGGTCACCATCGTGGTGTGATTCAGCAGATGTATAATATTGCTTTTGGATAACATCACTTTAGTTACATTTTCAGGGTTTAATTTGCTATGTAAACGTTGACAAATGCCCTTATTTCGTAATCAAACACAGTTAAGTATCTACAATGATTTATTATCAAAAAATAAATATATGAGTTAAGGAAATTCAGTTTTATTTCGAATTTTTAGTGGACCAGTAACATTGTTCTATTACAAATTACCGCGTTTATCTTGAATACCGCGACTGGCGGCCACCGGATATGATTCGTAACAGATATCGGCTTGAGTGACCTCACTCTGCGTTACACTTCCTTACAGCTCTACGGGGAATAATGGCATTTACAGCTCTGTCACGCTTTGTTTGATATGGTGTAACATGTCTGTTCATTGCGTTTACCATAGCGTATTCTGCAGAAGAAAGTGTGATTATTGTGTTAAATGTTGTTCAACCGGATGTATATCTTCTTAACTGTGAATAGAGCACAGGGATCATCTGCCTGTCTATTGGTATTAGTTCGGCGTATTCCAACGATGTGCCACGAAAATTTTCAAGAAAATTCTCCCACTTCCAAAAATTTGAATTCCATATACCAAATGAGTCAGCAGCCCCTTATTTTCCACTTTTATGCAGTCCACATTTTTCATACTAACATGAAAACAGTAGCCCATATATACCTTCTATCCAAGTTCATGTTTAACATCTACACGTTAAAAGGAATGTTTATTTCTGAAGTCCTAGGTAGCTCAGCTGAAACGAACACACGATTTGTAAGTAATCTGTGTACTGTAGAGGTATTTCGAATCCCTACATGACGTTTTTAACGTGAACGATTACTGTGTTTAAAGTTAATTCAATTCGTAATTGTTTTATCATCCCTACCTATATACATGATGAGCTGGTTGTGAATTGGCTCTTACTTCTCATTAATCAAAAGCACATGTACTACTCGTTTGTCAATTACATCGTGAAGAATTGGAAAAAAAAAATTCCGTCGACAACAAACGCGTGAAGAATGGAGTTGGCACATGATGCTAGTCCAATGGAACAAAAGTTATTATACCTATTCAATTATAAAATGCAGACAACCAAAAACGATTTAAGTTATAATGTCCTAAACCTTCAGGGACTTTATTGTGAATGCGGTTTACAAGCTTTGGCGAGCATAAACAAAAATGAGTGTACAACGACGAGAGGCGAACACGGTATCCTGGCTTTAATACACAGGACACAGTCATAATTTCATTCTATTCAGCTATTTGGACGCTTGCCTGAAAGCGCATTCCGAGGCAACAGTAGAACTTCTATGCCAGGCACTATGTCATGTATACTTCTACCTTGAAGTATACCATATATAAATAAGTTTTTTTTTAATGTTAGCTTATAGAGAAAATGGTTAGAGAAGGTTATTTAAAAGTAAAACCTCAGAATTTTAATATACGATTGGTGCGTTTGAAGAAAGTTGATAATCACCTGCAATAAAATGAACTGATAAAAAGCCTGTTTTATGATCATTATGGGCCGATAAGTTTTATAAATCAAATCTTATACAATTGCCTTTGTGGATAAACATTTCGCTCCTGACCTACCTTAATGACTAATAACTTTTCATGAAACAATGTTTTTGTAATAGTATTCAAAAAGAATACAGAGAAAAATGGAGTCATAACAATTTTATTCACTTCGAAAACTCATTCACTACTGAAGTCCATCTATTTTTCCTTCTTTTCTACTTTCCTCTTCATTATATGAATCATTTATCTTCATATCATCATTTGGCATCCTCTTCTGCCTCGAACCTTGTCTTAATTCATCATTCCTTACAGCGAATCTTTAGTAAGTAGTTTCTTCCCATTTAATGTCCCAACCAATTTGTTTTCCGCTTCTTGATGTGCCTCAGTATCCTTTCTTCAGCCTCTCTTTCTAAAATAGTTTTATTATTCATTAATGCATAGTGTTACCATTTTGACAACAAAGATATTTAGTCAAAGTTTTAGAATATTTTAATTAAGTGGCTTTTTGTTATCTCCATTCATATTGCAATTTAGCAATAAAATGAAGCTATTCGTAGCTATTTACATAGTAAACATATCAATTAATCCCAGTGTTATTGTAGTTTCTTTTTCTTACCTTTTTTTTCAAAAATCAAAATTCAAGCAATTTTAGTCTAATGCAACCCTGTCAGCATTCACCGGTACCATCTCACTGATTATTTTGCGTGGGCCCTCCCCATCCTTTACTACAGCCACATTTTATTACAGTCACGAAAGTGGTTAAACCCTAAAAGGGCGGACACACGTATGACATAATTTGCGGCTGCTCTCAGCCTGCCAACACTTTGATGATTATATAAAAAATTATTTTGTCGTTTAACAATGCTGTCAATTGCCAGGATCACACTAGTGTCGCCGTTGTGCCGCAATTTTGTCCCACGGCAGTTGTTTTTCATGCCAGTAAATCTATTGACATGGAGCTGTCGTTTTAAACGCACTTAAAAGCCATCGGTCTGGGCCGGATTTGAGCCCGCGACCTTGGGATCGGCACGCCAGCGTCTAATCAACTGAGATTGATTGCGGTGATGGTGGCGGCGGCGGTGACGGTATTTAAGTTTAATATCTTTTAAGGATGCGACACGAAGATTTCGGAAAAAAAAAAAAATCCTCCACCGTAAACTATCCTTTACATGGAAAATTTTTTACTACTTTTTTGATTTTCTGATTTCCTGTCTTAGGCTTGGTACCACTTTAGGAATAAAAATTAAAAATTTGATAACTTCACTTCATCATCTCATTCAACATGCTGTATTACCAGGAATATAATTTTTTCAATACGTTGTTTACTTTAGTATTACGTAATTGAGGGAAATATAGACACTTTTATACAGTTCTTAATGGTAATGTAAAATGTAAACTGTCATTATTAAAGATGAGACAATTTCTTCGTAGCCAATATATTAGCGTAATGTCAACGCGCACATTTGAACATTACGTCCTTGGGAGGGGGTTCTCTATAATGTTCTGTGAACCTGGAACCTGCTCTTGTTGACCTCTGACCGGGTGCAAAGTTCAGAGTTAGCTACAGTGTATGATTTATGAAAAGCCAACCTTGCATCATTCAAGGAATTGTTTCATTCTAGTCATAATGGAGATTATAGAAGTTGCCGGACTACAGTGATTTTGAGTATATACCAGGCAAGCTACTAACTACTCAAAATTCTGTCAGTCGTAAGCAAGAAAGGAAAGTTCATAATTAGTGTAATGTCCGATGCTGTTTGCGATAATCCTCCTTACGCATTCAAACCTGCCGCCAAATAAAGAACCCGATTATGTACTCGGTGTGCTAACTTATAAATCGCCTCGAACCACAATACCCTCTAGCCAGAAGTTCTAGTCGAACGACTTGCCCCGTCCGGGTGTCGTTACCGCAGTACCTAGCCGCTTTGCGGCTTAACCTGCGAGATATAGTTGGTGAGATGTTCTTCAGGAAAATGATCAGGGATTTCTTTCTTTTTCCCCCAAGTGGAGGAAAAATCCATTTATGGAGCCCCACTATGCTGGAATGGCCCATGACGCAAACAAGACCGAGACGGGCTGGCCCCGTAGCTCAGTCATTAGAGCACCTGCTTACTGTGCAAGGAGTCCCGAGTTCGATTCCAGGCTGGGGGATGGGAATATTTTTCTGGCCAAGACCATTCGCAATCTTCTCTATATATAAATGGGCCAAAATAAGGGGGATAGGTCCACGGGAGGAATAAGCCGGTCAGTCGGCTGGCCAAGCTGATTCTCCCCGATGGTGTGAGCCAGCACTTACATTTTGAGGGAAGATCTTGGTTTTTAATTAGACTTGTTTTGGTTACGGGTGAATGTTGCTATTCCCCTAAAAACAGTCATTTCAAATTGACTTTCGGTGACGTCTATGCTCTGCAATCCGGTGGTTCCGGGTATGTATCTCGTAGTCTGACTAGTTTCATGGATGTTTCTCTGATTTCTCTAATTATAGTGGTAAATACTGAATTAGCTATTTCATATAATGACCCAAAGTTACACCTTAAATATAAAAAAGTAGCAAAATTGAAAATATATGGTAATCTATCCATACTAATGAAATCAGGTCGACTAGTGCCATCTGTCCGGTAGTTTAGAAGCAGGTCTGTGTCTGTCGTGGCTGACGTCTACTGGCCAAGAAGTAGAGATAGTCACTAAGGCCCCTGTGTACACGTGATTTAGCAAGGTGGTACAGGGATGAGACCTAGAACGCTAACTGTCCACCACATAGCGAACCACGAGGTACTGTATTTGTCTCAAGAGTTTAGGCCTTGTGGTTGGTACAAGCGAACCTGAGATATCGCGCTGATGTTTTTCCTCGCGCGGTGACGTTTTACAGCCTCTTTCAAAAGCAACTTATCCGTTCTTTCCCTGTTCAATAAATATTACACGAAAGAGCATGACTAATACATTATATTACCGCATAAAACAAAGCAATTATGATCATACTTTCAGTAATATTAGTGATGAATTATGTTTATTGGAGAACCACACGATACAACATTGTAGCAACACTGACACTGCTTACAGTTCAACGACAAAGACATTCTTCTGATTTAACTATAGTATCTCCATACGATCAGATTCTTTAACCTTTGTACCCTGATTCTTCCAGAATCACATACGAGCAATCTGTATGGGATCATTTATGTCACGCTGTGACACTTGTTTTCAGAGTCAATGACATCATAAACCTCGTCCTCACTTTCAATATAATTACTTTCTGTATCACTCTCGGTAAATTCGAAGAGGTATACTTCTGCACAGACCGTTATACAAATATAGGCATCAGACTAATTCTGTAATAAAAGTAATTTTTCGAATGCTTATTTCGATCAGCAATAAGTAGATAAAATAAGAAGAGGTTGTAACAACAGATTGTGTAAAGTTGGCTGAGAATCTTGTGCAAATATAGCATATCAGACTTTTGAAGTCCTGCTGTTTACAGACAGACAAACAGAGGTGACCGGAGAGAATGAAGGTTGGTAATATTAGTCACGTGTGTTTATGTTGTACACGATAGGAGCTCTGATCATTAGGCGTTACTATTTTGTTACCAACAGGCCGTGTTTGATTAGTGTCTCATCGTTAAGTTAAATCGATAATCAGTTGTTACGGCGCGGTTGATTTTAAATGGCATAACGCTCAATGGAATAGACCATGAAAATCCCTACATTCGCAAACAAATCCTCTTTTAAGCCTACTTTATGTGTTTAATAATCTAGATGGCTTTCCTCGTAGAGAGAAGCTGCGTGGTAGTCAATTTTTCTTAGCCCTTTGGAATGAAATGGTGTTATGCAGATTTCTTAGCCAAAATAACTTCGGCAAAATTCGGATTGAATAACATTTATTTCGTCTGCCGCTTGCCTATGGCACAAAGTATTGTATCCCCTCAAAATAATTGATATCCACATCTCAGGGTAAATACGCGTCTTGAGGTCTTAAACCCTACCCAAATAAAAGGTAGTGAGAAAGCTATACGTCTGTGTATAAAGAATATAATTGAAAACCAAAAGCTGAAATACAAATCAACTTATTTAATTGCAGATTTTTTTCAACTTATGAGATTTTTAAGCCTGTGTTAGTCACGCGCCCTGGTAGAACACCCTTTGTCGCATGGGGCCTGGTAGGCCCGCGCTATATTTTTGTGTTTATATGCTTGAATTCATTTCTTTAAGTTTAATTTTTTCTTCACTCCTAATCTTAGCTTCATGTAGCTTAAATATACATGGTATACATTCTAATCTGCACTAAAATACATGAAAATATAATAAATTGTGATGTTCAGATATACAAGTTGTAATCTGAAATAATAATAGTAATATAATAACAATAACAATAATAATAATAATAATAATAATAATAAAAAGAAGATGTGGTGGTGGTGGTGGTGGTGGCGGCGGCGGCGGCGGCGGCGGCGGTGGTGGTGGTGGTGGTGGTGGTGGTGGTGGTGGTGGTGGTGGTGGTGATAAGCCTATGAGGTCACCTATAACATATTATTACATCGCTTGGTTTCGTCCTCTTCTTCGTGATCAGTTTCTGAATCTAAAGGTCTCGTTTTCAGTTTATCTTCAGAATTGGAATCATGTGATTCATACACATGGTCATAAATGTGTAAGTCATCAGCATCACAAGGTAGAATTTCACTTCTTGGGATTTTGTGGATGACATTCCTGTTTTGTGAGAAGTGGTAACACACAGCTTGCAATGGCAAATCAATATTGCACAACTAACGAAACAAATGTTATTAGTATGTAGCGAGAGAAGGCGCGCATGTTCTTGTTGACTGTGCAACTTGTGCCTCCCATTAATCATAAAGAAATATACAGATAAGGATTATAGAACAAGAACTAGTCCCCTACTTTGTTGCCTGTCAATGACAATTACGTCTGTTCTTTCATAAAAAATAAGCTTAGAAAATATGTCAATATAAGCATCACCATTTCGAAACCATCGCAATGCATACGTTTCAATAAATCATAATTAACTATTCCTGGATATAAAAATCCTCTTACTAATATTTCCAAAAGCTATTATATATCTTCTAAACTTAAGCGAACAAGGAAAAATATACGTATGCCACCACGTAATACGTATAATTACTAATACCTTATAGTATGACTATATACCTATATACCTTATGACTGTCACTTGAATTTTCTTCATTAATAACACATTGAACTTTAATAAATCGAACACGAAGGGTTTTGGGACACATGCTTACATAACCTTCTTTGCTTGTGTCAGTGTAACGATTACCCCCGCAAACTTCGTAAAAGTATTTATGAATCATCTTGTATGTGTATATATAATCATCTCGCTTGGTTGAAACACCCCCCACTTACATACATAAAAGTTCTGTAAAGTTTTACCTTTTTATTTGTTTGCTTTTTTCAGGTAATCTTGTAACCGCATTCTTGGTATGATATTAACCTAACACTCCCATACCCTTACAAATACAAAAATTAACTCGAACAATAAACCACTGCGTAATTTCAAGCCCTTTGCCACGTCTAAAATAATCAATAGATTTTTTTCAAACTTAAAGTCATAAAACTTCAAATTTTTCAGACTTTCAGTAGCAATTTTATGGTCACAGACGAATAGTGATAGAAATATCTTTTTGCTTCGAGCAAGAAGAGTGGGAATCGATTTTGAGCTGGTATTGCCATCAGTGAAATGAAAGCCTGTTAGACAGAATAGCGAAACTAGCACGAAATTGTGTTAATGAGGCAGCCAACTGTACAAAACAAATAGCAGCTAATGTAATTTTCTGTTTGTATTGGTGGCTCAGAAATAAAATCAATCCATTTACAACACAGCTCGAATAATTAAAATGCTAAAGTGGGTGAAAGCTGGAGGTTAAATCGCTATTTATACAGTGTTGACGTTAAAGTTTAATGGAATTACTGATTACATAAGAGGTAGCTGTTTGCCGAGTCGAAATGTGAAGAATTGCTACAAAGTGATTTCTAATTTTCTATGTAGGTATCGTATGAATTACTATAAAAAGGGAACGTACACAAATAAAAAAGGATTTTTCTCCCCACTCCCAAGGATTTAGAGTGTCTATGTTTGCTTAAAAGAACTACAATAATTATTAAACAACGAATTGAATAATTATGTCATTTATTTTTGACCGATCAAAATTGCCATATAGGACAATGATAATCTGTAGGCTGTAAGTGTAGATATTTTATTGGTAATTGATGACAGTGTAATAGACAACATTGCATCAGTGTTGAATTAATTTTAGAACTAATACTTCTACTATTGGGAGTAGTATGTTTTCAGGTTGCATGGCCCTGAAGACATGACGGACAATGGGACTATCTCGTGATAACGATTGGTGCACCGGAACGAATTTCAACCCTTCGCGCTACCTAAGTCAGTCATTCAGGTATGAAAGTAAAACGTATAGTATATACGGCAGGCGTTGTTCGAAGTTACGACCGTGTAGGAAACATCACTTAGTAAACTTTGTGATTGGTTTGTGCGAAATCTATTAGACGAAGAGAATATGTTACTAACATACTGTAGTGGATACGTATTAAGATACCAATTATCAAAATATTTGCACTTAAAACCCCAACAGCCTTATGCGTAATTTATAATTTGTGACATTTCTGAGGTTTGTCATGGCTCCTCTAACATGAACTAATTGTGATAATTATATAAGTAAGATATAAATAATTTAGAATAAAATGTAATACACCTACAAGTATAAACATTAACATTATACAAGAACTATTGGGGACAAATGGAAATAAATGCTTGTGAAGATTGACAACAATGGTGTAAAAGTATGGTACTAAGTCCTCTGAATTGCTGAGTAGGTCTTGTGGTAACTTCCTTTTAAGTGTGGCTCTGTGATGACTTTTATACCAGTGTTGAAGGTGGGAGCTCCAGAAATTGTTAGTAGTTTGTTGAAAAATGATCTTAAGAGAGTTGCGAAATATTATTGTAGAGAGAGCATTCCAAATTCCTGTATAGTTATTAATTTCATAAGAAGATAAAATTGACTACGTTTCAAAACATGTTCAATATGGCTTCATCAAATTCCTAATGCAATACTTGCTTAAGCTAAATAACCATGGTCGTATGTGGCTTACTTCACAGCCTGTCTTCACCTCTAATTTTGAACATTTGAATGCGGAAACGAGTGACCTCCAATATGTATGAAGCGACCCCGTGAAGTGACCATGGGGAAACAGAAGACCAGGGTGAAAGAAGGATTTTCACTTACTCACTTACGCAGCACTCTCGTATCTTTGTTTCTTTCCTTCTTTCCTCCGTAAGATTACCGCATTTATCTAACATTAGCTTAAGTCGTCCACAGTTATGAGTATGGCCTTTGTTGGATTAATTACTCTATTTACTTTTACAGGTTATAAAAGGTTTATAGAAGTATTATTGTTTCATTTCGCAGGTACAATGTTTACTATGCTCTCTGTGTTAGCTAGGGATCTACAGTTTGGGCTAAGACCTCTAATTCTGGAAAGCCAACGCCAGACTGTAAGGTACCATTAGTATTTCCAGTGAGTTACTGTAACCGAGAATTCCTTATGTCGCCCATTAAGGGGGATCTAACCTACAAGCATGCATTTGGAATTCCTTCATGTTGCGGCGCTCTCAGCTAACCACATTTAATTCTTTCCTCCTGCACTTCCAACCACGAAGGAAATGTCTCTTTCTTCTTAGAGAGTAAGAAAATGAATAATTAAAGCAACCATTGCCGTTGTTGATATCACTTTGCGAATGAAGCTATTACTAAATGTATTAAAGTTTTAATTCACCTTCTTTTGTGTTAACATTGGCCCGTGTTGTGGCACAATTTATAGCAGACTCGAATACCTCGGCGCAGCTACAGTCGTCTAGCTGTATGACTCCTTCTATTTAATCTATAAGTTTTAAAAAATTGACTCCTGAATCGCTTTATTTTTTCTTAATAATGTTAAACACTCAAATATTAAGACACAATATCACAATTTTGCTGTAGAATCTTTTTATCCGTCGTTCTTTATATGGCTAATTACTACAACGAAATTATACTTCATAATCTTTAAAATCGTTGCTACTTTTATAGAAATAGATTATTGCAGAACTTTCGGCAACATTATCTTCTTTAATCTTTTTAAAACATTGCTGACTGCGGTATTTTCTGCAAAAATTAACCTCATTAAACTCGCAAAATCGTTTATCCAATATCTGAGGCACGACTTCTTAATGCCTCTGTTCTACCATTCATTGTGAAGGCTCTCAACTTACTTTGCACATAGCCAATCTCCCGTCTCTAAATGTCGCGTTGATTTCATTATTAATTTCTCTACTACATACAGTAAGTAGAATAGTACTGTGTTTCACCTGAACATATTGCGATGGTGGCCGCGCACCTCAAAGACCCTCATAGTCAAGCTTCCACACATCACTGCTTATAATACGCGGTCCAACGACAATGGAGCGGTCAGAACAAAGACGGCTATGAGCGCCTTTGTAGACTGTTCGCGAAACTTTCTCCGGCACTTGGCCTGCACTATAAAAGTGAGTGAGCGAGCGAGCCAGTTGAGTACTGTTTTGAGTTTTAAGAGTTAGTTAGTTTTTAAGTGTGAGATCTGTATAGCCTGTGTTACACCTCCTTTTGGCGTTTTACTTACACCTACTACCTTTCCCTTTCCCTTTCCTTAATAACGTATTCCGCAGGATCGTGACAGGATACTACCAAGTAACACAACAAACTACAGCATAACATAACATTTATTATAATGAACAGTGTTAAACATTAACAAGCAATTATTAAAGACAACAACAATTTTAAAAATGGACTCCGTTACATAGTAACCTATAAATATTAAAATGAAACAACAAATTTGATAATGAACTCTGTTAAATATTAACAAGAAAATTTTAAGATGAAAACAAGAAATTTTCCTATATTTGAAATCAAGAAAATTAGGAAGAAAATACTATCTAACTGGAAACCTTGCTTACAGTCTGTGACAATCTCCACCTATACCGAGTTGCTCTCCGGTTTACTGATTAAGGGCCTCATACAGAGCAATCCCCCTTTATTAACTGTCCCTCTGGAGTTTTCCCACTCCTACAAAGTATTATTAACTAAACTGATACTCATCCCGATGTCGGCACTAGAAGATATAGGATGTACGGAGAACTTTCAGCCTGGAATAGCCACGCCCTGGTCGACAGTGTACAACGGTGTCCTCTGGTTTCACAGCCACTCATCGAAGCCTCCTTTCCACATAGGCGACGTCTCTTACCAGCCTTAACTGGCACAATCACCTCCGAAGTCCATACCGCTCCTTTGCCCAAGAAACCACATGCACCAAGTTGAATTACCGGTAACTAGCAGGAATGGGTTTATGCGCCTGTCCTGCATTCACCACGGCTGATCGCCGTGCCAACCACTTGCAATGGTGCCCGGGTTCTTCTTCCCCTTGCTGAGGGCTGACCCACACCTGGTCACATCTCACGGTAGACTCTCAACCACACACTCACTACGCAGTAGAATCCCACAAGCAACCGGCTTTTGTCTCTGACGTCATTTCAAGCTGTTCCATCTTTTGCCGGCCTCTCTTTTTGGCTCTTCGAACTGCCTTTCGTGCTCCCACTAATTAATCCGTTACACCTGTTAAGTAAGTATGAGTGTATTGTCAGAGATACAGAGTAGAAGTGAAAGACAGAGAAGTGTATATCAAGATTAGGACCGGATAGACCGCTGTGAGTTGCAAGGTCGCGACAAATTGTTGATTAGCGATGTCCAACGTTTGCGTGCAGTATGCCTCTCTTTAACCCCCAGCCGTGCCTTGTAATGCAGGTCTGTTGATGAAATGTAGCATATTTCACAAAAATTAACTCTCAACTCCAATGAAACCTGCGCGAAAGGTCACTTAATACTTAGGCGTGCTTGTGTAGATGAAATGAGAATGAAATTAGTCATATGTTTCCCTGGTTGTCAGAGACATGGCAGCCATTGGCTCAGCTCGCAGTTTTGAAAACCAATATTTCAGCAATCCTTGTTGGTTAACGGGCGAACATTGCAGATTCAGCTTCAGTGTAGAAAACATTCTTCCATTACTAGATAGATAAACGACTCCAGTCTTGCGTGCTGTGCTTACAAACGTAAGCTTAATCAGCAACATTTGGTTCCCCTGTAGATATAGCTGAACTCGCTAAGGTGTGTTACTGTAAATCACTAGCGGTGGTCTAAACCTAGATTGAATCCCATAAAGTTCGTATTTTTTGTTTTTGTTTCTTTATTCCTACTTGGTTTGTATATTAAGCGAGCATAATTGTTTATACAACTTCTGACATTGTTTCTGACTACGTCATTGGGCCATAACTTCTTGCCCGTTCGCCGGATCTCAACCCCATGGATTACTTTTTCTGGGGTCATCTTCAGACTATGGTGTATTCATCATTAATTGATTCTAAAGAGAATCCGCATTATTGCAACCAGTTATGAGCTTCGCAACGCACCAGGAATACTCAGCAGGGTTCGCGAATCATTTCTGCGTTGATGCATTGATATTAGAGGTCACCATTTTGAGCAGTTTGTTTGAAATCTGCACCTACTTTCCTTTTCTCAGTGTGTATCTACTATTTAGGCCATGAAAGGGTAAATAATATCTGAACGAATTTTAAATAAAAATCTTAAACAATGCTTAAATGAAAAATTACAACACGGCACGAATGTTTCCTGTAAATCAAATAAAAGAAAGTAAAAATAGCATTAAAAAAATACGCGGACACGGGGATTTGAACCCGAGCTGTTAATCCCTGTGTACCTTCAACTCCTGGCAAGATATCCATTACGCTAAATACTCCAACTACGAATGCCATCCACTTGTTTTCTCATCATACGTTACCGCTGCAGTGGATATGATCAATGGTGTGTATACCCCCAAACAATTTTAAGGTATAGTTTTGTAATTTGTAATCATAGACCATAGGTTTCCTATCTAAAATTGATTGCCTATGAATCGTCTATTGCGAGTAAAATTCATGCGGCGTTATTAACTTTCATCCTGTATATAATAGAGCAATTTGTTTTCACTGATCTGTAAGTCACAGCCAAAAATATTACATTTTTTGGTTTAATGTAATCCTCACACTTCCTTGAATTCTTATCATATATTTTACTCTTAAATCCCATCACTCTGGCTGTAAAACTTATATACTATTTTTTGAATGGAAAGTGCCAAATATTCTTCTAAACTGTGAGTCAAGCCCACTTATTTATTTTCAAACTTGTATTTCTTTCCTGAGCATAAAAGATGTATTTTAAAATACCTGGAGTTAGGCTTATTTTTGTACAACAGATCGGGTCCCCTTGAGGTGAATAGCAAACCTGCTCTCTCTCTCTGAGAATTTCAATAAAGGGATTTCTGGATTTCATGGATGTACATAAGAGGTAGCGAAAGTTGCGGACAAGGGCTACTAGAGCTTAAATGGAGTGCAAACCACGAGGGGATCACGCCGCATGCCTTGCGGGAGGTAAGGGTTCCTGATGTGGGACAATCAATTCCACCCTACCCAACAGACCTTACCTCACAAAACAAACTTTCAATGCCGACAACATCGCCGCCGGCCATTCAGGAAACAGTCGGGTTCAGAAAGACTGAGCCAATCAGTCACTCTGCAGCAAGGCTTTTGAGTGAATGGAACTATCAAAATAACTTGCTAAAATACTGCTTATTTGATAGCACTCTATTCTAAGCTTTTGAAGTGTGGTGTCTAATGCCACCAGGAAACAGGATCGAACTTTAGTTAATTGTTCTTCCACACATATGCATACTATCATTAGTTCTGTCTCTAAACGTGTAGTACAACAAAGAGTGACATTTTCATATCATTTATCTACAGAATGTCCCAAAATTAGACCGACAAGCTTTAGGAGCTGATAGATAACATTATTTTAAATAATTTTTGTTAAAAATTTTTTGCTGCGGTGCTTCGTTTAAGCACTAGACGAGTTAATGTCATAATTTACTGCCTTCCACCCAGTTTAAGTATTTACGGCAAAATCAACAATGCAAATTAGTATTGCATTTATCTTAGGTGCACAATCTTAATCCAAGAAACAAACGCAAACAAAACACAAACATCTTATTGTTTACAGTTAATCACAGCTTTACTATTCAAAGTGAATGTTGGAACACACGCCCCTTGCGATTAACACAAAGAGTGCATCGGCGTGCCCTATTCTGCCGTACTCTCGCAAAGACACCAGCCATTTCTCTGGTTTAAAAGTTTGTTAGTCTAATTTTGAATGGTAAATCCAGTTAGCTATTTAGCTACTCGTAAATATTCATTAGTGCCATAATCCCAGGAATTATACAGGTTGTTTGGGGTAGAGTGTAAAAGTTCGTATTGGTAATTGAGGATAGTATAGTGAATAGTATTACATCAATATTTACTTCATTGGTGGACTTATAATTCTACTTATTAAGAGTAGTGAATTTTCAGGCTGGTTAGTATCTTCAACTAGGCATGCACACACAAGGATGAGCGTGGAGGGGAAGGTGAAGTGGGAAGGCCTCGCGGTAACAAATGTGGAATTGGAACTGGGTTCTAATGCTTTCTGCAAGGTCAATGACCCCTCACTACCTAAGCCAGCAGGTAATACCTGAGATGTAAAGACGTGGAAGCAAAACGGATACTCTACTATCATTTTGCAGTGGAATTATTCCATGCAAAAAAAAAATAATAAATAAATAAATCACGTACTAAACTATGTAATTAACCGAGCGAGGTGGCAACGCAACGCGTGCGACTCGCATTCGAGAGGTCCCGGATTCAATCCCCGGCGACCACGCACTCTGACTTGGATTTTTCCGTGGTTTCCCTTTATCACTTAAGTGATTGTTGGGGTGCTTAATTTCATACCACAATTTCCTCTCCAGTATTCCCCTCTATTCCATTCCGTTGTCATCTTTCAGGCATATAGTGTATGGTGGTGCCGCACAGATGGTGGGGTGTATATAACTGCTGTTCTCGTGCTAGGTGGCGTTGGGTGATTGCTGTCCCCTCGTGGGTGGGAACGCTTGCATGACACCGGACTCACACGGTGATGGCTGTTCGGCGTGGTCTGACGCTGTGATGAAGAGGTCTTAGCACTTGTTAAGGACTTTTGCGCGTCTCTGCGGCCTGTCACCCTGCGGGTCCCTCGCTTCATCTTGGGTGTTAGCCGCAGCAAATCTTTGTGGAGATCACAGTGCGGGAGGTGTCGCCGTCCGTGAATGCCCTTTACTCTTTCCCTGTACTATGTAATAGGTTTGTCGAAGAACTGATAGACCAAGAGACAAGAAAAAAACTGACACACCGAAGTGGATACACATTGACGTATCATTTATCAAAATATCTGTATCTTTACTCTTAACACCCTGTGTGTTTGTTACATAAACAACTATTAAGAAATCAAAGACCTATTTTTTATCACTCCCTGTTCATTCCTAAGCATTGATCTATGCTGAAAATATCACTGCATTACTGTAATGACCACGAAACTGCGTACAGTCGTTACTATGTAACAGCAAACAAAAGATGTGACCGTTTCCATTGCCATTGGAATGGACATCATTCTCCAAAAACAATGGCCGGGTGCAAGACCTCGGTGTTTGACAGTTGAACAAAACGTTCTGTTATTGCTTGCCTCGGATGACTCAAATACACTGTGTTAAATAATAAACAGAGCGTGTCTGTTTTCAAATTCCTGTTTATTTTGTTCTTTGTATGCGTGAAAATAGCGCTTGTCAACGTATTTATGCTGTAGGCTTTGGAACGATGTAATTATTAGAATTGTGCGTTTCATCATATGGTTCATGACATTAACTGACATAGCAGAAGAGTGGAAAATTTCACGGTTTCTAAATAACTGAAGGAAATAAAGGAGAACTTAACAAGCTAATATTTTTTTTGTTATTATTGTGGTGGTGGCGGTGGCGGTGGCGGTGGCGGTGGCGGTGCTATTGATATTACTATCGTTTTTTTTATTATTATTACTATAATAACATGTATTATCATCAACAGAAAGATACATTCAATAGAAAATCCATATGGCTTTCGTGAAGAATATAACATTGGTATGTCCAATTTAGTTAAACGAACAAATATATACTTCTAAGCGGCACAAAGATAGCTTATTACTAGTAAGTCGGAAAAAGAGACAAAGTTTATCCCCAGTTTGAACACTGGACCTTTACAATACTAAACTAGAACACTCGTTACACCAGGCACCCTCTCTTGCCTCTCCCATACTTCCTTCGAAAGGTTGAGCAAAGTTCACTGAACATCTGTGCGTGTTGCGGCCCCTATAGGATACTTTTGAGAGACCGTATACCTCCATTGCACGAGGTGAGCATTGCCTGAAGACCATTACAAGTCACGGTGTATTATAAAATCCATTTAGGGGCAGTTGCATTAATAGTTAATCGGAGTTTGTCCGCAGAAACTAATCTTCAGTCAATATAAACTTAGAATTTTGATTAAATAAAAGTTCACCTTGATCAAAGGTCAAACTTGCAAATCTTGTCCAGTTAATCTGGATGAACCTTGGTTAGCAAAGTTTCTCAGCATTAATGATTAAGAAAGGAAACAGAAATGGTGAATCTTTGTTCTTAATCGTAGACATAAAAGAATATATATGGGTAGTTCATGCTTTAACTATTCGGTCAATGTGTTACTGTTTTTATAAGTTACTAATATTCTACGTTTTAAGGTTATGTTAATTTTAGATTTCAGATCATTAGATGGTTGCTCGGAAAATGTAGAATATGAATTTCAAGATTGCCTCGTGTATTTCAGCACAGAAGGAATGCAATTATTGAACTTAAAAAACAGTTTAAAGTTAATTTCCATTATCAGATGTTGTACTTGAGAAACTGGAATGAAGACTGCATCTACAGCTGAGAATATACAAACCAAACGAAACATGCGTTGAAGCCAATGTACTCGTATATGATTTTACTCACATTACAGTTCTTTGAAGCTGGTAGTTTCCATATGTAATTGGATATGTATTTAACGTGAAGTAAGAAACTGAAAGTAGAACCATACATCGGGCAGCACGAGAAATTGTAAGTTAGTTAACACTAACAGTAACCGATACAAAAGAAAATCTAATGGCATACACAACTTCCTTTCGATGCGATATTATTTTGCATTTCCCTCGAACTTGGCGCTGTTGTCAAGCGTCTTTAGATGATCTTCTATTAGTATTAAACCAAATCTGCATAATCAATTATTAGCTTAATTCCTTGTTCGTGTTGTATAACGCTAAGTTCATTTCTGAGCTTAGAGGAATTAAAACTGAATGATGTTACCGATTTTTACGCGACTGGCCCTTAGAAACATAAAATCACTCTCTCTGATTAAAGCGATATATATATACTAGATCCAAAGAGGCTGTATGGGTGCGTTCTAAAGAAGAACACGGTTATTGCACCAGTGTACGTTTAAAAATCCTCTACTGCTGTGTGTAGAGGTTCATTCCAAGCGTTATTATACACCTAGGAGAGCTAAGCCCCAAATTTTCGTTGTTGACCCAGAAACCAATCTTAGTTTGGATTTTTAAAGAAACCCCACGAGTAAAATAGTAAAGCGCTCTAGTTTAGCTGCCACAAAAATAAATCTTTGTAACTAGCCCCTTGGGCTCTGTATTGAAAAGTATCTGGGTTGTGGAGTAAGTAAGTATTCTTACTGCATATTTTATTACTGTACAAAACTTACACATTTTGGAACTACTGAATAAGTTAGTGCACATACAACCATGTGAAACTTTGTAATGCACTAGAATATGGTGCAATAATATCACAGGAGGATAAGAAAGAAGAAAACATATATGATTCACATTTATTTCTCTGCTCAGTCATCTATAAATGATTCTTATAGAAGCTTGTTCTATTTACCTCATACTAATCGAGATAAACATTTGTAGAAATGATTCTATCACATATTTCCTTGTATGTAGAATGGAAATAGAGCATACGGTGGACTTAAGTGTTAGTCAAATCATTTAAGAGCCGGTTCCTATGTGATGACTTTTAAATTCTGTTATTTTTCAAAGGTCAGGAGCAAAATCTGATGTGTTGTACTCACATGACTTTCTCTACTCTTGTATTAACCATTTTTACAAACTTATTCCTATATCCTCTTCATGTTTGTCGAGATAATTATTTGCAGAAACTGTCTTATTGCTAATTTTCTTGTAGATACAAGGGGAATGTGGGAATACAGTAGGCTTTGAACGATAGTCAGATCCTTTAAAGCTTTGAAACTACATTCTCTTTGCACGGCTAAGAGATAAAAAGGTGAATAACGAGCTTCCATTTGAGAAAATTGTAAGTATTGCAAAACGCACACCAATGACAAAGAATATCTCCGGAATGGCTCACTCTACAAAAAAATGCATATGGACATAAATTGTGTGTTTTAACGAGATCCACATTTTTGCACAGTAACATGCGGTCTGCTATGGTTTATCAGTTATCCAAAAGCCTTCCATATTAAATAGGACTTCATGAGCTATCGTCAGAAATTTCAAGATAAACATTACATTTTCTATAAAATTATCCTAAATATGACACATTTTAGAGAAATCGTTAGTTGTTTTTGAGAAAACCAAAATTTTTGAAAAAATGTTCTATATAAAGGGTAGTTTACGATGGAGGAATTTTCTTCAAAATCTTCGTATCACTCACTTGAAAGACCGTAAACTTAAATACCAACTTTGGGTTTTAAACGACTTCGTTTTTTAATTATGCTGTAAAGACAATTTATTGTAATACGTAAAGGGAAGGACTCGCTACAAAAGCCCTCTATATCAGTGGTGCCATTGAGGCTAAACGGGGGGGGGGGGGGGGTCCGGTTGGAATTTGTAACTCGACATGTTGACACCCAACACTAACTTCGCTCTGTGAAATTCAAAGGGGTGCAGACGTACAGACGTATTTTGCTATTGCCAGTCACTTTTACCCTGCACGGCCACACCACAAAGCCGAAGCTCTTGTAGGGCGGGACAAAGGGGAATTATTATCAGCGGTGTCACTTTTTGGCACCTCTGTTGTAGACCATCAATTTCACAATGAATATAGGAGATAAAATACATTAATCAATTCAAAAGTTAAAGTGTGTTCATTAACAGACATAATTTCCCTCTACATGTAATTTGACACACAGCAGGTTGAAAAGTGAAAAGGCGCAAGGCTCGTTTGGACATTGACATGGGATCACAATTCCATTTTTCCTGTAGGTATATAACAATGTTAGGAAATGAATCCGCAGTAATTCAACACGGATGGATGTCTGTGCCGGCTTATTGCATTATGCGACTCCTGTTATTTATATTAACAAGTACATGTAATGTTTATGCAGCAGCCTCCATTGAAATGAATAATTAAACGACCGTAACAAAATTAGTGTCAATATGCAATGCTAATTGTGCACACAGCTGCAATATCCAAATGTAATCAGAATCAAAGCGTTCGACGCAATGACGTCAGACCGAAGTTCGGCACCGAGCGGAACAAGCTTCGAAATGGCTTGACAGCCGGGGTCAGAAATTGTTCCTGATGATTAGAGATCGGCCGGCAAATGTTACCAAAACACAACATTACTGTGGCAAAATATGAATATCATCAAATGCGTTTTGCTTAGTATTACACGATCAAAATACACACTGCCTATAAAGATAATTTACAACTTCAACATCCTGTAATTTAAATATCAATAAACAGAGAGAACGTTGGAAAGGTAAAGTTAGACTAAAAAATTGAATACTGTAGCCGGTATTTCAACTACGGATCTTCCGGTTTCCATTCAATTCCTCTAACCAACTGAGTTACCATGGTAAATTGCCGATACAACATTAAATTCTCCAACTGACTCGCAATTTTTGCCGTAAACCACAACTAGATGTCAAATTCATTTGGTATAATATACCCTAATGGTAACTTATGTGACAGTTACTTTTTCTGACACTTTGTTTCCCTTAAAACTGAATTACAAACAAAAAAAAAAATCTAAAATTTGTCGTGACTTTGCAGCTCGCAAATGTTCTGTCCAATCGTAACCTTGACACAAACTTCACTAATATTCTCTCTGTCTCAGAAACTGCTTCCAACGATACACTCACACTCACTCAAATAGTCTTAAATAAAAACTACTAACAACTGTGTGGTTCAACACTTAAACATTCACTACAAAAACTGGGTTCTCTCGCCGTCTCGACTCGCTTACATAGCCAGGTGTATTAGCGGCGAATTTTATCGAAAATAAACCTTTTCTAAACTTCTCGTAAATGAGCCGGCAGACAAAAGTTTCTCGAACAGTCTGAAACGCTTTATCCTACGTCACTTATAGTCATCTTTTTTCTGGCTACTCCGTTGTCGGCGGTCCGCGTATTTACAAGCAATGTGTGAGGTAGCTTGGTGTTGAGCATCTGCCGGATGACGTCACATAATCTCGGAAGTGGTTTAAGTCCCGGGTTTCATAGTTTAACCAACTATTAAGTCAAACAATGGAAACCAATCGTACCAGCATGGCGCCATGGTAGGTCAATCAGTTACAGCAACCAGATGGAAACCTAAGATTCTTTGTTCATGCTCCCTATAACCTTCTCTTACACACGGGTAAAAGGAATAATTTAATTCCACAGACAAAGAAGTTTATTTATACCAATCAGCATCCCCGAAAGTTTTAATCAGTGTGCCTTATTTTCCTTTTGGGGTTATGCTGTGTACAGACTGACACACACAGACACACGCCCGCGCGCGCGAAACTTTTTTTTATTCAGGGGCCTAAAACCATTGAATTTTTGGGTTACTTCCCCTACTTACTACACACTTTTCCTGCTTACTGTAAGTACGTGAAAAAGAAGGTAATAACTGTTACTGGTTACATAGACCGTAAGTGTAACACATTAGATTTTTGCGAATGGAAAGCGAATATTTTCAGGAAATTCTTTAAATCTTAATAAATGGCGTCCTCTTAGTTTGCACTTACTGAATATCCTTATATTTATCAAAACAATAAAATCTGAGTATTGGCTTTATAAATAAAATGTATATTTTGAACGTTCGACAAATAGCTCTTCATTCTCACTGAAATGTAAATGCAAATAAATGAAAACCGTAAACATAGAAAACCCAGAACAGAAACTATGGGGAGCTCGTTAAAGTTGACTAAGGTTTACGTCAAATAAACATAGCAGTGGTGGTAACCGTTTCCGATATACTGCCTGTTATTCGTTGAAGTTCTTTCACACACGTGGTGTTCAAATATGAGGAGATTTAAAATTTTACATGAAAAACGTCGTAAAACACAAAATACATTGTGCACCTCTCTGGATAGAGGAAATGTTATAGTTTTATGGAGGCTGAGGTTAAATGCATTTAGAAACAGTATTTTTTGCATTGAAGTATCAAAACAGTCATACATTTCTTGTTATACGATAGTTTATTATTTCCGAGTGATCAGACTTTTTATGTGACCTTTATGCTTATGGCACATACTGCATATAACGTTTTGTATTTGAACAATGAATTCACAGAAACTGCTGTGCAAAACATTATTTACCAGTACCCACTCAGTAGCGCTTTGTGTCACAGAGTACAAATTATAAGCCTGCTTTTAAAACCGGTGAATTTTCCTCTCTTCTGGGTTATGTGGCTGTAAAGTTTGTCCCGGTTTATTTGGTTGCTTGTTTCAGCAAAGTTTCCTCACTTACTAAAGTATTTGAGAATATAGCTTTGCTTCTTCACACTAGAGTAACAGTTTATCTATAGACAGGTTAATACACTTCATCTACACATTGACTATAACCTGATCCTTAGCCCAACTTTAACTTGATATAACATCACAGGATTTTAAGACGAATATGGGGACCATTAAAGAAAATTGAATTTGGAGATTCAGTTATAATGGTGAATTGTATGCATTGTTTAAAGAACTCAACATATCATTATTAATTAAACTCAAAGTTGCAATGGGTTGGACATATTCACTGAATGGCGAAGGAATAGATCCCACTTAAAGTTTTATATAACGAAGTTGGTAGGGAGAGATTGGTTGGAAGACCCAAGAATAGTTGGATTGACGGAGTGGATGAAGATGCGAAGGAGATGATAAGAGTGGGGAATTGGAGGAGAATAGTATTGGATAGGGAATAATGAGAGAGGTTCGATACCGGAGGCCAAGGCATGACGTAGATCTGTAACGCCGTTGAAGAAAAAGATCACTCATTATACACCATGTTTTCCGTGCTGAATAGGAGTTGAATAATTTCACGTAACATTTAAATGTCATTTCAAATCAAACACTTGAAGATTAAACTCCCAACTCACGTAAAAACTGGCCTTAATTAAGTACAGAGCTTAAAGAGTCCACCAGTACGGATGATCAAAATTTAAGGACCTTGTTTCTGATACACCTGTTACTCTCCTCATTACACGCTCTCCTTTTGCATGGCCGTGGTGCCTGCCAATCTCTGTTTTCCGCAATGCAGGAAACGAAGTACCAATCAGAGGCATACGTCACACTGTGACGTCGTATCAATATCTGTTTGGGCTAGGTGTCCACGAACTTATGCCGTGTCTTGGCGCCCGGAAATCTTGGTGCTGAGCTTCGGAAGACAAAATGTGAGTTTGAATGACTCAAGTTTATTCGAAACGAAAATATCAAATGTGTTCCTTCTTTATAAAATAAATAATTCGATTAAGTGAGACACTTGTAAGATTGCAACAGCAGTTAGCACTGAATCGGAAAAATATATAGCAGTATGTGTGTAGTAAATGAACGAGGAAGACTTTGAACTAATAAGAGGTGTTAAACATTGGTTCACAGCGAGTTCACTAATATTAACGGAGCTGGCTAACTTCGTGCCCTGTTGCTGATCTCAGAAAAGAGGGGGGGGGGGGGGAACAACAACAATAGCTTAGAGCTCATACTTAGATGATGAATGAATTTAAATGTTAAACATACATACTAAGAAATCACAGGAAAGTAATGGGTCGGGTAATATTTAAATGTTAAAATCCAGCCATTATATAGGCTTATATTCTATTTCTGCTACGAGACATAAAAAGTTGGGAGATATAATATAGTTTGTGTACATATGAGCATGTAAGTTAGGTTAATGGCCGCGTCGTAGCTGAGTGGTTAGACCATTCCCTTCTCACCGAAGTGGCCCGGGTTCGATCCCAGGCAACCGCAAGTGGGATTTATGGTGGACGAAGTGGCGCCTGGGATGGGTTTCCTCCGGCTTCCCCGGTATTCCATCTTCATTTCATGTATCGTCAGTGTCACCGCCTACGGTGCCGTATGTACAAAAAGTTAGGTTACCATTACTGAATGCAATAAATTCAACTTTCTACCATAATATCATGAACTATCATGAACAATACCGTCAAAAAATGCTTCACAGTATCTTTTCAGCGCTCCTGATAGTTAGCATAACTGATGCTAAGCTGTTTTGTGGTACAACATAAACAGAATTCAAACGAAAATGTACAACTTCAGATGAGTAAGTATTAAAACAAAGTGATTTCGCGTAGAATAAGTAGCTTTTAGCAAACATTGTATTATGTGAGATGTCATTCTCACTGAGTTTGTTCAAGTAAACGTCTAATGCGTCTAATGATCGTATCTTTCTTTGTTACTTGCTATACTACGTACCTGGTAGGTAGAGAAAGTATTGCATTCCACCCAAAAATTATCTTTTTTCATTATTCTCATCTGGCAGAATTGCACTGTCGGGCCTATTGGACGGTTGTTTTGGGGTATGTGGAGAGAATCTTTCCTTCCCTGAAATGGACATTCTGCACAAAAGAAAGGGGCGCTGTGGATTTTCAATCTGGAAACATTAGGGACTCCGCAGCACTATACCAACCGTCGTTACATCTGTCGCCTTAGCACTCTCTCCCCTAATTCCTCCCACCTGGAAATTTTACCTGGAAAGTGCAAACGTGTTTCAGATGTTAAAAAAAATGATAAACCCATTCTAGTACAAATTGAGTCCTATTTACCACTTTTTATTACGGGCTAGCTACTTTTCTCCTAGACCTTTGCTTTAAGTTAGTCCTTATTCTTTTTATTTTCAATGAAAGCTACTTTTTTATTATTCTCCTCTCTCTTGGCTTTCCTTCTCCTTTCCGTTTGATTTTTAATGTAGCCATTTTCCCCTAATTTTCCTTGTGAGCTACCCGTATCTTTTGTTTTGTTTCCCCCATTAACTGTTGATGTTCCTATAACAACCATTTTCTTGCTCTTTTTGTCCCACTTTGGATCCCAAGCATTGCTGTCTCCAGTTCTGTGACTTTATATTCTACCAAGTAGTGTCTTATTCTCCTTCTTTCCACATATGATACATGTTCCCGGTTCATCCGCTCTTAACCTCTAAAAAACACTGCTCCTGTTTCAGTCCATACTAAACCTTTCCTGTCTGCTACTTATGTCAACATAATCTTCTCTCTCCCAGTCTTTCTTAGTCGTTTTATATGAACCGAAGCATTCAGTTTTGTTTTTCTACATCTTTCATCCTATTTCTCTATATTTATTTTCCAAAATTTATGTTATTTCCCTCCAGTAGTCAGATCGGCTCCATTCGTATATATAAAAGTGTTTTAAATTATAAAAACAGCTACCAAAAATACTATCACGTCACATAATTTGCAATATATCTTCAAGAGCCCTTCTTAAGCAGCAATTTTAATGCGTTTGTTTATAATTTAGTACTCTAGTTCGTCTTACACAATATTCCCGATTCCCTTTCCACTTCTTGAGGTTATATTTTGTATTTGTGCAGGACTTTACGATAATGTTGGTTGTATTTTGCAGGGGTTTTGGGATATTAAGAATCTTAATCGGTTACAAGCTACGCTATTTAAGTATAGTGATCATAAATCGCAAGGAAAGCTTTAACTATATTCATATAGAAAGACAGAGATTGAAATACCCAAAGTATCCTTGAATTGTGGACAGCAAATAAGAAGAAAATAACGAAAATCAAAGAAATGGACAGATAGAACAAGAACTTGCAGATGAAACTGACTAAAATGGCCTATACTCTGTTGAATAATAGTAATAATAACATGAAGAATAGTTTAACCTATTAGCTAAATAAAACAACGTTCAAAAGACAGTCTAGATCCCTTTTAATGGCAAATTAATCTTAATAAAATCTCATTAGAAAAAAAAATCCTGTCATTTATATCAATCAGCCCAGTGCATGGGGGAGATAGTTTGAATCTTATTTTAATTCCTGCTCAATTGTTTACTCATTCATTATTTAACTTCCAAGATCGTTTCGTAGGTTTCCTAAATATCCACAGCAACGATGTGAATCTGAAAATGTTTTCATCTGGTAGAAGCTGTATTTGTTTAAATGCAGGAGTAAATAAGTGCAGAAATCGTCCCTTAAACAACATTACAACTGTTTCAGATGAAATGAGTGTACTTAGGTGCAATAAACCCTACACGGAGAGCGCGGCGCAAGCAAACATTGCTGTTTCGCAAACTTTTCCTGGGCGCGTGTTCTATTTGCAGTGGAGTGCGGAGATAATATTTGTTTACAAGCATGATGTTGGTTCAGTGACGTGTGTTTGCAGACACCAAGTGGATTCGCATAAACTTTCAGGTGAAATTGTGTCAAACAACCTCTATTTATGAAACATATTTAAATCACATGTGTTTCTAAACCCAGCAGATTTCAAGGATCATTAAAATGTAATATTATCTCTCTCCCATTTTTTATTTGATGTAAGTTTTATTTGCTACATAAATAGTATCTATTAAAATATAAATAAAAATAGCAAATTTTCATCATCATCCATGAAGGAATAGAATTATGCGAGAGATGCCTCACAAATAAATCATAAAAACTCACAAAAACAAAAAATCTGATGTGTTGTACTCACATGACTTTCTCTACCCTTGTCCTAATCATTCTTACAAACTACTATTTCTATATTTTCCTCGTACTAGTTGAGATAAACATTTACAGAAATTATCTCAATGCTTATTTCCTTTTAGGTGCAAGAGGAATATGGGAATACAGTAGACTTTGAGCGATAGTCAAATCTTTTAAAACTTTGAGATCTCGTTCTCTTTGTACGGTTAATATATCAAAAATGAATAACGGTGTTCCATTTGACGGAAGTTTAAGTTCTCCAAAACTCACACAAATAACAAGGAATATCTCCGAAATGGTTCATTATACAAAAAAATTATTCAGACACAAATTGTGTGTTTTAGAAAGATCTAATTTTTTTGTACGGTAGGGTTTGGTCTATCTCTTACGGTTTACTAGTTATGCAAAAGTCATCCAGAGTAAACAGGACTACGTAGTCTATAAAACTCAAAACATACATTTCGTTTGCGATACTTATACTTTTCTCAAATGGGAAATTATAATTTTTTCTCCTCGTTATGCAAACACAAGAATCCTCATTCATCTCAGTTGTAAGTAGGAAGTTGTATTGAAAGGCAGTAAAAACTTTATTTCAGGAAACAAAAGTGTTGCATGTGAGTTAGTCCGGGGTGGGCAGATTTGCTTGTACATCAATTTATCCAGCTCTATGAAGTTACTAAACTTAAATTACAAGTTTAATATTTGTCGTACTCTTCGTTTTTCGCTAATGCACTTCTCCCTCCCACTCTCTCATTACATAGCCTTACATAGCAACCTACTGTTAAAATATTTGACTATATATTAAGCCCGCTATATTCTCATTCCCCATTATATTTACAAGAGAGCTCTGAGGAAATATGTAATAAATTCATTTCTACAAATGATTGACATGTAGTAAATAAAATAATAAGCATTTAAAGCAAGCTTTTTAAGAACGGGTAGAGAAGGTCATATGAATATAACGCATCAGATTTTATTTTTTATTTTTTCCGCTATTAAAGGTGCTATAATCAGAGTCTCTGGATGGTTTCAAAGCATACTCACTTATAAATGAATATTTTACAGTGGTCTACTTATTAACTTAGCCATATTGTCGCGGCGGCCGCGGACAAAGGGGAATTAAGTGTCAACTACTTCACACATTGCCTTTGTAAGCGTTGGCCGACAAACCAGAACAAACAGCCTTGCATGCAGTTGTGCATGGTAAGAATAATGATACAAAATTGTTACAGTACGAACTATTCATTCCAGTGGTGTTTACCTGGGGTCATCTTCAGTCCCATAATTTTTCCTATTCCTTCAAATGTATTTCTGAATAAATATTCTTTATTTCTCTCAGCTCTGCCCCAGCCAATAATACCTTGGATCGGTAATCTGTAAGAAGCAAGCAAATTTTGGACCATAGCATACCCAGGATGGATGATCAGCCCATGTTTGGTAGGCGGTGAAGAACAAAGAAACGAAATGTTGTAATGGAATGAGTGCTGGAAAAATTCCCCGATCAAATTATCAAATCCATCATTCAATTATCGATCGAGGAGAGCCCCTAAAAAGCTTCGGTTGGGTTGGTCGGACACGGGCGTTTGAACCCGGAACCTCCCGAGTCGGGAGTCGCACACTTTACCGCGGTGCCGCCTCGCTCGGTGAAAATATGCTTTTGAAGGAAATTATTTACTGGTTTTCTTAGTCTTCTTACAATATGGAGGCTTTTGGTACAGTAGAGGTTGTGTTTTCATCACAAAATTACATACTATGGTTCTGGATACGATTCTCAGTTGTGGAAAATTGTGGTTTCCTTGAAGGTACAAATTTTTATTTAATTTTCAACGCCAAGGATTACAAACTTCCTGCCCATCATAAAAGATCCCGTCTAGGCATCGTCTGTGGTATATTTCCAGTGAAGCCTTGTTTCAAACATAAGAAAAATGCCATAAAATGTAATGATAATGCAGTTTCTGCCCATACCGATCTTTCTAACAATGTAGGCTACAAAGGAGCAGTTGGCAGCTTTGGTTGATGGACGTCGAAATCAGTCGAGCAAACAAAGTGGTATTAAGTGCAATCAATGAAATCACCCGTAAGGTAAACAGATATATCCCGTTTGACATTTACCAGCGCAAAAAAGCCCATCCCGTTACGTTTCGGTACAACGAAGCTGTTTGATTTACCGTCTAATTTCCCACCTGTGAGGGGAAACTGGTGTTACACTGCGTAGCACCATTCTAACCATAATTTACCTAGGAAATTAAGCTTGCAAGAAAAGATAATTACACAGGCATAGGTAGCAGAGGATTTAATGTGAATATATCCTCCGTAATCGAGTAATAATTTCAAGAAATTCTGCCAACGTTATTGCTATGAAACGAGATATTTAAAGAGGAGATTCTCTTACCTATGCATTGTCATAATTTAATGTGTACTCAATGATATTACAGAAGCAGTTATGAGGAACTAGCACACAGTTATACTCTGTGCCACCAACCAGCAAACGTTATTCTTCTGCGACGTAACTTGTTTGAGTTTAGGGTGCCTATACATTTATTGATTTTTAAAGTTAAATTAATAGTCCTCTTCTTCTCGTTCTTGGTCCTCTTGTTCTTGCCTCGGCTGTTTTTGAGACTGCTTAATAGGTCGTGGGAAAAATGAGTGGTTATCTTAGAGTGGATTGAAAGAAGTATTAATAAATGAAATGAAGGGGAACGACAATTGCACTTTTATTACAATGTTCAGCAGCTAAAACTTGAACACCCTGTACATTATAAATATAGACCGACTTTCAATAAATATGCCAAATTATTCGGTATCCTGAGCTTCACTTCACCGTCACCAAGAACGTATATAGCCGAATAAACATAAGATGGTATTGCCTAAATGAATCTTGGATGGAATTTAGCCTGACGCTGGTCTTGTAGCACGGAAACTTAAAGATACTTATACGTCGTATTCTCCGTAGGATTATAGACAGACTACACTGCTAACACTATATCAAACCTCCCTACTCTTGCCTGCCAAAATATTGAATTTCTATTGGTTGCCTAGAATGTATTATATTTCAAATTTAATCGCTTCGGGATTTCTCATTGGGTAATTGCGCGAAACTGCTGCTCCCACGCTCTTGTCATAACGGTGAATCTAGCAGAAATGTATGATGTTCTATGACTGTTGCACAAAAATAGGTCTACAAAGAATATACTATATAGTTTTATTACTTCCGGCATCAGTATATCGCTGCCTGTTCTTGCATTCTGGTGAAATTAATTCTTGTACTATATGAAACTTATTGTAATATATGGAAATATGTATTTAAATTGTAAATATCTTATTACGCACGGGATACCGTCTCACTTCTCTGAAAGCTATGCTGAGATGTGTACCCCTTACAGTTTGTAATTCCCACTCGCTTGTTATTTAATGTAAGTAGCCTGTGCACGCGCTGACGGTGGAAGGAAAACCTAAGTCCATCTTTCTGTTCGATTCAAGATCTCACGAATGCATTTTAACCGGGAAATCTCAAACCGAATGTAACATTTATTAACTAGTGTATATATATAAAACTTGATGTTATCAGCAATAATGTGACTCAATTTCAAATAGAAGTTCTGTTGTTTAAAAACACGTCACCAATTAGCAACGCTGGAAACTAGAGCAATTCTAACCTCAAAATAGAAGTAAAAATACATACCCGTCCTCCGCTTACGCTAACTACGATCTAATGTAATTGCAAAGGGATTACTCGACGTGGTCAGAGTTTAATGGAAAGAGGAAATTTCATGGAGTAGATAGAAAATATGTGGTACTTGTTAAAATAGTTCCATATGGAGATTTCACTGAGAGAGACGCTGCGAAAAACACTGGAGGGTTGTGGTTGCAGAAGATCTTGCAGACCGCCCTCCGGTTCTTGCCAGGTCAGGGTATCAACCCTCTACTGGCCGTGTAAGTTGTGTTACATAATAGACGGTAATAAGGTTGGTTTGTTGGTGAATGTTTTTTTTTTTTTTTTTTTTTTTTTTTTTTTTTTTTTTTTTTTTTTTTTTTTTTTGTTATTAAGTATGTCAGAATATTGTTATGTCACGTCAGGAAGTTATGTCATAAATGTTTGTTTGTTTGTTTGTTTGTTTTTTTTTTTTTTTTTTTTTTTTTTTTTATACGTTGCCAAGGACAAGTCGTGGGCGTTTATAACGCTCTCCAGGGTCCAAGTCATACTCGCCTAGTCCCCGTATTAATTGGTTGAAACTGGAAGGGAGCTTGTCAAAGAAGGGTTTTGAAAGTATGTTGATATATTGCTTCACTGAGGGAAAGTGAAGATCCTTCTGAATGGTAGCATTTGGTATATACCATGGAGAGTTTGTAGCCGTTCTAAGATATCTCGACTGAAGGACTTCTAGCTGTCTCAGGTGTGTTTGAGCTGCTACTCCCCAGATCTGGCAGGCATATGTAAAGGCTGGTCTAAGCACTTGCTTGTACAGTAACAGTTTGTTGTCCAAGGACAAGCGAGATCTCCTGTTGTAAAGCGGGTACAGCATTGCCATTCGTTTGTTAACCCTATTGCTGACGTCTTCCAGGTGTGTCTTCCAGGTAAGTTTGACGTCTAGGGTAACTCCTAGATATTTCACACAATTAGACCACGGCACATCTTCCCCTGCCAGGCGGATGGGTGCCACGTCAACCATCGGGCGACGGCCAAAGGTTATAGCTTGGCTTTTCTGAGGGTGGATACGTAACCGCCATCTATTAAACCAGGTGGTCAGTAGGTCAGCATATTGTTGAATGCGCCTAGCTGACATGTAATTTTTTGAAGATGTTGAGGTAATGGCGGTATCATCCGCAAAAAGATAGAGTGAGCACCGTGGTAGTGTAGGCAGAGTGTTTATATACAGAAGAAACAGTGTGGGTGCCAGTACACTGCCTTGGGGTACGCCGGCACGTATAGGATGAGAGGTGGAAGTAGCATCTTCATAAGCTACAGCGAAAGATCTGTTTTGAAGATAGGAGTACAGTAGATGGATGAGATATGATGGAACTTGATATGTGAGGAGGCGAGAAATAAGTCCCTCATGCCAGACGCTGTCGAAAGCCCTAGTTACGTCCAACAATAGGGCTGAGACGTAATGACGTCTGTTAAAGGCTGTATATATCTCATCCACCAGCCGGAGAAGTTGGTGAACAGTTGAATGTGATGATCTGAAGCCGAACTGTTCGGGCCTAATGACATTGTGCCTGTCTAAGGTACTCCTTAGCCGTGTCTGTATCACGTTCTCAAAGAGCTTGCTCAGAACGGGAAGTAAGCTGATCGGTCTATAGCTGTCTGGAGATGACGGATCTTTGCCTGGCTTGCATATTGTGATAACTTTCGCATACTTCCATGTTTGTGGGAAGTGCGAAGTTTTAAGTATGGCATTGAAAATATGTGCCAATAGTTTCAGCCAATCAGGTGGAAGGGCTTTAAGAGCGGCGTTTGTGATTCCGTCAAATCCTGGTGCTTTGTAGGGAGCAAGCTTGCGTATATATCCTGTGATTTCCTGCACCGACGTTTCCTCAAGGTGAGAATAATCAGCAGGAACCTGGAGAAAGTTGGTAATCTCCGTTTGGACTTGAGTGATGTGGTCCTGGTCAGCTGAATCCGCTGCCATAAATGATGTTTCCAAATATCTAGCTTGCAATTCAGCTTTTTCTTTTCCCGACTGAGCTATCATCTGTCCGTGTCGAAGAGGTGGGTTTTGTTGAGGAATACCCATTAGTACTTTGGTTGTCCGCCAAAGAGAGCCGTCTTCAGGTTTTAAGTGACAAAGGTGAGACTCCCATTTGTTGTTTGAATGTTGGCGGAGTTCAACCTTAAGTTCCTCTTGTAGACGTCTGTAAAGTGTCTTGTCCTCCGGGGATCTGGAGAACATATAACGTCTCCTGGCTCTATTCTTGTTCTGTATCAGGGCCCTTATCCTACCAGGTAGAGGCTCGCTGTTAAATTGGTGTAGTGTTGGCTTTGGCGATGCGCTCTTGATCGCAGACACTATGGCCTCTGTTGTATTTTTCACCAATAGTTCAACTTCCTGGGAAGTTGTGCAGGGTTCAAGGCGTGGTTGAACTTGTTCCAATATATTGGTGAACTTTTCCCAGTTTGTAGTTCGAGGCGACGGAACTGGCCGTGCTAGTTTATATGTTGGCTTAGATGGAAAAGTAATGAGGACTGGATAGTGGTCAGAAGATAGAGCTGGCACTGTATATAATATTATATGAGGTCTCACATTTTTGACCAGTGCAATATCAAGCCAATCTGGAGGTCTGCGATCGCCGTAGTGTATGGTAGGTGAGTTAGGGACCTGTACTGAGATGGCTCTCGAGGTCACATAGGCATTTAACTTTTGCCCTCGGTGAGATATACAGGTGGAGTTCCAGTTTTGGTGTTTACTGTTATAGTCGCCTGCAGCTATAGTTGGTACTGGAGAGGAGAACAGTAAATCCAGTTCCCTGTCTAGCAACGGCCTTGTTGGTGCAATATACACCGAGAACAGGTTTAGGGGTCCTCGAGCCGTGCTTATCTGGATACCAGTAGCTTCCATGTTTCTGGTATTTGAGATGTCAAGTTGATGGTGACAGATGGAGTCATTTATATATATTGCTGTTCCTCCAAAGCCATCTTCACGATCCTTTCTGTAGCATTTCATTCCAGGGATTTTCATCCTTATGTGCGGATGCAGGTGTGTTTCCTGTACTAATAGTACCTGGACTTTGTGCATAGCTAGAAAGTCGCTTAGTTCTTCTCTCTTGGATCGCAGCCCATTTGCGTTCCAGTAGCATATTATGAGCTTGGAGAAGTCTGGTTTTGCAATGGGCGTACTAGCCATGACGACTACAGAAGGTGAAGACGGTGCGGATTAGCACTGTGTCCGCCGAAAGTGATGGTGGGCGCGACAGAAGTGCTTCTGCCAGTGCGGCAGCAAACTGGATGCGGAGGTGACAAGGAATACGGTCGATTACCTCGTAAAAGGCCGAATCCATTTCCTCGAAGTTTGAGGCAGATGATGCTTGGTTTGCGTGAGCATTCCTGGCTGGTGGTGTAGTAATAGTAATGGTGTTTTCTCCCATTGGTTTAGGTTGTCGCTGAACGGCCAATGAGGGGATGTTGGAGGAATGCCCTAGATGTTGTGCTTGTCTCTGTGGCAATGGCGTTATCTCCAGAGGCTGAGACTCTTGGTTCGAGGAAGTGTTTGCTGCAGCAGCATAAGATGAGAAACTTAGGGGCTGGCGAGATGGTAAGCCAGGGTGCCTAGTTCCGTAAAAAGCCTCCTTTGGAAGACCGCGAGGGTTTGGGACCCTGGGTGCGGCATCAACTCTGGATGGTGTTCCTTTCTTGCGGCACTCCATCTCGTATCTTGCCTCTTGCCAAATTGGACATTTGGCGTATCTACATGAGTGTGCATCCCCACAGTTTGCACAGGTGGGTTGCGCCCCATCTATCAGCCTCTTGGGACAGGAGTTTCTTTCGTGGCCTTTTTCACCACAAAAGGCACAAACAGGGGAAAGGTTGCACCCTGCAGCTCCGTGAGTGAACTGCTGACAGTTCGTGCACTGTTGAGGTCTACGGGGTGGTCTGTAGGCCTCCACTTTGACAATGGCGGAAAACATATGTGTTTCTTGATATATCCCCTCTGTGATTTCCGTTTTTTCTAAAGCCACACGGAAGTGGGGCAGGGGGCCTTTGTAAGGTCCACGAACAGCACGAAGCTGGGCTACATTGACTACTGGGTAGCCTTTGCTCTTTAAGAGGTCTGACACCTCTTCAGTGGTGATGTACTGAGGCACGTTTTTTATAGTTACGTGCAGCCTCTTTTCCTCAGCCAAAGGAGTGGCGATAAATTCCAGTTTTTGCGACTCCAAAAACCGGCGGACTTGCCTATGGGCTTCAGGGGAAGTTGTCTGAATGCACACTGTCTGTCGTGCATTTCTAACAGTAAATAGAGGCTCTCTTGCCTCGCGGAAGTGATGGATAACCTTCCTGGCATCCTCTGGATTACGCAGAAAGATTGGCGTAGTCCTTCTTGTATTTTGTTGCGGCTGTTGGGCAACATTGCCTGTCTGGCTTACATTTGGAGTGGCAACATCCTCTTCCATGCTCTCAGCCACGTTATTTTGAGTAGACGTGGAAGCCAGAGCTTGGTATTGATTTGCCGTAGATACTGGCACGTTTACATTGGGATGAGAGGGTGTATTTCTCTTCCTCTTTGGCTGTACTGTGTGCCACTGTTGTTGGGATTTCGTGGCCTGGTCGTGATGGAATAGATAGCTATCTATTGCATCTAATCTTGCCTTGTGTGCAGCCATGGAGATGTACAGTTGAGTGCAGTCGCTTCTCGGTATTTCGTTTTTAGGCAGCATTTCAAGCAGCTGGGAATCAGCTTGTTTGATGTAAGCTTGCCGTGCTTGGCGCTCGCTTACAAGGGTGTTGCGAATATGCTCCTCCAAGGGTAGTGATGGCTCCTGGATGAGTTCCTGTCCAAGGAACGTTAAAATATTACCTCCCTCAAGGTAATATAAGCTCATTTTTCCAGTTTCGGATGTCAGGGGACTAGGCATGGTCAGTCGTAAAGTTTGGTGAGCGCGGTTTGCTCGGGTAATAGAGGACAGGACCAAAAGGCGCCGTATCAGTAATAAAACTGATGGCTAAGTCTTATTACCCTACCCACCGGTCTTAGAAATAGGTTTAGAGTGCTTTAAAAGCACAAAAGTCGTGTGGAAAGAGTCAATTGATACAGAAAGTTTGTACCAATCGGTCAGCCTAATACAACGACGAATCACAACGCCGGGATGAAGAAATGATAGACGCTTCTTCTCTCTGATTCGTCCACAAATCTGCATGCAGGAGCGCTAGTAAAGTTACGTCCGCTTCTCACGAAGGTTGGAACGCAACTCATGAACCTGAACGAGATTTCACTGCACTGGGTTTTAAAGAGGTTGAAATTTTGTCATGGCAAACAGAATGTATAGATTCTATAATTATTTGGAGACATATCGTATGTTATATATAGAAAATTGTTAGACAAGAAAAAGTTATTGCAGTAACACAAGCTGTTATTGAAACTGCTCTTTCGTAGCGATAAATGTGTCGGAAATGTTTATTATTGTACCGGTATGTAAGTTTCCTGGTTGAATTGGTCTGGTGTGCCATCTGTGGGATATATTTGAGAATGTTTAGTTGTATATCTTGATCTAAATTTCTCCATGTTGAAAACAAATGACCATGTTTGAGAGTTAAGTTTTCTGTTCTGTCGCATGAGCTTGACAAACCAAAAGCCACATGTTGTACAAGCAGTGGAATTCAGCTCTGCATCCTGCAAACAAATTAGTTCGTAATCTATAAACAGAAACCATCTCTACGCAGATATTCACATCAACTCAGTAAAACGGATGGAAAATTAGCTTTTTGTACGTATACTAGATGTATGAAATACATGTGGATTCACATTGGGAAGGGGAAGTTGTGGGAATTTTGCACATTGGGTTGTTCAGGTTGTGGCGGCGGCTTGGGCTTCAACTTCGGCTTCCACGGTGGTGGAAATATGTGACAGATATGTAAGGATTATTTTGCTATGGCTAAATACGTTATGCAAGAACAACATTTAACGCTTTTGTTATTATCGCACTCTATTTGAAAATCATCCGACAATTTTTATAGTTTTCATGTTCCAATATATGTTTACGGAGAGGATATTGCCTGTCATTAGATTCTAACTGTCGCAGATTCCAAACAAAATGTCAGCCTGAAGATATGAGCAAGAGTCGCGCTTTTTATTTATATAAGTGATTTTACAAAATAATATTGCTCTCAGGGAATTAATCATAAGCAATTCCACGAGTATCACTTTATCTAGAGAATTTGACTACCAGGAGTTGCATTTATTAACAATATTTCAGGAATTAAAGGATGATATAGTCTATGAAATGTTATTTAAATGCTGTATTGTAATTACTAACCTCTTTAAAGAAACGCGAAACAGTAATAAATACATCAGCGTCCATTGGCATGGCCTACAAGATTCTCATATTGATGTGCCAACTTTTTAAGACGTTGACAATCCTAAACGCCCATTAAAATAAAACAAATAAATTAATTAAATAAGTAAATATGGTACTAAGCGCAATTAGAGTTTCCTTTCAGTAGCAAACAACCATTTTTGTAAAAATTACTCTATTTTGCGTTAAAATAAAAAATCAATTAATTGCTACTTAATTAAGGAGGAAGTAAGTAAATTTTATTCTAACAATTCTATTTATACAAATGCACTCTAAATATACTACAATAATGCATAAAACAAATACAATTAATTCTAATTATATTTTTCACAATAAAAATTAGTTAACAATATAATATTTTAACAATATTTCCCACTATTACCTTGGATACTGCAAGGCAGCAGCTATTCTAAGTGGTTTCCAGCTGGAAATTTACTGTTTACTGCTCCCTCTTGAAGTTGCTTATTTCTATTACTTAAATAAAATAAGTAAACGCAAGTTTCCTTACAGTTGCAGACAACCATTTTTGTAAAAACTACACTAAACGTCCATTAAAATGAACTAAACTGATATTGGTGGGGTGGCCGCATCTCAGAGAAGGATCAAGTGACAACCACCTTGTTAGCGCCGCTACGCAACAGGCGACAATGGGCGGCTCAGAACAAACGCCGTTGCACGCATTTCTAGCTTTCGACGTGCAGGAGTTGTTAACAACAGAAACCGAGAAACTTCAATTTCCAGAAAAGTCGTCGGTAATTCAGAGACTACATATTCAGACTGGCTTGTAGATGGAGTTAGTTAATTGTCAGAGTGAGTTGTGAACAGATGAAAATCACTTGTGAGACAGAGAAAGTTTGTGTTACACTAGCAGAGTCAAGGTTACGATACAACAGAAAGCTATGAGTTGCAAACTCACAAATTCTGAATTGTGGTTCAGTTTTAGCAGAAATAAAATGAAATTAAAATTAACTGGACTTGTGATTTCTCCCAATATAATTTAAGACGCATTATTCAGTAAAACGTTACTCAATTGAACTTTAACGGCTCAGTCTGGAGCAAATTAGCAGCACGTGTCACGTGGCATAAACAATCTATTAGTTGCCACAACACAGATCGGCAATAAAAGTGCAGTTAGCCCCATATAAAACATCATTAAGTGGGCGCGACCGATCAGTTCCCACAAATCCGGCATGTTTGGAACGTAATTCCACTTCCCTCTCTGTCCTTCTATTGAATGCGAAGCGACTGGGCGGATGAGTTGACTGCAATTAAATATGTTTCAAACCCCTTGCAGTGATTTATAAACTGCTATTTTTGTCAATCGCACGCTGTCCAGAAAATTATTATTGCAGCGCTCACAATGGGGGAGATGAAGTGACATGCTGTGTTTCTCCGCACTGCCCAATCCGCATTTTCCTCTTAGCGGGTATGGACAGCACGTCTCCATGTCCCACTATACAGGCTGTTCAAGGTGCAAGTGCAGCTATTTATGTATCTACCTGAGTGTGCTAGTTGGTTTTTCTCCTCGTCTAATACTTTTCCTAAAAACCAATCACGTAGTTTACTATTTGACATTTTATGGTCGCAAAATGAACACCGTCTGTCGTATAGACTCTCCGTTTTGCTTCATGTCTCAATGTGTGACAACTCGGCCGTCGTGAAGTAGATTCTAAGAGCGTGGAGTGATTGCACCGTCGTAGTGTATGAGAGAGAAAGTGAAGAAAGAGACTGAAACAACTGAGGCAAAGATACGAAAAGTGAAATTTGTGAGTTGTGATAGCATGAAGGAATGTACGAGGGAAAAACTGTATTTGTGATAAAATTTTAGAAGACAGAGTGATGCAAAAGAAACTCGTCTGGACTTCATCGTTTTGTCACAGTATTGCGAGGTCATTGGGCTTGCAGAAAACATTTGAACCCGACTCCGGTACACCATTCGTTATTGCGAGATCGGTCAATTCGGTGTCACGCCTTTTTACTACACCTCCTTAGAGGTACTAACCGACCTGCAAACACACTACTTTTAATAAGTAAAATAGAAGTTCGTAAATTAATCAAATATTAATGTAATATTGTTTATTATACTGTCCTCAATTACCCATAAAAATATGTCCATTTATACCCCTAACACTCCATAGTTATGAGAAGGGTATGGTCCGGCATTTGTTACAAATGAACCAAAACAAAACAGCAGCTTTAAGATATGATCAAAAGTCACCATTTAATTAAGTGATTTCAAAAGAATTTTACTCTCTAAAAGAGAGTTCCTGTCAATGTAAATATTTACCTTTGCTTTTGAAGTAGGCACCTCTTTATAATTCTGCATTGACATAAATATTAATCTCACTAATGGTATATTTAGTCCTACGTTAAAGGTGAGTAAACGTAAATCTTCATCAGGAAAATGTATAACATTATTCCTAATTCTGTAACAAGATTTAAAAACACACAAAATAAAATTTAAAATTAAATTCAAGTTCAAAGGAAGGATAGATTCCATTTACATTATTTGCCTATTCTTTTACGCAGTTAATTCGTTTTAAAACAAGGTACGGTCGTGGATTTGCTTTATTTTATTTTTACATATACAACATTTTTATTTTATTCTAACGCATCAAGAACTTATTTTCTTCCTATATAACTAATAATCTATAGATTATGAGTAAATAGCCCATGACCAGCATTTTGCCTGAATAAAAAACTACGCTAATGAATAAATGTGTTTTAATATTTATATGAAATATATTTTCCTAAGATGAAAACAAAACTGTATCACATGTATACAATTAAATAAACAGAAAATAAATTGTCTATGTGAAGATATACATTTCATTTTTCATGCAAATGTCTTAAACATGTGCCATTTCAATCAACGTAGTTAGAGCCATCTTTGCATTTACTATTACTGAAATATTCTTTACCATCAATTTGAATTTTGAAGTTCTTATACGTAGTTTTCTCGTGTGGAAAATTGCCCTTTCTTTCCACGACTATGCAAAGAGAATGGAATTTTAAAGCCATCACGTAACGAATCACTCATAATGGTTTAGACTGTAACTTAAGCCTACTCTATTCCAATTATGCCCCTGTATCTAAAGCAAATACGCAATAAAACTATTTGCATTTCGATTAACATGAAATATATAGGAGAATAGGCGTGTATAGGAATATTTTGTAAATACAACACATCAGATTATTTGTATTTTGGGTATTATATTCAGATACCCAGCAGTCAGCACTGAAATAATTTAGCAGTAAGGAGATAAATATTTATATTGCTATATAATGAGTCCGTTTTACAACGGTTTTATTTCATACCAGAACTGGGAACAACGTGGAAGCGGAAAATTGACAGTAATCTGTAATTTATAAAGTTCAATAGAGGGGTGGTGGTTATGGGTGTTGGTTTATCATTCCACTAATGGACACATCATTATTTCCAGTAAAAAATTCATCCAAGCGTTTTGCATCCTCTAATTTATTGATTTACACTTGGGTTTTAAAATGTAATTTTGTGGTGGGAAAGGGCATCCACTTTCAAATTCGGAAATTTGGAAATATTGTGTTTGTCCTTTCATTCTGTCCGATTTTTGTTTTCTTTTATTTTGTTCTTCCTCTCAGGATATTTCTCCGATTAGCATTATTATTTTTCCTCTTCTTTCCCTCTCTTATGTCTTCTTTTCTTCACAGTTCTTGTGTTCTTTTCACTATTCAAATCTTCTCTTCTAACTTCTATTTTTTTTTCACTTTTTTTCCTGCTTATCTTAATCTGTTTCCTTCTCTTAACCTCATTCTATTCTCCTGTTCTCTTGCCTGCTCTCTGTTCTGTTTTTTCACAAATCCGTACAGAGACTTGGGTTTCTGTTTAATTTACATTATGCTCTTCTTTCTTAATTTCATTCCTTTTCTTCTCCTTTGTTTCTTTTACTTTTTCATCTCTTTCCCTCCTTACATGCATATTTCACTTTTGGTTTCTTCTCTTCTCTCTTCTTCCCTATTGTTTTACAACCTCCCTTCCTTCTCTTTCCCCGTCCTTTTTCTCCAAAACGACCACTTTCTAGGAGACGACACGGCGTCACCTTCAAACAAAAGAAATGCTCTCGCCGTCCTCATGGTCTCTTAACAGAATGTAGAAAGTCCTTAGAGCTTAAAGCACTGTCATTTGTCTCCGCTAGGAGGCAAGTTCGTCGCTAACAAGAAGGTCCATAGAGAGCAAGTAAATCAATTTTCCACAACGCTGCCGCAACAATAATTGGAATCTTCCTGAAAATAAGACTTAACTTCAATAACCGTTCTGTTTTCGGGCGACAACTCATCTCCATATCAATTGAATTATCAAACAGAGAAGTTGAAGCGGGCGCATATCTAGGCCTCCATGCATGTGTACACTCGGCTCAAGAATAGGTTTTCATTTGCAACTGAGAAATGAGTGAGTATGTAGCTACCGAAGCGCTTGCAGGTCTACTGTAATATATACTAAATTATAATGAGAGAAAATTTGTTTTTGCATGTAGGAGAATTGGGGCTACAAAGCGTTTCTAAATTTCATTTGGTGAATTAGAAGTAGTCTGAAAATTCATAAATTACAGCTTAGTGACTTAAATTACCACTGAATGTCATGTTCTGAATGGTTGTTCCCGTAATTTTTATGAATTATTCCATAAATCATACACGGGGAAAAGGGGTGATAGGAATGCAATCCAGTATTTAATGCTCGGAGTTCTGTTGTTAATGATAAAAGTCTATCTTTTGCATGTGAAGAGTATGGAATTTCAAAGCAATCACATAGCGACCAGGTTTAACACATTTCACTATCGCTTAAAGCGTATTCCCCTTGCACCTGCAAGAAAATTATTAATAACATAAATTTCTGCAAATATTTATGTAATTACCTCTGTAGTTGTATCTTCTAATTCTAAGTTCCCTGATGCGATTCCTTTACCCAGAGATGTTCCACGTCCTTCCTAGTGCCTGGAAGTATGAATGAGAGTGTCAATGCGTGTTTGAATGTAATTAATAACCAAAAGTAATATAAGTCGAAGATTAATACCACTTAAACGTTTATTAGAATATGTTTACGGATAGAATAATATTATGTGAGTGTAGCACATCACATGTTTTTAAATAACGTCTATTGCTCGTTACAATCCATCACCAATGCGTCAAGATATTCAAGTGAAATCAGCGCCTGGTACAGCGGCAACTTCTTCATCTCTGCTGTATTGCGCGCGGTATTCTAACTGTTGCGAGTTTGTTTCCTTTCCCCAGAGATAGGTTAAATGTCTCAGCTGCACAAGTAAGGATTGGAAGTGTTTCATCGAAATGGAGATATTAAAACTTGTATGTGACACCAATGTATAGCTGAAAAGTCGAAGTTACAGTTTGGAAGGTGTTTAGAATAGTCATAACTTAAAGCTTAATAGTGTCCATATTGTAAAAGACGCAGTAATTAGACGATCAATGTTACCCTGTCGATTATTATTAGAACTAGTGAGAGAACCCATGGCCATCTTCTATTCTTCTGTTTCCTCATTAATTATCACCTAAATCTGGAGCAATTTAGGTGTTCTGCATGGAATTACTTTGTCAGCATCACTAATAAACCTACGAATAAATCAACTAAACTCTCAATGTGTCCTCAACAATTACCCCGAATGATACGTCACTAGGGACTGAGCTATTTATCAGGCATACCAATAACACTTTACGTAATTGCTCCATCCGGAACCCAAAAGCTAAATGACTGGATAACAGTTTACGATAATGCTTCTTAAAGTTAGTAATGTAATCTTATAATTTGTGCCAGTTACTAAATATAAGAGGTTATGTTTTTGCCCTATTTAAGAATGCCAACTTTCATGGTCAAATATTCACTTTCTGTTATGTAAATTCAGTATTCTATATACGATGAATATTAAGATTAAAATACCAGATTTTACAGTAAATAAGTTTACGAAAATAACTGTCGTATTATTCTTTATATTAACCCCCAAAAATTGTCCCACAATTATTACTTTTATACCTTTCAAATGTCTTTTTCATAAGTTAATTTATTTATCAAAAATTGGAGCATTATTTTTAAAAAATTGTGTGGCCATTTCTTTTTCCTTACTTTTTACAAGTGGTTTGACGTAGTATTTATAGTGTGGAAAAATTCTGAAAAAGGTTTGCGAGAAAATAAAGTTTAAAGTTGGGCATATCTACTAATAAGCATGTGTCTATCCATTTATAGTTTCAATTAATTGGTAGATAAAATGCCTCTAGTTCAAAAAACGATGTTTTCCTAAATTTTAATGCGTGTTTTTTATCCACTTTCTGGTCCAACTTCATACATCGTTTAATCCATAATGGTCCAGATCAGTCAACCATCGTGAGTTATTTACATATTTCAGTTAGGTTCAAACGCCACAAACGTATGCACTGGCACAGCAAATCAATACGTTGTCAGGCAAGTATCATCTGTTAAAATTATTATGTCAAAGTTAAATATTAATAGTTTATTCTGATCTCTAGCAATACAGGAACCTCACTAACTGAATAACATAAAAAAATTATTTCCAAAGTAAAAGACAGATCTGATTTCAGCTGGAAAGAACTTTAAAAATCTGATGAGTGAGTGAGTGAGTGAGTGTCGGGTTTAAGGGCCCGTCGACAACTTGGTCATTAGGGCCCAAAAAATCTGATGATGTTCCATTTCACCAAAGTTTTAAGTTTTCCGAAAGTGACACACATATCAAGGAATATCTCCGAAATGGTTCACTCAAAGAAAAAAAAAATAGACATAAATTGTGTCTTATGGAGATCTACATTTTTTGTGGAGTAAGGTTTTGTCTACCTCATACAAAGAGGAGTAATTCAAAAGTCATCCAGACTAAACAGGACTACATAGCCTATAGCCAGAAAATTCAGAGTATACATTTCATTTGTCATACAAATATATTAAAAATGTCACATTTTAATCAAAATCGTTAACCATTTTCAAGAAAATAAAAATTTTCGAAAAATTTTCCATGTAAAGGGTAGTTTATGATGGTGCTATTTTCTTCAAGATCTTCGTGTCGCATCTTTGAAAGACATTAAACTTAAATACCAACTTTGGTTTGTAACCTACTTATCGTAGGTTCAAAAAACATATTTCCGTTAAAACCTCGACATCGAATTTTTGGGTGGAGTACAATACTTCCTCTACTTACCAATAGAGAAAGCAAAAAGACGTATATTGCAACTGGTTAGTTTGTAGCGAGTCTTATTCAGATAAACAAATATTAAAATAATTTTTAATTGCAATTTTCGAGCTACTTCACTTTACCACCCCAATCTTTTGGGGTAGATAAGGGCTCTCTGGTCTCTGACATAGGAAACTGTAAGGAGAGCAGGAACTTGAGAACAAGGGGTTCTGTTAAAGAAGCGCGAGGGAGAAACAAGCTCAAATATGAGAAAACTCCCGTCCGCTTATGTCTTGGGGCGGGGAGAAATCCCCTTTATCTGTGCTAGATGTAGGACCACGTGAGAATTAATGTCCTGTTACCTAAAGATATCGCCTACAAAACGATTTATGAATATGAAGCGTGAATGGCTTACTTGTTTTCAGGGGTTCCTTACTCAAATTTTGGAGGGGAGATACACGAGATAGCGAAAAACGAGGTGTTACATGCAGAGAAAGGCTTATTCGTTTTAGCTTAAACCTGAGCATAATCCTGGGTCGCGTATTAGAGGGGAGGATGAAAAAAGAGGGGAAATAAACAGTCGAATGTTACGTTTGCATCGATGAATAGCTGCTTCGAAGCAATGAGATTTAACGGAATTAGTTAAACTGTTAACTCAAAGAAGAATATAAGCCGATTCGTGTTACCTTCGTTTCCAGATGAACTTCGAGTGTTTACACAATATCTTGTGGACGGATGAGGCACAGTTTTAATTAAACGGAGTTGTTAACACTCATAATTGTAGGATACGGGCAGAATATAATCCAAACACAGTTATGATATCAAGGTTACTGGTTGGTGTTGGTTTACGTCATATTTCATTGTTGCGCCATATTCAAACAAAAACAGTGATGATAAACGAACAGCAATTTTGCAATACAGAATTATGAAATAGAAAACAGTATTTTCGTGCAAGATGGCGCTCCTCCTCACATACAACAGTACTGTAAAAACACTATTACGTAACACATTTTCTAATAGTGTAATTAGTCAATATTTTCCGAACAGTTGCCTTCTAGGTCACCGCACATAAATCCACCTGACTGCTGGTTATGGAGTTATCTAAAATAAAAGATATAATATCTGATGTCCTTGAGAACATCCCTAGGAGTGCTTGTAGAAGAAAGGCTACTGCACGGGGGTGGTCATATATAGTTTTATCTTGTTTTAATAAAATCCTATTTCTTTAGAAAAAATTGGTGCTTTTATTTCGTTAGAATTCAAAAATATGACAACTTTAGTACTCGGAACTAACATTATAACAACCTTATCTAACGTGAATTTTCTGAGAATAGTATTTTAATTTCTGTTTTTTCTACATGCTTTTGTATATAGTTGATAAACCATAAGACAGCCAAAATCTTACTACACGAAACGTGCATGTGGAATAAATCGTCTATGGGCCGCTCTTGTCATAACGGATGGTGTACCTACTGGAACCTAGTTCCAATGGTGTCTGTAAGGCCAATGACCTCACAGTACTTAGCCCAGTAGATCACGCATTGAAGTGTGAAGTAAAATAGATAGTCTATACGAAAGGCGTTGTTGTTTATTCTGCGGCGCAGACACGATCATGCAAAAAAGAAACATCAGTGTGTATTTGGTTTGTGGAAAAAGTGTTAGGCGATTAGAAAAAATAACCAAAACATCAAAACATTAAGAGACAAATTATTAAAATACCTGCACTTATATATCTAACAGCCTGTATAAAATTCAAGTAATACAGTTTATCATACCAATCACTTGAATATATAGTGTTTGACTCAAAATCGTTTGAGTTACTTTTGATAGTACCAAAAATATCGAACATTTTGCATATGAAGGGTGGAGTTGGAAATCTTCGTGCCAAATTTTTGCAAGATAATGAACTTATCATGGTTGATTTTATGGAACATTTCGTTTAAGAATTAATAGTGTTTGTATCGTCAGAATTAGTATATGAGAAACAGAAAAAAGTGAAGAGACAGTGAAAGGACTGAGTCAAGCCTACGGGAAGAAAACAGTGACGAAAAGACAGTAGACTGTGTCAACATCAGTAGAAGAGAACTGTGTTTTTGTGCAAAAAAATGTACTAGAAAAATAAAGTAACTGGACAGGAGTTTTGTCATTTTGTCACAATATTTTTTTTCGTTCTTTTTTTTAAATATCAATGAGTTTAAAAGTATATTCTATATCAATTTATTTTAGCTCAATAATTCTGTTTTAAAATACGTAATCCACAAAAAAGTTAGAATTTTCTATAGAGACATAGGATGTGGTAGAAAATTCGAAAAACTAAGTAGATTACATCGGTTTGGGGAAAGTCACAGATCGGTCCCTCTATAGGTACACCTTGTGATAGTGTTTTGTTTGGTGTTATTTGCTGCTGGAAATGCCATGTGTTTTCCTCAAACGGTTAGAAATATTAAGCTGCATATACTACATATTTTGCGGAGCGATATGATGTCAAGTCATTTAACTGTGCGCTGCTAGCATAAGTTGCAGATGATAAACGCCACTGTTATTGCTTTCTATTTGACAGGTGCACATGAACCGTGCGGTAAACTCATATGCAATAAAGAAGAAAACGTGAAGCGCGCGAGACGGTTTGTTTATTATTGAACATAAAGCGTGAGCAGACAGTGGCAGCAAAGCACAAAAAATAAATGTACCGTAACAAAGCTCATTACTCTGACCCATACTCCATTACCCTGCGACGCTCCCTCCCTTTCTAACTGGAAATTAAACAACGGCAAGCAACCTTTGGAAAATTTGTTTTTCCACACATCTCCTAAACTGTGTTATTCTGTCTGCCAAATTACGGGCATTTCTCTCTCTATGAAACATGTATCTGCATCCTCTGAATAAACAGAAACTCTTTGAGAGAAAGCTACATTCAAGTGTTGATACAAAAGTATAATTCATCAAGTCCTTGTCACTTTGTCTCCTTTTACCTCAAAGAAAATTTTGTCGTTTACATTCGTCAGCACTATTTTATTTATACAAAACCTAGTTGGTTTACTTAAGTGAAACTATAAATATTGAATTTTGTTAGTTTGCCTCATTTGCTTCATTTAATTAAAAGAACTATTACATATATGAATACGCCAATTTAACACTAAACTTAGGCTTTAAGACTTCACATATTCATAAAAGTTATTTTATTAGCACGTGGATGTGATAAGTTAAAAATCTAAAATTGTATAACTTCAAATTTAACCGAGGGAGTTGGCACCAGTGTATTCTGTAGGAGTTCCACTCGGGAGGTCCAGAGTTAAATTTTCTTAGGGAAACCACTTTCACCATGGGTGGCTCCCCGAGTCGTTCGGAAAATCCTGGGTGGTGAACAATGAAATTTTACTTTGGAAATATTTCTCTGTGCTGCTTGTGGTACTGCTGGGCCCCTTTCTTATAGGGAGTGTCTTTCTTATTAACGGGATCCCCAGATTGCAGTTGGCTTAGGCAAGTCTGGCGACAGACTTCTCGAACCTCTACAAGCAAGCCGCATGCCGGACACTTCTCGAATGCTTTGGAACACCCCTTTGTGTTGCCGTTTGATAGTCACGCATAACAATACGTTGTTTGTGTTTCGACTTCTCAAAACTAAATAGCTACGTATATGTTCATTAAACGTGTGAGATTGATATTTACATAAACTGTTGGATTGTATTACTATACTCTAATTGCATTCTAACAGTGATTTTTGTTGCAATATTTGAAATAATTTGAAATTTAAGTGTAGTAATTAAGAATATAATAGCATAAACAAACGCAAACAAAAACTCAGCTGTTGTCTGCTTGAAAAAGGCGTGTGACACAATTATATCGCTAAGATATTTAAAATTGTAAGTAAATTTATTGGTGGAAAAAAATATTCGGGAAGTATATTCTCAAATGTTTAATTTATCAAATAAAAATATTAGAATTAATTCAGTTTAATTGCCTACATCTCCCTTCAGAAAAGTTATTCTCAAATGGAGGTTAAGAAAACCATGATCAAATACTACAACAAGCAAGGGCTTGCTGTTAATAAATACAAAATAAAATCCCAAGCAAGATTACGATCGTTGCTGGGATTTGTGCACCAACAATGTAGAATCTGAATAAAGCAAGTATTTAACAAGTGGACTTCAGATAAGTAGCAGGCAGAAACAAGAAAGAAAAGAAGTAGAGCCAGGAGTAAAGAAAAAGATAAGAAGGCTACTTACAGAACAGGAGACCGCAAAAAGCACCAGTACTTGCGAGTCAAATGTTTCTTTATGTAAGATATAGGTTACAGCCCAGTGAAGATTGAATAAAAGTGACAAGTTATTTTCACAAGAGGCATAACAAAGTTTATACACAAGTTTTATATAACCTTTTGTGTAATAGTAACATAGTACAGTGTGTTCAGAAATTTCTACTACATACTTCTAGCTCTGGTAACCGAGTAGTGACGTTTTGAACATAAATATACGTACAGGGTGTAAATGAATAACACCGCACCAATGTTAGCAGTAATAGACGGTCCACAGACAATAAATTTGAGAGAAAACTATGATCTAAGATTACTAATTACAGAAGTGTGCCTTAAAATTGCTTAGGCTGCACGCCACTGATCATATCCACTGCAGCTGTAACGTATGATGAGAAAACAAGTGGATGGCTTTCGTAGCCTGTGTATTTAGTGTAATGTAAGGACGACGAAGGTACACGTGCATTAAAATTCTGGGTTCAAATTCTCGTAGCCGTGTAATCTTTGTTCTTTTTTCTTTTTTCCTTAAGTACATGCTGAATTTAATTTGATTTACAAGAAATATTCGTGTCGTGTTGTAATTTTTCATATAACCAATGTTTAAGCCTTTTATTTCAGATTCGTTTTAACTATTACTTTCTCTGTCGTGGCCTAAATAGCAGATATTCACTTACTCATACAACACATACTCAGGCATTAAGTGGAACCAGTTTTCCCTATCGTATACCACCGCTTTGGTAGTCACGGAGGAAGGGTTGACATCTTGGAAGTTCATATATGTACATATATAAAAATGTGTTTGTGTGTGTGTGTGTACGTGTGTGTGTTGCCGTATATCCGAAACCCCTTGACCGATCACTTTGAAATTCGGCAAGTATGTGTAGAGAAGGTTTGTATGCTATCCATTTTACTATACAGTGTATTACATTCACATCGTTTTCTCTACCTACTTTTCCTTTACATGACACATTCACATGTCCTTTCCTACTCCCTCTTCTACAAACAATTCATACAACTTTTATATGATTGAAATTGAAACGCACCGTATTACATTCATATTGTTTTTTCTACTCGCTTACCTTCCTATAGTATTTGTGATTGTTTGACCGTGTGTTTGCATAATTGTTTTCCGAAGATTTTATTCATGAGTTTTGTTATTTTTTTCTTCTTTATGGTATCCTAAGAGTGTAAGTCTTTATTTAAGCGTATTAAGTAATATATTTAAATACGAACGAGCATTGCCGGGCATTTCAGCTAGTTTCGTATACTTTCGTGAAATACACAATAGCGCATCATGTAAGTTTAAATATGACGACACTGTTGCCAGTTGTAGCTAATGCGCTATCCCCTTTAAAGCAGGCAACTGTGTATTTGGAAAGAACACATGGGGGACATATTGTTTCTTCGCGACAGTGCGCTTTGTTGACTAGGAGAAAGATGGTGCAAAAAGCAAGATGGTGCTTTTCAGTTCGGTTGGGTTGTTGATACGGAAAAGTTTGCCACATTTCAGGAACGCCATTAATCACGCCGTCAACACGAGTTTTGGTAAGGGCCTAACAAGAAGTTATCCACGTCTCCTGATATAACTCATTCCCTCTTCAACCAAATCAACCATTGCTATTTCTGCTACGTTACGTCTGCAACAGACAAGGCAGCACGATGTATTATCGACCTGAAACTCGCATTGTCGGAATGTCTGTCACATGCAGCTCCATGGAAAGGAACTTCATCAAAATGACAGAAATATTAATCAAATTATTAATGTACCTGTTAACAGTAGTATGTAGTTCCTCATTGGTGCTATTTCATCTATCTTATTGCCTTTCAACGAAGAGAAAATTACTTTCTCTATTCTTGTCCTAACCATTCTTACGAACTCTTATTCCTATATCTTCTTTGTGTTAGTTAAGATAAACATTCGTACAAATTATCTTATTGCTTATTTCCTTGTAGGTACAAGGGGAATATTAGAATACAGTAGGCTTTGTGCGATAGTCAAATCTTTTAAAGCTTTGAGATTCCCTTTTCTATGCACACTTAACATATAAAAAATGAACAACGATGTTCCATTTCACGAAAGTTGTTTTCCGAAACTCGCACACATAACAATGAATATCTCCGAAATGGTTCACCCTACAAGAAAATATATTTGGACATAAATTGTGTATTTTAGCAAGATCTACATTTTATATAGTATGATTTGGTCTATCTCTAACGGTTTACCAGTTATGCAAAAGTCGTCCAGAGTAAATACGACTACAGGGGCTATAACCAGAAAATTCAAGATGTACATTTCATTTATCATAAAAATGCCTCAAACATACGACATTTTAATCAAAATCGTTAGAGCCATTTTCAAGAAAATAAACATTTTCGTATAATTTTCCATGTAAAGGGTAGTTTAGGGTGGGGCTGTTTTCTTCAAAATCTTCGTGTTGCATCCCTGGAAGACATTAAACTCTCAAAAACAGTAAGAGGGTTGCTGGGTGGTTTATTGTCTATGACACCCTTGCCTATAGCCCAATGATAGTTCGAACGACTTAGCTTGCTCCTGGAGTTAAAACATAGAAATCCCTATGTTTGGTTAATATTAACTACTGTTTCCTGTATGACTATCTGGTCACCAGCATATACTAGAGTATTTAATGGTATGTCTGATCCTACTTTAATTCCAAACTGTATTTCCTCTTTCCACTTTATAATTAGCTGGTCAATATAAAATTAAATAAGTTCGACGATAAACTACACACTTGTCCAACACATTGGTTCATTAAAATTTCATCCGACATTTTCGAAAACTTAAACTTAAAACAATTTTTCTGTTTATATACAGACTCTATAGTTTTAATGAGGTGTTTTGGGATACCTCTTGTTTCCAATATTTTCCATAAAAGGCTTTCTCGATACAACAAATGCTAAATGCAAATTTTATTTTTGAATATTCGACAGAAAACGCTTGACTCGTCCAAATAATTCTGTTAAAACATACCGAAGTACTTTACATTTTAGGGTGCAGAGATTACTGGTGCATTGTCGCAAATCAACGCCACGTCCATTGGAATGCGTGTATAAAACCATTCGCTCTCGTTAAAGTAATCGTTCTGACAGTCGGTAATTTGTTTTTCTCGCTGCGAACGCTAGCAATGTGGACTAAATCCCATCACATCCGTTGTATGTAGACGGTTGTTCCCTGTGGACTTCCGTTATTAAACACAGAGCGTTTCGCGAAGGCAAATATTGCAGCAGCATGGAAACACCGCGGCTGATAGAAGATTCTGTGTCGCTATGCTTTCTCTGCACGGGGGAGGGAAGAAAGGCAAACATAATTACATTAATTTGTACACCCCTTCCGCAGCCCCGAACCCTGTAACTGTGTTATTACTCACGTAGTTCTCCCCCACCTCTGCTCAGGTTCATTCGATTCGGCGTGAATCGATAGAGAGCACGTTGAAAACATTTCACTGAATTTAAGGGTGAATTCCTACACAGGAAAGTCTAGTGAAAGTAAAAGACCAGCTAACTGGTATCGTCTTTAATGTGTGACTGCAGTGAAATACTCACTGTGTTGAAATTCACTTGTTTCAAAAATGAAAATGCCACAGAAAATGCAATTTTACCCTTCAGTAGCCAAGCTAAGTGCTTAGGATTATTTCTTAAGAATTTAAAAAAAAATAAAAGGTATATAAACATTTCGTGTTTTTATCTTGACATTTTTAACGCTTTCACAATACTATTTTACAATAACTTTTTAACATATTTAAATTAATCCTCAGTTTACTAAGCACACAAAATAGTTGTGACGTGTTTTCACATGACTCACTCTAATCTTGTAAATACAAGTAGGCTTAAGTGATAGATCTTTTAAGAGATGGGCCCTGTGTTATAGCTTTGAAGTTCCAAATTGAGAAAGGTATAACTACTGAAAAATTCAAACCAGTAACAAAAAATACCTCGGAAATGATTAGCTGTACAAAAAAAAATTATTTTAAGTATAGATGTATGTTAAACCACACATAAATAGTATGCTTTAACAATATCTACACGGTTCTTCATTTAAAACCTAACTGACCACGCGGCGTTTGGCGTCTTCCGCTGCCTTACTGGATTCCCACAATACCAGCAGGCGTTCTACTCGCGGCTAATCAGTACTGGGCCTCTGAAAATCCACATCGCGTTCAAGAAATCCCTCGTTATAATCGGAGAGCTGGAGTTTGGTGTGTTGTTGACGCTAGACGCATAATCTGTCCAATAATTCTACGAGCAGGCTGTAAATACAGAGAGGTACCGAAATCACATTTTGACTCCATTTTATCACCAACTGACAGAAGAAGAGAAATCACATGGGTGATTTTAAAAAGATTCTGCTATTGCCCATGTAGCAGAGGAGTCCAGGAACAAAATTAGGGAAGCGTTTGAATTATTAGTGCTGGTGTATGCCCCCCCCCTCCCTCCCCTCACCCCGATCTAACAGTTGGATGTTAATAGGAAGAGATACGTAATGTTATGATTAGAAAATAAAATATTTTAATTAAATGTAATTTTTAAATGTTTAGCAAATGTCCATGGTGAGTTTTTAAATTTCACGATAAGGATTGGAAAAGCCAGTAGAAGAAGGCGTCATTGAGGACAGCAAGAAATATGAATATGATATCTTAACAGGTCTACTGTTCCTTCCAAAGCAGACATTCGGGTAGATTTAATGTCTATGGTGATAAGCCTAACATATTGTTGCAAATCACTTGAAAATTGTTAACAACCTTATTTTTCATACTAATAACCTGGAAATATCCTGCAACAAAGCAAAAGTGATGGTAATAGAGGATAAAGCAATGAGGTGAGCAGAAATAGTGATAGAAGGAGGAGGAAAAAAAAGAAGAAGAAACATAGTTATAGCCTAGTTTGACGCCTGCTACGCCTGTTATCCATTGTTCATATACGCCAAAAGATTCCCTCAGTTTCAGCAAAGCCCAAAAGCCCGTCTCTGTATTGTGCCTCTTGGAGCCGCTGTGGTTACTAAAACCAAAATAAAGTAGGTTGGTAATTTTTCGAAAATAAAAGAAATTTTGCTCTTAAAAGGGGGGTCGCCCGGAATAATTTAGTGCAAGGGTCTTCACCCTGTTTCATACTTAATTTGGAGCACACCATGCAGGAATTATTAAAATCCCAGATTTTAACGCTAAAAGCAGCGCACTTTGTGCAAATGGCTGCAGGAAGTTTATGAGCAGGTAAAGCTGTTTCCTTGGTAACTCGTTACTCTAGAAAAAAGAGTTAAAACCCCGCACACAACACTCGCTTAGCGTCAGTAAGCTTTGCTATCTAACCACGTTCACAATGAGGGATAAGACAAAAACTAGTAGAAGTGGTAGCTCATGTTCCTATGATGGAAATAATGCAGCTCTAGAAAACCTCCATTAACACAAGGGTTACTATTTCTCTTTAATCCTCTTAGAGAAACCCTTGACAGACATTCCTGTACTCCAGTGGTATTCAACCTTTTCTCTTCACGTACCCCTAAAGAAAGAAATAATAATAAATTCAACTGCGGTAATAAACTGGCCTATTACTTTCTCTGCTTCATATAGTAAAGTAGAGGAAGTATTATACACCTACCAAAACTTCGATGTCGAGATCTCACCGGAAATATATGTTTTAAGGTCCCCTGATTAAAAAAAAATAACATTTTTAGAAAAAGGTCCGCGTTTGTATGGGTCTGTCAGTCAGTCTGTGGACAGCATAACTCAAAAAGTCGGTTAAAAACCAAAGTTGATATTTAAATATAATATATTTCAAGGATGCGACACGAAGATCTTGAAGAAAATTGCTCCACTATAAACTACCCTTTACCTGGAGAATCTTTCAAAAATTTTGATTGTCTTGAAAATGGCTAACGATTTTGATTAAAATGTCGTATGTTTGAGATATTTTTATAACAAATTAAATGTATATCTTGAATTTTCACGCTATAGCCTATGAAGTATTATTTACTCTGGATGACTTTTGCATAACTGGTAAACCGTAAGAGATGCGCCAAATCTTACTGTACAAAAATGTAGATTTTGCTAAAGCTCACAATTTATGTCCACATAAATTTTTTATAGAGTGAATCATTTGATTATTTGTGTGAACTTCTACTTTTGTCAACTGGAATATCTTTATTCATTTTTTATATGTTAAGTGTGCAAAGAGAACGGAATCTGAAAGCTTTGAAAGATGTGACTATCGATCAAGTCTACTGTATTCTCATATTCCCCTTGTACCTACAAGGAAATAAGCAATAAAATAATTTGTACAAATGTTTATCTCAACTAACACGAATAAGATTGTAACAATAGTTAGTACAAGAGTAGGGAAATGCATGTCAGTGGAATACAAAAGATTTTTTGTAACCAGCCGCGCTAACTCGCATGATGTCTTCAGAGCCACCATTGTTGAATTTGTAAAATTGTACAACGCCGAGAGAGTAAAATCACTGAATTGGCTGGGCCGATGTTCATTCTTGTTTTGTAGCTACTCTAATCAATAAGCTTGTGGACTTACGCCTGGCGTTTAGATAAAAGCCAGAATCCAGATGCATAACCACTTGTCGCTCAACATCGTCTTTCAAAATAGAAAGGTGATCTCTATGTACAACTACCAACGATGTAGATGCTATAACTGTTACTGTACAGCTCAAAACATTGGCAAGATACTCTCATACGTTTTTCTTTCTTCTTTTTTGGCAGTCTCAGCTGAATATACGATATTCCATAACCACTTAGATTTTCAGGCGGGGAGAGAATAAATCGCATGTTGTGAGACTAGGTAAATACAGAGGGTGTGACAGAGTGGCATCATTGTTAGCAATTCTGATCAAATCGCCGCATATCATGCGATCGTCACATTTGCATTGGTAACTCGCAATATGTTCAGGTTATCAGACAAAATTGTATGGCAAGTACCATGGTTCATCCCGGCTGCAAGATCATGCACCGATTGGGGCGGTTGACATGCACCAACATTGCAAATTCTTTGAGTAAACTGGTTTCGCTACTTTTCTATCAGTTCCTGCAAGGAACGAAGGGAGCGGTGTATTTTTTTTCAGGCTTTCCGAGCAATATTTGGGCAGGTAGTTTTTACTGTCAATATTCCTGACCTTCCCTCTATATACACAGCAATGTTGCTATGCGTATTTTCACCAATGTATTCCAATAGACATGCTGAATTCCCATTATTAAATATATATAGTAGCTAAAGTTTACCAATAAATGGAAAAGACATGAATAACGCATCTTTTAGAGCTCTACCTTATATGTTAACTGCAGAAGTAAACAATAAAGGGGTTGTTGTTGTTGTTGTAGTAGTGTTTAACGCCCGCTTTTACTACTACGGCACCGCAGGCGGTGACACTGGTGATACATGGAATGAAGATGGAGCACCGGTGGAATGAGATGGCGGGGGAAACCGGAGCACCCGGAGAAAACCCACCCTGACGACGCTTCGTCCACCACGAATACCACATGCGAGTCCCTGGGATCGAACCCGGGCCGCCTAGGTGGTAGGCGAGCGCGCTAACCGCCCAATAAAGGGGTAGTGAGCTGCTGACAGTCACATATTTGGCGACTCTTATTTTTTATCTATTCGAGACGTATTATAGAGGAAGTTATATTTGAGCTTAACGTCAAGAAATCGACATTAAGGTCTGCGTATTCATACCCTACCGCCTTGTATTATCGGAAGTAAAGTCAGAATGAGCGAGTGCGCGACTTCCTAGTAACCCTGCTGCCATAAGAAGTGCAACATTTTCATTCCCATAGTCTATTTATAAAGGTCTCAATACAATGGGAATAGACAGTAGCTCCCTTACGTTAAGCATGATTGTGAACCGGGTGGAAAACTTCACGTCAAGTAAAAAGAAAGGAACACGGGGCTGATCTGTGTGGGGCAGAGCGAAGCGACGTGTGTACGAGCCCATTTTCTCCCCAACAGGAGTCGCCATGTTTTATGAATAACGTTAGATCTTTGTGAAGAGAATAGCTACACTTGATGTATAATGTATGGTTTGCCCTTACAGGCGATAAACAGGTAAATGTGCTTCGATTTGAGAAAACGGTCACGTTGCAACCCAACCCAACCCACCCAGTCACTCAAGTGTTTATTACCTGTGCCCTGACTTGCTGAACAAAACCAAACACAACACCAACATCTCAACATGCAAATTATGCATATACGCTTGATGAAGTCAGGACAGCCTTTAATAAATGACTTTCCGCATTACCACACAGCAGATATTACACCCTGAGTACTTTGATTACGTATTTAAGGTAGCGCTTCAACTAAACGTGCAAGGCTCGCATTCTGGGCGTCCCTGCTTCGATTCCTGCCTACTCTGTGCTTACGTTTTTCGTAGTTTTCCCTCCTTGTTCGCTTGATATTTATCTTTTATATTTAACCGATTTGTTTATGTTACGTTTCATAACGTAAATGATTAGCATTATAATATTTTTCCCAGAAAATATCATTTTTCCATATTTCAGCAGCCATAACATATTCTGTCTTTGACACTTAGTGGTGCAAATGATGCAATTATTTCACATTTATGTAGTTTTTGCTCAAAATCCTTTGTAAAATTTACATAATAGAGGATAAACAGTAAGTAAAATAGGTGGCTGATTTGAACATGTGTTCAAACTCTGAAAATTTTTGAAATAAACTTTTAAGGCTGAAATGTCAATGATGCATCGCCTTTAAATAAGGGAGTCGTTATTACTTGTGGCTTCTGAAATTTGGCAATGTGATTTTTATTCAATTACTTCCATATGACAACGTTGAAGTAAATGAAATTATTATTGCAATGGACATAATATAGATAAGATAAATAAGTTATACAGATAATTTCATGGCCTTTAGCACATCTAAGAGGCAAATTTTTCATAAGAGCCACGTAGGCGGAGAACTAACTCTGCAGATAGACAGACAGCTGCACTTATTTGGGCGTGAACTTGGCGAGTAACCCTGGAGGGGATGATCTGATATATTCTGCATCTAGGAAAGCGTGGGAAACATTACATTTGTTAGTGAAGATACATAGTCCAGGGTAATTGCTTACAGGTCTTCAATGTGGCCGATTATGGAATATTGAGCGGCATGCTGGAACCCATATAGAGTTGGTTAAATTGATTCGTTAGAAAAACATACAGAAAAGGACTATCATATTCAAAAACACAGGTAAATAATTTAGGCCTACAAAAGAGGATGAGACTAAAGGAGTATTGCTAAATGTTGGACGTAAGAGACGCAGGTTATGCCCATTATTTAAAGCTTATGGTGGTTCAAACGCAAGAGTAAGCATTAGTGAAACATTGGAGAACCCAACTATTACGACAGAAATGGTCATTTGTTTAACTTAAAGTGCAGAGGGCATAAAATCAATGCAGGAAAATCCTCCTTAGTTAATAAACCCATATCATTAGAATATGCTAAATGTAAAAACCAGGTTTGGTGTTAAACCGATTTTTCGTTTGCGTTACGCTCTCTATTCGTCTCTCTCTCTGTCTCTCTCTCTGTCTCTCTCTCTGTCCGTCCTTACCTCTTACATACACAGACACACACACAGACACTATAGGGCAGTAATTTTATTGAGGGGAGTTACCCTTCACTGGTGACGTAATAGATATGAGGGTAAGGAAGAACGCTGGGAGTATTCTGGTTGGAATTTGTAATGGAACATGTTGACGCTCGACAATGACTTTCTTATTTTGTGAAACTCGAAGGAATGCAGACCCACAACATTGGCCAATGCCAGTCACTTTTACCCTGCACGGCCAGCTCACTAAACAAAACAAGTACTATAGAGTTAAATAGCTGTGGTAATTAATTGGGTTAAAAATTAACTTTTGGTTTATTAAACTCAAACAAAGGTTTATTTTATATTCCAAACGCCCCATTATATAAATTTCATAACAAGACATGCACACACATCTGCAATCACAGGCATAGAACTTTCTCCTAATATTTTTATCCAGAGAACTTCAAAGCGTGTGGATTTTTTTCCTGGAATAATACTTTATTTACGTTATTTTGAAAAAGTATAAGAAAAGTCATAATATGAATAGGAACTTAGCATGTAAAGAAGACGTCAAACAATTCTGAAGAACATTACCGTAAAAAAGCATAGCTTTCTTTTTCATTCTTCTCAGTTACTGAACACCAACAAGAGACTTACAGAGTCATTTACATCATTGCAGAGAAGTTTGGTTAAAATACAACCGTGCGCCAAGTTTTGTTGCAGTCGATTAACTATCCCTATTCTCGTATTTCTCTTTTTCTCCGCGTGACATTTTCTGTTAACTGCATTCCTTTTTTGCGCCTTTTCCTCAGTATTTCTTCCGTTTCCGACTTTTCTTCTCGTTGTTTTCCCCCTTCTTCTGCTCAGCCCCATTTCAACGACCGTTTTCCCCAAGTGCCTCTCCAAGTGTGCGCAAGCGACCGCTCTGGGGATTACGAGGCGGTTTAGAATACCGCAAATAGATTACGTGGATTTTAGTCTGGAAACAGCGCTGTCTCTAACAGCTATGTGCGACTCTGTTACTGGAAATTTATTGTGGAGAGAAATGAAAACACGAATGAAACAAATGCATCATGAGCCATCAGAGGCATACACTAGGGACAACTGGAGTGTATAATCACAGCTGCTGTTCTTCAGCTTTACAACATCCATCAACTAATAGTAGAATTCAGTTCTCATTATGAATGAAACATAGAAGGATTTCCGTAATTGTGTAGGTATCTTAGAGTGGTCCAACAGACGGCCCGCGGACCACAAACATTCCCTCATTTTATCTATCCCACAAAAAATTTATAAAAAGTCTAACGTGTGGCAAAAAATATCTTAAACATACGGTCTTTTAATCAAAATCGTTTGTCATTTTCAAGAAAATAAAAAATTTCGAAAAAGTTTCCATGTAAAGGATAGTTTAGGGTGGGACTATTTTCTTCAAAATCTTCGTGTCGCATCCTTGAGAGACGTTAAACTTAAATTCCAACTTTGGTTTTTAACCGACTTTTCGTTTTTGAGTTATGCTGTCTACACACACACACACACACACAGGGACCTTTTTCTAAAAATGCTTTTTTTTGGATTCGGGGATTTCTAAACGTATATTCCCAGTGAAATCTTGGTATCGAATTTTTGGTTGGAATATAATACTTCTACCTACCAGTGGAGAAAGTAAAAAATCATACCAACCTAAAGATTAATGGAACATAAGAAAATAAATATATAGCGAGATATCTATTTTAACCCATTGTTACATTGATATTTTAATTTAGTCCCCACATTTTCAACTATTTTTCCAGTATATAAAACTTATGCTATATAAAAGATTGACAAACTTTCAAAGGTCGATTTACTGCCTCTTCACGCAAAATCCGCAGCAGGTTAAAAGCACAAAGGCATTTTATGGAACCATTGAAGCCATTTGCCAGCACTCTCGTCTATCGCCAACTTGTATAGTGAAGATATACAGATAACCTTATAGGAATGTTCCATATAGCGGCACCATATCGTGAAGATAGGAGTGCACTCTAATATTTTACACTTAAACCTAAAAACGGGAACCAGTCTTACAGCACTCCACTATACAAGGAACTATAAAGATTCCCAGAAGAAGGTGTATCGTTTACAGCACTTAAGTCAACTCACATGTAAACCTTTCGTCAAAGACGTTGATATTTTTATCTCCAGTATTGTTCTTTCCCGCCCTGTCCTGTCTCTGTCTAATGTGGTGTCTTTTAAGGAGATCAACATTTAGTTTAGCAAGTGTAAAACTTTATTTGTTCGTTCCGTAGGGTTTACGAGTTATGCAAAAGTCACCCAGAGTAAAGAGAGCTTTCCCAGAAGATTCAAGAGATATTGTTCATGTTGACTGCTAAATGAACATTTTAGCCTTTAGAGGCACCTGGTTTTCTGCTGTGAAGTTTTGTCAAGTCAAATTTAGAATTATACAAATTATAATCATTAGGCTTCGAACCTTTATACGCTAATCATGAAATGAGGCGGTCGCAAGGTGCCTGCCACATGGGCAGAACGTAACGTCATTACCCCAGGACAGTGACAGCACACAGCACAGCGCATCTCTCGAATGTGTTCACTAGTTCCACACAGTAAAATGCCTGCAGCGCGGAAATCGAAATATTCACGTATTGTTGAACTTGTACAAGAATTTGGAAGTAAATGGTGGCAGCATTGAATGTAAATTATGCAACAAGGTTATCTACAACATTCGTGTCCCTCCCACTTGCTAGAGTCCGAACTCCGGTAATTTTTGTTCTCTGTATGAAGGTTTGTTTCCTAATAATAATATATTCAATACACCTTGATAAAAGTGTTCCATCACAAATTACTTATAATGTTGTGACATTGGGTCGTTTAACAATACCCCTCCGAAGGAGTGTCGCCTTGTCGTGGCGGAGGGGCTCAGTAGTCTTGGTCGAAAACTCATCTAGGAGAAGAGGACTCCGAAATCAAACTCCCCCAGGGGCTCCTACTATGGTAGGTACGGGTTTGGCGTACCCGGGGCCCCGAGCCATACTCTCGATTGGGTTCCTCCAAGAGGTGAGAGGGCATATGCCAAACGCCCAATCAACTTTGGTCCACTTTTGTGTTTGACCTCCCACCTGATACCTCCCTGTACACAGTCTGATGGAAAACCTACGCGCAGGTGACGCAAGGGGTGACTGGGTAATCGCGTAAGTCCCAGCCCCTGGTTATCATGTAGGATCTGTGTGCGTATCCGCTGATAAAGGTCAGTCCCGGGGAGGGGCCATTGCATGAGCTGATGCACTCCTGAAGGCGATTGGGTCCCTCTGTCTATACATTGGGAGGTGAGACCCTAGGGTGAGCAAGGTCCAGGCCAGGACTCTCACCTAAGCCGGGGTGGCGCCCAGGATGTAAGCATGCCATCGGAGACATTTGCAATGGTGGAGGATGACATCGCCATGAGTTCTCAAAAAACTCAAAACAAAAAAAATATAAAAGTTTGTGTAAAGGAAGTAGCAGAGTTGAGTGGTCCTCGCTACTTAGTAATATCAAGAACTGAGAGAGACAAGAAATTTTTATCGGTGAGCCCATTTACCATACAAAAGGGTTTGGATAACATTGCTGGTCCTGTAAAGTCATGCACTAGATCTCGCAATGGCACGCTCCTGGTTGAAGCACATTCAGCTACCCAGGCAGCTAACATACTGAAAGCGAATATGCTAGCAAGTTATCCTGTCAGCGTTCAGATGCACAGAACTTTGAACTCCTCGCGCGGCGTGATAAACACCCGTGCATTGGATGATTTAAGCAATGAGGAGATTCAAGAAAATCTTGGACAACCTTAGAGAATGGAGCGTGAAAAACGGCTTCCGTTTCTCAACTGAGAAGTCAATCTGCGTTAATTTCTGGCGCCGTAGGAGACGGTTACCACCTTCGCTCCGATTTGGTCCAGATTCACTTCCCTTCGCAGAAGAGACGCGCTTCCTTGGTTTGATCTTGGACAGGAAGCTTAGTTGGTCGTCGCATATTGCACAGCTAAGAGCGAGATGTGACCGTTCCCTAAATATTATGCGAGTACTGAATGGCAAATCGTGGGGAGCGGATCGGACAATTTTGTTGCGAATATATCGGGCATTGGTCCGATCCAAGCTAGACTATGGGTGTATTGTTTATTCGTCAGCACGACCATCTGTGCTGAGAAGATTAGACGTGGTCCATAATAGGGGCATCCGCATTGCAACAGGAGCTTTTCCAACAAGCCCAGTGGTGAGCCTTTACGCCGAGTCCGCAGAACCTCCTCTGCAATATCGGCGTGAGATTCTCTTGGCAAATTATGGTTGTGCGCTTAGATGTATGCCTAAGCACCCAACGTTCGCTTCTTTTTTCACCACCACGCTAAGAGAACGATATAGAAATAGGACCCTTAATCCAAAGCCTGCGGGGTTCCGTTTCCAAGAGCTCCTAGTGAAGCTTGGAGTGGAACTGCCTGTGATGTTCGCCAAGGGCGAGAGACTTTACCCCCCTTGGCTATCTGGTACGTCCCATGTAGATCTTGGGATGACCATACACCAGAAGTCCACGATGCCTATTTCAAGTATCCGCACGTGTTTCTTAGAATTTTTGTCAGGCTACACTGACCGTCGATATATTTACACCGATGGGTCAAAGGGCTCCAACGGTGTTGGATCTGCCTATGTTTATGGAACCGAACCATATACATTCGGTTTTCCAAATAGCACCTCCATTTTTACTGCAGAGCTTTATGCAATTTATCGAGCCGTTTTGTATGTTCGCCGTCGTAAATTAGGTGACTGCCTGATTTTGAGCGATTCCCTTAGTGCACTGCAGAGTCTTTGTCATTTGTACAACCCCCACCCTATTGTACAACGTATCCAGGATGCCCTCCATGTTTTACACGCTTCTGGCGTTGACGTGGTGTGTGCATGGATTCCTGGTCACGTAGGTTTTCCGGGGAATGAAATGGCAGATTTAGCAGCAAAGACGGCAACTACAGAACCCAGTATTACCATCTCACGTGTTACTTCGGAAGACTTTAGGCTTGAAGTGCGGAGAGCGGTGCTGTCGTCCTGGCACGACGAGTGGTCAACTCTCCGCGGTAATAAGCTTAGAGAAGTGAAAGAACTTCCGATAAACTGGGTAACTTCCTGTCGCACATCTCGTCGCGAGGAGGTTAGTTTGGCTCGATTAAGAATAGGGCACTGCAATTTTTCGCATGGTTACCTATTTAAAAGGGACCCTGCGCCTCTATGTCCGCTGTGTGACAACCTTTTGTCAGTTCGCCACGTGTTGCTAGAGTGTTGCTCTCTAGCGCACCTTCGGGATTCTCTGCAGCTGCCTGCCAGACTTGCAGAGGTCCTAGCGGACGACAAAACAGCGGTTGATAGAGTTTTTAATTTTTTAGCTGAGTGCAATATCAATTTGAGGATTTAAATTGTTTTAATTATCTGTTTCTGCTTTTGGGCGTATTTACCACCTTGTTTCATATCTGGCTATTGCCACTGCCTTTTGCCTTTGTAAACTTTTCTTGTTGCTAGTATTTTTATTTTTGTATTTTTATTTTTTGAGTGAAATTTATATCTGGCTATTGCCATGAATCTTTTAAGGGCGCTGATGACCTAGAAGTTGAGCGCCCTTAAACCAAACCAAACCAAGTTTAACAATATACGGGCAAGAGGAGGCCGGATGACCTTGGATACTACGAGTGTGTGTGTGTGTGTGTGTGTGTGTGTGTGTGTGTGTGTGTGTGTGCGTGTGCGTGTGCGTGTGCGTGTAATTACGGCGAGACGTGGAGGAGGTCCGAGGCTACAGGACAACTAGCGACTGTGCGTATGCGATCGTACAGTGTGATAACACCGTACTGTCCTGAAAGCTCTAGAAGTTTCTTCGCTGAGTCATGCACACGTGCAGTGGAAAGGTTACGTCACGCCGGCTCCAGTATAAATAGGACAGACAGTGAGCAGTTCAGAGAGTTGGTGTCAGTTTTTAGAGTTGAGTGAATGACAGTTGTTTAAATCGTCGTGTACAGTTAGTTTTAATTGCGAGTGAGTCGGCCAGCCTGTCAGTGAGCATGTATGTGTCGTCGAGCGATTGTATCGTAATAGTAAAGATATAGGAGACAGTGAAACTGGAGAAAGACAGTGAAAGACTGTGAACGATTATCGGAAGAACAATTGTGAATTGTAATAGTAGAGAAGACTATAAACTGTGTTAGTAACTAGAAGGAAATAGTGTAGTTGTAGTAAAATTTAGAAAAAAATAAAGAGTTAGAAAAAGAAACGGACTTTCGCATTTTTACCGATTTTGTTACAATATATTTGCTCCGAGTCTTTACACTCCTTAAAAGCCTCTAGATAGCTTAATTCTAATATTTAATAGTATTTATGCCAACAATTCCAATTCTATAAATACAACTACGTTAGCTACTGGAAGCCAGCAGCTATTCCAGCTGGAACCCATCTAGAACTTATTTATCAATAGTATAAGTGCTATGCAAATTTATATACATGTTTGCCTGATATTAGTCTTAGCTATTCATCAGACAATACACAAAAAAACTATATCAGTTGCAAAATTTCAAAAAAGAGTTACCCTTGAAACTGTTCTATTCACTGGCCACTTAAAAAGTACAAAATTTCTAAAAGTATCGCCCTTCAAATTGTTCTACTCGCTAACCACTTCTATTTGTTTCTTACATTCCATAAATATTTTCCAACACTTCTTAGTTCCGACTGGTCTTTGAAAATGTTTTTCGCTGTTAACTATTTCTGTTTAACCATTCGATACATATCAGCTGTTTCCTCCAATGATCGTATCTGAACATTCTAATAACAAATAAATCTCACTTTTCCTTCCATTGCATATTAGACATATTCCCTACATTCTTTTCATTCCTCAATTTTCATATTCCCAACCGAAACCAAACAATTCCTTCTCTTTTGTTCTTTTCATGAACCTTAATTATATATAGCTCTCTCCCTAATTCATTTTCCCATTCTTTGTAAAAGCTAAGTGACTTTTTGTCGCTCATTTGAATATATAAAGTTTACCCATTTATATCGTCTAGTCTTTCTTTTACTAATTTGTATTTTGGGGCCCACATATACGGTAGCGCTTTTATCATTAACAGAGCTTTAATTTCTCCGATCCATGTAATAAATAATTATAATAAGCACTCTACTGTAACCTTTAATATGCCAATGTGTTGAACATTTATTTATTAATTACAGGGCAGATGGAAACATAACACGGTAAACACTGTTTGTCGGAAATTTTCTTCGCATTCTTTGATAACATATGACCTTCTTTAGAGAGACTGGTTGCTGAATTTCTCTATGTAATTAGATAACATTTCTGGGTTACACGAATGACACATTTTATTTTAGCTCTATCAGCAGAATTTGTATTATACAGGGAATAAAATAGTATAGTGCACATCAAGGGAGAGAGATATGTTTTTTTTTTTTTTCGAGGTATATAATTGAAGCCCGAGGGTTTGCCTCTAGGGCTGTGAACGTACTGAGGGGAAAACCATTCGACTGCGGAGTGTGTACACAGATAAATTTTTAGCCACAATCGATATAAAATATTGGTTTCTAGGCTACCAAATCCGGGGAGAAATGTGATATTTTTAAATGTTCCGTTTATGTTCTGCCTTTAGGTGCAATGGACACATCATGGCCCTTTATCTTTGAAACATACAGCCTATCGGCAGTGGTGTTAATTCGTACGCAGTATTTTTCTTTGGTTTTGCACACTAATCGCACACAAGCACGCGCGCGCACGCAATCCATACTTTCATACATACTTCCATACTTTGGGGAGGATAGGAAATAGTTTTGGCTAGAGAAAAAGTCATAATCCCCAGCCGGGAATCAAACCCTTGCACAGCAGATAGGGTGTCCACCGATTGAACTACCCCAGATGACATTTTCTCGTTAACAGTAAAATGCAGTTAAGAAAAATTGAATTATATATAAAAAATCCTACACGGCCTGACTCTAACCGCTTATCTTCGATGAACAATTATCACAATATTTTAGCTTATTGCCTTTAACATTAGGGCAATGTCATATATCAGCGGGTTGAATGGAACAGCATACTTTTCCATAGAATGATCGTAATCATTAACAAAATTAGTCTGACAATGCTAGTTTTCCATACACTGTCATCTTAAAGTATTCGGAAACTCTTGAATTCAGCAATTTTACAGGGCAGTTCGTGATTTTCGAACCTTTTTTCCCCTGTATGAAGTAAAGCTCGTCAAGGACAAAAACTATGCATTTGATTCTTAGTGTTTAGTATAGTTAGAATAGGATGAGGAAAATAGAAGGATACCTAGGTACCCTAGAGACAGGAATATTAAGTGTGCTTAAAAACGACAGCTCAATGTCAGTAAATTTACTGGTATGTAAAATAACTCCTACGGGACGAAATTCCGGAACACCGGCGACGCTGATGTGATCCTAGCAATTGACAGCGTCGTTAAACAACAAAATAATTATCAAGGTTACAAGAGGACAGAATAGCTGTTAGTTTCAAGGTCACGAAGAAGTGTAAATTATGTTAACGATAAAACAACTATGTTTCTGTGATTCAGTTTTTACAAGAGAAACAAAGTGACAGAGAAAGCAACTGGATTTGTCACTTGTCACACATTTAGGGATACCCTATATTTAAATACATATGCCTTTATAAAACAAGGAGAAAAACACAAAAAGTGAGCAATGTTTGTGACAGAGCCAGAAAGATGACAAAGTTGCCATGTTTATCATACATTTACCTAATTATTTGCGGCTTCGCTGTCTTAAACGTTTCCACGGAGACTGTAGCTTCTAGCTAGTGAAGTTTCACTTAGCATGCTTCCAAGAGAAGGAAGAACTGACCAAGTTGCAGCACAATAGACATACATACAACTCTAATACGTGGGGGTAGAACAAAAAGAAGACAATCTCTTTGTCCTGCCTCACCAACCCCCGGGCTCATTTGCTGCACAAGTTGGTAATTAATTTCCTTTATCACGGATCCATCGTTCCACCGACTTTAGTACACAGTCTACTGCTGCTGTTGAACGTTGGGGCAGAGCAGTTTGTTTCCTACAGTTTATTTTGTTAAGGAAACAGAATAACAATTGAAGAACTGTGAACAAAATACGGCTCCCCAGAGCGAAATTCTCTTTCGTGCAAAGACTGAACATGGCGTCCTTTAACAGAAGCTCCCTGTAGAGTCAATTTCTACACTCCGGGAACGTAATAGCTACCATTTCTCTTTCGCAATATATAAAATGTCTTACACATGTAATGTTGAACTGCAGAAAGGACATATTTAACCTCTTAACATGCTATACGATATTATTTTAAAATAGCATATAGGTTAAAGATGCCTAATTCCGTGATACAAATTTGAGCTTCCTGCCATTGTCGTATTCTGCAATAGTTAGTAGTTATGAAGTATCCAACAGATGGCTGTACAGTTCTACTTTCCTTTATCAGCAAGGAAATGGCTATGTAATAGCTATGTTGTTCAATGATAAAAGGAATTGGCTGTGGAATATGTTGTTCAATGATGTTGATGAAACGATTAAGATTTTGTGAGCATTGAACTCCCTGCCGGAACAAAATTTTCAATTAATTTCAAACAATTAATTGGAGGTAAACATAACGACAATAGTATTAATAACGATTTGTATTTTGTAACGTAGATGGAGGTCAAGGGAATCAAACAGCTCATCGTTGATTTCACAATCGGGGAATTATGTAGGATGAATTAGTATACCAGTATCACTGATTTAGGAGCCATCGACACAAACTTTATTTCTACAATTTTTTAGTATACTTATACAACTTTTTAATTCTAAATCAAATAAAATGTGTTCTAGAACATTGTAATTGTGTTATTGAATCGTTTTTAAATTATCTTAGTCCATTTAAGACCATTATACAACACTTGTTCAAAACTATCACGGACTTACGCAACCTTGCCCTATCTTAAAGCACCAAATTCCTCTTCTTTCACGTTGTTGTGGTAATTACTTGTTTATTCTTCTCGATTTGTGTGTAATCTCATTTTTGACATGTGTATTTCTATGTTCTTGAATCAGTCAATTCAATCCAGTTTTCGTACGAGTGTTTTTTTTTTTTTTTTTTTTTTTTTTTTCTGACACTAAAGATTGTTTCAATTGACTTTTGCAGTTTTTCATGTATTACTTTTTCGGGCTTTATGAAAATTGAAGGCAATGAACACTTCAATTAGCATTTGTTTTTTATTTATATATTTAATTACTGTTTTGTTATTTATTTGTGCATGTATGTATGCATGCATGAATGCTGAAATAATAATTTATATCAATTCTTCTAGAAGCTAGATGGCTCCAAATATTTGGTACAAATTATCTTTTTGTCGGCGAAACGGTTCTTTATTGACAATAATTGCATTGGACATATTTGTTTCACTCATCATGTAGAATCTCTGGTCATCGTATGACTGAAGCAGTACCTTCCACTCTGTATATTGTGCAGTATGGGGTAAGTAAAATGAAATTTCTAGATTTATTTAAATAATGGCAGTACCAGCTGACATGGACTCATATTTGTTAAGTATGATTCTTTGTTGTGCTCAAATGAAAGACTTTTAAGGTATTTTGTGAAGAAGTTTGCCGAATATAATTATTTGAAATGACGACATTCTTGGAAAGGCAGTAATACGATTATGTTCTTTACAGTACATTAAGAAGGCCTTAAGAAGTGTTATTTGAGAAACTTCCAAGTGTCAACACAAAGGAAAAGTTGTATAACAAAGAAGCAAGACTGTAACCGAACTCATGTGACAGAGCCAGACCGGAAAAGAGGACTCTAGTTGTACCCTGCGACGACAAGTTGAACAACTACCTTTTCCATCCTCCGGTGCACAGTTTTACTGCAGAGAAGCCCTCCCTAGAAGTCGTACTTTTCAAATAAATTGCCCTCAGTTTCTTCTTTTCCTGCTAGACTGCCTTCTTTATGTAAAGGTGAAGACGACATTGAAACTAACAACAGCCGAAAGCGCGCGCAGTCTGGATTACTTGGGATCCGTCTGTAATCATACCGCTCCTGAAATCGATAGGTCGCTGTCGATAGTCAGCCACGCGGAAATGCGAGTACTGACGGGCGATGGAGGTACCGGGATTGTGAGAACCGAGTTTCTTATTGCACTGTACACACGCGAGGAGCTTGATAGAATTTCTATTACATTGGATTTCAAACGCACACAATCTTACGACTCAACAAACTTTTCGAGACAAATTGAGAAAGCGAACATATCTATAGTGTGCTTTCTTTTCATTTTGAGGCACCTCTGACAGGCTCAGCGCAATAAATTGTAAAGAAATAATCGACACCACCTTTTTTGGATTGCCGTTCAAATTAATCTGCATCGTCTATGATTCGGTTAAGTTCCCTCAATACAAAAGAAACAAGTCGGGTTTATTCAATGTGGTAGGTAAGCGAGCCTTTATTTTAGAATCTAGAATAAGACAGCGAGGTTAATATCTTTTTCTGCTTAGTAGTTAGAAATGTTCAGTGTATTTTCTAAATGGTTCCCTAAACCTTAAGCTAGGCATCACAAAAAAGCGCCTGAACTGTGACGCAGCTTCCACGACACATCTTAGGCAACAATATCAGCAGCGGCTCAGTCGTTATCAGAGTACTGCGTGTAACGTTTTTAAAACCACGAAAACTCCACTTACGGCTAAATGAAAGGAAAACTGTTTTTTCTGAAGTAAAAAATAGAATGTGCGATGTTTGTGCTCTAAAGTATTAATATGTGCCAATAGCTATACGAGTATGCAACGACATTACGTGAACTGTTACAAAGATCATGCGGCGATGCGAGGAAAATTTATGACTGAGTAGATGGTTAAATTAAGAAAAATTCATATTGAATTATGCAAGATATTAGGAAAATATTCCGAATGTAATTGTCATAATTTTATTTCCTATATAACTGTAGTTGTGCATAAATCCATGGATTCTGTTATTATGGTGATTTCTTTTTAGGTCAGGAACGGATAATAGCGTTACGATACATTACATTACGTCAAGGGATGTACTAGAGAAGATATACGTAACTCAGAAATTACAGAAGAACGAGGAGTTAAGCCATTATGCCAAATAATACAAGGTCATAGTGAAAGTGGGCTTACGAATATCTCACAACAGGATTCTTAAACATGTTTTAGACTATAAGCCTAGAGCTTGGAAGGTTGGAAGGCCAAAAAAACTGTTGGAGAGTGCAAAGGTGAGGCCGGAATGAGTGTAGCCCAATCCATGTGGAAGGAAGAAAAGGAAAAAGAATGAAGAATTTTACAGTTTGTCGTTCTTTTAAAGCTGTTTCAATCTACGGTTAACTCTCAGGTATCCTGAAAAGAGTATGAAATCTTAATCACCACGCTTGTGAGGCGGATGCTCGATGGCAGAGAGGGGGTGGGAATTGGCGTACACCAGCCTGGTCATCTACCTGCCGTGCCGGGCCGGTCCCCTTGACACACAATAGCCAAACAACACAATGTCCATTGTGTGTCGGTATTGCGTCTGCAGAGAGGTCCTTTGGCTAGGATCCAAAGACTTCTAGAAGTTCCACCGTGGATAGGGCACTGCATAAGGGAACTCGCTTGTGCCCGAAGGGCAGTGAAGGAGTGAGGCATGTAAATGTAAACATCATATATTTTACTTTCTAAACTATGCTAGTAAGTATTGTACTCGACCCAAATGCCAATGTCGAGATTTTTAAATATGTTTTTGAGATGTGTTTTGAGGCCCCTGAATAAGGAAAAACACTTTTAGAAAAACGTCCGTGTAAATGTGAGTGTGAGTGTATGTGTGAACAGCATAACTCAAAAACGAACATTTTGTATAAATTTTAATTCATATATTAAGATGTAAGGTCTTTTGGATACTTATACCTATAGAAATATTGTTGGTTCTCTTCGACACTCCCCATGATCTATGACCTTCAGGGGTACCTCTTTCCACCAACCGATCACGGGACCCATTCCGACGTAGAGGCACCCCAAGTGCGGAGTCCGTTACCTCCATTAGTAGGGTGCCGGTGGAATGAGAGGACCTACAGGTTTTACCATGACTCCATTGGTCCTTAACTTGAACTATTCAGAGGCAAAGTTTTGGATAGCTTTCATATGAAATCGCTACCCTATAGCCGGGATTCAAAGCGCGGACGTTCAGCTCCAGAGCTGGGAAAGCAACCACTGACAAATATATAATGCGTATTTATAGAAAGCCTCAAGGAAATTGCGAGCCTTGCCTATATCTATACCGATTCAGCTATTTCATTCCGTTGTTCGAATATTCTTCCACGAATAAAAGTACCTTTATCCAAAGATATGAGACAGAGAAATACAAATAGTGGTTCAGTTTCACCCCCTCCCTCCCTCGCTGGCTTCTGTCTCTCCCCACCTGGTACAGTTTACTCAAAAGCTCTCTTCAAATAACCACGCGTAAGTAGGGCGTCCATCTTTGCAAGCACTGTTAATGTGTAGACAAAACAAACACAATTTGTAGAGTAAACAGTTAAATTGATTGCGGCGTATAATACTGTAAATTCTTGCCCGCACTGCTATCTGTTTCATGTGTTTTGTGTGTGTTTGTTTCATTTCATGTTCAGTTATTGTGAGCTTTGCCATTTCTCGCAGTACGTGAAATCTCCTTGGAGGTGTAGAGAGCTGTAAGAACCAGATGAGGAATTGGCCAAGTTAGACCAGCTGCAGGCCAGTCGTACAAAGACATTAATATCCGTGCTTTAGCTCCCGGCAGTGGCATTCCATTTTTACTTTCTCTACTACGTACAGGAAGTATTGTATTCCACACAAAAATTCCATGTCGAGATTTAACCGGAAATATATGTTTTGAGGTCCCCCAAATAAAAAAAAAAAAAAAAGCATTTTTAGAAAAACGTCCGTGTGTGTCTGTGTGTCAGTCTGTGGATAGCATAACTCAAAAACCAAAAGTCGGTTAAAAACCAAACTTGGCATTTAAATTTAATGCCTTTCAAGGATGCGACACCAAGATTTTGAAGAAAATTGCTCTACCCTAAACTACCCTTTACATGGAACATTTTTCGAAAAAATTTATTTTCTTTAAAATGTCTCTGACAATTTTGACTAAAATGCCCTATGTTTGAGATATTTTTATGACAAATGAAATGTATATCTTGAATTTTCTGCCTATAGCCCCTGTAGTCGTATTTATTCCGAACGACTTTTGTATAACTGGTAAACCGTTAGAGATAGACCAAATCTTACTATACAAAATATGTAGATCTTGCTAAAATACACAATTTATGTCTCAATAAATTTTCTTGTAGGGTGAACCATTTCGTACATGTGCCTTGTTATTTGTGTGAGTTTTGGAGAACTTACATCAAATAGAACATCGTTATTCATTTGTATATGTTAATCATGCAAAGAGAATGCAATTTGAAAGCTTTAGATTTGACTAGCTCATACTCTACTGTATTCCTGTATTCCCCTTGTACCTACAAGAAAATAAGGAATAAGATAATTTCTGCAAATATTCACCTCAACTAACACGAAGAAGATATAAGAATAATAGTTTGTAAGAATGGTTAGTACAAGAGTAGAGAAAGTCATGTGAGTTCAACACATCAGATTTTTCTTATAGGCACAGGGCTAAAGAAAATACAGTAGGCTTTAAGCAATAGCCTAATCTTTTAAGAGCTAGTGCTATGTGATGGTGTTGAAATTCCGTTCTCTTTATAGGCGGCGCCATGGCCGAGCGGTTAGCGCGCTCGCCTACCACCTAGGCGGCCCGGGTTCGATCCCAGGGACCCGCATGTGGTATTCGTGGTGGACGAAGCGGCGTCAGGGCGGGTTTTCTCCGGGTGCTCCGGTTTCCCCCGCCATCTCATTCCACCGGTGCTCCATCTTCATTCCATGTATCATCAGTGTCACCGCCTGCGGTGCCGTAGTAGTAAAAACGGGCGTTAAACACTACAACAACGTTCTCTTTACATCGCCGAGAGATAAAAACAAAACGAGTAACGACTTCCTGTGTGAGAAAAGTGTAAGTATTTGAAAATTAAAACCAATTAACGGCAATGTCTCGGAAATAAAAATATTATTTGATATAAATAGCCTGCGTTAATAATATCTAATTTTGTGTGGTTTATTTTGCCTATCTTTCAGTCATGCCAAAGTCGTTCAGAATAAACAGCGCCTTAGAGACTATAAGCAGAAAATTCAACATATAAATCTCATTTGTCATGAAAATGTTCTAAACACGTATTTTAATCAAAATCATTAGAGCCGAGAGCACCTGCCTGTTGTACAAGGAGTCCCTGGTTCGATTCCCAGGCGAAAGGTTGGGAATTTTTCTTTAACAAAGATTATTCCCCATCCTTCGCGAAGTCTGGAGGCATGAATGGGAGTGTGAAGTTTGTATGTATTTAATGTAATAAGTTAATTCATAGGATTTGACAAAATTTCAGAGAATTTCCAACTACTTTCGTAGTAATCACATAGAAGAATGATTGTGTGGATTGTGTACTGAGTCAGAAGGGTCAAAACGCGCGGAACCATGATGTGGTCAACGATACAATAAAATTAGGTCGACTTCCACTTGTGGAGGAAATTCTCTTTTTTATGCGAGTATCCGTTGCTAAGCCAAGGTAGTTACTGCGCCCCCAACATATCCTTACCCTTCTCGTAAAGTGGCTATTATTCGGGCTAACAACCACCCTAACCTAATGAAACCCTCCCATCTGCCACATCAATTAATACGCCCCCGAGAATAGCTTTAATACTTGCCCCATTCCAGTCGAGTGGCGCTTCTTCCGAAACCGCCAATGTCCTTCTCATCATTACCGGAACTCCACAGCTGCCAGTACACATTATCAGAAAAACCTCCCTAGAAGCTTAAAACAATTAGCATCCTCCTACAGATGGCTCGGAAGACTTAAAAAGTACATGATGCTCCGGAGAAACTTCCTTTGAATTTGTACTTCAATAGTCCTTAGATACAAGCTGCTTCAATTTAATCACCTTTATGGGTGTAACTTGTGAAGCGCAGAGATCAATGATAACATCTATAGAGGTTTTCTGTATCTATAGATACATTTATATATCTACATTTCTTCCTTAATTCGAACAAATTTAGTCACAACTCCCTACCCCAAACTACCCTTCACTTTTCGAAAATATTGATTTTTCTAAACAAAAAATGGGATTTTGATTAAACTCTTTCTTGAATTTTCAGGAATACCTCTTCATTTTGAATGACTTTTTTCAGAATCAGTAAACCGTAAGAGATGAACGAAGCATTATTCACAAAAACTTTAATCTCATTAAAGCATGTAATTTTAATCAAATACATTTTTTGTGGAATTAACGTTTCTTAAACATTCTTTGGTATTGGTTTGAATTTCCTAATATTTATAACTTTAAGTGGGTAGTCGTTATTCTTTTCCTTCCTTCTATTCATACAAAAAGAACGAATTCAAAGCCTTTGCATATCAAGCAGCTCTTAAAATATTGATTAACGCTTACACCTACATAGTTTAGGAGACATTTGGATGTCTCAATCATTAGATATACCACAGAAGACTTCAATCTTGTATGCGTTTCAAATTTCCTTTTGTTTTAGGAGTTAACCACTATTAATAGTCTTTATTATGTTGTAGAATTGTTCTTTCACAGGATTCATGTCTATTACGTTGAAAAACTGAATCATTAAATTTAGGAAATAATATAAAGGAAAACATCAGACAGAAAGATTTAATGTCTATGCAGTATACGGGTATTTCGCCATGGTAACTCAAGTAGTTAGAGCATCCGCATTGACAAACATAAATCCGTGGTTCAAATACCGGCTTCGCAGTGAATTAAATCCGATTCAACTTTGTAACTTAAGGTGAGATTATGAACTTTATGTAACTTACCGTAATGGGACATAACGTGAAGTTATGCTAAGCTTAAGAACTAATTGAGATACATTTAACGTAAGGGAAATGACATGATTGCTCGCCCTTTTTATTCCCTAATGCTATCGATTCACGCCAATTGTTCAAATTATGATGGATCAAACTCAAGGTAAGAGGAAGATAACGTTTGACATTGTTACGTCACGTTAACAGCTCCAGTTAGTACAATGTGTCAGACTTTGGCGTTACGTCGCGTTAAGTTATGTTACATTAAGTTCATTGTACCCCCAGTTTTAGTGCCTACACACAGCAAGAGGGAAATGATTATCCAAGCATCACATGGATCGCTATTAACATATGGGAATTACCAGAATCATGGCCAAACCTCTAGTGCAATTAACTCGCTCAAAGCTAATAGATACAGAATCACACTAAGCGGTTCTAAGCCGCATTTGTGACCTCTTCTGTAAAAACGCCCATCAATTATTGACAGTTACTCCGAATTTTGACAGGGGCAGGATGCGATTGGACGCCCATAAATAAGTAAACGGTACAGAGAAGCGAGCGACAGTAACAGAATACATAAAGAGAACTGGGGTTGCATACAAATAGGCGCACAGGAGAGCCGTTAGACAGTCACATGTCATTAACTGTGGTAATGGACATCTGAACGTTTCGCAACGAGCCGTCACTGAAATACCGCGTACGCTCAAAGCGCACTTTTACAACTTCAGAGCCACTAAGACAGAGGGAATATAAATTCCTAACTTCATTCTGTTGTATGTATTAGAAATGATATAACTTACAGCATCCAGGCAACGTTTTAAGTTCATCGAAATGCACACATCTGCTTCACTTTATCTTCTACTCCTCTTGCCTCAGCTCTGTCTTCTTTTGTCTTGGCTAACAAAGACTCTATCATTAGTCTCCTTGAAGTTCTGTCATTACACTTTACTCTCTTATCCAGAAATATCGCTGTCTGTTTATTATTAAAGCTGAATAACATTGTAAGGAAACTTCCAGAGCAAACTTAGCCTCATTCATTTTTCACTCCAATCGTTGACTGTAAACTAATAAATTATATACAAAGCCCAAATTCAGCGTTTCTCTTTTGTTAGTATAATGCCACGAGTGATTGTCAATTTATGTAGAGAATTTGACTATCATGAGTTGTATTCATTAAGACTATTTCACAAATTAAAGGATGATATAGCTTATGAAACGGCATTTAAATGCTACATTCTAATTACTAGCCTCTTTAAAGAAAAATGAAGCATGCATACAATGGCGTCCACTGGCACGCTATTCTTATATTGATGCTCCCGTGTTTTAAGACGCTGGGGTCAGTAGCTGAGTGTCCACTGTTAATTCACAATTTCGTTCAATACAAAATTTGTCAAATTGATTCTCTCTTCCACTTATTTTCGTCTATTTCAGTGTTAGATGCTTCAACGAAACAAGATTTAGCCATTTTTACTTTCTCTAACGAAGTATTGTATTCCACCCAAAAATTCAATGTCGAGATTTCACCGGAAATATATGTTTTGAAGCCCCTTGAGTCCCCCCCCCAAAAAAAAATGTGTCTGTGGACAGCATAACTCAAAAATGAAAATTTGGTTAAAAACCAAAGTTGGTATTTAAGTTTAATGTCTTTCAAGGATGCGACAGAATATTTTGAATAAAATGGCCCCATCCTAAACTACCCTTTACATGGAAAATTTTTCGAAAATTTTGATTTTCTTGAAAATGGCTCTAACGATTTTGATTAAAATTACTTTTATAACAAATGATATGTATATTTTGAATTTTCTGGCTATAGCCTATGTAGTCGTATTTACCCTGGACGACTTTTACATAAGTGGTTGGCGGCGCCGTGGCCGAGCGGTTAGCGCGCTCGCCTACCACCTAGGCGGCCCGGGTTCGATCCCAGGGACCCGCATGTGGTATTCGTGGTGGACGAAGCGGCGTCAGGGCGGGTTTTCTCCGGGTGCTCCGGTTTCCCCCGCCATCTCATTCCACCGGTGCTCCATCTTCATTCCATGTATCATCAGTGTCACCGCCTGCGGTGCCGTAGTAGTAAAAGCGGGCGTTAAACACTACTACAACAACAACAACAACAACATAAGTGGTAAAGCGCAGAAAAAATGTAAATCTTACTAAAATACACAATTTATGTCTAAATAATTGTTTTGTAGGGTCAACCATTTCGGAGATATTACTTGTTATGTGTGTGAGTTACGGAAAACTTAAAACTTTCGTGAAATGGAACATCGTCGTTCGTTTTTTATATATTAATGTAGTTAAGCAACCTTAAACCTACATCTCCTCCCACTGTTCCAGAGTACCAATTTCAGATTTCATAAAGCAGATGCCGTTCTTATGACCCTCGAGATGTGTGCAGTGGCCCCAATATTTGCAGCTAGAGCCCCAGACTTGGGGCTGAAGAACGCGCAAAGAATCCATTTATTGACCACAATGAAAATACGTCGCATGCATACCAAGATGTTAACCAAAGACCACCCACATGTGACAATGATGGATAGAGCGAGGTCCTCCAAGTTGTCGCTTGTCATTTGTCAAAGAGCTTGCTCGTCTACTTCGATGTGCTTTTACTTGGTAGGCCACGATAAACAGAGTGCCTGACCACGTCGATAGAGATTTGCTGCTGCGCCATCAAGGTTAAGGACTCTCAACCTGTCGCCTTTCTTATACGATAGAGCCACTAGTCTCTTCAACCTGCAGTGCTTACAGTGGCGGACCTCGCCTTTTACTTTTGCACTATTCCTTTACGTTGAGCAAAAGCATCCTGTCAAGTTAGATCTGGGACATGAGCGAATGAGTGGTGTATAACTGTGCTATATTGCTCCACCCTGTATATTAGCTACAGCGGAGCAGAAAAAGATGAAGGGCTTCTACATGCACTACTTACTTTTTAATAGTATAACTTCAGAAACTATGTTTTAGTGTTATTTTTAATCCCTCTTTTCTCGAGTTTACATTTGCCAGTAGATTTTCATTTGTAAATTCTTCAGTATAAACGAATTACATTTTGTACAAGTCATTGTTAATGAAAGGGTAAAAAATTGACGAAGTGAATGCTTGCTAACATATTTGATTGTAATGTTAATAATATCATGCCTTATGACAAGTCCAGCTGCACTTTAGTTCTGTTCTATAGCTTAATCATAAAACATAGTTCTCTTTTTTATCGTTAACAAAAGCCACAATTTGTCGAGACTTTGTAACTCACAGCTGTTCTACACCATTGTAACCTTGACATAAATACTACTTTGTCTAACAAACAATGACTTCAACGATACACTCACTAAAACTGCTTTACGTAACAAACAACATCGACGCGAAGATTACATTTCTACAACTGTCTCTGACAATACACATACTTAAACTTTCTCAAAATTTACTGTACACAACACACAGCTAAAAACTAACTCAAAAAAACCGGCCTCTCTTGCCGTCCCAACGCACTTACGTAGGTCAGGCGAATTAACCGCGAATTCTCTGAAAAAATACACATTTTCTATATAAACTTCTCTTAAATAAGTCGGCAATAAAATTTTCGAATCGAAAAAAAATATTTGTTCCAACCTGCTCCATTGTTACCTTGTTTACTCGCCGCACAATGGTGTGAGGTATCTTTACTTTGAGCGCCTCTTTGACGGACGGCCGGTGTCATCAAATCATGTTGAAATCTCAAACTTACCATTTATTTTCTCACAAACTATTAGGATAACTAAAAATCCATCTTCACAATTTTTAATATAGGTAATGCTTAAGATTTTAATTAAAAAATCTTAAGTTGTTAAAAAAAACTGCATTGTATGCAGTATTTTTTCAATACAGTAAAAGCTGTCATGTTGTATCGCCCAGGAACAATATAAATAAATGTTCGTTAACGTTGTGTGTAATTTAAAGCGTGATATTCAGTTATATGTCAGAGAGCTATATGTCAGCAATGTGTCTTAGTAATAGTTGATTACACTGTAGTACTTATAAGCATAGCTGCTGTCAGATTTTGTTAAGTTAAGGTGGAATGGTTTAATTTGTCAAAGTGGATGTGATGCATTACCGCTGAGATTCGCGTCATCACATCATACTGGCGATGAGAGAACACTATTTCAACTTAAATCCTCTTTACTGTGCGTCAAGTTTAACCCAGATTCTCTACATCAATGTTGCAAGAGGTAGCAAAGTGCACTGGTAGTATGGTTGCGGCCGTTTGCTCACGTTTTAACATTTAAACAGTCAATTTTCGTGGGTTTTCCCGGTTTAAAACCCAATGCATTGTTGTGGCATCCTTTTCACACAAACAGACCATAGTAGTGGCTTTTCCTAGATTCCTCTGACGGCAATAGAATGAAGTCTGGTGTGCAATAAAACTATAAGGCAGTATTTTCAAACAGCTTGGCGTATACCAGGTGAGTCAGCTGCGCCTTATTTTTTGGAAGGTAGGCCACCCATCTAACGGCATGTGCGCCTTAGTCCAGTTTTGTGCTTACTAAAATGTATTGCTTGACGTTCTTAAAGAGCAACAGTGCTTTAAGGGACAGAACGTACTCCTCGCTAAAGTACACCTCAAAAACATACGACTCGTTTACTGAGAGCAAATTCCAGTTCCCAGCCGATTTTACAAACTTTTTATTAGAGTATACATAGCAACGTAATTCACTAAACGCCTCAGAAAAAATGGACCTATCATATGAGTACACTAACAACTTCAGCTGAAAATAAAATGGCGGATTCTTGTACTTAGAGCAGGGATTGGCTGCCAAAAATTAGGAAAAATTTAGACACGCCTCATCCATCATGGACCCGTGCAGTCAAAACGGACATATGATTAAACAACAGTTTATTTGCATTTTTGCGTGAACTACGCCTCGTACATCTCAATTAGTATGCATAACAGCTTTTGCCATTTAAGTAATACTGTTAAATCGTCCAGCAAATGATTAAAACTGTCTTAAATCCTAAATCAAACCCGAAAACTTGCGAGGTGGCAATGGCATAGCGCCAGGCATACAAGTTCTATTATTGCACGCGGTACGTTCTTTTCAGTGAAGTCTCGAAATAGCTGAATAGGATTATGACGTGTCCTCTGCGCTTAACCCCCAATGACACAGGGTCGAGTCTCAGCATTGTAAATATAATTTTTTATGTTCATCAAAACTTGGAAACCGAATTCACAATAATCTAATTATGAAGTCATTGAGGGTTTAGGACATAATTTAAATCGTTTTTGGTTGTCTGCATTTTTAATAGCACAATAATTCATTGTGTGCAAAATTGAGTTTAACTTCCATATTAAACTCTGACAATGTAATTTCCTTGCTTTCTGTGTTCAAATGTGTATGAATGATCCTTATTTCAATTGCACCTACCTATAGGTGTGTTTAAACAACTACATAATTGTAGTTCACCAATAAAGAAACATCAAACAATAAAAATGAATATAATAACAGTCTTCAGAATAACAGTTTGTAAATTTTGAGCATTGCACGGTAAAAAAATTAGTACATGCAGGTGATTCGAACCACCTTTACAGCAGACAGATTACTTCGGAGTCTTGCGCCCGTTCCAACTGAGCTCCTAATAACGTGTGAGGTAAACGTTCCGTTTAAGATGTAATATTCGCTGGTTCCAGTGAACATTTGCAGAAGTGCAAACGTAAGCTGTCTAATTACGAATATATTCAAAAGCGATGTGATAACATCTATATTAGTACTAATTTCATCGAGTGTTTAACATCCATGTTAAATACGCGGGTAGAACCTAGTAATGGGGTCGATGTTTTCATGTTGGACTATAAAATGCGGATTGCATAAAACTCGAGAATAAGGGGCAGCTGACTCACCTGGTATAAAGAAATGCACCATAATCAAAAGCCAGAATTTTTTAAAATGATACTTGTACGTTTATGTTCGTAAATGAGAGGCTGGGCGGTAAACCTTGGCTTGCGCTGGGGGTTTCCTGTTATTTAAACGAACTTGCGATGAATACGAAGTAAAAAATTCTACACAGAGAACTATGCTTTGAACAAGACATATTTAGATAAATACATTAAAAAGGTATATGAACACGTTTCCTTAGATTTCCTTAAAAATGTGGACTTCATCTTAGAGGTAATGAAAAGACACTTGGCCAATATGGTCAGACCATATAATAGAATGCATGCTCTGTGTCCGTTGCCGTTGCGAATTCGTAACTATATTACGCACATTATATTGAATTTATTAGTGGTGCTTAATCCTCAAACATTCCTATGTATTTATAGTGAAATTCTTAACACTAAAACTAAAATACTTTTTTAATTTTCAACGATAGAGTAAACTAAAATAAATTATTTAATTTATGCCTTTATTATGGACTAATAACTAAAATGGGCATTTAATAAATCCAATAAGCATGACTGTTAAAGGTCAGACGAGATGAACTGGCCATCCATTCAAAGCATAACGTGACAAGTTTCATTTGTGCGACTGCAATCATATGTGGCTGTAGTAGACGATGGGGAGGGTGCACGTAAAATAAGCAGTGAGATAGTACGTGTGGATGATGACGTGTTTACATGAGACTACAGATTTTTATTTTTGAAAAATAGAAGAACTAAAATAATTAGTATGATATAAATAGCTACCAATAAGTTTACTTTTGTGCTAAATACTAATATAAGTAAAAACTCTGATGTGTTGCACTCGCATGACTTTCTCTACTCTTGTACTAACCATTCTTACAAACTCCTGTTCGGTTAATTTTGTTCACATTTTAAACTAAATTGTATAAGTTTTATTCCCTACGGGTTCATATCTAATATTATCTATAAGAATGCGCTTAAAGCATATTACTATCTATAGTCTTACTGTGTAAAACATTTTTTTTCTCTAGAATCACCTAAAAGTACTTAATCGTGTTCATTAACGATAATGGAAAAGATCATGTTGCTGTTATGTACTACTTCAGTCACTTATAAGCAGCTCTGAGGTTCTGCGCACTATCTCCCCAATTTAGCAGTACATAGTGCCGAGACTAACAAGGGCCACGAGGATAAATTCTAGGTTGTAACCTGCTTGCCACTTTAGATAAGGGTTTCCCACATTACCCCCGGGAGATATCAACTCTAGAAGATTCTAGCTTGCCGCCTCTAATTCTAGCTCCATCTCTTCAGCTTTGCCACGAGTCTCGTGTGCTCGCATCAAGTAAGCTAGTTCTTTCATCTAAACTTCTCGATAGTTCTATGGGCATCTGCAGAACTTGTTCCAATTCACTATGTTCATTAGACTTAAGTTTTCTTAATGTTTACTACACTTCTTATATTCACAGCAACAACTTCCTTTAAAATATAGCACAGTTTGCGTTTATTTTACAGACTCTCTCATAATATGGAGCTACAGTACGAGTGTAATATGGTGGGGGTAATGGCGCAGGGAAGAGTCCACGCGGTCGAGTAACAGGTAAGTTTACAGTGTTCAATTTATTCACTATGTTATTTGAAAATTATCACCTTATAATTACTAATAATGAAATAACATTACAAATAGTAGTATCATTGAATTTACGAATACGCTTTCAAGAAATAAATTAATATTCGTGTAGATATCTTCGATAAAAAAGAAGCTAAATTAAATAATATTAGAGTAACAGAACATTTGTCTCTTAATCATCTTGGCTGTGATATAACACAATGACGTCCACAAAAAACAAAAGAATGAATTATATTAACACAACAATTATGACATTTAAAAGATCAATTAAAAAAGAGACAGTAGAACCATATCAACTGTTAAGCTCTCCATATATGCAGCTGAAGTGCGGACGTTCTAAACAGCAAAAGTGAATTTTTAAGAAATGCAGAAAATATGGAAAGAATAGAGAGAATTAGAAATTACAAGACGTCATTTAAATGTGAAGAAAATAAATTAATTACAAAGCGAAGAAAAAGATGATGCACTCATTTATATCGAATAGAGAGCAATGAAATAGAAGAAAAAAAATTAAAAAGATATATCTGACTTCTTACACTCACATAACCTTCTCTACCCGTTCTTCAATTAACTACTATTGCAAAAGTTTGTTCTTCTGTCTGCTTTATGTTAATCGACAGACATTTGTAGAAATTCTTTTATTGCGTATTCCCCACAGGAACAAGGGGGATGGAGAATAGAGTAAATTAAACAGTAGACAAATCTTTTAAGAGCTCATCGGTATGTGATCGCTTTGAAACTTCGTTCTGTTTGCGTTACCGGGCTAAAAAGATACAAATAACGACTTTCCATTTGAGAAAAGCATACTTACCTGAAAATTCAAACCATAACAAGGAATATCCCTGATATCGTTAGCTCCACAAAAAATGTAATTGATACAAATTTTGTGCTTTAACCAGATTTACATTTTTGTGTGGTAAGACCTTGTCTATGTCTTACGGTTTACCAGTTATGTAAAATCATGTTAATCACAGTTCACTATTCAAAGTAAATGTTGGAACGCACGCCCATTGCGATTAACACAAAGAGTGTATCGGTGTGCCCTATTCTGCAGTACTCTTGCAAAGATACCATCCATTTCTCTGCTTTAAAAGTTTGTTGGTCTAATTTTGAATAGTTAAGCTGTGATTAACTGTAAATAATGAGATGTTTGTGTTTTATGTGTTCTGTGTTTGTTTCTTAAAAAAAACGTTCCTTAACAAAAAGTGTTTAAAATAATGTTATCAGCTCCCAAAGTTTGTGGGTCTAATTATGGGACATCCTATATATCCATATTTATATCCTATATTTACATTCTGTACATTCTGTAAATGTTTCATGACATTTTGCAAACCACTCAAAACGTGAGAAAACGTGACAAATGCCACTGCATTTATGGTGTAACAAACGAAAACGTAGCAGAACATTTGAACTTTACCTACTGGATATATCACCCTGCAAACTCACTGTAACAAAGGAAGCTGTGAGCTGCAAGTAAGAGTTCTTATCAACGTGGAAGGAAATCCATCAGACAGCATAAGAAGAATTGCATTAAGAGACGGAGTTAGTCACATGAATATATGGAATATTATGCAGGAAAGCCTTTTCTGTTCGCGTTACCGTCTGCAAGTATGTGCAAGGAATAAAGCCGAGAGAATTTGAGTCAAGAAGAACTTTCTGCGGATGCATGATGTAATAATGGAGTATATTCGTGCATTTCTTAGCATAGGCCTTTCCGTACACGCTTTGTGTTAAACTATACAGTCAGTTGTTACAATAATCGCATTTAAATTAAGTTTACTTAGCCTACTAATTTACAATAGGAAGCAGAGGGTATTATAATCCACCCGTAAATTCAATATCGAGATTTCTACTTTTGAATTCCTCTGATTTAAATATAGTATTTTTAGAAAATACAACACTAATAAATATGCATATGTGCCTGTGTGTGTTTGTGCGCACGCGTGCGCTACCCTTTACTTGGGAATGTGTTGGTTACCTCATTTACTCTCAAATGTGATGCTAAGGCAGACAAAAAATGTAATGGTGCCTGATAGCTGACCTGCAGTGAGAATAGATTTTGTGGGCACAAATGATATTTATATCATCGGCTTTACAATATGATTTCACGGCATCTTTAACTAAACAATACCGCAAGGCATGGAAAGCGCATTCCATAAAATTGTATCAGCCATAGTATGCAATTAAGATTTCGAAAATTCAAAACAAATTTTTGGAGAAATAACTAACTCATTTCTTTCCATAAAAAGCCTTCTTTTCGATGGGAGCTTTCCTGAAAATCTTTGGTCACATCCGTGTGTGTGTGTGCATGTGTGTGAGCGCGTGCGCGCGTGTTTGCAGCATAATTCAAAGACAAAAATTGGTTGACCACCAAACTTTGTTCAATATCGTCGTATACCATTCTTGGAATATGCTGACCTTAATTACCAAGTCTCCCCACCCCAAATTATCTTTTAATGGTTTATTTTTTCGAAAATGGTGACTTTCTCAAAAATGGCTTCGAAGATTTTGATAAAAAATAACATGCTCACTATATGTCCATGACAATTGAATTTTCTGGGCCCAAATGACCTTGTTGTCTTTGGGTACTTAAACCCACCACTCACTCTTGAATTTTCTGTAAATGTCCTCTGAAGAGATTTTAGTACAGAAACATTGTAACTCTCGTCAAAACACATTTTACGACAGTTTTTTGTGGAGATGAACATTTTTGGGTAATCTTTTGTGGTTGGTTTGAATTTTCAAATACTTATACTTTTCGTCAACACGATATCGTTCTGCATTTTGTTAATGTACTGATTAGGCAGAGAGCTCTCCAAATACTTGACTATCGCGTAAGCCTACTGAAATCGCCTATTCTCATTGTGTGTACCTAGGAGCAAATGTGTGATAAAAACTTTCTACAGATGTTTACTTCGGTTAATGTAAAGTAGATAGAAGAAAACGTGTTATAAGAACATTTTGTGGAATATTGAGTGGGGTAAGTAATGATAGTGCTCACATCAAATGTTTCTTTTATTTCTGAGATTTCAGAGCATATATTTCATGCAAAATCTCGATATCTAATTAACTGATGGAATACAAAACTTCCCCTACTCTAAATAGGTGCCAGTTTTAAGGTGCTTCCTGTCAGTCTAGGCAACTGCTCTATCATTACTGTTGAACAGGATAGCATAAGTAGCAGGAGTATGCAGAGCTTTTTAGTAACCGAACGCCCCTTGCAGTGCGGCAACTTCTTCTGCACAAGGGTAATGCAGTATAGCATAAGGAAACTCCTACAGGCGTGCGTAGATCCAGAGAAATAGCCTTTTCCCTTTCTCTTCTAGGTATAGCAAGTGGAGGAATTATTGTATTCCACCCAAAAGTTGGATGTCGTGATTTCACCGGAAATGTATGAATAAACAAAAGCATTTTTAGAAAAAAAGTCCTCGGGCGTGCGCGCGCGTGTGTGTGGACAGCATAACCCAAAAACTAAAAATCGCTTAAAAACCAAAGTTGTTACTTAAGTTTCATGTCTTTCAAGTATGCGTCACGAAGATTTTAAAGAACATAGCCCCACCCTAAACTGCTCTTTACATGGAAACTTTTTCGAACATTTTTATTTTCTTGAAAATGGCTCTAACAATTTTGATTAAAATGAAATGTTTAAGATATTTTTATGAAAAATGAAATGTATATTTTGAATTTTCTGGCTATAGCGTATGTAGTCCTGTTTACTGTGGATGACTTTTGAATAACTCGTAAACCGTAAGATATAGACAAAATCTTACTGTATAAAATATGTAGATGCTAAAACACACAACTTATGTCCAAATGAATTTGTTGTGGAGTAAACCATTTTGGACATACTCCTTGTTATTTGTATGAATTTTGTAACACATCAAATGAAAGGTCGTTATTCACGTTTTTCTCTCGTAGCCGTGCAAGGAGAACGGAATTGCAAAGCCTTCATATAGCGACCAGCTTCAAAAATTTTACTATCGCTCAAAGTCTACTGTATTCCCATTTTCCCTTTCCACGTACAAGAAAATATGCATTTTTGCAAATGCTTATCTCGACTAACATGAAGACAGAGGAATGAGTTCGTAAGAAGTTAGTACAAGAGTAGAGAAAGTCTATGAGTGTAGCACATCAGATGTTTTTTCTTCTATTTACTTCATAAATTCCTTTGGGGTTTATGTTAACCATGAGTCAGTAGTAACCTCGATAAATTAATTCAGCTTTGATTCGCGTCAACAGATAGATATGGCTATTCCAATTATATCTCATTAGCAAATCAACCTTGGTAGAGGGAAGGGTAGATGCATTAGCTCTGAAGCACAAATCAGCCATAAGATTGGTCAAACGTTTCTTCTACACAGGCATGCAAATTAGGTGTAAAATTATGGCCATTAGTTAGTGCCACCATGAGCGTATTAGTTAAAGGTGCCTTGCTAATTTCAGTAATTAATGTGTTCAATAATAATAGCTTACATTTTTAAATATAATTAACTTCCCAATACCCTTTAGTTGGACGAAAGGTCTTTGATTAGTAAAACAAAAAGTGTGATAAAGTGTGTGTCTGTTTTTTGTATAATTTTAAAACGTGGCATGTTTGTTTTGGTATTAAGAAGAATTCAAGGACGAAGCTAACATGATTTTAGACAACAGGAACCTTTATCGAGGCTATGCTCGGTGACTTGCAGTTATCAACAGCCTTCCTTTGAGTGTAAGTGAGACGCGTTGGCTTCCTATAAGCAAAATGAGGTCCCTAAATATTCCATATGGAGCCCATCGTAACGCGCTAGTAGTGTCAAATACCCACAGCATTCGATACACTGCTAGAAGGGAACCCTACCAGACCAATCAAACGTCAGGGATAAATATTTTCTAAAACAGTAATTTCACCGCCCTGTCGCAACATACCAACCACCAGGTTCTTAAGCCCTGGAACAGATTAAAGGGGATAGGAAATTTGTGGAAGGTAGAAGGAAAATTATCCTCGCATTTGTCTGTTAAAAATCCTACTGGCCGAGCTGATAGGAATTGAACCCTAGACCACCCGCACATGATACTGCGGAGCCAGCTGGCTCGGTAAATCGGGAGGTTTTCCCTAATATTTATGAACCAATAGAAGCAAGACGAACTTACGGTTATCATTATTATTAGCCTTCAATATAGGCAAGAGAGGTCTCTGTCGGCTCAGAAGGTATATTCCAGCTATATTGGTCTTCCAGTATCTGTAGTTCCAATTGGTTCGTAAAACAAGGCCTTTTGTCAGTCTTTTCGTGAGTATTCCAGAGATATGATCATTCCATTTCATTTTATATTCCATGATTTTGTTACTTAAATAGTTTTAATTGATCTATTGTTTCACTTTTAATATGATATAAGGCCACAGCCTGCTACTAGCTCAAATTTTCATTTCAGTGATACTTTTATCATTACTATCATAGCCCAGCTCTTAGCTCCATAGATTATAATGGACACTACCATAGTTTTATAAAACTAATATCGGATCTCTTTTGTTGTTTTTCAATGTTGGTTCTATACAGCTATTGAAATGTATACAGTGAAAATAGACGCATTCTTAAAAATATCAATTTATGGGCCTTTGTGCATATAAAAGGTTTATTCTGTTTGGTTCTTGTAGATTAACACGCATATGCCAGTTATATTTCAATACCTCTCACGTGATCATTTAAATTACCGTGCGCAGGTGCCATGCCTTGAAATCATTTGAAGTCATTTTTGCCATCCTAATGTATTTTTTCAACGCATGAAAATATTCAAAATGTTCCCTGCGGTTCTATTCTATAAACATGATTGAGTTATCCATTTTTTCTACAATAATGGTTATTTTGTATGAATCTTGGTAACAAATTTGATGAAGTACTATCTAAAATAAAATCCAAAATTTTATTATAAAATTTTAAAAACTTGATCTCAAGAAGCTTTTCTGTAGCGCGGTTGAAAGACATTCCCAAACGCTATTTCATACTTTGTTTGAAAATCTAGGAAATAGTTATTACTAGTATGTGATACAAAATTATTATTGGTTAAGAAATAGAATCTGAAATTTTCGCACGTTTGTTGCCTTAAATGTCCTTTATATTTATATGAAATATCATATACGAAGTAGTTAAAATTGTTCTAGTGCTTTATTTTACGATTATTTTTTATCGGATTTGGATATTTACACAATAAAAGGCTTCAGTTTGTTTTCCCTGCCGAAATAATCAAATTATACTTCGATATTTTCTTCTCAAATTGGTAGAAAGCTAGCCGCAGCCCATCTTCAGTGTGTGAGAACGACTTGATCATGGGCAAATAGGATATGTATTTAATTTAAAATACGGCATGTATTCCAGAAACAATATTAACGCCGTATCTTACAAGGTTTGCTACCGAAACCAAAAGTCGTGCTACAAATAGGGGACGGTGCGATGTTTTACACATGGTGGAAACTTGCACACACATCTCTCATTTGGGTGGGGTCCATAGGGTCAGACATGTGACTTAGCTGCACGTCTGCGGTTATGTAAATAACCTAGCAACGCGTCCAATAACAAAAGTTTATTTGGTGAGTGAGGACTTTGACGTGAATGTAGAAATGTTTTTGTGTGTGTGTGTGGATAGGAATACGTGAGGAAATGGGAACCTTGTGTAAATGAAGCTGTCTAGCCAGACATGGATTCTTCATTTGTCATAACGTCACAGACACCACGGCACGTTTACCTGAAAGTACACTGCCCCTACCACCACACTGAACACCTTCAACTACTCATGCAGTCCCTTCTCTGTCTTTATCTTCCCTATTATGCATGGATTCTGTCACGCCATGGCTCGTCTGAGCGAACGGGAGTCAAAATATAGTTCTTCAGGGTTGCCTCGTGACGAGGTAAAATATATATGCCTGTCGGATTGTTAAATCCAGAGCTCTTCATTTAAAACCTAACGGGCGCATGGCATTTCGCCTGTGCGCGATTGAGTGTGACACAGCCGGCTTTGTTCCTATATGAACTCCGCACGTAAAGCATGTATAACACTCTTACCTTATAGAAGATGCTGGAAATGTCGTCTAAAAAGCATTATATTGGGAGAACAAATTCTGATTCACAGGAGTAAGTTGGGCCACTATAATGTTTCCGATTTCATTCTAATATTTTGTTTTAGTCTTAGACTTATGCCAGTATGATCAAGATCCTTACAGCCATTTTTGATGAAACAGAAAAATAACAGTAAATGTTACTTCGAAAGGGTACTATGGAAAGATTTTTTTTTTAATCTCCATTTTTATCGTTGGAATGTCGAGTTTTAATACTAGGTTGGTATATAACTAAATGTTTGTTTCTGAGATAGGTTGTTCACAGATAGGTGAACTCAAGGACCTTTTTTATAAAAAAAGGCCTTATCTCAGAGTGCCTGAATATGTGTATTTATAGCGAAATCCGTTTATCGAGTTCTTAAAAATCATGGTTATTTGAATTGCTTCCATTAAGGTGCTTGTTACAGGGATATGTAAACCGGTTTAGGAATTAGAAAAAGAGTGGCATATGCAGAAAAATAATTGATGTAATAGAGGGTTCAAATTTCATTGCGAAATCTTACAAAATTCCAGAGAAAAATATATCTAATTTTATGACTTTAACATTGTAGGTATAAGCATGCTGGGTCTCCTTAGTTTCTTAAGCCTTTAGAAGAAACTGCTGTTAAAATACAAACTCTATTTATTTGTAATGAAAGGAATATTCCTGAAGGGTTGTAGGTACATTCCTAATGTTTACACGCTTTAATGCTCTCCCTCGGCGCTCGTGGTGTTCCAGTAGAGAGCGTCGTGCATTAATGCCTAACATGAGATATCCTTCCACTATCAACAGACTTCCATGTAGGTATCTTATTTACACAACAAACGAAAAATAATAGATAATGAACACATGTGTTTTAAAAATCATCTCCCTAAATAGAATAAAAGAGCATTAAGAGAATCTTCCTTTGTGGAAAGCAGGAAAAGAAAAATACGGTGTAGTAAGAAGGAAAAAAGCTGGAGAAGCTTGTTTCCTATTTCTGGAGAAAATAAATGAAAAAGAAAAAAAGCTGTTCTCCTCCTTGTGCTGGTTCTGTTCTCCCTCTCATCTTTTTGTACGTCCTGTGTAGTCTTTCTTTCTTTTCGATGCTTGCTTCTATGGACTTCTAGTTGGTTTTCTTTTGAGGTCAGTGAATTTTTTGTGTAGTAAAAATCGGAAACGCTCTTATTTGTCGGAAGGAAAACGGGTTTTGGATTTAGAAGATCCACTCGTATCCGTGTGATCCACTTTGTCGATATCGAGCACCACTGCGTGCTCCGAAGAAGATGACCAATTTAAGGCAAGCATCGGCGAAACTACTAAAACGTGGAATCTATTCTTGACCTATCAAACTCAAATTCTATATATCTTATCTACCACTAAATATTAAATTTGCAGCCTCTAATTTAACCAATTAATGAAAACTTAAGCACTTTCTCAAATTTTAGGTGCTGACTTATTAACACATTACGTTTTAATTTTTTCTCACCTTTTCGCGTTTTTCTTTCGCTGTTTTTTCGATTTATTATTACTCTGTCATAGACACACAAGCACCCATGCGCAAGGTAGGACTCGAACCCACGACCCTCTGCACGGCAGAGTGTCAGTGACCACGGCTACGAAGACCAGCTGACATTGCAGATTTCCAAATGTTCCTCGCGATGAATGAATTTGTGACTCAATATTTAATTTCTGTACCAATAAAGCATATTTAAAAATCTGAACTGCAGTTTTCCAGGAAATTGTTGTAGCTTTCACCGCAAAATTATCTCAAATATTGAGGTCATACTTTCCCACTTTTTTGCGCTAAATGGTATAAAAATATGTTTTACACAATCACTGTGTATTATATAAAAATGGATATACTGCAATCTCATGAAGTTTTCTACTCATGTTTCAGCTATTCTTACAAAATTTTATTCTTCTGTGTACTGTTTGTTAGTTGATTAAAAGTCCAAAAATGCACCAAATTTAATATATATATTTCGAACTACTCTTGTTATAACAGAAAACCAGTTTATAATCACAAATAAATCTCACTTTGTTTACAACATTAACAAATAACCTTTCTTCTGGAAAAATATATTAATTATTAAAAGAAGAATTGTAAAATATACAGTTATCAAAGTGAAATGGAGTACTGTTAGTGAAATAACAAACCATTTATATTCATTCATCAAGAAGCTAGATGGTTCCAAATATTCCAAAAATTCGATACATTTTTTTTTCAGCGAAATGGCTCTTTATTGACAACAGTTGTATTAAACATAATTGTTGCACTCATCATGTTGGATCCGTGATTAACGTATGGCCGAAGCAAAACCTTCATTAGAAATTCCGAGTTTTGTATTTAACCCTTTTCGTTTTTGAGTTGTTGTTCAGAGATAGACACATGTACGGGCCTACATATAAAACTGCCTTTTATGGGTTTACTGAGCTTCAAGACATATTTCTGGTGAATTGTCGATGTGAAAGTTTTGGGTGTATTACAAAACTTACTCTACTTACTGTAAATACGTAGTAGAGAAAGTAAAAATCTGAAAATCGATTTGTTTTACCACTTTGGACAAAATGTCACCGATGAAAGGAATGAGAACATAGGCTCATATTTAATAAAATAAGCAGAGAGCGGACATGACACAGGGCGTGTCTTCTTCCTTGTTAATGTATGGTGACGTGTGGTGCAGCATATTGGGGGCAGCTGAAACGGCTATTGGCAGCACAGTCTCTTGGCACCAAGCCCCACTTCTGGCCTGGATATGACGCCTCCAGTAATTATTTCAGTCTTCTTGAAATTAAAGAGGGCAGAAAATGTTGCGTGTACAGCCATGAATTTAAAAAAGGGTTCCTGCCGTGGCGCCGACACCCCAAAACCTGGCACAGTTCCTGAAAGAGCTTTCCCGATATCGCCTAAGCGGGGGACACCTGTTCCGGCCAACTGTTGTTTGTGCCCGGCTTAAAGTTGCAGTAGGTACAGGCGCTGGTGACAGCAGTATTTATCTAATCGATTGCAGGCTCACTTTTGGTGCTACTGCTTCCTTCCTTCCTCGGCTTAGCGCTCTATCTATGCACTCCCCACAGCAATAAAAGCTTTAGCCAGAGCCATGCGTTTAGCAACACTGCACTCGCTGGATTAACAGAATGGACCGTAGAAATGGAGGGAGGTTTCAGTACCGCCTACTACCTCCATGAGAAAGGAATGAGGTGAGAGAGTAAGAAGGGAGGCCACATCTAATAGCAGATGTAGCGCAGCGCGGTCCCTAACACTTCCAGCGGCTTAGCACATTGGCAGCATTTGGTGTGACTCAACAGCTTACAGGGGATTCTTTTCTACATGTACCCCGGGAGGATGGATGAGGTGAATGGAACAAAAGGGCAGCCGGAGCGTTGCCACGACAGAGCAGAGTCCCACATTTTCTCAGTTTGAATTATCCCTACGGCCTGGTTCCTCCCCCACCCCTTCAGGTTCATGCTCCCAAAGGGACCGTGGGACTTGGAAATCGGCTACCTTCCGCCCCTCGGACTTATACCATCCCATGTGGAGCCCGGAGACCAGTAGGCTCTCCTTCCAATCCAGGGACGAGATTTCCAGAGCGAATTTGTTTACCCTGTCGTGCTGCTGCCGCGACGCCTTCAACTCTAAAAGAAACCCAATGGAATGATGGATGAATGTTTAATGAACGAAATAAATGCACTGGAAATTCTGAAGGTATGCAAAATCCTTCCCAGGTTTCGCCTGGTGACCCGAGGAAACCTCCGAAAAAACCCCATGGATCAGGAAGATCGGTCACGTGACCTCCCGAACGCGCGCCACAGATGATACCGCCTAATCCATCCCACCCGGTAAATGATTGCTATATACGTTATATTTCTGCTGAATTAAGTTGAATTTTATGATGCAATTGTAAATATTGCGACCTAATTAACGTGATTTATTTACACATTAAATGTAAATGTAGAGTTAGTTAATTTGGGGGAGAGAGAGAATATAATTTTGTTCCTAAAAATTAATCTAGCACACTTTTTTCAAGATTAAGATTTATCAAAACATAATCTGTAAAAAAATATTTTAGATAACAAGAGCGCTACCATTTTAATAATATATTTAGCAATGGTTTGCGTTAATAGATCTTAGAAACGGAGCAGAGACCCATTAAAAATTTAAATTATTTTGTTCTTTAACGACACTGTCAATTACCAGGATCACATCAGCGTCGTCGGTGTGCCGGAATTTTGTCCCGCAGGAGTTCTTTAACATGCCAGTAAATCTACTGACATGGAGCTGTCGTTTTTAAGCACACTTAAAAACTATCGGTCTGGGCCGGATTTGAACCCGCGACCTTGGGATCAGTAGGCCAGCGTCTAACCAACTGAGCCACCCAGACCTGAGCGACTAGATCCGGGAAGCAAGGCGACTGGACGGGATCCTTAACGTTTCCAGATTGAACACATCCAACTATGAACAAGCCCCGTACCCAGGAGTTTCCCTTTAGGAGAACCTACTCAATGAGAACCCCAAGGGCGGGTTCTTGAGCGGTCTCACCGGCACCAGGGAAAAACCTTCATAAGGCACACCTTCACCGTCCAGCCGCAACAAGCCGAACACCGCAAACTGGTCCTTCAGCCCTTGAATAAGATGAAGGAAAATATGGGTACAGTACAGTCATGGTAGAACAGAAACCACTCCAATATTCGCCTAGCGACCCAGTGAAACAACGATAAGCCCCTGATCAGAGTCGCAGGTCACCGAGAATCGAAACCGAGACCTCGCGAGGGCGAACGTCACACTTTACCGCGGCACCATTTCTCTCGGTAGGGTACAACTCATAAGGAAAAGCAACAGAGTAAAGAAACGAAGAAGAGCAGAAGAAATGATAGAAAAGCTAGCAATGATGCAAATCAAACAAGGACAGCAATAAAAGCAAAGAAGCTAGTAAGAGGACGAGGCGTGTTGCATCAGAAACACAACAATGGTACGTAATGAAATTCCAGATGGCAGACGTGCCCCTGGAGAACAATTGCGTAGCCAACGTCCGGATCACGTACGTACACCCGAGAAACAGTAGCAGTCCTCCCCGGGGTCACATCGCGAACAGATGACATCTGGCACCGCACCTCAAGAAAACGCCTTCTCTGTTTTAATTCTTTCCAAGGCTGTGCATGTACGCGTTTGGAATACTGGCATGTGAAACTAATTAAAGTAGCAAATTACGATGTGAGGCAACTGTAACTTTGCATACACAAGAGGATTCTAAATTCCACTACAAACTTCCAGCGTTGCAGAGTGGACCAGCCAGATTAGCTCTGTCCACAAACGCACGGGGAAAACTAGGTCTAATTAAGATTTTCTCTTTACTTTCTCTGCCACGTATCTAGATTCATATATGGCAACTTTATTGATCCTAACTTATTAAAATTATTACAAAAATGTTCAGTGCATGGATCATTCACCGTATATGCACCAGCGATGTTCAACGTTTGCGAAAGAGTGGAGGTTGGATTTACCTCCTTCCACTACACGGACTTTGCCACTATTCAACACACAGACGTGTACTTTCTTACAGTGACGGTTTTGTTATACGTAAGCTGCATTTGATTTACGAAAGCATTTTCAAACCGTTCGATCTGTTCGTTAGTGACTTCTTTGATACTGCTTAAGTTTAAGAAGTCTATCAAATAAAGGCTTAAAGGTTACTTAAACCGCGACATAAAGTACTTAAAATTTGTAAGTCGTCCTTGGAGTATTTATCTCTGATGTGAGATTCCCTAGTGGTCTACCGGGAAGGTACGAATCGGCTGGAGAATTTAATGTCATATTGGTAACTTGGCCATGGTAGCTTATTGGTTAAAGCAGCAACCCGATAGTGGAAGATCCGTGGTTCAAATCCCAGCTATGGCATTGAATTAGTCAGTCCTGATTCTACCTCTTAAAAGTGTATCAATATTTGGTGACAAAGTCGAAGTGAATAGCCTTAGCAGATACACTATGAACCTGTTGTGATACAGAATTTGGAGAAACTCTGTTCGCAAACATGTGTAGACCTATACTCATTCTTAGACACACTATTCTTGCAAATGCTTATTTTTCTACTACATTTTAATCGACATAAGCATTTTCAGAAAGTGTCTTATTGCTAATTTTCTTACAGGCGCAAAGGGAATATGGGAATACAGTATGCTTTAAGCGACGGTGAAATAATAAGCGAATACTCTTATTTGAGTATAAATATTGGCGAATTCACACAAATAATGAAGTGTATTTCGGAAATGGTTCACTTCAAAAACAGCAAAATGTATTCAAGCTGTTCTCGGGCTTCGAGCCAGGTGAAGTGATGAAGAGCCATCGACGATGATGAAGAGCAAAATGTATTTCACACAAACTTTGTGTTTTAACCAGATCCACATTTTTACTTTCTCTGCTACGTGTAGTAAGTGGAGGAAGTATTGTATTCCAACCAAAAATTTGATGTCCAGAATTCACCGGAAATATGTTACGACACCCCCCCCCCCCCGATTAAAAAAAAAACATTTTTAGAAAAAGGTCTGTGTGTGTCAGTCTGTGGACAGCATAACTCAAAAACGAAAAGTCGGTTAAAAAGCAAAATTGGTATTTAAGTTTAATGTCTTTCAAGGATACGATACGAAGATTTTGAAGAAAATAGCCCCACCCTAAACTACCCTTTACATGGAACATTTTTCGAAAATTTTGATTTTCTTGAAAATGGTTGGCTCTAACGATTTTGATTAAAATGTTATGTTCGAGATATTTTTATGACAAATAAAATGTATATGTTGAATTTTCTGGCTATAGCCCCTGTAGTCGTATTTACTCTGGATGACTTTTGTATAACTGGTAAACCGTAAGAGATAGAGCAAATCTTACTATACAATGTATATGTTGCTAAAACACAATTTATGTCTAAATGAATTATTTTGTAGAGTGAACCATTTCGGAGATATTCCTCGTTATTTTTGTAAGTTTTGGAGAACTTGCTTCTGTCAAATGGAACATCGCTATTCATTTGTTTGTATGTTAACCACGCAAGAAGAACGGAATTTGAAAGCTTTTAAAGATTTGACTATCGCACAAAGCCTACTGCATTCTAACATTCACCTTGCACCTAAGAGGAAATAAGCAATAAGATAATTTGTACAAATGTTTAACTCAACTAACACGAAGAAGATACAGAAATAACAGTTTGTAAAAATAGTATAAGAGTACAGAAAGTCATGTAAGTGCAACCCATCAGATTTTGTTATGTTAACCCTACAGAGAGAAAGGAATTTTAAAGCTTTAAAAGATGTCACTATCGCTCAAAGGCTACTGTATTCCCATAATACCCTTGCACCTACAAGGAAATAAAAACTAAGATAATTTCTGCAAATGTTTATCTCAACTGACATGACGATATGGGAATAAGAGTTTGTAAGAATAGTTAATACAAGAGTAGAGAAAGTCATGTGATTGCAACAGATTTTTTTAGAGATTTAAATATAAATTTTTGCAATAGAATTTGATATTGATTTTTAGATGCAGATTTTGATATTAATTTTTAGTTTCTCTACTACGTATAGTAAAGCAGAGGAAGCATTGTATTCCTCCGTTGAACACAATTCGAAGTCGAACTTCCGTTGTCGAATTTACGAAGTCCAACTTATGATGTACAATTTTCTAAGTCGAACTTACGAAGTAGAATTTTAGATTTCCAATTTTAGATGTCGCATTTTAGATGTCAAACTTTCGATATTGAATTCCCGTTGTCGTTTTCTTGATGTCCAACTTCCGGTGCCGAACCTGCGATGTCGAACTTTCGATGGCGATAGATGTCGAACCATCGATGTCGAGCTTTCGATGGCGATAGATGTCAAACCATCGATGTCGAGCTTTCGATGGCGATAGATGTCGAACCATCAATGTCGAGCTTTCGATGGCAAAACATCAATGTCGAGCTATCGATGTTGAGCTTTCCATGTCGAACCATCGATGTGGAGCTTTCGATGGCCAACTTTAGATGTAGAACTTTCATTATCGCACTCTCGATGTCAAAGCTTCGTTGTCGGATTTCGATGTCTGACTTAGGATGCCGGACTCTTTGCGTACGACTTACGATGTCGTATTTTGAACGGCTGAATTTCAATGTCGGATATGCAACGTAGGACTTGCGAAATGGACTAGCGAGGGCGAAGTATCCATGAAGAAGTTTCAGTGTCGTACTTTCGACGTCGGACTTTAAAAGCCGGACATTCGTTGTCGGATTTTCGATGTCAGAATTTCGAAGTCGAACTTTCGTAGTCAACCTTCCGATGTCGCAGTTTCGATGTGGGGCTTTCGATGTCGGACTTTCCATGTCGGAACTTGGATGCCGGAGCTTGAGTGTCGGAGTTTGGATGTCGGAGTTTGGATGTCGGAGTTTGGGTGTCGCAGTTTGGGTGTCGGAGTTTGGATGTCGGAGTTTGGGTGTCGGACGTTTGGATGTCGGACGTTTGGATGTCGGGCGTTTGGATGTCGGGCGTTTCGGTGTCGAATTTACGATGTCAAATTTTCGATATTGAAATTTCGATGTAGAATTCTCGATGTCGAAATTTCGATGTCGAAATTTCGATGTTGAATTCTCGATGTCGAAATTTCGATGTGGAAATTTCGATGTCGAAATTTCGATGCGGATTTGATGCCGAAATTTCGATGTCCAATTTTCGATGTCGAAATTTCCATGTCAAATTTTCGATGTGGAACTTTCGATGTCGAATTTTCGGTGTCAAATTTTCGATGTGGAATTTTCGATGTCGAACTTTCATTATTGAACTGATTGATCTGAATAAACTGATTGAACTGAATGAAGTGAATGAACTGATTGAAGTGAATGAACTGATTGAACTGAATGAACTGAATGAACTGAATGAACTGATTGAACTGAATGAACTGAATGAACTGATTGAACTGATTGAAGTGAATGAACTGATTGAACTTAATGAGCTGATTGAACTGAATGAACTGAAGAAGTGTTTGAACTGAACTGATTGAACTGAATGAACCGAATGAACTGATGTCAAATTTTCATTGTGGTATTTCCGATATCAATTTTTCCATATCGAAATTATATCAATTTTTCGATATCTAAATTTCGATATCAATTTTTCGATATCTAAATTTGATAGCTATTTTCGATACTGAAATTTTTCGATATCAATTATTCGATATCAATTTTTCATTATCGAAATTTCGATACCAAAATTTCGATATTGAATTTTCGATATCGTAATTTCGATATCAATTTTTCGATATCAATTTTCGATATCGAAATTTCGATATCAAATTTTCGATATTGAATTTTCGATATCGAAATTTCGATATCAAATTTTCGATATTGAATTTTCGATATCGTAATTTCGATATCAAATTTTCGATATCGAAATTTCATTATCAAATTTTCGATATCGAAATTTCGGTATCAAATTTTCGATATAGAAATTTTGATATCAGATTTTCGATATTGAAAAATTGATATCGAAAAATTGACATCGAAAAATTTCTGTATCGAAAATCGCTATCAAATTTAGATATCGAAAAATTGATATCGATATTTCGATATCGCAAAATTGATATCAAAATTTCGGTATGGAAAAATTGATATCGGAAATACCACATCGAAAACTTGACATCAGTTCATTCGGTTCAATCAGTTCAGTTCAAACACTTCTTCAGTTCATTCAGTTCAATCAGCTCATTCAGTTCATTCAGTTCAATCAGTTCATTCACTTCAATCAGTTCATTCAGTTCAATCAGTTCATTCAGTTCATTCAGTTCAATCAGTTCATTCAGTTCATTCAGTTCATTCAGTTCAATCAGTTCATTCACTTCAATCAGTTCATTCAGTTCATTCAGTTCAATCAGTTCAATCAGTTCATTCAGTTCATTCAGTTCATTCAGTGCAATCAGTTCATTCACTTCAATCAGTTCATTCAGTTCAATCAGTTTATTCAGATCAATCAGTTCAATAATGAAAGTTCGACATCGAAAATTCCACATCGAAAGTTTGACAGAAAATTTGATATCGTAATTTCGATATCGAATTTACGAAGTCGAATTTTCGATGTCGAAATTTCGATATCAAATTTTCGATATCGAAATTTCGATATCAAATTTTCGATAATTTTCGATATCGAAATTTCGATATCAAATTTTCTATATCAAATTTTCGATATCGAAATTTCGATATCAAATTTCCGATATAAAAATTTTATATCAAATTTTCGGTATTGATATTTCGATATCAAATTTTCGACATCAAATTTTCGATATCGAAATTTCGATATCAAATTTTCGATATTGAAATTTCGATGTCGTAATTTCGATATCAAATTTTCGATATCGAAATTTCGATATCAAATTTTCGATATTGAATTTTCGATATCGTAATTTCGATATCGTAATTTCGATATCAAATTTTCGATATCAAATTTTCGATATCGAAATTTCGGTATCAAATTTTCGATATCGGAATTTCGATATCATTTTTTCGATATCAAATTTTCGATATCGAAATTTCGATATCAAATTTTCGATATTGAATTTTCGATATCGTAATTTCGATATCAATTTTTCGATATCGAAATTTCGATATCAAATTTTCGATATAGAAATTTCGATATCGAAATTTTGATATCAGATTTTCGATATTGAAAAATTGATATCGAAAAATTTCTGTATCGAAAATCGCTATCAAATTTTGATATCGAAATTTCGATATCGAAGAATTGATATCAAAATTTCGATATCGAAAAATTGATATCGGAAATACCACATCGAAAACTTGACATCAGTTCATTCGGTTCATTCAGTTCAATCAGTTCAGTTCAAACACTTCTTCAGTTCATTCAGTTCAATCAGCTCATTCAGTTCATTCAGTTCAATCAGTTCATTCACTTCATTCACTTCAATCAGTTCATTCAGTTCAATCAGTTCACTCAGTTCAATCAGTTCGTTCAGTTCAATCAGTTCATTCAGTTCAATCAGTTCATTCACTTCAATCAGTTCATTCACTTCATTCAGTTCATTCAGTTCATTCAGTTCAATCAGTTCATTCACTTCAATCAGTTCATTCAGTTCAATCAGTTCAATCAGTTCATTCAGTTCATTCAGTTCATTCAGTTCATTCGGTTCATTCAGTTCATTCAGTTCAATCAGTTCATTCACTTCAATCAGTTCATTCACTTCATTCAGTTCATTCAGTTCAATCAGTTTATTCAGATCAATCAGTTCAATAATGAAAGTTCGACATCGAAAATTCCACATCGAAAATTTGACAGAAAATTTGATGTCGTAATTTCGATATCGAATTTACGAAGTCGAAATTTCGATGTCGAATTTTCGAAGTTGAATTCTCGGTGTCGAATTTTCGATGTGGAAATCTCTATTTCGAATTTTCGATGTCGAATTTTCGATGTGGAAATCTCGATGTCGAATTTACGATGTCGAATTTTCAATGTCGAATTTTCCTTGTCGAATTTTCGATGTCGAACTTTCGATTTCGAACTTTCGATGACGAACTTTCGATGTCGAACTTTCGATGTCGAATTTTCGATGTCAAAATTTCGATGTCGAATTTTCGATGTCAAAATTTCGATGTCGAATTTCCGATGTCGAATTTCCGATGTCGAATTTTCGATGTCGAATTTTCGATGACGAATTTTCGATGTCGAATTTACGATGTGGAATTTCCGATGTGGAATTTAGAGGTCGAAATTTCGATGTCGAATTTTCGGTCGAATTATCGATGTGGAAATCTCGATGTCGAATTACGTTGTCGAATTTACGATGTCGAATTTTCGTTGTCGAATTTTCGATGTCGAATTTTCGATGTCGAATTTTAGATGTCGAATTTTCGATGACGAATTTTCGATGTCGAATTTTCGATGTCGAATTTTCAATGACGAATTTTCGATGTCGAATTTACGATGTCGAAATTTCGATGTCGAATTTTCGATGTCGAATTTTCGATGTCGAAATTTCGATGTCGAATTTTCGATGTCAAATTTTCGATGTCGAAATTATTTCCTAACATGTGTATTATAAACATGATTCTGGTTCATTAAATGTATCTGGTTTTGTACACCAGTGTTGAAAATGTTAGTTTTCTAGCTTAAGCCTATTCTGAGAAAAGGGAACATAAGTAAAAATGTTATTTCAAGAAAACTAAAACTGCGGCGCAAACTTTTAAATTTAAAGGAATTCAGTTGAGTGGCATTTAAATGCTTTAAAAATCTCTCAAACCTTTGAATCAAAATATTTTCTAAAACCCGAAATTTCATAGATTTTGTTGCTGCCTAAAGCAAAAAGAAAAGAAAGAGAAAAAAGAAAAGAAAGAAAAGAAAATGTGTATGTGCGTGTATGTATGTATGTGTGTGTGAGTGTGTGTGTATGTATTTATATATATATATATATATATATATATATATATATATATATATATAAACACACTTTATTTGCAGCATGTTCCATTACAAAAAACGTAATACTACATGCCATTATAGTACATGCTTAGTAAATTTACTAATACATAGTTTTACTTATGGGATATCGTTAGTTGCACTCTAGAGTTTATCCAGTTCTATTGTGTTTAGGTATTCAATAAATTCGGTTGTATATTCCGTTACTAATTTATGTTCTTGGAATGTCCATTTTCCATATTTGTTTAACATAGCTTTCTTGAATTTGATTCTTTCTATGTATGTATGTATGTATTTTTTTATAAACATTCTTTATTTTCAGCATGTTCCATTACAAAAAACGTAATACTACATGCCATTATAGTACATGCTTAATAAATTACTAATACATAGTTTTACTTATGGGATATCGTTAGTTGCAGTCTAGAGTTTATCCAGGTCTATTGTATTTAGGTATTTAATAAATTCGGTTGTGTATTCCGTTACTAATTTATGTTCTTGGAATGTCCATTTTCCATATTTGTTTAACATAGCTTTCTTGAATTTGATTCTTTCTCTGTCAAGTTTTGTACATTCAAATAAAACGTGTTCTACGGTCTGTTCTGCTGTTCCACAGGAGCACATAGGAGAGTCCTTTATCTTAAATCTGTAAAAGTAAGAATTAAGTCTGCCATGTCCGGTTAGGAAGGTTGTGACTTTACCATTAAGTGGAAATTTAAGGCGTAATCTATCTGCCACTGTAGGGAAATAAGATTTAGTCACTGCTCCATTTTTGGTGTTTCGCCACTCACTTTCCCACTGATTCACACTTTCTTCATGTAGCTTTCGCATGATGTCACTCACGGGTATCCTGTCGAAACTAACTGGTAGGTCCTTGTTGTTCGCTGCCTGTTTCGCCAATTGGTCAGCCAGCTCGTCCCCTTTAATTCCGACGTGAGCCTTGACCCATGTGAAGTAGATAATCCAGCTGTGTGCTTCTAGTTGCCTTATTTGTTTTCTTATTTGTTCAATAAGGTGAAGATGGTTGCTAGAGTTCCGTAATGAATCAAGGGTGATTCTGCTGTCAGTGTGTACGGCAGCTGTTTTTTGAACATGCTGTAGTTGGAGATGTTCAAGCTGTTCTAGGGCTTTGAGAATTGCGAACTGCTCTGCTTGATTGTTAGAACATCTACTGTGTAATTTATATTATAGTTGGTGGACTAGTACTTGGTCTATGAATATAGCAATTCCGGATCCAACTGCCGAATCTTCCTTACTTCCATCAGTGAAAATGTCTACTAAATGGGTTTGATCATTGGGTTTCTCTTTGATCTTGATTATTTCTGCTGGATGAGGCCACGTTGCGTAATGCTCTGCTGTATCAATCGTAATTCCTTCCTGGTTCCGTTTCTTGCTTTCATATAATCTCGCAATCTCCCGAATATGTATCCCTATGGGAGTGTTTTTTGACAGAATGCATAGTGCTTCAGATGACGTAGTGCGATATGCTTTAGTTATTTTTATGTTAATAAGTCTTTGGACTCTTTGTAGCTTGAGTTTGTTATATCTTTTGTTGATTGCTTCTGCCCATACAGGTGCCCCGTACGTCAGAATGGGCAATAAAGCCCCTTTATATATAATTCTCATCACATCACTATTTAGTCCCCAGTTTATTTTTGCGGATTTGGCCAGTGCATGAATTAGTTTTATGCTTTTTTCGCTAACGTATTCTATATGCCGAGTAAAGTTGAGTCTATGGTCAATAATTATGCCCAAATATTTTAAGCTTTCTGTCTGTAGTAACTGCTTATTGTTTAGGTATATCTTGAGTACTCGCTCAGGCAATGGTCTTCTTCTCGAAATTACTAACACTGTAGACTTCTGCTCATTGAAGACGATTTTGTTGTCTCTGGCCCATCTCGATATTTTCTGCAATTCGATGTTAGCGTAATTTTCTATTTCAAGGTTGTTACTTCCTTTAATAACCAACATTACATCGTCTGCAAAGGCGATGACCTTTGTGTTTTTACTATGTATGTATGTATGTATGTATGTATGTATGTATGTAATGTATGTAATGTATGTAATGTATGTAATGTATGTAATGTATGTAATGTATGTAATGTATGTAATGTATGTAATGTATGTGTGCATGTATGTATGTATGTATTTTTTTTAACAATTCTTTATTACCAGCATGCCCCATTACAAAGCGTAATAATGTGAGTGTGTGTGTGTGTGTGTTTGTGTTTGTGTTTGTGTTTGACCGAGTCACACTTCCTTGTCCTCTTAAAGCAAGACGGAATTAATTTTTTTATTTTCTTTGAACATCTATTTTATTTATTTCTTTTATTATTCTTTGTAATTGTCTCTTTTAAATGATGCATAATGCATGATTGTAAACAATTCTTATCCATACCAAATTTTTATTTTTATGGTAAGACTATGCAGCAAGTATACGTTGATTTTTCAGCTCTCAAAACTTTGAAAGTATGTATTTTCTAAGACCACAAATTTCAGAAATTTTGTTACTGCCTAACGGAGAAAGAAAGCTATATATTATACATAGTATAATATATGTTTGACCATTTCACACTTCCTGTCATCTTAAAGCAAGCCGGAATCAATTTTCTTTGAACATCTGTTCTATTTTTTATTATTCTTTGGGTCAGTCTCTTTTGAATGTTATCCATATCAAACGTTCATCTTTATGGCAAGACTACTCAGCAAGCGTGAGTTGATTTTTCAACTTTAGCCTCATTTTTCGAGGGTTTATAACTTTCTCTGCTATATACTTAGAATAAGTAGAGGAACTACTGAAGTCTCCCAAATATTTTATACCAAGATTTCACCTGAAGCGCACATTTTGAGATTCCCTCAATCTGAAATAAAAGCATTTTTGAGAAAGATAGTTATCCTCTTGAACTCTTAGTGTTTGTATTCAGGTATGATGTCTTTCTTGCATTTCTTTCTTTTTAAGTTTAACGTCCTTTAGGCCATATCGGACGATACACTTTGGTGTTAGTTTATTTCCTTTGAAAAGAATTTTAAGGTATCAACGAAAACTGCCCTTACTCTCTACAGGGTTTCATTTTTGTCTCTAGTAGATGTTCATCAGTAAGCTGTACCTTACTCGTGATTATTTGTTAATTTATACCTTATTAAGCTTTACAGTAATGCGAAACCAGCTGATATCCATTGAACATTCTCCTATTCGACCGGGACAGACGGTTAGTACACTGCCAGCGTTTAGTCCAAGATCAAGCTATTTACTTCGTAATCTGTCTTGGTAAGAATATACATAAGGCGTATGCTTCAAATGTTTCTGAACCACGCGGCATTGCCAATAATGTATTGTAAATCGTTTTAATTTTAAGCAAATGCTTGAAGATGACAATGGAGCGGGCAGAACAAAGACGCCTGTGAGTGCGACATAACACAGCGATTCAATACCGCTCAAGAAGCTCTTTACGTGCCGGACTTGTTTACCTATAGTGTGGAGAGAAAAAGTGTATTTCCCAGAGAATTCGCTGGTACTTCGCCTCGGCTATATAACCAAGTGAGCGAGCGAGCCAGTGTTAGAGAGTTGAGTATTGAGTTGGCAGTTTTTAAGTGTGCGTTGTGTATAACCAGTGTTGAGAGAGCTTGAGTGTGCTGAGAGAGCTGTGTTTTGTGACTCAGTTTTAGAAGAGAAATAACGTAACAGTAAAAGTAACTGGACTTGTCATTGTCACAATGGTGTCAGAAGTGGGATTTCACACAATATTAATCAAGACAACCATGAAGTTTGCCAATTCCTTCTTTCGTACTCCAGATGTTTATCTACTATTTTCCAAATGAAATCTTGATTCTGGAAATGTTTAAGTGGCGGTGAAATCAAATCTAATGCTCTGCAAATACATTCTCTAGCTTGAGTTAGCATGGAATAACGAAATGGTGAGAAAGTATTAAGAATTCATAAAAGACTACTTAACCTTCTTATGCGAGACGCACTGAAACTCTCTGATCTTCCTAATAGAGCTCATTTAATGCAGCAGTTTCTGGCCGGGGTGGATGTAAATTAACACTCTGCAGATTTAACAACGCAGTACACCTCTTTTACATTTTCCAGGGACAGCGTAAGGTGGAGCCATTCGCAGAAAGAAATTTACATAAATTCTCTTTATCTTTAAACATGAAAATTAAATATTCGAAGACTCTGCACTTGTTACTTTTACACAACCACAGAACTTCATGAAACCTCTGTGCAAAGTGAATAAAAACACAAACAGTAATTTTACTTTCTCTTATCAATGGTGAAGTCTACATAAAAAATTCTGTAACCATATTTCATCACAAAACTAACCTAGAAGAAAGTTAACTCTATAATGCATAGCGTTGCCATTTGACAACCAAGATATTTAGTCAAAGTTTTAGAATGTTGTAACAGTGTTTTTGTTTTGATGATATTATATTGGCATTTAACAATAATAGCTAGTGTATCTATTTTATTTTAGTATGAGTGTGGGATCTGTTTTGTTTTCTTTTTCAAAAATCAAAATACATACAATTGTAGTCTAATGTAACCCCGTCATCGTCCTCGTGTACTCACCATTATTTACGTGGGCCCTCCCCATCCTTTGCTACAGTCACATTTGATTGCAGTCTTTGGAATTAAACTCGCGAGGTTCTACTTTGAATGGATGGACAGTCCATTTCGTCTGGCCTTTAACAAATGTGCCTATTGAATTACTTCCTTTAAGATCCAGTAGCAGAGATACCTAAACTGGTTCAGGAATTAGAAGAGTGGCATATGTAGCAAATCAATTCATGCAATAGAGGGTTAACAAAAATATTTTTAAAAAGAGATTGCGCGTGTGGCTTTGTCTATACATCTACGAAACATCATCCAGAAATCTGCTGTGACGCATTTACATCCAGATTCCTCTACAACCTATTCTTTAAAAAAATTAAAGAAAAAAGACCCTACTCTTCTATCTAATTCTTAATCAAAAAAGTCGTTATACATTTCGCTAAAGGCACAGATAATCAGATTTTTAATATGCGGATCGCTATGTGATGGCTTTAAAATCCCTCACTCTGCACAAGGTCACGAGGAGAAACGATAGTAGTTTACCCACGGAGAAAAATTTTAAAATTCAAACAATATCTCGCTATATAAACAGATATTTAGCATAAACTCTGCACTTTAACAAATCTAACTTTTTTAATACTAAAATTTGGTTATCCCTTACGGTTACCAATTATATAAAAGTGATCCTCAATAAAGAAGACTTCAGAAAATGCATTATATACACCCGTGGACAAAAAAATGAGTCCTGTGTGGAACGGTGCATTTGTCTGTACTTCATCCAGGCTTAGATACAGACCTTGTATCCCTCCGCGGTAACCTCGGGTCCTAACACAACTAACACAATAAAACAAACGCCACATGGACACCATTCTTATTAATATTATTTACTGTTTTATATTAATCAATAGTTTCAAACCATGTTTGAATATCATACATCTTGAAAACTCAAAGTTAATCGTCATTATTTAAGGTACTATATTATGTGGTGTACTTTGGTTTTCGCGTGTATCGCGGGCTAGTTGTTGACGGCTTGTGTTTACATCAAGTTGGGAAATAAGAGTGAAGCGATTATAAGTCCTACACGGCACAGCGCCTTGTTTACACCACCCGCGATACTGTTGTGTGGTGGAAGCAACAAGTTATCACAAGTTTCAGGTCTTAATATTACTAATACATATGATCGGTCAAACATGGTTTATTCTTTGGTGTTTAATCGTCTTTTCGTTGTGAGTTATGCTGTTTACAGCGCGGGCCCGCGCGCGCGCATAAAAATGCCTTTTTAGATTCAGGGGTCTCATAACCTATATTTCCGGTGAAATCTGGACATCGAATTTTTGGCTGGAATGCAATACTTCCCCTACTTACTATACGTAGTAGAGGAAGTAAAAATGAATTCAATCCAGTCATTTGCGTCAAAAAGAAGAAGAAATAAGAGTAAGTGATCCTCAGCAATGTCTAATTTTGGCTTTTTTAGACTCCAACGAAAACGTCTTCTCATTGCCCTTCTCCTGTTTGAACAAAGGAAAGAAAGATGTAAAGGGCGTGATTCGGAAGTTGATTAATTGAAGTTCTCCGGGGCTCATTAAGTACCGTTGGCATCTTTATATTTTCAAGTTCACTGAATCGTTCCTTAATTATTACTGCTGCTTTCTCGTGTTGATACAATTAAAATGTTATGACACTAGCATCTTATTTTATGAGACTAATAGCAGAAAAGCAGCTCTGCCAAGGTTATTGTTCCCTCTCTCATGATTTCTCCCTTATCTCTCCCACTAAATACCTCTCTCACTATCTCTGTCTCACACAATTTCTTACTCTCTCACCAAATATCGCTCCCTCTCTTCGTGCAAAGACCCTTCTTGTAAGGTTTTGAAAACTGGTAACAAAACTTTTCTTCTTGGGTTGTTCAAAAGACTTGAAACTGAAGTAAAATATTAAATAAAAAACAAATGTTATTTGTAGGGTTAGGATGTTTATGACCTAAAAAAGTGGAAAATATGACTACAAATATGCCTTTAAAAATGATTAAATATAACCCAAAAAAATCCTAAAAAGAACGTAGTTTCTTAAAATGAAATTCTGCTTCAAAACTTTTAATGACACTAAAGTATTACACTAGGTACATGAATTCAATCAGTCAAAAACATTTTAAGAATATTAAAGGTGATTTACAGTTTTATCTGCAATGTACTTCTAAGTTCATAGAATTTGTTTCTGTTTGCTTATTTCATTACCTTCAAACAATATTTAGTAGGCTTCCCTATAAAATATGAACATTTAGTTAAATAATCAAATTCATAATCGAAATATGACAGATATGATCAAAATATGACCAAAACTACAAAAATGACAAAAATATGACCTAATATGCAAATAAAAACTGTCTAATTAGGATTAAAAATGTGAAATTTGTGCTTAATTTGTGCTTGCATTGAGGATGGGTTTAAGTATAAAAATATGACATGCCATAAACATCTGAACCCTAGTTATTTGTTATTTCTTCAACTTCTTTAAACTATAAAGCGTATCAATTACGTTATTGTTACAAAATATTGTTATGCATTAGCTTTTAAAAAAAACTACATTTACCTTCTCTACTGTCTACATACATACTATACTCTTCCCATAGATCATCGCATTTCGTGCGAACATTGAAACGTGCATACGCACCAACTCCCAGCATGTCTTGCGCGTAAAACGATGGCTTTTGCATCGTAGTGTTCCAGTGTGCTGTTCACAGTGTCGGTTCAAAATGTTTAAAACAATCGGTGGGCCCGCCGATTGTGAATACGCTTTGTGATTCGGTTTTTGACATCAAGGAACGTTTCTGTCACTCGTCATATTGGTTCCATACACTTCAGTAATCTGTCGATGAGTGTCCGCTGGTGATAAGTGAGAGATTTCAAGACGGGACGAGACAATGTCCATAATGAACTACAATCAGATCGACCATCAATGATCACAGAAGATGTGGTGAATAACGTTAATGACATCGGCATACAAAAGCTTGTAGAATGTTATGACAAATGTTTGAACAAATATGGCAATTGTGTAGAAAAATAGAGGAAGGTGCAAGGAATTAAATAAAACAAAGGTTTTGCAACTGTCTATGATGTTTGATGTGTATAAAACATCGGACCTTCTTCACGAATTGTTTTCACATTTGTATGCAGTTCGTTTCTAGGTACCTAAGAGGCAGAACAAATAAGAGAGTAAATGAAATGCGACTTGCCTTCGAATCGTGGGCATAAAGCGAAGTATACATTGTAATATATTACTGGTAAATAAAAGCCAGAAATATAGACATGGTAAACAGTTTTCCCCCCTTGGCGCCTTCCTAGCTAACTTGAACTGCTGTTTTGCTGCTGCAGCAATTGTTCACACGTGCTGCATCCATATCATACTTGACTCCGGAATTTCATAGCCTAGGAGAAGTTTACGAGTATTTAATCTCGTAAATGACACAAAAAGAAGCTCAGAGGGCTCGTGGTTTGAATGCATAATGGCTTTAGAAGAGATGGATGGCTGTGAGGAAGCCCCTGTTTTATAAAGCGACAGTGTTCAAACTAGTTCTCGTCAACATATTTTATTTGTGGCTCACACAATGAATGAGTGAAAAAGCTAAAGATATCGTTATTCTTAGGACGTATATTTTAGATTACAAAACCTAGTGTGTTGCACTCACGTGACTTTCTCTACTCTTGTAGTAACTATTCTTTCAAACTCTTATTCCTCTATCATGTTAGTGGAGATAAACATTTACATAAATTATCTAATTGCTGATTTTCCTTTAGGTGCAAGGGAAATAAGGGTATACAGTAGGCTTAGAATGATAGTCAAATCTTTTAAAGCTTTGAAGTCCCTTCTCTTTGCACGGACAAGAGATAAACAGGTGAATAACGACGTTCCATTTGAGAACATTTTTAAGTATTGCAAAGCTCACACAAATAATAAGGAATATCTCCGAAATGGTTCACTCTACAAAAAATGCATACTGTATTCCCACATTCCCCTTGCACCTACAAGAAAGTTTCTGCAAATGTTTTTTCTGGACTAGCATGAAGAAGATAGAGGAATAAGAGTGTAAAAATAGTACAAGAGTAACGAAAGTCATGTGAGTGCAACACATCTGGTTTGTTCACTTCCACCCTGGAGGAGCCCGTAAAGAAGGTTGGTAAAAGAACCAGAGGCACCGTTGATAAAAATGCTGATATTCGGTGGTAAGGTAACCTCCGGGAAGAATAAGATTTTAAAGAAAGCAATCCGGTGGCACATATTTCTACTCGGAGCCCTAAAAGGCTCGCACTACTGAAAGAGGAGACATTAGAGGGAGCTCTCACAACAAAGCAATATCGATCAGTCGATTCTGGATTCTCATAGAGCACCAAATTTTCTGATACAAATGGTAGAAGTGGTACTAACCATAAAAAGGGGGAAGGGGGGGGGGCGGAAATTCTACGGATTCCCTTCCTTAACTCCCTCTGTCGTCTTCCATTCCTCCGACAGCAAACAAAAGAGTGTCGTTCACATTGCTTTCCTTTTATTTTTCAATTTTGGTATCCTCCTGCTTTTCTGCAGTCTTCTGTTTAAACACAAGCACTACTCCTTGTGTACTTTGTCCCCTTGAGGATTTTAAGAAAGTATGCGCCATCTGGTGAGTAGAAAGGCAGTATGAATATGTAGAACTCATCCCTAGTTCCAGGTAAATGGAGGTAGTGTAAAGAAAATCATCATATATTTCTTTTTCTTTTTGCTTTTCACTTCACTCGTTTCGGTTTAGCACTTTAAATGTAATATATTAAAGAATTTTCCTATGCGCTCTGTGGCAAAGGTCGTAATAATAAAAATAAAATGTGTCGCTTGAGAAAAGAGAAGGGAAGAGCCGGGAAGGCAGAATTAAGTAAAGGTATACATTATCTTTATTGCCGCCATTTCGCGTAATGAACATTGTTGTTGCTCTTCTTTTGTTCTACTGCTGTAGCTCCAGTAATTTGCGAGGTTAAATGTTTCGCTGGAAGGATTATCCAAGGCATACTTCCAGCAGGATTTAAGCGGTGTCAACATCTATTTTCTAGTTTGTTTTCTGCAAGGATTGCTCTATTCTCATGGGATGAATAATGTGTAGTACATGTGCATAACCTATGAGATAATGGTCCAGTACAGAGCTTAAAACAAATTAGTGACTGCCTTTACTGAGACCTCTCGTCTCAATCGTGCTGAGTTTGACACCCGGATGCAGCACGAAACGTTTTCCTTGATTAGAATCACCCCCAATCCTCACACAATTTGCAAGTTTAAATGTAGGAGTGTGAGTGTGCTTCTGAATAATAAAGAATGATACAAAAGATTTGGTAGCCGCTCGTTGACAGTGCAATGATGAATTGGTTTGGGCCCCAGTGAAGGTTTACTATATCTTCACGGTGTCTCGAAGTCCTCAACTGGTTCCTTTTTCTGGCTCTAGCTCAAACACTGAGCTTCCTAATCCAGGGCATGGGTGGATGTGGTTTTCAGACGGATTCTTGCAATAGTATTTTAATGAATATTTAATTAAATGAGACGTTGCCGGCGATGAAAAAAAGCCTGAAAACTAAATATTGGCAACAATAAGGTATCAAGAAAATCCTGACTCCCCAAACTACATTTTACATGAAAAAGCTTCAGTTGTTTATTTTCTCAAAAGGTTTTGAACCATTTTGATTAAGGTACTGCAGGTTTAATATATTTTCATTACAAACAAAAGGTACCTACATATTAGTCTGTTATAATCTATTAGAGTCATTTTCATTGCGAATAAATGTTGTATAACTTCTGTTCGTGTAAGAGATATACAACACCACAGAATACAATACATTGCGTATCACAATTCTGTATATTAAAGTAAAATCTGCGTGTTTCTTAATTTACAATTATTCTTTCTTTCTCTATGAAGATTACTGAAAATTGTAAAGAGAGAGTCAGCTGTACCTAGTTGCATTGTTTGGTGTGTGATATTCCTTAAATAGGCCATAAGTTTACTTGGCAAGATCATTTGAATTTTCTTACTATTTGCCCATTAAATACAACATTGAAAAAATTCCATTTCGGTGACATTGCAGATTGCAGTAATAGCTTCTAACTGAATCTAGGTAAAATCAAACGTACTGCTACTTTTTATCCAGAATTTTCCAGTTTTATTCCAGAATTTTTTCTGGAATACTCCAGTTTTGCAATTTTACTGAAATTGTACCAGAAACTGAATTATTAAAGAATTTTCCGAGTCAAGCAACAAGCAGAAGTTTGTATACTATTAAACCTATCATGTAATTTTTAACAACGTCCCCAGATTTTCAAAACATCACATGACATGAGAAGAAAGATAGGAAAAGAGAGGGAGTGGAGATAGCGTACTTACAGCAGGGGAGGGATGTGGAGAGAACGACTGGATAGTGAGTCTCATAGCGCAAGCGTGCTGTGAATTATACTAAGATATAAAATTAAAAGTTTCTCAGTGTTTATATTACTTGCTGTTCTATGAATATTTACCTCTTTCAATCATCCAATATCCCATAAAAGAAATATGGTAGAATCGTTAAACTCTAGCTAAATATATTGTGATGTTGACCACATCAAAAGAAGCTCAAAGTCAAGCTACCTCACAACACTGCTTTAAATACGCGCCCCTACGACAATTGAGTGGTCAGAACAAGGACGTCCATGGGAGTGGCAGAACAAAGCAATTTTCAACAATTCTAGAAACTGTTCACCTGTCGGATTTGTTTACGAAACGTTTCGAGAAAAGGTGTATTTTCAGAGAATTTGCCTGGCATGTAGGAGTGAGTCAGGACAGCGAGAGAAGCCAGTCCTTTTCTTTTTTTGAGTTAGTTTTTAAGTGTGTGTTGAGTACAGTCAGGATTCAGAAGACAGTTTTAGACGTTTAATCGTCGCGTCGGAGTGGTTTGTGCGAAGCAGCTTTTAGTGAGTGTATCGTTGGAGCCAGCTTTTTGTTAGACAGAGAGAATAGTGGAACTGTGAGTGGTGTTTGTATCAAGGTTACGATAGGACAGAACAGTATATGATGCAAGGTCACGACGAAATGTTTGTATTAACTGTGTTTTTGTGATTCAGTTTTAGAAGGAGAATAAAGTGACATTAAAAGTAACTGGACTTGTCCCAAGTCACAACGTGTTATACCTTAGTAAATATTCTACTCTATCTGTTTTAATTATGTCAGTTTCTTTGTATTAGTCTATTATATGTCTTTCATTATAACTTTGGCTTGGCCTTTAGTTTCATTCGTTAAGAGCCAGTTTCGATATATAACAAATTTAAAACGGTGTCAGGGAAATTAAAGAGAGTTACTTCAAAATAAAGTAAGCAACACACTTTTCTGTCATAAACAACCAAACTCCAACAGCACAGATGCTTTTTATGGCGATGATAATTCTGTTCCACAGTTTCCCCAGACTTCCTTGGCATCTAGTTTCCAATAAAGATATTCTGCCACCCCCTTCGCCGTATTAAGCAGTTCGAAATAGCGCAGTAGGGTAACCGTTAATTTCACGTTTGTCAGAAATTATAAATGTGCTGTTTGTTACGGAAATTGCAATTCTGTTGTTACTTGTTATGTTCGTAACAAATAGCTGGAAAGGACGCAAAATGAAAAGAGGCCTTTTACATTAAATTTCAGCCTCGTGTGCGTTAAGAAAAGATAAATATCTTATCCTCTGTATCCAGGTATGGAAAAAACAATATATGGAGAATTATAATGTAGAAAGACAGTACCAAAATAAGTATTTTGAGATTAGGGGCATAGAGACACAAATACAGCAGCCACACTGAAATCTCGGACATTAATTATTTATTTACTTATTTATTTACTTCCCGACCGACCGACCGACTCGCCCACTCACTCACTCACTCACTCACTCACTCACTCACTCACTCACTCACTCACTCACTCACTCACTCACTCAGATATTTATATAAATATTTATCACCATCTTCGTCTCCGCCTCCTCCCCCTCCCGCTACTCCTCCCCTCCACCACCATTTTCATCCCCATCCCCACCATCACTCCAGTGACTTATCTAGTGACTTTCTGGGTACCTTCTAGGGACTTTCTAGGGATTAGTCGTGACATTGGTCGTGACACTAGTTCTGACACTGGTCGTGACGGTGGTATGAATAAACCTGCGGCTTTATTTATTAATTCTGGAGTGCATATATTTGTTTATTAATGCTTGCTCCCGGTCTTCCAAATGGCGCATGTACAAGTGTTACATTGAAGGGTATGTAACTTACTTCCAAACTGGTAGAAATACTACCGGAAGAAGTACGTTTTAAATCTGGACGAGGTTACTATGAGAAGTAGTAATATTATTCAGGTGCCTACACGTCCAACATTATCTGCAACCCGCTCACGTATTTCCCTACCCCACCAGTGTCGTAATTAACTGAAAGGGAGGGGGGCGGTGCGCTTGCAATCTGTTCTTGCGGGTTTCCATCACTTGCATTCAAGAGACTGGAACGGAATGATTCGCATTTCCTGGCGCGGCAGTCCTCCTGGACTACGGGAACATGATACCACTAATGAGATGCCAATGTCCCTCAATTGATGAGCATTACAAGTAAAGCACCCCAGTAATTGAGTTTCTATAATTAAATTCAGGGTAACAAAATAATATAAAACAAAATAATAGTTCTACAATGAATCCCTTCCCACTGCGGTATTGTTGGTAATGAGACGCCAGAAGCCCTAGTAAAAAATCTGATGTGTTGCACTTAAATTACTTTCTCTACTCTTGTACTAACTAATCTTACAAACTCGTATTCCTTTATCTGATATTAGTAGAGATGAAAATTTGCAGAAATTATCTTACTGCTGATTTTCTTACAGATACAAGGGGCATATTGGCATGCTTTGAAATTCCGTTCTCTTTGCACGTCCAAACAGATAAAAAAGAGAATAATGACCTTCCATTTGAGAAAAGTACAAAGTACTGCATAACTCACACAAATAACAAGGAATGTCTCCGAAATGGTTCACTCCACAAAAAAATGCATACCAACATTATTATGTGTTTTAATGAGATGTACATTGTTGTATGGAAAGATTTGGTCTATCTCTTACAGTTTACGAGTTATGCAAAAGTCATCAAGAGTAAACAGGACTACTAGGGCTCTAGCGAGAAAACTCAAAATATACATTTACTTTGCCGTAAAAATATCTTAAACATATGTTATTTAAATCAAAATTGTTGAAGTCATTTTCAAAAAACTCAAAATTTTCTATGAAAAGAGTAGCTTAGAAAGGCGGCGCCGTGGCCGAAGACTGAGAGACCTAGGAGAGTTATACATCACCACTGATGATGCTTGCCGTAGCTGCAAGTGAAACATCTGGGAGAGGAATGAAGGAGCCCAGTGGACCACGGCCTCTTAGCCCGGAAGCATATTCTTCTAATTATGGCTCCGGCCGTGAAAGCCTTCGTTTATTTACCAAGATCCTGTTCATGACATGGTGAAGTATTTTCGTTCTTTTTTTAACTGCAACATGTCCTTAAAACTAAAATTTTTGGAATCAAATTACTTCTTTCCTCAAAACGTTGGCACACTTAACAATGAAAATGGCGAAAGATTTCATCAGGACATTGCTGGTATGAAAAGCGCTTCAGTGGAATGGAAATATGCTAGCTATTACAGACACAAACTTTAATGGTGGGTGGCAGGAGGAGGTGGTCAACACAGCATCCGATCAGAGGCTTACCATGCCTTGCAGTGTTGTATGATTAAATATGCCATGAAATCGCGCTGTAAACTTGGTGATATAAATATCATTTGCGCCCACCAAATGTATTTGTGAATATCTGATACATCTTTATCTCCCAAAATAATGCCTCTAAATTGGTATTTTCTTTCTTCTCCATCATCAATAAATATCATTGGTCTACCTCAGGGACACTGCACCTGAAGCCCACAAGCGAAATGGTCAAAATAATCATTTTAGTGAATTTATTTCCGTAATCAGTGGCTTTATTATATTTCTCTGTCACCATATTGTATAAACACGTAAAGTGTGTCTTATAAACAAACAGTACGTGGTGGACCATTTTTGTTTTCAGAATCAAGCACCTTTTGTTTATACAGAATCACATCCTTTCATCTAAAGTGGAGAGAAACGTTCAAACGTGTTGCAAGTATAATCTAGTTAGGTAAACAGGTGAAATTTCTAACTTTCTAGCCGTTCTTTCTTCGGTGAACGCGACGCTGTTTACGACACTGTTCCTTTACTAGAAACTCTAGGTTTTGGCTGCTAAGGTCTAACTTTGGAGAGGATAGATAGCAAAGGAGGCAAACAAAAGTGGCTTCAATGCGGTTTCTTGTCGAAAAGTCAAACAGAAGAAGAACTGGAGGAGAAGCTCAACAAGTCCAAATGGTCCTTCAGTATTCATGAGTACAGAAGAGACAGCACAATGTATCAAATTAACTAGAGTTCCCCGGAGGAAAACGAGGCTTTTATTAGAGGATCATTTCAGGCTTTAATTTCCTCTGCCTTGAAGACTCGGTAAACATAAAACTATCGGAATAAAATACTCTTCTTTGATACTGACATTATTGAGAATCAAATCCTTTTTCGTATGCTTCATTTCCTAAACGACACTTTTAATGAAACTATCGAATGTTTAAAGAAAATATTATGAATCTTCTCTGAATAGCCTGAGAAATCCAATCCGAATTGATTTGGTAAAACTTGATAGGCATCTTATTACGAAAGAACCTTAGATGCTCCACTCACATGACTTTCCCTACTCTTGTACGAATTATTTTTACAAACCGCTACTCCTCTATCTACTTAGTGTTGAGATAAACATTTGTAGAAATTATCTTAACACATATCTTGTACTTACAGAGTGAGTAAGGGAATACTGAAGACTTAAGAAACCGCAAAATATTATAAGAGTTAATCGCTATGTGATAGTTTTGACATTCCATTCTCTTTGTGTGACTGTTCGTATCTTGAATTTCTGGATGTAGTCTTTGAAGTTCTATTTATTCTAAATGAATTTTGCGTAGCTGGTTAAGCGTAAAGGATGAGCGAAATCTTACTTTACAAAAATATGTTATCTTGTTAAAGCGCGCAATTTATGTATGTCAAATAATCTTATATTTTTAAGTTAACTTTTGAGATGTTCGTAATTGTTGGTTTCAGTGTTCATTACTTATGCCTTTCTAAGTTGTGTAGAAAACTACACGTTCGCTTTTCTTTCCTCCTCCTGGTTATGTAAAGAGAACGGAATTTCAAAATCATCACATAGCGACACCTTCTTAAAATACTTGACTGCCGCTTAAAGCCTACTGTACTCCCATATCCCCATTGTACTTCCATGGAAATCTTATGGAATAAAAGCATTTCTACAAGTGTCTTATCTCGATTGTCATGAAGTCGATGGAAGAATAGCATTTGTAATAGTAGTATGCCTAATAGTGAGTAGAGAATATAATGTGAATGCAACACATTAGGTATTTTTAATTTCTCTACTACGTATAGTAAAGTAGAGAAAGTATTGTATTCCACCCAAAAATTCCATGTAGTGATTTCACCGGAAATGTTTTGAAGCCCACTGAATAAAGAAAAAGCATTTTTAGAAAAAGGTCCGCGCGCGCGTTTGTCTGTCAGTCAGTCCGTGGACAGCATAATTCAAAAACGAGAAGTCGGTTAAAAACCAAACTTGGTATTTAAGTTTAATGTCTCAAGGATGCGACACGTAGATTTTGAAGAAAATTGCTCCACCCTAAACTACTCTTTACATAGAAAATTTGTATTTTGTTGAAAAGACTAACAATTTTGATTAAAATGCCATATGTTTGAGATATTTTTCTGACAAATGAAATGTACATCTTGAATTTTCTGGCTATAGCACATGAAGTCCTATTTACTCTGGATGACTTTTGCATAACTGGTAAACTGTAAGAGATAGACCAAATCTTATTATACAAACATTTAGATCTTGCTAAAACAATTTATGTCTATTTTTTTTTTTTTTTTTTTTTTTTTTTTTTTTTTGGTAGAGTGAACCATTTCGGAGATATTCCATGTTATTTGTGTGAGTTTTGGGGAACTTATACTTCTCTCAAATGGAACATCGTCAATCAGTTTTTAATGTGTTAACCGTGTAAAGAGAATGGCATTTGAAAGCTTTAAAAGGTTTGACTATCGCTCAAAGCCTACTGTATTCCCATATTCCCGTTGCATATACATGGAAATAAACAATAAGATAATTTCCGCAAATTTTTATCTCAACTAACATGAAGAAGACAGAGGAATGAGTTTGTAAGAATGGGTTGTACAAAAGTAGAGAAATTCATGTGAGTGCAACACATCAGATTTTTTCCTTACGTTATCTAAGGCTAGAGAACATTAAACATCATGCAGTCCAAACTATACTATTAATTTATACTTTCATATTTTGTAGAATCCATAAAAGATAGAATTAGTTTATTTTAGACACCAGGTCATAAAATAGTAAGAAAGAAAGCAATTTTTCAAATAAGTATGAACATATCTCTGAAACCGTTGAAGCAACACAAATGTTCTTTGACATAAAGTGTGTGTTTAACTAAATTTCCATTTTTTATTTGTGGTGAGATTTTGTCCCTCTTAGGTTCACTAATTATACAAAACTTTTTTCAGAATGAAGAGCATTTCACAGACTATTCACAAAAAATTAAACATGTGTATTTTATTTGCCATGGTGATATCTTAAAATATGTTACTTCCATAATGTTAGAACCATTTTTATGAAAATCAAAAATAAATATTTCTTTTCTTCGTGAAAAGAATAGTTTGGGGTGTAGAGATTTTCTGGAGAATCTTCGCGTTGCATCCTTAGAGGCTCCTGAATTCAAATACCAAGTTTGAAGTTTACGAGATTTCATTTTTACTTTCTGTACTGGTAAGTAGGGGAAGTATTGTATTCCACCCAAAAATTCGATGTCGAGATTTCACCGGAAATACATGTTTTGAGGCCCCCTGAATCCAAAAAAAAGCATTTTTAGAAAAAGGTCCGTGTGTGTGTCTGTGTGTGTGTCAGTCTGTCAGTCTGTGGACAGCATAACTCAAAAACGAAAAGTCGGTTAAAAACCGAAGTTGGTATTTAAGTTTAATGTCTTTCAAGGACGCGACACAAAGATTTTGAAGAAAATACCCCACCCTAAACTACCCTTTACATGGAACATTTATCGAAAATTTTGATTTTCTTGAAAATGGTTGGCTCTAACGATTTTGATTAAAATGCCATATGTTTGAGATATTTTTATGACAAATGAAATGTATATCTTGAATTTTCTGGCTATAGCCCCTGTAGTCGTATTTACTCTGGGCGACTTTTGCATAACTGGTAAACCGTTAGAGATAGACCAAATCATACTATACAAAAAATGTAGATCTTGCTAAAATACACAATTTATGTCTCAATAAATTTTCTTGTAGGGTGAACCATTTCGGAGATATTCCTTGTTATGTGTGTGAGTTTCGGAAAACTTAGAAATTTCGTGAAATGGGTCATCGCTGTTCATTTTTTTATATGTTAAGTGTGCAAAGACATCAGAATCTCAAACATTTGACTATGGCACAAAGCCTACTGTATTCTAACATTCCCCTTGCACCTACAAGGAAATAAGCAATAAGATAATTTGTACAAATGTTTATCTCAACTAACAAGAAACAAGATATAGGAATAAGAGTTTGTAAGAATGGTTAGTTCAAGAGTAGAGAAAGTCATGTGAGTGCAACACATCAGATTTTTGAGTTATGTGGCTCATATGTACGCGTACGCGAGCTCAGACCTTTTTCTGAACGTGCTCGTTTTGAATTTAGGAGGCCTCAGTATCGAGATTTCGGGAATATCGGAATATCAGATTCCCAGTGAAATATCGGATATCGAATTTCTGGGTGGGATACAACACTCCCTCTACTTATTATAAGGTAAGCAGTAGATGAAGTAAAAGCAGCAGTATTTACAAGCAAAGAGCTGTATTAATCCGCGAATCGGATTAAGCAATTAAAATAGTGAAATGAAGATCGTAAGTCAACTGTTTTCCTATCTGAGTTCAATTTGTTTCCACCAGAGAAAGGTCCGATCAAGGTGCCCATGTTTTCTTGTTACGCGATGTCTCCTGTAACAGTTTTTCTAAAGCCCTGTCGCATATCTTCATATCACTGCGGGCGTGAGAACAAATGAAAGTCTGGCCGATCCTGCGCTCTAGGAAGCACATACTTCACATAGTCTACAGTCGTTTATCAACAGCTGAATAAAAAATGGTCGAATACTTTCAGCATAGAAACTTGCGAGGCGTAGGCTGTTCTAACAGCATAGCAAGTTACTAAAAATGTTATACCCGTCTTTTGCAACAGTAGCTGCTGGCATTTGTATTTATGTACCTACTTGGAGAAGAACCTAATGAGTTTATTTAATACGATTAAACAAGGGTACTTTCTAATTCTATGCAACATTTAAGACTGGAGGGTATTTTTATAATTTCTGTAAATGCGTTATGTGCCGTGGAGGTACCGTAAACTTAGGCCTGAATATTTCCTTCCCAAAATTCATTTCAGGCATAATTATCATTTAATTGCGTGTACCATCGGTATCACCACCGTCTTTGGTATAATTTGTGTAGTAAACGCTGCTACTACTACTATGGACTCCCTTCTTAATTTCCAAATGTTATGAAAAACGTTCCAAGAAGCTTTACAAAAGTAATATCCGGCATTCATAATATTAATTAGTAGTAGAGTTCTAAGTACTTTAAAGGAGATCCTAAGTTTACTTAAACGTTAGCTTGCTTACACAACGAAGCATGGGTACCCTTTTAAACCGCGGTAGAAGATTTCATTAATTTCGTTTACAATCCCCACACTTTTTAGGACATTTTATTTATCAATGATCCAGAAGATTTTTAAAGCCCGCCTCTTGAGGTGGGGATAGAGTATCTACCTCGCATTCAAGTGGGTCCAAGTTCAAATCTCGGTTAGGCTGAGTTACCCGAACAAGGTTTATTTCCGGGTTTTTTCTTTTCCTGATGAGGCGAATGTCAATAATTTTAAGCTCATTGGACCCTGGGATAATTTCATTCATAGTTCGATATGATCTAACCCGTTACAGGACGTTAAATTACAAACAGGGAAACGAATGTGAAATATTGGTAATTATTATATTTCTTATTTCCTTAACTTCAACTTCTTTACTAATGTAATTCCATTTTCTTCCTGCATTTGTCAAACCCTTCACATTCTGCCATATAACAAATTCACATATTCCTTTTTCTTCTCTTAGTCCCTTATGTACGAGTATATTATTGCACCTGCTCTCAGCCGTGCCATTCCCTCCCACTATCCTTTATTGTAATTGTCTACACATTTATTTCTCACCCACTACCTTTTAATTTCTCTGTGAAACGTATGTGATTTTTGTTCTCCAAACTACCCCATATCTCTTGTTTATCTATATCCTCCAGTCAATTCTTACCTTCGTTTCCTTTCCCTCCATGTCTCTCATCCTTATTTTTCCATGTTTGTTTCCACTCATCCGCTTTTTTATTCATATCCCTCTGTTGCATCATGTAGCGGTTTAATATTTCCTCATCCTCAATTGTTATGCACCTATACCTGAATTTTAGCAGCCTAAATCCAAATTAAATGCGCATGTGCAAACGCAACGCAACCCGTCTTATTGCCTCTTTAGACAGCCATAATGCCTTTGTTGATTGTAATAACTCAGTTCTTGTATCTTGTAAGAGGTTCTGATCCTAGACAAATCTCGTGAGAAACGGCAACGAACGATGACCAGGAATAGGAATTCCTAAGCAGTTGGCTTCAATTTATCAAGGCTTAAACCATTATAACTAGAAAGAATTGTTTCGGCGGCCGTGCCTCAAAAGGATTATGTAACACCTACCTCGCACAACTGCCTTTGTAACGACCGCTACGCAACACGTGAATGGGCTCCTTAGAACAAACACCATCACACATTTCCAGAAACTTTCCATGTGCAGGGACTTGTTTATGACAGAAATCGAGAGACTTCAATGTCCAGAAACGTCGCCGGTAGTTTAGAGAGTATATAAGCAGACTGGCTTGTGAGTGGAGTTAGTTAATGGCCAGAGTGAGTTGTGAACAGTGAAGTTTTTGCGAGAGAGTTTGTGATACCACAGTAGTGCCAAGGTTACATACAATAGGACAGTTGTGAGTTCCAAGGTTCACGAATTGTATAATGAGATCCAGTTTTAGAAGAAATAAAATGAAATTAAAACTACCGGACTTGGCATTCACCACAGAATTAAACAATAACGCCCAAGGTTCACTGACAGGCAGGTACAAACCTGTCTTGAGTGTCGTCTGCAAACCCCAAAAGACTACAGGAGACGAAAGGGAGTGGTTTGTTACCTGCGACGTTCAGTAGCAGTAGTTTAAGTTTATTTCCTTTCGTCTTGGTTTAATACTTAGAAAATCTATCCCAGATGATAACATATTAAGATTATTTTTCTCTTTCCTGCCTTTTCCCCTTCTGAATTAGCATTTTTTCTGCAGCCAATTGAGGTGGAAAAATGAAATGAAAAGGTGTCTGGAACGTTTGTAGCCCATGACTTAACTGGTGTCGCAGCAGCTTAAAATGGAGTTGCTCCCTGGAACTATTACGACAGAGCCGCAGTAACTGCAACGTTTTGACGCAACTTCTCGTTTCTACGCCCATTTACAAAATGTGATTACCGCAATGCTGTTTTCATCTCCACATTCCATATTCTTGTCACTTTTCATAAAAGCATACAAACATACCTACGGACAGCAGTTTCGTGATCCACAATGGACTCTTGATTGTGATTTTAATTTCATTCAGATGAATGGACTCAAATTTGTAACAATTGTAATGGTACTACCGGGATACGTGCTGGCAAAATTGGTGTAGTAAGTGAATTAAGCCTCAAATGCGCATTGCGTTCGGCAATTCTAATTTAAGTACTGGAGGAACTATTACCGTTTCATACCAAGGCACGAATGGCTCTCTATCAGAAAAATAATCTGATGTTATGTTCACATGACTTTTTCCATTTATTAAAAATTCGTAGGCATGCCTTTATACTACATCCTGATGTAGATAATCTACAATAGCATACTGCTGTACTGTGGCACGCCAAGTGAAACATAGAAACATTTAGGCAAATTTAATTATACCTTTTTACATTATTAGTGGTTTCACTGTATAAGTTCCTTTTCCAGTTATTTAAAAATTTTTGTGTTCAAAATAAGCTTCAAAAGGTCTAATGGTTAGCATGCTAGCTTCTAAATCCCGAGGTACTGAATTCGATTCCTGGGAATTTTTCTTTGGCCAAGATTACTCCCCATCCTCCCTAGATGTTTTTTATTCCGGCTTTTGCCTCTGTTTCGTATATCTATTTATATTTGTTTTTACTAGTAGGTACCTGTATTTTATATGGCAATTATCTCTGGCTTTTGCCATGATCCCTGTTGGAAGGCGCTGATCACCTAGTAGTTGGGTTACCTAAAGTCTGGAAGTATGAAAAGAGTGTAAATGTATGCATGAATTTAATGTTTATAAAGAAACCTTAATGTAAACAAACAACTATTTACACAAATAGTAAATGAGTGAACGTTATTGCTGATGTGCAATTGTTCCAAAGAAAAAGCTACCAGTATTAATCTAAGATGTTAAAAGCGGAGCAAAACAGAAATGCTTTGAAAACAAGCATGCATAACTTCCATTGAAGTCTTCAATCTCTGTGACCTGGCAGAAGTGTTAATGGTTCAGTTTACTTTCAACAGAAAGTTGACACTCTGCAACCTTACAAGGTAGCGAGCAAATTTATAATAGCTGTAAAGTTGGTTGACACATTACACCAAGACTATATGAACATAGCGGCGGCACTGGAGGGAGCGAGGTGATCACTGCACACAAATGATCGGCAAGTCATGAGTACAGAAAATTACTGCACTAACTTACATTAGACTTACCTGCATCACAACAGATGTTGAAATTAATGACCTTCAATGCGAACACATTCCCTATATCTCCGAAAAAATTCTGGTTTACCAAACATCCCCGTATTATTAAGTTCTTCACCACGCTGCTAAAGTTGGGATTTGGTGTACTGTGAATGGGCGTAGAATTATCGGTCTCATATTTTACGATAGAACATTTGGTTCACGCGTTTATGTAAATTCTATTTCGAATAATTTCTTCCGAAACTAACAAGAATGAAAGACTGTGGCTGGCTTCAACAGGATTCAGGCATAGTGCACACTGCTGCGAATGTTATGCATTAATGGTACATGGGTATAGTCACAGAATAATTAGTGAGGATTGTGGCCACCTTGTTCCCCTGACCTATCTCCGTGCAATTTTTATGTACGGGAGCGTTAAAGTGTAAGCATCAAATTCGCACTTTGCCAGAATTGAAGGACAAAATACGAGAGACATATAGGTAATCAGTCTACGTGAACTTTGCGAGTAAACCAGAATTGTTTTCGGAGATAAAGGGAATGTATTCACGTTGAAGGTCGTCAATTTCAACATTTGTTGTGATGCAGGTAAGCCTAATGTAAGTTAGTCTGCCATACACATGACTTGCCGGTCGTTTACATTTGACTCTGGCGGAGGGCGTGCCGGTACTCGCCCAACTCGATGCCGCCGCAGAGCGGTCCGGCCTATCTACGAATGCGCTGTATATGTAGAAGATGAGGAAAACTAACGTGCTAAAAAGCACATGGTAATAGAGATTATTCTGGGCAATAAAAGCCTAAGCAAATTAACTTTCCTTAGAGATTTAGAGAAAATTAATTACTAACCTGTATATCACCATGAAGCATATAGCAACATAGTTTCACATTCTGAAATGGCTATTTTCTTTTTTCATTACCCTACAGATCACATATTATCATGATTAGAATTGGAGTTGATAGTATAAGCATTACCTCCACATTTGGAGGGAGTTATATATGCTGTATTATCTTTGGTAACTTCAGTCCCAACGCTACACATAGCTTGGTGATACAAAAATGTTATTTTAAGAAACCAATTGATTTACTTGAAACTACAACAGCCATATGACACAGACGAGTGTACGAGAATAATGGTAACTTACATAGGTAATTTATTGAAAAACAAACTGTTAATGTCCACCAAAAGTAATCAAAGGCTGATACAGTTTTTAGTTGATATAAATTAACATGAGTAATTTCTTAGTCACCTACATCACAAAATAACACAAGCATTGTATAACAAAACAGCAGCTAACCAGAATTTTATCAGAAAGTTTGCTTTGATAACACTATTATTTTAGGTTAGAGAGCAGTACAAGATATAGAAATTGGCAGAGTTATACTTGGCATGCAGGCAGGAATGTTGACAGACTGAGAGCAGCCCAAGATGTGTCATATGTGTACCTGCCATCTTCAGGCTTAACGTCTATTATGATGGGATGTGGGTTTGCAGGGTAGCGGATGTCATTGAGATTGGGGTATTGAAGGGAGGTAGCAATATTTGCTCCTTAACGGCTGCAGGCCAAGGTGCAACAGTTGTCGGGCACTGCTGGTGTTATGACTTTATCAAATATGAGGTTGTTTTTAATTTTAAAATCCAAGCCCCTCTTGGTAAGATTGGATGGGAGATCAACTTTTGTTGCTGGTGGATCAGCTCCACTGTTACCAAATGTGCCGCATGCCACACAGGGAAGCCGTGATGCCTAAAGTGGCATGATCTGGAGTTGTAATCCCTATGAGATCCAACCAGGGCCACAAGGGAGTACCAATGAGTTGTAAAATTTTGCAGCCCAGCAGATAATTTCATCCTCCCACATACTTCCCATGCATAACCATGAGGCAATATTTCTGTGTAAGCCCTCTAAAATAGTTTAATACAAAATTATACAGGCAGCAGAAAGGCCTCCTAAACTTATGAATGGTAATTATTATTTATTTATGCCAACAAACTTACTGTTGGTGTTTTTAAACACACAAGCCGTGTGTGGGCAAAGTTTAAGAGGTAGAACTGAACTTAAAAATTCAATGCCACAACTGGGATTTGAACCACAGACCTTCCGCTTGCCGGGCGGACGCTCTACCACTGAGCTATTGTGACAAACTGCCAGAATGGCATTAAATTCTCAAGTTAGTTCGTATTTTTTCCTGGTAAACCACAAAGGCAGTCTCACATCAGAGACAATTACCCCAATGGTGACTTACTATTGCAAGTACTTTATATCCCAGGATTAAATAACCTTCACATGGTAATTATTATTTATTTATGCCAGCGGAAGGTCTGTGGTTCAAATCCCAGTTGTGGCATTGAATTTTTAAGTTCCAGTTCTACCTCTTAAACTTTGCCCACACACGGCTTGTGTGTTTAAAAACACCAACAGTAAGTTTGTTGGCATAAATAAATAATAATTACCATGTGAAGGTTATTTAATCCTGGGATATAAAGTACTTGCAATAGTAAGTCACCATTGGGGTAATTGTCTCTGATGTGAGACTGCCTTTGTGGTTTACCAGGAAAAAATACGAACTAACTTGAGAATTTAATGCCATTCTGGCAGTTTGTCACAATAGCTCAGTGGTAGAGCGTCCGCCCGGCAAGCGGAAGGTCTGTGGTTCAAATCCCAGTTGTGGCATTGAATTTTTAAGTTCCAGTTCTACCTCTTAATCTTATGAATGGTAGTTGGTAAAGTATAGACTCCATTGTCTTCTTTCCAAAAGAAGAAAAAACAAAGTCTGCATAAAATTTAATGATTTATTTGTGTAAAGTGTTATTCTAGATGAACATTTTTGGTGGCGAAAGAAGGTAAAATAACGATGCATAGAACAAGTGTATAATCAGTGAAGTGGCATGAAATAGAAAGAAGAATATGAACTTATAAAAATATATAGTCCCTGTCTATAGAAGTGTGAGCCCCGCAGCGTGATGAAAGAAAAAGGACGCCAAGCCATGAAACTGTAATTTGTGTGTTTATATATTGAAATAAAAACACATTTGCTCCTTTCTTGACTGGGAAATCAGCTTTTTCATTTCCAATAACACTACAATGGGTCAGGATCCATTGGAAACAATTTTTTTTTTTTTTTGTAAAATTTTAAGTTTGTGTGTAGATGTTTGATGGGAAAGAGGAGGCTATTGGCTGGATGGCTGATCTTGAATTGCTTAAAATTACAGCTTTTTGGAAGGTATTTATGTGGTACAAAAATTGGATCAAGGAAGTTCTTATGCCTTTTAGTTCTCCATCATAATGGGATGTGGAAAACAAAACTGGTACAGAGCTTGCAGAATACGCCGGCACCTGCTTGTCCTTCACTATCAGCTGTTAAAGGTGTTGATCTTAACATCCCCCTGTACACAGTTGATATAATAAATATTAATAGTAATATTAATATTATAATAATATTAATTTATTAGACAGAAAGCCTATGCAACTGCAGACTTGAATAATGACTAGTGTTTAACTACAATATAGTCCCTTTATTATTCCTCAATAGTGCTGCCAAAATAAGAAAGCCAATCGAAGTACAGAAATGCTCATAGCAGCTGATTGGTTCCTGACTGAGGCTCTCTGAGGAAGAACTAAATAGATCCATTTTTTAATGTTACTGCCATTTTTACCTTCTCTACTATGTATAGCAAAGTAGAGGAAGTACTGTATTCCCCACAAAAATTTGATATCGAGATTTTACCAGAAATATGTTTTGAGGCCCCCTGAATAAAAAAAATAAAAAGAAGCATTTTTGGAAAAAGGTGTGTGTGTGTGTGGGGGGGGGGGGGGACAACATAACTCAAAAACCAAAAGTCAGTTAAAAACCAAAGTTGTTATTTAAGTTTAATTTCTTTCAAGGATGCGACACAAAGATTTTGAAGAAAATTGCTCTACCCTAAACTACTCTTTACATCAAACATTTTTCAAAAATTTAATTTTCTTGAAAATGTCTCTAATGATTTTGATTAAAATGCCATATGTTTGAGATATTTTTGAGATGAAATGTATCTTGCTAAAACACACAATTTATGTCTAAATAAATTCTTTTGTAGAGTGAACCATTTTGGAGATATTCCTCATTATTTGTGTAAGTTTTGGAGAACTTCTGTCAAATGGAACATCGCTATTCAGTTTTTTATATGTTAACCATGCAAAGAGAACAGAATTTGAAAGCTTTAAAAGATCTGACTATTGCTCAAAGTCTACTGTATTCCCATATTCCTATTGCACATGCAAGAACACTAGCAATAAGATAATTTCTGCAATGTTCATCTTAACCAACACGAAGAAGATAGAAGAATAAGAGTTTGTAAGAATGGTTAGTACAAGAGTAGAGAAAGTCATGTGAGTGCAACACATCAGAATTTTTTTACATTAGTGATGTTGATGTTAAGTAGCTTTCATAGGCCAGATTTACTATAGAAATATATCTCTAGTCATACAGGCACTTTGTAACATTACAGAAGGGCAATAGTGACCCTAGTTTTGCTCCAATATTTGAACCCAGGATAAATGCGAGATGATTAAATGAGATGCATACAGTGATCCTGCCGAGCAATACCTCAAATTCTGCCATTGTTACTGAGAAAGTTTTTGTTATACTATTGCTGTAAAAACCAATCTGTCCACAATGTGCAAGTCTTGTCTTCTGAATATGGACTCATGAAAGGAACTATTTGAATGATGTGTTTGGACTGTTATTGTTATTGGTGTTGAACAAAGATTAAAGCAGTCAGCCCAATAACTAATCTCTTCTGTTATGTCCCATAACCTATTTGCTGGTAATGACCACATAATTCCTCTGCAGTGTGACTCAATTGATATCAATGTTTGCGGCTTAAAGCTATATATTGCATTCTATAAGAAGCTGCTTGCATTACTACATTAAACTGTAATTTTGAAAGCTGTTTTGTTAAATATGGTACATACCATGAAAGAAATCGACTGAGACAATTCACTACCCAGTGCATACTCCTGAAAAAGTCTTGCACATCTTTTCTACATTGGCTGTGGATGTGCTAAATGTAATCGAACTGAATTTGCTTTTGTTATAATTACTTTGTCTAAAAGTGGATACCAATTTATATAACTGTATAGAGGCTCAGTTGTTTGTAACTTCAAGTGAACATGCAAGTGTAACTTCTTGTGCAAGATGTATGGGAATGTATTTAAATTTGGCTGTTATTACTATGCCACCGTGTCATGTATTCGTTATTTGTCTTTGACTTCGCTTATAATTTTCAGCGTTTACCACCGAAAACAGCTGTGGAGTACAGAACGTGATCCATCATCAGATCTTTTCACTGCATTGCTAACGTTTATTTAATATTTCAACGTTTTAATGCGTGTATTGTAATCTTGAACTATTCTCAATTTTCTTAACCTCAAAAAAACAAAATGCTTCTGAAGACTTCTAATGCATTACAAATATCACAAACCAAAAGCTATGAAAATTATTACGTGTCATAACTAATAAATACAATTTATTAGATATACGATGTTCCAGATCCTCAAACAATATAATTAGTGCTGCTTTTATGACAGCTGTCATTCAATCATTGCCACTGTTATTGCCACATGGCCCATGGCACAGAACACCTCCACAGAATATACAAGCACGTCGACCACAGACGTCAGCTGTCACAACACCAGGTCACGACAGATGAAATTTTTGTGTTGATGTTGGCAGTATTAACAAGAGGTCCAAAATTAAAATGCAAAGTATTTCTATCAACAAATGCAATGTAGTAGTTAAAACGATACTTACACTCCAATTAGTCACTGAGAAATATTCACAGCTAATGGACATTAACTGCATGTGAGACCACAGAACACTCTATTAGGTGTGAGACATTCGTGTTACTGCAAAGAAGGGGAAGAATAAGAAGCCGGGTAGTGGTCATGAGGGAAAATAAAATACTGTATGTACAGTGAATGTATGTATGTACGCATTAGTTTATTCATTAGATGCAGTAATTGTGTACACATTAACAGTGTACATTAATAAGGTACAATTAACCATTGAGCAAATGACAAAAAGCAATTACAACACTTTTACGCCATAATGTTGGTGTTATGTGAAATCAGTGTGCTAAACTACAGACTTACAATAGCTACAAAAGTTGAATAAACGCAATGATGTTTGTTTTAACATAAAAATATATATGCTCTGTAGATATCCCCCAAATATTTCAATACCTTTTCATTTGTTTTAAATGTCCGGCGATCTCATTCATTTGTCATGTGAACTAACATCTGGTTTTGAAATATTGCAACACTGCAGAATCTTGGAGGGAAGCAGTACAAACAGGTGTTGTATGAGTAGAAAGTGGAATGCCCATAGAACACTCTAGGAATGCCGTAGTGCAACTTGGTTGAAGTAATTGGATTGTTAATCTGTGATTAGATGTTAAGTGTATTCATATGTAAAACACTTAAGTGAGTAGGTTTTTAAAGTCATGGCAGACGATTTACAATACAGAGCAGAATATGTGGAGAGTGGCAGTGTGTCCTGCGAAGCTTGTAAGACGCCAATAGACACCGATAGATTAGCTGCAATGGTTCAATCGCCTACGTTTGATACTAAGCTCCCACAGTGGTATCGTTATATACAGTGGTATCATCGTATGTGCTTTTATGGAAACCGAAGATCGAAATCTGTTGCGGACATCTCCCATTTTGACTCTCTTCAATGGGAAGATCAAGAGAAGGTCAAAGCCAAGGTAGACCAAGCAAATGACGGAAGTGGTGGTTTGAAAGATTTTACAGTGGAATATGCAAAATCTGGTAGAGCAACATGCAGAGGCTGCGAGAAAAAAATTCTCAAACATGAGGTGTGCATTTCAAAGAAAGATTATGAGAGTGATATTGCAAATATTACTGGAAGCCCGAATAGACCGCATCACGTCAGCTGCTTTAAAAAACTTCGAAACGACTTGGGATTTTGGGAGTCTGGAGCAGATTTGCCAGGGTTTAAATTTTTATCAAAAGGTGATCAACAGTTGGTGAAGGATACGCTCCCTAAAGTTGCCGAAGTTAAAGTTAATACTGAAGATGAAGCTAATGGTGCACCTTCACCCAAAAAACACGAGGATGTAGATGAGAATGAACTAAAAAACCAGAGCAAACTGATTTACAAATATCAAGGAAATGGTGGAGATGGTGGTTTGGAACATTTTACAGTAGAATATGCAAAATCTGGTAGGTCAACTTGCAGAGGCTGTGAGCAAAATATTCTCCTAAATGAGGTGCGCATTTCAAAAAAAGATTATGAGAGTGAAAAAGCAAAGATGTATGGAGGCTGGGATAGATGGCATCACGTGCAGTGCTTTAAAAAGCTTCGAAATGACTTGGAATTTTGGGAGTCAGGAGCAGATTTGCCAGGGTTTAACACTTTATCAGAAGATGATCAACAGTTGGTAAAGGACAAGCTCCCTAAAGTTGCTGCAGTTAAACGGAAAACTGAAGATAAATTTGATGATCTGCCTTCACCCAAAAAAAAAGAGGATGTAGAGGAGAATGAACTGCAGAATCAGGACAAATGTCAAGCAAATGGTGGAGGTGGTAGGTTGAAACATTTTACAGTAGAATATGCAAAATCTGGTAGAGCAACTTGCACAGGCTGCAAGCAAATGATTCTCCAAAAAGAGGTGCGCATTTCAAGGAAACTTTATAGGGGTCGTCTTGCAAGGATTATCGGAGGCCTGAATAGATGGTATCACGTGAAGTGCTTTAAAATGCCTCAAAAATACTTGGAATTTTGGGAGTCAGGAGCAGATTTGCCAGGGTTTAAAACTTTATTAAAAAATGATCAACGGTTGGTAAAAGCTAAGCTCTCTAAGGTTGCTGCAGTTAAAGTGAAAACTGGTGCACCATCACCCAAAAAACAAGAGGATGTAGATGAGAATGAACTGAAGAACCAGAGCAAACTGATTAACAAATGTCAAGCAAATGGCGGAGATGGTGGTTTGGAACATTTTACAGTGGAATATGCAAAATCTGGTAGATCAACTTGTAGAGGCTGTGAGCAAAAGATTCTCCTAAATGAGGTGCGCATTTCAAAAAAAGATTATGAGAGTGAAAAAGCAAAGAGGTATGGAGCCTATGATAGATGGCATCACGTGGAGTGCTTTAAAGAGCTTCGAAATGACTTGGAATTTTGGGAGTCGGGAGCAAATCTGCCAGGGTTTAAAAAGTTATCAAACAGTGATCAACGGCTGGTAAATGCTAAGCTCCCTAAGGTTGCTGTAGTTAAAGTGATAACTGATGGTGCATCGTCACCCCAAAAACAAGATGGTGTAGATGAGAATGAACAGAAGAACCAGAGCAAACTGATTAACAAATGTCAAGCAAATGGCGGAGATGGTGGTTTGGAACATTTTACAGTGGAATATGCAAAATCTGGTAGATCAACTTGCAGAGGATGCAAGCAAAAGATTCTCTTTAAGGAGGTACGTATTTCAAAAAAAGATCACGAGAGTGAAAAAGCCAAGGTGTATGGAGGCCTGGATAGTTGGCATCACGTGGAGTGCTTTAAAGAGCTTCGAAATGACTTGGAATTTTGGGAGTCAGGAGAAGATTTGCCAGGGTTTAAAATGTTATCAAAAGGTGGTCAACAGTTGGTAAAGGATATGCTACCTAAGGTTGCTGCAGTTGAAGCGAAAACTGAAGATGAAGCTGATGGTCCACCTCCACTCAAAAAGCAAAAGAATGTAGATGAGAGTGAACTGAAACAAAACAGCAGCTAAGCTAAAAAGATTCATCCTTTTTGCTGAAACAATGATCAGTCATTGCCGAGAGTAGCAGAGTACTGCGGTTGCACCACAGAGGATGTTCGACGCAGCTTCGAACAAAACATCCAGAAGGAGATTTTCCACTAGACCACAGCCCACAAAGCCGGATAATCATTTTGTATTTTATGACACTGGCCATGAAAGCTTATGCAATTTAATCAGTGATATCAAAGTTCCTGTTGTTAAGAAGTCAGGATCGTCTGGCAGATATGACCTTTGGTGCACTTGAACTTTGTGAGCAATATGAGGGCAGTCTGTTACCACTGGCTGGGGGATCCAACTGAATGGACAAAATGTAACACCACATATACTGATCTTGAAAGGAAGCTCTCTAAAACTCCTAAAGAATTGAAAGATACAACTGATTTTCTTGCTAAATATAATTATGTCCCACAGAAGAGAATCGTCAAAGTAAACGCTCTTTCAGCTACAAATTCTAAAGGTAGATAGACCTGCACCTCTACTGAAAAATATGGAAATTGTTTTATTGGGAAAATTGAATTGAGCAAATCTAAAGATGAATTAAAGAAATAAATTGCACGCTTAGGAGGAAAAGTAATTTCAAAACTTTATGAAGGCATACCAGCTGTAATTTCTATACCAGAAGAAATGGAGAAAATGGGAAAGAAGATGTAAGAGATTAAAGACTTGGATATACATGCAGTACTAGAAGACTTTCTGGAAGAAGCAAACAATGAAAGTGCATTATTATTGATAAGCAAGAGCAGCATATGCTTCTGAGGATCATTTTCAGCAACAAGAATTAATACTGATAAAATTGACAGTAAATCCACGCTCAAATCAAAATCAGGAAATAGATTTACCAACAGTAAACCTGATAATGCAAAGTTGAAATTGAAGAGTGGTGTAGCAGTTGATCCAGATTCTGGATAATAAGTTGGAAAATGTTGGCTAATGCTGAATTTCTGACAATGACGTCATTAGTCCCCTTGCTCTCCAATGTTTTTCACTGATGGATGGAGCTCTAGAAAGGGCCAGGCATATTTGAAGGTGGCCTTTGTCCATTTCTGTTTAAGTTGGGAAGTGTTACATTTGATGTTTACAGACCTCCAAGAGCTAATGAAATCAGCGAGACCAGAAAGTTGCTTTGTGGATGCATCCAACCAATTTTATGCTCCCACACCACATGATTTTGGAGTGGATGCACCTTCTGTCCTCAGAATAGAAGATTGAGATGCCAGACAGCTTGCTAGAAATATAAATTGCCTTCAGTATGCCTAAGAAGCATGAGGAGGTGATGAATTAAGCTCCATTGATGTACACTGTGCAAAGTTAAATTCTAATATTGAGTTGCTTAACAAGGATTGTAAAGAATTCAAATTACTTCAAGAATATATGAAGAATATTGACTTGTGCAGAAACACATCAGAAATAGATTTGGAAATAGAACAGACATTTAAGGTTAAGTAGCATGGAGAAGAAAAGAGATACAAGTCATTTAAGAATTTTACAACAGAAAATTGCTGTGTCATCGTTCTTGTCTCTCAAACTTTGCAGAAATTTTGTCACAAGGTCTGTGTATTGCACCACCAAAGGCTCCAGTTACAGCTTATATGTTTGGTAAGGGTGTCTGTTTTGCAGATATGGTCTCAAAATTGGCTGACTATTGCTGTACATCCAGAAATAATCCTGCTGACTTAATGCTGCTGCGTGAGGTTGCACTCGGGACAATATATGCTGGTTACGTACAGAAGTTACCAAAGGACAAACAGTGTTAAAGTCTAAAATAAGAACAAATTAGATACTAAAAGCTTAACTTATATATTCAAGAAGTTCTCGGGCTTCGAGCCAGGTGTAGTGATGAAGAGCCATCGACATTTCGGGAGTGTACATCTCTCCCATCATCCTGAACATCTTGAATATGTTCGTCGACAGGAAAGCTTCAAATCATATTTTAGCTTAACTTATCATAGTAATTTCTGCAAGTTCTTCAAATGCAACAGTTACTAAGATAAGTGAAGCTTTTAGTTTCTCATTTGTCGTTATTTTAGGTTCTGTTAATTTCTGCAAGTTCTTCAAATGCAACAGTTACTAAGATAAGTGAAGCTTTTAGTTTCTCATTTGTCCTTATTTTAGATTCTGTTGCTTCACTGTTAATAGCTTCAATTTTTCTTTGATTTAACAGTGTTAAAGGTTTAGGCATTACAGAACAAGATCCAGAAAAAAGTGTTAAAATGACCAGATGGTGTGGAGATTCCTGCAAGAAAGGTATGAAGACTAATTGCCAAGGAGTCTCACTGCTGTACAATGAATACAAAGTATATGATGTGGCACAGGTGAACATCTAGTATCTGTTGCAGAGCACATTAAGGTATAAGTACCAAGCTAACTGGTATGCAGTTATTTTCTTTTTTCCATGTATATGGTAATCTGTATCGAACCATTGTTACACAAGAAAGTATTGAGTTAAAGCCTGTGACATTTGAGGTACAGGATATGTGTACCAGAAACTGTTTCATATAGAGCTTATTTGTGAATGTTAAACTGGTCAAATATTTTTAGTGTATTGTTGAATTGTTGAGACAGCTTTTTAATATGTTAAGCTCGTGATTTCTTTTGTATCTTTATCACTATTGGAGTGTTGCATGTAAACTGTTAAACAAAAATAAATTATGAACAGGACAAAGTGAAACAATAAGTGGTGCATTTTAAGAATTCTTTAACTAGAATGTTATTGCAAAGAAGTTAGAAGCATTGAAACTGTGTCACATTTGACAGATTCAGAGTTTCATTGTGCTTTTCTGTTGCATTTTGATGAAAAGTTTGCTCAGCTTTGGTTATATTTTAATTGAAAGCTATTCATTCACAACTCAACAGCTCTTAATACGTATTTAAGACTAAGTAATCTTTTAGAATTCCTAATGTGCTCCACTATATTTTTTCTTTATTTTCCCCTCTCCGCTTACTCTGTTGTTCTTAAATGTAACATAGGGAGGGAAGAGAATCTTGTCGAAATTTCTATTAAGCCATAGGGGATGTATTACATCCTGTTTGGGGAAGAAAGAGAATATGAACTATAACTGCTGCTGCAACAATAAATAATTAAACAAAATTACATGTGAAAACGCTACTTGGTTCTCTTTGACTCTGTTTCTAAACAGCAGGGTATGTGCTGAAGAAGCAGTCGGGGTGGGCTTATTTTTAATCGTAGGGAAATTAAAGTTGGCAATGGATTAAGCAGTGTTGTTGGCAGATGTAAAGGCTGCAATAATATATGGTAAATAATGTGTGCTTGCCTACAGTTTTACTGATGATGGTAACAGAGCAGGTCACTAAAAGCTTGGACAGTAGCCCAACACTTTGTTGAACTCCATAGAGAACGTCGGTCTGGGTGACTCAGTTGGTTAGACGCTGGCTACTGATCCCATGGTCGCGGGTTCAAACCCAGTCCAGGCCGATGGTTTTTAAGTGTGCTTAAAAACGACAGCTCCATGTCAGTAGATTTACTGGCATGTAAAAGAACTGCGGACAAAATTCCGGCACACCGGCGACGCTGATGTGATCCTGGCAATTGACAGCGTCATTAAACAAGAAAATAATTTTTAATTTCCATAGAGAACTCATTCTTAATGTTTTGCTTCAATTCTTTGGACAAGATTTCATTTGGTTTGTGGAAGCTAGTATTACAATTAGGTAATTTAGTGACCTGTAGATTATTACTTTTCTTCTTACAGTAGAAAATAATATGCAATGGGAGTGAAAAATGTCAAAATGCCCGGTTTCCTATTGTATTTTTACTTGCCCTACTAATCTGAAGTAAGTGGAAGTATTGCTTCCATCTAAATTTGTGTATTTAAATGTCTCTGGAAGTGCACATTTTGAGGGCCTTCAAAGTGAAAACAGCACAAAAATGCATTTTATCAAAAATTCTATTATTTATTTATGCCAACAAACTTACTGTTGGTGTTTTTAAACACACAAGCCGTGTGTGGGCAAAGTTTAAGAGGTAGAACTGGAACTTAAAAATTCAATGCCACAACTGGGATTTGAACCACAGACCTTCCGCTTGCCGGGCGGACGCTCTAACCACTGAGCTATTGTGACAAACTGCCAGAATGGCATTAAATTCTCAAGCCAGTTCGTATTTCTCCTGGTAAACCACAAAGGCAGTCTCAGTGGTTAGAGCGTCCGCCTGGCAAGCGGAAGGTCTGTGGTTCAAATCCCAGTTGTGGCATTGAATTTTTAAGTTCCAGTTCTACCTCTTAAACTTTGCCCACACACGGCTTGTGTGTTTAAAAACACCAACAGTAAGTTTGTTGGCATAAATAAATAATAATTACCATGTGAAGGTTATTTAATCCTGGGATATAAAGTACTTGCAATAGTAAGTCACCATTGGGGTAATTGTCTCTGATGTGAGACTGCCTTTGTGGTTTACCAGGAGAAATACGAACTGGCTTGAGAATTTAATGCCATTCTGGCAGTTTGTCACAATAGCTCAGTGGTTAGAGCGTCTGCCCGGCAAGCGGAAGGTCTGTGGTTCAAATCCCAGTTGTGGCATTGAATTTTTAAGTTCCAGTTCTACCTCTTAAGCATAATACAATTTATATGTGCGGATTTCCCAACTACAGTTGCAATGGTTACATATATGAGGTGACAGCACATCTGCAGTAAATATACATACTAAGCTATTTTTACTTTCTCTACGGGTAAGTAGAAGAAGTTTTGTATTCCACCCAAAAATTTGATGTCAAGATTTCACCGGAAATATGTTTCGCGACCCCCATGTGTGTTTGTCAGTCTGTGGACAGCATAACTCAAAAACGAAAAGTTGGTTAAAAACCAAAGTTGGTATTTAAGTTTAATGTCTTTCAAGGATGTGACACGATTTTGAAAAGAATAGCTCTATCCTAAACTACCCTTTACATATAAAATTTTTCGAACATTTATATTTTCTTGAAAATGGCTCTGACGATTTTGATTAAATTGCCATATGTTTAAGATATTTGTATGACAAATGAAATGTATATTTTAAATTTTCTGGCTATAGCCTATGTAGTCCTGTTTACTGTGGATAACTTTTGAGTAACAAGCTTACTGCTGGTGTTTTAAAACACACAAGCCGTGTGTGGGCAGTGTTTAAGAGGTTGAATCAGAAACTGAAAAATTGAATGCCATAGCCGGGATTTGAACCACGGATCTTCCACTTATCGAGTAGCTGCTCTAACTATTAAGCTACCATGTTCAACTTGCCATAGATTTCTTTCCAAAATTCAAGACATCAAAAAGAATGTAGGCCTTCCTAATTCAAAGGAAAACTTCATATTTAAAGTCAGTCCGACATAAACATTAGACATCAAGTATTATTTACACCTGACAGAAGAAGTTAAGAAAAGTGATACTCTAACTAGTATTCTAAAATTATTGGCATTAGAGACAATCCATACTAGATTTCCGGAACATGAATGACTCCTTATTTATACTGATGGATCACTGACATCAAACCGAGATGGAGCAGGAACTGGAGTCGTGTGTCACCTGTTTTCCTATTATAACTCTTTATGTTATGGAACTGCAAACTTCCAAAAAAGCCAAACTATTATAGAATGTTGGAAAATCCTTACTCATCTAACAGCACTTCAAAAACACATAGTCATCCAATGGTTACCAGCTCACTGTGGACTAAGTGGTAATGACAAAGCTAATTTTCTTGCAAAAAAGGGTACCAGCAGTGTACAGAAATCTATAGTTAATCTACCATTTTATGCAGCTAAAAGATTAGTCAACTCTGAATTTCAAAAAATTATTACAAAATATAACTATGAAAAATCAAAAAATAAAAGATGGGAACTACCAAACATTCAAACAGTAATTCCTGAATATCCTCGAAAAATGGCAATTGCAACCTTCAGGTTGATTATAGGACATGATTGGCAAAACATTTGAACAAAATTGGGATATATTCTTCATCACTCTATCCTCTATGTGATCTGCAAGAGGAAATGGACCAAAACCCGCTGATGACCTCGAAGTTGAGCGCTCTTAAACCAAACAATGGACCAAGACGACCTTCAAATATGCCCAGCCTTTCTAGCGCCCCATCCATCAGTGAAAAATATTGGAGAGCAAGAGAATTATGACTTCATTGTCAGGAATCCAGCATTAGCCAACAACATATTTTAATTTAATTTCTACTATATTTCTTGTCAAGGAAAACAGTTGAAAGTTTGTTTTCGTGATGTTTACTAACATTAAAATATCTTGGCAAAGCTGAATGAACTATGTCTTTCAAAAGCTGTATTTTATTGGTTTCTTTGTGAAGACCAAATACCTAGTGACCAGCAAGAAGAGCCGTTTTAACACTAGCATTTTCAGTTAAAGATAAATAATACGCTTATGTAAGGTTATTATAATTCACAAAATGAAACATCAAAATAAAGAACATTACAGTACATGCATAACACAATAAATTATTAGAAACCAAGGGATTTATATATACTGGTTGCACCAATGTAGTTCAGTGGTTTGTATAGCATGTTCTGAAGATCAGCTCCTGCCTGAAATATGTGAATTAGTGTTGTGAAATATTTTAATTTGCTTGTTTTTATAATTTTTATAATAAGTTAATTTTATATATTTTACAACTGACGTGTAGAAGTGCACAATTTTTCATTAAAATAATATGTATATCTCTGTTGTATGTGTTTGAGAAATTAAGGTTAGTGCTTATTTAATAAATTAGTAATTATTTTTTTAAATAAAAGTGCAGAGATTGATGTAGCTGTTCCTCAAACCTGATTGCTAAAATTAAATAAGGGATTCTAATTATAATTTACCAAAACATGGGGCCAGGATTGTTTTTGGGAGGTCTAAGGTTTTATCCAGCTTTTCTTCATCTACAAATGCTAAGGAAGATCCTGAACTTAGATTTGGAAGCCTAAGTTTTGTTTCTCTACAATTATTTTATTTTTATATTGTCACTGTCACTGGATGCTATAAGAAAGGGAGTTAAACACTATTTTAAAAACTATAATAAGAATAAAAAGATGGTTGTGTACTATGTAACATATACAAAGCAATATAAACAGCGAAAATTTTTAAATGATTCGTGGAAGTACTTGTGTCGACCTATAGTCACTTTTAATATTTTATTTGCAAATTATCAGTTCAACTATCCTGTTTTATAGTATGCTAAGTTGACCAGAAGTGATGGGCTACAGCTGATCTGTTAATTTGTTTAAGTTTTATGTTCCTGATGTGCTCCTTAAGTCTTTTCAGATTGCTTTTTGTTTGGCCAGTGTATATTTTTGGGCAATCTTTATGTTGTATTTTATTTGGTACACACCAGATTTTGAAGAGGCTGGTGCTGGTTTCTCAGACTATGCTGTACCCTTAAATGTCTGAATGAAAATTTTAAAATGTATTTATTTAATAATTTCATTTTATTTTTCAGGTTGTTGGCACTTAACGAAATGCGAAAATACAGACAGAAGTTACAAGAAGACCCTGTTAAGTATGCAGCCCACCTTGCTAAAGAAAGAGATCGTTACAAAAATAGAAAGTAATTAAGAAAAGATGTAGATAAACTAAATCCAACTAAGCTAGAAATGAAACGACTCAAAGATACTCTCAGACAAAGGGCTTACAGGAAGAGGAAAGCAGGTAAAACAACATAGTTGCTCCCTCTCCTAGAACGGGGATCCTATTTTTATAGGCAGAGCTTGGGCAAGACTGTGGCCATGCTTAAGTAAGCCTCCCAAGTAGGGCTCAAGTTTAGAACAGCTCACTTTCCACTTGCCAGCCAGATTCTAAGTCCGAACTTACTTACTGCGCATGCGCCGACAGTAGTTTCACAATCGCCCACTAGATTTCACTGCATGACCAGCAGACGATTTTCACATCTGCCAACATTGCTTTTTACACTACACTAGTTTTCGTTGCCAACACATTAAACACAAATGCACTCACTCGCGTCGTTGCCGCCACAGACATACCGCTATCGCGTATGATGATGATGATTACATTTATATTATATATATTATTATATATAATACTATATATTATACTTATATTTATTATTATTTTATTATTTAATGTTATTATATTTATTATATATATTTATATATTATATTTATTATATTTTATATTATTATATTTTTATTATATTTACTATTTATCGTTCTTTTTTTGTTTATTTATTTTATATTATTATTTTTAATGTTATTAGATTTATATTATATATATCATCTTTATATTATTTTTATTATTTATCGTTCTTTTTTATTTATTTTATATTATATTATAATATAATGCTAATGGCTTCATTGCCAGATGCAAGGCACTAGAAAACAACATATTATTTTATTGTATTATTATTATTATTTAATATTATATTATATATATTATTTATATATATAATATATTTAATAGTATTATATTATTATATTTATATTATTTTATTGATTATCGTTCTTTTTTATTTATTTTTATTTATTTATTTTTTAATTTTCAAGTGGAGAAAAAATCCATTTACGGAGCCCCATGCGCTGGGATGGCACAGATGGGGGACTGTAGGCTTCGCCCTAGGGCACATCACATTTCCTGCATAGCATTCGAGTCCTCAGCAGGCCCTCGTCATACAGGAACGACGAGGGCATGACTCCTCATTAAAGCACAGAGGCGCCAAATCTAATATACTGATAAAGCGATCCGTTGCACTAGTTGCTTCTAAGAAGGTCAGCATTATACTGCCGACTCCCGCAAAAACATTCAAACTTACTATTGGCAACAAACTCCTAGGGACATTCTGCTGTTGGCAGCACTGCATTAACACAGCAACTTCGGCAACTTTTGTGACCATTCGTACACACTGCCGAGTGGGACTTTGTCGAAATTCTGACCAAGTGCTTGCGTAAGCTTTTCTAAACAATATCCCCAAGTAGTACTGCAATGAAGCTGCTGGAGTAAGACAATTGCAGAAATAAGTGATTTTGGATGCTGGTCCTCCTAGGCATACCAGATCTGGAGAATACTAAATATGCTCTACATTTTAAATCACTGTTTGGCATCCAAGAAGATTTACTATAAACTCTTGAAGGTCCTCGCTTTTCAGAAAGAAAAATTATTAGTAGATTAAAAATGAGCAACTGACATACAACAGATTGTGACGGTACATGCTGCTATGTTTCAGAGTTTGTCCTAGGTGACTGGTAGTTGACTGCATTACAAAGGAGTGTGAAAAAATATCAAGACTTCTTTTTTTCACATTGTAATGCATGTAAGTTGGAGATTGATGTTGGCAGTACTGGGAAGATCTGACCTAGAATGAAATGTCATGTGTGTCATTTGCCTGAGTGTCCTCAATTGGAGTAAAGGAAGTGAAATAGAAGAGTGTGTTAGTTGTACACAACATGGATCTTAAATTGCACCAGTGTGCATCAGTTAAATTTTACGTTCTTCTTAATAAACCACCAATACAAACACTGGAAATGTTGAAACAGTCCTACGGAGAGTAAGCTATGAAAAAATGCAGATTATTGAGAAGCATAAGCGATTTCAGAAGAGTAAAAATTACCTTGAAGATACTCCATATTTCAAGGCTGACATCAGTGTCAACACAATTGATGTCATGTTACATGAAGAACCATTGTGTATCGTTACCAAAGGTTGCAGAGATTGTAAATATACTTGTGGAGCAGCAGAAGACATTGTATGGAATGTTCTAGACCAGTGGTGTCAAGGTTATAGCTAGGGCTCGGAAGTTCATGCCCTAAAAAACACTGAAATATGCATGCCAATATGCTCTTAAAAACTTGAAAATATGCCAAGAAATATGCACTATTTAATTAAAACAATTAATGTTCCTTTGCAGTAGACAAGACGAGTTTGTGTAAATAATAAATCAAGTTACCTTATTCCTTATAGGTTGAAGCAGAAGTGGCCCTGCTGCTAGTATTAACTGCTAAATTGCAGTTCATAACCAACACTTTGCACAAATTTTCAACTGTAAAACGTCTGTTGTCTCCCAAAACAATTTTGTAACGTGAAAAACTTCTCTCCACGTCACAAGATGTTATCGGGGTATATTTAAATGATAACTGCTTCACAGAGAGAGTCAAGTCTCTTGGTGTGACAGATGGTTTTCTTTCCAGGATGTCTCGAATATCGCACATCTGTTTATAGCCAGAATTTTTTGAAATTACATAATTCACTTTCTCTTTCACTTTTTGTCCTATGCTACCAGGAACCGAACTTAGGTCACATATTGTTTTTTCAAAGACAGTAAGTGATTCATGCAAGGGAGATCCATGGGAAAGAATCAAGTATTGTCTCAGAAATACGATGAAGAGCGTGTGCCAAATAAGTTATATGAATTAAGTTAGGAAAAATACATTTCAGAGTTTGTCCTGATTTTACCATATAAGGACCTGCATCAGTAATAAATAAAAGTAACCGGTCGTATTTGATTCCACATGGCCATAGTAATTTCAAAGAGTCCATCAAAAACTGGGTCACAGTTACATTGCCAGTGGCCAACAATTCGCTCAAATTAAGAAGATAATGTGTAGTCTTTTGTTCATTATTTAAAGCACTCACGATTATATTAACAATAGAACAGCACTCAGAATCAGGGGGTTCATCAACAACCCCAAAAACCGATCTGCTAATTGATTTTGTATATTTGACAATACGTTATTGTAACAATGTCCTACATAAGTCTTACGCAGTGTACTTTCTGCAGACACATGTTGTGGAGTGTACTTGGTAAGAAAGTTTTTAAATGTCGGATTATTAATTTTGAACAAGGGAATATTAGCAGCTAAAAATACTTGGCACAAGCCATAGGAAAATTCAGTAACCGTACTTCCTAAACACTCTACTAGCCTCTAAAGTAAGAACAAATTAGAAACTAAAAACTTCACTTATCTTAGTAATGCTGTTATTTGCTGAACCTGGGTTTCAAGCTGTGTCCAGCTCATTCTCAAAGCTGAATGAGCTGGACACAGCTTGAAACCCAGGGTCAGCAAATAACAGCATTACTAAGATAAGTGAAGTTTTTAGTTTCTAATTTGTTCTTACTTTAGAATCTTGTTGCTTCACTGTTAATAGCTTCAATTTTTCCTTATTTAACTCTACTAGCCGTTTTTGAACAGGTTCTTTGTTTTCGAGTTTTCTGATTAAATTCTCCTTATGTTTTGCTGTTTATGTGCTGAACTATTTGAAATCTTCTCACTTCCTACATTTTTCTCACACGCTCCACAAAACAGTAGGTACCCTATTATCTGTATTCTGTAGATATTAAGTCACCCGAAAACTCTTTCTGTAAATTAATTAATCTATCACTCGAAGTTGGTTTTATTTTCGGCATTTGAAGAGCTTTTTAACATTTTATATGCCTAATTTAATTTGGTGGGAACCAGTTCACAACACTGTTACGTTTGAAGACCACGATACAACTGCTGGTGGACAGGCAAGCGTTGCTATAGTCGTGCTGCTCAAAACGTTGACCTGCACTTTATCTTTGTTAATATAAACCTCTCAGATAATGCATTGATTATTCTCTACGCACATACATATAATGAAAGGGTGGAAACGGGATTCACTACATGAGAACAGGACTCAAAATTAGTTCTCGCCACCTAACGAATTGCATCATGTGCAATATTACCAATATGAAAAATATTATTCAGACGGAAAAAAATAATAAACTATAAAAATCATTAAAATATGTAATATAGGGGCTATAATATTGAAATCTTCGTGAGTTGTATCATCATGTGCAATACTACCAATATGAAAAATATTATCCAGATGGAAAAAATAATAAAAAACTCTAAAAATCATTAAAATATGCAATATAGGGGCTATAATATTGAAATAATATGCATTTATCAAAATCAAGAAAATATGCAGTTATATGCACTATAAAATCATGTCCAAATAACTGAAAATTCCATCATTCGTGCACATAACGTAAAAGCATACATTTTTAACTCCTAAGAAAAAACATGCAAATGCATGAACTTCCTAGCCCTAGTTATAGCGCATAGACCATGTTACATGCTTTCGCATGCCGGCATGCTAAGCTGAACAGTGATGGTCAAAGAGCAAGGGTGGACAAAACTGACTAGCTATCTATACACAGTAGTGTCGACACAATGCATCATACCGCTTGGCTGTGTGTCTTCTCAGGCTACTGGGACTGGAGTATACTGATACATGAATAGGATTAAGTAAGGACCAGTGGTGGACAAGACTTAACATTATGTATGCATATGTTTAATAAATGAAAATACATCATGCTATTACAAAAAAAAATCTCATTTTTCTCTACAAGACAACAAAATATAACTTGGATACTGGTATCTTCTCTAGCAAGTTATCAAGTCAGAATATATGCTTATTATTAAGACACTAAATTACAGATCAATCAGGTTGTAATAGAAGTAATATTGTAGCGCAGTAAATCTTTTAAGTTACGGTATCGCCACATTCACTTGTAGAACGTAACTTGGTTACATCTGGTTATATATTATCAGAACATGCAAGTCTAATATTACTCATCATATTCTTATCGGACAGTTTAGCCCTTAATCTTGGTTTTGTTAGCTTCATGAAAGAAAAAGCAAACTTCACATGCGTAAGTGCTGGCAAGCATTGTCATAACTCATGCTGTAAATTTGCAAATATTTAGATTTTGCACACTGCCCAAAGATTTGTAAAAAACAATTACATCTAGGTCATTGTACATATGCTTTAATAGCATTGTAATTCTATTCATGGTTACTGTCAGTTGTCTTTTATACACTCCTTCCTAAAATACAGACCCACTGCTATGTGCTCTAGCTGACATCCCTGTTTTAGACTATAAGAAAATTGCAACAAAGTGGGTGCTTTGTGTGATCAATGATGAACAGAAGACCCAACACATGATGACAATCATGGAATTACGCATTGTGATGATGCCATGTCTACCGTATTAACCAGACCTAGCACCATGTATGTTCCACCTATTTTCTATGGTGAAAAAACAGCTTTGGGATTGCAGTTTTCATAGTGATTATGAGTTAAACCATACAATTTTTGGTATACCCAATAAAAAACTAAATTAAACCCCTAGTGCAACAGTCAAGGCTTGCTGCCCAGCTGCTGGATCCCCCACCTCTGCTCACTACAGGCGTCATTGGTGGGGTCCAGTACTGGAGCGTGGGATGTGGCCAGTGCCCCGAGCCCTCTTCGCCAATAGAATACACAGAAGGGACATTCCTGGAATGTTTTGAACAGTGCACAAAATGCACAAATGGAACCATTGGTATTGTGTCCAAGAGAGAATACTTCGAAGGTGTGTAAAAGAATTTGAATAAAAGTGAGCAGCATTTTCAAGATAATTCTGGTTATTTTTTCACGTCCCCTTGTATGTGAGAAATTATAGCAGTATTAAATCTTGGGAATCTGAGTGCTGAACAGTTCCATTGTATAAACAGGCACTAACATTTTTCTTTAACATGCTGACCTGTCATGGCATGTATACGTCCTCTGATTGGTAATCAGAGGATATGGTCAGTGAATTTATTTTGATAATTCTCCTGGTCAGGTCGGTGAGACCTGTAAACCAACAACAGGTGTGATCCTCCAGACATTCTGGGTGTTGTGAGAGAGCGATGTGACCGCCAAAACATAAAAATATGGTGCTCTCTAAAAAGCGGTTACATTTATTGCTAAGTCTCTTCAATATTCATGCAATATGACTCGAGGGGTAAAATGTTCCGGAGTTAAAATAGTCCCCCATTCGGATCTCCGCGCGGGGACTACTTCTCAAGAACCAAAACATTACATTAATAGAAGATCTAACATCAGACTTCTACAATGGAATGTGGGTGGTTTCACACAAACAAAAAGAGTAGAACTGAATAAAATTGTATTTGACTATAATATCGATATATTTTTCATACAGGAAGCAAATCTAACAAATGACCAACTTAAATACTTCAATTTTACTGGTTTTCTACTACACCTACTACCCAAAAATAGACAGATAAGTAGTGGAATATTAGTTGGAGTCAAAAAGGACATTAAATCTTCCTTTGAAATTGTTAAAGAGATGGATAACACAGATAAAAGTGAATTAATAAAACTAAATTTTTGGGATAACAAAACACATCTACATTTATACAGTATTTACAATCCTCCCAGGAATGAACCAGATCTCTCTCTTATTGACCAATTAAATAAAACAATCGTAATTGGAAATTTCAATGCTCATTCCAAAAGATGGGGTTATGAAAAAGTGGATTCTACAGGGAAGATAGTGGAAGAATTTTTGAATACCACAACTTTTGAACTGATTTATAGTAAAGAAGATCCCACAACCTTCATACATTACTCTGGAGCAGGCAGTAACCCAGACCTCTTGTTAGCTACAACAGATATTGTTTCAAAAATTAAAAAACAAGTTATAGAAGATCCAAGTTCTGGTCACAGAGCAGTAATTGCTGATATAAAACTAGATAATGCAAATAACAGTCAATGTCACACGAATCTGTATTGGAACTTCAAAAAAGCAGATTGGATCAAATATAAAACTGAACTGGAACATAAATTTAAAGAACAAACAAACTCACAGCTACGTGACCAACCAGATCATTTGAACAAAAATTTCTGTAAAGTCATCCTAGAAACCGCAAAAAAACATATTCCTCGGGGAAGAATTAAAAATTTCAAACCCTTTTGGAACCCCCAGTTAGAAGAACTGAAAAAGCAAAGGGATATAGCTAGAAATACAGCTGAACAAACAAAAAACATATTGGATACACAAATATGGCGGAAGAAATGTGCCTCTCTAAAAAAAGAAATTAATACTGCTAAAAAGAATTACTTTAATAATTTCTTAGAAAAAATGGATTATAGGACAGATGGTAACAAAGCTCATAAGTTCATAAAAATGTCAAGGATAGGAAAGAAAACAACAGCACACCTATCATACACAACAATAAAATATTAACAAATGATGCAGCCATAGCCGAAACATTCAATAAATTGGTGCTGTTTTTATAATTAATCTTCGTTGGGTCTTTGAGCCTTTGAAATCTTTGTGATCTCAGGGCGTGGTAACGGATGGAATGAAAAATCACACGATGTTTCTTCACCACAATGTATTATTTTATTAACACTTTTTCGATAGTTTACATTAAATAATTCCTCTTAGCACCGTTCTAAATGATTTAAATCTTTTCACTTTTTTATTTAAAGTGGAACAAAAGTTTGATGAAATTCTGGTAAATGTTCTACGATGTTCACACTACCTAAATATGTCCTTTCACCTTGGATACACACACGCTAATGGGCAGATTATGGCGTCACCTCACGCGACACCGCCTTTTTCGTATACATCCGCGTATGCATCCATCAAATAGTTCTTTCTTGTTAGAAGAGAGGAGTGGTGGCAGAGTGCGGGTATTAGCAAGGATCCCGTGTTGCTTTACTCACACGAGTATCCGAAATGTGAACACGACCGGCTTGCATATCAATAGCACATGGAGTTAAAAGTGAGAAAGGTGTCTTAATTGTGCGACTGTCCTCAACAGCTGTATTAGTATTATTTATTTCATAGTGTACCAAGACAGTTGCTAGTGCTAATTCTTTAATTCTTCGAAATTGATTAACAAAATGTAGTAAAACAATTAGCGAAACGAGCGTTCTCGCTTTTTTTTTCTACTTTACTAATGTTATTTCTGGGGTGACACAATTTATTTGAACAGTGGTGGTGTGTGTGTCCGGTACCGCCGAAGCAAACCGGATAATTGTGGGTGCATATTAAAAGTGGATCATTGGCTTGGGCAGGTCAAGTATCATGGCGGGTGCCCTGACACTGATCTGCGATTTGGGGGGGAACATGGGTCGTACTGGAGCACCGATGGGAAATCTGGGGAATGTCAGAATCTCGTGAATCTGATTGAGTTTAGTCTCTAATGTTGTTGTGGGTCCTTGTAGTACCTCTTCTAACGTCTTATGGACCTTGTGTATGCGTGAGTCGTTGATGTAGGTGACTACTTTCTCCAGCTGCTTGTTGAAGTGGTCACGGAGGCTATTGTTGTCTTGATGGACTGTGGCAGGTAGCGTTGTTTGCAGGTTATGGGTGGTATCCTGAACGTCCTCGAGAGCACGAGTCAGGGCTGTCTCCCATGCTGCAACCCGGTCGGTGAGAGTCTGGAGTGTTTCTTGTAGTTTCTGCAGTGCGGCGGTGTTGTGGAGTACAGCTGTGTAAAGTTGGTTGTCAGCGGCGTCTTGTTGGTCGCCGGTTTGGCGGTTGGTGTTGACATGCTCTTGGTGTGTGACGGTGATGGTCTGGGAGGCAGAGAGTGATTGTTGCGTGGGCCACTTGTGAGCTGCAGGCGGCTGACGGCGTGGGTTCCTGGGGCACGCCGCCTGACCCGTGAAGTGGCCAGTGCAATTGCACGTGGCACAATACACGGGGCAACGTGTCAGGTCATGGCTGGTGCAGAATGTGGTGAAGGTGCCAGCGCCACAATAGTGGCAGCGTGGGGCGTCGGCGCAGGCGTCGGCGGTGTGACCGTACTGGCAACAGCGTCGGCAGGGAATAGGGCGGACACCACGGCTAGCCTCAACTGGGAGCACCTGCCCAAGGGCAGGAAGCCCGTCCGTCAAAGCAGCACGGTAATCCGCCCCATCCCAGAACTCCAGGCGCACCAGCGGCGACGGTCCTCTGGCTGTGACGATGCGCGTCGCTTTCATAAGAGAAGGCCAACGACATCGGGCTGCGCTGAGGAGGAGCAGTTGAAATACGAGGATAAATTAGTGGTAGTAAAACAGGGAAGGCCTACTGCAGCTCTTCCACACTTGCAGTGTGAGTAGAAGCAAAAGAAATAAGAATACTTATAAAAGATACCTATATTAATTTAAACGATTATATAAGAAGTATATGTGCCTGTCTGGTTCATACCAATTTATAATAAACATTATTGATGGCTATGCTTGTTTGCAACAAAGAAAACACCTGGAATACGAGTTTCGCAAATTTAGCGTATTTAATCACAGTTTTGGATAAACATAAGAGATCCACAGCGCATATTAAATCTTTTAGTTATAAAAACGTTCGACACACAGTGAACAGACGATTTATTGAACTATCGGGAAAAAATTTTTATTGTACAATGAAAAGATCAAAGAAAATAGGAATCTATTGAATAGATTGATGTAGTTCTTATACATACTTCCCCAATCAGTAAATTTTATTTAGGATACCAAACAATTCTTTATTTCTCTGAATGGTTTATCCGCTTTTTTCTTACATTCCACTTCATGTACATTTCATATTGCAAGTTGTATACCTAAAAATTGTAATTTATTATCTTTCCATTTAGTGTAGTAAAAATTATAATGTATACTGTATCCATACTACATTTTGCCTGTCTTTGACCTATCTAGCAAGATATGCTAATGAAAGACGTGTATATTTAAGCTAAATGAAGCTAAACCTGGGAGTGAAGGAAAAAATTAAGTTAAAAAACATAAATACAAGCATATAAACATAAAAATATAACGCGGGTCTACCAGGACTCGCGTGACTAATGGTATTCTACCAGGGTGCGCGCTTAACGGATGGTTATAATCAACAACCCCTTACAGTCCTGATCTGGTAGGTCTAGTGATATAATAGCGCAAGCCACAATCCCAGCATACGCCATTGCTTATATATAACCCAATAGATATGCATTACAGTCAGGCAGTAGTAGAATACATAGACTTGTTCTAATGAAACTGTGGGAACTTTTAATTGAGGATTTGGTGACTTTTGTCTAACACTGGTTGGCAAAGCCGATTTTTCAATTTCCACTATTGGTATCTCCTAGGTGTTATGTGATTGGTACATTTGGTATTATTGTTTTGTATTCTGTAGCACACATTGAAGGAAGATCTTCTGTGAGGAAGATTTTAGCTCTGTTCTGTGGCTTACCTTGGTTCAGTGGTTATTTACATAGTTTGGTTAGCAGTGCTTTATGTACTGCTGTTATGACAGGTGGTACAGCAAACAAGGTCGTGATTTGTCACAATGTTGATTTGAATGTAAACTCCAATGGCGCAACTGCCCTGCTTCTCTTCTTATAACAAAAACTTCCTCGGTTATGCCTTGCGGCCTAGGGTTCAGATTCTAACGGTATGCTTTGCGGCTTAGGGCCGTTAGTGTTTGTTAGCTTCATGTTGGTATCCGTGAAATTACAGTGTTATTGGCGACATCAGTGTGCACAACACATCGGGCCATGGACCACAGTACTAAAACAAATGTCCCAAGTAATAAGGTAATTGTAATTTATATAATATGTTACATTTTATTCACTCATGGAATAGTAATAAGTTTCATACGGTTCCATATGGTTAAAACATTGTCGTAGCTTTAAACCAAATTTATGTTAAAAACCACAGTTAATCGTGGTTAAAACAAGCTTTGGCGCCACATCCCAAGATGTTTCCTTTCAAAGTGAAATGAAATTGGATCCATGGCTAAAGCAGGTTTAAAGCCACAGCTAAATAAGTTAGAAGAAAAGAATCAGAGCTGTAAGAGGCACATAAGCAATGCAAAATGTAAGTTAGGTTTCAAGACAGTATTAAAATAACATTGCAAAGCTGGGCAATGTTGTACCTGTGGGGTCTGTGGAGTTTCCCCTCAATTTTGAAAAATAGTACTCAGAAATGAAGATTATGGGGAAGCTATCATTTCCAGCAAAGGACCCCAAGCACACTACAGCAGTAGTTCAGTTATGGATTCTGTACTATGTGAACATACCATCATAATCATCTGAATCTAACCAAAAATATATGGAGCGAGTTAGAAAAATTAATAAGAAAAGAATAGCAACCTCAGCTCATATATTCCTAGGCCTAGCTCTTTGTCATGTTTAATTGCTGCTATGTGTGGATGACATGGATGTTGCCAAGTGTAGAACTATGAAATCTGCTGAAGAATGTAAATATTGCCAACCACAGGAAATATGAATAGCAGAAAAACATGTGCAAGGTCATCTTCTGGCCCAAAATGTACTAAGTAGACTTGAGCATTGTCGGCGTTGAATTTATCACTCCGTTTACACGCCTTGGTTTAGGAAGATGCTAATTTAATTAGCAGTGAAAACATTTTAATGCATTCGACTATCGCCACTTTCGTGGCACAGTGTTGGTATTTACAGCTCATTTATGTTTCTTTGGTTGGCAATGCTCCAGGCCACACCCTTGCCCTGTGTAGTAGACGACAGTATTGAGAGGCCATTATTCTACACGATAACCAGAAAAAAATATATTACAAATAAAACTCAACTGAAGGAAATGCTTTTAGAATGGAACATCAATCCTGAGATGACAAGCCAGCATGTATGTTCAGTGCCTAAACAGCTAACATCCATTCTCTTGTGGGAAGGTTAATGACAAAGTATTAAAATCTAGATACTTTTGTTCAGTTCAAGTAACATGTTTTACTATTCATTTCTTTAAAACACTTATTTGTTTCTTCATATATGTATTTCTTTTTACTAAAGAGTGAAACACAATGTTTCTTTTGTAGCTTATTAAGTGTTGTTAATGTTCGTTGTAATAACATTCTTAATACCAAGAACTACATCTAAAGACTTATGTTTGCCTCTGAATATGTACTGAGATTTTCCCAAATGCCAATGCAAATAACAAATACAAATTAATATGGAGTTGAAATATTTTCCTTTTTTAATAACAAATTATTTTTTACACAACTTGAGATTTATTAATAATACGCCTTGGCCGGTTTACACCATCACAATGGGTAGTAAGTGAGATTAAGTCACTTTGTATTGCATCTTGTCCCTTTGATCGCAGAAAGAACCAGGCACGTCATACAACCATGCAATTTGCTGTAGTTGATCGACAGGCAAAAAATAAATTAAACTCTTAAGTGAAGTAACACATTTACATTACAATATAAAGATGTGGGTTAAAATGTTATGTACCTCGCACAAATTTTGGTATTGTCTTGCTGTATAGCATGCCATAGTTCATAGAATTGCTAGTTCAGCTTTGAACAATGTTGTACTTGTGGGGCCCGTGGAATTTCCCCTCAGTCTGCAACCTCCTACCACACCTTTGTGCAGTAACACATGACTTGCCCCCCCCCCCCCCCCCCCCCCCACTGTGAACGCACATCAGGTGACTGTCCACACCCTCCTAGGAAGCTCCCACCGTCACCGACCTCTGCAATGATGCACTTATGCCCTTCTTGCATATACTATTGCTTGCGGACAAGAATTACTCATTTTAAACTTATTATTTCACTCTTCAACATACAATTCATATGATTTCACATAAGTTATATATTATTAAATATGATATTTTATCTTTCTTGGCTCTTCAATATACAATTCATATAATACCAATGTAAAATCGCACGAAATATGTTTGTAATAAATGGTGCATATGATGTTTGGGACATTTATAAATAAAACGAAATTCAATCCTAATTTAGATTAGGGTCCTACCCTTCTTCTGAGATAGGTGAATGTGGGGAAGTTCGCAGAAAGTGACGTTTGGTGAAAAGAATGGCGTGGCTTTTGTCCGGTTTATGTACCATCGCCTATTCCTGCACCATTCTTGGAGGAGGTGGAGGTGTCTTTAAATAGGGAGGAAGATTCTGCATGGGTTTTTGTCAGTGAAATACAGCAGCACATCGTCAGCACAGTGGGCTATGTTGAGGTGCTACTCAGCTGGTATTTTGGCCATGTAGGTGCTGAAAAGTGTGTGGGACAAAATAGAGTCTTCGGGAGTCAAATGTATTTTGTTGCAAAACATAAAAAGCATTTCAAGAAAATTGGAGGTATTAAGCTCAATTTGTAGTATATTTTGTGCTTAAAATAAACATAAGTAAACATACCTATCCATGGTATCATTTATAAAAGCAAGATCCCCTACACCTGCAGATGTCATGCACTCCCACACCATTACATGGCTTCCACCATGTTTTAACATACCCGCTGTTTTGTTTGGATCCCATTCAGTATTTGGTTTCCCTAATGTTAAGGTTCTCCCATTAGTGGTAAATATTAAATTTGCTCTCATCAGACTGCAAAATATCCCAGAATTCTGGATTTTGCAACACATATTTTGGCAAACCTTTTCCTCTTTTTCCAATTTACCTTATGCATGACTTCTTCCTTGGTACCATTGCATTAACTATCCTCATAGTTGTATGTGGTTGAACCTCTCTATCACTGGATTCCTTCAACTGGTTTGCAATTTAAGATGCTGCAATTTTTTTAGTTTTATTGGCCATATTAATAACAGCTCTTCTAAAATATGATTTGAAGTTTTCCTGTCGAACATATTCAAGATCTTGAACATCTTCTGTTCCTGCTATTCAGTTTTGGTGGTCTACCAAGAGGACAGGAAAATTCAATGACTGTACACAAAGCAGATGAATGTTAAACAGGGTTCTTTTGTTTCTTTTTTCCAACTTATCATTGAATATACAGGATGGAAGGGGATGTCATGACATTCCCTCTAATATGTGCTTCATAGAAGCGTTACAAACATACAACTTGAATGGCATTTTGTTCTTTGATCAACCAATTTCGAAAAAATAAATGGTTTTTGATCCAAATTGGATGCATAATTCCACAAGAATGTGAAGATAACAGTTACTTGTAAGATGTGCAGAGTAACTTATTTCTGACATAGCTGTGGTAGTAATTATGGGACATCACACAGGGTTTCGAAATAATTAATCACTTAAAAGATATGAAGGAGTACTATGAGCAGCTCCTTCAGATGTGTAGCATGTCGACAACGTTGTGTTGAGGTTGGACAGGGAATTGACTTGGTTTGTGGATGTAAACATGTCGAACACTTTCACTTTTGCCTAATGTTTTGAGAGCACTCACACAGTAAACAGGACAAGGCACGGTATCTGTTTTATGTTCTCAAGGTGCACCTTTAAGAAGTTTGTTTATAAACTGAGTTACGGAAAGTGCCACCCACACAAGCAGCTGTGTTGCCAGCTTGTTTTTGACAAAACTAAACTATCTCCATAAGAAGTGGCCAGAGACAAAAACATAAGATACAAAACGTGTTCCAAATACTAAGATTTACTACTGGTTTAAATTAATGTAACAACTTCCCTTCCACCTGGCATTAATTTGTGTGTGTCCTATTTATTAAGATAATTGCATTTTACAAGTATAAAGCTGGTAATTTGTGAAATTTATTTGCATGTGTTCCAATGAAGAAACAATACCTGCCTGAAGAAAAAGAGAACATCAATAGCCAGAGCTGAGGACCCAGTAGAAGCAGTTTAGAGACTCTGCAGCTTATAAAATTAGGTAGGTACCAAATTCATCAAACAGTACCATGTTGCATTCAGCTGGCAGAGAAGCATACTTCACATACATAGTGTCATTGGGAGTGCAGTTGTACCCATAAAGGGTGGGAAAATGTGGAGTGACATAAAGTCTCAGTTACATGAAAGGTAACAGACACCATTAAGCTTTGAGATATCTGAACACTTTCTTACCCAGAGTATGTGTTATATGCAAATTCTTTTCTCCTCTTTTATACTCCACATTTTTTCTGTAGTCCAACTTCAGGTTTAGGAACACTATTGCAGATTATTGGTAGAAGAGCCAATAATAAAGTAATGGTTATGGTGTATAAAAACACTTGGTCATCTGCTATAAGCACTAGAGCCATGGAAAGTTAGCTACCTATTTTATTTGGAATGATTTTGCATAGATAGTCTGAAAATAATAGTAATATTAAATTTTTAAAAAATGCATATTTCACTAATGGAATTGTCTTACGGCTAGCACTTTCATATCACACAAAAATAAAACTATTACTGTTTGTGTCTTTGAGGCCTTTTATCTTTCCCCATTCAAGATCTCTAGGTGCTTTAACCTCTTGAGCGATGGCCATTTAAAACGTCTGCGAGCCGAGAACTGCTAGCATTTAAATTGTTAAATGCGCTTCGTATATACACAGTTGTATTTTGTGTAAATATTAAGTTATTTTAATGAAACAAAAACTGGTATAAAACTCGTTATTTGCAGTATAAATGTACGTCATCAGCAAAGTGGAGTTGTATTTACAAAACATTGAAATGGCACAATTTTGTTTCACTGTGGTGAAAAGTCAACTTTGCTCTGTCGAACGCATCTAATATAAGTTCTCGGAAAGATACAGTAAAGAAACACCCATTGTATGTGTGGCTTATGCGTCAGCATACTGTGTAATAAAGCGCTACTGCATGCGTGGTCTCCTGAGTCATCAGAGTAGATCAACATTGCAACTTTTGCTTACGCGAGTTTCGTAACTTAGTAGAGTCCGTGTCTTTCTTTGTTGAAATACATACGTATTCTTTCCTGCTTGTAGCTGAAGGGAGAAGTGGTATAAAAAGGTGTTTTTGCACCAACTGGATATAACCATATACAATTGTTTGGGTATTTGGACAGCTCTCTAAACCCACACAGGACAATGACCGACCTTGACTACCGACTATAAATAGTTCGAAGCCTAATTGAACAATACCACGTTGGGGGTTGAAAATCCAAAACCCCTGCACCCCTCAGACTTCAAGGAAAACATTATCCTAAAAGGATACCACCAACAGCAAAGAAGTCCTGCCCATCTCCAAAGTGTTTCCTGTGCCGCAAGAAGGGAATTCGCGAATGTGGAAATGTACCTACCCTTATGTGTTTATCCCTGTTTTGAGGTAAATCATTGCAGAACGAACATATTTAGGTAAGCCAATAAAGTATATAGACCTTACTAAAATGTTTCATAAAGGGAAAGTTACAATAAGTTGAGTTGGATAAGGGTTAAATGCTTAAACGCACAGGACGCCCATATCGCTTACCCGTCATTTTAAATGGACGTGATTTCACGTCGATATCCCTCAAGAGGTTAAACAACTATCTTAGCAAAATATGTGTTAGCATGTGTTTGGAAGAACAGCTTCAAATATGCTCTGTTGCAATGAAATATGAAAACAGAAAAAAAAACTTGATAGCAATATTTGAATTAATATAGAAGATGCTTGTAATGAGTGTGTCAAAAAATTAGGAACCGGTAGCACAGTCCTTGGTGCTTGTTGCCATCTGCCGCTATCATAGAAAAGTGCAGGTGAAACCATAATATTTTTAAAACTACTTTCAATGGCTCTATTTGCCAAGTTTATGAAAGGAGGTGCTGAAACTGGCCACCATCGTTGTCCATACATTTTTGGCACCTTTTTAGAGAACTATCCATCACTCACCATAGTTCATGTTGAGAAATGCTGGCAATTTACTGGCAGATATATTGTTTTAATTTATCCAGGGTGTGTGGGATTGTCTTGTATGCTTATTAAGCTACCCCAGAGATAGAAATTGCAGGGCTTTAGGTTGGGGGACTCAGGGGGCCATAAATCTCTACTAATAATTCTCACCTGAAACACACTTTCAAATTGTTCTCATTGAAAGATTGGCCTTATGAGTTGTTGCAGTATTTTGTAGAAAAAAGGCAAAACCACATTCTCCGTCTGTTAATTCTTTATAAAAGGGGCAAAATTGTATTCCTGTATGTATGGGCATTAACTGTTGATTCAAAAAAAGTTGGCTTGGTAATGCAGAACCTAATATTGTTCATGAAGTACCCCTTCATGATGAAAAATTTGGTGTTTGGTGCAACATTAGCGGCCTAAGGTTTCTCGGAGCTTCAATAAGCGATTTCTATTTCTGGGTAACATAAATCATAAAGTGTACAAGGAAGATGCCTACACCCTGGAAGATTACAAAATATCCGCCAGGAAATTGCCAGCATTTCTCAATGTGAACTATGGCGAGAGATGGATAGTTTCATAAAGAAGTGCCAAAAATGTATGGGCAATGACTGTGACCAGTTTCAGCATCTCCTTTCATAAAGTTTGTCAGTAAAGCCTTTAAAAGTAGTTTTAAAAATGTTGTATGGTTTCATCTGCACTTTTCTATGATAGCAGCAGATGGCAACAAGTGCTGAGGATGCTGACAGGCAAAACACTACAGCCCAGTCGGAGGTTTTTGCTCTCCCAGTATTACTTTCTGTGACTTTCATTAAAGTATATTTTAATATGTTTTGCTGCATTCATTTATTGTTCCAGATGTTTGAGTTAAAAAGCAGTTACGCTTGTGAGGTAGTATTTCACCTCATTGCTCTGTTACTGCTATTTCAGGTTTTGCTCTTACTGATAGTAATTTATTTTCCACAGGTTTTGCAATGGAGTTAGATGCCAATGTTATAACCAGTGACAACCATCAAATGGATATCAAAGTAAAGATTAAAGAAGAACCTGAGTGCCCAAATGGAACATTAACTCGGATTAAATCTGAGTGTGAACAGACTGCTAACTTTCACAGTGAGACAGTTTTTGTATCAGATTTTACAAATGATTCTGCCAACAGCATTGAAGTGGACAATGAACTACATAACAAAATAGAAATCAAAGAAGAGCCTTGTTGGTCTGAAAATATATCAAATGAAATTAAGCATGAAGTGGAGCCGTCTGATACTGCAGATAGTTGCTTGCAGAATGAGACAGAGGTAAAGTTTATAAAACATATATAATTTCCTAAAACTAATCATTGCAGGTCATTTAGATAAATGTTCTTGTTGATGTAATGTTACTGCCTCTCAGGTTTATTATTTATGGCTGTGTGCACCATTCTTATTACACAAACCCCTCAGAGAGCTTCACCTTACCGCAGTAACAATCTGACAAGCGTAATCATTGCATAGTAGTGCACCAATGTCACTGCAGTGTAGCCAACCGTTTAGTTGGCAGGTACAAACCTTGGTTGAGTGCAACACTCATTGAGGTAAACTTTACTGTATTTATCCAGTAGCACATTGTGTCTTCTCTTTTTCACTTGTTCTACCTCTTTGCCGAACCAAATGCATGTACCTACTTGTTAAGCATGCAATAGAGGAAAGCATAAGTAGTTCTAAGTTTCTCTAAACATGAAGTAGCTGTATTATTAAATTTTAGCAATTTTTACAGAAAGAATGGTTGGATGGTGGTTGGTTGCTAATGCTCAGCATATTGGAGTTCTTCCATTTGCCTTCTTGCTTCCCAGTAGCGCAATGAGTGATCTCTGGCTGTTAAATTTTGACACTTCATAAGATGATAGAATCCTCTTCTCTACAAAGTATACAATTTGGAATATTTATTTATTTATTTATTTATTTATTTATTTCTGCGATGTGAAATTCCCTTTTGGTTTACTGGGAAAGTACAATTCAGCTGGGGAATTTAATGTCATACTGGCAAGTTGGCCATGGTAGCTTAATGGTTAAAGCAGCCGCTTGATAAGCTGAAGATCAGTGGTTCAAATCCCAGCTATGGCATTGAATTATCCAATCCTGATTCCACCTCTTACACAATTTGGAGTTAAAAGGATGGACAGCCAAATAACCATTTATATAATTAATCAAAAGAGAGCAACAGCTTTTGATCGCAGACATTGTTTATTTATACTCTCTTGAGTTAAACTGTCATATGTTTTTTGTTGGATGGTTTTCTGTATTAGTTTTGATGAGTGAAACAATAAAGATGAGTTTCTAATATGGTGAATCATTGTGCCTTTTTTGCTAAGGCATATCTGCCTTTTCATTACCAGGACTCCACAGTGTGAGGGAATCTACTGTAAAATTATCAATTTGTGAAGAGTTTTTAAGTGTTTATTCTTCATTGTTAATGAGAGATAATATCGGTGGAAAATGTTTAGTCCTCCCAACTAGGTCAAAGTGACCTGCTGACCAACAGTAGGTGTGGCCCTCCATTCAATTTGGGGGTTGTGAATGAGTGATGTCTGCCAAAATATAAAACTGGTGCTTGTTTCGAAATAGTTACATTAAAGCTTAAATGAACATATTTCCCAGTGAAAGATAGAAAGTAAAAAGATAGAAGTAATAACTTAAAGATGGACACAGCCTTACAATTGAGTAGAAAAAGATGTCACTGGAAATATATGTTTTGAGACCCCCTGAATCCCTGAAGCAGTTTTAGAAAAAGGTCTGTGTGTGTCTGTCTGTCAGACAGCATAACTCAAAAACAAAAAGTCTGTTAAAAACCTAAGTTTTGTTGGTCTTTCAAGGATGCGACAAAGATTTTGAAGAAAATAGCCCGACCCTAAACTACTCTTTACGTGGAAAATTTTTATTTTCTTGAAAATGGCTCTAATGATTTTGACTAAAATGTCATACGTTTAAGATATTTGTATGACAAATGTATATATTGAATTTTCTGGCTATAGCTTATGTAGTCCATTTACTCTGGATGACTTTTGAATAACTCGTAAATCATAAGAGATAGACAAAATCTTACTGTACAAAAAATGTAGATCTTGCTAAAACATACAATTTATGTCTGAATAAATTTTTTTGTAGAGTGAACCATTTCAGAGATATTCCATGTTATTTGTGTCAGTTTCGGAAAACTTAAAACTTCCGTGAAATGGAACATTGTTTGAGAGGTAGAACTGGAACTTGTGTGTTTAAAAACACCAACAGTAAGTTTGTTGGCATAAATAAATAATAATTACCATCTGAAGGTTATTTAATCCTGGGATATAAACTACTTACAATAGTAAGTCACCATTGGGGTAGTTTGTCTCTGATGTGAGACTGCCTTTGTGGTTTACCAGGAGAAATACGAACTGGTTTGAGAATTTAATGCCATTCTGGCAGTTTGTCACAATAGCTCAGTGGTAGAGCAGCCGCCCGGTAATCGGAAGGTCTGTAGTTCAAATCCCAGTTGTGGCATTGAATTTTTAAGTTCCAGTTCTACCTCTCAAACTTTGCCCACACACGGCTTGTGTGTTTAAAAACACCAACAGTAAGTTTGTTGGCATAAATAAATAATGGAACATTGTTGTTCATCTTTTTTATGTTAAGGTATACAAATGCTTTAAAAGATTTGACTATCACTCAAAGCCTACTGTGTTCCCATATTCCCCTTGTATCTACAAGAACATAAACACTAAGATAATTTGTACAAATGTTTATCTCAGCTAACGTGAAGAAGATATAGAAATAAGAGTTTGTAAGAATAGTTAGCACAAGAGTAGACAAAGTCATGTGAGTGCAATACATCAGCTTTTTTATATTTTTGTGGAACCAAATATTTACTATAAATGCCAAAATTTAATTTATTGTTATATTTTATTATTTTTAAATGTAGGAATGGAAGCCAACCATTATTTTAGTTTCCAAAGTGAATTTAATGGGTTTATCTGTACCAGGTTTTAGAAATCAAAGGGAATGCCTTAGTGATTTGTATTTCAAACAAGCTCATGAAAACATTAACAAGAAATGGTGAATGTGGACCATCCATTTCCAAGCTACTACACACTTATCGTTGCAGGCAGAAGTGCACACATCAGATGCTGGTCCCTCAAAACCATCGGTTGCTGAGGAAAGGAAATCAGAGGACATGAAAATATTGTTCTACAAAAGAAGACTGGAATGTTTAAGGGCTGAGCGTGAAATAAAAATGAAAATTTTAAAATTTGAGTTACAAATGAGGGACATTAAGAAGCCAAAACTAGCACAATAATTAACATTTTTCCTTTTATTTATTAAATCACTTTTTTATTAGTCATTCATTTTTTGTTCAAGGTGACATATGCTCAATAATTTATTTACTTCTTTATTATATTTGTTTATTCCATTCTTGTAAATTAATAAATACCTTCGAAATGTGTTGTAACTGCAGTTCTTAATGCTGAATTCTTCCTTCTATTCTAATAATTATCAGCTTGTATAGGCAGTTCCTTTAGAGTCCTTCCTCTGAAAACCTAAGGGTCAATGTCAGGCAATTCATATTCCACATTAATGGACAAGTTATAAGTACAAAGGTGGTAACTATAACACAGGCTAACAAAATCAGAATCTTTTTGAGATGCCATTGAAACTGCAACAAATACAGGGTATTTTGGTGGTGCTGAATTTGTACTACCATTACTATTTACAAATTTGCTCTAGATTTTAAGTTACAGGTGTTCATCAAATAAATCTTACAATATATGAAGAGAGATCTGTATACTTTTTATGCTAGTGAAATTGCAAGGAATGTGGGATATTTTGGTAGTGCTGAATTCAAATCTGCCATTGATTTTTTTCCACATTGGCTCTAGTTTTTAAGATACAGGCTGTTCATCAAATAATCCTTATAATATACTCAGGGAGATCTGTATATTTTTATGCCAGCGAAGTTGCAACGAATATGGGGTATTTTGGTAGTGTTGAATTTGAATCTACTATTGGTTTTTCCAAATTGACTCTGTTTTTTTAAATACAGAGTGTTCAACAAATAAACCTTATGATACATGAAGAGAAATCTGTATATTTTTTATATATTCTTTGGTTATATTGTTTATTCTCATGTAACATATTGTGTCAAATAATAAACGCTTTGTTATAACATGCAATGAAAAATGAAATATGGGTTCGTAATGATATTGTTGGACCTGCCCAGATGATTTCTGTTATTTGTATGGAGAACACATTGTGCTAAAAAATAGGAGCATTACTGACTTTTTGAAGCAAATGTATTTTGTATATTTTGGAGTTCATGTTGGGGATCAGGATAAGTCTTAGGTTTCCGTAAGGTTTGTAAAATCTTTGTGGAGGGTGTTTGGAAGTGACAAAGGGGGGAAAAAAGAAAAGTTGAAATTTTGGGATGGATGAGTTGGAGGAAACCACAACTGTTATTTTTGTGTGAGAGGTAGAATTGGAACTGAAAAATTCAATGTCACAGCTGGATTTGAACCACAGACCCTCCACTTACCAGGTGGGTGCTCTAACCATTGAGCTACCGTGACAACCTGCCAGAATAACATTGAATTCTCCAACTAATTCAGATTTTTCCCGGTGAACCACAAAGGCAGTCTCACATCAGAGACAATTACCCCAGTGGTGACTTACTATCATAAGTACTTTATGTCCCGGGATTAAATAACCTTCAGATGGTATTTATTATTTATTTATGCCAAAGTTTATTTATATTAACTACTAGAAAAGACCAATATCAAAACTATTTTCATACCGACCATCAAAATAAAACAAAAACTTAATTCAGCTAAGGACAAACGGAACCCACTATCGTCACAAGTAGCCTACCATATACCATATAGTTGTGGGCAACTATACATTGGAACCACCAAGAGGAGTATAAACACCAGAATAAAGGAACACAAGAGTAACTGCCACTTAGGGAAAATCAGCAGCAGCCGAACACACCTTATTAAAGGGCCATGATATTAGATTCAATGAAACCACAGCTCTCAACACCACAGCACACTTCCATGCCAGAATGTACCGTGAGACCATACAATTTTTAAACCTGCTAATAACTTCAGTAAAAAGAGGAAGCAGCACGCATTCACAAAGCATGGATACCAGTACTGGCCAACACATGTACAAAGTCATACAGCCCAGCCAGACATAAAACTTGATGCAGGCCGCAGAGGGAGAGAGGGGGCAATCTTGTCCCATCATATATAAGACGGACGCTCCTGACGAGCGACCTTTCACAAGTCACCCTCCTCTGATGATGCTCGTCAGAATGGCGAGTGAAACATCAGGTGTTCACGCATGGACTCGACGACAGCCAATTAAGCCCAAGAACATCATTTTACTGGATAGATGCTGGCCATGAAAGCCTAAGCTCACATATTTACCTTTTGTCTTCACCCAGCTATTAAGACAAGATGAACAGTTCACACAGACAATATATGGTGCCCATTTTTGGTCCTGATTACCTAATGTGCACCCAAAATAAAGATCCAAAGTTTCTTCACTACAGGTGTCGCATGTCGTCTGCATGATTTAATACTGCACTCCCAACAGATGTAGCAAAAGTTTGTTGGGTGATTCTAAAGAAATCTACCTAAATGCTTTTTCTGACCATTCTTATATAATGAGGTATTTTTAAAAAAGGGTGCTACAAAATACATAATATATTCATGCTTGGAGGGTCAAAATACATAGGAAACACCCATTTTTATTCTTGAAAATTTTTCATTATAGACCAGTGTTATTGTAAAGACTTGGCTTTTCTTTTTACAGCCTATGTATACCAAAATGTGTTTACTTTATAGTGATTTAGTATGGTTTTAATGTTGTTTGTAAGTAGATGATACTTTTCATTCTCCCCTCTCCGCCCCATGTAACTTTTATATTTTAAAAACTAGGGCCAATCTAGCGATATCACTGCCGTATTAGGACTCGACATGCTAAAGACAGTCTGCTTCCATGTTGCAGTGGTAGTATGCCTGTCATTGGTGCGGAGGACCCAGGTTTGATCCCTAGTACCGGCATGGAGATTTTTCTCCTGCTGGGAGATCTAGCGTGGGTTGCACTCAGCTTTGTTAAGTCCCTGAGGGGCCAATTGAGGAACTACTTAATAAACAAGTAGCAAGCCTAGGTCGCAAAGGCCGCATAACCGGCTGGGAAGATTTGGGGTGCTGACTATGCCCCACTGTCCAGTTCTGCACCCTGCTCGTGACACCTGTATGGCAGAGGTGGGGATTACAGTGGCCAGATGGTAAGCCTTGGCCCATGAAGGACTGTTGCACTAGGGGTTATTTTTATTTCATCTTTATGCTAAAGACAACTTAAAATCACTCAGATCCAAAATGGCTGCTGCTAGCAATTGATGGAACTCTACAAAACTTGATTCCAAACCTCATTCTCAGGTAAGGAAATCATCTTTTCATAATACCGAAAGATCTTTCAATGACTGCTGGATTGCTTATGTGCTCTGTTACATGCATGTTCTGAAGGAGTTGCCTCATGCTAAACAAGAATTAGTAAGTAGTGGCAACATTGATAGGCACTGTCACTTAGAAGTATATGTTCAGGAAACTCTACTGCTTTCAAATGTGCATGTGTTCTGGAGTTCTGAAAAATCATGCTGTCATGTGCAGAACCTGACCATCCAGCTGCAACATTTTTAAACTTAAGTTTTGAATTATAGATAGCTTGAATATTTAATGAAAACTGCCCATGGTGATTTCTGAATGATTGCTTGCTCCTAGCAGATACAATAGGGGTTGCGTGCAGTCTATAGCATCTATAATTCCGGGGAAGTTACAAATGGTGTAAAATTCAAGCATGACTTTCCTGACCTCAATGTCTTTAGTTGGGATTTTAATGAATTTAGGTTCTCAAGCCTGCAATTTCTCTGCCAGCTTTATAAATCATTTTGTTAGCAGTTGCTTTATCAATATTAAATACATCTGCAATAACCATGTGGAAGCTTCCATTGACGTAAAATTTCAAAGTCAGTAGTAAACATAGACATTGGGTTCAAAGCATGATTAATTCTTGTGTGTTGTAAATAATTGGGGACACAACCTCTGTTCTAACTTTTCTGGAACAAAATAACTTAGGTAATCAAAATCTTGTTTTAAATTGTTTGTCATTGAGTAGTAAGAATGGATTATTTCTCTTGTGAAATACTTGTCAAGCACAATGTAACTTATTTTCATCACCGGATGAAAAATCTGAGTAATCCAAAATCTGAAAATGAAATAATTTTGTTAAATAACTAATTTAACATACAGTAGTTAAATAATAGGTCACAAAAATATTGATGGCTACTTTGTAACTGTTTAACACATGCAAGTAAATCCATAACCTATTATTACTTTCATTACATGAAAATGAAAACTGAAATATTACAGATACTTCTTCTAAATAAAATTAAAATTCAATTAATGCCCTATTCTATTTATAAAGGTCATTATTTTATTTTCTATTTTTATGGTCTTCTTTTTTGGAAGTTTGATAACAGTGTTGTAATATTCCATTTAAACCAAAAAGGTAACACTACATAACACTTTGAGAGGTAGAACTGGAACTTAAAAATTCAATGCCACAACTGGGATTTGAACCACAGACCTTCCGCTTACCAGGCGGCTGCTCTAACCACTGAGCTATTGTGACAAACTGCCAGAATGGCATTAAATTCTCAAACCAGTTCGTATTTCTCCTGGTAAACCACAAAGGCAGTCTCACATCAGAGACAAATTACCCCAATGGTGACTTACTATTGTAAGTACTTTATATCCCAGGATTAAATAATCTTCAGATGGTAATTATTATTTATTTATGCCAACAAACTTCCCAGTTGGCATTGAATTTTTAAGTTCCAGTTCTACCTCTCAAACTTTGCCCACACATGGCTTGTGTGTTTAAAAACACCAACAGTACGTTTGTTGGCATAAATAAATAATAATTACCATCTGAAGGTTATTTAATCTTGGGATATAAAGTACTTACAATAGTAAGTCACCATTGGGGTAATTTGTCACTGATGTGAGACTGCCTTTGTGGTTTACCAGGAGAAATACAAACTGGTTTGAGAATTTAGTGCCATTCTGGCAGTTTGTCACAATAGCTCAGTGGTTAGAGCAGCCGCCCGGTAAGCGAAGGTCTGTGGTTCAAATCCCAGTTGTGGCATTGAATTTTTAAGTTCCAGTTCTATCTCTCAAACTTTGCCCACACACGGCTTGTGTGTTTAAAAACACCAACAGTAAGTTTGTTGGCATAAATAAATAATAACTACATAACACTTATTTATAGTAAGTGTTGTGTAGTGTTATTAATGGACTTACCTTTTTGGTTTAAATTTAAATATTATATTTTTATATATGTTTTCAACTACTTGCCAGAAGATTCGCATACAGTGATGCTTAAACGATTTCTAGATAGTAAAAGGGAGTTGGTTTATTGACACTACAGCAATGGAAAAATCAGGAATGACAATTTAATTGCAAAGACTGCGAGAAAATTTATATTGGAAAAACAAAAAGAAAATTGAAAACAAAGGTTTAAGGAACATCTAAAAAATTTTAAGTATTACAAATACAAAAATCTGCAATAGCAGTGCACTTTTGGCTAGAAAACCATGAAATTGAGCCTGAACCTATATTGTTAAAAACTCTCTCAAACGTGAAACAACAATCTGGGAGAATATATTCATTTTGAAAAATAAAGATGGAGTTTGAGTTATCTCCAACTGACAACTTCAGCAAGAAGTTCCTGGAAAAGACACCAGAGGATGACAGTTCTGCAATCTCCAACAAGGTGATACAATGCTCCAGCAATCAGCATCAGGTTGAGGCCAGGAGCAAATGAACTCCCGATCCATTTTTTTAAGAAAAGTAAGTGATGTAGTGTCAGTAAACTCACTCACTTTTACTATCTAGAAATATTTGTTCACCTTTTTACTAAACTCTGGTTAACATTATTTAACTTGCAAAAATTGGTGAATTGGATTTAACTTTCAGTTAAGGTGAAATAACAATAGGTTATTGTTGTTGTTTTCTAGTGCCTTGCATCTGGCAATGAAGCCATTAGCATTCGTGCTTTCCAATACTTTTGAACACAATAGGTTATTGTTTATACAATGAAAACCCCTAAGTTAATTGTAACTTATGATTAATTTCATGTACTAAACGTAAGTTAACTCAAGAAGTATGAGTCGACCTATAGACATTTGTAGTTTCATTTAAACTTACTTTTACCTGTACGCATTTTAAAGACAAGCGTCTTCATTGACAACAGTCTCTTAACTGGCATTTGAAGAGGAAACCTTTGTTGTGATTGTGACTGTGCTGCTATCTGGGTTGCTGGAAGTAAACTTCAGTATACCATCTGCTTGTGGTATATCAAAATTCATGGCTATGTGAACATTCTTCATTATATGTATTTTCTCCCAAATTATCAGTTCAACTGTTGTGTTTACATATTTTAGTAATTTGATATCCTGTTCTATGGTGTGCTGAGTTGACCAGAAGTGATAGACTGCACAGCTGATTTGTCAATTCGTTTAAATTTTATGTTTCTAATGTGTCTTGTTTTTAGATTCCTTTTAGTTTGGCCAATGTATATTTTTGGGCATCTTCACATTTTGCTCTCTTCAATATCAAAAAATATTGGAGAGCAAGAGGATTAATGACTTCATTGTCAGAAATCCAGCATTAGCTAACAACAACATTTTATTTGCTAACCACTGGACTTTAAGGTGGTTGGTATTGTGTCTTTTAATGGATGGTTTAGCAGATTCAAAACAGATTTAGTTGAAAGACTCATTAAAAAATATAAAAGACAAAAACAGATTAAAGTCATCGCAGCACTGAACAGTATATCCAATCCACAACCCGCATATAGCAAATTCACTTTCCATCCAAAGTTGCACAACAAATTCCAGAAACTATTTCATAACATTAAGCTATCCCTTCACAACAAATTTAACATGAGAAACCTGCTAGTATCTTTGAAAATAGTTATAACTCGTGCAGCAAAAATGGCTTGTATTACATCAATAACAATTTTCCTTTATTTTACATTAAAGTCAGATGTCTCCAAATAAAAATTAAGAAATCTGTAACAGTCGTTCAAACTGCCATTATTTCTGCTAATGTGCTTTAAAGCTCAAAAATACCAGTGGTACAATGTACCATAGCAATTTGCATGTTAGGATTCTTGTAGGTAATCATGAGGGATGCTGCATTGGGTGAAAATAGTGAAATATACAAATGAGGAATATAGGTTTATGTTTATTGAATCACCTGATACAGCTATACTATATGATAAACATAAATGATCCATTAAAACTTAAATTTACAAGATAAAGCTATAAATTATTATTTATTTATGCCAACAAACTTACTGTTGGTGTTTTTAAACACACAAGCCGTGTGTGGGCAATGTTTGAGAGGTAAAACTGGAACTGAAAAGTTCAATGCCACAGCTGGGACTTGAACCACAGACCTTCCGCTTACCAGGCGGCTGCTCTAACCATTGAGCTACTGTGACAATCTGCCAGAATGGCATTGAATTCTCAAACCAGGTCGTATTTCTCCTGGTAAACCACAAAGGCCAAACACTATTTGGAAACCAGAGTAAACGAACATTGAATATGATGTTAGCTAATGCTGGATTTCTAACAATGAAGTCATTAATCCTCTTACTCTCCAATATTTTTCACTGGTGGATGGCGGCATATTTGAGGGTGGTCTCGGTCCATTTCCTCTTGCAGATCACATAGAGGACAGAGTGGTGAAGAGTATATCCCAATTCTGTTTAAAACGAACATTGAATATTAACAGATTAATAAGTCATATGTGGCAGGTCATTTTTGGTCATTTAATCATGAAATAAATTCAGAGGTTAAACCATTTCAATAAACCCATAAATGTAATGGTATAGGACAAAATATTTACGTTGAAGAATGAAGATGCATAGTGAATTTTTGAAATACTACCAATTGATTCTGTCAACAAATGTGTTAACTTCCAATAGATGGCAACAAGATAGCAAACAATCTATTACCTAGTGGCAGTGATTAAGATATGTAAATAAACACTCAACAAAGAAGCTGAAACTTGCAATTGGTTGATTTGAAATATATTCTAGTTGAATTTATATTTTAAAATAGATTAGACAGACTATTTATTGTAATATTTGTGTTGCTTCACTGTCAGTAACTTCAATTTTTATGTATTACCTTATTTTATCCCAATTGTTTCCATTCATAAATAATGTTGCAGAATACAGAAATGCAACAAAAGCTTTGTTGTATTGTATGATAACAGGCCATAATTTAAAGGTCATGACCACAAATTTAAAAAAAATGCACTTTAGTGCCATGTAAACATCATAGCAACGTATTAACTGGCAGTAATTATTATTTTCAATAGAAAAAAACGTGTGGATTGCATGAGTTAATTACGGCATGGATTATTCAGATATTAGAACACCATATATCTTAATATGTTTTAAGATAAACCTGTAGATAGACAAAATCTTAGTACACTAAAAATGTAGATCTCTAAGTGCAGAATTTATGCCAAACAACATTTTACTCAGGGGTCTCCGTCTAGGGGATATGTGAATGGCGACCACAAGGTACCCAAGCTGAGCAGAACATTACTTCCACTTACTGGTGTTTTGCTCCTCACTGTAGCTTTTCTATCTGACCTTACCTTGATCATCTCATGTTCTCTTCCGACCCCGATGCTATTAGGGTTCCTGAGGGCTAGGAAGTCTTTATTTTTCCAACCTCTCCATTTCTCTATAAACTCTTAACCCCAAACATGCAGACCTGTCATGGCATGTAATACGTCCTCTGATTGGTAATAAGAGGATATGGTCGGTGAATTTATTTTGATAACTCTCCCGGTCAGGTCGGTGAGACCCGTAATCCAACAACAGGTGTGGTCCTCCAGACATTCTGGGGGTTGTGAGAGAGCGATGTAACTGCCAAAACATAAAAATATGGTGTTCTCTGAAAAGCGGTTACTATTACTGCTAAGTCTCTTCAATATTTATGAAATATGACTCGAGGGGTAAAATGTCAGTGAAAAATATTGGAGAGCAAGAGCATTAATGACTTCTTTGTCAGAAATCCAGCATTAGCTAACAACAACATTTTCTGTGGTGTTAATCATTTTCAGATGTTCTTTCTTATTTCTTTAAATTTTCAAATAGGTACAATTTTCTCTCAAGAGGAAAACCACTTTGTGTTTTTTCCTCACAATGGTACAAAGTGAATAGAATTTCAAAGCTGTCGCCTTGTGACCTGCTCTTAAGCTTACTGTGTATTTCCCTAATCTCCTTTTACCTGCAAAGAAATATGCAGTAAAATTATTCCTGTAAACGTTTATCTTGATTAATATGAATTAGATACAAGAATAAACTTGTAATAGTGTGTTGAAGAATTGATAGGGAGAAAGTTATTTGAATGGAATACTTTTATTTTTTTAATTTTTTTTTTTTTTTTTTTTTTTTGTGTCTTTGCAAAGAAAACAGTATTTCAAAACCACCACATAGTGACCATCTTTGAAAGTATTTGAATTGCTTTAGCATAATATCTGCTTATACCTTTAGTAAAATGTGTAATAAAGGTTAATTTGTATTAACATGAAATAGAGAAATAAGCTTTTGTATCAGTACTTTGTAGAACACTGAGTGGAGAAAGATCAGATCTTTTTATGTTTTACTTAGGACTTGTGTCCTCATTTTAGTTTTGCTTTTTCTTCCTTTTTTGGGAGGGGAGGGGGGAGGGGAGGAATTGTTGAAGTAACTGTGAATCATTTTCTGTCCATAATGCCAGCCTGGAATCCTTATACGTTTTGAGACATAACCAAAGGTTTATTTTGTTACAGAACACAGCTTTTCACAGAGATGAGTCAGCTGAGGAAGATGCCCCAAGGTAAGATTCATAACAAAAATTAGTGCTTTAAGCTGCTTGCACTATTGGACAAAAATTCACCTCATGATTTTATTTCTGCAACTCATCCGAATTTTACTGAAGCTATAGCTACAATATTTTATAATATATCGCAAGGATTCTGACCTTATCTTTGCCAGGTGAAGACATTGCTACTAGTATTAATACTGGAAAATGAATAAAGTTAATAAATTAATGATGGCTGACAGTGAGAGCTGTACAGTGTAATTACTGCAGAGGAAGAATTTGTGTTCTGATAAACCTTATTTCATTGCATAATTGTTACCATCACATATTGATCACACTTTAATTTATAGTCAATCAATTAGAAACTTAAGTATTTCACCGTATAATCGTTAAATAATATTCTAGATGTTCACTATTGAGAAATATTGAAAAATAACATGCCACCATTGAAACCTTTAATACCATTAGTCTTGTTAAATTGACAGTAGCATTAAGGCACTGTTCCTATTCCTAAAATCATCAATGTGTCATTGAAGATACATTGAAGCCATCAGTTTGTTGAGATGCTGGCTACCTCATCAAAGAATCTGATTGCTCCAAGCACTAGAAGCACAGGCATTAGCAGATGTGAGTAAGTGGTAAACGAATGGAGCGGCAAGGGGAGTGAGCAGTTTTACGTGTGGTTAACCTGCACCAAGTCAATAACCATCTTATTCTTCAGCTGTATGCAGCTGTTTGTTTCTATTGTTGTTCTAAAGAGCACTTATTTTGTGAAACATCAGTATGGGGAAGTACAGAAATTATGTGGCAGGTTTTAACTAAGAGTGATTGCATTTGCAGAACAGAATGGTAATCAACATGGGGAAAGGGAGTTTTCAGTGAGTGAAAAACTTGTAAGAGATTGGTGCAAAATGAAAGTGCAACTGAAATCCACAAGTTTATTCAAGACTTCTTTTCATGGCCCTAAATCCTGAAAATTCTTCAAAATTAATATTGGTGCTGGTGCAATAATGGATGTTGTGTTTCATAGTAAGCAATCCGATAACATTGACTCCAATTACAACATAGAAATGATTCAGTTGTATTGCAAATGCTTTTGTAAATAAAAGATGACTTTTAGTTCAATAAATACAGTCACCAATATTAATATATTATTATATTTTTACTTCATCTACTACATATAGTAAGTAGGGGAAGTATTGTATTTGGGTGTGGGTGTAGGCAGGCAGGGGTGCGCGCATGTGTTATGCACAGCATAACTCAAAAGCAAAAAGTCGGTTAAAAACCAAAGTTGGTAAAGTATCTTTCAAGGATGCCACATAAAGATTTTGAAGAAAATTCCTCCACCCTAAACTATTCTTTACATGGAAAATGTTTCTTAAATTTTGATTTTCTCAAAAATGGCTGTGACAAGTTTGATTAAAATGCCATATGTTACAGATATTTTTATGGCCAACTAAATGAATATTTTTAATTTTCTGGCTATAGCCTATATAGTCCTGTTTACTCTTGATGACTTTTGCGTAACTGGTAAACCGTAAGAGATAGGCCTAGTCTTACTATACAAGATATGTAGATCTCATTAAAACATACAAGTTATGCCTATATGCATTTTTTGAGTGAACTATTTTTGAGACATTCCTTGTTATTTGTGTGAATTTTGCAGTACTTAAACTTTTCTCAAATGGAAGGTAGCTATTTACTTTTTTATGTGTTTGGCCAAGCAAAGAGAACAGAATTTCAAAGCTTTAAAAGATTTGACTGTCACTCAAAGCTTACTGTAATCCCATATTCCCCTTGCATCTATAAGAAAATTAGCAGTAAGATAATTTCTACAATGTTTATCTCAAATAACATGAAGATAAAGGAATAAGAGTTTTTAAGAATACTGTAGAAGTGCAGAGTGAGTGAGTGAGTAGTGGGGTTTACGGGCCCGTCGACAACTAGGTCATTAGGGCCCGTAGAAGTGCAGAGAAAGTTATGCGAGTGGAACACAATCAGAATTTTACTTTCTCTACTACATATAGTAAGTAGAGGAAGTATTGTATTCCACCCAAAAATTCGATGTTTTGAGGTCCCAATCCAAAAAAGAGTTTTTAGAAAAAGATCTGTGTGGGGGTGGGGGCATGGGCGTGTGCGCGCGTGCCAGTCTGTGGACAGCATAACTCAGAAACAAAGTCGGTTAAAAACCAAGGTTGGTATTTAAGTTTAATATTTTTTTAAGGATGCAACACAAAGATTTTGAAGAAAATTCCTCCACCCTAAACTACCCTTTACATGGAAATGTTTTTGAAAATTTTGATTCTCTTGAAAATGGCTGTAATGGTTTTGATTAAAATGCAATATGTTTAAGATATGTTTATGATAAATGATGTATATTTTGAATTTTCTGGCTAAAGCGTGTGTAGTTCTGTTTACACTTGATTACTTTTGCATAACTGGTAAACTATAAGAGATAGACCAAATCTGACTATACAAAATATGTAGATCTCGTCAAAACACACAAGTTATGTGTATATGTATTTTTTGGGTGAACCATTTTGGAGATATTCGTTGTTATTTGTGTGAGTTCAGCAAGACTTTTCTCAAATGGAAGGTTGTTATTCACTTTTTTATCTGTTTGGCCATGCAAAGAGAACAGAATTTCAAAGCTTTAAAAGATTTGACAAGTGCTCAAAGTCTATTGTATTCCCACATTACCCTTGCATCTACAAAGAAATAAACAGTAAGATAATTTCTACAAATATTTATCTCAACTAACACGAAGAAGATACAGGAATAAGAGTTTGTAAGAATGGTTAGAACAAGAGTAGAGAAAGTCAGGTGAGTGCAACATATCAGGTTTTTTTTAATTGGAGTAAGGGTTTTCATTGTGATTTCATTGTAACATGGTACTTTTGTTTCCCCTCCCCTCCTTCCCCTCTCATTTCTTTTTAACTGCAAATAGCATAATGTGGCTGTGCTTGAATGAGTTCAGAGTTGTTCTTGCTCCTGTAATGGTACACTAGTCACTGAAAGTTAACACAGCTAGTCTTAAATAATTTATTCTTCACATAATGGTTACACTGTGTGTTTTTACTTAAAAAGAAAATAAAAACTGTGATGATTATGCGATGAATTGCAGAAAATAGAATGAACATTTTATACTATTCAAAATTAGCAGCAATAGAATTATAATTCATTGTTAAAGAACAGTGCAGCACTTTCATTACAAAATCTGTGATGATTAGTTTTATTGTCCTCTAGTATTAATTTAATGCTTGACTTTGAAACATCAGATAGTCATTCATATACCATTCTGCATAATTTAATCCGCATATAATGATTCAAACTTCCAATTTAAAGCACTTTTTTTTAATATTCGAAATGTTTAGTTCTTCCGGGCTTGTAGGCCGTGGTCTAGAAGGCATGGTAGATACCAACGTTTCACCAAGTACTGCGCTTGGCATCATCAGGGTAACACGATCCTCCGTCTGCACTGGTCAGAGTTTGAATGTGGAAACAGAGAAGTAGTGGAAGTTTTGACCGTCTAACGTCCGTTACAGTTATTTATATGGGTGGGGGTGAATGAGGAATTGTTGTGCTGGCTACGGAAGTGATTGGCCAGTTGTAGGTGTGTGCATCTGAAAGTTTATCTAAAACCGGTATCCATGCTTTATGTACACGTAGTATTTCTTCTTTGCAATTGAAGTTGTCTTTGTGTTTGTAGATTTCTATGGCTTCCCAAAAGAAGCTTTTTTCAGAGGAATCCATGCACTTTCTATGTACTCAGGAATGTTTGTTGACCAGGGAGACTGTCGAAAAATGATATATTTGTATTCTACTTTTGTTCAGGTTTTCATTTGACTCCTTGTGTGTAACCTATAACTTAAATTGGTCATATTTTGAGAGCTTTTTCTAACAATTGTTTGCATCATGTAATAAAAGTGTTAATGGACTCATCACATATGCTGCACTCAAGTTATAGCTCATCCAGAAACATTGAGTTTGTTCACTAATGCCTTATATAATGTAGCTAGTGCATAAATATATGCAGTCTAATTGATAGTTTTATAATACTTTTAAAAGGAATAATGCTTTCAACAGTGCATGAACAAACCATGTTAGACTTCACTAATAATCTTAAAAGTAAACAATGAAAGGTGTCAATAGAAATTCTATGACACCTTGTATCCATATTTACTTCCAGATTATCTTATAGTAAACAAGTGAGGTACTGAAAAAGGAATTATATAGACAAAAATCTTTCTTCTTTAGTTGCAGACTATTTTATCACGTTTAAAATATTTCAAACTGTTCCTGCATAGAGCACTATCATTTCTCAATTTCAGTGTTAAATGCATCATCGTCGTCCTCCTCCTCCTCCTCCTCCTCCTCCTCCTCCTCCTCCAACCTCCTGCTCATCATCATCATCATCACCACCACCGCCACTGCCACCACCACCGCCATGCCATCCATTGAGTGAATGTAATGAAATAAGACATAGTATGTAAAGAATAATAATTTATAGTGTAAAAGTTTAAGATAGTTTAATATTGAGTTATAAATTTGACACCTGAGGCTGAGGGTAAGAATGTTCACAGAATTTTAAATTGATTTAATCTCATGCTGCCTACAATATTTTATCTACTTAAGTGTAAATTAAGATAATTTAAATTAAATATATAGATTTATTGTTGTTGGATGGAAGCATTGCAGCACAAATGCTGACTGACTTGGAAATAATGGATATAAGTAAACTGAACACTGCTTAACTGCTCAGTTTGCTCTGACCATTAACTACAGACTTTTGAACTCAACTGACTCACTGACTCTGCCACTTGCTTATATAGACAAGTATTAGGTAGGGCAATTTTTCTGGAAATCAACATTTTTAGAAGCTTCTCGTAACCAAGCCCTGTATTCGAAGCTCCTCATACTGTGTGGAAACGGTGTTTATTCTTAGCTGCCATTGCTGCATGTTGCATAGCAATGTAGTTGTGTGAGGTAGCTGACCTTGAGCTTCCTGTGATGTGCAGCTGCTGCTACAATATTTTACGTTACAAGAATTGAAAGTGTTTTATGGCTTTGTGTTGAATTTCACTGAAATGATAATTTGGGAAAAAATATACCAAGAAGAATGTTCACCTAGCCATAAATTTCTAAAGAATATCACAAGCAGACCCATCTTGAAGTTTGCATACAGCAAGCCAAATAGCAGCACAATCACAACCACAACAGATTCTTCCTCTTCAAACACCAGTTGAGAAACCATTGATAATGAAGACGATGGTCTTCGAAATGTGACTGGATAAAAAGTAAGTTAAGTGGAACTAAAAGTGTCTATAGGTCAACTCAAATACTTCTACAAATCATTTTAAAAGTTTCACTGTTTATATCACTTCATATATGCTAAGTGGAATAGTTCATTACATGTTTGTTGTAACTTATAAGCATTATAACTTTTACATATAAATATTGTAGAAATGTGTTTTAAAGCTATAGGTACCCATAACAACTTTTTTTTACTCTTTTTCCTACTTTCTTTCATATAAATTCCAACACATTAAATTATGTGCAGTATTGCATTTAATCATCTTTATTTTCCACAATGGTTATATCAAAGCAACTAAAGAAACAAGATATTTAGAAAAAGAAGTAAACAGTATATTCATTGACAATTGACTACTCAGTAGAGGAGTATATGAATGATGAACTAGAGCCTTAGTTCCCATAATGCCTTTTTGTAACTTATCTTGGGAAAAGTTTGTAGTTTTTTATATAATATATGAACTTGTTATCTAAGGAAAGTAGTATAGACATATACATTATACACTTTCTTCCAATTTTGCTTATGCATTGTTAATACTTATTGACGAGTCGCCAGTTTACTGAGCTTTTGCTAAAAAATTGTAAGCAGATGAGGTAGGTCATCCCATATCATTTTATGGTTAAATTAAATATGGGTGTTTAGTTAAAATCTTAACACTTTTACAAAGCTAACAGATAACCCAATTTTTCATATTCATATTTAACCAGCAATTAACATCTAGATCTGCTGCTGAAATGAATTTTTAAGAAAAACAGAATATTACCGAAGGATGTTGTTCAACAGAAAATATAATAAAGTTCCATCATAGAATATTTTAATTTAAAATTCTCTGATAGCTATACATCATCTTTGTTGTTCTTCTGAAGATCCAATTACTCATAAAATGTCTTGTAATATTTCAGGTTGCATACAGAATCATTGTGCAGAATCAGTGATAATGCCACCTGTTTCACTACTAGTACAAATTCTGGGAAAGAGTGCTCCAAAAGTAATGACTGTGATATCTCAAGTGCATCTGACTTGCTCAGCTGCAGCCTACCACAAAGGCTTGAAGTAACTTATGAGGGAGAAATACCCCATACTTGTAAAATTTGTAACAAGGACTTCAGTGCACGATCAAGCTTGAAACGTCATATATTAATACATGAGGGGAAAAGGCCATACACATGTGAAATTTGTAATAAAAGCTTCACTCAGGCTCATCACCTAAAATACCATATATTAACTCATGAAGAGAAAAGACTGTATGTATGTGAAATTTGTAAAAAGAGCTTTACTAGAGCTTCTAGTGTCAAAATTCATAAATTAATTCATGAGGATAAAAGACCACATACATGTGAAATTTGCAACAAAAGCTTCACTCTGGCATCTCGCCTGAAAACCCATATATTAACTCATGAGGGGAAAGGACTGGACACTTGCAAAATGTGTAACAAGAAATTTACTCGAGCCTCACACCTTAAAAGTCATACATTAACTCATAAGAATAAAATACCACATACATGTGAAGTATGTAAAAGGACCTTTCCTTATAGATCAGCCCTGAAACAACATGAATACACTCATGACGGCAGAAGGCCGCACTCATGTGAAATATGTAGCAAGAGGTATACTCATGTGTCAACCTTGAAACGACATAAATTAATTCACGAGGGGAAAAAACCCTTCACATGTGAAATCTGTATGAAAAGCTTTATTCAGTTATCATCACTTAAAGAGCACAAACTCACCCATGAGGGCATAAGACCTCATATATGTGAAATTTGTAACAAGAGCTTTACTTATAGTTCAACCCTGAAAAAGCATAAATTAACTCATGAGGCCAAAGGACCTCACGTATGTGAAGTTTGTAATAAGAGCTTTACTTATATTTCAAACCTGAAAAAGCATAAATTAACTCATGAGGGCAAAAGGCAACATATTTGTAATGATGTTACATCAAATATTATAATTGTTATGCCACATGCAAATTACTGAGCATAAAATCTGTGATATCTGTATAACAAACAGTTTTATATATCAGGCATAAAATAGTATGAATTAGCTCACAAGAGATAAGACCATACACCTGTGAAACATCCCTTTCAGTTTGGACACCTCCTTCTTTTTCTTCAGAGTACCCTCCCCTTATGTAGGACTTACACCCCCTAGGACTTACCAGCCAGTGCCTAGGATCAGACACCTGTTGGGGAGCACAGGAACCTATGGACCGGACAGAGTGAAGACCTGGAAGCGAGTGGTCAGCCAAGTACCAGGTATGAGAATGAGGAAGAGGATTTTGGTATGAAATGCAGGTAAAATGGATGATTGGAAAGGTGATAATGCAGCAATTGGTGGAATGAGTGGCAGGGGAAACTGGAGTACCCAGAGAAAACCCACCCTTACGCCACTTTGTCCACCACAAATACTACATGCAGGTCCCTGGGATCGAACCCGGGCCACCTAGGTAGTAGGCGAGCATGCTAACCTCTCGGCCACGGTGCCACCTCAGTTTGGACACATGAATGCAAAAGATTCAGTTTTTTCCTCGGCAAACCATCTGGTGCCATGTGATACCGAAATAAATGTGGGAAAACGTTTACATTATAGGGGCAAGTCAGAAAGCTGCCAGGAGAATTGTGTGAATTATGCTTTATTTTAGAAACACACAACTGCTTTGGCAAATCCTCATAACTGTGTGCCAAGCTTACATCCGAGAGATATTAATAGCAAAAGTTACTTATAAAGCACAGCAATATTAATGTATTAATCAATCAACAACAATTTCATTTTGTCACGAGCAAAATACAAATCTTGGGGTACTTGATACCAAGATATGCAACACTCAAGTCTCTTATATGACAGAAGCAAAATTTCTGGGAATCTGGCTCAACATTTAGATTGGGAAACCCACATTGAAAAATTACTAGTAAAGCTGAATAAATTGTACTTTTCAATAAGAACAATAAAACACGAGTTAAACAACAGTAACATTAAAACCTTATATTTTGCATGTGCGGAAAATCTAATGAGGTATGCTTAATATTCTGGGGAACGAGTAAAGATAGCCACTTAATTTTTGAAAGTCAAAAAACGATTATAAGGTACCTCAAGTCAGCAGGGAAATATGACTCGTGCAGAAACATTTTTAAGGAACTAAAACTCTTAACTCTACCAAGTCTCTTCACGTATTGTTTATTGTGTTACACAAAACAAAATTACAGAAACTTCACTACAAATAACCAAATACGTAATCATGACACCAGAAACAATACAAACTTATGAGCAGTGTTGCATAGAACTACACACTTTTCCAAAGGAGTTAGGTATACTGCAGCTACCCTATATAATAAATTGCCAACCAGTTTAAAAAGTCAAAATCCATGCAGTGTTTCAGAATGTCTTTGAAGAAAATGTTATTGAGAGATACTTTTTACAGTGTGAACAAGCTTATGGAGACACTATAATTGTAAAACTATTCATATATTCTCATCACTGTTATTAAATGGCTTTATGATTAATATTATTATTGTATTACTGTATATACACATTCAATAACATTATACTGATAAACGGATGAATAAACATTATTATTAACAAAAGTTTTCAATTGTAGTTTAAATTAGCTTTGCATTTAAATGTATTTAACATGTAATTAAGAAACAGTTATGGCAGTTAGATGAGCGATTATGATGATACAATATTAAGCAAAACTCAAATTGATTTATGATGTGAAAATTCATGGAACAGTTGTTCTCAGAAATACTGGTATTGAAATGGTATTAGTTACTGGACATTAAAATGTGCCTCAAATATTTTTAATAAACCATATGTTTAATATCAAAGTTTATTTATTTTTACAATGAAATGTTTATTTAAATCACTCAGACAGTGTACTAAATATTTTTCACATGAGTCGTGTTCAATAAGCTTCAAATTGATACGAATAAAATGTACACCTTAATTTAAACACAGTAAATTGTTGGTGGCAGTAGTGGTGGTGGTGGCAGTGGCCTTTTTCATTCTCAACCTAAATATGCACTTCACATATTGAAAAAATTAAGAATTTTAATCAGCAAAATATTGGTTTATAAACTGATATGAGTATCAACAATCATAATACCTGTCATTTGCTAATGCTCTGGATCTCTAAACCTCATCCATTCTCCCTCTGGCATCCCAATAATAGGATGTTAGTTGAGTTTGGACACCTGCTTCTATTTTTGGAATGGCTTGTCTGGTTGCTTGCAAAGAGTGTACTGTGGTGAATTGCATATATTTGTTCTATGAAGGTGTGCAGCTAAACAAACATGACAGGTAGTTAATAGGAATATTGCTGCTGATTTTCATACCTTAATTAAATGAGTGTAAGAAGTGTTTGTACACTTACTATTTAGCATTAGAATGCATGTTGCAAAAAAGCACTGGTTTCAAGAAATATATAAAAGACGTGAATACAAAATGCTGCCTTTCATGAGTACACCAATAAAACCACAATATGATGAGTAGAAGCTGTAAAAATTATATAAAATGCACCAAAAGATGCTTAAAAAGGCACAAAAAGTGATCGTACACCTGAGGTAGTGTTCAAGAAGAGACTGTCAAAGGCAAAACTAGTCAACATTCACTTGTCTGCTGGATAGTAGCAATAAGAAATGGAGTGGGACTGGTTGTCAGTATGTTTTGAACAATCACAGAAGAAACAAGAAAACTAATAATTAAACTGCATAATCGATGCAAATCACTGTAAGAAATATCCCAACTTGTTGATAGACCTCGTTCAACTGTGCGGGCAATAATTGACAGGTCTTTTGTTTTAAAAATCATGCAAAACAGGCTAAGAACTGAAGACCAAAGTTACTGACGGAGCAAGATAAAAGGTATGTCATACAGGAAATAACAAAGGACCCTAAAATCAGTGCTGTGAAGTTGGCTGCAGATCTGGGAAGACGTATTAATGTTTCAGCTAGTACTGTGCACCATGTTTATCGAGAAGCTGGATATCGTGGTTGAGCACCTTGGAAGAAGTTCTGGATAAGTAAGAGAAGTCAAATAAAGCGATGCAAAAGAGCACCAGAATAAAGCACCAGGCTTCTGGATAAGGGTAATTTATTTCCAATGAAAGTAAGTTTATTTTTGGTTGCTATGGAAGACGTATGATGTGGCAAAAGAAGAATGTGGAGATGGATCCAAAACATCCAGTGCCCACAGTAAAACACAAGGTGGCTCAGTGATGGTCTGGGGGTGCATGAGCACTTCAGGTGTGGGTCGACTGCACTTTATTGATGGAATCAAAGCAAAATCTTCTTGCTAGTGCTCAGAAACTAGAACAATTTTATTTATCAGTAAGACAACAACCCCAAACATAGAGCTGGAAATATTTGCTTGTAGCTGCTTTACAACATGCCAAAGTAACTTCATACGTCTCCTCACTCACCACATATCAACTCTATAGGAACACCTGCGGTCTATTCTGGAGCAGAAAATTAGAAATTACGCCTTTTCCAATTCAGATGGAATGGGTCTTAATTGAGCCAAAAACAATAACAGAGCTAGCAGAATAAATGCCACAGAGACTGGAGGCACTTATAAAAGCAAAAGGGAAATCTACAAAATATTTATTTATCTAATGGCAAAGTAATTGAACATAAAAATCATTTACAAATATGATACATCATTTCTCTAGCTTTCCAGTATCTTGATACTTCAGAAGACCCAAATATAGCTGGGCATCGTAGCAGGTGATCCCTATCCATGACTTATTGTAGATCACAGAGCATGCAGGTGGGGAACCTACAAAATATTGAATGATGGTATTTATTTTTAAAAAATGTTACTAAATTGTAGGTGTACAATCACTTTTTGTGAGAAGTAATAGGATTTGTTTACATTAAGGGGAGGTAGGTAATTAATTAATTTGTGAATGTTTTGTGATATAAAGTATGGCCAAATACATGTGCATTACTGAACATGATTAAGATATTTACATATTTATCCCAACATCCATTCCTATTCCTCCAGGTATTTTAATGTAATTTCCTATGTGTACAAACATTTTTAACACTTTCTGTATATAAAGCAGAAGTTTAGATAAATTAATCTTGAGAGGTGGAATCAGGACTGAAAAATTCAATGCCATGGGATTTGAACCATGGATCTACTGCTTCACACGCAGCTGCTCTAACCACTAAACTACCATGGCTAACTTGCCAGCATAACATTAAATTCCCCAACCAATTTGTACTTTTTTCCCAGTGGACCACAAGGGAATCTCCCATCAGAGATAAATACCCTATGGGTAACTTACAATTGTAAAAATTCAATGCCATAGCTGGGATTTGAACCACGGATCTACCGCTTCATGTGTGGCTGTTCTAACCACTGAGCTACCATGGTAACTTGCCAGCATGACACTAAATTCCCCAACTGATTCGTGTTTTCCCAGTAGACCACTAGGAAATCTCACATGTAAACCTAAACATTCAAGACCAGGCATGGGGATTATGTGCCCACATGGGCTCTGTTGGCTTTGCCACCCCTTCACTCTCTCCACACTTTCTGTTGTGTTGCAAGCAGTGACAGTACAGTATGGCTTATAGTCTCAGGCATGTACAAAGTCAACATGTCACAGCATAGTAGGTTGCGTTGTAATTTTCAAGAAGCTGAGGAGCAAATATTTCATTTTATGAAATGACAAAGCCCAGCCTTATCTGCTCAATTGATATATGCCACTATAAACTAGCTACTTATGAATGCTATTCTAATATTATGTATAATCTTCTCAAAGAATTCAAGATTAGGTTTTCAGATATATTATCAGTGGAGAAGGAAATGTGTTTATTCACTGATCCCATTCCTTCAGGGGTACTTTAGCTCCTAGTACTCTGCATTTTTAGCTAATTCACTGCAAAACAGTACTCCAATTAAAATGGCATGTAAAAACAGCATTGGACTATGTGAATCATTGTCTTGTGAAAACTTCATGTCACATGATTTCGCAGCAAGAATGATTTCTTTTTTTAACTTAACCAGATTAAAAATACTGCATGTACTCATCTCAGAGACGATCATCTTTTGTCAGCTTTATGTCTCTAGGCGAATGGTATTGTGCATACCTAATATAGACAACCCCGACAGTAAAAACAACTCAGACATTCTTTAACATGTAACTAACAGGAATGTAATATTCCACTTTCACACAGGTGAAAACAGAACATGTCAACTTCCTCACAAGGTCAACACTCACAGTCTCGCAAAAAGTGGAGAGGATGAACTTTATCTTTCACTCCCCATGCCTGTTCAAGACAATCTCAAATACTTGAGATAATAGCTGAAAAGCAACTTGCTTTGTTGCAAATGTTTTTAATTCCCAGGTTATAATTAACCACTATCAGCATTAGTTTTTATTAGCTAATTATTCTTTCACATGGCCGTGTAATCAGCAAGCTGGAAAATTAAATGAGATTTGAAAAATTCAATGCCACAGCTCGAAATTGAACCACAGATCTTCAGCTCATCATCTCTGCCAATACCCTGTACTGTTTGAGCTACAATAGCAAGATACTAATCATGCACTAAACTTTCTCATATAACTCAAATATCCCACAATCCTTCTAGGTGATCTCAAATGATCAAGATAATATACTTTAAAGGTGACTTGCAGTGTTGCAAGTGCTTTTAATTTCTGTGATTTATAGTTAAGCTCTGTGACAGATTTTAAATAGATGTTAGGGTATGGCAGCTCTTGTATCTTCAGCATTTTATGGTTTGCAAAAAGGGGCAAAGTTTCTCTCATTAACAATTCCAAATGTTCAATAATTTACTAATTTATTCATAAAGAAAACTTCTTAGAACATTTTATCACAGGACTCTGATCACAATTTTGATATTATGTATGTCTGGAACAGTTTTCATATTTGATTGATCTGAAACATGACTGCACTGATGTAAATCTGAAACTAATCTGGAAAATTTTCTTATACACTGTTAAGGTTTACATGTTACAAGTAACAAGATTTACTCATTTGTATCTTTTTGTAGTTATGGATGATGGTAACTTAATGTAGGTCATGTAAGTTATATATTTTTATTACTCTGAGTTTATAAGATCTGCATACCAATAAACAAATATAGCATTTTCCAACATAAATAAATATGAAACAAATACAAACAATTTTTCAACCATTTTAACAAGCACATTCTCTTGGCATAAGGCTACCTTAATATTGTGTCATAGCTCCATTAGGATTAGTTTATACATGGTAATTGTTATTTTACAGTCGTCTCCTTAGAGGGGTAGTAGTGCTGGTGCTAATCAAGTGTTAGACCCAAGTTCGATTCCTGGTACCAGCATGGGGATTTTCTCCTGCTGGGAGACAGGGGCCAATTGAGGAGATGCTTGATTGAAAAGTAGTTATCCCTGGTTGCAAAGACAGCATAACCGACTGAGAGGGACTGGGACACTGATTACATCCCACCCAGTACTTCACCCCACTCATGGTGCCTGTGATGGGCAGAGTTAGGAGACCCAGCAGTCAAGTGGTAGCCCTTGGCCCAGAAAGGGCTGTTGTGCCTAGGGATTAGTATTATTTAGTTGTTCTTGCGCTCTAGCTCTATGCAGACAGTAAGCTGGAAAGTTAAAGTATGTTTGAAAAGTTCAGTGCTACAACTGACACTCAAGCCATAGTCATTTCAAACTCTCTGCTGGTGCTCTTATGTTTTAGCTACGGTGCAGAGATACCCATATGCCCTTTGAGCTTTTTGGCCTGAAGTCATTTTCTAAATTATTGCCCACATGGCAAGAGTGGGAACAACTAATTGTTTATACTAGCCTAGAAATTAAGAACACTTGCAACATCAAGTCCCTTTAAGGTATAATATTTAAAGTATTCTGAGAATACTTGAAAGTTTACTGGGATACTTGAATGAGAAAGTTAAATGTGCCTGCAGGTACCTCACCATGGTAATTCAAAATTAAATTTTGCAAGTCTGATTCAGCTTTCTAACTTCATTCTTTTGCTTGCATTTTATGCATAAAAGAATGTTCAATGTATCACTGGAGAGTTACGCTTTGCAGGATAATGTTAATTCAGTTTGATCATCTGTGCTTCATTCATGGTTAACTCAAATACAGATGTTCAAAGTCTAATTCAGTTTACATAGATAACTGATGTCCCAAATTTTTCCACTTTCATATTTAATAGACAGTTTGCATGAGGTTTTTCTAAATATGGTGATATGAGCTAATGAGATGAGTTTTTAAATACTGCAGAGTAGTTCTGAGGGATATCAGTTTTCCAATATCAAAGCTGGAGAAAATATTCTGAAGAACACCACTCAACAGAAAATATTATGAAGCTCCAACAGTGGAATACTTTGAAATTCTTTAATAGCTCTACCTCATCTTTGTTACTCTCTTCTGAGGATACCATTATTGATAATATGTCTTGTACTATTTCAGGTTTCACACAGAATCATTGTGCAGAATCAGTGAAAATGACACCTGTTTCTTCACTAGTACAAATACTGAGAAAGATAGCTCCAAAACTGATTGTGACACCCCTAGTGCATCTGGTTTGCCCAACTGCAGCCAAACACTGAAACTTGAAGAGTCCAAAGCAAAGGATACCGTTAATTTGGGTGAAAATATATACAGTTTAACTCAGAATCACAAAGTACCACATAAGTGTGAAATTTGTGGGAAGAGTTTTAAATTTTTATCAGATCTAAGAAGACATAATATAAGCCATGAGGACATAAACCTGTTCAGGTGTGAAATTTGTGAGAAGGGTTATGCTGAAGAAGCAAACCTGAAAGAGCATCAGTTAATTCATGAGGGGAAAACACCCCACACTTGTGAGATTTGCAACAAGGACTTCACTGAACTGTTATACTTGAAACGCCATATATTAACTCATGAGGAGAGAAGACCATACACATGTGAAATTTGTAACAAAAGCTTTATTCGGGCATCTCACCTGAAGTGCCACATACTAACTCATGAAGGAAAAAGACTGCATACTTGCAAAATCTGTAACAAGAAATTTACTCAAGGCTCACATCTTAAAAGCCATACATTAACTCATGAGGGCAAAAGACCACATACATGTGAAATTTGTAAAAAGAGCTTTACTAGAGTATATGGTTTGAAAACTCACAAATTAATTCATGAGGATAAAAGGCCTTATGAATGTGAAACTTGTAAAAGGTCCTTTATTCACAAATCATCACTAAAACAGCATGAATTAACTCATGAGGGCAGGAAATCGCACACATGTGAAATATGTAGCAAGAGATACACACATGTGTCAACCCTGAGACGACATAAATTAAGCCATGAGGAGAAAATATCACAAATGCTAACTTTGTAGAAGACATTTATGCAAGGATCCGCGTTGAAACTACATGAATTAATTCACGAGGGCAAAAGATCCCATACATGTGAAATTTAACAATAAGTTTGATTATGTCAACTCTGAAGCGGTATATATTACAATGGTACAATCTGAAGGACTAAAGTGTTTCACAAAAGGTAGTTATCCAAGAAGATGAAGGGGACAAGAAAGGATTTTGATTTAAGAGGGATGAATTACCAGATGAACTCTCAGTTATGACAGAGAAGCAGATTTCTTAGCAGTCAGCTATAGATATATGGTCCATTCTCATTCTTTTTGGCCACCATGTGGAGTAAGGGGGGGAAGGACAGGTCCGTGCAGCAAGCAGCACATGGCGGCATACACATTATATATGTAAACAGTACAGATGACGTTGAATGTTCTACTCTCTATTACAAGTGAGTGGGTATAAGAAGCCACCACCAATGACAGTATTTACAGCTGCGAAAACTTATAAAAGAAACATACAATAAACACAAAATGCATGCTGTTGATGAATTAGCTGCTAAGGATGCTCATGTAGTTGTTAGAGGCCCCCTTATCATTGTACTTTGAATCTCATAGAATATGCATGGTCAGAACTAACGAGAAACATTGCAGCCAATAATGTCTTTGGAAGAAAAAATGTTACTGAAATTCAAACCTTAGTTCAAAATACTATAAAGGACATTAAAAAAAAGAATCATTGGCCTACGTGCACCATGTTGAACTAGAAAACAAATATCGTTCTTTTGAAGGCATAATGGAAAACAGCCAACCCCTGTTAATGGATCTACAAGATGATACATTTTCAGAGGATGGCCATTAATGTTACATTAATTTCTGGTATAACTAGTACAATAAAATATTCTGTATATTTTACTACTTTATCTCTTCTTCATGTTTACAGAATACTGCTCGTCCCTGATATTTTCTTGATTCAGGTTTACTGTTTACAATGTCATCGAAGCAATTTTCACACAAAAAGATACTGTAAACAAAGTATCCAGTTATTATTTATTTATGCCAACAAACTTACTGTTGGTGTTTTTTAAACACACAAGCCGTGTGTGGGCAAAGTTTAAGAGGTAGAACTGGAACTTAAAAATTCAATGCCACAACTGGGATTTGAACCACAGACCTTCCGCTTGCCGGGCGGACGCTCTAACCACTGAGCTATTGTGACAAACTGACAGAATGGCATTAAATTCTCAAGCCAGTTCGTATTTCTCCTGGTAAACCACAAAGGCAGTCTCACATCAGAGACAATTACCCCAATGGTGACTTACTATTGCAAGTACTTTATATCCCAGGATTAAATAATCTTCACATGGTAATTATTATTTATTTATGCCAACAAACTTACTGTTGGTGTTTTTTAAACACACAAGCCGTGTGTGGGCAAAGTTTAAGAGGTAGAACTGGAACTTAAAAATTCAATGCCACAACTGGGATTTGAACCACAGACCTTCCGCTTGCCGGGCGGACGCTCTAACCACTGAGCTATTGTGACAAACTGACAGAATGGCATTAAATTCTCAAGCCAGTTCGTATTTCTCCTGGTAAACCACAAAGGCAGTCTCACATCAGAGAAATACGAACTGGCTTGAGAATTTAATGCCATTCTGTCAGTTTGTCACAATAGCTCAGTGGTTAGAGCGTCCGCCCGGCAAGCGGAAGGTCTGTGGTTCAAATCCCAGTTGTGGCATTGAATTGTTAAGTTCCAGTTCTACCTCTTAAAAGTATCCAGTTGTTTGCATAATAAAGACAATATTGCAATGCCAATATTTCAACTGCTCGTGCCTGACACACGAACAGCACATTCCTTACCTGATGTAGTGGGAAGGTCAGGGTAGCCCAACCCTTTCCCCCTCCTTTAATGGGAGGTTGTAAGCTCTATGCGTGCAATATTAATTTTAAGAAGTTTAACTTCACTTTTCAGAGAAACTATTTGCACTAGAATTGTGAAATTTGGTACACATATAAATCAATGCTTTCTAATTATACAGACTTTTTTATATTACATAGATATGTTGATTCATGGTTTTAAAATAATTATATATTATTTTTTTCACTCATTTTTTTAAAAAAGAACAATTTCTAGCATTCATGATCTTAGTGATAGTGTTATAAGAAAAAGTCAGTACCACCACAAAGAACCCAGAAATGAGCGATAAAAGTTTCATTACTCTAGAATAAGTGGTTCCTAAGAAAATAGGACAAATGTATGCAGAACAATAAGTTTAAAGAAGCTCAATCAAAATTAGGGGAGGTTGTAAGCTCTGTGCCTGCAATGTTAATTTTAAGAAGTTTAACTCCACTTTTCAGAGAAACTACTCATATGAAATTTTGTACGTGTATAAATCAATGCTTTTTTGAGCGTACTAACTTTTTGTATCACATAGACATTATTTCCATATTTTTTTAAAAAATTTAACGGATATATAATTTTTTTATTCATATCCGTCCTTGGACAGTTAAGTTTATTTTAAAGAGACTTTTGGCAAGGTTTTAGATTAGAATGTAATAGGGGTTAAACTTGCAAAATCCGCAAAAAACACAAAATTGATATTTTTGACCCAAACCAGCTTACAACCTCCCCTTAAGCTCTGACCAAAAAGAATGCAAATGGACTGTAGGTTTTTGCTGTAACTGTGTGCTGTTTGTAATTGACAAGTTCCTGGGATCCACAATAAGGGTACAGAGAAGGATACATACTGCAAAACTCATTCAGTTGAGGAACCTGTCCCTATTGGTTTGTTGTTTAATGTATGGGTGACCAACATGGGTGTTTTACCAACATTAGGAGCTACTGTGGTGTTTTCCTGAAGCAGAAAGAGTAGGCAAGTTAGCTAGATATGGTCCTCAAACCAGTAATGCTTCTAGCAGTGACTGGCATCATTGTGGCATTACACCTTCTGATGGCTTGTAGGCAAGATTAAGTGATACCTACGAATGTTCAAATTGATGTGAGAGTTACCTGGCACACCAACCGATTGTCTGTAGCAGTACTGCTTGATCGATCATATTTTTATCACCAAGGTCTTCCAGTTGAAACGGTATACCCATAGTTAAGTTGCTGACAAGGATGATATGGAGGTCAAATATTCTCAGGCCATTCGGGACCACATGCACCAGGTGTTTGAGGTGTAACAAAACCTTCAGTGTTTGCAGTCTCCTAACACCTCCATGCTTGCCAGTTGCTGGATACATGGGTCCTAACATTTTACTGTTCTTCAGTTGCCATATGATGGAGGAGATGATGTTCTCCATCTTAGTTACATAACTATGCTACACTGCATAATAACAGAATAGATGTTTGATAACATAATTAAAATTATCTAATTGATGATCCCTAACAAGGGAAATGGGCCTCAGCATTTGCAAATCATAGACTAGGCGTTTGAAAAGAAATGGCAGAAATTGTATGCAGTGTGGTAGAGATCTCCAGTTTCCTATCGGTTGACGTTCACCCAAGTAGTGTTCATGTTGCCCCTCATTTCATTGTCTCTTTTGGAAAACACATCAAACACCGTTAAAAATGAAGGTTGATACATGCAATAATTTGTTGGTTTCATTCATTAACTATATGATGGAAAGTTGAATCAGCCTTAGTTTTTGCACATGGCTAGTGTGAAAGAGCAATTATCAAATATATTGTACTGAATGTTGTTCCTAAAGGCCTGTGCATCTGCTGTAGTATTGTTTTAGTGTGATGCATCAGTCTATTGATTCATTACATCCTTGAAGTATGTTATGTACAAAATACAGTGAGATCATACTTTGTAGAGTATGTCTTAAGGAAGTAGTAGGTATACCTAAAGAATGACTTAAGACATTTTGGAAGTTAAAAGCAAATGTTACACATCAATGTATACCCTTGAATCTAGAATATACTTTTGCTAAGCTGTATTACAGATTGTATACTCTTTGGAGAATTTTAATCAGTATTTTATTTATTTATTTATTTATTTGTTTATTTATTTATTTTTGTGCCAAGCTGTTACATAGTGGCATGTATTGGAATTAGCCCCAGCTACTTCACCAATAGATATCAAATACTGCAAATACTTACACATCCTTCTGCTAATACATCCTGTAATTTATAATTTACATTGTAAGTCTCTCATGTTAAACCATTAAATTCACCATTTTCATTTTGTTCTAACATTCCATAGAAATTCTCATTGTCTTTCCTGACTCTGATCTGTAAACATTTTCTTTATTGTTAGAATACTTTTATTTCTCAGCCATTTTTCCCTTATCAGTTTTTTCCTCCATTCATCTGTTCCGCTGCACTCCCATATAATTCTGTTCTGAACATTTTAAAAAGAACCATTGACCTTTTCTCTTCTAACTCAGCCCACATTATTTGATGGTCCATATCCTCAAATCTAGATCTTACTTCCTTCCATACTCCCTGTGTTACACTTTATCTATGTACCCATGTATCACCTAATCCACCCTTCTCCAACTGGACTTTTATTCTTTTCAGCCATGTATCATGAATGGGATGCTTTTCCTGAAATTTTAGATCACTTTTTCAAAGTATCCCCTGCTAACTGCAGTATCCTATACCAATGCTTAACCACTCTCCATCACTATTCCTTTTTACACTACTTTTTCCCATTTCTCCTATGTACTTGAATTCTGGGGTACCCCAAACATAAATTTGCAATATGCTTTTAGTATAACATCTATTTTCAACCCTCCACATTTCCTCCCCATACCTTTCCCCTGATTCTACTAGGGCTGCGTACAGACTTTCAAACCATGATACCTTTGTCATTGGCCCAATATATAAGCATTTTCTCAGTAAACCCAGTGCTGATGTCCCCTTAGCTAGAGCCCATTTTTCCTACATCTGCCATTCCCCTTTCCTGCTTAGTTTACTCATCTAATCCCATTTTTCTCACACACACACACACACACACACACACACGCACACACCTTGCAAATTATACTTTTACTTGAAAACATCACTCTTTATGTCATCATTGATGAAAAGTTACTTAAATGATAAAAGCTGCCAAAAGTTTAGAAACCTTGCCTTTTTATAGATTAGAAAATAGGGCTGATCTGTTTTCCTACCTCTGATAACAAGTTATTGTTCTTACATTACAAAAACCCATGTCTCCACAATGCTCTCTTTAAGAGTCCAAAGGAGATTTCACTAGGATGTTGATGAACAGAATAGCATGTATTCCAGTTTCCTGCTACATTCTTTGCAAGAATGTGACAGTTGAAACAGAAGAGTGACTGGGCACTTTATCTTGGTACATTGATGTTCGCCTTTTCAGCAACTTTATGAATTATCAGTATCCCATTGTAGTATTGGCGATGACAATAAATCCCTTTGAGAAACTTTCTCTGCATTCTGCATACCATTTTTGAAAATTTTTTCCACCCCTTGATTGGTAGTATATTGCACAACATTTGTTGTACTCACTAAGATACACATATGCCTCTTCTAATGTGATTACAAATTCCCATTTTTCTCCTGCCAGGTGCTTCTCGTAGAGCTTCTTGCTGTTGGTGTGACTTTCAAAGATGTGACATGGCAGCAACTTATGAACTCAACCTTTGTGACGTGATTGTTTATAATGGTGTTAACAATTTTGAGGGATATTCCCAATTTGTTCATAATGGTCCATTGTGTGGCTGGATTACTGCCAGAGATGAGGGCCTTGATCTTACTTATCATCTCTGGAGAGTGTAGGACTTAGACAAATTTGCCCTCCAGAGATGACTTTTTTTGTCCATGGGGGCACATATCAGTAAAAGGCACAAAGCATTCTCCATTTTATGCAATTTATTTATTATTTTAAAATATTTTGTTCATAATGCCATATCATTGATTGAAAAAAGCAAAATACAGGAGGGGGGAAAAAAGAACTTGACTATGAATGAAAATTTGAACTCAAAATTGCAGGATGCAGCACTCACATTTGTTTTTGCACATTGTTGAACATTTGGGGTTGATTGCAGAAATGACAATTTATTTAAACCCTTACACTGTCTAGTTAAACAGTGTTAAGCTGCACACTCTCATTGGTTAAACAGTGTTTAGCTAGACAATGTTTGGGTTTGTACATCAGCTGTGAAAAGGAAGTATGAAATCTTTTGTTATACTCCTTAGTAATATGTACCAATTCTTCATTTTATGCATAACTCAGATATGGGTGTTGAATCCTACTCTCGCTCAGTTTACATAGATAACTTCTTTTTATGCCTTGCAAACGGGAGAACAAAAAAGTTCTGAACCAGCTGCGCAGTGTTTTGCCTGTCCACATTCTCAGTGGTCATTGCTGTCTGCTGCTATCTAGAAAGGTGCAGATGAAACCATACAACAGTTTTAAAACTACTTTTAAAGGCTTTACTTACCAACTTTATGAAAGGAGATGTTGAAGCTGGCCACCATCAGTGTCCACACATTTTTGGTACCTCTTTAGGAAATTATCCATCACTCACTCTAGTTCACATAGAGAAATGTTGGCAGTTTCCTGGAGGATGTTTTGTATGAATTCTTCCAGGGTGTGTGGGTTGTCTTGTACACTTTAATTTAAATTACCCCAAAGATAGATATCACAGGGAGTTAGTTCGGGGGACAGCCATAAATCTCTAGTGATAATTCTGTCCTGAAACACACTTTCAATTGTTCTTATTGAAAGATTGGTCATATGAGCTCTTTCAGAGTGTTATTGAAAAAAGGCAAAATCATGCCCCCTGTCTATTAATTCTCTAAAAAAAAAAGGGGGGGTAAAATTGTATTCATGTGTGTATGGGCATCAACTGTTGACCCGAAGAAAATTGGCCCTATAACTCAGAATGTAATATTGTTCATGAAGTACTATTTCATGATGAAGAAATTTTGTATATGACGAGCTATTAGCAGAGAACAGTTTCTCAGAGCTCCAAGCAATCGTGGCCAGTTTCAGCATCTCATAAAGTTGGTAAATAAAGTCTTGAAAAGTAGTTTTAAAGATGTATAGTTTCATCCACACCTTTCTATGATAGCAGCAGATGGCAACGAGTGCTAAGGATGCAGACAGGCAAAACATTGTGCAGCCCATTTGTTACTTTTTTGTTCTCCCAGTAGGTAACCTATGTCCCAAGTTTTTCATTTTCAATTTAACAGGCAATTTACATTAAGATCTTTCCAATATGATGAAATGAGCTGTTGAAATACAATTTTAAAAATAGCATAATATTACTGAAGGATATCATCTTCCAATATCATAACTGAATAAAACACAAGTCTGAAGAGGATCAGTTGACAGAAAGTACAATGAAGTTCCATGAGGGAATATTTGCTTTGAAATTCTTTAATATTTCTACCTCAACTTTGTTACTCAGTTCTGAGGATACCATGTTGATAATATGTCTTGTACTATTTCAGGTTTCACACAGAATCACTGTGCAGAATCAGTGAAAATGACACCTGTTTCTTCACTAATACAAATTCTGGAAAAGTTAGCTGCAAAAATAATGACTGTGATCCTCCCAGTGCATTTAGTTCGCTCAACTGCCACCAAGCACTTAGACTTGAAAAGTCAAAAAAGTCCAATACCTTGGATTCAGGTGTACATATGTGCAGTTTAACTCAGAAGTGCAAAATGCCACATAAGTGTGAAATGTGTGGCAAAAGTTTTAGATTTTTGTCAGATCTAAGAAGACATAGTGTAAGTCATGAGGGCATAAAGCCATTTAAGTGTGAACTTTGTAACAAGGGCTTTACTAAGCCATCAAGCTTGAAGTGCCATATACAATTAACTCATGAGGGAAAGAAACCATACACATGTGAAATTTGTAACAAAAGCTTCACTCGGGCATCTCACCTGAAATACCACATATTAACTCATCAGGAGAAAATGCCCCACACTTGTGAAATTTGTAACAAGGGTTATGCTAAACCATCACACTTGAAATGTCATATGTTAACTCATGAGGGGAGAAGACCATACACATGTGAAATTTGTAACAAAAGCTACATTCAGGCACATCATCTGAAGGCCCACATACTAACTCATGAGGGGAAGAGAGAGCACACTTGCAAAATCTGTAACAAGAAATTTACTCAGGCAGCATACCTAAAAAGTCATACAGTAACTCACGAGGGTAAAAGACCACATACATGTGAAATTTGTAAAAAGAGCTTTACTAGAGTATCTGATGTGAAAATGCATAAATTAATTCACGAGGGTAAAAGACCATACAAATGCGAACATTGTAAAAAGACATTTACACAAAGATCCACACTGAAAAATCATAAATTAATTCATGAGGGCACAAGACCCCACATATGTGAAATTTGTAACCAGAATTTTACTCGAGCGTCAACTCTGAAACGACATAAATTAGTTCATGAGGGGAAAAGAGCACATGCATGTGAAATTTGTATGAAGACCTTTACTCATTCATCGACACTTAAAGAGCATAAATTAATCCACGAGGGCAAAAAACCACATAAATGTGAAATTTGTAACAAGAGCTTTACCCAAAGTTCAAGTCTAAAGAAGCATAAATCAACTCATGAAGTGAAAGGATAATCGCCACATGACATGTGTAAATAACCTTAAGTCAAGAATTACAACTGAAATGCTGTATGTGGACTCTATAGCATAAAATCTGTGAAAAATGTATAACGGTTTTATTCATACAACAGGAGTGAAATGGAACAAAGTTGTCCACGAAGACAAAAGACCATACATATGAGAAATGTGAACTTAATTGAGCATGTACTATGAAATGTCAGAAATGTACCAATGATTACAAAGCAGCACCTACATAAGAGATAACAGCTTAAGTTGATTCAAGGGCACAAGACCATACAAGAATGAAACTTTTAGTAAGGGCTTTACTCAACTATTAATCCTAAAATAAAGTTAAATAATGCAGTCAAATGCATATATTAGAAGATTTGAACAAGAACTTCACACTTAGGTCAATCTCCCTCCTCCTCCTCTTTCCCTTTATGCTTTGCAGCATCACATCTGCTTCAATCCATTTCCTCCATTTAACTTCGTCCCTTACCATTTTTCTCAGTTTTCCCATTCCTTTCCCCCTTCTTGCCAATGCCTTAATATTATCCAAATATATCATTCTAGACCTTCCTCTTCCTCTCCTACCTTCTATACTTGCTTCCACCACCTATTTTGGCTTCCTTCCCTCCATCCTTGTCACGTGCCCAAACCAAGCTGTATTTTGTTTATTTTACATCCACCAATTTCTTCTTCAGCTCTTCCCTAATTCTCTCATTCTGAAGACTATCCCTCTCTATTCTTTGGTAGCACTTCATTTCTATTGCTGTAATGTTGCTTATATATTCATTTGTTACTGGCAACTTTCACCTCCATATAGCAGAGTTGGTTCTATGACTGCTTTATATATCTGCAATTTTGTTTTAGCTTGAATTTCTTTTTTACCAAATATAACATTACTCAGTCCATAATGTATGTTTCTGGTCCTCTTTGTCCTGTTGAGTATTTCTTCTTTTATTTTGCCATTTTGGTATATAATGGTTCCCAAATATTTCTATATCTTCACCTGTTCAAGTATTTCCCCACCACAGCTAATATGGATTTTTTTCAATCGTATCCTCCATTTTTCCTATTTGCATTACTTTACTCTTACTTGCATTAACTATTATTCTTTTACTTTTGAGGATTTGGATTAATCCTAAAAGGTAATATTAATTTGCTAAAAAGCGCAATTGTTAGAAGAACATCTGGAACTTCCTACAGGAACTTAAGCTGATCATAATTTGTGAAATGTGCATATTAAGTTAAGAAGGCAAATAAATTCTACATATGAGGCCCTTAGAATAGCAAGGGCGTATGCGCCAAAAGCTAGTTTTGAGAAAAATGCTATTAAAGTTTTATTGTATTAAAATCATTTATAGAGAGATTAAAAATTGCTCAAATGTGAATCTAATGGATTAATACTGTTAATTAGGAATGTAAAATGTTATTTGGCAGATATTTAAGATTTCAGATGGTTAATTTCATCAACAAAGCATAACGTATACTTTCATGCATGCTATAACCAAAACGTTTACTTGTAAAGTTAGCATTTTGCAAGCAATACTTCAACTAATATTGGTAAATATTTGTTCTAATGCTAACAAACAATACTTCTAAAGTGAATATAAAGGAGTAAGTTAGCAAAAAGTATGTTTAGATCACCGAAGATGTTTAAACACTGGTCCAAGTTGTGTTTTACCGAGAGGAACCAGAGTATGTTAGTAATGTAAAGTATCATCATCCGCTGCTGTCTCTTCTTCTACCTCTGGTGTGTGCTTTTACTACATGTTTGTTTTTTAACTTACGTGCTCTTCACCCGTCTATCTCTTCTTCTTGTCCATGTGCATTTTCCATTGGTTTTTCTGCATGTGGAGTTTTCTGGGACGACTTATGTGATAAGAAATAGAATCACTGTCTGTGTCACTCATAGTGCTTAATGAAAGTAATTCACTACCCTAAATGCACTAAAGGTTTATTCAATGGTATTGTTAGTAAACAACACAACTCTAGAAACATAATGCTAAACAAAACTTAAAACGAGAGCTGCAAGTCACTAAAACATGTTGCAGCTTTCTTTAAAAGCAACAGACTGAACTAAAGAAATACCCCATACAGGCAGGAGTACATCTAGGCAAAAACTACTTACAAAACCGCAAAAATGTTTGAAAGGTTAAGAAATAACTATTTATGAGGGGTAAAAGCCTGAAAATAAACAGTACCCTCTCTTAAGTGATTTATTGCTACATTCTCTTCAAGAGCGACTGTCATAGTGCAGCGGCCGGCAGGTTGGCTTATGCAGTTTGCTATTCTCAAGATTCGGCTGAAGCGCATTAGGTCTAACACCATGCTGTATTCAAATGGAGAAGAATTCGTCCATATCTAGGGCTTATTAACCATTTACACTTAAAAGGTATTAAAGAGTAGGCTTCATGCTATATGTTGCAAGAAAAACAATTTATACTTTGGTATAAATATATGATACGTAATAAGTTTTATTCAAGCATCATTACTGACACTACCTGCCATTTAGTAAACATGAAGCAGTGGAGCAATGCAGCATACCTTTGCAGTAAAAGTATATTACTGGAATGAAAGTATGGAGACTGCACATTAAGAATTTTGGTGTTCATTTCAACATCAGGTGGCAGGGTCATGTTCCCTCATGCAAGTAGGTCCATAACTTTGAAGAAACAGATTCACCGCCAGTTACAGATTGTCCTGCAGCCCAAATCTAGCGATAATGTAATGCATAGAGGTAACTTGAACAGGGATGAAGGCCTTCAAATCAGCAAAGCATGGATGCCAGTCATTCGGCATTGCACTAGAGTGCAAGGAAACCCCAGCAGTCACCTGATTGGTTCCCCCCCCCCCTTCTTGACCTACTCCTTAGACCTTGTGTCTCCATTGGCCAGAGCTTGACCAATGGGAAGAAAGTAGGTGGATCTTATCCACTGCTGGCTAGGAATAAATATTGTGGCATCAGTAGTCTAGCTTCAGTTCCCCAAGGATGATGGCAGAGTTAATCACTGAAATTTGGGCAGTTACCCAAATTTGACCTGGCTGTTAGCCTGAGAAACTATCAACAGTACAACAGTAACCAATGTCGGGAAAGCTTCAAATCATTAACTACCCCTCAAGGGTATGCAAAACATTTTAGGAAATATGCAGCAGGTCAGTAAAAACATTTGACGCCACTCCTCTATGAGTCACTTGGACTTAAGTCTGCTGTGTTTACAGATTCTCCGCTTTGAGTACTGCCATCTGATTCCTTTGACTTTGAACTTGGTAAGGACTAATCAGTGCAGCATTGTCTGTTGGCCAGACTTGCTCACCACTGTTGTATTAACTTGCAGTCACACTACAGTGCTCAAACAATTTAGGACTAAGTTTGAGAGGTAGAACTGGAACTTAAAAATTCAATGCCACAACTGGGATTTTTGAACCACAGACCTTCCGCTTACCGGGCGGCTGCTCTAACCACTGAGCTATTGTGACAAACTGCCAGAATGGCATTAAATTCTCAAACCAGTTCGTATTTCTCCTGGTAAACCACAAAAGCAGTCTCACATCAGAGACAATTACCCCAATGGTGACTTACTATTGTAAGTACTGTATGTCCCAGGATTAAATAACCTTCAGATGGTAATTATTATTACCAGGAGAAATACGAACTGGTTTGAGAATTTAATGCCATTCTGGCAGTTTGTCACAATAGCTCAGTGGTTAGAGCAGCCGCCCGGTAAGCAGAAGGTCTGTGGTTCAAATCCTAGTTGTGGCATTGAATTTTTAAGTTCCAGTTCTACCTCTCAAACTTCGTCCACACACGACTTGTGTGTTTAAAAACACCAACAGTAAGTTTGTTGGCATAAATAAATAATAATTTAGGACTGTTTAGTGTTTACGAATTCCAAGTTTTTGAAGACTGTGAAGATCGTTTTTGAAATATCAAAGTGAACACTAAACATGGATAAGTGGATCAAAACAAAAAGACCTTACGAAGATCTTGACCAAGACCCTGGGCCATCGTCACAAAACAAAGTAGGCCTATGCCTAAATGTCCTCATTATAATGTGCAAACCGAATTTAAAAAGAAAACTGGCACAGACTGTAAATAAAGAAAGTATGACAAATCATACTGAAAATGTGGTTTTACTTGAACCAGAAGTTCAGATGAGCCTACTCCACAATCTGTAGTTTGTTCTGAAATGTTATTCAACAATTCCATGAAACGAGTCTCTTTTGAAAGCAAACATGAAAATTTAGTAAAGAAAGATTTACAGTACTTTAAACATCTTTTGGAAGACCTTAAAAGTAAGAAGACTACTATTAAAGAATTTTCTGTTACAGAACAAAATGAAAAAGCTCTGAAAGCTTCTTATAAAGTTAGTCATCTGATTGTCAAGTCTGGGAAAAACCATCCCATTGGTGAAAACCTTATCCTCCATGCTGCAGAAGAAATAGCCTCTTGCATGTTTGGAGAAAAAGAGGCAAAAAATATTAAAAACATTCCTCTATCAAACGACAACAGTTTCAAGGAGAATCAGTGGCATGGCAAGTGACACTAAAGAACAACTTGTTCTAGCAACTCAAGATAGTGCATTCTTTGGAAATCTTGACAGAATGACAGGTGTTGCTGGCTTAGCCCAATTGATCATTTTTGTTTGTGGAATATTTGAAGATGAAGTATGTGAAAATCTTTTATTCTGTAAACCACTGAATACTTCTACAAAAGGGGAAGACAATTTCAAACTGTTATTCTTTTTTGTAAACTGGTGTGAGTGGAAAAACGGTCAGTGTGTATTGATGGTGCCAAGTCCCTGAGTGACCACATCACTGGACTGGTAGGAAATAAAAAACGTTTCACCTGAGCATAATTTCACTCATTGTGTCCATCGCTGGAAGGCTTTGGTGGCTAAGCACCTTCCTGATGAACTAAAAGAAATTTATTACTTAAGAAGAGGTATGCAACATTTTTATTTTTTAAAAGGGATACAGTGTTTGAAAAAGATTGAGAACCCCTGTTCCAGATATTTAACTTATTTTCCAAAATGTGAAACTTAGTAAATTAAATCTGTTCAGCAAAATATAAAAAGGAAAGAAAAAGGATATTAAGCCTTTGTTGATGCTGTTATCTGTTTTGTGGCTGATGGTATGTTGGTAGTAAAAGCAGAAACTCCTTTGTAACTTCCATATAAATGATACAAAATCTCATAATTCCTATTATAATGAAAATGTGCACATACTTTGATGAAGAAAGTGTTATCCTATGGTGTTGCCAAAAACCTGGGTACTGTTTTACAATTCCTTCTACTAACCTATAGGAAGTAGAGAAAGTATTACACTCTACCCAAAAATTTGATTTCAAAATGTCATAGTAAATACATGTTTTAAAGTCCCCTGAATAATTTAGAATTAAAAATAACACATTGTGAAAAAAGTGGTGTGTATTTAATTACAAACAAGAAGATCCATTAAATGTAATGCTACATGTTTGTGTTATCCTTTGTACAATATTTTTATAACTTTGATGTCTATTACAAGAAAATAACAGTTATTTCTTTTTAAAAATCTCCTTTTTAATTTCTCATAACCACTAGATTCCATATTTTGAAAATATACTTATATATGATAAGAGTACACTGTATCTGAGTTATCTTTTGTGCAACAAATGTTTCCTTATAACAGGTGATCCAAGAGCCTGTGAGCCGGCTGTGCTGTGTCTTGTCTGTACGGGTCCTTTGTGCTCTCCGCCGACTGCTGCTGTCATAGAACAGCGCAGATAAAACCATACAGCATTTTTAAAACTACTTTTAAGGGCTTTACTTACCAATATAATTATAGCGGATGCTGAAACTAGCCACCGTCGTCATCCATATATTTTTGGCAACCCTTTAGGAAATTATTCATCACTCACCATAGTCCATGTTAAGAAATGCTGGAAATTTCCTGATGGATATTTTGTTTTAATTCTTTCAGGGTGTGTGGGTTTGTCTTGTACACTTTATGCTTTGAGGTACCCCAGAGATAGAAATTGCAGGGGGTTAGGTCAGGGGACCAAGGGGTCCACAAATTTATATTAATAATTCTGTCCTGAAATACACTTTCAATTGTTCTCATTGAAAGATTGGCTGTATGAACTGTTACAGAGTCGTTGAAAAAAGACAATATCATGCTCCCTGTTTATTCTCCTAAAAGGGGGCAAAATTGTATTCAGTATATATGTGTGTCAACTGTTGACTCGAAAAAATTCATAATAAATACACACTGTGCAGTAGAAAACAATTGCTGAGCCATAATACACTTTGTGACTAACTACAGGACTAAACAATAAAGCACACTGGTAATATTGTAGCCGCAAGATATCATATTAACTCAACCCTGATTGTGAGCAGAGCAGAGAAAAACAAGTGCTGCTGGTAACCTTGTGTATATCAGCTGTTGTTATCATGTTTCCACGTTCGCAGTGGAAAAACAACGCGTAGCGGTTCATCTGTATTTGGCTCTCTCTGTATTTACCTTTTGTAAATTGATTATAATTATACTCAAGGTACTTATTAAGAGACATCTATAGTTGTTTTGGCATCAATAGACATATTTTGAGAATGCTTTCTTACACATGTTGAGAAATATTCTATATGTGAATTATCTGTTATACATATTGTGACTTTGTTGGTGACTGTGAAGTAAAGTAGACAGATGTAGTCGAGATAAAGAAACACTTTTATTTCCGTAAACAGTAACTTGTACACTCGTTGCAACAACAAGAAAGTCTTTTCCGATTCTGCAACAGCACGGCTCCGAACTCGTAACACAAAGAACTGTCCCTTCTCCCTGGTGTGACTCCTCGACGCTTCGCATACGTCTCTTCTTTCCGTCGGCACGAGTACTCAACCTTCACATACGTCTGACTCTCCGTCAGCACGACTACTCAACCTTCACATATGTCTGACTGCCTCTTCTGTCGCACTTTACCGCTATTTATATCTCCCAGGCACTATTCTGGAAGCTTCAGGAACGTTCACTTATTGCGGCGAGATACAAAGCAGAGAAGATTCTCGAAGTCTCTATCCTTTTCTCTCTTTCGGCAAGCGCCCCAACAATGCGGCCATGCTCTGTCTCTTTCCTTCGGCTCCTTTGCGGTAGTGCCGACAATAATGCGATGGGTGACACTGCTGTTGTCGGCAATTAGATGCGGCGGGCGCGGTGACACTATAGAGGTTTTACGTTACGTATGTGCTACCACGACATTGCAGGTACATGAAAAGTGTTGTGCACATGTTTTTTTTTTTTATCATCAAACTTTGTATTTAAGTTAAACATCTTGCAAAAAAAATGAAGTGAAAGTTTTTTTTTTTTTTTTTTTTTTTTTTTTTTTTTTTTTTTTATGGATGTGCTTTAAAGGCTTGAGGATCTTTTAGATGCTGTAAATTTAAATTTACAACATGAGACCACCAGTTTTACATCTCTCCCAAAGGAAGCCATACTACAGATTTTATGCCTAAAGGAAACCATTGCCGTTTGCTGGGTTTGAATCCGTGGCCTTAAGAATCAGTGGCTAGTATGTTACCCCTAGACCATGCAGTACAACACCTTTCTACCTAAACTGCTTTTTACTTTCTCTACTTTGTTCAGTAAGTTCGGAAAATATTGTACAGTAGAACCCCACTAATCCAAACCCTGCAAATCCAAAATTCCAGATAATCCAAAGACAAAATCCATAATTAAAAAGCACTAAAAAGCTTATTTGTAGTGTAGAAAAAGCATTTTTATTTTAGAACTCATTATTGAAACTACAATGCATTGTTCCAATGTTTTTTCACTAGTTGAGCTGCAGAAGCTTTCAATTTTCCCCTGACTTTTTTCCTGTCACTGATAGTGGCTTTGCCACCACCAAATGCAATAGCCAAATTTGTAGCACTTTCCTCCTTGTCAAGTCACTTAAGCACTTCCAATTTTCCTTTTAATGTACAGGAACTGCTTTCATTTGATTGACTTCGTTGTTCACGGTATAGCACAAACAAGCAGCTGTTCTGTATTAATTCATGAGCGAAAAGCATCAAGCAATACCAAAACAAACTGAACATCTAGGTACCACCACTTTCACATATGATCGGCTATATCAGAACAGATTGCCATGTTTCTTTACTAAGAAATGATGTGATTTTATATGATTAAGATTTTTATATTTCTTAATGTCTTGTAAACAATACATACTATGTACCGCACATAATTTTGTTACAAGACATAGGTTTTTATTGTCACAAATGGCAAGTCTCCTTATTTAAGAATTTAAGGATTTTGACTGCAATTGACTGGTTAGACCACTCGCCTACTACCTAGGCAGCCCAGGTTCAATCCCAGGAGCCTGCATGTGGCATTGGTGGTAGACAAAGTGGTATCTGGGCGGGTTTTCTCCAGTTTCCCCTACCGCTCATTACAATTGCTCCATCATCACCTTTCCTTTCATTGTTTTGCCTAAATTTTGTGTCATCCTCTTCATCAATCTCATACTCAGTGCTTGGCTGGCCATCCGCTTCCAGGTCTTTACTCCGTCCGGTCCATAGGTTCATCTGCTCCCTGACAGGCATCTGACTCTAGGCACTGGCTTGTAAGTCCTACATAAGTGGAGAATAATAAGATGAAGAAGAAGGAAGTTTTGCTTATTACCTTTATAACCTGGAGTACCCATATTTTCGATTTTCCGGATTGCCTTTTGTCCCAGTTAGTCCAGATAAACAAGGTTTTACTGTAATTGGTGAACCATAATATATAGACAAAACTTATTACAGAATGAACCTGATATGTTGCATTCACATAGCTTTCTCTATTAGCCATCTACAAACTATTCTTACAAAAACGTATTGTTTATCTACTTCTGGTTAATTGGGATAAAATCTCATTTTACATGTACACATTTTGTTGTAGGTATAAGAATACAGTAGACTTAAGTGATTGCTATGTGATAACTTTGAAATTCCAAACTCCTTACATAACCACAAGAAAAAATAGCTGTTTACCAATTTAAAAAAAGATAATTATTTGAAAATTCAAAACGATAATAAAGAATATCTTGGATATGGCTAACACCACAAAATATGTATTTGACATATATTGTGTGCTTTTATGAGTAGATTTTTAAAAGATTTTGTGTATTTTTACCAATTATAACAACAGAAAATGAAGAGGGCTATTAGAACTATTTTTCAAAAAAATCAAACTAATTAACATTTTTCAAATAAAAGGTAGTTAGACTGGAGAGATTTTCTTAAAAATCTTCATGTTGCATCCCTGAAACAGTGAACTTAATATCAAGTGTAGTATTTAACTTATTTAATTTTTTAGTTATGCTGCTCACAGATATATGCACACACTAAAAAAACAGATTTTTTTTTCTAAAAATGTTCTCTTTGGATTCAGGGAACCTCAAAACGTGTATTTTAGGTAAATTCATTGTACCAAACTTAGGGTGGAATGCAATATCTCCTCTATTTTCTGTAGGTAAGTGATAGAAAATGTAAAAATGTAGATTTGATTGATGCACACATTTTATGTCAAGTTTTTATATGCCATTATCCAATTTCCATATTTGTTATTGGTTTGAATTCTCATATACATACACATTTTTAAAGTGCTACTCATTTTTTTCTCACAGTCAGGCAGAATGGAATTTCATCATTTATTCCTTTGGCCTGCATCCTGCATCCTCCCTTGTTCTTCAGAAAAATGTGTATTAAAAGCATTTCTGTAAATGTTTGTCTTGATTTACAAGAAGTACATAGAAGTGCTAGCTTTTGTAAGAATAGTTGGCAAAAGAGTATAAAGCCATTTGACTGCATGAAATCAAATTTATTGTACTGTCTCATATGATGTCATTATTTTTCAGTTTTACATTTAAGACAATGCAGGGATGAAATTTGGTAAAACATTTGAAAATTCTGAATTTTTGTATTTTTACATTTTGGTTAAAGCTGGTTCACAACCACCGATAATGGTAACGATAACCAGAATGATAAACTTGAAATACATGTATTCAAATGGTAGTGTACAAACCAGCGGGAAGCTTTCCCGGCGCTGGAGCAGCAATGAAGACCTGGCCAAGTTTTAAGTTATTTGTTGCCATTACCAGAGCACGGGATGTTGGATTGACATTGTGTGTATTAGACTTTTCGCTGTAGACCAAGCTGGCTGTGCCTTAAAACAGCTGCTAGAGCTGTCTGTAGTCACAAGCTAGAAAAAATATCATTGGCCAGTTATAAACAAATAAATTCCCACTGTGCAATATCCCCTCCATTTTCTGGTATCTTATTGTTATCATTCCCAGGCTGTTGTGAAGCAATATATTGAGTGCTGCCATCCTTGCCTTTCTTGGAATCATTATCGTTACCATTGTCGGGTGGTTGTGAACCAGCCTTTATCTTATAATTTTTATTTTCATGTCACACAACTGGTTTTTTGACACCAGCTTTAAAGCCACAAATGGGTATTTAATTAGTCATTTACCATTACGGTAAAGCATCACAATCAGCTTTAAACAGCATTTCTCAATTCTTTTTTTACATTTTCACTATTAAAAAAACTTCTTAAATCACTGTTTATAACTTACTAGTTTGAAATTTTTAAGTTAGCTTCAGTAATTATAGATTTAAAAATTGTTTAACTAAAAAAGTTGTGTAAAATCATGTTGATTGTTTGCTAATGTTCTGGATCTTACACTTCATCCATTCCCCGTCTGGCATCCCAGTAACATATTAGTGGATTACGGGTATTAGTTGATTATATTCTGAGTATAGTTATCTCCTTAGCACGATGGTAGCATTGCTGCTTACCAAGTGGGAGACCTGGGTTCGATTTCCAGTACCAGTGTGGGGATTTTCTCCTACTGGGAGTCCTGGTCCAGGGTACACTCAGTCTTGTTAGGTCCCTGAAGGGCCAATTAAGGAGCTACTTGATTGAAAAGTAGCAGGCCCCGCTTGAGAAGACTACATAACTGAATGGGAAGGACCGAAGCACTGACCATGTCCCACCTCCAGTACTGAACCCCACTCATGACACTTGTGGTTGGCAGAAGTGGGGGACACAATGGCCAAGGGGTAGGCCTTGGCCTGAATGGGCTGTTGTGCCATGGGTTTATGTTTATGGTTAAGTTCTAAGTACATAGTAAAAAAAGTCAAATCAATCAAAAGAAAACTGAATTTTTGGAGCTTGACATATGTATGGCCTAACAATCAAACTGCAGTAGGGTTTTATTAATGTGGTGAAGTGAATTTTAAGAACACTAGAGTTGTTGTTGTTGTTGTTTTCTAGTGCCTTGCATCTGGCAATGAAGCCATTAGCATTCATGCTTTCCAATACTTTTGAACTGTAGTTTCTTCTGATCTTAATGCTTCACAGGTCTTCAAGTGTTCTTCATTCATTTCTGCTAGATCGTTACACAGGACACATATTGGTGAGGCTGAGATACCTATTCTGTAGAGATGACTTGCCAAGCAGTCATGATTTGTCAATAGTCGGAAGGCTGCAACAGCTGTTTTCCTTGGTCTCTGGGGGATTATATCTGGATTGGAAAGTAGTGTAATCCATTTTTTATCTTTGGCATTTGTTTCTATTTCTTGTAGGTATGAATGAGAAAAATTTTTAATGATCAAGCGTTTTATTGAGGAATATGAGAAATTGAATTTAGACTTTTGTTTTATTGTTGTGCCTTTCTTTGCAAGTGAGTCTGCAGCTTCGTTCCCCATGACTCCACAGTGTGCTGGAATCCATTGGAGATGAACAGTCTTATTAACTTTTTGGAGTTGTGTTAACATTTTGTAGCATTCTCTAATTTTTGTTGACTTCTTTGTAGTATTTGAACATATTCCCTGAATTGCAGCTTTAGAATCTGAAAGAATTACTGCCTTGTTAAATTTATTTAAGGGAAGATTTAATAATTGTTGGAGAGCAATGTATATAGGCTCTATTTCTCCATCATAATTTGTTGTGTCCCTGCCAACAGAATGATAAAAGGAAAAATGTGAACATGTAACTCCAGCTCCAGTAAGGTTTTCCTTGGAGGATCCATCAGTATATATGTGCAGCCATTCTTCTGTGGGATACCTAGTATTGATTGTTTCCAGAGCTAGAAGTTTTTGTATTTCTTTTGGTGTGTCTGATTTACTTATTTCCTCTATTAATTCCAAATTGAAGGTAGGTTGCAATAATTCCAATGGAATTTCTCTTATAAGTAGATTTTCTCTGGTGTTAGGAATGTTCAATTTGGATTTAATCTGTGTTACCTTTTCTAGGAAACTACTGTGAGTTTTAAGGATTGAAGGGGGGAGGTTCTCTTCTGTCCATTTAGAGTTTGGCAGTCGTAACATTTTCTCGTGTTGGAGCAATGCTTGTTCTTCTATTTTTGTTGTTATTGATGGGGTCCGTGTTAAGGCATGCATGGCATCAATAGGTGTGGATTTAACTGCTCCAGTGATTAGGCGAAGAGCCTGATTTTGTATTTGTTCAAGTTTATTGATGTTAGCATTTGCTGCTGTTATTAAAGCTTCAGAACAGTACAAGAGGTTTGGTTTAATATACATTTTGTATGTTGTGTTAAGGACTCTCCTTGAGCAGCCCCATTTAGCACCAGCTAACCTTTTCAGGATTTGTAATTTCTTTTCAACCTTTTCTGAGATGTTTGTTATATGTTTTTTCCAAGTTAGCTTTCTGTCGAAAGTGATGCCTAAGTATTTGGCATCATCAACTGCTTTGAGTGGATTACCATTATAATTTATGTTAATATTAACTGGTTTGTATTTTAGTGTAAATAATTCATAATTTGTTTTTTCCACATTGATAGTCATGAGGTTTTTGGAGCTCCATTCATGTACTTTGTTTAGGGCTGTTTCTATTCTGTCTTTAATTAATTCAGGCTTTTTGAAGAGCCTGAAGTCCAAATGACTACATCGTCAGCAAATAAAGCAGTTTTGGTTTCTAAAGTTTTTATTATTGATGGAAGGTCATTTATATATATGTTAAAGAGTGTTGTGCTCAGAACAGCACCTTGTGGAAGTCCTCGGTGTGTTTGTTTATATTTGGAAATGTATGTATTATATTTTGTGGCACAAAATCTTTGTGAAATAAACTGAGTTATCCACTTAAGCATGTTACTTTTCACACCTATTGATTGCAACTTCTCAACTAATTTATTTCTCCAGACTGAGTCATATGCTGATTTAAAATCAATGAATACTGCCAAGGCATCCTCCTTTCTATTGAAAGCTTCCTTGATGTCTTGGCTTAGTAGGAGTACATTTTCACTTGTACTATGATTCTGTCTGAAGCCGGTCTGTGAACTATTAATTAAGTTGTAATATTCTAGGAACCAGTTAAGTCTAGATGCCACCATTCTTTCCATCACTTTTGCAATAACACTGGTCAAAGATATTGGTCTAAAACTATTAATATTGTTTGAGGGTTTGTTTTTCTTTAAAATCGGGATGATAATGGCTTTTTTCCAGTCGGAAGGTACAGTCATTCTCCAACACGTGTTATACAGTTTAAGTAGGATTTCTTTTCCTTTCCTGCCAAGGTGTTTAATAAACTCTGGGTGGATCTAGAACACTAGAGTTATACCGAAGGATATTAATTTTCTATTAGCAAAGCTGGAGAAAATATTTTACTTTGAACAGCAACAGTGATGAGAGAACAGGATGAAAGTTCTGCCACTGGTGGCTAATAACAAGCTTTAATACTAATAATTAACTTTGAAATTTTTGAATAGCTGTACTGTATCTTTGTTGCTCTAGATGCATGAATGTTGATAATATGTCTTGTAACATTTCAGGTTGCATAAAGAATCAGTGTGCAGATTCGGTGACAATGCCACCTATTTCTTCAAAAGTATAAATTCTACCAAGTCCTACGGTGACTCTAATACCACCAGTGCGTATAAATTGCTCAACTCCAGCCAACCACAAATGTGTGAAGAATCTAAAACAAAGTTTTCATCAGCTTCAGATTCAAAACCGTGTAATTCAGTTCAGAATTATAAAAAGCCATATAAGTGTGAAATTTGTGGGAAGATTTTTGCATTTTTATCAGATCTAGGACAACATAGTATAGGTCATAAGGACGAAAACCTGTTTAGATGTAAAATGGATGAGAAGATGTTTGCTCAGGAACCAAATCAGAAACATGAGGGGAAAAGACAATTCACTTGTGAAATTTGTAGCAGGAGTTTTACTACACCATCACTCCTAAAACGCCATATACAATTAACTCATGAGAGGAAAAGACCACACACATGTGAAATTTGTAACAAAAGCTTCACTCAGACATCTCACCTAAAATGTCACATATTAACTCATAAAGGGCAAAGACTGCATATTTGCAAAGTCTGTAACAAAAAGTTTATTCAAGCCTCGCACTTGAAAACCCATACATTAACTCATCAGGGTAATAGACCATATACATGTGAAATTTGTAAAAAGAGCTTTACAAGAGCATCTGATGTGAGAAAGCATTTATTAATTCATGAGGGCAAAAGACCATATAAATGTGAACTTTGTAAAAAGGCATTTACACAAAGATCCACACTGAAACATCATGAATTAATTCATCAGGACAAAAGACCACACACATGTGAAATTTGTAACAAGAATTTTAATCGAGTGTCAATTCTGAAACGGCATAAATTAATTCATGAGGGGAAAAGATCATACAAATGTGAAATTTGTATGAAGACCTTTACTCTTTTGTGGACACTTAAACAACATAAATTAATCCACGAGGGCAAAAGACCACATATATGTGAAATTTGTAACAAGAGCTTTACACACAATTCATATCTAAAAAAGCATAAATCAATTCATAAAGTCAAATGACAATTGATACAGATATCTGTAAGTCACCTTAACTCAAGAATTAAAAATGAAATGCTGTATGTGAACAAAATCAGTGAAATCTGTGTAATAGTTTTATTCAAGCATCTGCTATGAAATTGAACAAATGTGCTCCAAAGACAAAAGAGCATGTACAGAGAGACCCAAAAACATCGGAACTGCTGTGTGGCGGTTTTCCACTGCACAGACAGAAACACGATAATAGCAACTGATGTACACAAGGTCATGCATATGACTTGTTTTTCTCTGCTCTGAAAGTGCAGTATAAAGTTGATAGTGATATCGTGTGGTTGATTTATTACCAGTGTGCTTTATTATTTTGTCCTTTACTTAGTCACAAAGTGTATTATGGCTCAGCATTTGTTTTCTACTGCACAGCATGTATTTATGATTCGTATGTGTTGTCTCAGTCAGCTCGCCAAGTGAAAGTGCGATTTGCAGAAAGATTTCCAGGTGTAAAAGTTCCAGACTGTACAACAATCCATAAATTTAATAAATTTCAGGCCACAGGAAGTGTTCAGGCTCAAAAATCTGAAGGATGGCCTATGGTTCTTACCGAAGAAACATTAAAGGACATTGGTTATCGTTTGGAGAATTCCTCACAAAAATCACTTAGGTATCTTTCACAGGCATTTCTTATGGCTCTGTACAAAGAGCTATTAAACTGCTGAAGTTAAAACCATATAAAATAACTGGCACATGCTCTTCAACCAGGTGATTCTGTAACATAAAATTGTCCCACACTTAATATTTTTCATAGATGAGGCTTGGTTTCACCTTCATGGATGTGTGTGTACACAAAATAACCATCATTGGAGCCCTGAGAAACCTAATATTGTTCATGAAATACCCCTTCATGAGGAAAAAATTGGTGTATGGTGCACCATTAGCGGAGAAAGTTATAGTTTTTTTTTTCCAGGTTAAGAGTTCACACCCGTACATACGTGAATACAATTTTACCCCCTATTTTTAGAGAATTAACCGACAGGGAGCATGATTTTGCCTGTTTTCAACAGCTCATACAGCCAATCTTTTGATGAGAGCATTTGAAAATGTATTTCAGAACAGAATTATTATTAGAGATTTGTGATCCCCTCATATCCCTGATGACCTAATCCCCTGTGATTTCTGTCTCTGAGGTAACTTAAAGCATCAAGTTTACATGACAGACCCACACCCTGGAAGAACTAAAATAAAATATCTGCCAGGAAATTGTCAGCATTTCCTAATGTGAACTTCAGTGAGTGATGAATAGTTTCTTAAAGAGATGCCAGAAATGTATGGACAATGACGGTGGCCAATTTCAGCATCTCCTTTCATAAAGTTAGTAAGTAAGCCTTTGAAAGTAGTTTTCAAATTTTGTATGGTTTCATCCATGCCTTTCTATGATAGCAGCAGACGGCGGCAAGCGCCGAAGATGCATGTAGGCAAAACGCAGCACAGCTGGTTCAGAGTCTTTTGGATCACCCATTACAATGAAATGTCAGGAATGTAGTAGCAATGCGTAAAAGACACTCCATAAGAGGTAATAGCTTAAACTTAACACTGTAAGACTGTAGAAGAATTAAAAGGAGTTTTACATGACTATTAAATAATGAGGACAAACATATGCATATATACACACATATGAGATTTATGTCAAAAATGTGACACTTGCCTCAATTCTGAAACATTATGCAAATTTGCTGAAGAGGAATGTGTCGAACATGTAAAATTGGCTGTAAGAGATTTAGTTGATCATAATATATAAAATGCACATATTAAGTTAAGAAGGCTAATGACCCTTAATGTTATGTGTAACAAGCCTTAAGCAACATATACTAATTCATGAAGGAAGATTATATAAATGAGAAATATATAAAGAAAATTATACTCTGTCATCAACCCTGAAAGAGTAAGATTTATTTGACAAAGGCAAATTATTTATGAATTTGAGAGTTTTATACACAGCATATTTGAGCTTGAACCCTGAAGTGAAAAATTGCCTAAAAGGTCAAAATGCTCCATGCACAACATAAATAACAAATGTCTTATATTAGTTGGCTTAAGACATGAAAGAGCATAAATTAGCTCATGGAGTGCCAAAGACCAAATATATATTGAACTAAAAATCATTTTTACTCTTAAGTCACTCCTGAAACAGCATGCATTAACTTGTAAATGCAAATGTACACATATAGAGAAAATTAATGAAAGGAGCCTTTGCATCACTATCAACAGTGAATGACCATAAATTATTTCTCAAGAGCAGAAGACTGCACATGGAAAGAAGGGATTAATATGGCTTTCCTCTGGGTTGTTGAAACACACATTAAATCAAAGGGGTAGAATGTGATACATCCTGCCAACAGCTTGGCATAGTTCAGGATGAGTGCATAAATTAGCTATTGGTGATGGAGTAAGCATTCAGGTTAAAGCTGCCAGATCAAAAGCACATGTCCAAGGACCCTCAGCTATCCAGTCCATACTATTTTGGAGCATGGCACCAAACTCAGACCTCAGAGCTGGCATATGATGGGAAGAACCATAGAATGCTGCATCACTGAGTATGGGAAGGATATAGTGTCTCATGAGGTAGAAAGACTTGAAATTGAAAACACATTCATATTAGGAATCTTATCACATTGATTTGCTCCTTAATGTGTAAGTGGCCGATATTGAATTTTACCAACAATCTCTCTCATTTTTCTGAAGCAGAAAGGGCAGGTTGGTTGGTCAGATATGGTTTCTAAACCAATAATGGTGCTTGCAGTGATCAGTATAACAAGTGGAGGCATTGCAGCTTCTGATGGCATGCAAGATTAAGTGATATTCCATAGTATGTGATGTCCAAAAGGCAGTTACCTGCCACATGAATTATCTGTAACTTGATTGTGTTATGGGGCAGGAAGTTTGACTGGACAGGTTAGAGGTGTACAGCAGGTATTTGGCACCACATGCACGAGGTATTTAAGGTGCTAAAGAACTTCACTGTTTTGCAATCACCTAACTCCTTCATGATTGGCAGTTGCTTGGTGCATGGTCCTGCGAGATAGACTAACATTTTACTTTAATTTAAAAGGTGAGTTGATTAATAACACTGAACAACACTTACAACATATTTTTCCATAAGTTCATTGAACCTCCACCAGAAGAAGCATCACCATCTGCACCATGAAACACCATGGACACCCAGTTATTGTCCGGTTGATAATGGAGAAAAGTTAACCTTCGAAACGCGTGCTGGAAAAATATGTTGTAAGTGTTGTTCAGTGTTATTAATTAACTCACCTTTTAAATTAAATTAATTACAACAACACTGTTTTCAAACTTCTATGAAAGGAAGATAACATTTTACTGTTCTTCAGTTGCCATTTAATGGTAGAGGTGATGATGTTCTCTATCTTTGTTGCATTGTGACAGAATAGATATTTGATGACATAATCAAAATTGTTGTGTAGTTGATCATTGCTAATGAGAAGGTAAATTGTTACACCAGAAGCTTAAAAACAATATATTTTTATAGATATGAAAATAGAGGTACACAGCAGTGTTTTGTTGAATGACTCTTGGAAATGGAAAGCTGTGGTGAAGAAAACCACCATGGTTTAGTGGGCTAACCATCAAGTTATAATTATAAATTCAAAGTTTAAATCCCTTAACATGAATTTTGTTTTCGTAGTTTTAGTGTTTGCCCTTTTTTTTCGTTAGTCAAAGAGAATAACACATTTATCACAGCTTACTAGCAACAAATGTAGTATACCATACAATAGCTCATGCTGCTAAATGAGTATTTATTACACTTGAATGCTTTGTAAATATCGTGGCTATCCAGATATTGCCACATCATGTTGGGTAAAACCAACATTTTGACCGTCCTGTCATTGTCTTCAAAGGGCACTGCTTATTGTGGCTTGTCAGCTTTTCAGAGAGACAGGGAGGTGGAGGTGTGCTCTCAATGACCAGGTGTCTCTGCACTATGATGTCACTGCAATGCAAAATCATTGCAGTCTGGCACATATTGAAAACTACTCTTTCTTTTTGGTTTTCTGTATGGCCGTCAACGAGAGTTCATTAACATACCATTGTTATTGAAATTTTGTGGCCAACGCAATTTCTAAGGTCTCTTTAATCTTCCTAGGTCACTATTTTCATTTGATCAAACAATATGGTGTTTTGTGTCTTGAGCATGTAGGGCTACTGCTGATTTCTCTACGTTGTTCTGTTTACGTTGGCATATATACCCCAGCAATCGCTCCTTCACAGTATGACCAGTCCTACCTATATGTTTTGCCATGGTATCAAGGTATTTCATAAACAACTGGTGTATTAAATGGTACTTTATTTTTACTTTAACCCATAAATCAGAGGATTTAAGTGGTTCCTTATACATTAGCGTGATGTTTACTTTTTTAATAATTTTTCTATGCTGTCTGTAACTCCTACAGAGTACTGCCAATTTCCATTTATTTGTTTTATTGTGATCTTCTTATCTAGATTCTACTGTTTTCCAAGCTCACTACATATCCCGTTTGTGATAACCATTAGCATGTAGCACCTCATCAAAATTAATTCGCTCTTGTCCTGAACTGTAAGTGTCACAAATTCTTGTTGCTTGCAGGGCCAATGTTTCCGAAATTCCCTTTTTAGTTGTGGGATAATGATGAGAATCTGCATGTATTTACTGATTAATTTGTGTGTTTTCCTATAGATCAGTGTCCCAATGTGCCATTTTCACATCTAGTAACCAGCACATCAAAAAAGAAGTTCCCCTTTTTTTGTTTCATTGTGAATTTTATCTGAGAATGGCTGTTGTTCAAGTGATTAAAGAGCAAGTGTAAACTACTTTGTCTATGGAGCTACAGTACAAATATGTTACTGACATATCTGATACACACACTGGGTGTTATTGTGGCATTGTCTAAAAATGTTTGTTCCAAGGCTTCCATAAATATATTGGCTATAACAAGTAAAAATGGTGAACCAATGGAACTATTTTTAAAAACTCAAAATAATTGAACATTATTCCAGTAAAGATTAGTTTGTGTGGGAAGATTTTCCTGAAAATCTTCATGTTGTATCCTTGTAATACAGTGAACATTACCAATTTTGGTGTTTAACTGACTGAATTTTTTAGTTATGCTGCTTACAGATACATAGACAGATTATGAGACATCTTTTTCAAAAACAATACTTTCTCTTTGGATTCAGGGAGCCCAAAATGTGTATTTTAGGTGAACTCCTGATATCAAACTTAGACTGGAATGCAATGCTTCTTTTACTTTCTAGAAGTAAATGGTAGAGAAAGTAAAAATGTAGATGTTTTTGAAGCACACATTTTATATCAAATGTTTGTGCCATTAACCGTTTCCCAGACATTCTTTGTTATTGGATTGAATTCTTATTTTTTAATTAAGTACTGTCACTTAGGTTTTCTTTTTATGGTCATGTAAAGAGTGGAATTTCATCCTGAGATTATCTCTTTAGGCTGCTTATTTGAGTATAATTTTAAATTAGGCATTGTAAATAATTATTGTAAATAGTTCAAAGAATTTAGATTTAACAATTTTTATGAATCCACAACACGTAGATGTTTACATGGATGAAATAAATTGAACTTGAATTCTCTGTTGCTTCGCAGCAAAATGTGTAATAAAGGAATTTCTGCAAACAATTCTGGTTTTTTTTTTATCTTACTTTTGACAGTCTCATGTGATGCCATATTTTCCAGTTCAACATTGAAGGCAATGCAGTTATGAAATTAAAAAAAAAAAAAAAAAAAGGGAAAATTCTCTATCTTTTCATTTTTACAATTTTATTATACCTACTTATAAGTTGTACTTTCATGCCACACAACTGGTTCATTAGTACAGTAGAGTCCTACTAACCTGAACTAATTGGGACTGAACCCTGTTCGGATTAGTGATAATTTGGATTAGATGGATTTTCGTCAAATATGACAACATATTGAATTGACCTTAAGTTTATGTGTGAAGTATTAAAATGATTGAAAGTAGGAAATTAGTACAGTATGCTATAATGAATTTTACAACTAAATTTTCAGGCTTGTAAACCAATTACTGTAATATTTTTATAAGCACTGTTGACGTCTGCCTAGCACGAGTTGCATGGTGAAACAGAATGAAACTTGGCAAATCATTACAACATCAAGTCATTGCAGTGCGTTGCGTCGAAAGAAGATAACTGCTTCACTTTTAAGTGTTGATTTGCTTTTCCATTTTGTTTTCTTGTTAACGTAAAAAAATTACATTCAAACTTTGTTGTGTACATTGGTAGTAGGTTTTTAGTTATTGTGTATGAAATAGCTGACAGATTCACTGTTGACTCCTGCAGCATTTATTTCATGTTTTTCTGTGCTAACAAATTTACGTTTTTACTTGGAAAAACTAGTTTAATCTTAATCTTCATCTTTTCCTGTTTTAAATTCAAAACAAATTTGGTAGATTTCTTTTCCTAGCTCTGTTCAGATTAACGGAGTTCGGATTGGTGGGACTCTACTGTATCAGTTTTAAAGCCTTAAATAACTAATTAATTAGTCTTTTACCATTTAAGCAAAGCACCATATTCAGCTTTAAATATTTCTCAATTCCTTCTTTACAACATTTTTCACAATTCCAGAAACTTCTTGGACCACTGTTTAAAATTTATTACTTTGAAATATGAATTTAAATCTATTTAAAAATTGTTTAACTAAAACGTTTTAAAATATTAAATAGTATAATTTAAATTAATATCTTCCCAAATTCACGTTGTAGAATTTTAAGAGTTCAGTAACATGTATGCAATTGTTTTCCTTAATTTAAATTTAAGAAATTTCTGCACAAGAATTTCTTTAAATTTGTATTTTGAGCTCAAACTAGAGTGATACAATCAAGAGTAGGGTCCAAGGAGTATTTTATATTATCATACCAAAAGGTGATCAGTTATGACTTAAAGTATTAATGATTTAAAAACAGTTTCAATTATGTTCTGAATATATAGTAAAAAAAGTCAAATCAATCAGAAACAAACAAAATTTTTGGATTTTGACCAGGTGTATTGCCGTAACAATCAAGCTGCAGTAGAATTTAAAAAATATGTTGAAATGAGCTGTTAAAATTAATTTTAAAAACACCAAAGTTATATTGAAGAATTTTACTCTTCTATTAGCAAAGCAAGAGAGAGCATTTTCGTCTAAACAGCAACAATATGAGAGAATAAGATGAAAGTTCTGCCACTGGCGACATGTAACAAGCTTGTTATACTATTACGGTTGAGCCTCGGTTATCCGAGATAAGGAGGACTGACAATACCTTGGATAACTGAAAACTTAGATAACACAGACTTTGTCAAAAACCAAGAGGGAAATGTATGGTAAACTGGTAAAATGAAAGAAAACATGGTCAAAGATGTAAAAAAAAAAAAAAAAAAAAGACATACAAATAAAAATACAGAATGATGAAGAAAAAAAGAAGACCCACAGTACATACATACAGTATGTATATGCTCCAGTTAAAAAAAGTTATTTCTTCAAGAAGTCCATAAATGTTTTCTGTTTAATGGAACTGGCTCACTTCTTTGCCACTGTTTCACACAATCCTCATAGCAGTAGGTCTGCTGAAGTTGTCTCTGACTGTTGTTTTAGGTACTCAATGGTCTTATCTATTGCTTTGCATCCTTTACTGTGGCTGATTTCCTCATTTTCCATTTCAATGTCACCCTCCCACCCCTACATTTCTTTGTGCGTTGTTTCTATTTTCACACTACATAGAAAGTACTTTGTGTGACACACTTAATAAAACGGGAACTTGGCTAACCCAGGGCTCGGATAACCATGGCTCTACTGTAATTAACTTTGGAGTTCTTTAGTAGGTATGCTATATCTTTGTTGTGTCTTTTCCAGATGCATGTATGCTGATGAAGTGTCTTGTAACATTTCAGGTTGCATACAGAATCAGTGTGCAGATTTGGTCACAATGTCATCTATTTCTTACAAAGTATGAAATCTGCAGAGTCTTATAGTGACTCTGACGCCATCAGTGCTTATCAGTTACTCAACTCCAGCCAACCACAAATTAGTGAAGAATCCAAAGTAAAGTTTATATCAGCTTCAAATGACATAGCTTGTAGTTCAGTTCAGAATTGCAAAATCTCATTCCAGTGTGACATTTGTGGGAAGACTTTTGAATTTTTATCAGATCTAAAACAACATAGTATGATTCATGAGAATGAAAGATGTAAAATGGATGAGAAGAGCTCTGTTCAAGAATCAAACTTGATACCTGAGGGGAAAAGGCAATTCACCTGTGAAATTTGTAGCAGGAGCTTTACTAAAACTAATGATCTAAAACGCCACATATTAATTCATGAGGGGAAAAGATCACACACCTGTGAAATTTGTAACAAAAGCTTCATTCGGGCATCTCACCTAAACTCCCACATATTAACTCATAAAGGACAAAGACTACACACTTGCAAAATCTGCAACAAAATGTTTACTCGAGCATCACACCTTAAAAGCCATACATTAAGTCATGAGGGGAAAAGACCACATACATGTGAAATTTGCAACAAAAGCTTCACTCTAGCATATCACCTAAAACGCCACATATTAACTCATGAGGGGAAAAGACCACATACATGTGAAACTTGTAAAAAAAGCTTTACTAGAGTATCCCATTTGAAAAGGCATAAATTAATTCATGAGGGTAAAAGATTATACAAATGCAAACATTGTAAAAGAATATTTACACAAAAATTTGAACTGAAAGAGCATGAATTAATTCATAAGGGCAAAAGACCACACATGTGTGAAATTTGTAACAAAACCTTCACTCAGAGATCTCACCTAAAAGACCACATAGCAGTTCATAGTGGGCAAAAACGGCATGCTTGCAAAATCTGTAACAAAAGATTTATTCGAGCTTCATACCTTAAAAGCCATTCATTAAGTCATGAGGGCAAAAGACCAAGACCGCATATATGTGAAATTTGTAAAAAAAGCTTTACCAGAGTATACCATTTGAATACGCATAAATTAGTTCATGATGGCAACAGACCATACAAATGTGAACTTTGTGAAAAGACGTTTATACTAAGATCCACACTGAAGGGCCATGAATTAACTCATGAGGGCAAAAAACCACATACATGTCAAATTTGCAAAAAGAGCTTTACTAGAGGATTCCACTTGAAAAGACATAAATCAGTTCACGACAGCAACAGTCCACACAAATGAGAACTTTGTAAAAGATATTTACTCAAAGATCGACAGTGAAGGACCATGAATTAATTGAAAGCAAAAGACCACACATGTATGTCGGTCTGGGTGGCTCAGTTGGTTAGACCGCTGGCCTACTGAGCCCAAGTTTGCGGGTTCAATTCCGGCCCAGATCAATGGTTTTTAAGTGTGCTTAAAAACAACAGCTCCATGTCAGCAGATTTACTGACATGTAAAAGAACTCCTGTGGGATGAAATTCTGGCACACCAGTGACTCTGATGTGATTCTAGCGATTGATAGTGTCGTTAAACAACAAAATAACTTAATTTCCACACATGTATGAAATTTGTAATAATAATTTTAATTGAGGGTCAACTCTAAAATGACGTAAATTAATTCATGAAGGGAAAACATCATACAAGTGTGGAATTTGTATGAAGACCTTTTCTCATTCATCATCACATAAACAGCATTATTTAATCCACGAGGGCAAAAGAGATGTGAAATTAGTAACAAGAGCTTTACTCACAGTTTATGCTGAGCAGGCATGGATCATGCAGTCAAAAGACAATCGCCACATGATACGTGTTAGTGATCTTAACTCAAAATTACAGCCAAACTGCTGTATGTGAACTCTAGAGCATAAAATCTGTGAAATCTGTATAACAGTTTTATTCAAGTATCAAGAATGAAATGGAGTGAACTATGAGGTTAATTCAGCATATAAGATAACTTTCAGTTGAAGTGAACAAGTCCCAGTTTAAAGATGTAAGTGAAGTTGTGTGATAAAGCTTGACTCAAATTATTTCTAAATAGGGGTATAATATATTTTGGACGTACTACAATATGTGCTTTCTATTTACCACTTGTGATTTCATAATATGGTTATCTGAATATGTTATATTGATTGTACTTTGGTACTAGTCATGTAAACTGTAATTCTTTTTCTTTTTTATCTTTCTTTCCTAAAACAATGTTGTCTTTTTTCATGTATGTTACTTAACTGACAATTCCATATTATGTAACATCATTTTACGGATGCAGTAAATGATATTGATACTGAAGTGATATTTATACTAGTCATTCTTGATTTTGTATCTGTATATTCTCTTTCACTTATCAAAGCAGCAACTGGACATTTTCTGTTAATATATGGTCTAAAATGAAACAAACCAAGGATCCTTTGGAAGCAATGTTACTCTTTGGAAATGTTTGCAGTCCATCAAAAGCTGTTCTTTGTAATTAGTTCCTACTGCTTGTGAATAAAATTCTAATAAAGATCTTACATGTGAGCTTCATTGAAAAATCCTGGAGACCTGGAGAAAGCTTGGTTTTCTAATCTACTGCAAACAATATGCATGTTACTGGTAAACAGAATCTCATTAATGGAAAATGGAAAAATGGAAAAATGGAAAAATGGAAAAAGCAGTTTTATACAGCATTTTAATTTCAATTTAGGAAAAAGGGAAAGAAAAGGAACACTTTTCTCCCTTAAAATATTCAGAACTGAAGTAATGCATTAAAATTATTTTTTCAAAATACCTCTTTAGCTGGCACCCTGTTAAACAACCTCTTATTTACAGTGAAAACATGAACGGTTGTAAATTTGAATGATAATTAAACAGAGGGTGGGGAGTGTGTAATACTGGGAACATGTCAGTTGGTCATGTTGGCCTCATTATTTATATCAAGAGATCAAATGAAGAGCAGGCAGATGAATCCCAATACAAGAGTGTATTCATCTGTTTAGCTGCAACAAAAGTAAGGTTTTGGCAAGCAGGTTGGGCATTCAAAACCACAGAGAAAGTATAGTAGCCGCATTTGTTGGGAAACCGTTTGAATGTGTACTCCATTTGTAGATAGCTATGATTTAATATTTAGGCTTTGCTGCCAGAATGTTGCCAGCAGAAACTGTATTGTTATTCCATCTTCAGACTGGTCTGATTGGAGACATCTACTTGAAGTGGCATCATCTGTTTTCTATGATAAAACTGCTGAGGATGTTTAAGATCAGGATTTCAAATTCCATTACTGTTCCTTTCTTTTAATGATGTGATTGTTCTCCCAAACTTTTAGTTCAGTAGCAATGCTGATGTTTCTCAAAAGTGTGACATTTGGATTGATCTCATGGTTGACAGTCTCCAGAAATAATTCACTCTGGTTAATTTGTGTATTTGTTTGCTAGCAGTACAATGAAATCTTCTTTACGTCTGATTTGAACATTCTTTTTTGTTTTTTCTACATACACTATGTTACAGTTTTCACTGTTGGTTAGAGATAACTGATTTTTGTGCTGATATTTAATTTTTTGATGGAGAAGCTAGCAAATTTAGTGTAGTATACAGAACTTTGTCTGTGGAGCTGAAATTATGTTGTATTTCTTGAAAATATTACTGAAGCTGTAGTTCAGTCTCGGATGGTAAGTGCATTTTAAAAATTGTCATTGTGATACTTGTATGCAAACAGTAGTGTTTCCATATAACTAGGAGTTATTTCCGGGCTGTTATGCTGTGGTTAAGTATCCAGACATTTCGTCCACAGCTGCATCAGAAATCTTCGGTAGCACGGTTGTAATCTCCTTGGAGAAGTTAACGTGGCATCTGAGGTGTGGATTGTCTGAGCTGCTGTATTTATCCCTCAAATGGCCTGCGCTGATTGGTCCGGATGGTGGACAGCAGGAGGGAGGGGTTGGGCTTCACCCAAGATGCCACGTTAACTTCTCCGAGGAGACTATGACCGCACCACTGAAGACGTCTGCCGCAGCTGTGGACGAGACGTTGGGTACTTAAACTCCAGCAGACCATGGCATAACAGCCCAGAAATAACTCGTATTTATATTGACTCCGGCTGTGAAAGTCTACGCTCTCTCAGTAGTGTTTCCTCCAATCTTTTTCATTTATGAATTTTGCAACTTTGTTATGTTAGATTTGAAACCTTTGATCTGTTGTTCTGTGGAAATACTAATTGTATTTCAAATGATATTGTTCTTTTCTGAGAGGTAAGTCAACCAATCTGTGGGCCAGACTGTTGAATTGAAGTACTGGTAGGGTTTCAGATTGAACTTGTCAATCTTGATATAGTGATATAGTTAGTTGTCTGTGTGAGTGGTTTTTCAGTACATGCAAATATGCTTTAGCTAAGCCTCTAGAGCATTAATACATTTTTCAATTGTAGAACACCTTAAATTAAATATGGTCTGTTTATTCAAAAAAGAATATCAAATGAACATAAATAATTCTCATCCCATCACACTGACATCTGAATTAGCTAAGGTATTTGAGAGAATAATATATAGTAGACTTCTAGATTTCTTTAATCAGAAAACCAATAGAGGAGCAACAACATGATTGTAGAAAAGGGTTATCTACCATAACTGTTTTAAATAAAGTCACTCATGAAATAATAGTAAAAATGGAAAGTAGCTTAAAGATAAGTACAGTCATATTTGATATATACAAGACATTTGATTGTGCTGATCACAGTATTCTGATGCATAAATTAGAAAAGTATGGATTGCATGGAGTAGGTAACAATCTGATTGAAACCTATTTAATAGGAAGAAAGCAACTAACTCAGATATATTATAAAGCTGATAATAAAATTAATAAAATACAGTCAAAATATAAAACAGTAAATTATGGAGTTCCGCAGGGAATTGTTTTAGGACCTTTATTATTTATTCTGTATGTGGATATATGTCAAACAAACAATACAGAAGTAGTCTCTTATGCAGATGGTACTACTACATTACTGTGTTGGGGGTAGAAAACTAATATTTTAAAAATAAATATGAAACATGCTGTAAAAACCTGCTTGGCTTTTTCAACTCAAATAACCTTAAATGTAATATCAATAAAACTAAAATAATGCAGTTCTTCTTGAGAAATAAATCCCTACTAGCAAATTTTCTGCTCCAGATTGAAAACAGTAACATTGAAGAAGTAGGGTAAAGTTGCGCAATTCCATGATAGTTTTGAATAAGTGCTGTGTAATGGTCATAAATGGACAAAAGTCATTTAAAAATGATTCAAGGACACAAGTAGAATGTTCTAGAACATATTTTGCCTGACTGAGAATTAAAAAGTATAAGTATACTAAAAATTGTAGAAATAAAGTTTGTGATGATTGCTCCTAAATGCATAATAGGATTCCTAAATCCATGATAATGGTATCCTAATTCATCCTAATTCTCTGATTTCAAAAACAATGATGACGCATATGCATTGATTCTCTTGTCCTTCATCTACATTACAAAATACAAACTATTTACCCCCAATTAATTGTTTGAAATTAATTGAAAATTTTGTTTCGGCAGGGAGTCCAATGCTCACAAAATCTTGATCATTTCATCAGCATCATTGAACAACATATTCCATAGCCATTTCCTTTCTCAGCAGTTGCTAAGAAAGGAAAGTAGAACTGTTCAGCTATCTGTTGGTTACTTCATAACTGCTATTGCAGAATAAAAGCATGGCAAGATGCATGATGGGAGGGGCCTCAGGGGTCTCCGTCTAGGGGATATGTGGAGCTTGTTTCCAAAACGTACCAAATCCAAGTGGACAAATTTTACAGGAAATAGAAAAAACTTTTCACGGCCATAAATTATGAAAGATTTTGTTAAGCTTTTTTACTACTGTAGAATGACCATATTCAAAGGTTTAGATACATATTTTGAAGATATTTAACACATTTCCAGCAAGTTATTAACATTTTTAATTTGGATGTGGTACCTTTTGGCACAAAAATTGGATTTGGTACATATTGGCAGGAAATTTGTATTAAGTAAACTGGTATTATGACTATAAAAGAAAAAATAGTAATGTATTTATTTTTTAAGAGAATCTATCATTGATACAGTCATGTTTATGCATTTATTTTGTTCATTGTTAATTAAACAATTTTATAATTTAATAAAAATAATGAATTAAAATTAACTTAAATACTGTCAAATCTCCTGCTAGTTTACCCATTTAAAATCTGATAAAACATGAACAGACCCAACTGTGCTGAATATTTTATCATATTCTTCAGGCAATAATATGGTCTTTGTTTTTATTAATTTCTTTTCAACAATTAGGTGAAAGGTATTTCTTCAATGATGTTTTCTCTCGTCCCCAATGTTGTTCCCGCCACCTAAAACGTTTAATATGGGATTCAATTTCTTCATGCAATGCATTCATCCGTGCACTCCTCCTGGAGTTTCTGAAGATGCCAACCCCTGGTGCAGTTGCTCTTGAACAGCATGTTCTACTTTCCTTCTGCCGACATTGAGTATAGATAAAAATGTACACAGGTAATTTCCCTTCTAGGGCTGGAACACCAGATTATGGTTTTATTTTTTGTTGATCCACTTTTCCCTGATTTGGCCGTCTTTTTCTGGTTGTTTTACACCAATATGTGTTATCAAGAAATTCCTTCGACTTACCACATTTGATTTACTTTAATATAATTTATTGAAATTATTAAATTTGGTCTTCTGTCAGCTTAAGTGCCATGCAAAAAGTTGTATCATGCTTGCAGTCAATCTTAAATTTCTTGGAAGCATTCTCCACGTGTTTCCCTTCCTTCACTTTATTTTTGTTCCAATTTTCTACTGACCTGCGCCTCTTCCTAGGTTTGTCAGTGACCATTGCTTCATGTTCATATTCATCAGATATGTCACTGTACATGGTTGTGAAATTATACACTAATATTTTACATATAAAACTAACTAAAACCTCTTGAATCCTCAGTAAATGTTAATAAAAGCATTTCTGCATATGATTCAGATTTGTTTCTTACCTTTGAGTGTCTCATGTGATGCCATATTTTTAATTTAATCTTGAAGGCAATGCAGGAGTGAAATTTGGGGAAAAAATGGGAAACTTCTTTATTATTTTGTCTTGCATTCTTATTATACTTTGTGATTTCATGCCACACAATTGGTTTATTAATATCAGTGTTAAACCCTTAAATGCCTATTTAATCAGTCTTTTGTCATTTAGGTAAAGCACCACATTCGGCTTTAAACATTTTTGTTTCTTCTTTAAAACATTTTCAGAATTCCAAAAACCTCTTGGACCACAGTTTATAATTTATTGATTTGAAATGTTCAAGTTAGCTTCAGTAATTATGGATTTAAAAACTATTTAAAGGCATCAAACTAAATAACAATTGCAATATGAATATGCTGCTCTTTGCAGATGATGTATAATAATTACACAAACCAATGAAGATGATTTACAAAAAAGTGTATATGAACTAGTAGAAGCATTAAAGAAATACAGACTTACGATTTCAATCAATAAAACAAAGATAATGGCATCATTCCGTGGTAAACATCAAGTCTGATCAAAAATAGTTTTAAACCATAATACATTAGAACAAATAAATTTAATTACTTAGGATGCAATTTAACATGATGATGATCTAAATAATAAAGTAAATAAATTTCATTATATTTGTGGGACATTAGCAAGAACATTAAAAAGAAAAATAAGAAAAAAAACCACATAAGGCTTTACAAAGTAATAGCTGTGCCATCATTGATGTACGGATGTGAACCATACATGATAAAAAAGGACTGGAACAGAATTAATGCAGCCAAAATGAGATACCTAAGAGCAATCAAGGGATGTACAATTATGGACAAAATAAAAAACACATAGACATAAGAGAAAACTAATTAAATATCCTCCCTATAAATGAAAAAAAATGAGAAATATAGAACCCAATGGAAACAGCATGTACAAAGAATGAATGAAAAATACTTCCCTAAATTCTGTTGTGACTACCAGCCGATTGGAAGAAGAAGTGTTGGAAGACCCATGAGGAGATGGAGAGAAACATGAGGCCTGAACAGGAGAAATTCCTAATCCATGATGAGATGATGATGGTAGTGACAATGATGATAATGATTGTTTAACTAAACAGTTGTTTTAAAATATTATATAGCATAATCTGAATTATTATCTTTAACTGATATTGCAACATTTTAAAAAGTTAATAACATGTATACACATATTTTTTACTAATTAAAATTAAGAAATGCCTGCAAAAAATTTCTGTAAGTTGATATATAAAATTTGAATTAGTGATATGATCAAGTGTAGAGTTGTAGGGGCATTTCCTATTATACCATAAAGTCATTATGATTTAAAACATTAATATCTTTAAACTATTTTAAATTTGTTCTGAGCATATAGTAAGAAAAGTCAAATCAGAAGCAAACCGGATTTTTTAATTTTCACAGGTGCATTACCTTAACAATCAACCTGCAGTAGGGTTTAAAAAATCTAATGTATTACACTTGCATGATGTTTTCTACTCTTGTACTATTTTTATAAGCCCTTATTCCTCTATCTTCATGTTAGTTGAGATAAACATTTGCAGAAATTAGCTCATTTTCTTGTAGGTGCAAGGGGAATATGGGAATACAGTAGGTTTTGAACAATAGTCAAATCTTTTAAAGTTGGTTGCTATATGAAGGCTTAAAATTCCATTCTCTTTGCATGACCAAGATATAAAAAAGTGAATGACGACCTTCCATTTAATAAAAGTATAAGTGTTGCATAACTCATACAAATAACAAGGAATATCTCTGAAATGGTTCACTCCACAAAAAAATGCATTTGGACATAAATTGTGTGTTTTAATGAGATCTAAATTTTTGCCAAGAAGGGTTCCAAAATTGCTCAAACAACAAAACAAAATATCCCCTATGAAACAGTTAAAAAGTTAATCAAAAACATCTTCACAAAAAAATACGATGAATATCTTGCTTCTTCTGAAAAACTTAATTGGAAGGATCTCCAAAATAAACTTAAAACAATTCCAGATCAACCAAGAAAATCATCAATTGCAATGTTCAGATTAATCTCAAGCCATGTTTGTCTGAGTGGACATTTGTTCAAGATTGGATTTATAACTTCCCCACAGTGCTGTTTATGTAAAAAAAAATGACTTAATGAACATTGATCACCTAATTGTATGTGCAATTCTCCAAAATCAAGAAGATTTAGTCTCTAAATATTGGGAGAATGATTTTGTTATTAAATTCTGAGCATTAAACACACATACATTTTTGCATAGTAAGATTTGGTCTATCTCTTATGGCTTACCAGTTATGCAAAAGTCATAAAGAGTAAACAGAACTATGTGGACTATAGCTAGAAAATTCAAAATATACATTTCATTTGCCATCAAAATATCTTAACCATATGACATTTTAATCAAAATTGTTAGAGCTATTTTCAAGAAAACAAAGTTTTGAAAAATTTTCCATGTAAAGTGTAGATTAGGGTGAAGGAATTTTCTTCAAAATCTTCATGTTACATCCTTAAAATATATTGAATTTAAATACCAACTTTGGTTTTTTGCTTTTGAGTTATGCTGTTCACACACACTTGGACCTTTTTTAAAAGTGATTTTTTTGGATCCAGGGGGCCTCAAAACATATATTCCCAGTGAAATCTCTACATTGAATTTTTGGGTCAAATACAATACTTCCTGTACTTACTTTACATAGTAGAGAAAGTAAAACTTTAGGAAAATGAGTTATTGAAATGAATTTTAAAATCACCCAAAGTTATATTAAAGGATGTTAATCTTCTATTAGCAAAACTGGGGAAAACATTTTACTCTAAACAGCAACAGTCATGAGAAAACAATATGAAGGTTCTGCCACTAGTGGCTAATAACAAGCTTTAATACTACTTTAAACCAAAAAGTTAAGTCGATTAATGTGTTACCTTTTTAGTTTAAATGGATTATTACAATACTATTTTCAAACTTTCAAAGAAAGTTGTAGCTGTATCTTTTGTTGTGTCTTTTCCAGATACATGATTACTGATAATTTGTCTTGTAACATTTCAGGTTGCATACAGAAACAGTTTGCAGATTTGGTGACAATGCCACCTATTCCTTACAAAGTATGAATTCTGTAGAGTCCTACAGTGACTCTGATACCAGCAGTGCACTTCAGTTGCTCAACTCCAGCCAACCACAAATGTGTGATGAAACCGAAGTAAAGTTTACGCCAGCTTCAGATGCAAAAACTTCCAGTTTGGTTGAGAGTTGCAAAATCCCATACAACTGTGAAATTTGTGGAAAGGTTTTTGAATTTTCATCAGATCTAAGACAACATAGTGTAAGTCATAGGGACGAAAAGTATAAAATGGATGATATGAACTATGTTCAAGAATCAAACTTTGAACATGAGGGGAATAGACCACGCACATGTGAAATTTGCAACAAAAGCTTCACTACGAATTATCATCTAAAACGTCACATATTAGCTCATGAGGGGAAAAGACCATACACATGTGAAATTTGTAACAAAAGTTTCACTCAGACATACCACTTAAAATACCACATATTAACTCATGAGGGGAAAAGACCACACACGTGTGAAATTTGTAACAAAAGTTTCATTCTGAAATCTCAGCTAAACTTCCACATATTAACCCATCAAGGGCAAAGACAGCATTGTTGCAAAATCTGTAACAAAAAGTTTACTCGCGAAGCATACCTCAAAAGTCATACATTAACTCATGAAGGTAATAGACCATATACATGTGAAATTTGTAAAAAGAGCTTTACAAGAGCATCCAATTTGAAAGCACATAAATTAACTCACGAGAGCAACACACGATACAAATGTGATCTTTGTGAAAAGACATTTACAAAAAAATTTGCATTAAAAGAGCATGAATTAATCCATGAGGGCAAAAGACCACACAAATGTGAAATTTGCAACAAAAGCTTCACTCAGAAATCCCACCTAAAAGAGCACATATTAATTCATAAAGGGCAGAAACTGCACACTTGTAAAGTCTGTGACAAAACATTTATTCGACGCTCATACCTTAAAAGTCATGCTTTAACTCATGAGGGTAAAAGACCACATACATGTGAAATTTGTAGCAAGAGCTTTACTAGACTATCCCATGTGAAAAGGCATAAACTAGTTCATGATGGCACAAAAGACCACTCAAATTATGTTTGCTCAGAAATCTGCTCTGATACACCATGAATTAATTCATTAGCAGAAAGATCATAGAATATGAAATTATTTTGAAGACTTTCTCTCATTCATCAATGATTGAACAGCTTAAATTAGTCCACAAGGCCAAAAGACCACATATATGCAAACTTTGCAGCAAGAGCTTTACTCAGAGTTCATACCTGAGCAGGTATAAATGAAATCATGAAGTCAAAGGACAACCGCCATATGATTTGTGTAAATGACTTTTAACTTAAGAATTATAACTGAAATTCTGTTTGTGAACTCTAGAGCAGGAAATCTCTGAAATCTGTATAACAGCTTTATTCAAGTATGCAGAATGAAATGTAATGAATTTTGAAAGGTAGGATAAGAAATGAAAAATTCAATGCCATAGTTGGGATTTGAAATGCAGATCTGCTCTACATGCAGCTACTCTTAACCACAGAGCAACATGTCACCACAGCCTTAAATTAGCTCTGTGATTAAGAGCAGCTGCACATAGAAAAGAAGATAAGTCTAGGCATAGAATACTGCCTATGGCATTGCACTTTTAATTTCTGATTCTACAGTACGTTTACAACAAAGCTTGGCTGGCAGGTGCACAGCCTGTGTGACCTTTGCTACATTTCCCTGTGCACACATGCTAATCATGACACATTCATCAGTCTTACTTCTGTTAGGTGTTCTGTGCTGTTCCAGTCCAGTTCCTGTATGAATAACATTAGAAGTGTTAAGTTTGCTTGAAGTGTTTTCAAAATTAATGGATTGCAATATACAGTACAGCAAAGATTGTTAATCTATGCTACGTATGCACTTACATCATTTTGTAGGGAAGTTGTAAGGCAATTTGAAACTGAATTTCCTGACATGCCTGTTCCAAGTAGAGACACCGTTTGTATGCTTGTAAAGAAATTCAGGGAGACGGGATCATTTCATGTTAGGAAAAGAAAATTAAAATGGTGTGAGCTTATGGAACAAAAAGTAGACAAAATCAGAGAACGGTTAGAACAGTCACCTCAAAAATCTCTTAGGCGCCTTGCCCAAGAAAAACTTTAAACAAAATTTTAGGAGAGAAATTAACATTATTCTGGAAGCTGACTAATAATATTAAGAAACATATTTTTTAATCACATTTATTGTTGAAGACAAATCCTGCAAATCATGATAATTAACAAACTGTTAAAACAAATCAAGCAAACTAAATGACTATCAAATCACAAAACATTAGAAGGTAGCTGTCAAATAGAAATAATTTTCATTTGCATATAAAACATGGCATTCTAAAAAGGTTCAGTGTCGCCTCATATCTGTTATAAATTATGTGGTTGCCAGGACATTACAACTACATGAAAGTTACTGGTGTGTATGTGTGTATCCATGTGTGTGTGTTTAGCATTTTCAAATACAAGAAAGTTTGAAATTGAGGTTTATTTATGTACATTCCTTTAACTGCTATGGTTCTCAGTATCCCACTCTATATTGGGCATGAAACATAGCCTCATTTTGCTCAGAGGCCTCTGTATCGGGCTTGAGGTCCTTTTATGTGTCATAAGTCTACAACACTGGACCACTGGCTTTACTTCACTTCCAAGAAAGCCATGTTGATAATTGTTGTTGTTTTCTAGTGCCTTGCATCTGGCAATGAAGCCATTAGCATTCCAATACTTTTGAACTGCAGTTTCTTCTGATCTTAATGCTTCACAGGTCTTCGTTCATTTCTGCTGGATCATTACACAGGACACATATTGGTGAGGCTGAGATACCTATTTTGTGTGCCCAAAAAAAGCCATCACTCTCTGCCGACTTTGAACCCATGACCTTTGGAATTAGAGGCTAGCATTTTATCCCTAGACCATGGATGACATCTTCAAACAAAAGATTTTCAAGGAGAACCTCCCCAACCTAAACTACCTTTCATAAGGAGGAGATTACTTCATTTTTCCTCAAAAAGATCTTGAGCAATGTTTATTAAAAGTATCAAATGTTTTAATATGTTTGTATATCTTGACTTCTTTGCAAATAATATTAAAGTCCTCTCCCCTGCACTTTATTCAAAACAGATTCTGTATGATTGGTAAAAAAAAAAAAAGCTTTCTATGTATTTGGATTCATGGAGTCTCAAAATGTGTATTTTAGGAAAATTCCTGATGTCAAACTTAGAGTGGAATGTAATAGTGCCTTTACTTTCTATAGATAAGAGGTAGAGAAAGAAAAATGTAGATCTTGTTGAAGCACGCAATTTGTGTCAAATTTTAATGTGTCATTAACTATTTCCCAGATTTCTTTATTGGAATAAATTCCCACCTTTTTAAAGTGCTGAATTACCATTTCTTTTTTATTTCATGTTCAGGCAAAGAATGGAATTTCATCATGTGACATCAGTCTGGGTGCCTCAGTTTGGTTAAACGCTGGCCTACTGATCCCGAGGTCATGGGTTCAATTTGACCCAGAATGATGGTTTTAAGTGTGCTTAAAAACAACAGCTCCATATCAGTAGATTTACTGGCATATAAAAGAACCCCTGCAGGACAAAATTCCGGCACACCGGCGACACTGATGTGATTCTGGCAGTTGACAACGTTGTTAAACAACAAAATACGCGCACACTCATTGTTGATTATTGTTTTAGGCTCCGTATTTGTGTATAACTACAATTAGACATTGTAAATAATAATTATTGTACATAGTTTTAAGAATTTACACTTTATAGTTTATCTATTCTAGACTTAACTGGTTCCTAGAATACTACAACTTAATTAATAGTTCACAGACCGGCTTCAGACAGAATCATAGTACAAGTGAAAATGTACTCCTACTAAGCCAAGACATCAAGGAAGCTTTCAATAGAAAGGAGGACACCTTAGCAGTATTCATTGATTTTAAATCAGCATATGACTCAGTCTGGAGAAACAAATTAATTGAGAAGTTGCAATCAATAGTTGTGAAAAGTAACATGCTTAAATGGATAACTCAGTTTATTTCACAAAGATTTTGTGCCACAAAATATAATACATACATTTCCAAATATAAACAAACACACCGAGGACTTCCACAAGGTGCTGTTCTGAGCACAACACTCTTTAACATACTATAAATGACCTTCCATCAATAATAAAAACTTTAGAAACCAAAATTGCTTTATTTGCTGATGATGTAGTCATTTGGACTTCAGGCTCTCCAAAAAAACCTGAATCAATTAAAGACAGAATAGAAACAGCCCTAAACAAAGTACATGAATGGAGCTCCAAAAACCTCATGACTATCAATGTGGAAAAAACAAATTATGAATTATTTACACTAAAATACAAACCAGTTAATATGAACATAAATTATAATGGTAAACCACTCAAAGCAGTTGATGATGCCAAATACTTAGGCATCACTTTCGACAGAAAGCTAAGTTGGAAAAAACATATAACAAACATCTCAGAAAAGGTTGAAAAGAAACTGCAAATCCTGAAAAGGTTAGCTGGTGCTAAATGGGGCTGCTCAAGGAGAGTCCTTAACACAACATACAAAATGTATGTTAAACCAAACCTCTTGTACTGTTCTGAAGCTTTAATAACAGCAGCAAATGCTAACATCAATAAACTTGAACAAATACAAAATCAGGCTCTTCGCATAATCACTGGAGCAGTTAAATCCACACCTATTGATGCCATGCTTGCCTTAACACGGATCCGATCAATAACAACAAAAATAGAAGAACAAGCATTGCTCCAACACGAGAAAATGTTACGACTGCCATGTGGACAGAAGAGAACCTCCCCCCTTCAATCCTTAAAACTCATAGTAGTTTCCTAGAAAAGGTAACACAAATGAAATCCAAATTGAACATTCCTAACACCAGAGAAAATTTACTTATAAGAGAAAATCCATTGGAATTATTGCAACCTACCTTCAGTTTGGAATTAATAGAGGAAATAAGTAAATCAGACACACCAAAAGAAATACAAAAACTTCTAGCTCTGGAAACAATCAATACTAGGTATCCCACAGAAGAATGGCTGCACATATATACTGATGGATCCTCCAAGGAAAACCTTACTGGAGCTGGAGTTATGTGTTCACATTTTTCCTTTTATCATTCTGTGGGCAAACACACAACAAATTATGATGGAGAAATAGAGGCTATACACATTGCTCTCCGACAATTATTAAATCTTCCCTTAAATAAATTTAACAAGGCAGTAATTCTTTCAGATTCTAAAGCTGCAATTCAGGGAATATGTTCAAATACTACAAAGAAGTCAACAAAAAATTAGAGAATGCTACAAAATGTTAACACAACTCCAAAAAGTTAACAAGACTGTTCATCTCCAATGGATTCCAGCACACTGTGGAGTCATGGGGAACGAAGCTGCAGACTCACTTGCAAAGAAAGGCACAACAATAAAACAAAAGTCTAAATTATATTTCTCATATTCTTCAATAAAACGCTTGATCATTAAAAAATTTTCTCATTCATACCTACAAGAAATAGAAACAAATGCCAAAGATAAAAAATGGATTACACTACTTTCCAACCCAGATATAATCCCCCAGAGACCAAGGAAAACAGCGGTTGCAGCCTTCCGACTGTTGACAAATCACGACTGCTTAGCAAGTCATCCCTACATAATAGGTATCTCAGCCTCACCAATATGTGTCCTGTGTAACGATCCAGCAGAAATGAACGAAGACCACTTGAAGACCTGTGAAGCATTAAGATCAGAAGAAACTACAGTTCAAAAGTATTGGAAAGCACGAATGCTAATGGCTTCATTGCCAGATGCAAGGCACTAGAAAACAACAACAACAACAACAGTTTTCTATGAATCCAAACATGTAGATGTTTTCATGGATGAAAGAAACTGAACTTGAATCCTCTATTGTTCCTCAGCAAAATGTGTAATAAAGACATTTTTTATTTATTCATTCAGTTTAATACAGTAGAATACACAATTGAACCATATCATGAGTGAATACATAAGATGATATAATTATGATTATGATAATGATAATTTCTGCAAACAATTCAGATGTTTTGTTTTATGCTGGACTCTCATCTGATGCCACATTTTTAATTTAACCTTGAAGGCAATGCAGAAGTAAAATTTGGAAAAAAAAATGGAAAAGTATGTTATTTTTTATTTCTATTATACAGTAGAGCTGCAGATATCCAATCCCCAATTAATTTGAGTTCTAGGTTAACCGAGGTCCCATTTCATGAAGTATGCCATGCAAAGTTATTAAAATCATGGAAAATCACCAAACCTCACCCATAGAGCATGATGACCTCAGCCTTGCACAGCTAGCTCGAAGATTGGCAGACAAAACAATCACTGAAAACAATGTAGCCAAATGGATGAATGCAAACATACAATTAAAAGTGGCTGATGAGATGATAGTAGAGGCAGTGAATGTAGAGGCTGAAGAGAATGAAAGTGAAAGTGACAATAAAGACACTGAAATGGAGAATGAGAAAATCACAGTGAAGGATGCAAAGCAATAGAGAAGACAATCTTAGTACCTAGAGCAACAGTCAGAGACAACTTCAACAGATCTACCGTTGCAACGACTGCGTGAAATGGGAGCAAAGAAATGAGCGAGCTCCATTAAACAGAAAATACTTGAGGATTTCCTCAAGAAATGATTTCTTTTTTTGTACTGGAACATGTACATACTGTATATATGTAATGTAGGTCTTCTTTTTCATTTTGTATTTTTATTTTATTCTTATTTATATGTAAGTCATTTGTTAATACAGTAGATGCCTTTTTTCACATCTTTGATCATGTATTCATTCATTTCACCAGTTTACCATACATTTCCCTCTCTGTTTTGGACAGAGCCCATGTTATCCCATTTTTTGATTATCTGAGATACTGTTGGCCCTCCTTACAGGTTGCACATTTGTTCTTGACAAATGACCTTCAGGGAAGATACAGTGAGCTAGCCTACAGGCGGTAACATGTCAGCAAAACAGTTGATGTTACAATAATCCACAGCTCAGCTTCCCTCTGTTGCATTTGTGTGTACAGTTGACGTTTTGTAGTACATGTTTTATGTACCAATACAGACGAGGAAGAAGATATTGCTGGAATAGAAGAAATGCAAGAAAATTAAGTGCAAACAGTTATTGAGGTTGATAGTGTGGCTGATACTACAGGAAGTGTGACAACTTGCTTTATAGTGCTCTACTACTGCAGCTCAGAAATATGTGCATCAACGTACATAACAACTGACTGCAGACTATACCTGCCTCTCGATGCCAGTGTTCCCAGCTAAGGTGAGTAGTGAGTCGCATCTAACCTCTTATATAAAATTTTCATTTGTCAAGAGCTAACGTACAACCTATACCTTGGATAGTTGAGGCTCTGCTGTACTTATAATTTGCACTTTCATGCCATGCAACTGGTTTATTAATATCAATTTTAAAGCCTTAAATGCCTATTTAATCAGACTTTTACCATTTAGATAAAGCGTGGTGCTTTAAACAACAGCTTCAAACAACATTTCTCAATTCCTTCTTGACAACATTTTTCAAAATTCCGAAACCTTCTTGCACTGCTGTTTATAAGTTACTAGTTTGAAATGTTCAAGTTATCTTCAGGAAGTATGGATTTAAAAATAGTTTAACTAAAAGGTTGTTTTAAAATATTAAACAGTATAATTTAAATTAATTATTTTCTCTAACTGGTACAGTAACATGTATACACACTTCTTTTTTCATAATCTACCTAATTCAAATTAAGAAATACTAACAATTCTTTGAGTGTAACTATGAAGCTTAAATTAGAACAATATGATCAATTGTAGGGTCAAAGGAGCATTTCACATTAACATACCATAAAGTGATTAAGTATGATTTAAAACAGTAATATTGTAACATGGGCCATGGTACACAAGAAAGGACAGTCAGGGCCAGGCCACCCTACCCCACTGGCAGTATGAGTGTCAAATGTGATCAGTGTCAGACTACCTCGTGTGACTGTTATGAACACATGACAACAATCAGAGCTGCAACACAAATGAGTTTTCCACAGTATTCGAGAATGGTCTGATAGCCGATAGCCAGTAGAGGAGAGGGTTACAGTTACAGACATGAGTTGGTCAGTGTAAGTGTGAGATAGCTGTATCTGTCTGTCATAATGTCCTCGTTAAAGGAACAAGTGTAGACTGACCGTTGCGCTAGAGTTGGTGTTTGAGAGACAGAGAAAGTGAAAGGACTGAGTCAAGGCTACAAAAAGAAAACATTTGGGAGTTGTAATATCATGAAAGTCTGTATACTGTGTTAATATCAGTAGAGGAAAACTGTATTTTTACACAAGTTTAGAAGAAAAAAAAAAGTGAGAAAAAAGTAACTGAACTGGATTTTGTCGTCTTTGTCACAGTATAATTAAAGTAGTTCCAAGTATGTTCTGAGTATGTAGTAAGGTAATCTGATGTGTTGCACTCATATGACTTTCTCTACTCTTGTACTAACCATTCTTACAAACTCTTATTCCTATATCTTCTTCATGTTAGTTGAGATAAACATTTATACAAATTATCTTGTTGCTTATTTCCTTGTAGGCACAAGGGAAATATTAGAATAGTAAGCTTTGAGCAATAGTCAAATCTTTTAAAGCTTTGAGATCCTGTTCACTTTGCACTCTTAACATATAAAAACATGAAAGTTTTAAATTTTTTGAAATTGTCACAAATAGCAAGGAATGTCTCCGAAATGCTTCAATCTATAAAAAAACTTTATTTAGACACAAATTGTGTCTTTTAGCAAGATCTACATTTTTTGTACAGTAAGATTTTGTCTATCTCTTACAGTTTACGAGTTATTCAAAAGTCATCCAGAGTAAACACGACTACATAGGCTCTAGCCAGAAAATTCAAAATATACATTTCATTTGTCATTCAAATATCTTAAACATATGGCTATTTTAATCAAAATCATTGCCATTTTCAAGAAAATAAAAATTTTCTATGTAAAGGGTAGTTTAGGGTGGAGCTGCTATAATCTCTGTCTTTGCTCACATAGAACATTAAGGATCAATGAGAGGTGGCATTTGGTCGATAGGACTACGATCCCAAAGTCATGGGATCAAATCTGGCACAATCCATTGATTTTTAGCTGTGCTTAAAAGCACAGCCCCACTTCAGTAGGTTTACTAGCATGTAAAAGCACTCCTGCAGGATAAAATTCGGACACACTGATATGATCTTGGCATGACAGTTCTTTAATTGCTGACCATGGAGGAGTTTGGCACTGGCGTACTGATCCCAAAGTTGTGGGTTCAAACCTTATCCAATCCAACTATTTTAGCTGGGTTCAACAGTCCAGTTTGTAACGTAGGTCACCTCCATGTGGTTCACCCTGGATAATGCTGAATGACCCACTTTTATATGCTCATGGCCTCACTCAATGTACAAAGATCTGGAGTCAAAACTGTCCCCACCTTGGATCTCTGGCAGGGGACTACATTGAGAAAGAATACATTGCATTACACACTGAAAGTACTTCAACGGAATTGCGGTGGAATGTCATAATCCTAGAAATCAGAACTTCATACAATGCTACTAGATAAGAATACTAATGTCTCTATTCTTCAGGAAGCAAACATTACAATGTCAACCCTCCAATATTACAACTTTAAAAAATAGCAAATGCACATTCAAAATCAAGCAATGCAACTTGTAAGGAGTAAAGTCATCTCCTATTCCAGCCCTACTTGCAGATACAACTAACTTATCTATTTATAAGGAAACCGAGAGACTAGAATTAACAGAGTATGGAACATTAATTAAAATGCCTTCACACATTTTGGACATCATATGTATGAAGTCCAAGAAAACTGAAAACTCAACATGGTTTAATCCAAATAATTGATACAATAAAAGGAAAGTATACACCTGAAATTACAACCACCAACTTTACCCCTGGGTTTTATTTATGTTGACTACCAACTGGAGCTTAATACAAAATTCAAGAAATCTGAAATGAATAATAATATTATGAAACTGTTGGTTTTAGAAACAATTTGCTCACTTTACCCAGGGAAAAATTTGATTTATATATACATGGCTGTATCATACATTGAAAATTGCTGATTCTGGTATCTAGAGTAAATTGTTTAATTTCTACATGCCACTGGGAAGGTTGCAAACAAATTTTGATGGAGAGTTACAAGCAATAAATATAGCTTTAAAATAATTACACTGTCAGATACATCAATTTAGAAAAGCTCTTATATTCTGTGATTCTACCTCAGCTATACAAGCAATATCATTGTCCACTAATCCTCTTAATACTATAATTGAATCTAAAATAAGAACAAATTAGAAACTAAAAGCTTTACTTATAGTAATATTGCAAGTTTTTCAAACTCTGACGGGTTTCAAATTGTATCCAACTTATTTTCAAAGCAATTGAAGAACTTGCAACATTATTAAGATAAGTGAAGCTTTTAGTTTCTATCTTCCTTTCATAGAAGTTTGAAAACAGTGTTGTTGTAATTAATTTAATTTAAAAGGTGAGTTAATTAATAACACTGAACAACACTCACAACATATTCTTCCGGGACGCGTTTCGAAGGTTAACTTTCCTCCATTATCAACCGGATAATAACGGGAAAGAATTGTGAGTTATTGTCCGGTTGATAATGGAGGAAAGTTAACCTTCGAAACGCGTCCCGGAAGAATATGTTGTGAGTGTTGTTCAGTGTTATTAATTAACTCACCTTTTAAATTAAATTTTAGTTTCTAATTTGTTCTTATTTTAGATTCTGTTGCTTCACTGTTAATAGCTTCAATTTTCCATAATTGAAATTTGAAGTTCCATAAAAGCACTACAAGTCTTAAGCGAAGAAATCAAATTTCAGTGGATCCCTTCCCACTGAGGACTATTTGGCAATGATATGGCTGATATGCTTATCAAAAAGGGTGCAAAATCTCTGCAAACATTTATACCAAAGTTATCCTTCCATTTGGCCAAATTACACATAAATAGGAACTTTAGAGCAGAATAACAAAACCATCTGTAAGTCAATGATATGGAACCAGCTTGTAACCAAACTTATACTCCCAGACCATTCCAAACAAGACACAGTTGCAGCACTTAGAATTGCTACCAGTCGTGACTGCCTAGCAGCCCATCTTCACCAAATTTCAATTCTGGATTCACCTAAATGTGTGTTTTGTGCAACAGATAACTCAATTATGGATTGAAATCATGTCTTGCACTGCAGTGCTTTAAGTGATCTTAGATTGAAATATGTAACAACTGGATCATGGTATTGGAATCCGAGGAAGCAAATTGCTTTACTGCTAAGTGCTTGAACATTAAATAAATAATAAAATAAAAGCAATAATTCCACTTCAGTAGGTTTACTAGCATGTAAAAGCACTCCTGCAGGATGAAATTATGGCACATTGGCAGCACTGATATGATCTTGACATGACAGTGTCATTAATATTCAAAACATTTAAACATAGAGGAGCTTGGTGATCCCAAACTGCTGCAGTTATTGCAAATTAGACGCCTGGCAAGACCTCATGCCAAGTACTTGGAACAGTCATCCACTGGCTCGTGAGCAGTCCATCTTAACCAACCAACCAACCAGAACCATCCTGGAAACACTGTCTTAAATGGTGATTGGATCCCAGGAACTTTCAATTACAAGCAACATGCAGCGGCAAACAAGCATTTTTCATAATGTGGATGCCAATGCATTCATTGATTCAGAGTTGCATCTCTGCTTCTGTTGACGATTCTTCTGGTGCTTCCTTACTGCTTACACTGACAACTGCATCATCAGGGTTGACTTCCTTTCTCCTTCATCCTTATAACAGAATTCCACAAAACTGCACCTTGGATGATCTCATGATGCTATCAATACCTATAAATCTAGTACAAAACTGAATGTTCTCTATATCCATACTGTCTGGTCAGAGAGTACTCACTTCCCTCAAATTCTGTTCCTACCTCAAATTGGTAGAACTAATTTTAACAGATACTCTACAATGCAATAAATTAGTGATCTGAGAGTTTCCATATATCTGCTTTGTTTTTGGTGCCAAACAAGTATGACTGCTATATATGTGATTGTTATTAGATTATGACTACCCAAGCCATTTAGGAGTTACACAGGATGCCACAAGCTGCCTGAATGTACCATGTTTTTTCCACATTAATTTGTAATGTGCTTACAACCTGACACCCATCAACCCAGAGTATAGCCATTACTGTGTGCAGTTTTAGGCCTAGGGCTTCATGCCAGAGTAAGGCACTTTTGCTAACTACATGTGTGCATTTTTTCGATAATTTGCCACTTTAGGGTTTATTCTCATGTACAGCTTTATTCAAGTATAGTATTTTGCTTCTGCGTCTTAATTTATAACTCATATCTGATGTTTTAATAAAGCTCTTGGTAAAACTTTACAGGCATAAGTTCTTGTATCCTCATGAGTTAACATACAGCACTTCACTTGTAATGATTACCTGAATAAAATGTGTTACAAATATCATGTGTTTTTAACTTCATGAGTTAATTTATGCCTTTTCAGGTTGGAATTGTTACTAAAGTTCTTATTACACATTTCACATATGTGTGGCTTTTTGCCCTCGTGGATTAGTTTATGTTCTTTAAGTGACGATGATTGAATAAAGCTCTTCATACAAATTTCGCATGTGTATGGTTTTTTACCCTCGTGAAATAATTTATGTCGTTTCAGAGTTGTCCCATGCGTATACCTCTTGTTACATATTTCACATGCGTGTGGTCTTCTGCCCTCATGAGTAACTTCATGTTGCTTCAGCGTTGATCTATGAATAAAGGTCTTTTTACAAATTTCGCATTTATGTGGTCTTTTACCCTCATGAATTAATGTATGTCTTTTAAGGTGTGAAGTTTGAGTAAATTTCTTGTTGCAGATTGTGCAGGTGTGGAGCCTTTTTCCCTCATGAGTAATAATGTGGCACTTAAGGTGTGACCTACGAGTAAAGCCTTTGTTACAAATTCCACAAGTGTGTGGTCTTTTCCCCTCATGAGTTAAAATGTGGCATTTCAGGTGTGACATACGAATAAAGCTTTTGTTACAAATTTCACATGTGTATGGTCTTTTCTCTTCATGTCTCAGGTTTGAGTCTTGAGCATGTGGCATTATGCAATTCTCAATTGAATTGCAGGTTTTTGTATCTGAAGTTGAGGTAAACTTTGTTTCGGATTCTTCAAACATTTGTGGTTGGTTGGAGTTGAGCAATTGATACTCAGAGATGGTATCAGAGTTACTGTTAGAGTCTTCTCTAGTATTTTTACTCGGAACAAAATAGGTGGCATTGTCGCTGAATCTGCTCATCGATTCTGTTTGCAACCTGAAATATTACAATACATATTACCAATCACCATAAGAGCAACACAAAGAAATAGGATATCTATATAATATTATAATTATTATTTATTTATGCCAACAAGCTTACTGTTGGTGTTTTTAAATACACAAGTCGTGTGTGGGCAATGTTTGAGAGGTAGAATTGGAACTTAAAAATTCCCCGGGAGAAATACGAACTGGTTTGAGAATTCAATGTTATTCTGGCAGGTTGTCACAGTAACTTAATGGTTAGCGCACCTGCCTAGTAAGCGGAGGGTCTGTGGTTCAAATCCCAGCTGTGGAATTGAATTTTTAAGTTCCAGTTCTACCTCTTAGTATTACAAGCTTATTATTTGTCACCACTGATAGAACTTTTATAACTTTTCTCATGACTGAATGCTCTTTAGAGTAAAATGTTTTCTCTATGCTAATGGAAGATTAATATCCTTCATAATACTCTATTTTTAAAATTCAGCTCATTAGCTCATTTCACTAATTTTGGTTGATTATTAAATGTGAAATTGAAAACTATGATGCACGACATGAGATGGTCAAACACACGTCAAAAAGTCTGAGGTATTACAATCATAAAGCTTCCTTTAACCACTCTTCCATGAACTATTCTTACAAAAGCTCATTCTTCTATGTACCTCTTGTAAATCCAGATAGGTGTTTGCAGAAATGTTTTTATTACCCATTTTATAAGGTACTAAGAAAATACTGGACCTTTAAAAAGTGACTCGCTGTGTGATTAAATTCCACTTTTAGTATGACCATGAGAGAAAAACAAAAATAATAATTTAAGACTTCAAAATAAAAAAAAATAGTGTTTAAAAATTTAAACCAATAACAAGGTATCAAAAGATGTAATGAACTGAATTAGGAACTAGCAGGGTAAATCATATTACTTATTCAAGTCTACTTATCAAAATATTTTTATTGATGCTGACTGCATTTTTTGTCATTGTTATTAACAAGTTTAAAAATGAGAATAAGCTTTGATCTTATGTATGAGTTTCAATGGTAATGATTATACATATTGGAGATGATCTTGCAACCTTACCTTGGTGACATTTTTGATGGGAAGTCTTCGTCCATACCAACAATCCACGAGTCATCATGCTGTAAAATAGCAAGTCATTAAATTTCAGTTGTATAAACAAAATAGTTTTTATATAAATAGTAAAATGGGGACAACAGCTGTTTTTAGTTATGCTGACATGCTATTACTGGATTGACATTTAACTAAACACATTGCTAGTAAATGAGAATAATTACATATTTTAAACTAACTATACAGGAGATAACTCCAATGGTGTTAGATAAAGATAGAGTAAAGATAACATTCTATAAATTGACCCACAGAATGAAAAGCATAGTTCAATTTGCAAAAAAATGAAAGGGAAGGAATAGTTTTGATTATTATGTATATAGTAATTAAAGGTTATGAAAGGGGCTATTATCTCAGGTATTTGCCCTTTATGTGGAATGAAAGAAGATGAAATTCATATTATTTTTCAGTGTAGAGAATCAGTGGAGAATTTCATACTAAAAGGTGGCTAGAAAGGGATAAAAAGATCATTATTAGAAGGACATGGATACCCAGACTTGGGGAGTTTTTATGGAAGATGAAGAAGTGAGGATGGTTAGTAGAGATGAAAACAATAGATGGTACTTTATTAGAATATAAAGGACTTCATGTGATTTAATTTTATGACTGTGGTGGTCTTGCCCAAATAGCTAGGGCTAACAACCAAGCCATCACACTATCATGTTTTTTATCGCTGAAATAAATAAATAAAAAAAGGCTATTTTAAAACTTTATCTTTTCACAAATTTTACTTTGCCTACTGTTTACCTATGGTATGTAGGGAAAGAAGTGTATTCCAACCAAAATATTTATAGTCAGATTTCATAAAAAATGTAGTTTAAACCTAACTGGGAGTTTAAACTGCCTTTATAATACTGGGCCTTATACCTACAATGAAAGGTTCATCTATATTAGCAAGAAGAAGATAGAAGAGTAAAAGATTAATTGCCTGTTACCTAGCCTTCTGTATATGTACCTATGAGAATATGTTCTATTTTGCCCATGATTAACTTGAAGTAGCTAGAAAAAGGAGTTTTGGTTAACTATTTGTAAAATACACATGAAAATGAATTGTAATAAGTTGTGTCAACTGAGTGTACATGAAACTTTGTTTATTACAAACAGAATGCCAAGCAAAATGATGAACGTACCTAAATTGCTACAAGCTTTGTTACTGTAAACTGTATTTTTCGCTGTAAATGGTAACCTTCCATATTAATTTAATTCTGTTACACTTATTTTTATTTGTAAATGGCCATTATTTTTTAATTAATTAACTTTTTGAGTTATGCTGTTTCTCTCTCTCTCTGCCCCCTCTGCCCCTCTCTCTCTCTCTCTCTCGCACACCTACACAGAACATTTTCTAAAAATACCTTTATCAAAATAAATGAATGACAACACTACAGTAACAAGGCCAAAACATCCTATGAAATCTGATGGCAATACTGTCCCAGTTTTTCACTTCTACAGTTAATGATAAAAAGACAAGCAATCGAACTGACACATGCTATGAGTTTTGACACCAATCAAAAGAGTTTGTTATTTACAAAAACTAGCTCTCTGGAAAGTTGTTGATCAACTATCATCATTTTGTTGCACCATAAGTAAACAATCAGAACGGAATGGAACCAATGTTGATGGCAATTGAGGCTGTAGAAAAAGATAAATTTAGATGAGCCTTCGACTGTAGTAATTATTGAAAACTGAAGACCTTTTCAATTGTTGAAAACTTTGGAAAACAAAAGGAAGCAATGAGTGCAGTAAGGTCTGCAGAGGGTTTGAGAAACAAATGCATTAAAAGCAATAGACACTTTTCTTTATACCTTTGCCTTGTTCTCTAAGTCTGAATCTGAAACAGGTGGCCTTTCTGATTCCGATTTTATTCCAGTAGATAACTCCAGACATCCAGGCTCTTCTTTGATTTCCATTTTAATATCTATTTTATGGTCATTGCCACATATTACATTTGCTTTTGATTCTGTTACAGTATCTGAAGAATAGGAAACAATATCATTTTGGGACTCTGAAATAGGGAGCTCTTCTGTCTTGCATTTCATTTCATTTGACGTGTCCTCTCGCCACCATTGTCCTTCATTGATTTCTTCTTTTACACAGATTTCATTGGCATTGTCTGTAAGACTGTTATGTTGAGCCTCCATAGTGAATTCTGCAAAAAATAAAATGAACTTATCAGCATTAAAGATGACACAGTTCAAAATAACTGCAAAATTAAAATAAACAATGTGATGTGTTACACATCTTTCTTTAACTTCTCTTTATATTCTAACAACTATTGATGTACACACTAAGTATTTTACCCATTTCATCTTAAACATGACAAAAAGAGTTTTAAAAAGTAATGCCAAAATACTGTGTTTACACAATGAGAAGTCAATGATAGATAATACAACACACCTAGAGTTACTAGGATATAGTGTATGAGGTTTAACTTGGCACTTTTCTACTATCCTGGTCTAGCACGGGTTGTGGAAAATCCTTGGGTTTCTTACCTGAAATGGTCAGTCCCTTTTAAAGCCCTATTGTATTTCCTACCTGTGGTGGTATGAGGGTAAGTAGGCATCAATGCTGTTGCAACTCATCCAAGTAAAGTATCAGGTGCCAATGTGATAATGAAGAAGGATCACCCACCATTGGTGTTCTACGCTGCCTGGTTCAACAAAGGAGGGATGGCTTAGAAAGAGATAGTGAGTGTTTCTTTTTTCTAATAGGCAAAAGCCAAGTTACACCTCGTCCAGTATATGATGTTGAAATTATGGGTCAGTGAAATAACCACAATTTTCTATTCAGAAATTCATGTTAAATAAAATGTAAATGACAAACAAATTTATAGAAATTCACAGCTTTTGGTTTAATCTTTACTTCTTATATCACTTTTGCACAGGAAGTATTGCATTCTACCAAAACATTCAATATCAAGGTTTCACCAGAAAAATGCGTTTTGGGGTCCCCTGAATCCAAAAAAGCAGCTCTTTTACAAAACGGTCTGTGGGTGTGAACAGCAAAACTCAAAAAGGAGGATAAATCTTATTCTTGGTGTTTTAAGTTCTTCTTCTAAAGATATGACACAAAGAAAATCCCCTTTAACAAATTATGCTTTACACAAAAAAAAAACTTTATTTTTTATTTTTTCAAAAAATTACTCTATTTTGATTGAAATATTGTGACATTGGCTTGGCACACAACAAAGGTAGGGTGGAGCCAAGCTACTTCACAGCATGTGCTGTGCCAACAAGTGGGCAAAGGCGTTCAAGGTCTGTCTGCCTCACACAAATGCTGTGTGCACATGTCTAGCAACAATTGAAGTAGCAGAACCAAAAGAGGCTTTTTCCAGTGTTTTTGTGAAGGATCTAGCTGTCTCATTGCCGGTGCGTGCATGTGAAAGTCGAGAAGGGTCCATGTGACATCATCCCCACTATATAAGGAGACCAGGAAACAGCAGTGAGTGTGTGTTGTCATCGTGAAAGATAACATGGTTGTTGTGAAGAAGATTCTAACGGACATCGAGTGACTGCATTGTCACAGTGAGTGTACGAGAGACAGGGAAAGTGAAGAAAGACACTGAAAGGACTGAGCAGGGTTACAGAAGTAAAAGTTGAGAGTTGTGATAGCATGAAAGGCTGTAGAGTGTGTTAATGATGAGAAGAAAACTGTGTATTTGTGGTAAAATTTAAGAAGACAATATGGTGATAGAAAAGTAACTGGACTAGATTTTGTCTTTGTTACAGTATTATATGTTTAAGATATTTGCACAATAAATAAAATGCATTTTCTATGTATGACTTGTGAAGTCAACTTATTTGCAATGACTTTTGATTTTATTGGTAAACTATTAGAGAGAGACAAACTTATTACGTAGAACCTTAGATCTTTTTAAAACAATTTATTTCAAATAATTCTTAGTGTACCTTCAGACTTTTTCAAGATGTTCCTTGCTATTAGTTTGAATTTTTCAATACTTTGTCAGTTATGGAATTGCTGCCATCATTCAGTTGTTTTTCATGATGTCATACAAAATAAGCTGGCATATAGTAACCCTCTTTTTAAAGATTAGATTATCACTTTATTCCTCTGTATCTCCTTTACACCCAAAACAAAATATATTATGAACCCATGGTTTTTCTATAGTTAAAAATAAAATCTTGATTGGTTCCGTAGTTGAGTCAGTGAAGCATCAACCTGTTGTGCAAGCAGTTCTAGAATCAATTTGCAGTTGGAAGTTCTTTAAACAAGGTTTTTCAGCTTGTTCAGCATGTACAGTCACACACACTTACTTTTTCATCACTAAGAAAAGATCAGACAACTGGCAGAATATGACTGAACAACCCACTTTAGATGGGTTAAGGCTGAATAAAGGGTAACATCAGAGTGACAAACTCATTAAAGCAGCAGCAGAGAATGACAGGTTACTGACGGAATACCCACAACAGCTTCAAACTCCAGAAGAAAATACTCTTTAACTGGCAATGGCTTTGGGAACAAGAAAGTAAAGGAATGATTTGCAGATGTTCTTTCTAAATGCTAAACAGTGTTTAAAACTGTGATTCTTAACTATGCCTAAGATTACAGCAGTCATAGGTCACAGGAAAATAAAATCACGGCTACATTCAAATTGACAAAGCAAAGTGCTGTAGTAATGAGGAACAATTAATTCACCATTGCAAAATCCTAGAAACTATTGGAACAGCACCCAGAGGAGCAAATTTGCCAATTAAAAACTAGCCAACTGGATATAAAGTTCAGACACATTTTCCAAATTTATCTATTCAATTGACTTCACATAACTTCATTATATAATCTTGAATACTTAGAAATAATAATTACGTAAATGTCACATTTTGTACATGTGATAGCTAACTTTTAGCAACAGAATAATAAAAAGATAATCTAAAATTATCAATTTTATACTAACTAAAAATGGTTAATTAATATTAGTAATGTAAGCCTATGCAAAATCTCTTTATTAGCTAGCAAGTGCTAAAATTATTTATGGAAAGAAAGCTATAATATGTAATATTATTTTGTAATAGGGTATGTTGTTAATGGAAAAAGAGAGGGAGAAAAAACTGACACACATATGCAGGCCTTTTCCTAAACATGCTTTTTTTGTTTCCTCATCCAGGAAGTCTCAAAAGATGAATCTCTGGTAAAATCTTTGTATCACAAATTTTGGGTGTAATGCACTACTTCCTTTACTTAGTGCAGGTATGCAGTACAGAAGTAACAAAACAGACCAAAATATGTTATTGTGTCAAAATTAGAGTTATGTCATACATGACTGCACAACATCAATGGCAGGTGAATTGAAATACTGTAACTGGTATCACAGCGCATGCATCCAACATTTGACTTCCTAAGCATAACAAATCTATGATTTGGCAAAATTTAGAAAAGATAATAATCAGTAATACAGCTAAGATAGAGCAGTACTTTCTCCAAGAGTACAGCAGAATTAATTTAAAAGGCATGATAGCTATTTTACATATAAAAGTTTTCTTATTAATACCTATTAAATACACATGATATTCTTTCCTTCACACTGCAGAAGACATTTTTCCAAGCTGAAAGAATACATGGACACAGTAAACGCCATAGTTGCCAAAAGCAATTTTAGAAATTGTAGCATATGAAACGTCATTTATAGTTAATACTGCTCAAAAATTTTATCTTGAGCTTTCATAAAGTTATTTTTCGTGAGATTTACATGAGGAAGTTTTACCTGAAAAGGGCTTGCCCACTGTACAGAAGAGAAAAGTCAACTGGTTAAGGCACATAATGAAATAAAGAATTCTGCTAGATTTCATTGAAAGGAAAAATAATGAGAACACTTGGTAGAAGAAGAATTGATATACTAGATGACATCAAGAAGAAAAGCTATGGAGAGTTCAAAGATGCAGCAGAAAATAGAGTTGGGGTATAAACCTGCCGTAGGGCAGAAGTACCTTATAATACTATTGTTAACTGTATTGATGACTGAAGTGGAATGTGAGATATGTGAGGAAGAGATATTGTCGCCTTTTAGCGAGTTGTGCAATATGAGGTTGGCAAGAGATATTTGTGCGTTGCAGGGCTATGTTCTTCCGTTGTATGTCCGTGACAGACAACTGCCGGTGAACCACGTGACGCCGGTCATCAACAGTTTTACCTGTGAATCTAATTACTCTCGTAGATCGTTGTATATATAGTAAAATAAGGTAATGTTTATAATTTTCTTAGACACAGAAAACTAATTTGTTGGACATAATAGCTGTACCTTGTGCAATTATTCTTCATTAAATGATGATACTCGCTGATACACTAAAATTAATCATTAAAAATTATTTGTCCAGGCACTCCGCGGTTGATGTGGAGCCCCCTCTAGCTATGCCCCTGAAAAATATTTCGACTGCTAAGAAGTAGTGGAGACTATTACTGTATAGTAAAGTTCCTTCACTATTCTTGAAGTCTAGTGTTGTTAATATGAAAACAAAATCACACGTCATTATTTTACTAAATACCAAACTTTTTATTTTATTGCATTAAAGACGTTCCTTTGTGAGGTTATGGGTTGACCACATGTAAACACATAAACTGACATACAATGTCGCCAACACAATGATCTGCATTTTAAAAACAGTTCGAACAGAGTACACACCAAATCGTACACGTGAAAGCAAGATATCTTGCTGTTCACGATTTAACCCAAGGTTAGGCTTATTTAATTATATTTTAATATGTGTGATGCGGGTTACACACTACACAGGACTCGGGCCATGACTCACCTTATCTGTGTTGTGTCTGAGCTTTTGTGTTGGTGAAATTGCATTTCAGATCTGGTGTGTTTGTTTACATGTGGACAATTCAGAATCATAACCTCTCAGACCGTGTTCTGTGCGCAGAGCAGAGAATCAGTGTGGTAAGTGAAATGTCTTGTGATTTCTCATTTTGTTTTGTTTTCATATTGTTTGTCTACAGAATGACATGCTATCTTTTCTTTTTGGAAATTTGTTGCGTACATCATAAAATGTAAAACGATATTACGAATAATAATCCACTGTTTCTCGGGTGATCAGCCGCGCCAAATTTATAAAATTTGAGCTTTTGACCATTTGATTGTCCATGGTCTTCATCAGGAACAAATGCCAGGGTAAAAGTCATGCTGATATATATGCACAATAGATCCAAGCCACACCTCCTAACAACACAAAGAGTGACAATATTAAGGCCTTCATACCCTTTTATGGCGTCACAACGAACAAGATTTCACGCATCCTCTCCGGGCACAATATTGAAACATTCTTTACAGCCCCCAAGAAAATGCGGCAATATGTAAGACCAGTTACAGACCCCGCGGGACTCAAGATTCCGGGAGGCTACAGTATACCATGTGAATGTGGAGAGGTATCGTCGGCCAAACCGGACGGACCATTGAGGAGAGACGCGAGGAGCATAAACGAAGCATCAGACTCCTGCAACCTGAAAAATCAGTTCTGGCACAACACAATATTGATAATGTACACAGAATAAAGTTTGATGTCACCAAAGTTCTTGACCGCTCCGACAAATACTTTGATCGACTTATCAAAGAATCCATAGAAATCAAATTACATCCATTGAATTTTAACAGAGACTCCGGGTGCAAACTAAGAATGGATTGGGCACCAGCCATCAAACATGCCACCATAGACAATTCAATCAGATCAGAGCAGCTGACTGGCATTACAGGAAACCCCTTTCCACCTTAAGCAAGCAGCCAATCACTGTGCTCTGCATACTCATTGCCAAGACCTACCTGGCCCCTGTCCACCTTGTTTGTGTATACATACCAGCATGATTTTTACCCTGGCATTTGTTCATGATGAAGACCATGGAGAATCAAATGGTCGAAAGTTCGAATTTTATAAATTGACATGGCTGATCACCTGAGAAGCAATTATTAGTAACATTCGCCGTGAAAGTTTTAAGTCTTGTATTAAGATATTAAGAACTTTCTCTGACCATTCATTATTACATTCTTAGGACACAAATTTAAGATTTTATATATCTGAACAAGACATTTATAAAAATAACTCTTGAATTTTATTATGGAAGTAGAAAACAAACTATTTACAGCAGTGCATGGGAAGATTTTAATTTTCCTTAAACGATTATATTTTAGTTTCTCTTAAAATTGAAGCTGTTTTCTGGATGAGTTTTCCAGCACTGGATGTTTAAGCTATTCTTGTGCAGTTGACCCAATAGCCAAACCCTTACCGATATGTCTGTAGCAGGTTAGCAGCTTTACTGTCCATCTTTGCATCTGGAAACGTTGAAGAAGTTGACTGTTCATGTCTCGATGGCTGATCATCTCCTGAACTAAATTATGTATAAAGTGCCTCTTTTCTTTCTTTATTGAAGTCTTGTGTATTGTCTATTTTCTTCATAACTTCAGCAGGAAGGTTGTTCACTTAGATATTCTGTGGTTATTCTGCTCATTGATTTCAGCTTGAAGTGTATAAAATAGGTTAGCTTCACTTTGCTGAACCTTTTCCCCCTGCTTCATTTTCTCTTGCAATAACTGAATACATTTCTCTAACAAAGTGTGTGTGCATGTGTAAAATTTGTTATGGCCTCATCAAATTCACTTATCAAAGAGTACGCCATTCCAAGCTGATAGTAAATCTCAGCACCTATTGTGCTCTTCTAAGACTCTCTTTCGGATTTCCAAACATGCTTTAATATTCTTGATTGTATGAGAATGTCTTGAGTTCTAGACCTATTTCTCCAAGTTTTAAGTACACCTCTGCTAACATTAACTCCCATCTGTTTGTTATGTTCACTTTGTCTTTGAAAAATAATCTTTGCTAATTCTAATATTTCCCAAGCCAAATGCGAGTTGTTTACATCTTCACTATCTGCATCCTTAGTTGTTTTTACTGCTTTCTTGACCTTTATTTGTGCAGTTTTCTACTGCTGAATTTTTGACATTTGTTTCAGATTTCTGCCTACTATCCTTACCATTTTCTGCAGGTTCTTTTCCTCCTCCTGTGAGCTTTTCTTCACCTTGTCTTTGCTGTCTTCTATTTTTGCACCTTCACCTTCCATTCCGAAACCCCATTTTCAGTTCTAGCAAGCTCCAACAGAGCAGTACTGCAATTCAAATATACCTCTCCGCATTCGTTTGCAGTGTCTCCATACAGCTTAAGTATAAAAGCATGTGCAGCTGCCATGTTCACCCATTCTTATCAATTGTACACTGTGTGCATGCTTTATAAGAAGTGATGGATCAATTTGTTATAAGGAAAAAAGAGAACAAAGTCCTAGTCTCACTAAATCAAAAACAGACATACAAAAAATAAAGCAAGAAAAAGAAACTAGTACTAAAGTAGGCATATCAAATAAACAATTAGTGGAAAAGTGAAAAGTGTTATGTAAGAGGTGCGGAGGGCAGTATTCTGGATAAATCCATTATTTGCGTCTAGTTTATTTGAGAACATGAAACAGAACTGATTGAATTGTAGAATGAAGTATCTTCTGGGCTGTTTTTAGAACTGATTGACATCATCAGGTAAGCGTAGTATTAACATTCACAACAAATGCAGGAACTTGACAGTTTAAAACAGTATTTTAAAGTAGTCAGCAATGCAAATGATGATTATAAAATCATTCTTTATATCTAACTCCCAATACAAATTATAAATGTCACCTTAATTAATTTGTTAATGCAGTTCTAAATTATACCTGTGATAAATAATTTGAATTTCGTGTATTACAAGTATCTACATCTCGGAATGATTTTGATTTTGAAAAAGCATTCAATGTGTGAACTATGCATAAAAATTTACATATTCTAATGGATAGAATCAATGCAAAATATGTAAATCAATACTGACAGTTTACTGTACTGTAGATATGATACAGAATGTGTAGATCTATATGTGTAAAAGTTAATTTAAAAGAGTGCCAATAATATTTCACTTGGCGGATTACTGTTGGCTGTAATTCAATATACATTTCACTTTTAAAATCCTCAAAAATAGTATAGTTTATAAAATTTTCTGCTAGCAGAATTTTGTACCAGCTTATCGTATTTTCTTCTTCTTCTTCTTCTTGCTCTTGCTCCTGCTCCTGCTCTTGCTCTTGTTCTTGTTGTTGTTCTTCTTCTGCTCCTCCTCCTTTTCCCTCTCCTCCTCTGTCTTCTTCGTCTTCCTCCTCCTCCTTCTCCTTATGCCCTTTTGAGCTTGGGTTTCCTCAGCCGGTCATGATCATTTCCTATGTTTAGTCCTATCCCTAGCTAGTTGTTTAATTTCCCTCAAAGTCTTTACTTTCTTATTTGCTATCTTCTCCACATAATAACTCCATTCTGTTCTTGGTCGCCGTGTCCCTCTTATCCTTTCCTTCTGGCCTCCCACATCTGTTTTGGTTTCCTACTCTCATCCATCCTATTTATGTGCCCAAACCATCTTAAAACATTTGTCTATCTTTTTTATTACTGGTTCTTAAGGATATTCCTTATATGACAGTTTCTTATTCTGTCCCTTCTGGTTTCCCCTATACATTTTCGTAAATATTTCTGTACTTGTAATTTTACTTTCATATTTCGACAATACTGTCCAGCTTTCTGAGCCATAAAGAAGTGTTGGGAGATAAACTTGTTATATATTTGCATTTTTGTGTCATTGTTAATTTCCGTTTTTCCTATTAGTGTTCGATTGATTTGGTAGTAGATTTGGTTTGCCTTATTTATTCTATGATTTATTTCTGTATCTATTTTTCCTTTTATATTGATGATTGTCTGCAAATATTCAAAGCTCTCAATTTGCTCTATAGTTTCTCTGTTTCATTCAATATTTATTCTTCTCTGTGCCCCTTTTGTTTCATGCATTACTTTGTTTTTATTTACATTTACTTCCATGCTTCTTCTTTACATGTATGGCCCACTTTGTTACTGAATTCTGTAGTTCTTGTTCACTATTGGCCATTAGGACAATGTCATCTGCTTAAACTAGAGTCTGAGTGTATACTGGTCTCATATTCCAATTTCCTACTTTCACTCATCTGGTTCTTCTTTAACATTAAGTATTTGGTCTATGTATATAATAAACAGTAATGGACTCAAGCTGTCCCCTTGTTTTACTCCTCTATTAATTTCAAATTCTTCCAATTTGGCACCTCGTATTCTTACTACCTATGTCACTTTATTATATAAACATTTTATCTTCTTTAGCAATGTTTCTAAAGTTCCCTCATCTCATAAGGCTTTCCATAGTTGTTCCCATGGTACTCTGTCGAAGGCTGATTTCAGGTCTATAAAAGCCAGATATAGTTTGAGACAGTAATTGTATATGCATCCCCTATAATGAACAATTTAAATGTGAACTTGCTTTTAGTTTAATTAGTGTTTGACTCTGTATGCTTAGAATCATTCTTTTATCATCAGGAAGATTGTCAATTAGCGATAACAATTGTAAAGAGATATATTTTAATTGTATTTATGTAATTGAGAGTTGTGTTATATATGTATTTGGTCAAAAAAGTTAAGAGACAAATTATAATGGTTCTTTTAGCGAGTTTGAGACTGTGATAATTCTTTAAGACCACAGAATTACGTCACAGGTAAGTGCAATAAAGTATAATATTATACAAACACAGAACCCAGCAATGCGGGGATATTGAATTCTCTCTTGGTCTGATGATTTCAGCGAATGTAAATGCAGAATTTATATACTGCTATACCAAAAGGATTATTAAGTATTTTAAATACTCCTGGACAAAGGTTTTATTGCGAAGAAGTAATTCTTTTAGTGATTCTTCGAAAAGTTAAATATATCATCTAAATTAAGATAATACTATTGAAGGAGGCGAGAAAAAGAAGATAGTTTGTGTATGGTGTGAAAACTCGCTAAATCTTATACACACAATCTCAAACTCACTAAAAAGTTTAAGTATCTTGCTAAAAATCAGCAATTGTGACTTTCCATACAAGTGTATAAAGTATAATGACTGAATTAAAGCATCACATTCACAATTGAACTTTACCTTATTTCTGTACCACGCTCAGGATAAAAGAGTACTCATTGGTCCTGCTGACTGATGCTAACTTGTTCTATTGACGCAAAAACCCTCATCACTTTCAAAAGCCTGCCAGAAGTTCCCTCTCTCTCTACTCATCATTTTATCTATTACTATCCTCAACATGAATATATGGTCCTGTGTCTGTCATAGTGGCCTGAAGGCACTTTGTTCTTCCTCCATATTTTTCACAAATGTAAATCTTGATTTGTCCATTTTTGTGACATTGTTTTGTTTTCAAGCTTAAACCCTGGTTTAAGTCCAATTGTTATATGGGTAATTTGTGTGAAGAGTTTCTAAAGTAAGTTTTTCCAAGAGAGATGCATCTTTCTTATGTATTTCTGTATTTCATATTAAATTATAACTGTAATAGTGTCCAATTGTTATGTAACATACTTTTTTTGTCTATAGGTATTTGGAAATATCCCTGCAATTTTATTGCCCTGTTCAGATCTCTGGTGGGGACTGCTATGCAATAAAGTGATAATTTAAAGATAAATTAAATATAATTTTCATTTTTGCAGAATTCACAATGGAGACTAAAGATAACGGTCTTGGAGGCAGTACCAGTGAAACCTGTGCAAAAGTGGAAATCAGTGAAGGACAATGGTGGCAAGAAGATATGTCAAATGAAGTAAAATGCAAGTCAGAAGAGCTTCCTGTTTCAGAGTTACAGAATGCCATTGTTTCTTCTTCTTCATATACTGTAACAGAATCAAAAGCAAATGTAACATACAGTGATGACCATAAAAGGGATATTAAAGTGGAAATCAAAGAAGAGCCAAGATGTCTGGAGATATCTACTGAAATAAAATCTGAATTGCAAAAGCCTTCTGTTTCAGATACAGACTTTGAGAACAAAGCAAAGGTACAGAGAAAAGCTCATATTGTTTTTAATGCATTTGCTACCCAAATCCACTTAAGATAATTCATTGATGAAATTCAGTAAAAAAATTTGGAAATCTTTGGCTTTTCGTTTACTGCTTTATTATGCTTATAGCTTGTACTTTAATTCTACATAAATGGTTTTTTAACATAAAAGATGTTAAAGCCACAAACGTTTGTATCATTGTCCCTGAACTCTTTATATGAAGCACTGTGCTGAACATTAAGCTCAATTGTTCTTCATTACTTTTCCTCTGCAGTTTTCACTTTTCATAATGTCTCTTGAACCACAGTTTATGGTTTATTGGCCTGAAAGTTTCAGGAATTATGGATTTAAAATTATGGTGCACTAGTTAAAAATATGAAATTGTTCAGCTGAAGTTAATGTCTATAACCCAAATGAAAAGAGTTGCAAAATTCACTGATGTGAACAAAACACTTGTTTTCTCTTAAACTGATTTAAATTAAGAAAAGCCTGCACCATTTCTTTATATTTGTAAACTAAGCTCAAATTAAAACTTTGAGAGTGGTACAATAAACTTTAAGGTCCAAAGAACATTTCACATTACCATATTAAAAGTAATTAATTATGAGTACAGAAGATAATATCTTAACATGTTATATCTTCTTAAAATGTTGTGTGCACTACATGCTTTATATTGAGTATAAGGTGATAAAGTTGCAGCACTTTTAAATAGTTCATTGTGTGTGAGCTATAATATGAGATCTTGGTTTCAGGGCATATGTAGCGGAAACAGACGGAGTAGTATAAAATACTGTGGGCAGGGGTTCTTTTTAAATAATGTTCAGTTTTCGCAAATATCCATTTTTATTTAATTTGAGTTAACAAAGTAAGTTTTTCACAAACTGGCTTTGGAATCAGTGTATGAAACTATTCACATATTTTCTATGTGGAAATGTTTTTAGGGTTGTTTTTCGTATAAGACTTTCTTAAGCGTCCTATTCACAGTAAAGTATTATTTACTCACTGTTTTCCATCCATGGAAATCCATTATAAATTGTTTTTTGTAATGCCATCACTTGCTTATTCATTCTTCTCACTTATTTCCACTATTTTTATTTGTTTTATTTCTAATAATTTAATGAATACATCACTTATAACAGTTACCTTTTTGTATGATGCTAACACTGGCGAAGATTACTGATTCTTCTTGGTTGTCAAGACTTAGCAGCAATTGCTTTTTCTATTTCTTCTTCACTATTTTGCATACACTTCAATGCTGGCTATGCTTTTATGTATACAAAGCCAACAGTTTTGAAATAATATTAATATAAACAAAATTTATATATATATAATATCAATTTCATTAAACATCATATGCACATAATAAATATCAGCATGAATCAACACATCAAATCATTATTTTGGATATAAAATTTCCATTACAAAGTCGAAGCAATCAAAAACAAACTTTGGATTTTTTGGTTTTTTTTATTTTCACAGAAGGATTCCTTTAGTTCACTGCAGGCTCTGCTGGATCCATTGCTTATTTAGCTATTATAATTTCCAGCAAATGGATATTTGGTTACATAGCTATGTAGTCATGTCATCAATTTGTTACTTTGATATTAGATATCTCTCACATTCCATATAAATAATTGCTGGTTTAATCGGTAGGTGATACTAATCATCATCATATGAATGTTTGCTCTCAAAAATGAACTAACCATCATTTTATCAGAACCAAGAAAACTCAACCTTTGCAAATGCCTATTAAACAAATTGCTCTTATATTCTAACACACTCAGAGATAAATAAATAATACAGCCATTTTACACAGTCATGCCATATGCCTGGCCACCTTTTGAAGTACAGCCATGGAAAAAATGAGAACATCAGGAGAGCAGAATATTTCCAAATGTCTCTGTTCCATAGGTTATGATCTGTTGAACACACAAATAGGCTGTTATTGTGCAACATAGATGTTTAGTCAGAAGTTTTAAAATATTGTAACAGTGCTTTTTTGTTATTTTCATATTATATTGGCATTTAGCAATAAAGTAAAGGTATTCATAAGGAATTTATCAATTTATTTCAATATTATTGTAGTTTCCTTTTCTTCTTTCGTTTTTCAAAAATCAAAATCAATACAATTGTAGTATAATGTAACCCCTGTCATCACCCATTCATATTTACTGGTTATTTTATGTGGGCCCTCCCCATCCTTTATTACAGCTACATTTGATTGGAGTTCCTGGGATTAAGCTCACAACGTTTGGCTTTGAATGAGTGGCCAGTCCATTTCATGTGGCCTTTAACAATCATGCCTATTCAACGTACTTTCTTTAAGATTTCTGTGACAGGATACCTAAACTGGTTCAGGAATTAGAAGAAGAGTGGGATACATAGCAAAATAATTCATGCAATAGAGGGTTAATGCCCATTTTTACTGTATAAGGCACCACGGGCTGTGAGCACCAATGATTTTTTGGAAAAGAAACATTCTTACCCAAGTTAAGGGTACTTGCCATTTAGGCGAACTTAAGAAAACCTGAAAAAAATCTCCGTAAATAAGGATAATGTTGGGAGGATTTGAACCACAAACCTCCTGAATGCAAGCCTCACATGTTACTGCCGAGCCATCTAGTTCGGTCATTTACTAGCCCTGTGTTCACCTGAACATCGCCTTAAATAAATGTAAATCCAAGACACTATTAGATAAAAACTGGTGCTATCTGCATTTTATTATTTACATTTTCTTAAAACAACTAAATGCAATGGATTGTTATGTTTCAGGATCATGACTCATGGATTGTTGCTGCAGATAAAGACTTCCTATCAAGAATATCACCAAGGTAAGCTTGCAAGGTCATATCCTAGAAGTATAATAATTATAATTGAAACTTGTATGCAAGATCAAAGCTGAAATCACAAGTCAGAAGGGTTCTAGCATCTCATCTTTTGAACTTATAACAACAGCGAAAATAAGAAAATATATCAATAAATGGACTTGGATGCAGAATATGAATTACTATGTTGATTTCTAATGCAACTCATTACATCTTTTGACATTTGACATCTTACTGGATATTCTTAAAGTTGCATGATAGTTTGCTACAAGACATCTATTTGACGTTTAGATCTACCTCCACTCTATGGTACTAACAAGGGTTTATCAACTGAAAGTTGCAGGAATAGTAACAGTAATTCAATGAAAAATTGAACAGTGAGGCAATACAAATCAACAAATATAACACATATTTAGAAACTAAGTTTCAGTTCAATGAAAACAAGCTGTTAACAGTGTAGCAACACAAATCTTAAATATAATAAATATTTAGAGACTAAAAGCTTCACTTATCTTACTATTTGCTGTAAATTCTTGAAATAATTGTGTAAACATATACAGTTAAGTATTGTAACACAAGCACTGGTGATATGATGGAGCTATCATGAAACTGTTTGCATAATTATTTCAAGAACTTACAGCAAATACTAAGATAAGTGAAGCTTTTAGTCTCTAAATATTTATTATATGTAAGATAAGTTTCGGTTATCTTTGTACTTGGTAGAAGTTGTTGAAAATTAAACACAGTTGTAATTGTCACATTTAAGTGACAACACCACCAAGCAGGATTGGATCATCAAATGCAGAAATTATTTTTCTGAAGAAAATAATGTAGAGTATATAAAAAATTACAAAGTTTAATTCCGTTTCTGTGATATGCATAATAAGGTTAGTGTAAATAATTTCATTTAATGATTTGAATAACATAGTTTATCTATTTTGGAAACTATCAACCCTTTCTGTATGGAATTATTTAAGATAGCTTTAACAAAGTTTAAAATTTTGTCTGAAGTGCTCTTTACAGTATTCATGCACCTATAACTGCGTAAATGTAAGTGAACATATATGATAATTATTATTTATTAATGCCAACAAAATTACTGTTGGTAAGCGGAAGGTCTGTGATTCAAATCCCAGCTGTGGCATTGAATTTTTAAGTTCCAGTTCTACCTTTCGAACATACATGATTTTATGCTGATTTTGAAAAGAATTCACTAAGATGCTGGAAACTGTGAATTATTTACACAAAATCTACATACAATATAATTGCATATAAATACAAGGCTACAAGTTAAAATAACAGTTTTTTGTATATGCTTGCTCAATCATTCTCTTTATATCTGACATAAGTTTTAAGTTTATAATAAACTATTAATATCTGAACATTAATCTAGTAATTACTTAGTGAGATAAAGCTAGTTCCATTGGGATATGTGTCTCTAATATGAGATTTCCTTGTGGTCTAGCAGGAAAATGCAAATCAGTTGAAGCATTTAAGGCTGTGCTAGGTCAATGGTTAAGAGTAGCTGTGTGTAGAGCGGAAGATCCATGGTTCAAATCCCACAATGGCTTGAATTTTCCGCTCTGATTCTACCTTTGTGTTCTTTTCTATTTGCATGGTTATGCATATTGTTTATTTTGCTTTGAGAAGAATGCTTGCTGTATTCTGCTCCCACACAGGAGGTAAGCAAGTAATGTTGACTATCTTGTTATTTACAGTATAGCAGATTGCATATCTTCTGTATATATTTTAATCATTACAGGCTTTACTGTGTGTTTTTAACCTTTACTTATGAAATTGGTTTGCAAATTCCTTCTGAGGGATCTGAATAAACCTCTTGAAACTTGCTCTTTAGACAGAGTTTCACAAACCGTATTTAGAATATTAAAAAAAGTGCAAAAATGCTGTTTAACATTGGAAATAATTCAAATATTCACAGATAGTGTTAATAATTTGAGGATAACTACTGAAGTCAATCAATAATAGTTTATTGTCCAAGAGCATTTCCTCAATTTCAAAACCAGCATCTTCCATTCTGTGCTATATTCTGCTTTCATATGTACTTGCACAAATGTACCATTTATGGTGACATTGTCATCATTTAGCAAGTACTGATGTCTCAAACCTTTGTCCTCATTCACTATTCCTTGCAGTGCATCTCTTAGCAAGTAGTTCTTTCTCATTCAATCCTCCAACCAATTTCTTTTCCTCTTCTTAACCAATTACAGTGTGCACGTGCCTTATGCAGGATAAAGTTTAGTCTTTGCTTATTGCCTTACAGCTCTGATCAATTGAGATTCCTCAGCAAAATGCTGGCACAATATTAAATGTGAGCAGTTGAAGAATTTAATGTGCCAGAATGTTGCTGATTCAAAGGTGGTTAGAGCAGCAGCATGGTAAACCTAATGGTTCAAATCCCAGCTATGGCATTGAATGTTTCAGTTCAATTCTACCATTCCAATCACAACACAGTTCTTCCATCACCTACTCTTTGGAACGATAATTTGCACTATTTATGCTTGGTAGCCACACGTTGGTGCGCCATTTGGAACGATAATTCGTGCCTCCTGTTTCAGCAATAGATATGCGAAAGTGGGGAAGTTGACGGGAACAAATAAGATCAGAAGAATTTACCGGTGAATGAAGCGATGAGACTCTTGAAGCTTTTCATCGAAGTTCTCGATGAACCTCAGGGCATAGTACGGGCCTGCGTCTTACAAAGAAGATTAAATTTCCTTTTTATGTTTTTAGTATACTTATTTATTGTTCCTTCAAGTCACAAACAACAATACAACTTTTTAGGATTGGCGTCCTTTTTCACAAGCCCTGCGGGGTTCACACAACCCGAACACGGACTGCGTAATTTTGCTTGGAACGTTTATTCGTAATCTTCTTCTATTTGTCGATGTAGCCTTACTAATTGTATATCAGTTCTCTGCATTTTTACTCCTGTTGACTTTTAAAACGCAATGTTCTTCCAATAAACACTATATGTCGATCACTTTTACAATTGTTCGCGGACTATGCGATTTTCACATGACGCCAATCTCAACAATACATGAACAAGAACAAGCTAAGACAATTGAAAATCTCTATCATTGCCCACTAGGACAATGATTCACAATTCTAGGGGGCGTTTTCTGCCACCACTATGAACACAAATTTTAACTATTTTCGGAGGCTTCTTCTAAAAATATCGCCTCAAATGCCTCTCATCAGAATGTATGTAATTTCTAACAAATACAAAAGAAATGTAACAAGCACAAAACAAAACAGTACCTATATTACATACATTCTGATGAATGCCTCTCGACAATTTAAATTACAAACATGTCAACAATCATAACATTAATACAAACACGAACATATACATAACAAACATCTATATACATTGTCACAATATCTGTTTTTTTTTTTTTAACTTTGTGGTTCCCATACCGTAACCTCTTGATGGAATTACTGTCTGTCTGGTCATCCTCAACATTATGTCTGTATGCCTCGCCTCTCGTATTTTTCCTTTGCGAGTGCCGTACATTTTTGTTATTTTGAGTTCCTAACCTTATTCTCTCATGTTGGTATTGCTCGTTGTCACTATCTTCCTCATCAAAAGATGATTGGGTTAAGCCACGTAACAGGTAATTCATATTGTAAGGGTGACCTTGATTTGCTATGTGATAGATTTTAGTCAAAACATTTCCATGGAGGTTAACAATGTTACTACCAATGTCAGGTAAGTCAATCTCAGACACATTCCCATCTACATTTACATTTTGACTTTGGTTAACATTATTGGCCTGCAATGCAATTACAACCTGGGTTAACTTCCCAGTATTTTCTTTTTCTTTTTCTAAATTATCTTGCAATTCCTGCATGTTAATTTTTGCTTCCCCACTGAACTTATTGAACTCCTCACGTTGTAATTGCATTTCAGTACCCATAGTTTTCACAACACTGCTTAGGTTACTAATTTCTACAGCAAGATTACCCTGAGTTAATTTATTTTCATTATGAACTGTCTTAGAATTTTCTGCTATTGCATCTATCTCATGCTTCATTTTATTCTCTAACATTTCTAAATCTACTCTTTGTTTATCCAATTTCTCATCCTGCTGTTTCTTAAACTCATCTAACTCTTTAAGCATTTCAGTCTGCATGTCTTTCACTACTCTTTCTTACCCTAACTTGATTTCATTTACTAGTTCTTCTAACTTAATTATATCATTTTTACTAGATCCAATTTCTGCCCTTAATTCTAAAGACAATATTTTCAGTTCCTCTTTACATTCCTTCCTACCCAGTTCAATTCTCTCAGTCACGGTAACTAAACTACTATCATTTCTATCCAATCTATTATTTAATTCTGACTTATTATTGTCCATCTTTTGAGATAACTCCATCTGTTTAGAGAATAATTGCTGCAAGAGTTCTTTTAATCCTAACTCTGTATCACAAACCTTTACCACTGATTCTTCACTATTCTCTCCCTCTTTACTATCACTTAACTCTTTAACATTCTCCATTTTTTTTACTAATTTCCTATTTCTCAGTATCATTTAAACTATTGTCCAAAATTAATTAATTAATTTTTTTTTTTTTTTTTTTTAATTTTTACATATAATTAGAACAGTCTTACTTGTCAAATATTTCACTTCACTAATTTCTCCTCTCTTCTAGCGACCTTCGCTGTCCTTGGGTTTCCTCGTTTCTTCTTCTTTTACCTCGCGTTGACCCAATTCGAGCCTAGCGTTGAGTTGCCATTTGGAACGATAATTCGCACTATTTATGCTTGGTAGCCACACGTTGGTGCGCCATTTGGAACGATAATTCGTGCCTCCTGTTTCAGCAATAGATATGCGAAAGTGGGGAAGTTGACGGGAACAAATAAGATCAGAAGAATTTACCGGTGAATGAAGCGATGAGACTCTTGAAGCTTTTCATCGAAGTTCTCGATGAACCTCAGGGCGTAGTACGGGCCTGCGTCTTACAAAGAAGATTAAATTTCCTTTTTATGTTTTTAGTATACTTATTTATTGTTCCTTCAAGTCACAAACAACAATACAACTTTTTAGGATTGGCGTCCTTTTTCACAAGCCCTGCGGGGTTCACACAACCCGAACACGGACTGCGTAATTTTGCTTGGAACGTTTATTCGTAATCTTCTTCTATTTGTCGATGTAGCCTTACTAATTGTATATCAGTTCTCTGCATTTTTACTCCTGTTGACTTTTAAAACGCAATGTTCTTCCAATAAACACTATATGTCGATCACTTTTACAATTGTTCGCGGACTATGCGATTTTCACATGACGCCAATCTCAACAATACATGAACAAGAACAAGCTAAGACAATTGAAAATCTCTATCATTGCCCACTAGGACAATGATTCACAATTCTAGGGGGCTTTTTCTGCCACCACTATGAACACAAATTTTAACTATTTTCGGAGGCTTCTTCTAAAAATATCGCCTCATCTTTCTAAAACAGTTTCATTATTACTTTGTCAGTCAATTTCACACACTGTTCTTATCCTTATCCACATTTCAAATGCTTCCAGTGTTTCTCCTCACTTTGTAGTATAATCCCCATTCTGCTATAGTGCAACATTGTACAGGGTGTTAATAAACTACACCAAAAGATTTTCAGAGAATATAGGGACGCCTTAAACAAGTAAGTTGAGATAAGAGACATGGCCTGTTCAAATTTTGAACTTACGGCTATAAGTATTTTAAGTATCAGTGCCACTGGTTAATATCAACCATTCGAGAGCACAACACACAAAAACGAAGATACGCTTTAGAGCGTACCTGTTTGGCACAGTGCTTATTAAATTAGCATTGGGGTATAAGGTCATCATTGTTTTTGAGTTTGAGTCGCATTAACTACTTTTTTGTTTCTTCTTTTCTTTCTTTTGAGTAAAACATATTAATAACTTTTGGTCTAGATTTTAAATGGTATTTCAACTTATGCATTTTTATTTCAACAATTCTTGTTGACAAAAAGTTGAATCCTGCTTAGTACGTTCACACATTACACTTCAAAATTGGAAGTGGTTTAAAACGTGAAGAAAGTATTAAAACATAAAAACAATTAAGCCTTTACGTTGTTCTATAGGAAGTGCTCGAAATTGTGACATGAATTTTCAAGGCAAAGTTGACAGCAGCGAAGGAACAATTGTTGTACTCTATGCAAGATTTCTGGTGTAAGCCAAATAAAAGAAATAATAGTAATGTTAATGCTCTTCTTCGTATGGAATAAAAATAGAAAGGAAGTGATGACAGGAAGCGAATTCATGACCTTTGGGACAACAGCTTTTGGCATTACGAATCAAGCCACAAGAGCAGTTAAACAATTGCCTCTAGAGCAGTAGCTATATTCACAACGCAAGGAGGCAGCTAATCGCTGTTCAGTGTCGCATTGTCAAGGTATTAGTTCAAGATTTGAGAGATTTTTGTGGCATTTAGTCTTGAGAACAGTGACAGCGAGCTGCTGAAAATCGATATACCTACATTCGGACAGCAGACTTAGAGACATTCTAAGCCAATTTTTAACTAACGCCAACTTATTAGCATGTGATACCAATACATTTAAGGCCATATAACTGCATTATGTTCAGCTGTGGGCCACATATTGCCTATCTCAAATTACTTATGTACAGTGTACACATCTACAATTCCACAAATTATTTTAGTGTAGTTCATTAACACCCTCCATAGAGTGCTTCCCTAATCTCTTTCTTATTTTTTTCCTTAAAGAGTCTGTAAAAACACCTTTTTTAATGCTAAAAGCTTCTTTTACAATTGCTGTCCTGTTTGACATCTTGACGACACCTCCTAAATTTTAAAATACTTCTGGTAATTCCTCATTTGTGTTGAATTATTTCAGATCACATTTAGAAGCAGAGTGCAACAATGACATTGACTCCAGTGTTGTTAACAGTGAAACCTTAGAGAAAAAGGATTTCTTAGAAGTAACAGATGACAGTTTTGAGGGTGAAAAAACTAGTGTACATGAAATTGAAGTAAATGATGTCACTGGAGAATCACATACACTTAAGCATGATTTAAAAATGCCTAAAATGATTCACAATGGCAATAAACCACACAGATGTGATATATGTGAGAAGAGATTTATTAAGGCATCACTTTTGAGAAATCACTGTTTGATTCATGGAGGCAAAAAACAATTTAAATGTGATATTTGTGAGAAGGGCTTTATTTATGGATCACAGTTGAAACGACACAGTTTCATTCATGAAGGGAATCGGCCATATGAATGTGAACTTTGTCAAAAAAGTTTTATTTGCAAAGAACACTTGAAAAGACATACATTTACTCATGGTGGCAATAAACCATATAAGTGTGAAACATGCAATAAGAGTTTTTCAGAGCGATCTCGCCTAAGACATCACATTATGATCCATGAAGATGAAAGGCCGCACAAGTGTGAAATTTGTCAGAAAAGTTATACGCAGTTGAATTACCTAAAAATTCACAAAATGACTCATGAAGGCAATAGGCCACATAAGTGCACCATATGTGAAAAAAGCTTTACACGATCATCACACTTACGATTACACTTTTTGATTCATGAAGGTAAAAGATCACATCAGTGTGACATTTGTGGGAAGAGTTTTACTCAACTTTCACAATTAAAAAGGCACAGTTTAAGTCATGAAGCCAGAAAGCCATATAAGTGTGAAATTTGTCAGAAAAACTTCACTCAAATGCATCACTTGAAAAGGCATAAAATATTGCATGAGAATAGTAAACCATACAACTGTGAAATCTGTGGCAAGAATTTTAGTCGTGACTGCCATTTGAAAACTCACATTATGTGGCATAAAGACAAAAGACTACATAAGTGTGATCTTTGTGAGAAAAGTTTTATTCGGTTGCATTACTTGAGAATGCATATACTTATTCATGAAGGCATTATACAACATAAGTGTGAAATTTGTGATAAAGACTTTAAGTTCCTGTCAGACTTAAAAAAACATAAGTTGGGTCATGAGGGCAAACTGTTATTTAAGTGTGACTTGTGTGAGAAACGCTATAATAGGCCATCTACTCTGAAAAGGCATAGATTTCTTCATGATGAAACAAGAAGATATAATTGTGAAGTTTGTGGTAAGGGTTATATTCATTTATCAGAGCTGAAAAAGCATAAATTAGTTCACAAGAGAGAATATAAATGTGAAATTTGTAACAAGAACTTTATTCGGTTTTCTGACTTGAAACAACATAATTTGATTCATACACATAAAAAGGTTTATACATGTGAAATTTGTGACAAGAGCTTTACCCGAAACTCAGCTTTGAAAAAGCATAATTCAAGTCATGATGAGTAATCGCAAGCTTTCACAGCCAATGTCAGAATAATGAATAGTGGATTCTTCTTCATCTGTATCTGCAGTAAACATCATCAGTGGCATGGTCTCAATCTTCTTGGTGAAGGTTCAGTCACAGCTGGAAATGCAGTGGTATTTAATGGTGAGTGTTGTGGGCGGGGTTTGGCCTTTATGTTACTGGTTGCTGATTGGCTCGACCTTCCAGTGTTGCTGTTCGCTGATTAGCTGGCATACATTTTGTGTGCAGATATCTGTTTAGTGTGTTCAAGTATTGGAAGCTAGATTTTATTCAGTTTAAGGGCTTCTTGTTTTCTGTTGGAAATTGTTCGGGTGTTTGTAGATTTCTATTGCTTCACATTGTAGTCTGGCACAATAGTGTTGTTTTGAAGAAAGGACAGTCATATCTTTGTATTGGGTTATGTGTTCACCTTCTGCCCATAAAGCATGCTCTGCAACTGCAGACTTTTCTGGCTGTCCCAGACGATAGCACGGGTCAGTTGTGACTGAATCTTTGCCAAGAAGATTGAGACCATGCCACTTATGATGTTCACCGCAGATGTGGATGAATTGTCTGGACATCAAAATGCTAGCAGACCACGGCTTATCAGCCTGCAAGAATCCACTGTTCATTATTCAATTCACGATGTTAGTAAACAATTATTGAATCTGCAGAATGGTCACAAAGTGGGCACTTACCTTTCCCACCTTAGTTTGCAACGATTTGTGTTAAATTTCAATAATTATATTTATAATCATCCTCGTAAATCTTGTGAACCAAATGTTTGTAGTGGACAGTTGTACAAGAGAGGAAGAAACCAACAATCCTTGTCAGAGTCCAAATAGGTATCATCCAGACATAGATTTCTTTGTATGCACAATGCTCTACTCCTTTGCTGGACAAAGATTATCATAATGTAACTTTTACCATACTCATCAATATGTTATTGCAAGATCATTTAAGTTGTTCAAAGTTTATATGTTGCTAAGTTTTTATAAAAGTTTGGATTATTTATTTATATTAACAGTTCACAAGTTTCTCGTCTTAAATTTTTTGTTTGAGTATGGATAGTGAAATTATTGTTTACCTTTATGTTAATGAGCTTACAGACTATGTTGAACTATAATATATGTTTAAATACAAATGAATCCTTTTATGCATGTGTGTGAGGGTATACAAAGTTTTACAGATATGAATCCTTGTACCATCATATTCTTGTGTGATAGGTCTTGTTCACAAGAAATCTTGTGTGCGAGTGTTTTCCTAAATCTCTAAGTACTTGTAGTATCATTCTATAATAACATTTAACTAAAACTAAATTAAACCTCGGCGCGACAGCACACAAGGGGCCAAGTCCTAGTGCCCAGCCGCTGCATCCCCCACATCTGCCCACTACAGGCGTCATTGGTGAGGTGCAGTACTGGAGGATGGGATGTGGTCAGCGCCCCGAGTCCTCCCGGCCAGTTATGCGGTCTTCTGGACCTGGGGCCGCTACTTCTCCATCAAGTAGCTCCTCAATTGGTCCCCTCGGGACCTAACGAGGCTGAGTGCATCCTGTGCCAGATCTCCCAGAGGGGATAAAACCCCCATGCTGTTACCGGGGATCGAACCCGGGTCCTCCACAATAATAACATTTAACAAATTTATATATTATTATTTATTTATGCCAACAAACTTACTGTTGGTGTTTTTAAACACACAAGCCGTGTGTGGGCAAAGGAAGGTCTGTGGTTCAAATCCCAGTTGTGGCATTGAATTTTTAAGTTCCAGTTCTACCTCTTAAATTTATATATTTTTACAATATAAGTAAATAAAAATATCTTACCTGAAATCCATATCTTTGTACGTTATAGTATTCACGTTTTCATAGTAAATTTGAGGCAAGGTATATTACGAACATGATTGTTATATACATTGAATTACAAATTTACTGCATCCAGGATTTGCCGGCTAAATTTTTTGTTAAATTCAAATGAATGTGTTATGCTTGTAGGGCTGTATTTATGGGGGAGGGGGCAAACTGGGCAATTGCCCAGGGCAGCAGGTTTTTAAGGTCAGCAAAATTTCGGTACAAGTGTGCAAAAAAACACGGGTATTAAATGCGAAGTTTTTAAATTTAAATCTCCCACCTGTACGAGAATATTCATTGTCACATATTGGTAATGCTGATTAGTTTCCATGTCATGCATACATAGTGGTGGCTATGGTGACTTATGAGATGGCATTCTGGCATAATGTCCATTTCATATTGTGATTGGTAATATTATACCTACCGCAGGTTAAATTGTCTCAAAGACCATAAAAATGGAAGGTTGCTTCCAACACACAAGCTATGGTTTTGGACAGAAATTCAGAAAGTCCATTTGTACTTACCTCTCAATTTGTCTTCTCTTGTGTTCAATGACAGATTGCTCCATTGTGTGTGTGCTTGTGTGCATATTATTTTAATATAAAGTTCATTATACCATTATTTTTGGAATGGAAGATGGTATGGAGATCTGGTACATACTTTAAAATGTATTTCTCCTATTTATAAGTGTGATTCTTGTGCTGTAAGCTGGTGTCAGTAAACAAGGAAAACCTTTGTAGTCTGTAGAGAAATGGTCTGTAATGTGCACAAGTTCTTCGAAGAAGAGGTAGAAGAGGCTATTTTAGGTTTTAGGTTGGAGGAATTTTCTTCAAAATCTTATTGTCCCATCTTCGAAAGACTTAAATACCAACTTTGATTTTTAACAGACATTTCGTTTTTGAGTTATGTTGTCCATAGACTGATAGACACACACACAGACACACACGTGTGCATGTGCAGACCTCTTTCTAAAATTTTTTTTTGGGGTGGGGGGGGGGGGGCGGGGATTGAGAAGGCCTCAAAACATATTTACAGTGAAATCTTGACATCAAATTTTTGGGTTGAATACAATACTTCGTCTACTATACAAAATAGCGAAAGTAAAAATGGCTCTTGCAACTGGAACATCTAAAAGCAGTTTCTCATATTGAGACAGTAATAATGACCATTTTTAATATTAACATAAATGCTATCTTGGCTAGGTTAATTCATGTTAATTGCAACATTTATCCTGTTAAATATTCATGTTGGTTTATTTGCCATATAATTGTAATGTTATAATATGGTTTGCATTGTATTTAAAAAAATTATAAAAAAATTGTATATTTTGTAAAGGAAAGAAAGTAGTTGGAAGTTTAGAAGACATGAAACTTTCAACAAAAATAATTTAAATCACCATAAGGGTGATTGGCCAAGTGGAGTGGTGTGTTCACTCTGAGACAATCAAAACAGCCAGAGTGGACCTATGTGTGTGGCCAGTTGAACTAAGATACAGTACAGCTTGAGCCACCTTAGTAGTCAGACATGATACACCATCAAGCTGGAAAAAGTCGTATAAGAGTTATCTAGAAGTGTATGTATAGTGCTAACATGTTTTTGTTAATCTGTTTAACATGTTGATATGTTCAAAATATTACTACAGTGGAGTTAATTTTGTGTGTTTCTCAAGTTCCTGCATTAAATCCTATGACCCTTAAGAATCCATGTTCCACGTAAAAGTTAGCCGAGGCTTATAACTTATTTCAAGATATAAAACCCTTTATCTCCGAAGCAATAATAACACACAAATATGGTATTTAGTATTCATCTGGGAAGCTACACTCCACAATTTCATGCAACGAGGAATTCTACAAAAGATAAGACACGACGAAGAGAGAGAACAGCAGCAATATTTTAAAAGAAGAAAAACTAGGGCAAGAAAATAAAACTATTTTGACAACGCCTAGGATAAAAGAACACCAAAGAAAGCAATTGTTGATTTACTAACCAAACTGCAATTTGTATAAGATACATCTTGCCAAGTTTAGAAGACAACAGGGAAGTCCTAAGGAATGAGGTATGATTTGACAGCAGCAAATGTCTGTATCATTAAAAGGAATGAAATTTTGCTACGTGAAAAATATTAAAGGAAATCTAATGGAAAGGAGCAACATTGTGATGAAAAGAATTTCTTCAAAAATATTATAGGTTTGCAAAATTAAAATTGACCAATGATTTATATAGATAAGACAGGGATCAATGTGAACTACTGCAAAGAAAAAATATAGATGTGTGAAATTATGAGGGAATTTGAGCCATCCTCAGTTGTTCCTGTAGGGAAAGAGCAGAGGTTTATTATTATTCTTCATGCTGGAACTGAGACTAATTTGTTCTGAATGACTTACTGATCTTGAAATCCAATCAACGAGGACTACCATGAAGAAATGGACGGAAATGTTTTTAAGAACTGGTTTGTCAATACATTGCTTCAAATATTCCTTTGAATTTGGTTGTTATATTGGACAGCACTTTTTATCATTCAGTTGAACTAAATAAAGCTCTGATTTCCTCCTCAAGAAAAGCTATGAAGCAGGACTGGTTATGTCAACACAATTATAGTTATGATCCATGTTTTACCTGTACTGTATGGCATTGTTAAAACTGTTTAACATAAATTTAGAACACGTGAAATTGACCAGATTGCTGCACAAAATGGACACACTATTTTGCATCTGCCCTTGTACCAATTTCAGTTTATTCATCCTTAGATTAAATGCATGATATTGGATACGTCAGGTGTGTAAAATAAAATATGGAGAGAACAAAAAGCTTATGAATCGGCTGGTTGGTGTTTTGCCTGTCTGCACCCTTGGCACTCATCATCTGCCTTTGTCATAGAAAGGCATGGATGAAATCATACATTTTTAGAACTACTTTTAAAGGGTCTGCTTACCAACTTTATGAAAGGAGATGCTGAAACTGGCCGCTGTCATTGTCCATACATTTTTGGCACCTCTTTAGGAAACTATTCATCACTCATCATAGTTCACATTGAGAAATGCTGGCAATTTCCTGGCAGATGTGTTTTAATTATTCCAGGGTGTGTATGCTTTGTTTTAAGTTACCCCAGAGAGAGAAATTGCAGGGGTTGGGAGACCAAGGGGCCCACAAATCTTTACTAATAATTCTGTCCTGAAACACTTTCAGTTGTTCTCATTGAAAGTTTGGCCATATGAGCTGTTGTAGTCTTGTCGAAAAAAGGCAATTTCATGCTCCGTCTGTTAAATCTCTAAAAATAGGGGGCAAAATTGTATTTATGTATGTATGGGCATTAACTGCTGACTAATGGCACACGATACACCAATCTTTTTGTCAGGAAGTGGTACTTCATGAACAGTGTTAGGTTTCTCAGAGCTCCAATAACATTTGTTTTGTGTACACACATATCCATGAAAGTAGAACCAAGCCTCATCCATGAAAAATATTAAATGTGGGTCTATTTCGCCATTGTATACACTTTTGAGATTCCACTCACAAAATGTGTGCCTAATTACAGAATCACCTGGTTGAAGAGCATGTGCCACAGTTATTTTGTGTGTTTTAACTTCAGCAATTTAGTAGCTGTTCACAAAGAGCCATAAAAAATGCCTTTCTGTTGTGAAAGATGCCTAAGTGATTTTTGGGGGGAATTCTCCAAACAATGACCAATGTTGTCTAATGTTTCTTCAGTAAGAACCATACACTACTTTTAGATTCGTTAGCTTGAATACTTTTTGTGGCTTGAAATTTATTGTAAAATTCATGAATTGTTGTACGGCCTGGAACTTTTACACCTGGAAATCTTCTGCAAATCATTCTTTCACTTGGTGAGCTGAGTTAACACATACGAATCATAAACGAATACATGCTGTGCAGTAGAGAACATACACTGAGCCACAATACACTTTGTGACTAAGTACAGGACAAAATAACTGAACATCACATCACAGTCAACTCAATACTGCATGCAGAGCAAAACTGCGTCAAAAGCGTGACCTTGTTTACAGTGACAGTGTGTTACCATGTTTCCAAACACCCAGTGGAAAAACACAGTACATAGGGTTCAGAGGTTTTTTGCTCTTCCGATATTAATAAAATAGAGACAAGAGAAATCAAAATGTTTACAATGAATAATACAATTTTTATGATGTAGGAGATTGGTGTGCACCAAGTTTGAGTAACCAAAGACTGAGCTTACATGTGTGCAAAATTTTAAGCTTGTTTTACATATATGCTTCTAAGCAAGTCTCTACACTAAAAATAGCAATTTTGCTGTAATAGAGATGTTACAACAACATGTTTAAACTGTTTTGGGCATGTGATGTGACTTATCGTGACTAAGTCGATTTGAGCTGATTTGAACAAATAAAAAGGAATGTTGTAAAACACAATATAAGCTTCAGAATTAACAATACAGAGGGACTGTTTATAGCTGTGTCACACATTTCACGAAGCTTATATACAGAACGTTTATAAAGTTGCCAGACTCAAATTTCAAAAAATTACCTCTAGCATGTTTGAAAGGTAGAATCGGAATTGCCCACACGTGGCTTGTGTGTTTAAAAAGACCAGCATTAAATTTGTTGACATAAATAATAATTGCCCCTAGAGTATTTGACTAGATGAGTTGGCAAACCTTGCGTTAGGGACACATATAACCTTGGAGAATGGATTTGTGTTATATTTAGATTAGTGCATCTGTTGCTTTGCTCAGATTGAGACCTTAAATCAGCACTGTCCAATGTGGTGCCCATGATGTATTTTTCTGGTGCATTTCATAAGTAAATGTTTACTTCAATGATTTCTAATATGAATTCATATTTCAAGACAAAACTATTTCCTTGAGAATATTTTCCTACCCATGAAATATGCTTCTGTACACCTAAATCTGTATTCATTACTTCCTTAACCATGCTTTCCTTTTTTCCTCTCGAAGAAGGGTACTTGCCCTGAAAGTTGGACGGCACTGACTTAAATCTTACTCGTAGTAGGAGACAATGGATTATGAACGTGCAGCATGTTGCTCCACTGGAATTTTGAGTTCAGCTGTTATGAAATATGTTAGAGAGCTGGAGACATATATTCCCCATGATCTATCACTAGGCAAAAATATTGTTTATGAACTTGTGCATGCAAAAAAATGATAATTTTCAGCACTTGCTGTGAACTGGAACTTTGCAAAATTCTTAAAAATGCAATTAAAATTGGTTTCACGTATGTAAAGGTATGCACTACATTAGTATGTTTCATAAATTTCGAGAAGAAAGTTAATCAACTCCAAGTCTGGGAACTTTATGAACACTGTATAAAATTATTTGTGAAAGGAGAAATAAAAAGAACACATAATGTAGATTGGTAATTGTTTTATTTACTGCAAGTTCTAAAGTTCAAGAGGTCAGAATAATGATACAAATCTTGCAAAAGTTGTTATTAAAAAAAAAAATTATACACTATATGTAGATAGTTAATCTTTGCACAGACATTCATTCCTTTTCTAATTAGCATAATAGACAGTGCCTATTATAAAAAATGCTTACACATAAAAAATACAAAATGGAAAGAGTTTTATGACTTCCGTGACAACACAGGTACCTTTAGACATAAGGAGAGTGGTGTTATTATCAAACTTTGTCAGAACTTCATCCCATAACCCAAAGTGTTTATGTCTAAGGTTTTACAAGCTGAAGGAATAAAGATTACAAAATAGAAAAGATAACAAAATTGCATAAAGAAAAGCTTTCTAACCCTGAGATGAGTTTTGAATCACTGTTAACAAAATGGAAATAATGAAGGATAGAGGTCTGCAAGAAATTAAAGATAGGAAGCTGAGTTAATGCTGCCTAAATTGCAACTTTATGTTTAGTGGAAAAGAGCTTAAGCTTATCGCAGTAGAATAGCAAATGGTTATTGGAATGAATGGGTTTGCATTTAATCCACACAAAATATAGATTGACTATCATTGTGAGGTCTGGCAATGTCTGCAAGACATTTTAATTATTTCAGAAACCAGCTGATAAACATTTCTTCATCATAATCAGTATTCAAAATACAAATGCAAATGAATTTGTATAAAGATGACGTGGACTGGTGCTAATTTAAATAAGACTATCTTATTGCATTTTTTCCATTGTAAAAAATTGCTTCATTTGTTTTCAAATATTGAAAATGTCACAGCAGGCTTTTGAAATAAAAACTTCATTCACTTCATAACTGTACATATGCTTCAATTTTATCTCAAAGTAATTGCAGGTTAACAACACATGCTATAATTGAAACTGAGGCAATGGTGATATAAACTCGTCAGGCTGCTATAGATTTAAATTTGCACCATGATTTTGTACACAATTAATATTTCAACAAAATGTAGCCATTATACTTGCAGTATTGCACTGCTAATGATTTGCATCTAAAACATACAGTTGAAGATGTATGAACATAAATACAATAAAATGCATAAAGTTTCTGTGGTTCTGTTGAGACAAGTTAGTTTTAAGAAATGATGTGAACTTAGTTGTTAAATCAATATTAAATAGCTCATAGTAGCAGAAGCAATGTCAATGTAAAAAATAAAACTTTCTCAAAATTCATTTCTAAAAAATTATCTACATACATGTATACTGTTTGTTTTTGCTACTTTGTACAGTGAACATCAATTTATAAACAGCAGTCATTTTTAACTCTGAATTTTGGAATAAGAATAATGTAAATTTGTTTTTCTTTATCAATGCAGCATTTATTCCTGCATTTCAAACACATTAACAGTCTAATGCAATTTCTTAGGAAAATAAACAAGATCATACAAAGACCAAGACAATCTAAAACCAGCGGCAAACAAAATATTTCCTTTTACTATACTCTGATAAGATGTTCTTAAATGAAATTTGTGTGTTAAGCTACCTACTGTTTTTTATACATAACAGGTACATTAGGTTTCTCAGTTTGTATAAATAATTACTTGTCCCAACTTCATTAGGGATTGAGTGAAGTCATGCTATCATTGACAGCAGGTTCTATTAAGATAGTACATCTTGCTATCTCCTTATGGGGAAGATACCCTAGAGGATCAACCTGCAACGTTAAATTTCATTTTCCTAAGTAATGTTACCAATGGTAATATTTGGACTTTCTGAACCCATACAGTTGTTTACTGTCCATAATCCTCCTTGAGTTTGGTAAGCAATGCATCGCATGTTTTCTTCGCATCTCCCAACAGCATAGAAGTGTTTGTATTGTAAAAGATGGGATTGTCAACAGCTGCATATCCCACTCCAAGAGATCTCTTCATCACAATGACCTTGACAAAAAATATAAAACACTGTTCAAGAAAAATGTTCTAAAAGAAACCAAACCACACCATAACATATAATACCTTCAATATGCATGATTATCTGTGGATTTTCATGAAATATGTATGTTAATCAAACCTGGTTGAAAGTTTGGTTAATATGAAATCTATACAGGTTGAGTCAGAATACCACAAATAATTTTAAGGCATGATTCAGGGTTTGTGCTAGAGGGCATTAATGTTTTTCAAATGCAGCATTAGGTTAGATGAAATTCGGTCACATAGATCTTTGGTCTCCCTTTGATATTGTTATATCACTTAATTCTACGTATCTTGTGTACTATTTTAACATTGTTTATATCATCATTAACTTAAAACCTGCAGTTTGCTTCTTAAATGGTATGGGATTCCGTCACATATTATACAGCACTTTGTGGTTCCGGGTGTCAATCTCAGCTAGCAGCATATACTAGAATGCTCCGTTTACAGAAGGACTTTCAGTTTGACAGCCCATTATAAAATATGCAGTGCATCAAGTGAGTCTTCGGTTACTAGAAGCCTGCATGAACAGCAATTACATATGTATCATTTCACCCAAGTTCAAGTACTGGGGCCTGATGACCTTCCAACCCGACTACAGCTTCATAAACACATTGATGCCGGCCCTCATAGCCATGGTTGCTAGAGCACATATCTTTGGTGCCCCACTGGGCAGAGGGTTGCAGATTTGAGTCCCACCTGTGCCATGGATGTTTGTCGAGTGTTGTATGTGCTGGGAAGTACGAGTGAGGAAGCAAATGTGTGTCTGTGTAACTTAGAAAAATAATGGAATCAATCATCTGAATGGCTAAATGGTTCTTGGAGACTGAAGGCCAATATGTGTGTTAAAAAGAAAACAAGAAAAATCCTCATTGATTAACTGAGATTTCCTACAACCATATTGTGGATATAGGAGACAGTATTTCCATGAGACAGCATGTTCAACACACATAAGTCACATTTGGGCACTTTAGAGCTATTATAGCTACAAATTATAATTATCAAGGCTGGTTTGTAGTGAACATTTGGTCTGACATTGTGAATGACACTCATAGGGCCCTATTTACTACCTCCATGTTTGACAGGCCACATTTACCTGCAGTTTTTACAATATACTTTGCCAGAACTTCTGGAAGATGTTCCTTTAGGAATATGTAGATGAGCACCAATAATGTGGTCATTACATTCAATGATGACAAGGCAGTAATTCTTTCAGATTCTAAAGCTGCAATTCAGGGAATATGTTCAAATACTACAAAGAAGTCAACAAAAATTAGAGAATGCTACAAAATGTTAACACAACTCCAAAAAGTTAATAAGACTGTTCATCTCCAATGGATTCCAGCACACTGTGGAGTCATGGGGAACGAAGCTGCAGACTCACTTGCAAAGAAAGGCACAACAATAAAACAAAAGTCTAAATTCAATTTCTCATATTCCTCAATAAAACGCTTGATCATTAAAAATTTTTCTCATTCATACCTACAAGAAATAGAAACAAATGCCAAAGATAAAAAATGGATTACACTACTTTCCAATCCAGATATAATCCCCCAGAGACCAAGGAAAACAGCTGTTGCAGCCTTCCGACTATTGACAAATCATGACTGCTTGGCAAGTCATCTCTACAGAATAGGTATCTCAGCCTCACCAATATGTGTCCTGTGTAACGATCCAGCAGAAATGAATGAAGAACACTTGAAGACCTGTGAAGCATTAAGATCAGAAGAAACTACAGTTCAAAAGTATTGGAAAGCACGAATGCTAATGGCTTCATTGCCAGATGCAAGGCACTAGAAAACAACAACATTCAATGATCCAACCCCTTTTGATTTTTTTCCCCTTGGGGACTGTTCAGACCCTTGCGTATTAACAAAATCCGGGTGTGTTTTGTTTGTTACTTCTGGTCGGAAAATCCAAACAATAACATCAATTCTAATTTCGATCTTTGGACAATAAATAATGCTTAAATTTTCAAAAGGCTTAGTTTTTTATCTCTTCTATACAACATATTTCAGTGTTTTGATAGATTATTATTATTATTATTATTATTATTATTATTATTATTATTATTATTATTATTATTATTATTATTTCATAATTTCAATTCTCAATTACTGAGCTGCCCAACATTTTCATTTTGATGCCTCTGCCCTATCACAGTGTGTTAATATTTATAACTAATTATAGAAATTAGTAAAGGATTAGAAAAATGGCAATTTTAAATTGCAGAAGTTGCACACTGTTGCGAATATATCCCACTGTCTAAATAACAATTTATAGCATACCTGATTTGCCTTCCATACTCTTAAGACAGGCATGCCTGCAATGATGGAATTTGGATCATCTTCAGCTGCACTGTTAACTGTATCATTAGCACCAATTACTAGTACTAAGTCAGTTTCAGGGAAGTCTTCATTGATTTCATCCATTTCTAACACATCATCGTATGGCACACCAGCTTCTGCAAGTAACACATTCAGTTGTCCTGGCATGCGTCCTGCAATTCCAATGATAAGAAAATTGCATTAAGAGAAGGAAAGGATACATACACTTCTTTTTATTTAAAAAAGATGAAGCACTGTTTGTTTTAAATATCATGAATTCTCTGTACAGTTATTACCTGCAACTGGATGGATACCAAATCTCACATTTTTACCCTTCTTCTTTAACAGTGATACCATCTCTGCAATAGGATACTGTGCTTTGGCAACACACAGTCCATAGCCTGCAACACCAAAATAATGGGTTAAGTTCCACTTTTTAAAATACTTGTTATTTAACAGTCCAGTCTTGCTAAGTAAGACCATAAGCATACTGAGTAACCCTTGATATACATTCTTTCCGTTTCATTAACAGGCCCTCTCTAATGCCTATCCTCACACTGATTGCTCTGATCAGACAAATACTCTTATTTGACAACTCATTTTCAGTTAGGGAGAAAGAGAGGGAAAATAACCCTAGTTGAAGGAAAACTTCCTAAGATAGGAAGTGAATCCAGGATCTCAAGCATTGAAATTACTCACAGACCACTACCTAAGACAGTCATAGGTTCCTTTATCTATCCTATAATCATTTGTTATATAGTCTGCAAAGTATTACAACTGAGGTTTAAGCAGACTTGAATAGCCGAAGTCACCCTTTCTCACAACTGAAGCACAGCATACTGATATGAAAGTATAGTGTAAATATAACATATTTAATGTCTTCATGCAATTTTTTCTATCACAGATTATTGTTAGTAATGTTAAACTATTTGTTTCTATTAAATTCAAATTCAAATTTTATTAGTTGTAGATTTTTACTTCAACAGTACAGATAAAATACATACAGGTATAATGTGATGTAATGAGTCAGTGCTCTAATCCTATAAAAACACCATTGTTAAATATTCATCATGAAGATTGTACAGACATTTACATATAAGAAATGTTTTCAATTGGCATTTAAATATTGTATCATTTACTACTTTTAATGTTGCAGGTAATTTATTTTACAGTTTAATTCCCATCACATTAGGATCTTTGTCAGTTACCTTTCAACATGTATAAATTTATAATTGTATGATTTGAATGTATGATTTCAATTCTTCCATTCTTTGGGTTATCTTTGTAAATGGTTAAAGTTGGTACCAACAGAACAATTAAAATATAAAAGTAGAATAGTTGCAGTAATATAACTTAAAATTTAATGTTAGCTTGTGCAGCATAATCACAACTATTTAATGCTGTGCAGCAACAACTTTATATGCCTATCTTTTGAGGTATAATAAAAGTTTTACAAGGAACTATTTTCGGTCTCAGCACCACCATGTAGAGAGAAGAAGAAAAATTCAAAGGCACTGCTTTATTCTTGACCTGAAGACGAGTATAATTATCAATTTGTTGTAATGAGAAGTAGATTACTATATTTAGATCATAATTTTTTCTTTGTTTCTTTTTCTGCAGCAGCAAAACTTTAGAACTAAATTGGGCTTATGCCTTAATTTTAGCCACAGCTAAAGGTATCTATAACAAATATTATGCTGACTTTGGAAGCTTCATTTACTGTTTATTGAAGATTATAATTTTTTATAAAACAAGTCTTAAATTTCTTTGGTCTTGTGAATGCATAGTAGACCTTTGTTATGCACAATGTTTATTCGTAATTTAAGACATCACTTCAAAGCGCAAAGGTCGATTTAACCCTCTCCCTCCTTCCAAATGCAACATGTCATATGGGAAGCATCGAAGACTGGCTCAGTGTTTGAACATGGCTGATGTACATAGCAGATAAAGTAAAAAGGTTTTCTTATGTACGGTCAATACAGTATGACATGCTAAGCTTGCCAGTTAATTTACTTTAAACACATACAAGGGTCAGCACCAAAACAATAAGATAAGTGAAGTTTTTAGTTTCTAATTTGTTCTTACTTTGGAATCTTGTTGCTTCACTGTTAATAGCTTCAATTTTTCCATATTTAACATACAAGTGATTTTTTCTTTATTAATATATTAACAATGCATACATATTTTGCACTACTTAATGCTTGTTAATTGATAAAACATGTTTTGGGGGAGCTCCCACCATCATTTAACTAATAATGTGCAGAGGGCTGGCAGGGAGGCAGAGTGACAGATCAGCATTCATTACTGATATGCTGGGTAAGGGCTCCCCAAAACATGTTTTATTAACAGACATAAGTGGAACAAAAGGTGTGTATTCATTTTTAATATATTTATTAAAATTAAGCAGCTCCACTTAGTTTTTATCTTCATGACATACAAATGCACAAACTTACCAGGAGTAATGATGATATTTTTTGAATTTCTAATAAGTTCCACTGCACCATCAACATTAACTTCTGTATGAATTCCAGTAATCTCCTTAGGTTTACCAGTTCCTGTTGATGAAGTTCCAAACCCTCCAAGAATCACATTTGGCAGTGAGCGATTCATTGCCTGTAATATTAAAACAACTTCACAAATGTGTATTTAACATTCGACTCCCCCCCTTCTTAGTTTCAGTTAATTCTTTCAGTATTGCAGTGTACTGTAATAATAACAAACTCTTTGTTTTCTTTCATATTTATGATATAACATGATACAAACACTGGTGCATAGTAACAAGTTAACTCAATTAAACATTCCCAAGGGTGTTTTAAGGCTGGTTCACAACCACTTACAATGGTAACAATAACCAGAATGATAAGCTTGAAATACATGTGTTCAAATGGGAGTGTTCACAACTGACAGGAAGCTTTCCTGGGTCCCGGGAATGGGAAAGAAGACTTGGCCAAGTTTTAACTTATGTGTTGTTACTGGGCACAGCATGTTAGATTCATATTGTGCATATTAGCTTTTCCCTGTAGAAGTTAATCAAGGCAACTCCATTAAACAGCCACTAGAGCTCTGTCTAGTCACAAGCTAGAAAAAATACCATTGGTCAGTTAGAAGCAAATGAATACTCGTTCCATTTTCTGGTATCTTGTCATCATTATCTTGTCATTCCCAGGCTTTTGTGAATCAAAATATTGAGTGCTGCCTTGCTTGGTGTTCCCAGAACCATGGTTATCATGAGAGAGCATAGGTTTTCATGGCCAGAGTCAATATAACTAGAAGTTATTTCTGGGCTGTTATGCTGTGGTCTGCTGGAGTTAGAATTTCCAGACATTTCATTCACAACTGTGTTGGACATCTTCAGCTTGTGTTGCTACACAATCTTCTCCGAGGAGACTACGACTGCGCCACTGAAGATGTCTGTCGCAGTTGTGGACAAAACGTCTGGAAACTCTTTAACTCCAGCAGACCATATCATAACAGCCCGGAAATAATTTTTAGTTATATGGTTACCATTGTCGGGTGGTTGTGAACCAGCCTTTACAGTGGAATATTTTCAGATTCAGCTAAGCTGGCAAGAGGTGTGGCACAGGAATCTATCCTGTCTCCACTTTTATTTATTGTAATAATAAATGATTTGCCTTGCAATATTGACTCTAAGATACTGCATTTTGCTGATGATTTCACACTATATGAAACCAGGAAAAGTATATATGACAAAGGCTCTGGCTCTTGAGTTGGCAACTGACTGGTTCTGAGCGAATAGTTTCAGAAGGAATATGTTCAAAATCCAGCATACAAGGTTCTTTTTAAAAAAACAAGCAAGGTTGATACCCTAGATATTAAAAAATAAACATAAACCTAAAGGAGACCCAAAGTCCAGGAGTCAGAGTCCGAAAGGCTGTCTGTTAGATTTTTCCCAATTTCAGTAAATTTCCATTAAAGAAACTAGTATGCTAATGTATAAGGGTCATTTCAAAAGTTCAAAGCACGCAAATCTGGTACAGCCATTTGAAATTATTGTTATTTTTCCATATAATCTCTCTGGTACTAATACACTCCATTAGCAGTGCTCCCACGGCCTTTATCCCATCATAGAAGTTAGATTGGCTTCAGACCACATCCTCGACTGTTGATTAAAGTTCTTCATACAATAAAAATTTCTTTTCACCACAGAATTTTTTCAAGCTTAGGAACAGATGGAAGTCTGAAGGAGCCAAGTTGGATGAATAAGGTGTAGTGACGTCAAAAGCTACTGCAGGTCATTGATCTTCACCATTGACTCAACATATGTGTGAGGATAAGCAGTATGTAAGATGATTTCTTCTTTGATAAACTAAGCCTTTGCTTGTGTATTTTGGTCTTCAGTTGGTCCAAATTGTAATGTTCCAGAGATGGATGTTTCAATGGGAAGGAAATTGATTTCTTTGGAATTTTCAAATAAATCTGAATACCCAATTCATTATTCATATTATTTTATTCTTATTCATTGACAGATATGAGAGTGAGCAGTATGTAAGACAACGTTCTTTTTTTTTGAACTGTGCCATTTATACCCTGTCTTTAACTCCAGTACTCATATCGGTGGCCTTTCCTTTAGAACATATTGCCTATAGGCAATGGTGTTAACTTGTATACAATGGTTTTGGATCTTTCATACATTAGATCACACATAATCACACTCTCATTCATGCTACCAGACTCTGGGAAGTGATAAAAAATAATCTTGGCTAAAGCCTTCACACAGCAGGCAGGTGCTCTATACACAGAGCTACACGGCCAGTGTAACATTTTTGTTTGACAAACCAAGCTTCTTCTCCCATATTTTGGTCTTCAATATTAGCCTTTTGCAATGTTTCAATGAAAAGATAATAATAAATTAAGTTATTATTTATTTATGCCAACAAACTTACTGTTGGTGTTTTTATACACACACAAGTGTGGGCAAAGTTTGAGAGGTAGAACTGGAACTTAAAAATTCAATGCCACAACTGGGATTTGAATCACAGACCTTCCGCTTACCGGGCAGCTGTTCTACCACTGAGCTATTGTGACAAACTGCCAGAATGGCATTAAATTCTCAAACCAGTTTGTATTTCTCCTGGTAAACCACAAAGGCAGTTTAAGTTTCTAATAAATCTGATTGCCCAATACTAATTTATTTTTAATGAAAAAGTTTAAAAATTTGCCTTTTTGTTTTGCCCCCTTCTCCCCAAAAAGATTGTTAACTAGTCAAATGATGCATGTTTTTACTAAAGTGATAAAAAGTATACTAGAAAGAGAAAGCTTGTCACTTTTAGACAACCATAAAAGCAAAGTAGCAGCAGTAAAGATAAATGTTTAAAAAGAATTATGCGAAGAATGAAAAGGGATAGGATTAGAAATGAAAAAAATAAGAAAAGATGTAAAATTAAAGAAATCTATCATCAGTGAAAAGTTTGGACATGTGTACAGAAAAATGGAGAAAAGGAAAGTTAAGCAGGCAATTGAGATGAGAATAAAAGGAACGATAGGAAGACTAAGAATTAAATGGAAAAACACAATGGAAAGAATAGCACGAAGTGAGGGAAAACAATGGTTGAAGTAAAAATAATGTGTCTGGATAGAGACATATGAAAGAAATGGACAAAAAGAGGTGAACCCAAAGTCTAACCGCAAAAGGGTTTGGAAAAGAAGAGGAAAAAAAATATAATAAATTATATAACTGATCAGTTAGGTATTAGCAAAATGCAATGTTCATAGACTAACAATTTCTAATGCCAGCCTTGAGATGTACAGAATATGACAGTGCAACTGAATTAAAAAGACTTACACTAATATTCAACATACTGTATTCAACATACCTTGCACATGATGTATGATAGTATTGCACCAGATGAGCCAATCAGAGCTCCAACAATGGTCATGAGGTTATTATTAAGCATGAATCCTTCTGCACAAAGTGCCCATCCTGAATAGCTGTTCAACACAGTAATAACTACTGGCATATCTGCACCTGTAATTAAAAGTTTCTCTCATCAGTGCTAACAAGCAAACAGAAAGGCAAGGAAAACACCAGTTGCTAAACACACTCTATTTATTACTTAGGTGCTTAGTGAGCACAAATGTTAACACTTATGATACTGTTGCATGTATTCAGAACAAAACACAGTGACTCATTGAATCAATCACAGCTGAACTCTCAACTGAACTGTACTCTGCACTATCTGAACTTTGTCTACTGAAAAGCACTAACCAGTAACCTTGAGGTTAGGAATGTTCTGGAAAGGGAACCCGCAATATTGATATTGAGCACTGAACTTGCCACTTAGCCATCTAACTCTCAAAAATATCTCTGTACTTATCTCTTAATTAAATATTATGCAGAGTTTGATCCACAGAGTATTAAAATACTTTTGTGTAATTTACATGTGCTTACCTCCAATTGCTGCTGTAAGAGTTACACCCATGATGGTAGAAAGAGTAGCTGTAGTACCCAGCATCGCCAGGCCATTTGTCATAGAAGGATCCATGAAATACCATGCCATTGCTCCAACGTTTGCGAGGAGAAGTCCACTGTTGAGAGCATGACGACCAGGCAAAAGCAAAGGAGCTGAGTCGAGTACCCCCTGCAGCTTGCCATATGCTACAAGTGAACCACTACAACACAACAATGTTTATGTATACGAGCTGTAAATAATTTTTATACTCAGTTTCACATTGTACATTCTACTTGTACCACTAGTTAAAAGAACAGCGGTCAAAGATAAAACCCAAGAAGTAATCATCAAGTTTCTTGCAGTAGAGCCCAAAAAATCTGTTACATTCACATACCTTTCTCTATTGCTTATTAGTAAGTATAACAGTTATTCTTAAGAGAGTTAATTTTCCTATCTACTCCATTTTAATCAGCTAAACCTTTCTGGAAATAGTGAATTACACATTCTGTTTTACATACAAACGGAATAGCAATAGTCAAATGTTTAGAACTGGATGTCATTGCAGCCTTAAACTTTCACACTGTATCCATGACTGCAAGAAACAACTGAAAATTGACAGGACTTTAAAAGAATGACAAAATATTGAAAAATTTAAATTTACAATATATGTCGGGTTTGTTGTGCATGCTTAATTTTTCAGGTTCCCTCCACGCAAAAATTGCATACAGTTAACCCAGGGGATCGTGAGGGCCTTTACTAACTACCCCTTTTAAAAATTTTCAGAATTAAATTTAAGGACTCATCAGCAGTATGAATGGTAACAGTCTTGCTGGAAAAAATCCAGACAGACATTTGTTGGTCAATTGTTTAGGGAAATTACTAAACTTTTTATAAGTAGAGCACCTGTCTTTGTGATTGTACACGTTTGGTTTTGACATTTTTCTGCTTTTCATATGCATTTTTAACATATTTGCTGTGGAGGGAGGTTGCAGGTTTTACAGCGCAACTAGTTGATTTTCACACAATTTGATTCAACTTACCTCAGAGTAACACCTCCGATATAAGTACCAAGGAACGTGGCTGTTTTTACAACATTGGCTGCAGGATCTGTTGCAAAAGTAGGGTACTCATGTATATATGTAGCAAAGCACGTAAGCATGGCAGCCAAACCAACCAAACTGAAACACAAAATATACAAATAAACAAGAACTGCTAAAGTTAAACTATTGCATTTGGTATGCATTTAGGTAGTTAATAGCAGAGTATCACTCTATAATAGGCCATCTTAAACAACTGATTCTTATAAATTCTTAGTAAATATTGACAACTACACTTGAAACTATTCTAACAAAGTAAGATAAAATGGTCTTCAACCACCCAAAATCTGAAATTTATAGTTCCGTCATCATCATCTGTAATAGATAGATAGGGCAGATCAGGTAATGGAGGGGACATCTAGCACCTCCACCTGCAAGGGATCTTTAGTGCATACACCCCCAGGAGGAATGGATGAGATGAAGGAGCTGCAGAAGATCTATGGGCTGCAGGACTGGCCAATGGAGATGACAGAGATGGGCAGAGTTCCCTAACAGTTAGGCTTGACCACCTTACTGGGGAGTGCGGTGCAGTGACCTGCCCAAACCACTGGAGGAAGGCTTATAGACTTCCCTCTAGAGGGAACCAGGGAAACCTCATCTAGCAGTGGAAGCTCGAACAGCCATCCTCTGACGAAGCCAGAAAAAGTTCTAAACACAAGCCTCTGTGCCACCAATTCACTGTCAGCTGACACACAGCCCTGGAGGAGGAAATTGGAGAGAGGAGATCCATGGTAGAAGACACCACTCCAGCATGCATCATGCCAACCATGGAAAACCATGAAAAAACCTATGACCAGGTTGGGCGGCCACCAGGACTCAAACCTAGCACCAAAAGAAATAAATGACATCCCAATGTGCGGTATACACTATCTATTCCCATTGTCATCGTTAATGGGTGGTTGTGAATTGGCCTTAACTATTGTTCATTCTACATCTTAGCTAAAGGAGTATATACAATACCTGTGAAAGCCAGCCACCAACTGTGGGAGATCTGTGATTTCAATCCTTTTAGCAATGATGGTACCAAGTGCACCTCCTGTAGCCATGCATGCTGCCATCTGTGTCACCACATCAACACTGGGAGCCATGTATCCAAGTGTAGCAGCAATACCTCCACTTACTCCAATCTGTTGAAAGCAACACCTTTTAGCAGCAATGGTATTATATAATTAAAAGATTTGCATTAAAATGTCAAAATGATAGATTTCTTAAAATGACTTGGGTCATAGAGAAAGGATAATAGAGAGAAAATATCTTAAACAAGACCTTTCAGTAGAATTACAAGCTACAGTAAATAATCGCACCTGTGTTTGGCGTATTTGATGGCTTCTTCACCATAGGTAGAAGTCTTGTGCTGTAAATGAAAAAAATACGCCGACAGGTTGTCGGTGGGTGTCTATTTTCCTACAAAAAATGTTCTGTTTAAAGCATACAGTAATTCTACTACCTCATTAAGTTACTTATTCAGGGCGTCTACTGATTTGAGCATGAACAAAATTTCTGGCTCTTGAATAATCTCTTTACTCAATTTTACAGCTTCTTGACAATAACTAACACATCTGTAATACTGTTAGAGAAAAAATGGCCGCACAATGGGGGAATATGACATTTTTATTTGTATGCTGATGAAATGACTCACCTAGTTTCATTACAGTTTTTAACAATCTTCATTACTAGCAGACACCCTGTAAGTTAAATTACTTCCATATCAAATTAATGCAATAGCATATAATATACTTGCTTTATAAACTTGTAATATTTAGTGCATAATTTCTAGGTTGAAAGATATTTCTTGCTTAAAAATATGTTGTAACTCATTTTGTGAATTTGCAAAATAATATCCTAGATCTTTATACTTTTGTTATTCATGTATTAGGATTATAACAGTGAAATGTACGAGAATTAAAAGCACAAGCTTATAATAAAACCCATAGAATTAGTTATATTCAAACAGTAAAAATATATACATACAATTTTCTCTACCATGTAAATAGTACGTAGAAAAGTACTGCATTGTGCCCAAAAATCTGATAGTGAGAATTCACCAGAAATACATGTTTTGAGACACCCTGAATCCAAAACAAGGATTTTTAGAGAAAGATGTATGCGTGCAGCATAATTCCAAAGTGAAAGTCCATTAAATATAAACTGGCATTTAAATTTAGTGTCTTCCAAGTGCTTGCGAAACAAAAATGTTCAAGTGCCTCTACCCCAAACTACCCTTTACATGGAAAACCTATAACAGGAAATCTAGAAACGTCAACATGGGAACAGATCTTTGTATTCAATTTTGATATTTCACAGAGTGACCCGTTGTACAAGTTGCTAGAACCATTACCAGAGCAGTCTATGGAAGGATCGGCAATGGTCATTTGATAATAGAGGAAAATAGCCTCAGAAACATGTTCCTGGAAATTTAAAAAGTGACTTGTTTTATGTTATTAATCAGTGCATTTTCTACTTTTAGTCTGCTTTCCACAACAGTCATCAACTTCCAGGTTTTGAAGATATATACATAGTTTATTTGGCAGCACATATTTGAGTGCTGTGCTCATCATGCATTTTAAACGTCATTACTGTTTTATGTGTGCACAGCCTGTTAATGACTCCAATGGATTAAGAATGCTTTTGTCCTAACACATCACAGAACGATACCATATAAATAACTCGTGCGAACAACTATTTACAGTGGAAAGGAACACACAAATAGTCTGTGTCCAACAGATGATAACATATGAAACAGAGACTATCAATAACTCCAGCTGCTGGAAATATTGACTTGTGTAAACAATGCTGCAACATGACATGGGATTTAGAAATATTCTGCTCTCCTTATGCGCTCAATCATTTTTCCCATGGCTGTACAAGATACTGGGGAGGATATTTACTTTTACAGTAATAGTTCTGTTTGGATAGTTTTGTAATTTAAAGATTTCTAGGGCTTTCCCACATATGCTCGAAATGGATATATATATGTACTGTATTTGTGAATGAATACCAAGTACATAGTAATGATCAAATTTAAAATTAAAGCTCGGACATGATTGCACATTTTTGTAATGTTCTGTGCTGCAAAACGAAAGAAAATTTTACTGAGAAATTGTTCATTTGAAGCCATTTAACATGTATTATATGGCAGTAGACTCCATGAATCTCTTTCTCACAAATTCAAAAATAGCATTAATAGCTTATAAGTTATTTTAATGTGGCATTATTTCATAATGTGAATCCATCAGCTTGAAGTTAGTGCAAGCAAATACTCAGTGACAGTTTTTGTACTGAGTAGGCCAAAATATCACAGTGAAAAATACTTTATAACTGTCCTACAGAGTCTGCCAAAAAACATATACACTGATTGACGTAGCTGCAGATTTGCTCATCATTCTGTTATGTGTCAAACATTTTGGAGATTTAAAGTAACCATGTGCTTAACTGAAGACAGTACTACATGTATGGTCAGTACTTAAACGTTATTAAAAAAAAAAAAAAAAATAATAATAATAGTAGTAATAGTAATAATAAACCTAATAGTTTTCTTTCCTTAAAGTGTGTATATCCTTTTATGACAGACTGTATATAAAATTATGACCGGTAATGCTATGCCTACAGCTTCCAAGTCATATCCTTAGCTTACATGTTTAAAACAATCAACACAAGAATGTCAACTGCATATCTTACTCAGCTTAGCGGAACAAAACGCACATGAGCATCACAGATACTTACCATTCCAAGGTTGTTGCCTAGTCGAGAGGTAGTTTGTGAGCTGAGACCTGCTAGAGCTCCAACACAGCAGAGGGATGAGACTAAGTATGCCATCTGATGGACTTCAGAGAAACCATTAGCTGCACCATAGCCATAAAGACCAAGGAATGCCGCTCCAGGAATTGTATACAGAATATTATATTCTGGTGGATCTGTCGGTCTGAAATGACAATGCTGTATGATATCTACTGAAATATTATATGCATGTTATAGTGAAAAGTCTGTCTTAATTTATTTCACTAGTGCTTTACTTTCTCTACCACTTTTCTACATTAGGTAAAGTTAAAATATTGTTTTGTAGAAGTATTTACATCGAACTTCAGGCACTTTTAGTTTCATTAACTTACTTTTTATCTAGATGCATTTCGAAGACCATTGTCTTCATTATCAATGGTTTCTTGACTGGCATTTGAAAATTAAATTATTTCATTAACGACCTTACCAATTGCTAGGATCATATCAGCATTGTTGGTGTGCTGAAATTTCGTCCTGCAGGAGTTCTTATGTGCTAGTAAATCTACTGACATGGAGCTGTCATTTTTAAGCACACTTAAAAACCACCAGTCTGGGCCAGATTTGGACCCATGACCTTGGGATCAGTAGGCCAGTGTGTAACCAACTGAGCCACCCAGACCAACACTGGCATCTGTGCTGCTATCTGGCATGCTGAATGTAAACTTCAGGATGTTGTCTGCTTGTGGTATTTCTAAATTCATATGTATGTGCTTAGGCTTTCACGGTTGGTGTCCATTTGGAATAAAATATCTTCCAGGCTTGTAGGCCATGGCCAACGTGTAGGAATTACTCCTGATGTTTCGCTCAATGCAGACTTAAGCAAAACATTACTAAAGCAGGTAAAACGTAAAAATACCCACAAAGTTATGAATTTGTGTGAAACAACCACTTTCACCTTGATAGTAGTGGCTTCCTTTCAGAGCATGTCAACATATTACTGAATAAGAGTGAAGGCTCACAAAACATGTTCAGTCTTTACATCAAAGTATATGGGATTAAGTAAAAATTTGATCTACTCTAATTTAGTATAAATTGTGTTAATTTATCATGTGTAGAGAAAGCTGCTGCTCAACAGTCTTTTCATTTAATACTCTCATAGCAACTAAAATTAAAGAAAATGTGATTAGTATACCGTCCTCATACTCCTATGATACACCATTGTAATGATTGAAATTTCCTTGTATTACACAATTTAGAACAAAGATGAAGTAGATAACTTACCTTTTAAACATATCAAGCATTCTCTGTGTGACAACAAAGCCACCAAAAACGTTTATGAATGAAACAAATGCAGCAGCTGCACCAAGGGCCTGTAGAAAACAAAGCATTATTATGCATTACTAGTTATTATATGCAACAATAAGTATAAATAGTACTATTTTTAATTTTAGAGCAAGTTTTAAATTTTATAAAATATAGCCTAAAGTAATTCTGCAAGGAAAGGGTTAAAGATGCAAGCATTTCATATGACTAACTACTCTGCTTCAACTGTTTGCAGCTACCTGCAGGTTGTGCAACATTAAATGACTTATTAATCTCATAAAAATGGACGTCATCTTTACTAGAAACAGTGTTAAAAGTTAAATTATTGTTGGTTAAGATCGATGTTTTGCTCTTCTATGATACTTAATTTCCAATCACTCAATCTACTACTATCTTTTATCATTTCCCTGTATATACTGAATTTCATTGTGTAATCGTCACATTATTCCAAGGGTTCACTATTGAAAAATAATGTACTGCCACTGCAACCTGTTAGGTTCATGGGAGACAGCAGAGGATATGCAATGTATTGCAATATATTTCTCTTTGTTGATATCAGTTTGCCGACTGCCCCGATGGTGGCTAGCCCATCAATGACTACAGTAATTGTATTCATTGAACCAATATTTGGTTCAAGTACTGAAAATGCAGGAATTAGCAGACATGATTAAGTGATAAGCATATGAAGTAGCTATCCATTTAGTTAGCATGTGCCAAGTCAATCTTATTCTTCAATTGTGTATGGCTGTTTGTTCTATAGTTATTTTAAGGAGTGCTTATGTATACTAAATGTTCATACATATCTGTTACAGTGACCTTAACTTATTATTTACCAATTTTAACTTTTTTCCAGGCCAAATTACAGACTTGTTCGGTAGTCCGATAATATTGACTCCACTTGGAAAGTACACATAATTCAAAGTCACATTTTTAAGAATCTCTTTCTTTAGTTTACTGGAGTAATTGTGTTTGGATTGTGATGACAGCATCACTTTTGTTTTCCCTCCTTCCCCTTTCCTGTTTTTTTCAACTATGAGCAGCATAATGTGGCTGTGCTTCAATATACTCGGAAAAACTCTTACCCCTGTTATTGTACACTTTTACATCATGGGCACATTGTGCATTTTTACTTTATGAAGCACATATAAAAAGTCTGATGATTATGCAATGAAATACAGTCCTTTTCCTGAACAACGATGATTTGAGATTATACTGTACAATGCAACATTTTAAAGATTACTTGACAAAATGTTAGAACTTACCTGTGGTGCAGTATGTGGCAAAGTTGAGCCTCCCATGAGGAGCATTCCTCCAACTGCTGTAATGCCTGAGATAGCATTGGTAACTGACATTAGAGGGGAGTGTAATGCTGGAGTCACACCCCAAACAGTGTGGTACCCCACTATACCGGCCAGGCCAAAGGTAGTCATCATTGTTGTAAATGCAGGATTTGGTGAGGCCATACCCAAGCTGGTCAGTCCACCAATGCCTGTGAAATTCAACAAGTTATTAATCTTCCTCTACTTTGGTATATATAGTAGAGAAAGTAAAAATATTACTAAAAGTTAAGTTCTAGACCTGAATGTTTTGACACTTGTTCATGTTATTGTCAGCACTCTCCAACTAATTCAAGTACATCACAATTTTTAACTTCTATGTATACTTTCTTTCATTACAGATCTACTCATTTTGTTATAGGTATAAGAAAAACTGCAGTAAACTAAATCAATAGTCATATTTTTAGAAACCAGATCACTTGCAATTGCTTTAAAGCTCCATGCTTTTTGCTTTTGCTTGACAAGAAAAAATGAATAGCAATTTACCATCTGGAAAAAGTGCAAGTGTGAAAATTTAAGCCATTAACAAAAAATATCTTGGAAATTACTATGTAACAAGAAATGTTATTTGAAATAATTTTTGTGGTTTAGAAACGGTATATATTGTTTATGTAGTAAGAATCTCTCTTATGGTTGGCCTGTTTTTGAACATTAGTGGTCCTAGCTACCTAAGTATATTTAGCTACGTATGGTAGCATTTTCCCATCAAATAAGATTGGGATTTCTTGCCAGTTTATCATTAGCTGCGTTTTTGACATGTTCAAGCGAACAGGACCACTTTATTGGCAAATCTTAGATTATCTGTTTATGCTTATTCCATGATTATGTCCCAGTTTAGTTCTCTGAATATATTCTCCATGAATTATTTTCACTTTAGCAATATTTTGGCTGTAAATACTGTTCAATATATGGCTGTATTTGTCTTTCACTCCCTGTTTGCTTAATGCTATGCAGTTAAATATAAAAGCTGAATATGTGATCAACAAAAGAGAGTATACTTTTCTTCAAAAGGCCTAGTCTATAAAGATGTTCTGCAGTGCAAACATCACTGTTACTGTTATATCACACATATCTATACTCCATCCAGCCTTAGATCCGCACCTTGTATCCCTCCGCGATAACCTGGTGTTCATATCAGCTGCGACTAACACAAACAAACACCACGTGGACTCATGCCTTGTGTTTATGATGCAACAGAAAGATATTTACTCGGCAGTTCCAGGAATAGCACTGCTATCGCGTAGCGTTCAAGTAGTCTTTACCAGGGTTATCATACATCCTGAAAACTCACAGATAATCGCCAATATTTAACGTACTATATTTTGTGGTGTGCTTTGGTTTCGGCGCATCGCTGGTTAGTTATTGACGGCTTATGTTTACATCAAGTGCGGATCTAAGGGTGGAGCGATTTTATGTGTGTATTATTGCTATTCCTTGTATGCATATTCCCTATTCTCATATGGTATAAAACAAATATCCTCTCAATGGAGATAAGATAAATCAAACTACATAGGTTTACCTGCTGTATATATAAGGGCATCCTTCATAGTGTTGGCAAAATAGTTTGGTGGCTCTATAACCTCAGGTTTCTTCTCTTCTGGTTTAGGAGCAGCAGGTGCAGCTGCCTGAACTGGTGGAGGTGGAGGGGGCCAGAGAATGTTGCCATTCTGTGTTATGATACTGCCACGTAACACTTCATCTTCTAAGTTTATGTGAAAATGGTTCTGGGAGCCTGAAACATTAAAAGTAAGTTATTAATTTTATTTTATTTTATTCTTTGCTTTATACTGCATTTAGCTTGGTACTGTGTAATCATCATTTTTAGCATGTTTACAACTTGTATTCCATTGCTATAAATTGTTTACTACATATTATTTTCTACTATCCCATTTAGCAGACCTTCTACACTTTTTATTTTTGATTATAATATAAAATGAACTGTTGACACTTTGTTATAGTAATTTATTTCATTGTAATATACAAACAAAAATTCAGTAAATGTACAAATGAAATAATTATATAAGCCTAAATCTAGACAAGTTATTACAAGCTACAGTAACCGTCAGGAACAATGGCGGTAAATGACATAACGCACAGGTAGGGGTAATAGGGAAAGTGCTGCGTTGCAACTGTTTCCCATCTTTCTCAGGAAATATTTGTACACATTATACACATTTCTCTGACTTGACTGTGAATAACGCTTTTTTTTTTCGCTTCTGCCATCGTCGGAACTTAATGAAATTACTATCATACAATGGAGTGGGCTCATTGCTCAGAATTATCTAATTGCACTGTTAAACTGTAGCCAAGTACTTCTCATATGCGCTCTGAAACAGACTACACCTGATTGACTACAAAACACATGACTGTGACGTCGTTGAATACTTGTCTTCTGCACAACTGCCTTCATTTGTGACAGTGACTATAGTATTCATTTTTTATTACTTTCTCTACTGGTAAGTAGGGGAAGTGTTATATTCCACCCAAAAATTCGATGTCGAGATTTCACCGGAAATACATGTTTTGAGGCTCCCTGAATCCAAAAAAAGCACTTTTAGAAAAAGGTCCGTGTGTCTGTGTGTCAAGTCTGTCTGTGGACGGCATAACTCAAAAACCAAAATTGGTATTTAAGTTTAATGTCTTTCAAGGATGTGACACGAAGATTTTGAAGAAAATAGTCCCACCCTAAACTACCCTTTACATGGAAATTTTTTTGAAAATTTTGATTTTCTTGAAAATGGCTTTAACGATTTTGATTAAAATGTCATATGCTTCAGATATTTTGATGACAAATGAAATGTATATCTTGAATTTTCTGGCTATACCCCCTGTAGTCGTATTTACTCTGGACGACTTTTGCATAACTGGTAAACCGTTAGAGATAGACCAAATCATATTATTTACAAAAAATATAGATCTTGCTAAAATACACAATTTATGTCTCAATAAATTTTCTTGTAGGGTGAACCATTTCGGAAAACTTAGAACTTTCGTGAAATGGGTCATCGTTGTTCATTTTTTTATATGTTACGTGTGCAAAGAGAACGGAATCTCAAAGCTTTAAAAGATTTGACTATCGCACAAAGCCTACTGTATTCCAATATTCCCCTTGCACCTACAAGGAAATAAGCAATAAGATAATTTGTACAAATGTTTATTTTAACTAACACGAAGAAAATATAGGAATAAGAGTTTGTAAGAATGGTTAGTACAAAAGTAGAGAAAGTTATGTGAGTGCAACACATCAGATTTTCTGTCTTATCACTACACTGAGTTGCTTTATACCTAGGAATGCAACAGGCTAAAACCCTGTGATAGGAGAACTATTGTGTCCTGCTTATAGTTTAAATTCCAATATTATTTAACTTTCTTCTTCACCTTCCTTGCTAATTTTCTTCAGCCATTTGTCTCATATTTTTCTCATAAAGTTTCCTAACTTCCTTATGTTTTTTCCCTGATTTTGTACGATTGAACAAGCTATCAGTTGTTTTATATAATGAAATAAATAGTTAAAAAGAGAGCCTTTATATTAAATAAGGGAAATTGAAGCAAAAAGAACTTGCAACATTACTAAGATAAGTGAAGTTTTTGGTTTCTAATTTGTTCTTACTTTGAGCCTTTATATATTTCACCCAAACACAACATTGCTAACATTAACATAAAAAAGTTAAAAAATGTTAAATTATTTAAACGTTTCATTGGAGAGTACATAAACCATATCTTATGGATGTTTCCTGTCATCATATCCAATCATCATTCAAATCTAAATCCTCTCACTTTCACTTAAAAACTTCATTATTTTGTGTTAATTTCTGTAAATAAACTGCAGCAATAAACACCAGAAATTCAGCTATTTATTTTACCATAGCTACATTTGTTGTAGAATACAATTGATAGCATGTACAATCGTACTCTATCTCTAGTTGGCGCTACAACCCGTTGTGGGTTTTGCCCTCCTTCACAATTCTCCTCCATTCATCTCGATCCTGTGCTTTCCCCTTTCAGCATCTTATTCCCATTTTTTTCATGTCCTGTTCCACATCCTGTACCCACCTCATTCTCGGTCGTACACAATAATAAAATCTTTAAAATGGTGTAAAAAAAATGGGGTGTCATTTAAAAATGTTTCTGATGCTGTCACAACTTTATAACAGTGATATAAAGAATGGCTTGTTTCTGTGAAAAAGTGTCTTTTAAAATATACCGTTTCACATGCGAGTATTTTTTTAAAAAAGATTTCCATTTAGACACAGCACCAAATATGCGGGACTCTTGAAATGCACTATATGTATAGATGATGGTCAAATGTATGTTTCTAGTTTTCTTACCCATGCTAAGAAGGAACTTGGATATGTTGTTAGCATATAAGGTTGAGCTTTGTGTTGGCAGTCGACTTGATAAATCTGTGAGACCAACATGAATTACATCCTTGTAAGTGTAAACTTCCCCGGGTCTTGTTGTTTCTACATTACCACCAGTTTCAGCTGCAAGATCTACAATTACACTTCCTGGTCGCATTGCTTCTACATGCTCCTGTTGGTATTGCAAAGCAAACATTTCATATGGATATTAGTAATATTGCAAACATAAGTGTGATGTACCAATACAGCTATTTGAGTTTTCATTACAATATATCTGAGTCACTACATTTAGGACACCTTTTTCAATGTTCTTTCCCATAGGCTTTGTCTCAGCTTTAAAATATTGATCTGCCTGGTCAGAACTTTCTCCAACCAATATCATTTATTTTCATACCTATTCTACAAATTATTCAAATATATCCTTTTTGTCTAACTCTTTTGTATTCATTAAGATCAATATTCGTAGAAAGGATGTCAGTTGAATAATATTATGGCAATGCATGGTTGGTGGGCACAGACCATTAACTGTTATGAGTCAGTGTATATTACTGTAAGCTGAGAAACAAAAAAACAATGGCCATGGTCACTGTTTCTACAGCAAGCCATAGGAAATTTAAACAAATAATTTCAGCTATTTACAAAATAGTTTATTTACAATAATGTGCTCATCCAAAAAAGCAAACTTTATATGTAAAATATGAAGGTTTTATTGCTCTAACTCAGCGATGTCCAATCTTCTCTCTTTGAAGACGCTTACATAATTAGAAGCCTTTTCCCACTTCCTCTTTCAGTTGGAGGGTTAATTATGGCTGTGGCATGTAGACTCACAAAGAGTCAGTATCCACTGATGGACACAAACAGGTGATTTCATGGCAGTTTTTAAGTCATACCTTGAATTTTCTGGAAATGTTCTCTTCATTCTGGATGATTTTTGCATATATGGTAAATACTAAGAGACAGACCAAAGCTTACTCAATAAAATATGTCGATCTTGTTAAAACACACAAATTAGGCCAAATACTTTTTTTCTTTTGAGTTAACCATTTCCAAGATATTCTGTATTTGTTTGAATTTGCCAATACTATACTTTTCTCAAATAGGAATATGTTATTCATTTTTTTTAGCTCATGGCCTTGCAAAGAAAATGGAATTTCAAAGGCATCGAATAGCAACCAGCTCTTAAAACATTTCATATCAATTAAAGACTACTGTATTCCCCTTGCCACTACCAATAAAATTAGTAATAAGCTAATTTCAGAAAATGCTTATGTTGATTAAAATGCAGTATATAGAGAAATAAGGTTTGTAAGAATATTTGTGTAAGAGTAAGTATAGCTCTACATATATTTGCGAGCAGTTTCTCCAAATTGAACTATATTAAAAGTCTGTATCGCAATAGGTTACCGATGATCACTTGGTGTATCTTCTAAGGCTGTGCACTTCAACTTTATCGACAAATATTGATAAGACTTCTTAAACATAAGCAGTACCTACCAAAGAAATCACTAATGAACAGATGTTTATTGCATGAGATTTGAAAGTGCTTCTGTAAATCAAACGCAACATACATGTAACCAACCTGCTACTGAAACACAATGCATGGTTGAGGATTAAAGAGTAGCAAAGTCTGTATATAGTGGAAGGAGATAAACCCAACTATCCATCTTTTGCAAACATTGGACATCACTAACTTCACTTTCTGCACCAGAGCTTACTTATTTTAACAAAAAACTGATATTTTTTGCAGTTAAGTTTTTGACTATTTTCTTTAGGTTCCCAATGTATACAATTTAATGAGCATGAGGAGGATAAAATCACTCACAGAAATTTCAAGATGTACATTTTGTTTGTAATGCCAGTATCTCAATAGACCGCTTAGGCTTATCTCATTAGTTGATTATACTTTGTTTAGAAAACCAAAGACAGTATCTTCAACATCTCTTCCTTGTTCGATAACATATGAGAAGCATGCAAACTAACCTTTAGAATGAGAAGTGGAGCCTTTTTCCCAGGTATAAGGGCTGTAGTAATGATAATGTCCACTTCTCTAGCTTGTTGTGCAAATAATGCATGTTCTGCCTCAATAAATTCTTTGGACATTTCTTTACCATATCCACCAGTAGATTCTCCTTCTTCCTGGAAGATTATTAAAAATGCATTTATTATGACATGACAAATATTTTCAAGCACGAGGGGCGTGCACTGTGTAAATACAGTGCACCAGCTGCAGATAACTCTGGATACAATTTGGAAATACTTGACTATTAAACTTGTCCAAATTGCAGCAAGATATTTTGTGAAGCATTGGTTAATACTTATACATGTTAGGCCTTAACTCAGGAACATAAATTATGAAACAATATTTTAAAGATTTATTAAAATTTACCAATAATTTTACAGAAAACATTTCAAGATAATTTTAAAAATGCGCACCATGCAGACATATGTTTGTTGGTCCTTAAAATGCTAACTTAGCGTCTAAGCTATTTTTGTCTAGTAATCTGATATGGTACAATGAACAACTTTGTCAAACACCAAAACCCTGTGAGTAAAAATGTTAACAGTACAAACTGTTCCTTCAGGAACACAGTTACATAACACTCCAGACTTCACAACTATGCTTGTGTTAAAGCTCTCATATTTGGAAATATCAAGGCACTACAATACTGATAATAGTTCAATGCCATTGCTTACTATTTATTTATGACAACAAACTTACTGCTGGTGTTTCTCTGATATGAGATTCTCTTTGTGGTCTACTGGGAAAAATATGAATCAGTTGGAGAATTCAGTATCATACTGGCAGGTTGTCACAGTAGCTTAGTGGCTTAGAGCAGCCACACGTAAAGTGGAATGTCTGTGAATCAGATCCTGGCTGTGACATTGAACATTTCAGTTCCGATTCTACCTCTTGCCCCATTGCTTATTTACCTTGATATTGACTTCAAGGAATTCTGCACCAAGGGATTCCACCTGTTCTTTCACAGAAGCTCTTGTGTCAAATGCACGAACTATGGCACCCATGTTTTTGGCTTGACCAATGGCTGCCAATCCTGCTACACCACCTCCAATTATAAGGATCTTTGCTGGTGGTACCTTCCCTGCAGCTGTAATCTGCCCTGTTAAAACAAAAAATCACATTCAGAGTAAAAGAATCCTTAAAAGTCAAGCAACAGTATTACAGCTGTGTAAATAGCAATGATTGATACAAACCAACCTGTGAAGAACCTTCCAAATTGATTTGCTGCTTCCACAACTGCTCTATAACCAGCAATATTTGCCATTGAACTCAGGGCATCAAACACCTGGGCACGTGAAATTCGAGGAATGCAATCCATACCTAAGGATTAAAGATCAAACTTTAAAACAATGGTGAGAAGCGAATGGTCTAACCACTCGGCTACGGCGCAGCCTAAAATTGAATCAAGTTACTATGAGCAACTTTATGCAATATGAATAATTGATAGTTGGCATTCTTCAGTTTATTTCATTTCATATACATGTTGCTGTTTGCATTCTGGAAAATGACTTTCTCAATACAAGAAAGAATTCAAATTGTGGAAGTATATATCAAAACAGGCTCAATTGAGGAAACCTGGAAATTTTCAGGGGCAAGTTTCCAGGTAGAGAACTACCGGCAAAGAGAGCAGTACAGAAATTAGTTAAAAAATGGCATAGAATGCAAAAGGAGAAAGAATTCCTTCCTTCAGTTTGCATACCAGAGGTTATTGAGGAGAACTCGCCAAATAATTATTCGAAGTCCAAAGAAGTCTAAACATAAATTGGCACAACAAATACATGTAAGTAGGAGTTGCCAGTGGATCATGTGATTTTTTTCTTTTTCCTGTGGGAATGTTTGAAGAGCAATGTCTATGAAACAAATCCACACAGAGTACATGGACTAAAAGGCATCAGTCATGAAGTTGATATTGAAACTTCACACCAGGTGTATCTGAAGATCGTTAGACATGTACAGCTGTGCGTTGATGCTGCAAGGAGCCACTTTCAACATCTTCAATAACTGGCAAGTCCATTTCAGCAATTCATTTGTCTGTAATTATTATTTATTTATGCCAACAAACTTACTGTTGGTGTTTTTAAACACACAAGCCATGTGTGGGCAAAGTTTGAGAGGTAGAACTGGTTTGAGAATTTAATGCCATTCTGGCAGTTTGTCACAAGAGCTCAGTGGTAGAGCAGCCGCCCGGTAAGCGGAAGGTCTGTGGTTCAAATCCCAGTTGTGGCATTGAATTTTTAAGTTCCAGTTCTACCTCTCATTTGTCTGTATTTACTCTATACTTACATTTGTGCCAGCTGTTATTATTTCTCGCATAGGTATATAACATGAGCATTATTTTGTTTAAGAGGATGCCTTAGTTGCTGATGGAAGTGCATCATGAATCTTCACATAAATTATTGCAAGTAAAAAAAAAAAAAACATAACTTACCAAAGACAGTGAGATTTCTGGCAGCAAGTTGCTTAACTAAATCTTGATTCTGCCCGGGATATACAAAAGAGATTAAGGTTGATGCATCTTTGAAATTTGCGATTTCTTCAGCCAGAGGTTGTCTTACTTTCAGAATAATATCTAGAGTGAACAGTAAAAGATCACAGTCAATGAACAAAATATAAAACATTCTTCAAAATATTTTCTTTCACAATTTTGTACATCACAATCAAAAGTGCTCAGTTCTTACCAGAGTGAAAGGCTCCCTTTTTGTCCACTATTTTGGCTCCAGAACTGCTGTACTCTTCATTTCGGAATTTTGATTCTCTACCAGCTCCATCTTCAACATTTACTGTGAAGCCTTTCTTTACAAGTGTAGAAGTTGCAGCTGGGGTAAGCGCTACCCTGATAAAAGAGAATGAATTGATCTTTATACAAACAGTGATTGTTATTTCAAGTATGTATCTATATAGCGTGAAGGTATAATGGACTTTGCTAAAATGCAAAACTACTCTTTTTATTTTAACATATCTTCAAAATTACAGTCTGTTCAGTAATTAAAGAAATTATAAAGCAAATCATATGTGCATTTGTGTACTTCTAACTGAAATGCATAAACGTGCTAGTAAGAGAGGTAGAATCAGATCTGAAAATACCATAGCTGGGATTTGAACCACAAATCTATCACTTCACGTGTAGCTGCTCTAACATTGGTACCTCTCTGCATTTAGAGTCTGCTCATAGAGTATTGGATCAATTATTCATCTAGCGCTAACAGCACACCAAACTCCAACTCTGCAATCATTATGAGGGATTTCTTGAGCACGATGTGGATTTTCGGAGGTCCAGTACCAACTGTTGTGAGTGTTGATACAACCATTTAGGTGGAACCACGCCTCGTCAAAAAGAACAGAAGCTGTGGATTAAACTGCTATTCACTGATTAAAGAAACCATTCAAAATAATGCATTCATGATACTGGGTCACCTTGTTTTAAAGAATGGAAACTTGTGCGCTTATATGGTTTTAGTTTTAGACAAATCTTCATACATTGGAAGAACTAAAAATATTAGAAATGAAATCTGAAACATTGCAGTGGCCCAACTTAATTGGGTGAATCAGAATGTGTTCTCCCAATGTAATGCTTGTTTAGCTGAGAGTGGATGACATTTCCAGCATCTTCTATAATGTAAGAGTGTTATACATGCTTTACGCATAGAGTTTCTGTAGGAGCAAAGCCGGCTGTGGCACACCCAATCACTCACAGGCAAAATGCCATGCACCTTTTAGGTTTTAAATGAAGAACCCTGTATTTTCAAGGCAGAATCTAACAAGAAGACTGAAGGAATTAGTTTGTTATTTTATGTTGAATGTTTATAAAATATCAAGTTGCATTTGCATGAACATTTTGTTTTTTAATACAAATTCTGCAACTAAACATTATGCTCTGATAACTACTATACGAATGTGTCTTTCCTGAAATGTTTGTTTTGTTTGTTTCTTTTCTTAAACTAGGTAAATTTTAATGACCACCTGCTTTTAAGTTTTGCTATCCTTAGCTAAAAAATATTTTGTATACGCCTTTGTCAATATGTTAATGGTTTTAGAGCTAATGCACATAAATCTTTCGCTTATAAATATCTTATGTTACATACTTGAAATGTAAATATAATTATAGTACCTCCTTTCATTCTGCCAAATTTCTTTAGGTACACCAATAGATAGCTTGTTATAGGGGATTCCAGGCACAGGTGGAGAATCCTTTTTAGGAGCTGTGACTGTTTGTTGTGTTTGCTGCTGTTGAAGCAGTCGCTTTGAGTGGCTGGTGAGAAACCTGTGTTGTGGCAGAAGAGTTCCATTTCTCAGAGTCACTGCACACTTTCTTCCTGCATGAACAAGCAGTTTACTTCCTCTGCTTCCTTCTGTGACAATGAGACGAAGTGCCAGGATCCCCCCTTCCATATCTTACTGAAAATATCATATCACAACAGAACAGTTAAACAAATTCTTATTGAAATTTATGATAGAACAGTAACTAATTGACATTTTTTATTATCCTCACTTTCTTACTTAAGTATTTCAGACTAGACTACCAGGTGGCAGGCTGAGAACAGCCCGAGGCGTGTCATTCGTGTACCTGCCCTTTTAGGGCTTAACCCTGTATGACGGGATTAGGATGTTATAGGATGGCTGGTGAAGAATGAGGATTGAGGGTTGTTAGGAGGTAGCATATATTTATGCTCCTCATCGGGTGTTAATTTCAGCGTGCAACTACCGTTGGGCACTGCTGATGGGTGGTCCAAATATGGATATTTGGCGAAACATTTTGGACTTCCAAACTACTCTTGGAAGGACTCTAAGGAGCTCAGCTTACGCTGTTGATGGGGTTAAGTATCTCACTTTACGGCCATGTTTGTTTGTACAAATAAAAATGTATACTGTGGTTAAAATTTCACAACAGAGCAGTTCAATAACTGACAACACAAATGCTTCAAATTGTCTTGGTATCTCTCATCATCTCGCTTGTCTTATAATTATTTCTTTTAGTATGTATAAACATTGATATCAATAATATAGAAACTGATTATGACACCGGCTGTGAAAGCTTATGCAGATTGATATCAATGCTGCACGTTCTTATTTGCTTTTATTGAATATTTAAATAAAATTATTTGTGCTAAAAAACAATAAAATCTTAACCTACTAAAAACAAAAATAAAATAAATATAATTAAATCAAATATTTCCTAGAACTGTCTCAGCTATTGGAAGCCAACAGCTGTTCCAGCTGCAAACCAGCTGGAATTTACATACCTATCTACTAAAAACGAGCAGCTATTTCAAAATCCTCTTACCTACATTTACAAAATTTCACTAGGTACAAATGAATGGCGGATTGGGCATTAGCCTTGTCTAATAAAATAATATATTTTGCTTTACTGCTTTTTCTTAAATTGTTGCGTAAAAATACTTGTCTTACTTTATTTGTTATCAAAATGCTTTAACAAACTTCTTTGTATATGATGACTACAAAGTACTTTATATGTTTTTTAAATTAAGTACATAGTAAAAAAAAAGTTAAATTTACAGATTTATTTTTCTGTTTTGTTTCATTGAACTTTTCTTTAAAAATATGTGAAGTCTTGGGAAATAAGCACCACTAGCAAAATTAATGTTCTTCCATAATGCAGCAATAACATTTTACCTGTCAAGTGTTCTTTTACAACCCACCTGCAAATTAAAGTGCACTTTTCCTTTAGGCTGATATACAATGATTTGAATGTAGCATTTAGAACAGGGAAACATCCGGCTTGCAGGATTATTTTTCATGCTAAATTTATGCCTTAAAAGTTTTGCATTATTGCTGTTTTTGTTTATTACAAGGTTCAAATTAACCAATTTGTAAACAATATATTGGTATTCTTTGGTATATTTATATAATTTTATTGAGATCAAAAGCAGGACCATTTATTTTTGAAATTTAATTATTTTCAGGTTACAAAATTGTACAAGTATTTATGAAATGTGAGTAGGAAATATATTGACAAAATTTGCAGAAAAGATTCAATTCTTTTAGGCTGAGTTTGCATCAAAATAGGGACTTATTTTCCCCGAGATTATGTCCCAGTGATTTGTCTTATTTCCGATCTCTACTTATTATTCTTGCGATATATTTATTCTTTGTTCAATGTTTTCGTACGATTTTCATATTTCTGTAAAAATATATAGAAATGTGAGCAATAACATTAAAAACGAAAAGTACTTGGTTTTTATTTCATTGGTTTGTGTTAAAGTGTTTGCATTTTTATTTAAAAGGCAAATCTCGGATCACTGCATAGCCGCATCCCCCGTTTTCTTTTTAATCAATTGGATATTGCGGTCATTTAGCCCAGTATTTAGGCTTTAAAAATAACGTGTTTACTGTCTTCCTTTCTAGTCTTTAATTCCAATAATAATTAACAAGTATCTTAATTCTAAGTTTACTGACAGTGAAATTCTCCCAACATGTTTTAATTTCTAAAAGTGCAATTTTATTTCTATATTTTATATTATTTAGTGCAAGATAAATATAAGATTATTGCTATTGGACAGCAGATGATGTTTCCTATCTATTCTCAATTAATGCAATGGGTCAACGCATTTGTTACGAAAAACACGAACTTTGTACAATCCGCCACAGGATGCGACACGCGCTAACCATCAAACGCCGACAAAAAGATAGAAAATACGCTTTGTAGCACACAATAAATTGAAGTTCACAAGAGAACACGTCTTACCACCTTCAGGTTATGCCGATCTGAGGAATCACGATTCGATTAATCTGCACATGCCTTCCATACGAATTTACTTGACAATGAGGCCGACAGCTCCACGATTGTCACCAGCCAACACAGCATCCACCGATCCAACCACCGGGAACCAACAGGGAACTTTGGGCTGTTTCGTGATGTGTGATGGAGATGCTGATATTGCCAGCGACACTTGTCCACGTTGCCAAGACTGCAAAACAAAATTTGAGCATTAACCACGTATTTGAGATAATTAAAAGTATCAGATGCATTTTTATATTAGGATATACTCATATTAAAGGCATATATTATCCTATTTACGCCCTAATAATGGAATTCTTGCGGCACGGGAAGAAATATGTATGGCGTAAACGTTGGCAATGACATAAGGGCGAACGCCTGCGCATGCGTGACTGAAGGAGCGAACACGATGCAACTGAAAACTGTGGTACGGTAGGTCTACACGCCAAGGAACCCTAGAGGAATAAGCAGCGATGGCGGGCACGCTGACAAAATTTTCAAGATCTTTAGCTCCCCTAGCTTCGAAATCAACGAATTCCATTGCTCCTGCTTTCGGAACACAGCAGAGGAACTGTAAGTATCTAATTTCAATATGCATTTCAGTCAATATGAGACAATGCTGACATAGACCAAGGTGTGAGTTACGAAGTCCCCGGTGCCGATCTAGTGACATTTAGTGATATGCATGCTAAGGTTGGCATAAAGGTACACAAAAATTTAGCTATTTTGAACATTAAGTAAATATGGTTCAGCTCCTGTCTGAAAATGAGAGTTGAACGCAAGAAATAAACAGTAATATTTTTCATAGGTTAAGAATATTAATCGAAAATGCACGTGTTCTTAAAACTTATTTACACGTATTGATGAATGCATATGTGACAGAACTACGGGAGCACTGATCGGTGAATAGAATAATTTCATCCAGAAAATTAGATCGGCAAAGTCCATAAAATGCACACATTACTGTACATACGTTATAACTACGATTCAGAGTACCAGCATCAGGTTGTATTGTTTAAGCACCCAAAAGCTTCGAGTCTTCTCTTGTCCTCTGATAAACACACAACAATGCACAGGTATTCCACGTGGATGCTGTTTGAGAGTTCGAGTCGCAGTTGAAAATCGCACAAACGCTGCCAAGAGCCGAAGTAGGCATCTGCGTGTGTGCGACTGAGCGAATTCTAAATTAGAGCAAGAGCCGGGACAGCATGGGCTGCTTTGGCTAGGATATTCGCAAACAAAACGTGGGAAAGTATCTTCTCCCATAATTTTTAATTTCATTTGTTATGCACAACAGAGAATGGCGCAACGTTATAGAAATTATCAAAGGTGTATTCTTACCTTTTATTTACGAGCCTAAAAAGGCCGAGCTGTAGTCGAAGAGGGCAATAAACAACTGCGTGGAAGTTGTGGAACACGTGCTCATTACATTTCTGGCAAAAAGTAAGTCTTGGTCAAGCGTTTGGCGCACAGATCGAGTGTAAATATTCGCTATAAAACAAATATCAATAGCCGAAGTACAGTAGAAATAATTAAATCCGCTATTGAAGGAAATGTATAACCATTCGTGCAGTAGTAAGGTCGTTTATATTTAAGATGAGATATGCTTTACATCCTCCAGAATTCATTCAAAGAACTCTCTCCCACCCTACAAATATTACTCTGTCTTCATAACTGTTTTGTACGTATGATTCTTGACGAAATTAAAATATATGCAAGGTCGTTGAAACAAGTCTCGACGAAAACTGCACGTGTTTTAATATCATTGAAGATTTTATGTGCATGTTTTAACTTCTATTGCTGGTTTCATGCGTTCGAGAATACTTTGTCTAATTTTTCAGAGGGTGTGTTAATTATCTACATTTTATCTGTCTTTCCCATTTTCTTTCATTCTCACCTAAGCGCACGTGAAAAACGTATTTTCATCTCGTTTTAAATGCCATTACAATCATTACATAACTGTTGCATTTCACCTAGGCCTTTCGATAGAGTAACTCTTACCAAATGTTTAAATTTAATGGACATCTTGCGAGAATGCAAGGAAAATAGGGCAATTCTTTTCTTCCACCACAAGTAAACCTTCATATAAGGAGATTTTCATTCTTTTGTTTGTTTGGTTTTTTATGGTTTTGATTAAAATACCATAGATTCGAGATAATGGCATGACACGTGTCTCAGGAATCTGTTGTAAAATGCTTACTTTTAGCTATTTCGAAATCTGCTACAATGTGCAGTGTAGAATAATATTAAATTATATATGTATATTACTTGAAAACTGCAGAGCTCGTTAAAATAAAACTATCTCTCTTCCTATAATCATTTGGGCAAACATAAAAAATACCCAGTTACCGAAATTATTGTGAACACTGGTCTAGCACATCCGTATGTTTTAAAAACAGTCAGTTTAGCCTCCCGCTAATAGTAAAATGGGCCTTACAAACTGAAACCATGTTATGAGCCTTGTTACATAAAGCTGATAGAAATAGATGGAAATGGGTAAGAGTTATTTCTATTAGACTTCAGGATGTTCAAAGTGATTCTATATAAACGTGTTGTCCAAACCAACGTAAATAGAGCGAAGTAAACATATCTAAGGCGTCTGACATTCGGAGCATTTATAAGTGACATGTCCGCATGGCTCATGGAGTTACATTATGTTTTGAGGATAGTGAAGAAAATTCTATATTATAATTATATTAACTATATTATAGGAAGCCGTTGAATGTAGGTATCAGGGTTTTGTTGAGATACATCTCCTTAGAATTAGATCATTAGAAACCAGTATAAGTTGTAAAAAAAGACAACCATATTCCACTATTCTTCACAAAGTGCCTGAGAACATTAATCGTTCTGATTTTTGCATCGTCTTATTCCGAATAAAGTTTTATTTAGCTCCAAACTTTAACACGTATAGAGAGAAAAGCTAGGTCAGTACTCCAGTGCCGCAGACGTTCAAGGTCGCCTCGAATCAGGAAATTACTGCCGGTCGCTAATTCTTTTGTTAGAGCATTTCCCAGGTACTAGATGAGATGAAATTAGGACATCCCTGGTTGAAAGACACTTTTAGTGTGCGTAAACCACCCACGCCAGCGCCGAGCATGGGAAGAAGAGTGTTACAAATTCTTACCACAGACAAGTTTTTCTTTACTCAACGAGATAAAGAGGTCAGGGTCGTGAAAATTGTTATGTGACGTCAAGGGAATCTTAGTTATGCAAGCCAGAGAATAATCAACAATAAGCAAAAAGCAAACATGGTTACATAAATTGAAGTTCTGTCGACAGGGGTGTAAAAGCGACGTTTACAAACACCTGTGTTACGTGTTACGTTGTATTTGGGAAAACATGCGCAGATTAATAGCAACGACAATTTGATTTGTATAAATGGTTGGTATATTGCAAATTAGTAGTATCTTTTCGCTGAATATTGCTGTGTATTTTTTAATGATGAATTTTTTTAATGATGTTATTTCCTCTGTACTATTTATATTTTACTGTAATAAACTTGAGGGTACATATACGCACATACTTCAGGTAGGAGTAAAGATTTCATCCTTTAAACAGGGAATATACATTGAAAGATGTGTTAAAAGTTTATTAGCAGTTTTTCGCCTTATTTAATAGATTTTCAGGGTGAAAACATTTTGAAATGCAGAGAAATTGGGCGATAGCGCGCTTTTCCTTGATGGTGGGTGAGAAAATGGCACTTCATGGGATAAGGGCGGGTAGTAGAATGTCCGCTCTTTTTCCGAGGCCGTGAATATTTTACCGTAGTACGGGAAATATATTTATTAACTTTCGCAGCAGAAAGGCAGTACGCCATTATACAAAATCAATACATGTTCAGCATTTATATGCAGTTGTAGAACTACATGACTCTCTTTTTATTGTTTTGAAGAAAATATTAATATTTTAGATTTGCCTGAGAATGGGAAGAATTTTCATAAAGCTATCACCGACTACTCTACTCATACGTGATTTGGGTGAAATCAACCAATCATCTGCATAACAATTATTTCAAATTTCAATCAATGACAGCCTTAATTCGCGAAAAATTTATCAAATTTCATTATCATCTCCTCTGCTTTTCTTATGTTGTGATCAGGTTAGAGAATCTAGCTGCACTGTCCTACAGGTACGCACAGCTTACGTAATTTGACACGTCAGAGTCACTAGGTTTAAATGTCAAACGCCTGACTTTCGCTTTGGTGAAGCATCTAATGCTGAAATAGTTGAAATAATTCAAAAAGGGAAACCTCAGAGTACAGAATACAAAGGTAGTACCTTTGGAATCTGTCTGACAAATTTTGTATTGAACGAAATCACAAATTAAAAGCAAATACTCCAACTGCTGACATCGCCAGCATCTTAAAAGATTAGAGCACCCATATGATAATATTGTATACCGTGCTAATGGACACTGATGTGTGTATTACTGCTTCATTTTTCTTGTAAGTGGTTAGTAATTGCAATAGGCGTTTAAATGACATTTCATGGGTTATACCATCCTTTAGTTCGTGAAATAGTCTTAATAAATGCAACTCTGGTATAAAATTCTCTAGATAACTTGACAATCACTTGTGGTGTTACTTATGGCAATAATTTAGGCACAATGCCTGCAGACCATAGGAGGGTAAAACACGTAGCGAAAAGCTAACCCATAGTAACTGCGTAGTTGTATGACACGCTCTGTATAAACGCTGTTTGCCATCTCGCAGTTAGCCGTTGACAGGGGATTGTCCCCTTTCTGCTTACAGGCACATCTTGTTCACATCTATTACGTGATGGGCATCCAAGTGGCGTTAGAGCAAGACAAGGTTGGTTGACAGGGAAAAGGACAAGCAAAACCTGAAAGTTGAGCGAGGTTATTGCACTAATGGTACAGAACATTTGTTACCGAATTTCATTACACCATTGTCATCTTTTTATCAGAAGTTTTGCAAGATCAGCCATTGACTAAACTAAACTAGTTGGACTAGTTTAATAGTACAGTGAACAAGCTCTTGTAATCACATAATATGCGAAAAGCAACTAAAATGTTCGGGATAACTTCAAGAATGAAATTTTCAATGAATAATCTGCTGTTGAAACGTTCCTTGCTGTGAAAAACAAAGACCGTGTTTAACAGTCAGAGGGCCTATTGATAGTTTTAAACATTTTGAATTGAATACTATGAACAGAACACTGCGACACTAATGCAAATGGCTGTGTTATGCTCAAGGCATGCCGGGGGTCGGCGCACATGCGCGTTTCAATGTTCCCGCGAAATTCGATGAGCTACAGCGATTCGGACCTTACTTTCCGAATTACATATGTTATTACTGTAAATCAGTGGTGGACCACGTCTCATGACTGAAATAATGAGCATACCGCTGCACTTATTTAACCGTGTGCATTTGTCTCTTCACCCGATGCGCGCTCTGCATTCAAGTAGGTCAATAGTTTGAACTACCTTTGCAATTTACTGCACGGTCTGATATTGTTGGGTTTCTTGACGAAATGTGCAGCGCACACCCGTCAACATATCCGAATCGGTAGTAAACTTTAACGCCGCATAGCGTCCAAACCGTTTGCGAAAGGGGAGATTGGATTTACCTCCTTCCAAACTGTGCCACTCTCCCAGACGTGCATTGTGTTGCTGTGGCGGTTTGGTTACATTTACGTTGTGTTTGATTTACGAAAGCACTTTCAAATGTTATGCGATCAACATCTGTTTATTAGTGACTTCTTTGGTACTTCTTACGTTTAAGAAGTCTATCAATATTTGGCGACAAGGTCGAACAGCATAGCGTTAGAAGATACACCAAGTGATCGTCGTGTAACCTATTGCGATACAGACCTTTTAACCCTTTCATGCCTGGTGTGTATTATAAGATACATAGGCTTTTTTTCCTATTTGTACTAGTTTTAACTTTTTTTCTGCTATATTCTTGTTATACTGTCTGTCACCAATTAAAAATACATATTTGAGACGTTTTGGATTGTAAAAAATTATTTTTTTTTTTTACAATTTATGTTGTAGTGTTTTTTATAAGAAAAGAAGCAAAATCCGCAACCGCAACCGCAGTCAAATGATACCCCGTCATCATCCATGCGTGCCATCACACCGATTATTTTACGTGGGCCCTCCCCGTCCTTTACCACAGGCGGTTGCCGAGACTCGAACTCACGATCTCAGGCTTTGAGTGCATGGCCAGTGCACTACGTGTTGCCTCAACGATCATGGCTATTCAAGCCAGCAGGCTGAAGGTGTCCCAGACCACCTAATCTATACCGGTTTCGAATTAGAGGAAGAACGGCATAAGTAGCAAAATAATTCAGGCATTAAAGGGTTAATATAATTCAATTTGGTGAAACTGTTCTCAAATATATTTAGAGCTATACTCTTAAAACTATTCTTGCAAACACTTATTTCTCTACTTGCTACATTTTAACCAACGTTAGCTTTTTCAGAAATTATCTTATTGCTGATTTTGTTGTAGGAGCAAGGGGAATATGGGAATATAGGAGTACGGTACACTTTAAGCGATAGTGAAATGTTTTAAGAACCGGTTGCTATACGAAGTCTTTGAAATTCCGTTCTCTTTGCAAGACCAAGAGATAAAAAATACGAATAACATATTCCTATTTGAGAAAAGTGTAAGTATTGGCAAATCCAAGCAAATAATAAAGAATATCTCGGAAATGTTTCACTCAAAAGAAAAAATAAATATTTGACAAATTGTGTTTTAACCAGATCCACATTTTTTATTTCTGTTGACCATTTATGCAAAAATCATCCAGAATGAAGAGGTCTTCTGAGGACATTTCCAGAAAGTTCAAGTTATGACTTAGAAACTGCCATGGAATCGCCTGTTTGTGTCCGTCACTGGATACTGACTGGTTGTGAGCTGATTAACCCCCCTAGGGTGACAGCCCTTACGGGCTAAGGCTTATCGCCCGACCGCTGCGTCCTCCACCTTTGAACACCATAGACGTCATGAGTGGGGTGCAGTATTGGAAGGTGGGACGTAGTCAGCACCCCGAGCCCTCCCGGCCGGTTATGCGGCCTTCGCAACCTGGGGTCGCTACTTCTTTATCATTAATTCTAGCACTGAATTATTAATCATGGATACTATCTCAGAAAACTATACAACTGTGCTTCCGAATTACTGGAAAGAGCTATGTATCATTGGGGGAAAATGTTACCTTGAAAAGCACATGGGAGTTAATCACGTGTCTCTGGCTGTTCCCCAAACAACTTAGTAACATAGAATCATGTTTGCTTTGCTGTTAGATTACAGCTTCAAATGCATAGATAATCGACATTTAATGAGGCCTTTCAAAGTCCAAGGGCGCTCTGCAAGCTGATAACCTATGTTTGCTTTCCTTATGTTTGCGTTTCTGTTGGATTTTGTCATTTGCTAATCTCGTTTTAGTTCACACAAATCATAGGCAACAGCTGGAGCGCTTGAAGTATTTAAGAGTTCTGTAAAACTAAGACGGAAATGCGTAAGCAATTTGCATTTCCTCTCTTACGAATATTTTTATTACCGGATGTAGTTAACTTAAATGCAATATCCTCCTCATTCTTTGCATGCACGTGAAACAAGTAGGGCGCCTGAATGTCAGAATGGCAATGCTGAAAATATTTCGCTTTTACTTGTGTTGCTTCTCGTGTAGTAAAAGGTGAAGGTACGGACGAACGGAGGGGCCCACGCAGCTAGGCAGAGCACCACACGTAGACTGCCTCTGCTATGACCCCATGATGGGAATAAAGACGGGCGTGAGCATATACGGGTCCCTAACGTTTCCAGTTCGAACGCATCCACAGCTGCCTGACTCCACCCAGAAGTCCTTAACCTTAGCGGTCCTCACTGGTCACAAGGAGGAAGGTTCGCAGAAGAAAATGGTCCAGTAAGGCGCGAGATCAAGTTTTAAGTCCGTGATATTGAAGTTTCGCAGTCGCTCCTGTAGGTCGTGAGGTGAGACATAAACAACTAGCGCATAGGGGAAGCTGCTTTCCTCCCCTCCCTCTCTGCAACGCCTGAGAGGGGCAGATAGACGGGTGAGCTTGCCGCGAATTAATAAACACTACCACAACAGCGTGCAGCTGAAACAATTGCAGTTCGCACGAAAGTAATTGTTGACACGTAGCCATAATTATAGCGAAATTACTTTATTCGTTGTAAAGCTAATTTTAATGCATATGTAATTAGCAATGTGCACCAAAGCTACGCTAGAGAACTTCACTCCTTCATGGACAGAAACGGCATGACTTCTGCGCATACATGATTGCGCAACTTCCCCCACGGAGGGCCTTTCAGGTGAAAAGTTGCCACAGCTAAGGGAATTGCTCTTGTGTTTCCTCACGAGCTATAACACAGCCCTCTAATGCTATTTGGCAACAAAGAAGTTTACCCAAAGTTTCAGAATATTGCAGCAATGTTTTTTTTTTTTTTTTTTTTTTTTTTTTCCTTTTTTCTTTTTTCTTTCCATATATTATATTGGCATTTATGAATAAAATAAAGGCGCTGATAGCTATTCATATCATGAATGTATCAATTTCAGGATTACTGAAATTATTACACAACATATGTAGATCTCGTTGCCCATTTTCAAGATATTGCTTGTTATTGTTATGCATTTTAAAATATTCCGTCAAATGGAAATTTATTCCTTTTTTATTTACTTATTTATTTATTCATTCATTCATTCATTCATTCATTCTTGGCCTTGCAAGGGAACCGATTTTCAGATCCATCTCATAGCGACTAGCTCTTAAAAGATTTCAGTATCCTTTTAGCGTACTATATTCCCCTGATCTCCTTGAACTTACAAAGAAATATGTAATAACACAACTTCTGCAAAGGTTTATATAAATTAGCTTGAAGTAAACAGAAGAATAAGCATTTGCACAATAGTGAACACAGAAAGTCATGAGATTGAAACTTATTAGATGTTTTCTTGTAATTAGTTGGTAAAACTGAACTTTTTAAACCCCAGGATATTCATGCAACAGTTTGAGAACACGTCACTGAACGGTATTTCTTTGTTTATATTGTATGGAAAATAAGTGAAAGGAAATTCCTATTTTAAATATAGCTAGTAATGGTGCATAATTAGAGAGGCAAGTTTTAAATAGGTATTCCTTCTTTGTTTCATCTAGTTTTTCAGAGAATGCTTCTTGAAATAATGGGAAGTAGCTAAGACGCTATGTAAACGGTTTCGGTTTCAGTGAATAGTGCAAAACGCTCTGTTAATCTTGTCTATCGGTTAATTATTCAGAAAAATATAATAAGACAAGTAACGCAGAAATGAATATTTTCGCCACGTTTGACGCCATTCATTTGTGCTGCGAATCTGGCGTATACAGATGTCAGTAATATTTGGCAAACTTGGACAACAGGTTCCTCACAAAACAAGCAAAAATGGCAGTCAAGTTTTTCACATGGAAAATTTTACGTTCTATTTCACATTCTAAAATGGCCCAAACGATTTCTATTGAAATACCATAAGTTAAATGCATTTGCATGACTTACAACATGCATTGTGTTGCACAGTGGGAACAAACAAAGGTTTTAGAATATTTTAATAGTGTTTTTCTGTGTTCATATTATGCTAACATTTATCAATAAAATTGAAGTTGGTATTTATAGCTGCTTTATATCATGAAAATATTAAATACTTAATTATTGTGCTTTTTAAACTAAGAAATCCATACAACTGCAGTTAAATGTAAGGTCGTCATCATCCACTCATAGCACCATGCCAGTTATTTTACGTGGGTCCTTCCCTCCTTGAACATAGGCACATTCGTCTGCAAACACTTGGTTTCGAACTCGCGACGTTTAGCTTTGAACGGATGTCCAGTCCATTTCATCTCGCTTTAACAATCATGAGTATTTCAATTGTTTGAAGTATCCGTGACAGGAATATAGAAGCCGGTTAGAGGAAGAGTGGCATAAGTAGCAAAATAATTAATGCAAGGAAGGGTTAAATAATGAAAGATTTATGTTTATGGCACGAAAATCTTAAGAGTTCATTGAGGTATGCAAACCATCACACCGGTTATTTTACGTGGGCCCTCCCCATCATTTACCCGGACACGTATAGGTAACCGTTTTCGAAATATTCGTTACATCTTTTAAGTTTTCCCAGATTATGTGGTAACTAGGACATGCATCATGCATGATCCATCTTTTTTCGCGCATGAATTCACAAATAACAAACTGACTTACGATAAGCGAACAGTTGTAGGTCTCTCTCTCTCTCTCTCTCTCTCTCTCCTTTCCTTTTTTTTTTTTTTCCCCAATACTCCATATCGTGTGCAATCAGGTCCATCGTATCGCTTGACTTTTGTTCATCAAGTTATTTAAAATATTAGTGTGCTTCACTTCCTTGCTCTATTCTCAAATTTGAAACAAATTATTTGTATGCCTTTTGCATTTAATGCATAGTATTTTCGCAATGATATTGTTTCAGCGATGAGGGAAAAAAGCTGTTTCATACACAAGTATTCCTTACTCAGTGGTAGAGCTATTCATGTGATAACTGTTGCACGAATAGTCTCTAAAAGGCCAATTTTTGTTTGGTTGTGCTGTGTCGAGTTTGAATGTAAGGCTTGAAATCTGGTGATAAAGGATCATAGTTGTTTTATTGTAGATTAACTTCAGAAATGCTGAAGGTTGCGATTTGTCCGGAATGAATGTGCTTTCCAGAGACTGTTATCGTCGTTTCTTCTGACGCAATAAAATTGCAAGGGGTTCCTGGAAAACTATTTTAAGGCTCAAAATTTATGGCGCAGCCTGGACTGGCGATAGCAGGAATGCTACAGTGTTTTAGGGATAATTGTAAGGTAGCCATGGGCATTATTTGGGATCCACTTTGAGGGAGGTGGGGGTGGCAGTACATAAAAACTGTAAATTGAAACGCAGCACAAAATAAGTTTGAAAGCAATTTTACCCTTCTGGAAAGTGACTAAAAATTAAGCCTTTTGAAAAATTAATGATAATGGTACAGTACTAACACGTTGAACATATTTACCTCAAACAGTTATGTTTCCTCATTTCTGTCAATTAACACCCTTAATGATGTATTTCGGTGTGTAACAGTTGCATGGCTTTCTTTAGATTTATGTCAATAACTAGTCCTGAAGCTATTAATACGAAACTTGCTGTTTATTTCCTGTTACTCATAAACAGGCATATGAATTCTTAATCTGTAGGCTTCAAGTTAACTATGCACAATTCCATTCATCGTTCATCCCGTTGGTCCTTTCAGGCCAGCGAAGGTGTTAGGTGCAGCTTGGCAGGGATGATATGTGCACAAAAACTCTTTCCGTCCCTCGTTGTCCGTGGGATCTGGGAAGGGGGGGGGGGGCGGCATATGTGGGCGTTGGACCCCGCGCTGAAGTCACTCTAAGAGGCCTCCAGAAGACCTAAAGACTTCGAGGTGTCATCAAACTTTGGAAACCTTAGGGACCTGTTTCAGTGTATGTCGTTAGCCTGGATCTGGCAGCCGGGTGTCCCCACTCACCTCATCCTTCCTCCCGGGGGTGTCCTCTTGGGGGCATAGGTACAATAAGCCTGGCTTCAGTGCCGAAGCCCCGCCGTATCTCTCCCACTCCTATTCCTAGCTATACAAAGCCGTCATTAATACATAGAACGTGACCATGAGTCACTGACGGAAGGTAAACGCGATCTCGTGATTGGCCCGCACACTCCAGCGGACTATACTAGTGATGCGAGGTGGTTTGTTACCTACGACGTCAAGTGTTAAATCCGGTAACAATCCAGTCTAATTTCCTTTCATCCTGGTTTAATGTTTGGAAATTGCTATGGTTGCTCATAAATATTTGCAAATGAACGTTTCAATAACTGGTACAATGGTTTATCCGGCACTCAGTCAATCGGATATGTAGTGGTAGCCATGATAATACAAACGCTTTGATTGTGTTTTTGAGAAACAAAAGCACTTGGTCTGTGACCCTACTTATCTGCAACTGGACATTGGCACTCCAGAATATACTAAAATATTTGGCCAAAAAAGCTGATGTTTACGTCGCTCCTAGTTTACTGATTAGGAAATATAAACATAAACTAGCGCTGAACCCCGGAGACCAGTACGCCTGATATCTGCCATTATAGTGTAGTTCAAAATGCACAGAGTGGTTGATTGTAAATTATGTACTGTATTACTTACTGGGGAAATGTACTCCGCAGGTGTGATCAGAGTACTCTCTCCCCTTCGTGACTGCAGTAACTGTTTGCGCGCATACATGCACTTAAGGTGGAATCGGTTTTCCGCATCGGTGACCACGAAGGGAGGGAAAGTAGGGGAATGACTTGACCCCTTGCTAATACTGTTCTCCAGGCCTGATTTAGATACAGCATTCAAGCTGCAAGACTTTGTAGTAGCTGTGTATCGTGTGATCTTGTCTAAATATAGGGGAAGCCATTCAATGACAGTCCCCAAGAATTCAAATTGGGTGAAGTTACTCTAAACCGAGGTACACAACTGGTAGTTGTTAGTTTCTGGACAGTCAGTAACTTATCGCTGGGAAGAGATTGAATCCGGAAGTGTTACATGCTCCTGTGCTTAGTGTTATCAGAGAAACAGGGCAGTTACTTTTTTGCCTTCCTAGTTACACTTCGCTGATGACATAATAGATATGAAGACAAGGAAATATGCCGGGAGCATTCCGGTGGGAATGTATAACGGAACATGTTGATCCCCGACACTTGACTTTCTTATTTTGTGAAACTCAAATGGGTGTAGACGTATTGCATTAACCAATCCCAATCCCCTTTACCCTGCACGGCCACGCAATTATGCGAAAGCGAGTAGAGGGGGGGGGAATGACCCGAGGTGTAGCAGGTAGATGGTGTCCTTGAAATCCCAAATAAGCATTTAAAAAAAAAAATGAGAGAAAGTGGGGAGGGCAGCCTAACTCAGAACTAGAAGTCAGACACGTAAAGTGCTATTTGTTTAAAACGTTTCCAATATCTTGTGAAGTCCCCTCCATTGTGAATGAACGTCACATAATTCCTGTAACAGCTTTTTTGTAGCACTGAACAAGTTCTAAAAATTCGTCTTTACATCTTCAAATTTTAGTTTTTTCAGTTTGAACTGCCATGCAACATCACAGGCTGTTCTTTTTTCACTGCAAGGGTTTAAAAAAACAAAAAACTGACATAGGATATCAAATAGCTATTTTATTTACCTATCTTATATGAAACCATATTGCTTAGAGTATTATTATTATTATTATTATTATTTATTTATTTATTTATTTATTTATTTATTTATTTATTTATTTATTTATTGGATAAAGCCTTTTCCTTATCTTCTTTCTTTCTGTCCTTTTTACCCTTGTTAATTCCGCGGATGCTATTGTTGTGCTAATTCTAGATTAACTGTCATGTTCTACGATCTGACTCACCTGCTCACTTATTTGTCTAGTGGCAATCTAGAAAAGTGGTTATGTGGCCAGTTGGTTATTAAATAACCGATTGCAACACACTTAGTACATAGCTGACAAAGAGCAAACCAGCAAACCCAGTTTGTAATCGAACCCGGAACCCACGCAAAGCAAAGTTGTGTTGCATCTTGCTGTGTGTGCAATATACATATTAGTTCGTTTCCAGGTTTACTATGAAGGCGCAGAAGTTCATTTTAGACGCACAGAATCTAAGTCGTTGATGTTCTTCAAAGCATTTTCTTGTGGTAATCTTACGGACGTTTTGTATACATATCTTTGCGCCCACGTCTGTCCGTAGGTGTGTGTGGAAAACCTGAAAACGAAATGAATACCAGCGCCTGCCTGGTGGTAGTTTACAAATCAGTACACTAGTGACGCAATTTCAGAACAGATTTAAACCACATGAAAGCTTCTGCTGAAGAAACTGAAGTTCCCTCCAGGGCTGATACTAATATTGGAAATGCTGGTCAAGCAGTCCAAGAACAAGAAGCACCAAGACACTGCGTACCCAAAACAGGGCAACAATAGTAGAACTTCATGTCTGTACTTTCTCAACACTATCCATGTGTGGGCTTAGGTTGGAAAACTACAGCAGTACTAGTCGCATTTCGTTACTTGATATCGCCTTGAAGATAATCCGGAATGCCTGAATCTGACGAGGGGAGTTCTGTACATGGTCACGGTAGCTCAATGATAGAGCGTCGATACGATAATAAGCAGAAGGTCCGTGGTTCGAATCCAGCCATGGTATAGATATTTTAAATTCTGTTTTCAATCTACAGCCACAATAAATAAATAAATAATAATAATAATAGTAATAATATAATAATAATAATAATAATAATAATAATAATAATAATAATAATAATAGTAGTGATATACTGTATGTTCTAGACCAATTTGCATAACAATAGACCCCCCCCTCCCCCCTCCCCCTCCCCCTGCCCCTCCACCCCCACATGTGGGAATTTCCAAAAAGTCATCTGTATGTTCTACCCCACTTAGCATAACAATAGACCCCCCCCCTCCCCCCTCCCCCTCCCCCTGCCCCTCCACCCCCACATGTGGGAATTTCCAAAAAGTCATCTGTATGTTCTGCCCCACTTAGCATAAATTCCCCATTAATCAAATCCACCCCCTCACACTCCTCTCCCTCCCCCTTAAGTGACATGGGTATTTCTTTGGACACGTGGGAATTCCGAAAAGAGAGGTCGGATGATCTGTCGCGATCAGGATGACAAAGGAAGGATAATTAATGACCCCCGTTCCCCTGACCCACCTATTCTAGTGTCTGCATGTGTTTTCGAAAGAAGAACGTGAGGGTAAGAAACCCTACAATGAATGGCCCCTTTCAGATCTTGATATATTTATGTGACAGTTGGAAATGTTTCCCTCTGACAGTTTTGAAAAGAACAAGGATTCATCTTGCAAGGGGGCGAGCATAGACATCCCCATTTTCCTGTCTGAACAGGCTTAGTGTTTTTCTCTTAACAAAGCAGCCAAAGATCACCACCTGCAGGAAGAAACCTTTTCAATAGCGAAAGAATACTTCTGTATTGACGCGTGGACCACCCATGTGATCCCCCACTGCGAGGGTTTCCCTGCCTTCCCATTGTGTTGAATGGCCGTCCAACCCCTCCAACACTTCAATGCGTTCCCACACAGTGGGGACAAAAGGAAACCTGTAACATAACTCTTAGCAGAAAACAAACTTGCAGTTCGACATAACGAAACTTTTACTGATCAAAATCTACCCCCCCCCCCACACACGCATTCTTCCGAAGAAAAACCTATTCTCACTGAAATTTTCGGACCGCACACATCTTTGACTTTGCACTAGCCATTAAGCGGAAGGGTAATGAGGCTTTTACATTCACAAGGCTTTATCGGTCCACTTTTCCTGTGTCATGTTTTCTAGTTTTTTGTTCTTTATTTATCTATTTTGTTTATTTTGGATTCCTTATGGACTTCAATGATGTCCCGCACAATCAACGCAAGCACTATCTCACGATCTTTTACGCTCATAGAGTTCTCTCTACACACGTTTCTTACTGTGACATGTTTGTTTGCATTCTGTTAATCCTCATGGAAATACTGGCTTATACTCGCATTTAATTTCAGTATTATTTTATAAATAACGTTATTTTATACTTGCAACATTCATTTTGTGTATAGTATCATGTTCGACGATCAGAGAGGCTGTTTCTCGTTTCTTTCAAGCAAATTTAAGCTTTGATAACATGTTACTTAAGCTGAAAATATTGTCTCGTCTGTTACCCTCACGCAACTTTCTCTACTCTTGCCCTAACAATTAATACAAAATGTTATTTGCACTAACATCTTCGTGTTAGCTGAGATAAACATTTTCACAAATTATCTCCCTGCTTATTTCCTTTTATGTGCAAGGAGGGATATTAGAGTAAGGAAGGCTTTGTGTACTGATCAAAAGCTACATGCAATTCTACTGAAAAAGCATTCACAAGGAATTTTTTGGGTCCATCCACATCTCTTGACTTCGCATTTGTTTATGTTCCCAAAACTCAACTAAAATCATGGAAATATCTCCAAAAAATCCTACAGGCACACACACATACTCACACGTAAACACACACACACACACACATACACCCCGCACACATGCACACAAATACACATGCACACCTACACACATGAATGCACAACCACACACACACACACACACACACACACACACACACACAAACAGACATACATACGCGCAAACACACGCACAAAACCGCATAAGCTTCATTTATAAGTTCCTTAAATTAAGGACTTTATGTTAGCCAATGCATCACTTTTCACAAGGATACTCTACTCAGTTTTCTTTGTGAAATATCCGGGGTGTTTAAGAGGACACTTATTTATACATTTATTTTCTTGTTTATAGTATCTTACGAGATTACTATGCTTGTTTAATCCTAGCAAGTAATATTTTTTAAATCGCACCAAAGAATAACGATACCACAATGCAGGAACAGTAAGCACCCGAGGAACGTAACTGAATCATTGAACCATCAGCAATACAGGTTTCAAAGTAATGGGCAAATTTCAAACACTAAGTAATATCTCGCCTTATTATTAGTTTCTTTATTGACAAATTCGAGAGTTCTGGTCAAAGTAATTACTGCAATAACACATGTTAACATATATAATAACCCCTTTCAATCATACAGAAAATTCTTTTGACTTCATTTCTGCATAAACACAAATATTAAAAATCTGATGTGTTACACTCACGTGACTTCTACCCTCTTGTACTTCCCATTCTTACAAAATCTTATTCCTATATCTTCTTCGTGTTAGTTGAGATAAACATTTGTACAAATTATCTTATTGCTTATTTCCTTGCAGGTGCAAGGAGAATGTTAGAATACTGCAGGCTTTTCTGCCATAGTCTAATGTTTAAAAGCTTTGAGATTCTGTTGTCTTTGCACACTTAAGATATAAAAAATGAACAACAATGATCCATTTCACGAAAGTTCTAAGTTTTTCCGAAACTCACACACATAACAAGGAATATCTCCGAAATGATTCACACTACAAGAAAATTTATTCAGTCAAAAATTGTGTATTTTAGCAAGATCTATATTCTCTATAGTATGACTTGGTCCATCTCTAACGGTTTACCAGTTATGCAAAAGTCGTCCAGAATAAATACGACTACAGGGGCTATAGCCAGAAAATTCAAGATATACATTTCATTTATCAAAAAAATATCTCAAACATATGACATTTTAATCAAATCGTTAGAGCAATTTCCAAGAAAGTCAAAATTTTCGAAAAATGTTCCAGGTAAAGGGTAGTTAAGGGGGATATTTTCTTTTCAAATTCTTCGTGGCGCATCCTTGAAAGACATTAAACTTAAAAACTGACTTTGCTTTAACCGAATTTTCGTTCTGAGTTATGCTGAGCACAGACTGACACACACACACACACACACACACACACACACATATGCCTACACATACACACACACACATTTTTAGCAAACACACCTACACTCACACACACATTTAGACATGCACACACACGCACACATACACACACTCACACACGCGCAGACACCCACACTTACACACATACACTCACACACATGCACCCAAGCACACACATACACGCACCTTTTTGTAAACCTGCTTTTTTGGATTCAGGGGGCCTCGAACATATATTTCCGGTGAAATCTTGACTTCGAATTTTTGGGTGGAGTACGATACTTCCCCTATTGACCAGTAGAGAAAGTAAAAATAGAGGTTGCGACAACTGTGCATAAAAATACACAACGCTAATTTCATTTCAATATATGAAACTCCTGATATTATTCTTTGTTATCAAATGATTAAAAATTGAAGAGACAGAATAATGAAAATTTCATTCATCTTACCCTTGCTATTGAATAAAGTTAGTGAATGAGACCTGATGCTCTGAAAGTATTTATTTTTTCTCAAGTAGTAATAGATAAGGGGTTAATAAAATATCAACAGGAACTTTTTGTCACTAGATGTAAGTTTATTTAATAAGTTTGCCAGTTTATAGCAGGTTTGTATAAAACAATTGTACTATTAAATCTTACAATCCAGAGGCTTTTAAGGGGAGAATATGTTTGGAAACAACTCAAAGAATGAGTGAAAACTGCGTACCAATATTCATTACAAATACAAACCAAAACGGATAAGTGGGGCTTGTAGACAGAATACAAAACGAGCTCTATGGTGTTAAAGGAAATTAAAGGCGCAAAACTCCTTATGTGACTTAATCCCAGGGAATGACTGATGGTAGCATGGAGATGGGAACAATAACAATGATAATGAATAGGAATCCCGCCAGACTATATTTTAAACATTTTGTTCGGTGTTATTCATCTTTATTTTTTTATTGAAGCATAACATTTCTTGTCATTTCTTACTGAACCTTCAGCATTCAGTTCATTGAATAAGAAAAGAGAATAAAGACATCATTCAGATGTTCATACATTCATTTAAATTACATTAAAGGCTGGCTTTGTCACTTTCATTATAAAACAAGCTATTATGTATATCATTTCACAGTATCCAAATATTGGAAAGAAAGCTAACTTCTTAGTTTAGCCAATAGAAACAAAGTTCGGCGGGGTGGGGGGGGGGGGGGTAGCTGTTTCACTGCGCAGCTGCACAGGTGTGGTGGGGGAAAGCATTCTAACCTATAAAAGGGTACACCGGCCGCAGGAGTGATTGCAGTTCTAGAGGGCGAAACATCAGTTGGCATTTACACATCACTGCAACAATAACATACATTCCATAATGGCAGGTAAGCCCATTTTATTATACTTTAAAGAAACATTTTGGTGTCTTTCTACGAGTGAAAGTCATTAAATAGGAACAAAATACGCAGAAAAAAGTTTTTATATGTTAAATGGCATGTATTTCCTTACAATGGACTTGAAATTATCAGCTCATCATTCATTGCCTTTACACATTGAAAGATTAAGTCAAAGTGGAAATCCGAACTAACGATGAAATTGCCAAATGTAGGAAAACACGATAACTTTTTTTTCCCACTATTCATTAAATGTTTTCTTTTGTTGTTATTTTTATTATTATTCTTTTATTCTTTTGTAGGAAACATCGACAGGGCAAATGAATCTAACACGAGCATCAATGGCTCGCCCCCTGGACGTTGCACAACACGACTTGACAAAGTTACAACGTCAGTTAGGCCCAATAAATGCAGTTGTGATAGTTGTAAAAATATTTCATCACTGAAAAGTCTACTGGGGGAAATTCAAGGTAAGAATTATTAAATATTGAAATGCTAGTTTATATTGTTCCTTATTTGTCTCATTGTAGGAATTCCATCGTAAGCAATTTTTGTGTACATTCTGTCTTCCAGCGTTAGCATTACATTTCCAAACCATATGTTCAATCGAAATATCATATATGATATTTTGTTTTTCATCATTCATCTGACTTATAATATCCCTTTTAATACTCTCTCTTCTTCATATCAAAGTGACTTAACTCAAATAATCTGTCTCTAAGCCAAAAACATTTTCTTTTATACCTGAATTAAATATAGTCTTTTATTCAATCTTTAATAAATGTTTACCTGCTGAATATGAATATCCACTTCAAATATTATAACACCATTAATTAATTTTATTGTTTCATCTTACTTCAGGCCCATATGAACCAATGGACCTTTCATTGAATCGCCAGCCTAAGGAGCAGCACACCATGAGACCTTCACAAACAGCTTTACACAGAGAATCAGCGCAAAAGAGGGAATTATACCATAAATCACTTTGCGATTGCAAGATCGCTAATCAAGCTGGGAAGAGCACATCTTCTTCAATATCGCAGAGTAATAAGCAGCCGCATGAAAACACCCATCAGATTACAGATGAACAATTATATCAACAACGCAAGTACAGCTGGGAACCTTCAAATAAAAGATGTCATACTCATACAAGGGAGCAATTCAACAGCCCGCAGCAAAGAACTCAACAAAACTTAAAGGAATTGATCGAAAACAAGACAAGGATATGTATTCATACCTGTGAAACTATGAAATGTGATACTTTGAAAATTGCCATAGAACTTATTTTATAATTCAATAAGATTTCTTAGAACAGATAACCAGCTCTTATTGAGATACGTTATTGACTTTGGCAGGGACTCTAGGTCATATCTAACGACAGTAACAATCATTCATCATGTAATTCATGCTTAGCATTACCTAACTGCAGAGTCGCAGTTATCAGAAGTAACAGGTATTCTACTTTATTCCAAGGACGGAAAAACAGCGTGATAGACACAGAGAGAGAGAGAGAGAGAGAGAGAGAGAGACTGTCTGTTATGTGCAGGTGTTTTACCCATATTTATGAATTCTGAATAATATCCACAGGCATTTAGCCTGAAGCAGTATCTACTTATATTGTGAAATCATCAATTATGTTGAAATGTAAAACGATTTTGATTCATTTAATAAAATTTATGAAGAGAAATATCAGCGTTATCATTTAACCTGTCGTAACCTATCCTAGCCTAAGCAAGCCTACCCTATCCAAATTTAGCCTATCTTAACTAGGAATGCATGCAGGAATAACATAATGCATGATATAAATTAACAAAAGAACATAATTACAATCAGATAATTTTATTTAACTTATAAAGATGAATACACTACCATTACCATTCAGAAAGCAAGCATATACTATTGAAAGACAATACATATATATTCATTTCATTTCTTAATCATTCAATGATGCCAGCCGATTTCAGTTCATTGATAATTCCTTGAATTTCCTTATAGTGATTCTGTCCGGTCGATTCTTGTGACATGATTAATAATCTTAAACGTTTTACTAATTCATTTGGATCGAACCAAGGATATTCCAGACGAAAAGCAGCATTTGATGAAGGAGCATCTTGCATGTTATTGGATACTTGGAGATTATTACTTTCTTCCAATGATGGCATGTTTCCAGATGTTTTTACAAGGACGCTTAGCGTTGATTTTCCATCTTCATTATTAGATGATTCATCAATTCCAGATTTTTCACTCTCTTGCAACGGAAATGCCCCTGATTCAGAATTAGCTATATTGTTCACAGGACCATTAGAAACCTCTTTCTTGCATATTTTATTATGGCGTTGAAGCCTACTCGTTGTCCTATTCTTTAAAGTCTGCCCACACTCACAGCATTTGAGGAAACGATCCTTTCCAAGACTAATATATGAAAAATTAAGTCTTGCGTATTTTGTGCAATACAACCTTTTACTGTGATCACTCATTGTGAAAATGCAAGTGAAGCTGACAATAACCGTTTAAGCAAAAGTTAGAGATGCTCGATATTTTATACATTGATTGTTCATATGTCAAATATAAACTCGCAACAATGCAAAACAATTTAGTGTAGGCAGACACCCTAAGTAACCACAGGTGAGCAGATGAGGTGACCATGGGTGACCAAGGGTGACCAAGGGTGACCATGGGTGACCAAGGGTGACCAAGGGTGACCAGATTAGGTGACCATGGGTGACCAGATGAGGTGACCATGGGTGACCATGGGTGACCAGATGAGATGACCATGGGTGACCATGGGTGACCAAGGGTGACCAGATTAGGTGACCACGGGTGACCAGATGAGGTGACCATGGGTGACCAAGGGTGACCAGATTAGGTGACCAGGGTGACCAGATGAGGTGACCATGGGTGACCATGGGTGACCAGATGAGATGACCATGGGTGACCAAGGGTGACCAAGGGTGACCAGATTAGGTGACCACGGGTGACCAGATGAGGTGACCATGGGTGACCAAGGGTGACCAGATTAGGTGACCAGGGTGACCAGATGAGGTGACCAGGGTGACCATGGGTGACCAAGGGTGACCATGGGGTGACCAAGGGTGACCATGGGTGACCATGGGTGACCAAGGGTGACCAAGGGTGACCATGGGTGACCAGGGTGACCAGGGGTGACCAAGGGTGACCATGGGTGACCAGCTGAGGTGACCATGGTGACCAGATTAGGTGACCAAATAGGTGGCCCGTGACCCAAGCATGTACGTGAGCAAAATAAGTGCAAGCTAATGTGAGACTATCAAACATTCAAGATATATAACCTAAACCTAACCTAAGCTAACATAATGTTACCTGAACCTGTTTGCTTGAATCTACACACTGTAACTATTTTTAATTGAGGATTTCATTCTGATTGCACCAACAAATATAACATTACCTATGCTGAATTCTTCTATTTCAAACTTTTATTCTCGTAGCACATGCACTAAGTCATCCCATCCCATACAAATATTCAATTTCCGTATAACATAGCCTAATCTACTCTTAATGTGTTTCATGTCACTTAAGACACGATTCAACATTCAGAGAACAATGTCTCAGGTCGATTCTATAGACACAGTTAACAAATCTTCTCTGGAAAGTAATGTTATTCCACTATTCTTCCACACATCACCCATACAGGTTATTCACACCAATCAGATAAACATATATCCTACCCTCACCTAACTCTAATCTAAATTCAAGCAAACTATTAAGAGAATGCTATTGTATTGATGATACTCTGATGAAGTCAATGTGATCTTTTCCTCTCATATACAAATATTCAATACTCTGAACACCAAACCTGGCTTAATATTCTTGATGCCACATAAAATCAAACACGCCAGAAGATAATCGAAACAGCTTGCTCTCAAGATAATTAATTGCGGTCACCCATGGTCACCCTTGGTCACCCCTGGTCACCCTGGTCACCCATGGTCACCCTTGGTCACCCCATGGTCACCCTTGGTCACCCATGGTCACCCATGGTCACCCTTGGTCACCCCATGGTCACCCTTGGTCACCCATGGTCACCCTTGGTCACCCTTGGTCACCCATGGTCATCTCATCTGGTCACCCATGGTCACCCATGGTCACCTCATCTGGTCACCCTGGTCACCTAATCTGGTCACCCTTGGTCACCCATGGTCACCTCATCTGGTCACCCGTGGTCACCTAATCTGGTCACCCTTGGTCACCCTTGGTCACCCATGGTCACCCTTGGTCACCCATGGTCATCTCATCTGGTCACCCATGGTCACCTCATCTGGTCACCCATGGTCACCTAATCTGGTCACCCTTGGTCACCCATGGTCACCCTTGGTCACCCTTGGTCACCCATGGTCACCTCATCTGCTCACCTGTGGTTACTTAGGGTGTCTGCCTACACTAAATTGTTTTGCATTGTTGCGAGTTTATATTTGACATATGAACAATCAATGTATAAAATATCGAGCATCTCTAACTTTTGCTTAAACGGTTATTGTCAGCTTCACTTGCATTTTCACAATGAGTGATCACAGTAAAAGGTTGTATTGCACAAAATACGCAAGACTTAATTTTTCATATATTAGTCTTGGAAAGGATCGTTTCCTCAAATGCTGTGAGTGTGGGCAGACTTTAAAGAATAGGACAACGAGTAGGCTTCAACGCCATAATAAAATATGCAAGAAAGAGGTTTCTAATGGTCCTGTGAACAATATAGCTAATTCTGAATCAGGGGCATTTCCGTTGCAAGAGAGTGAAAAATCTGGAATTGATGAATCATCTAATAATGAAGATGGAAAATCAACGCTAAGCGTCCTTGTAAAAACATCTGGAAACATGCCATCATTGGAAGAAAGTAATAATCTCCAAGTATCCAATAACATGCAAGATGCTCCTTCATCAAATGCTGCTTTTCGTCTGGAATATCCTTGGTTCGATCCAAATGAATTAGTAAAACGTTTAAGATTATTAATCATGTCACAAGAATCGACCGGACAGAATCACTATAAGGAAATTCAAGGAATTATCAATGAACTGAAATCGGCTGGCATCATTGAATGATTAAGAAATGAAATGAATATATATGTATTGTCTTTCAATAGTATATGCTTGCTTTCTGAATGGTAATGGTAGTGTATTCATCTTTATAAGTTAAATAAAATTATCTGATTGTAATTATGTTCTTTTGTTAATTTATATCATGCATTATGTTATTCCTGCATGCATTCCTAGTTAAGATAGGCTAAATTTGGATAGGGTAGGCTTGCTTAGGCTAGGATAGGTTACGACAGGTTAAATGATAACGCTGATATTTCTCTTCATAAATTTTATTAAATGAATCAAAATCGTTTTACATTTCAACATAATTGATGATTTCACAATATAAGTAGATACTGCTTCAGGCTAAATGCCTGTGGATATTATTCAGAATTCATAAATATGGGTAAAACACCTGCACATAACAGACAGTCTCTCTCTCTCTCTCTCTCTCTCTCTCTCTCTCTCTGTGTCTATCACGCTGTTTTTCCGTCCTTGGAATAAAGTAGAATACCTGTTACTTCTGATAACTGCGACTCTGCAGTTAGGTAATGCTAAGCATGAATTACATGATGAATGATTGTTACTGTCGTTAGATATGACCTAGAGTCCCTGCCAAAGTCAATAACGTATCTCAATAAGAGCTGGTTATCTGTTCTAAGAAATCTTATTGAATTATAAAATAAGTTCTATGGCAATTTTCAAAGTATCACATTTCATAGTTTCACAGGTATGAATACATATCCTTGTCTTGTTTTCGATCAATTCCTTTAAGTTTTGTTGAGTTCTTTGCTGCGGGCTGTTGAATTGCTCCCTTGTATGAGTATGACATCTTTTATTTGAAGGTTCCCAGCTGTACTTGCGTTGTTGATATAATTGTTCATCTGTAATCTGATGGGTGTTTTCATGCGGCTGCTTATTACTCTGCGATATTGAAGAAGATGTGCTCTTCCCAGCTTGATTAGCGATCTTGCAATCGCAAAGTGATTTATGGTATAATTCCCTCTTTTGCGCTGATTCTCTGTGTAAAGCTGTTTGTGAAGGTCTCATGGTGTGCTGCTCCTTAGGCTGGCGATTCAATGAAAGGTCCATTGGTTCATATGGGCCTGAAGTAAGATGAAACAATAAAATTAATTAATGGTGTTATAATATTTGAAGTGGATATTCATATTCAGCAGGTAAACATTTATTAAAGATTGAATAAAAGACTATATTTAATTCAGGTATAAAAGAAAATGTTTTTGGCTTAGAGACAGATTATTTGAGTTAAGTCACTTTGATATGAAGAAGAGAGAGTATTAAAAGGGATATTATAAGTCAGATGAATGATGAAAAACAAAATATCATATATGATATTTCGATTGAACATATGGTTTGGAAATGTAATGCTAACGCTGGAAGACAGAATGTACACAAAAATTGCTTACGATGGAATTCCTACAATGAGACAAATAAGGAACAATATAAACTAGCATTTCAATATTTAATAATTCTTACCTTGAATTTCCCCCAGTAGACTTTTCAGTGATGAAATATTTTTACAACTATCACAACTGCATTTATTGGGCCTAACTGACGTTGTAACTTTGTCAAGTCGTGTTGTGCAACGTCCAGGGGGCGAGCCATTGATGCTCGTGTTAGATTCATTTGCCCTGTCGATGTTTCCTACAAAAGAATAAAAGAATAATAATAAAAATAACAACAAAAGAAAACATTTAATGAATAGTGGGAAAAAAAAGTTATCGTGTTTTCCTACATTTGGCAATTTCATCGTTAGTTCGGATTTCCACTTTGACTTAATCTTTCAATGTGTAAAGGCAATGAATGATGAGCTGATAATTTCAAGTCCATTGTAAGGAAATACATGCCATTTAACATATAAAAACTTTTTTCTGCGTATTTTGTTCCTATTTAATGACTTTCACTCGTAGAAAGACACCAAAATGTTTCTTTAAAGTATAATAAAATGGGCTTACCTGCCATTATGGAATGTATGTTATTGTTGCAGTGATGTGTAAATGCCAACTGATGTTTCGCCCTCTAGAACTGCAATCACTCCTGCGGCCGGTGTACCCTTTTATAGGTTAGAATGCTTTCCCCCACCACACCTGTGCAGCTGCGCAGTAAAACAGCTACCCCCCCCCCCACCCCGCCGAACTTTGTTTCTATTGGCTAAACTAAGAAGTTAGCTTTCTTTCCAATATTTGGATACTGTGAAATGATATACATAATAGCTTGTTTTATAATGAAAGTGACAAAGCCAGCCTTTAATGTAATTTAAATGAATGTATGAACATCTGAATGATGTCTTTATTCTCTTTTCTTATTCAATGAACTGAATGCTGAAGGTTCAGTAAGAAATGACAAGAAATGTTATGCTTCAATAAAAAAATAAAGATGAATAACACCGAACAAAATGTTTAAAATATAGTCTGGCGGGATTCCTATTCATTATCATTGTTATTGTTCCCATCTCCATGCTACCATCAGTCATTCCTTGGGATTAAGTCACATAAGGAGTTTTGCGCCTTTAATTTCCTTTAACACCATAGAGCTCGTTTTGTATTCTGTCTACAAGCCCCACTTATCCGTTTTGGTTTGTATTTGTAATGAATATTGGTACGCAGTTTTCACTCATTCTTTGAGTTGTTTCCAAACATATTCTCCCCTTAAAAGCCTCTGGATTGTAAGATTTAATAGTACAATTGTTTTATACAAACCTGCTATAAACTGGCAAACTTATTAAATAAACTTACATCTAGTGACAAAAAGTTCCTGTTGATATTTTATTAACCCCTTATCTATTACTACTTGAGAAAAAATAAATACTTTCAGAGCATCAGGTCTCATTCACTAACTTTATTCAATAGCAAGGGTAAGATGAATGAAATTTTCATTATTCTGTCTCTTCAATTTTTAATCATTTGATAACAAAGAATAATATCAGGAGTTTCATATATTGAAATGAAATTAGCGTTGTGTATTTTTTATGCACAGTTGTCGCAACCTCTATTTTTACTTTCTCTACTGGTCAATAGGGGAAGTATCGTCTCCACCCAAAAATTCGAAGTCAAGATTTCACCGGAAATATATGTTCGAGGCCTCCTGAATCCAAAAAAGCAGGTTTACAAAAAGGTGCGTGTATGTGTGTGCTTGGGTGCATGTGTGTGAGTGTATGTGTGTAAGTGTGGGTGTCTGCGCGTGTGTGAGTGTGTGTATGTGTGCGTGTGTGTGCATGTCTAAATGTGTGTGTGAGTGTAGGTGTGTTTGCTAAAAATGTGTGTGTGTGTATGTGTAGGCATGTGTGTGTGTGTGTGTGTGTGTGTGTGTGTGTGTGTGTGTGTCAGTCTGTGCTCAGCATAACTCAGAACGAAAATTCGGTTAAAGCAAAGTCAGTTTTTAAGTTTAATGTCTTTCAAGGATGCGCCACGAAGAATTTGAAAAGAAAATATCCCCCTTAACTACCCTTTACCTGGAACATTTTTCGAAAATTTTGACTTTCTTGGAAATTGCTCTAACGATTTGATTAAAATGTCATATGTTTGAGATATTTTTTTGATAAATGAAATGTATATCTTGAATTTTCTGGCTATAGCCCCTGTAGTCGTATTTATTCTGGACGACTTTTGCATAACTGGTAAACCGTTAGAGATGGACCAAATCATACTATAGAGAATATAGATCTTGCTAAAATACACAATTTTTGACTGAATAAATTTTCTTGTAGTGTGAATCATTTCGGAGATATTCCTTGTTATGTGTGTGAGTTTCGGAAAAACTTAGAACTTTCGTGAAATGGATCATTGTTGTTCATTTTTTATATCTTAAGTGTGCAAAGACAACAGAATCTCAAAGCTTTTAAACATTAGACTATGGCAGAAAAGCCTGCAGTATTCTAACATTCTCCTTGCACCTGCAAGGAAATAAGCAATAAGATAATTTGTACAAATGTTTATCTCAACTAACACGAAGAAGATATAGGAATAAGATTTTGTAAGAATGGGAAGTACAAGAGGGTAGAAGTCACGTGAGTGTAACACATCAGATTTTTAATATTTGTGTTTATGTAGAAATGAAGTCAAAAGAATTTTCTGTATGATTGAAAGGGGTTATTATATATGTTAACATGTGTTATTGCAGTAATTACTTTGACCAGAACTCTCGAATTTGTCAATAAAGAAACTAATAATAAGGCGAGATATTACTTAGTGTTTGAAATTTGCCCATTACTTTGAAACCAATATTGCTGATGGTTCAATGATTCAGCTACGTTCCTCGGGTGCTTACTGTTCCTGCATTGTGGTATCGTTATTCTTTGGTGCGATTTAAAAAATATTACTTGCTAGGATTAAACAAGCATAGTAATCTCGTAAGATACTATAAACAAGAAAATAAATGTATAAATAAGTGTCCTCTTAAACACCCCGGATATTTCACAAAGAAAACTGAGTAGAGTATCCTTGTGAAAAGTGATGCATTGGCTAACATAAAGTCCTTAATTTAAGGAACTTATAAATGAAGCTTATGCGGTTTTGTGCGTGTGTTTGCGCGTGTGTGTGTGTGTGTGTGTGTGTGTGTGTGTGTGTGTGTGTGTGTGTGTGTGTGTGTGTGGTTGTGCATTCATGTGTGTAGGTGTGCATGTGTATTTGTGTGCATGTGTATTTGTGTGCATGTGTGCGGGGTGTATGTGTGTGTGTGTGTGTGTTTACGTGTGAGTATGTGTGTGTGCCTGTAGGATTTTTTGGAGATATTTCCATGATTTTAGTTGAGTTTTGGGAACATAAACAAATGCGAAGTCAAGAGATGTGGATGGACCCAAAAAATTCCTTGTGAATGCTTTTTCAGTAGAATTGCATGTAGCTTTTGATCAGTACACAAAGCCTTCCTTACTCTAATATCCCTCCTTGCACATAAAAGGAAATAAGCAGGGAGATAATTTGTGAAAATGTTTATCTCAGCTAACACGAAGATGTTAGTGCAAATAACATTTTGTATTAATTGTTAGGGCAAGAGTAGAGAAAGTTGCGTGAGGGTAACAGACGAGACAATATTTTCAGCTTAAGTAACATGTTGTCAAAGCTTAAATTTGCTTGAAAGAAACGAGAAACAGCCTCTCTGATCGTCGAACATGATACTATACACAAAATGAATGTTGCAAGTATAAAATAACGTTATTTATAAAATAATACTGAAATTAAATGCGAGTATAAGCCAGTATTTCCATGAGGATTAACAGAATGCAAACAAACATGTCACAGTAAGAAACGTGTGTAGAGAGAACTCTATGAGCGTAAAAGATCGTGAGATAGTGCTTGCGTTGATTGTGCGGGACATCATTGAAGTCCATAAGGAATCCAAAATAAACAAAATAGATAAATAAAGAACAAAAAACTAGAAAACATGACACAGGAAAAGTGGACCGATAAAGCCTTGTGAATGTAAAAGCCTCATTACCCTTCCGCTTAATGGCTAGTGCAAAGTCAAAGATGTGTGCGGTCCGAAAATTTCAGTGAGAATAGGTTTTTCTTCGGAAGAATGCGTGTGTGGGGGGGGGGGGGTAGATTTTGATCAGTAAAAGTTTCGTTATGTCGAACTGCAAGTTTGTTTTCTGCTAAGAGTTATGTTACAGGTTTCCTTTTGTCCCCACTGTGTGGGAACGCATTGAAGTGTTGGAGGGGTTGGACGGCCATTCAACACAATGGGAAGGCAGGGAAACCCTCGCAGTGGGGGATCACATGGGTGGTCCACGCGTCAATACAGAAGTATTCTTTCGCTATTGAAAAGGTTTCTTCCTGCAGGTGGTGATCTTTGGCTGCTTTGTTAAGAGAAAAACACTAAGCCTGTTCAGACAGGAAAATGGGGATGTCTATGCTCGCCCCCTTGCAAGATGAATCCTTGTTCTTTTCAAAACTGTCAGAGGGAAACATTTCCAACTGTCACATAAATATATCAAGATCTGAAAGGGGCCATTCATTGTAGGGTTTCTTACCCTCACGTTCTTCTTTCGAAAACACATGCAGACACTAGAATAGGTGGGTCAGGGGAACGGGGGTCATTAATTATCCTTCCTTTGTCATCCTGATCGCGACAGATCATCCGACCTCTCTTTTCGGAATTCCCACGTGTCCAAAGAAATACCCATGTCACTTAAGGGGGAGGGAGAGGAGTGTGAGGGGGTGGATTTGATTAATGGGGAATTTATGCTAAGTGGGGCAGAACATACAGATGACTTTTTGGAAATTCCCACATGTGGGGGTGGAGGGGCAGGGGGAGGGGGGAGGGGGGAGGGGGGGTCTATTGTTATGCTAAGTGGGGCAGAACATACAGATGACTTTTTGGAAATTCCCACATGTGGGGGTGGAGGGGCAGGGGGAGGGGGAGGGGGGGGTCTATTGTTATGCAAATTGGTCTAGAACATACAGTATATCACTACTAATAATAATAATAATAATAATAATAATAATAATAATAATAATAATAATAATAATAATAATAATAATATAATAATAATAATAATAATGGGACGTCAGTCGGCGGCAGCGGCTACACACGACAAGCGGTACGTGCATTGAAGATGCTCAAGATCAGGCTGCATAGTGCCACTGTTTTTGAACACGTGACAACAATGAGAGCTGCAAGACAAAGGGGTTTTCGAGATTGTTCGCGAAGTGTCCGGCAGCCGGCGTATTTGTAGAAGTTCCAGAAAAGGTGAGCTTCGAGAAAGGTCCGTGTTACATCATCCTCGCTATATAAGGAAGCCAAACGACAATAGTCGCTATTTAGAGGTTGGTTACAGACATGAGTGACTTTTTAGTCTGTCAGTGATAGATGCGTGTATACCGTCACGTTGAAAGGAAGATAGTGAAGCAGTTAATGAGTGTTGAGTCGTCAGAGTTAGTTTTTGTGAGACAGAGAGAACTGAAAGACAGAACATTATGCGTGAAGGTTACGAGAATACTTCTGCGAGTTGTAATATCACGAAGAACTTTAGACTGTGTTAACAAAGAGAAGAAAACTGTGTATTTGTGTATTCAGAAGAAAATAAAGTTACACAAAAAGAACTGCACTGGACTTTTATCGTTTTTGTCACACTGGTGTCAGTGGCTCGAGGGATCTCAGCCGACCAACCCGATTGCCGGCCTCACGCCTATATGCGCATGGCGGAAAATCCAACCGATACGGGTGATGGCGTGGTCAGTACCAAGCTTTCCCCGGCCGGAATATTGATTTCCGGATCTATACTACATACCTACCGTTGCTCCTGAAATTCCTCACGTCGCATAGCGTGCTCGAACCCTTGCGCATTCCACGGCAATGTACAAATTATACATTTTTGTTGTTGCGCATTGCCATAAGTTTACCTTAAATGTTATGCCAGGCTTGGGATCAACTAATGACTTACACAAATCTAGTGAAAACGTTAGAAGCAACCTCATTTTCATGTCCTCACTCTTTGAAGTGAATTTTTCCATGATTAACTCCTTTGTGAAAAGCTGACACTTAAAAGTGTTCCACAGTTAAAATCATGAGCAGGAAATTCACTGCAGTCTGAGGATTAAGTTGCCACTTGTGCTGTCCTTGTCTAGCACAGGGTAGTGAAAGTAGGTGAGACAGCAGCCACTTCTTTGTCGCGATTCCTGGAAATTTCAGACCCTTAGAAGCTCGCAACCCCCACTCCAGTTGTATGTTGAGGAAGGTTGACAGTGGCGTATGGGCTTTGTGTGCATGTGCAACACAGTGAACGTTTTATTGGGAAAAAGATGGTTTGATAGATTAAATTACGGACAGATTATTCATAAATTTAGAAGAATCGGAAGATGAAAATGAAAATTAGTTTGAAATTTCTGACGATGAAACGGTGAATGAACAATCGGAGGGGCACTCCACCACTGATTCGTGTTTGGCCGGTGTATTTATTTTGTCTGCGTTATCACAGAGTGAGATGGCGAGTATTCCCTTCTCTGTCTAAGAGGGACACCACAAGTTAAATCTCACAGACTGTATAACTGTGAAGTTTACTTTCCAATGGTTGACTGCGTTTAGGCATCAGAGCTAAGTGATGCCTGCCTCCCATGTCGTTTGAACTATGTGGTCATATCGCGACGGGTCTGTTAGGAGATACTGGTGGATCGATGTGGCAGTTTGACTTTTATTATCTGTGCCACACTACTTCAAGATAGTTCAAAGCAAGATGGCATCAGAGACAGGTGTAAACAATTTACCCATCCCCATCATACGTCACTATTTGCCCAGATTGCTCCTCTCTGCCGCACGAGTGTTTTGAAAAGATTCGAAGTATCGTGGCACAGAGTATAGGTTTCATCGATGTACCAAACCACTTTCTTCATCACGTGTTCATAGAGCCTTAGAGCTAGACAACTGCACCCCTACTTTACCTGATGGACAGATGGCAACTTCGGCACCATCTACAGAAATTTTAGTTCTAGGCAACTGTACGAAATCCCAGTTTGGAACCAGTGGAGTGTTCTTTGAGATTTCAGGGAATTTGAGGCTATGCAGCCTTCTCCAAGGCTATTGCCCATTTTTCAGGAGTGTTTGCTGGAATAGAAAACTTGACGCAGTATTGGTTTTAACTTTGAATACAGCGTTGTAATGTAACCTTCGTTATGAAGTCCCTATAAATTGTCTTCTCATATCGTATGCATAGTGATAACGAAATGATTTCAGTTAGCACAGCTTGGCTCCAAACATTTCCCATATTTTTTGGACATCCCTGCCTTATGTAACACAGCTTGTTTGTCTGTTAACATTCCATTACAGGCCTTCAGATATTAATCTCTTGTATGTTACTAATGTAAATTACTTGATTTGATTAAATTCCCTTTGAAAAACAACAGCCTTCTTCTTAATAATGATATCTGTGTAAACAATGTCTCAAAACTGTACAAAGTAGCTTGAGCGTTATACATGAGTTCATCTGCATATTTTTGCATTTCAAATTTATGACGCATGATATTTTTCTCAGTTCTCCTTACATACGTTCATTCCTAACCGTTCTTGTTTGAGATAGTGTCATCTATTTAGTTAACAAAAGATGTGTGCAATGTTTCTGCTATACTATCATTATATATTAAATACATTTCTGTATACGTAATTAATCTGAAATGTGCTTTTTTGCGAGCTCATATCAAGATTGTCTTATTCTAATAGAGGACGCTCGGACTATAATACAATTATATATAATAAGCCTTTAGTTAGATATTTTATTATAAAATACCAAATGAAATACAACATGGAGTTTATAGATCTTAATCATTGTGAAAACCATAAACTAAGGGAGGGGGTGGGAGAAAATGAAGTTACTGGTTGCTTTGTCCTTACTTAGTGGTCATTGACTTCGAGAACCCGGATTTTAGGCATGCGAGCTGTATCGTGCCGCTTGTGTTGACAGATACAAAGTGAGAAGCGGTTTAACAATATAGAATCCCATTGCTATAATATATTTTGATGACATTTTAAAAAAGAATCTGATGTGTTGCACCCATGTGACTTTCTTTACTCTTATACTAACCATTCTTACAAACTCTTATTCCTGTATCTTCTTCGTGTTAGTTGAGATAAACTTTTGTACAAATCTTATTGCTTAAATACAGTAGACTTTGTGCGACAGTCAAATCTTTTAAAGCTTTGAGATCCCGTTCTCTTCGCACGCTTAACAACGATGTTCCATTTCACGGAAGTTTCAAGTTTTCCGAAACTGATACAAATAACAAGGAATATCTCCGAAGTGGTTTACTCTACAAATATATATATATATATATATATATATATATATATATATATATATATATATAGACATAAATTGTGTGTTTTAGCAAGATCTACATTTTTTGTATAGTAAGATTTTGTCTATCTCCTACGGTTTACGAGTTATTTTTCATAGCAGGATGTTATCTAATCTCTTGAGGCTTACAAAGTATGCAAAAGACACTTCAGAATGAAGAGCACTTCAGAAGCTATTACCAGAAATATCTTAAACACACACACACATATATATATATTATATATATTATTATATATATATAATATGATACACACACACACACACATACAGAGTTTCAATGTTTAAACATGTTTCTCTGCCTGAAGAATCTTCTTTCTCTATCATCCCTATCCATTTCTTCCAGTCCTCTTGCTCTCATTCCAGTTCTTATTTCTCGAATCCTTGAGTTTCGAGGTCTTCCTCTTCTTCTTCCAGGTGGACTTCATTCCAGAATCTTTCTCTGTAATCTATTGTCGTTCATTCTTCTAACATGTCCGTACCAGCTCAGCCCTATCTTACATAGTCTAATCCTGAGTTCTTATTACTCAGTTTTCTGTTTGAACATTATTTCCTATTTTTTCCAATCTTCAACATCTCGCTGACTTCCTTGAATATCCATTTCCATCGCCATAAGTTTTGATTCTAAATTGCTGCTAAACATCCGTTTCAGCTCCATATGTGATAGTAGTTTGCAATTTATTCTCACCACTTATATGTCTCTTACACAGGATACTGTCCAGCATTGCTGTTATAATTTTACCTTAATTGATTCTGTTCTTAAAATCAATTTTCTGTTTATCTTCGTTATCAATTTTTGCCACCAAATACTTAAATTCTTCATTTCCTTTAATACAACCTTTATGCTCTTCGAGAATTAATTTTTTGATTTCTATTCCCTTATCCCATGTAAAACAACGTATGGTACTTTAATCAAAATCAAAATCGAAAACGTTTTCATCTAAAAGATAATCTGGAGGTGGGAGAATTTCTTGAAAAGCTTCATGTTTTAACCTTGGAAGATGCGGAACTTTCATAGTAAGTCTGCTATTTAATCATGTTTTTCTCTGTTCAAAGCGTGTATTTTCGATGAAATCCCGGTATCGCCTTTTTGGGTGAAATACAATATTTCCTCTACTAGGGTACAGAAGTAGTAGAAAAACTTGGATGTGTTGCACTCACATGATTTTCTCTATTCTTGTAGTTAACTATTCTTAAAAGCTTTATTCCTTTATCTTCTTCATGTTAGTCGAGATAAACATTTGCAGAAATTATCTCATTACTCTTTCTTTGTAGACGCAAGGGAATATGGGAATACAGTAGGCCATGAGCGATAGTCAAATCTTTTAAAGCTCTTCGCTATATGAAGACTTGAAATCCCGTGCTCTTTGCACGGCCAAGAGATAAAAAAGTGAAAAACTACCTTCCATTTGAAAAAATCTAGTATTGCAAAATTCGCACAAATAACAATGAATATCTTCGTAATGGTTCACTCCACAAAAAATGCATTGGAACAAATTGTGTGTTTTAACAAGATCTACATTTTTTGAATAGTAAGATGTGGTCTATCTCTTACGGTTTACCAGTTATGCAAAAGTCGTCGAGTAAACAGGATTACATAGGTCATAGACAGAAAATTAAAAATATACATTTCATTTTCCATAAAAATATTTTATGGCATTTTAATCAAAATCGTTAGCCATTTTCGAAAAAAATTAAAATTTTCAAAAGTTTTTCCATGTAAAGGGTAGTTTAGGGTGGAAGGACGCTCTTCAAAATCTTCGTGTCACATCCTTGAAAGATATTAAACTTAAATACCAACTTTGGCTTTTAAACGACTTTTCGTTTTTGAGTTTTGCCCCTCCCCCACAGACACACACATACATTTGCGCGGACCTTTCTGTAAAATGCTTTTTTTTATTTAGGGGGCTTCAAAACATTTCCGGTGAAATCTGGACATCGAAATTTTGGGTAGAATACAGCACTTCCCCACTTCATATACGTAGTAAAGAAAGTAAATGGTAAGAATACGTATCTCATAAATTAGAGACCATAATTACATATTGTTCTTCTTTATCTGATTACTCATCCATTATGTGGGACTTACAAGCCCGTGCTTAGGGTTCGACGCCTGTCGGGGAGCACAGGAATCTAGGGACTGGACAGAATGAAGACCTGGAAGCGGGTGATCAGCCAGGCACCAGGTATGAGAGTGAGGAAGATGAAGTGTAGGCGAAATCGATGAATGGAAAGGTGATGATAGTGTAATTGGTGGAATGAGTGGCGGAGGAAACCGAAGAACCCGGAGAAAACCCGCCCAGACGCCACTTCATCCACTACGAATACCACATGCGAATCCCTGGGATCGAACCAGGGCCACCTTGGGTGGTAGGCGAACGGTCTGACAACTCGACCACGGTGCTGCCAGTTACATCTTTTTAGCTGTATAAAAAACAGATTATTTGCCATAATGTAAATACAGCAAATTACTCAGTAAAAGCATGAAACTTGACATGGTTGTTACTATAATCAGAATTTCCAGGGCTAAAAACTTGATAAATGTAGCTTTGAAAGTTAGTAACTTACACACCCCTTCCTATACCATCTTACAATCACCCGACATTTAAACAGACAGCATTATTAATTGTTTACGTCACTTTTGTCCGTGATTGATTAGTAATAAAGCTGTCCGGATTATTCAACCAGCTGTCTTCGCTCATTAGCTGTTGATGCTTAGCTCATTTTCTTGAAGCAAAACCAGTAAAAAATAATTGAGGATTACATAGTCATATGTATGCTTCGCTGGCTAATTTGTAGTGACAGGCGGACAGTGCAGAAATCAGCCAACCTAAAGAGATAGCGAAATTATTTCAGTCGCCAAAACTGGTTGCCCAACTAAAAATACGGAAGTAGTAGCAGTTCAAGCTTTCTAAGCATTCCAGCGTCGCATTTTCTTTGTTTTTTTGGTTTATTTTCTCTAGCACCTAGACATCTGTAGTAGGTAGATTGAAAATAAAGCCAGTGTGCATTTGTGTACGCGGAGCATAACACCAAAAAAGAAAATCTGGATAAAAACTTATTTAATTGAGCATCTTCCAAGCATGCGAAACAAAGAATTCTGAGAAAATTTTCCATCCAACAATACTTTACACGTATCTCGATTTTCTCAAAAATTGCTCTAACAATTTTGATTAAAATATATTCTTAAAATATGTACGTGAAAAATAAAATTTACATTTTGTAGTTTTGCGAATAGCTGTACCTGTTTACCACATAAAAATGTATTGCACAGAAAACGTAGATGTATTAAAGCACAAGAATGTGGCTGACCGAGCTTCGCTGTGCTTTTCTTTTCCTTTCCTTTCTTTTAATCGTGTTTTTTTTTTTTTTTTTTTTTTTTGGAGGCGGGGGGGGGGGAGATACGTATTTAGATAAACTTTAGCAAAATGTGAACTAAATATAAATTTCCATTATTGTTGGAGCCGTTTCCGTGACGAGACCTTTAATATCTTGGCTTGTTTGTTGAAATTGGCTCATTAACATAGACATTATGGTCAAAATAAGGTTTCGACTAATTGTGACTGTTACGCGTAGACTAATATAGCTAAGTCAACTTTCTTTAGGCTTTCTGAAAGCTCTCAACGAGACCTTTAATATCCTGGCTTGTTTGTTGAAATTGACCCATTAACAGAGAAATTATGGTCAAAATAAGGTTTAGAGTAATTGTGACTGTTACGCGTAAAACCGCCTTTTTTTTCAGGAATGACACCTACATAGATAAACTTAATAAGCAAACCCCTGTCTGAATAAAAAATTTTATCGAAATCGTTAGAGCCGTTTCCAAGTTGCGCGGAATATATTTATATACAAGAATTGCTCGTTTAAATATATAAGATAAGTAATTTTTAATGTGGCAATAACCATTTCCGAGATATTCGATCCGCGCAACATTAGTGTCCGAGCAGCTAGCACAAGAGCGTGTTTTCTAAGAGGCCTAAGCCTTTTGATATGTTGAAACTCCAGCCGTAATCTTTCTCATTGCACTGTATCAAGAAGCAACACTTGACGCGCTCGCATGCAGTGCATGCCAGCTCAGTAGTAGTCACCCATTAGAATAATCAGGATCCGACAATAGCATGAAACTTGCACGCAGTACCCAGAAATTCACGCACTAACACGCGGAGGTGTTTTTAGTGAATATATCTTCTTCGGGATGCAGGGACACCCACACTGTTAGCCATTGCACGTGGGCTTCCACCTGTAGCCGGGGTTTTCCCCTCCACGGAAAAAAAAAAAAAAAAAAAAAAGTTATCTCAGAAACTGCTAGAGTTGAAGTGAAACACGTTCCTTACAGTCACATTAGCACTGGTGAGAGGAACACGGTACGTTGTTAGAAAGCACGTGCAAGATATGATAGCAGGTAATCGGATACCATAATGATGATAGTTGTGACGCATCATGACCGGCAGCTGTCTATTACTTATTGAGCAGACAGGCGTAATTCACACGAGCGTGGTATCCCGGACGTTCTACGATAATAGTGAACGTGGTAGGAGGGGATCTGCTGATAACAGTCAATGTTCAACAACGGAAACATCCCTGTGTAGAAAACCATCATGTGCACACAAGTGGTTCAAGATTACATATCAAAAGTGAAGATATGCGAGCTGATAACATCTGATGTGTTGAATTCACATGGCTTTCTTTACCCTTCTTTCAAAATCGTATTCTAATGATGCCATTGAATTTAAAAGAGAAATAAGTCCAGGACAAGTATGGGTACTATGTAAGGCATTACAATGAAAACTAGGGTTTAGGTGACCGCAACTTTGGTCTTACAAAGCGTGTCCGACATATTCCGTTTGAATACATGGCTGAAGACATGGTGGCAGAAGTATTTCAGGAAGACAACCAAAGCTACTCCTCATCCTGGTAGTTATCATTATGAGCATGGACTCACTCTTTCAAAGTGTAAGCATCTAACCTATGATAGAAAACACTATGGTTACCTCGAGGCACGTGAATATATTGGTGACATCCAACATTCTTTCAAGTACGGGCCCTTAAACCCAACACACTCACTCACTCACTTCTTTCAAGTTGGCAAAAGGGAACACTAGTCCAGATCTGCTATCCCGGAAAGTGTATGTGGCAGTTGTTATCCCAATCAACAATAAGAAAATAGCAGATGTTGGAAAAATAGAGCCCTACATTCCAGATGAACATCGGCACTTCTATCACAAACTTATGACACGGCCAAAAGCTGATGTTGAACTTGCTCATGTGTAGAAACTATTGAAGTGTGTTTTGTCATATCAATATATTAGAATATGTTAATTAACCTCATGAGAGATTATTACCAGAATATTTTGTTTCATAAGTCTTCAGGTACATAAAGTCCAAACCATTCTTACTCTTCACGTAACATTGTCTAATTATTTTATGAAGGAAACAAGCCCTGAATATAAAAAACTGTTGTGTAAATCAATAAAATGCAAAACTGAAGACACATAATAACCCAAACAATCAACAATGTATAAATCTGCAAGTTATCTATGGAATATATTTCCAAGATGCCAACTAACTATGGTTGTACGATTTGTTTCCATTTTCAAATCACCGATTCAATTGCTTTACGGCAGTTTAACGTTTTGGAAGGTAAGCGCATCCATGGATCCCTCCCCACAGCTTGAGAACCATTCCTTGTCGTGTCACACACAGTGTGTATCTGTGCTATCTGCACAAGTGGTACAAATACGGAAGACAAAGTGTAATCATTCAAGGTCTTTGACTATTCATAAGCTTATGAAGACTTTTCCACAGTACACTTGGCGATATGTTATCACCTATTTTATCACTGAATGGCGTGTTATTCTTTTTTCTGTGAAGGATTTCGAGATAATTCTGTTCAGCTTGTGCAAAATTATTCATACTGTTATTTCCTATATTGAACATGGATATTCTTAAGTTGTATTACTTGACCTGTAGTAAATCATGTTTAAGAGGTGGCATGCAGTAGTCAACAAGAACCTCTTTCGGCGAAACCTAATCGTAATATCTCAATATAATATATTATCGTAATATAACTGCGACTTGAACATACCAAGCTGTGATCGATTGTCGGCTTTCCTTAGCGCTTAAAGATCGCGCTGGAATTACAGCAGAAACTTTAACTTAACATTTCTGCGGCTAACGGCAGTATTCACTTCGCATTATTATTACTGACAGTTATTTTTAAACCGTAAAGTCTGAATACTTCTGAAGTTAACTATTAGTATTAATTCTGCTATCATTTGAGTGATAAGCTTCAGGAACAGTTTCATTCTACATCCGCAACAGTCGGCAGCTCACTTCAAATATATCATTATTAGCCTCCATTAAATGAATCAAACAACTTAACATCCATCCACGCATACTCGGAGACAAATCTCTCGGTTCTTCACTGGAGCAGCTGAGAGAATGATGCTCCTCTCATCCAAAATAAAATTGTTTCTAAAATGTGTTATGGCATTTAACACATACGTCTTTTAAATATGTTTGTCAATTGTATATATTTACGGTGGTGCCGTGGCCGAGTGGTTAGACCACTCGCCTCTCAGCAAGGCTCTGGGTTCAATACCAGAATACTGGGTGTGGGATTTGTGCAAAAGCGGGTGGATTTTTGCCCCGGGTTTTCCTGTTTCCCCCGCCATTCATTGCACCAGGTGCTCCATTAGAACCTTTTCTTTTATCCACATCGCTCTCATTTCATATCATTTCCTTCCTCCCTTTAAGCTGATCATCCATCTCTGATCCATAGTCCTCAACAGGCACCTGACACCTTAGGCGCCCACTACAGGTCCTGGGGAGGTGTAAGTCCTCCATAGGAGAAAGGTAAACAGAAAAAGAAAGAGGTATGTAGGCATTTGTTTTGTTAACAACGCTTTAATTTTGAAATTGCTTTAAATAAGTACCCAAATGTAAAATATAGTGATAAGACCTAAAAAGGTTAAAGTGGCCGTAAACAAAGCTTATAACAGGCCTGGGCGACTCCCGTAATGTTTTTTTTTTTTTTTTTTTTTTTTTTTTTTTTTTTTTTTTCCAATTTGCTAAACAGTCAATCAGTTATCAGTCAAGCAGCCTGCGCTCCCTGGGCACCAGTTACCCAACCCTAGCTTATTACATTTTTCTCATGGCGATTCTACGGGCTATTCATAAAAAAGCTTACACACTAGATCTTTTTCTAATATTGTTTTAATTCAAGTAATGTCAAAACGTATGTTGCGGTGAATTTTGACATCGAAATTTTGGGTGGAATATGATACATACTGCTAACAACTATGGACAGTAAGCAGAGAAAGTAAAATTACTTGGGGCGGAAACCTCATAATGGACATGTAGAATTTCTTGTGTAGAATGTCGTACTGCCTCTGCTTGATTTAAGCGGTTGGGAAAGCGAAAATGCCATTATGCGTCTTTCCGAGTACAACATTGATGTGTTAACAGAATTTGACGGGCTTCTCAAATACCTATCTTTGAGAGAAGTTATGTAGGTATTTGCAAGGTTACTGCACACTTTTATGTATTCTGCGTTACCTACTGAATACATTTCTCGCCCCGATGGAGATGTCGCTTTCAAGACTGAGTCCAGTGTCAAAGCATTGAAAGCAGCTCATTTTGGCAGAGGGGATGGGCGATGTCCTAATCGCATTCCTGACACGTAACATGCAGCTGCAAATGTTAAGGTTAGATAACATCGCTCCACGTGAAGTAGGTGTGAAGCCTGTATTGGCTCGATCTCTGTTTTGTTTCTAGTGCCATTTTACTACAAAACATTAATATTCAAATAATATTACAGTGTAATGCTGGAAAACGAGTATGGAGAAAAAATAGAATGTGTTACGTTCAGATGTGCTTTTCTACCAATTCAACAAATATTCTGAAAATGTTCTTCTGCTTCATGTTAATGGAAATAAAACTTAGTAGAAATGGTTTTATTACATATTGCATTTTGAAATTCCGCCCTCTTTGCATAACCAGAAGGGGAGAAGAAATGAATAACGACTTACTATTTGAGAAAAGTAACAAAACTCAAACCAATAACAAGTAATATCTCGAAATGATTAACTCCACTAAAATGTACTTTACATAAACTGTGCTTTTACGAGGTTTGCATGCTTTTGTATAGTAAGATTTTGTCTATCTGTATGGTTTATGATTATGCAAAAGTCAATCATAAGAGGACTATAGAGGCTATTTCCAGTTAATTGAAGATAAATACTTAATTTTCATAAAAATATCTTAAACATGTGACAAAATGCAGTCCAGTTACTTTTATATAAGTTTATTTTCCCTCCAAAACGTTATCGCAAGTACACTGTTTTCCTCTACTGACGTAACACAGTCTACAGTCTATCGTGATATTACAACTCCCAACTGTTTTCTTCTCGTAGCCTTGACTCTGTCTTTCTTCGCTTTCTCTGTATCTCATACACTAACTCCGATGATACAATCGTTAAATCTTCGTTACGACGCGACGACACACGCACAGCTGTCTCGCACTCACTGACACTGACCGACTCATGTCTGTAACTAACTCTCCCTCTCTCTGCTGTTTCCTCACCTCCATATATAGCAGGGATGACGTCACGTGGACCTTTCTCGAATTCCACAAACACGCCGGTGATGACGCTACCCAGATCTTTCTCGAAGGCCCTGGAAACCCTTTGTGTTGCTGCTTGATTGTTGTTAGTCACGTGTTTGCTCGCCGGACTGGTTTGTGCTGTGAAGTAGATTGACCCCGACCTTCCGTTGTGCCCCGTGCACGGCTTCAAAATATGGTACCTACTTTAATCAAAAGCGTTAGAGCCATTTTTGAGAAGATCAAAGTGCAGGAAACATTTTCCATGTAAGGGGTGGTTTGGGGTGGGGGATTTTTTTGAAAATTTTCGTGTCGCATCTTTGGAAGACGCTGAACTTAAATAGGTACGAAGCTTGGTATTTAACCGACTATTTATTTTGGAGTTAATACTGTTCACAGACACACACACACACACACACACACACACACACACACACACACACACACACACAAAAACACGGAACTTTTTCTAAAAATGCTTTTTTTGGATTCAGGGGGCCTCAAAACATATATTTCCGGTCAAATCTCGATATCGAATTTTTGGGTGGGATACAGTACTTCCTTCTACTTACCAGTAGAGAAAGTAATATATAATTGTTTTCTCAGGTAACTTAAACAAAACAAACAAGAACCAAAAGCCCGCCTCTGTAGTGCGTCCGCCTCACATCCAAGAGGTCTGGAGTTCAAATATCTCGTTTAAGGATTTTCTGAAGTGTTTCCTTGTTTGGGTAGCTTTAAGCTATATGGACCCCGAGCTCATTTGAGCATCAATTTTTTTTTTTTTTTTTCATTTCATTCATTCATCATCTAATGTGAACCACCAGGTTACTTTACGCCCCCCCCCCCCCCAAGAGAGAGAGAGAGAGAGAGAGAAAAGAAGAAAAAAAAAGGAAGCTTTATTTACTCCAGAGCTTCAATGTTGAATAAAGTTACATTTATTAGCTTTGATATTCGTTTAAGTTTCAGCGAAGCATAGTTTTAAGCATAACTAAAGGTCAAAACATTGAACTCATTTGAATGGATGGTGTTCACCAATGCAACAAGCAACAGGAGGGCAGGCCCGGTGCTGCGGTAGGCTCGAAATTGTGCGGAGAAGGGTTGGTGGGTATTGATTTTACACTCCAGCCCCTCTCTGCTGGAGATTTACCATTTTCTGACTTCCTGGGAGACATATACCTACGCAGCAAATATTTTCGACATTTTGACTTCACAATTAAAAGCTCGAGAGGCGACAGAAATATCATTGGTTTATAATACCCTTCGATGCTTGGTTAAATTATAAGGTAGAGCGAAAATTAGTAATTTTTAATTAGATACTTTAATTTCTTCGGTTACATGTTTACATTGTTTCTTGAGATTCTCGTACTTTTGGATGTACTAAACATTTGTACTGTTTACGGGAATAACGGCTTTGGAGACAGTATGACAAAAAAAAATCATCCTGTCGCCAGAGGACAGCTTTTACGCAAGCAATTCATAACGTTCAGAAAGACTATGGGTGGATGAAAGACACCTGAAGATTTTAATATTTTGCTGTGCAGTAAATCAAACCGAGAATTAGTAGAAGTGATACACTATGACCAGTTAAAACACGGTGCGGAATTTACCTACGTTTCATAGCTAGATATAAAACTACGAACTTTTGGATCAATCCAGTACCTCAAAGAAGTTTTTTAAGTTTCATGTATAGGATGGAGAATAATCCTAGTTAAAGAAGAAATCCAACCCTCCAGCTGGGAATCGAACCCGGGACCCCTTGCACAGCTGGCAGTTGCGCTATTACTGAGCCATGGAGCCAGCCGTAATAACAGAATTGGTATTTCAACTGTCCGCTGTTTTGCTTTGTCTTCTTGCTTGTAATGGAGAAGAGTAGATATCAATTACAGGAATTTTCGATTTTAAAGCTTAAACCGCGAATTTTTTGAATGTGTGTATTTGGAATCGCAAGTCGAATAAAATTCAAGCATCTGGTCACAACTTCACAACTTTGCTTCATTTTGTTATGTTTAGAACTAAAAAAAATATACTGCGGTGAACTTTTCTTCGGGCGTTAAACTGTGTGGCTTGTATTCATTTTTCGAATTTTTAGAAGCGATCAGCCATGACGCAGCAGGAATTTATAGGTCTAATTAAATAATTCACACAATTTTCTTCATAATGATCTTTAAAAATCAAAACAAAACCTTAAATTAGACTTAACAAATGTTTTGAAATATGGAACAGTTTAACTTTGATACTATTTTAAATAGGTCAGAAATTAATAGATGAAGCTCGCTAAAATGTTGTATGCTAGTTCTTTATTCTCGTACGATGAGTAACATTTCAAGTCAGTCAAGTTAAAACACTAACTTTTTAAGATCTTTTTATTGCCTTAGGTGTTCTCCGGCTTAACCTTGGCCCTTTTTTGAAATGTCTTTTCTCTTCTACATTTGGTTAACATTCTTGTCACAATCTAACTCGGAAACGCATTCATACAACCAGTTCACGTGACTTCCGATGACATTTTCAATGACTAGCTATCGTTTTACTTGGTGTGGTAGACAGGTGTGTAGAAATAACCACAAAACGTTCATTTTATGATGTCTGGCTTGCAAATGAATCCGTCTGGATCTAGTCATATAAGGAGCGAGTTGAAAGTCATTGTTCTTGCCCACTTGTTTTTAATGATTCAGTTCTCACCAGTGACACTGCCAAGAAAATGTGTTTAAGTCTTAGGTACTTGTAACTACCTAGATTAAGAAACAGTTGAAGACAGTGGAGTCAAATTGACGATCCGTTATGTCGCTTCGCTAGTTAGTCCACCTTTCCATAGATTCGTTGAAGTCATTGTCGCTTGTTGTATTCAATATCCAAGTTTATTCAGCCATTGTTACGTACTATAATGTAAATGTCATTGTCACTTTAACACAGATATTAAAATACATCTTCATTAAATACTCAGTAAGAAGAGTCCATAGACAACAGCTTATTTTCCTTTTAGATATTTTAATATTCAGTAATTCATAATCACCAGGTAAATTATTGTATACAGTAATGGGAATAATACTATAGCTATACTTGGTTAAATTCAGCTTTGCATTTTTACACTTCTGGTATTGTAATTATTGTATTGTAATCATGCGTATCTTCTGCTGATATATTCAACACTATAAGGATTTTATGTGGTAGGCAGAGTTAGAGATCTAACCATTTTCTGTGAAATAAGAGAGTATTATTAAATTACTAATGTCATAAAATGTAAACAAACACACTCTGAAATAAAACTTATGAACGTAATTTCTGTGGATAATAATTTACAAATAAAATTAACATGATCCTCCCTGTTCAATTTGGTATTAATGTACATTCCTAACAGTTTAATTAGTCCATTTTGTGGATATTTTTTATTCTAAAAACATTTACAGCAATCTACTGCATGGTGTTACTGAACAAATTATTTAAAAAATATTCAGTTTGCATAGGATTGTTAATTGGAATTATAAAAGTTAAATCAACAGCATACCTACTGTGTAGTTGTAGCAGGCACATTTAAAGTCAGACGTTAATCATAATTAAAAATAAAAACGGGCCCATAATAGCTCCTTAAGGAACACCAATATTGCTAAGGCCATCTGTACTTCTCCACTTAGAAAGATCGAATCTACTTGGTGAACTAAGATGATTTTAATAGCTCTGCTCAGTGCCCATTATTCCATTGTAAGTTAGTTTCATTATTAGCAAATCGTGTGGGATGCAATCAAAAGCTGTACTTAGATCGCTTGCATGTCACAAGCATGCTCTCCATTTTCAAGAACCCTATATACACTGTTTAGAAGACTATCACTAGTATCGCAAGCGTTTTTCCCAATAGTAATTCGAATTGAATTGGACTGATAAGATTTGGTTTTCAAAATAATTTTACCTGAGAATAGAAGAAAAAGTGGCAACGAGACAGTACCTGTTAGGCGATAGGTATGTTATTTATTTCAGATTAAGAGTCCACAGTGACGTTTGTTCAAGATAAGTGTATCTAGCATTATCAAAAATGTTTCAGAAAATGAAGCTTGAATAAAGTTGGTTCTTGGGACGAGATCTTGGGATAGGTAAAGGTGAAGAGTGCCTTGTAGCATAGGTCCTCCTTTTGCTCAAGAGAATGATCAATGAACTGTGTGTTGAAAGGAACGCACAGCCCGGTTGAGGCAGTTAGAAATGAGGTGGTTAGGGGATGAAAAGAACGAGGAGAATGTGAAGAGGGCTTCGTATTGGGGTCAAGGCAAGAGCTCTTTCCCCTTTGTCCCGATGTCGGTAATAAGGACCAAACCAAGATGCTTGCGTAATGACAAACCTAAAGGAGAATAGCAAGTATAGTGATTAAAGATCCTCCATGAAACCACTGTGCGACAAACTGGATAAACAAAAATAACAATGACAGTAAATAATAATAATAATAATAATAATAATAATAATAATAATAATAATAATAATAATAATAATAATAATAATAATAACAATAATAATAATAATAATAATAATAATAATAATAATAATAATAATAATAATAATAATAATAATAATAATAATAATAATAATAATAATAATAATAATAATAATAATAATAATAATAATAATAATAATAATAATAATAATTCGTGCGGGAGTAGCGTGTTGGCTTCACATTTAAAATGACCCAAATTCGAATTTCGGCTAAATTGAGTTACCCGGATAAGGTTTTCCCCTTATCTGAGAAGGTGAATGTCGCTTAAGGGACACTGGGAGTGAAATTTTGGTCAAAATTGTCAAAAGTCGAAAATTGTTTTTTTACCTTAAAATGTTCCTGGAACACCTGTGCATTTGGATCAGCTAACATTTTTCATATCCCCCACTCCATGTGGCCATTACCGCCCTTTCAAATAGCGCTCTTCCCTTAACGTACACAGGATGCTCCTATATAAAAGCCTGTTTTTCTCAAGACTACATTTCTGCACATTCCAAAAGAAGGTCGCGCCTGAGTTTAGCATCAAATTCAATGAAAATTTCCAAAAGTATTCACAAATAGCAGCTAAATAAAACTATGATTCAATATTGATGTTATCATTAACATGAACTCCAAAAACATTTTTTTTTTGTTTGAAAAAGATCAATAATTTTTAAGATTAAATTTTCTTTGTTATTAAAAAACTATGTACAGCATAATCAGCAAACGTATTTGAAATATCTTTTCATACAATTGTCCCCCATGTTTTAGAGTATCAGTTCTGCCAATATAAATGAATTTTCAAAAGTCAATAGACGCGAGCTCTATTTTGAAAATGTGCCTATTAAATTCATAAAATAATTTATATATCATAAACGAATTATCCAATTTTAATGAAATTTGGTGCACCTCCTATTCTCATATAAATACAAACACAGTAAAAATTTCAGAAAAATCTATCAAGAACTGTGGAACTTTCAAATTTCACTCCCAGTGTCCCTTAACTATAAGCTCTAAGAACCCCGGGCCTCATTTGATCAATCCAAAGATTTCATCCATTCATTTTCCGGTATGATCCACCAGATTTTCAAAGGACCTTAAACCTCAAGAGAAAAAGACATTGGTAATAACTAATAATTAATAAGCCCTTTTCTTTCTTTATATTTGAATACCCACCTTTACCTACAGTCGTGTCGGGACCTTTGACTTGAAAGACAACTGATGGTGTTAATGCTCGATGCACTCTGGAGGGTTTCTTAATGTTTCCTTACTATTAAGCATATTCACTTTTATACTTTTAGTCTCTGTGGGGTATAGAGAATAAATCTGGTTAAAGAAAAAATTCTCCACCCCAACCGAGAATCCAACCTGGGACTTCTCAAGTTGTGAAGCCAGAGTAATGACTATTCGACCGCAGTCTGTTAAACTCTATGAAGGAATAATATTCCTCTTGAATAAATGAAGAAAATCTCGCTTGAAAAGCCAATACATAAGACAAAGGCAACTAAGAAACACAACAGTTACAAGACAAGGTCGCCTATGGTTTTTGTTTTCTTTGAGCATTTAATGAGCCTTTGCATGCAAGCTTGTAAACTGGGTTATTGTATTGTCTACTTGAACCTGTATGGCAAAACATTGAAATAAACATATAAACATACAGCACTCGTGCAGTGCAATCAGCTAGAACGTGAATCATGTTTACTTTCTCTACCACGTACGCATTAGGTAGGAAACATGGGTATCGAATTTCTTGGTGAAATGCAACATATGTCACTGAAAATACACTGAGCTCCCCTGAGTAAAATGAATTTTTAGAATAAAAGTCCGGTTGTGTGTGTGTGTGTGTGTGTGTGTGTGTGTGTGAGAGAGAGAGAGAGAGAGAGAGAGAGAGAGAGAGAGAGAGAGAGAGAGAGAGAGAGAACAGTATAACTCATAAACGAAAAGACGTTCGTACACCAAACGTGCATCTACCAAGGATGCGCCACTAAGATTTTCAAGAAAATCTCCCACCGCAAAGCATCCTTTACATGGAAAATATTTAGAAAATTTTGATTTTCTCAAAAACAGCTGTAATGACTGGTTAAATTGCCATATGTTTAAGGTATTTTCATAACAAACGAAATGCATATTTGTGAATAGCCTTAATTTATAATTTATCTTCATTGAAGATTATCATCTCAATGTTTAATACCTAAAGGATTTAAAATATACCAAAGCAAGTATAGAACATTTAGAATTTGTCCTGCTAAAATATCAGAATCCGCAACGTTCTGTTCATTCTGAATGACTTGTACAACTGGTAAAACGCAAGAGAAAGACAAAATCTTACTACACAAAAATGTAGATCTCATTAAAACACACCGTTAATGTTGGGTGCATTTTGTTGTAGAGTTAACCATTTCTGAGATATTCCTTGTTATTGGTTTGAATTTTTAAATACTTGAACGGAATTTCAAAGCTGTGACACAGCGACCAGGTTTGACTCATTGTATTCCCCCATACCCATTGTACCTAGAAGGAAATGTGTAATAAAACCACTTCTATAAGTGTTTATCTCGATTAAAATGAAGTAGATAAAAGAATAGATTTTCAAAGAATAATTTGTCTGGTTGGAGAATGTCATGTGAATATAACACATTCCCGTTATATATTTTTAGTTAAAATGTATTCAGTTAAAATCCGCATATAATTTTGTGCAAACGATATCTGACAAGTAATGAAAAAAAGACGAGGACTAAATACGCGTGAAAGGAAACACGACCATCTCGAAACAAATCAAAGAAGTTTCGATAAATGTGTGTATGTTGAAATGTTCAGTTTCTAATGTAGAGCTGTTAGCAACACTAATGGCCTGATTCTCTGCATTATCCTCACCACTTCAATCATCTGCTATCTCCAGTGAATGGGCTGTCTGCATACCTCTCGAGTCTAGAGGTCAAAGTTTGTTCTTACAGCTGTTGCAGGAAGTTTGTACTAGCCAATAAGACTTGAGTTATAGTGAGAAGAACCCTTAAAAAAATACACCCTCAACCCTTCAGATCATTATAAAACAAGACAACCAATTTGCTATATTTTCGATATTCTACTTTTACATTTTGTTTTTTGAATAGTATTAGCCACAAAGTAAACTAGTGCTAGAATTTAACACAGGATTTGAATCTTATTCAGAAATGTGCTGTAGCCACACTGAAGTGAATAGCAAAGTAAACCGTCAACTAACACTAAAAGAAATGACAGGTCCAGTTACTTTTAATGTCACAGATCATTAAAACAGTTGTCTATTTTATCTTTAACACAACTTAACACATTGTCGTGAGGTTTTAGCTCACAGGTTTTCTGTCGTATCTTAGCATTGCCACAAATACTGCTCACAGTTCTACTCTCTATCAAACAGCTGGCTCCGACAATACACTCACTAAAACTGCTTCACACACCAAACAACTCCGACGCGACGATTGAATGTCTGAAACTGTCTCTGATGATATCTCAAGCCCTCTCAACACTGACTGTACACCACGCACGCTTAAAAACTAACTTCAAAAACTGGCCGTACTGACTTGCTTATTTAAGCCAGGCCAAGGGCCGGCGAATTCTCTGAAAAATATACTTTTTCTTGAAACTTCTCATTAACAAGCACGAAACATGAATAGGTTCTAGAAGTGTCTGGAATCTCTTTGTTACGCCGCGTTCATAGTGGTCTTTGTTCTGACCGCTACCTTGTAGTCGGACCGCGTGTTTACAAGCAAGGGTGTGAGGTGGCTATTAGTTTCAGGTTCTTTAAACAGATAGGTCACATCGAACGTTGAATGAATGAAATGGTTGAAATGGTGCTGAAACGAGCCCGGATCCATAGATCTTAAAGTCACTGGGCATTCAACTTCACAGGACTAGGGAAACACCAGATTAAATCTTACCCGGGTAATTCACTCCCATCAAAATGTTAACGCTGAACCCCCTGAATGTGAAGCAGACTTCGCGAGATGGGCTTCTATAAAAGTTACTAGTACATTTTGTTATTCAAATTCCAGTGGCGCCATTTAAATCACCGCCAGTGCGAGCGTTGAATGACTTTTAACAACCTTTTTTAAAGATCTTTTAACCGAGTAGTCATATTGGATGATGCGAGTAAATAAATCAAATGGGTGAAATGATGCTCAAATGGGCACAGTGTTCGTAGATCTTGAAGTAATCCGACATTCATATTTTCAGGATGAGGGAACCGCCCGGTGTAATTCACCATAGAGCTTAGAGCAGGCATGGGCACGAGAGGAGAGGTAGCGATTGAACTTGCCTTACCCACCCCACATTCTCTTGCCAAGTGACTAAGGTTGTTTGCATACAATACGTGCAGTGGAGGGAAAATAAAAATAGAAAAACAAATAGAAGAATAGACGTAACTACTTCATATTATACTCTAGCACTGCGTTTCTCAAACTATGGTTCCCGACCCACTAGTGGGTCGCGGGCGATGTTTTGGTGGTTCGTGGAACGACCCGTCAGAGCTACAAAACGCTCACTGAATTAGAATATGATGGTATTTTTAATTAACATGCATATAATCATACTATATAATATTACAAGAGAGTATAATCTTCAAATTTCATATGAAAAAACAAATGGTTTGTTCCTATGAAAGCCATTATTTTTAAGAGCAAAAATTTGCATAAATGATAAACCCATCCAACAACAAAGTGATTTTAATTATCTTGGCTATATTGTGTCATATACCAGTAATAGAGATATACAAAACAAAATAAACAAATTCCAAACAATATGTGGCACAATAAAAAGAACTTTTAAAAATTGTAATCGTCAAACTTTGTTAAAACTGTATAAAATAATGGCGATCCCAACCCTGCTTTATGGGTGTGAAAACTGGGCCTTGACTATCTCACAGCAGAAGAAAGTGGAGGCTGCTGAGATGAAATTTCTGAGACAGGTGGCAGGTTATAGACTCATAGACAAGAAAAGAAACGAGGATATTAGAAGAGAATTGGAAATTCAGAGTATAAATGAAACAATCATTGCATACAGGCAAAAATGGCAAGACCATGTGCAGAGAATGACCGAAGACCGTACACCACAAATAGTGCACAAGTATAAACCTGTAGGTAGACATGTTGGCAGACCACGAATGAGATGGTCCGATCAATTTCCTTGAAGTCGGAACGGGCCACAAGGCTTATACCGTGATGGTGGTGGCGGTGGTGGTGATGATGATGATGATGATGATAATCATACTATATTTACCTTTTTATGAGGGCTGGTATGTACTAATTTAACTTATGGGTCGTGTGAAGTTTAATTTCATTCAAGCTGGATCGCGGACTTAAAAAGTTTGAGAACCACTGCTGCAGCAGAAAGCACCTATATGCTGGTTATGCTGGGAAATGTTGGAAATATTGCGGCCAAGCGCTGTTATCATTCTCGTGTATTTGCATAGCGTGTGGGTCATGTTATCTCTGGGTTTTTGTACTACTTCATAAGGTTTAAGTGGCATTAGATTATCATACATTCCTTGCCTTGCTCATGTGGTATGAAATAATCCAGGAAACTTCCTTAGAAAGGATGTTGTGCGTGACGATTAACAATATAATCTTTCTTACGCGAGCTAAATTAACGTTGCTATGATGTCATTCCTTTAATAATCTCTCTTGAAGAAATGTGCGCGTTACAGCATGCTACGAACAACAAAAAAGTTCCTTTCCTTTGTGGCTACTCATTACATCTCCAATACATGGTTTACGCTTAAAAGCAGCACATATGTCGTTTTTAGCGACAAATGTGATAGTTAGAAAGTGCTGTACCTGTATGAGGTTTTTCCTTGAGAAATGTTGCCTCAAGCAATTAATGATAAGAGGACTTATTCGTCATGTTTACCTAGCGGAATGGTTCAGGCGGTAACGTCTGTGTCGCTCATTCGGAAGGTTGCGGATTCGATCCCCCTGGCCGACCTTCCTGACCCATGTTCTGGAGGCTTCCCTGGGTCGCCAGGTGAATGCTGAGAAGGATTGCCATATCCTCCGAATTTCCCGTCCTTCCACTTCGTTACATTAATAATTTAATTCCACCCTTCATACTGTTAGGTTTCTTTCAGGGTTGGAAGCGTCGGCGAGTGTCGCGGAAGCAGCACGGCAGGGGGCACAAATGCGCTCTTAAAATCTCCCCCGGATTGGAAGGCGAGTCTACTAGTTTCCATCCCCATGTGGTGGTACAAAGCCGAGGAAGGAGAGGAGCCGATTTCCGAGTCCCCACCCCATTGGGAGTACGAACTCGAAGGGGTGGGAGGGGAACCGGACTGAGTCAGTCTCCGCTGGGGTGCTTCTAACTGTAACTCTAGGTACCCTGCCTCTACTCCGTTGTGGCAACGTCCGGTTGCCCTTCGGATCCATTCGCCTCATCTTTCTGGGGGGGGGTCCCCCGTCAGCGGGATAGGCACAAAAAGTCACCTTTTGGTCGAGGTGCCAAGTTCCAGTCAGCAAGTTGTCATTGTTGTTGTTCTTACGAAACGAACGAGCTACATAACACAAGGAGGCGGTTGTCGACCCCTGCATTTTACCATGGAATTGGGTCGTTTCACTTTTCTATTTAATTGTTTTTAATTAGCAGGGAACCAAACAACCGTAGTTCATGAAAGCATTTTATTTATGAATGTTTTTGTACAAGAAGTGTGATAAAAGTAGAGTGCATGTGAAGAAAAAATAGGTTTCTTGCTTCTGTCACACAAATGGAACTCCGTGATAGCAGACAGTATGTTCCAAAATAAGTTTGAGGATTTCATTGCCATGTCAGCGATTTTTACTGCGTAGAAACATAGGTGATTGGGACGTAGCGTTCTGAATCCTGCTGACATTAATTTTTGGTTCTCATTGAATACTAAATCCAGCTTCCAGGAATACAAAATACCCCAAAGGAAAAGAAGGGACAAGACATTCATCCCAGACAAATTATTTGTGGTCTTCAAATTAATTTGGTGCAAGGTCGAGATCCAAGAAGGGTTCATGATGAGCATCCTAGCCCGCATAAGTGCTTCGGCAGACTTAGAAAGCTCAAAGATTTCATTGAATGATATAGCAGGATATGAACTGGAGATCAAAGAATTTTCTAGGGCAGTTTATATCCCCAAATGGTGGTTTAAAGCCTCAAACAAGTTTGAGTGCAGCAACAAAGAAAACTGGATGAAGACTGACAACCATGGCTACCACATGTGTAAAAACTAGTTTATACTTTTGCGAAACTTAAGTATGAAAATTTAGAGAGAAATCAAGATCTGAAAGTGCTGAAATGGATTTCTGCGGCTACTGTTGGGAATAACAATACTAGACCGCATGAAAAACACAGATATAAGTGCACAGTTTGAAAACAATATAATTGTCACCTTTGAATCTCGTCAAAGAGTGGAAGGATTAATATTTTATGAATGTTCCCTTCGGGGTATCCGCGGCGAGCCTCGATGAGCCCAACATATAAAAATCATTTTGCCGTCCAAAATGTTGAACGGAAACCGAGAAACAGTGACCAATTCAATTAGTCTCGGAACGGGTCTAAGAGCCCAAACCTTGTTGAAGAAGAAAAAGTAGTTCTAGTCTCTTAGGGACAAATTGCCCAGCGAATAATTCTTGGCGAGTTTTACTTTTCCAGCAAATAATGTATACCGAATAACTTTGAGCGCAGAAATTGTTGCCGTATTGTACATGTTTGGTTTATTCAAGAAAAACCAGCACTAATCATTCAAATCTGACTTCAGTAGAAAGTTGGTAACTCCTAAACAACTCGGGAATACGCAGAATGTTTTCGAGCAAGACTGAGAATCCATGATGTAGCTTTAAGTGACTGCTCGAGTATTTGAGCAAATAACTTATGTGGCTTCACGATGTAAACTACGACTATCTAGTGTTTGCGTCAAGAGGTTGAACAGCTGTCGCTGTGCAAACATCGGTTGTGTACTGCGACACAACAAAGAAATCTATTTGTTTCCGTTTGATTAAAAGTTAGGGATTCCAGTTTGCTGACTTCTTTGTAACTGTAGGTGTCCAAATAAACACGATATTAAAATAAGCCTGATGAGAGTAGCAGGCCAGTTGTTCAGAACGTGTGTGTGCCCGAGTATAATCGTGCTATGCAGTGTAAAATAAAATGGCTATGATTCTGTGAACGCTTATCTCTCGACATTTACGGATGCATTTGTTCGTAACTTTGTGTAGAACGTTTCTCTCCGGAATGTTATGTGTGTAACGCGTTAACTGGAAAGGGCTATAGAATTGTGAAACATGAACATTTTGTTTTCATACTTTTTTTATTGGAAACTTCCCTTCAGGTGATACAGAAGTAGCTAGATATACAGGATGTTTATAAACGTTGCCTCATCACTGAAGACAAGTCTCTCATCAAAACTATCGTCTTCCAAAACCTGCTGAAGCTGGGTACAAAATTCCTGGCGTTTCACTTTGTAATTGCTGCAAGCCATTACACCAGATGACAAACGATACGGTTTTGTCTTTAACCTTTTCCATAAAACCTTCCAAACGGCCGCGTGGTGTTAGGTTGGGTGACCGTGGGGGCTATGGCAGAAATGATTCATCGTGACCACAACGACCGAACCATCGGTCGTGTGGCGGAGCACCATCCTGTTGATAGATGAAGTTCTCATTGCCTCCAGCTGTGGCATGAGCCACGATTCAATCATGTCGAGACGCACACTTTCATCATGATGTTCGGGATTTCTTAATCATGAGATTGAGAAGCCAAACTCGCTCGTCGACTTCTATGGGCTGCGGGTCTCTTGACTCACTGTAGGTCGACCCGTCGATTTGCCGTTACAGCGGCATCCTGCATCAGAAACTGCTGGTACAGCCGAATGGCCTGTCAGATGGCAGTTATTTGTGGAATTTTGTTTTGAAATGTCGGTGCACTGTGATAGCAGATCTAAGAGAATGAAACTCGCAGCATTTGCTCTTTCCCCTCCTGTCGCTGTTTTGATAGGTACTACCTGCCCGCCTCTCGTGGTAGAAATCTGAAACATGGATGTGACAAAGCAGTTGTTGAGTTTTTCCTATGTACCTGTAAAGTTTGGTGACAGTAAAAATCCGATGTGTTGCCCTCGCATAACTTTCCTGTAAACTCTTATTCCTTTATCTTTATGTTAATCGAACCAACATTTGCAGAAATCATCTTGCTGTTGATTTTCTTATAGATGCAAGGGGATTGAGGAATACAGTAGGCTTTGAACGATAGTCAAATGTTTTAAAGCTATGAAATTCCGTTCTCTTTGCATGACCAAACAGACAAAAAAGTGAATAACGACCTTCCATTTGAGAAAGGCTTAAGTATTGCAAAACTCACGCAAATAACAATTGACAATTTGCCAATGATTCTGCGGTTTCAAATTAAGTTGGTTAGCGTTCGACTTTACATGTCGATATTCGGTGTGTAACTCATTCCAATCCCCTTCTCAAGCAGGATCTAACTTGTATTTCCTTTCAAACCAAATCCATGTTTACATGTATTGAATACAGAAAATTGATTCAAATCGAAGTTAATATAGCGAGTAAACATAGCAAATATACAGAAATAGCAAAATAGGACATTTATAAACTGAATTGCAGCTGCAATTTTTTTGTTCTGTGCCATACATCAAGGCAGTTACGTCCCAGAAGCTGAAAAGTGCTTGTAGAATCGGGCTTTGTCCCAAATGCAGAAACCAGTTTGTGAAAGTTAACCTGTACAAGGAAGAAAGTTGCAGGTTCGATCCTGGTCATGTGCTTACAGCTGCGTAGGTGGTTTTATTTCAGTAACCGGCTAAGAATTGAGAGCACTTCCGCAGAGTAATACCGGTTTAGGTCCTATATAAGCATTAAGAAATTAAATCAGTAAACAATCTTCATTAAATTACAATCAAATTCACATTTATGTTGCGTTTAAAAACAATCCATAATAAATAAAATGTATTGTAATCAGTTTATTCCACTTATATTATAGAGCAGCTTAACCTCAAATATTAATTACTCCTATATTCAGAAAATACCGACTATGTATCTCCATTACTTTCCTAAAAGGCATATCAACAGCGGGATGGCTCAGGCGATAATGGCTGGAGGTCGTCGGTTCGATCCCCGTGGCCGACTCTCCTGGCTCATGGGCTTTTTCGGAGGTTTTCCCGGGTCGCCAGGTAAATGCTGGGAAGAATTTCCGTATCCGAATTCCCTGCCCCTCTATTTCATTACATTAATCATTTCATTTAACCCTTCATCCCGAAAGTTTCTTTCAGGGTTGGAAGCGTCGGTAAGCGTTGCGGCGGCAGCACGGCAGCAGGAACAAATTCGCTCTGGAAACCTCCTCCCCCGGAATAGAAGGAGAGGTCACTGTTTTGTGAGGGCCCTTCCCCCATAGGATGGTACAAGCCCGAGGGGGGAGGGGAACCGGTTTTCGAATCCCGCGCTCCTCTTGGAAGTACGAACCCGAAGGGTGGGAAAGGAACCGGGCCGAGCCAGCCTCTGCCGGGGTGCTTCTAACTGGGGAAACTGTAGGGACCCTACCCTCTGCGCTGTCGTGGCAACGTTTCAGACGTGCTTAGAATCCATTCGCCTCATCCATTCTCTCAGGGGGTGCCCCGCATAAAAGATCAGCCTTTCGGTGGAGGTGCTAAGTCTCCCTCCACAAGTAGCATCAAAAGGCATATTTGATTTTTAATGACGTTCCTACCATAAAGTGCCTAGAAGCAATGATACATGTCTGTTGAAACGATTTACGCTTTCGATTCTCTTAGTGCAAATTTCTAAACCCTTTTATACCAACATTCTTTTGATTCCTACTGATCCAAGTTTGGAAACAGTAATGTTATATATTAGTTTTAGGAATAAAAAAATATAACTAATATATAATGTTGGGAATATATAAAAGGTTGTCTGTTACTTGTTAAGAAGTAGCCTTTGAAAAACTATAATCTGAACGCACAAGTGTAAGAAAGGAACAAATTTGTGTAAAATTAAAGTCATCGGTTATGTTTTAATCTTACCAATATCCAGAAAATAAAGCATCTTATCACATGTTATGAAAAAAGTCACATGAGGATATACATTGCAAAGAGAAAGGGAGAGGGAGGTAAGGAAGAATATTATCCTGAACACAATAACGCGAACAGCGCTGCGGGCTCTTGCCAGTTTGTCAAATATTGGTTTCTCTCTCCCGAAAGCAACCGTTTTACTTTCTCTATAAACAGTACGTAGGAGAAGTAGTGCATTCCGCCCAAAAATTCGATGTCGAGATTTCACTGGATATACATGTTTTGGGACCCACTAAATTAAAAAAAAAAAAAAAATCCGCGCGCGCGTTTGTGTGTCCATCCGTCCCTCTGTGAATGCATAACTCAAAAACTAAAAGTTGGTTATGACTATGACACCATACAAAGGTTCAGAAGGGGGTATGCCCTGACTGGGCCCCCCGGGAGGGAGGAGTGAGGTAAGAGGATGTGAAAGGTGGCCGAACTGAGGAGAGACGACAGCAGAGAGCAGGGTCCTAACAACTACAGATTAAAAGGCCGGTTAAATACCGAACTTGGTCTTTAAGTTCAGTATCTTCCAAGGATGCGACAAGGACAGCGAGTGTGTGCGACAGAGAAAATATACTGCACAAGGAGTAAAGCTATTCAGTAAACTGTCCTAGTATCATAAACATAGAGGATGAGGCAGGGTGTCGGAGTCGTGTCTAATCGGCAATACCCCACCGCACCTCATTCTCTGGGGACTTTCTTTGCTATGGTAAACTGTGTAAGCAGAACATTCCCAGAGCTTGGAGGACTGTCGGAGCGAGGTCAAAGGATTGAAACTTTCCGTGGATAATTCCTTCTTTTGTTTGAATATCAGATTTTTATCCTTTATTAGGAATAACTGTTAGTTATTATACGAAATTACAATTACAACGCCATAAAACAGCCTCTATATGATCTTTCATTAATGGGGGAGGAGTGTAAATGAAAGGTCGGGTAAGCTACGAGTAATAAGTAGTCAAGTACAAGCTAGAACGACATAGAAACTAAAAGTGAAGGAGAGTATTTGCAGACGTTATTCCCTTGGAGGCTTCCTTGTGAAAGCACTAGATTCATTATGTTAGTCTTGTCTGCATATGGAAATTCTCCCGTCCTTGCTGAGACTCCAGCTGGAAGAGTCGCTGATCTCGCCCAACACGTTCTTTCACATTGCTAAGAGCACGTTGACCCAGGTCTTAATTCGCAAGGTAGTGAGTGACCCGCCCCTCCATCAAACGGAAGTCATATACCAACTTGTTGACCTTCAATAGCTATCGGAAGCACTGCCAATATCCATTATCTCATTAGATCTCCTTCCACTTGGGCCAGAGCTTTCTAAACTTTCCTCGTGGCAACACCCTTCTAGTACACAGTTTCATGAGTCACCCTTTCACTAATATTAATCAAAATACTCTACTGTAACAATTATACCTTAAGCACCTTTTCATAGAGCAGAACTTGCCAGAACTTCGTATTATGAACTCAATGGTTCACATGAACTTGATCATTACAAATCTGTCTTATATTAGCTCGGATTTCGGAAAAATTTACACTATTTCGCCGTCTGACTGTCTTATACTTCTACGTTAAGCTGCTTTTGTATTATTCACGTGAAAGCACATTTTCTGTTATGACTATGTTGTATAAAATTGCAGCAAAACCTAGAGTGCTCTTGTACTTAGTTGAAGGTAATCTTGCTGAATAGAAATCCAGAAGTTGAATAAGTCTAATTCTTGGTACTTACATTTTGAAGTGAGGTTGTTCCGCAGTTCCTCCTCTTCAACAAGTAGAAGTTCACAACTACTGGATAGGCACGAAAGGATTTTTTATCCAGTCATAATGTTGAGAATTATCCATCCAACCTCTCTTGCAATTGCACGAAATGTTCATGAATCAATGTTTGCAGATAGTAACAAAATACAAATTTACATCAATGGAAACATTTCAAAGTTACTTTTGTTTTTCTCAACCATACCTCGACTTTATCTCTTAAGGTTTTAATTTAGTACCTCCAACTAATGGGAGTTTGTCTTTTTATCCAATCAGTTAACGGCAATTAGTTCTGGCTCACGCATTAGCTTCCAGTGACAATGCTGGCATTCCTGGTGCAACAGTTACTGCTTGAGGTGAAAGTACAGTGACTTTTAATAATGATATACCGGGATCAGCAATTAGGGCAACCTAGTAAGAGTTAAATATAAGTCATCAAAACCGCAGTTGAACAAATAAATTGGTATGGCGCAAGGGAAAATGATTAATAACTTGGGAGAGTGAAAAGGAAAAACAAATTATTCGGCTTAATGAAAACCAATGACATCCGTAACAAAGAATATAAGGTTCCCTCCACAAGAAAATTAAAAGAGAAGAATTAAGAAGGATGTTAAATGGAATCAAATATAGACATCTCATAAGTAGTGTGGATCTCAAACAAAATTTTATTTACAGGATATATTCTAATGTTAAAAGTAAATACCATTAAATTCTATAGGCTGAGCCACCTATCAGGAAGGTTTGCTATTGTGCACCAATACCAGTCAGTTTCTGGTTTTTGATGCGAAGAATTAGTAAACATTTTAACTGCTTCATATTTTCCAAATTTCTTCCATGTAGGAAATGGGCCATGAATCTAAATAGATGGTAATATAATGGCGTAAAATCAGGGCTATATGCTGGATGTGGTCGCGGTTCGATTCCTTCCAATTCCTGAATTTTGTTCATTGTTTTTGGAGCTGTATGAAGTATCGCATTGCCCTGTTGCAAACTTGACGAATTAGTTCGTTACTAATAAAGATCTGCATCGACTGCAAGTTCATGTGGAACAAATTCCCATTGAATCACACCTCCAAAATGCCACTAGACATATTCATTATGCTTCCATGGGCAATTGAAATCGATTTGGACCCAATCCCATTCTTAGTATGATTCGCGTTTCCATGTTGAACTCAATCCGGATTTGGATACACACAAGTCAAGCTTTTATGGTGGTCACTTGATTATGTTGGCGAACCTGTAAAAAATACGTTTTATACGGATTGTATGTAGGCTTTGACGTTATTGAATGTTTTTGGATGAATATATTGAGAGATTATAGAAACAAGAAAGTGGCTTCGTTGTGTTTTATTATACCATTTTCACTAAGAAAGTAAAATGACGAGCCTGTTACAACGATTACAGTAGAAGTTAGCATCTTTGACGGATTGGGATCGATTTGAATCCATGCAACAAAATTTCGACCCGATCCCACTTTTCAGTTCGGTATGAATCCGCGTTTCCATGCAGTATTCAGTCCGGAATGAGAACTCAAATCGATTTGAATTCCCCATGGAAACGTATTGATTATATTAGAGCCAAAGTTGATTATTTTAACGTTTGCAGACTGACGGGTTTCAACTTTTTTTACCCCGGGGTATCAGGTTTGCAGCAAGATACCCACTTTCCTTTACATCTGATAAATGCTTCTTAGGGAGTAGCGATAAGTTGACAGATATCCACTCTACGTTGAGCTTGATCAGATGTCAATTCATGTGGTGCAAATTTACAGCTTCTGAACCATTTTTAAAGTGTTTTAATATGGTGATGTTATCTTTTGAAGCCCCAAGTTCTATCAAATCTCCGGACGTTTGTAGAGTTTCTTCTAAAACTGCACGTATCCTCAATGTTCCATAATTTGGGTCTTCCAGAAAGTTATAAATATTTTAATGTTTTCGTTTCCATTATGGAAAGGCCCATCGTAGTGCTATTCGTTTACTAATGACACCTTCACCTTGGACTTCACATACTCTTTGAACCGCGAGAGCACCTTGATAATGTTCCTTCAGAAGGATTCTAACCTCAAACTTTGTTGCCTTCTTTTTAAGATCCTGTATACCAACTGCTGACTGACAAAATGTTATACTCCATCCAGCCTTAGATCCGCCCTTGTATCACTCCGCGATAACCTGATGTTATCACCTGCGACTAACACAAAACAAACACCACATGGACTCATACCTCGTATTTATGTTGCAACAGAACGATATTTACTCAGAAATTATAGAAATATCACGTTACATTTAAGTAGTCTTTACCAGGGTTATCGTACATCTTGAAAACACATAGATAATCGCGGATATTTAAGGTACTATATTTTATGGTGTGCTTTGGTTTCGGCGTATTGCGAATTCGTTGTTGATGGCTTGTGTTTACATCAAGTGCGGATCTAACGGTGGAGCGATTATAACAATATGGAGCAATAACCAAAACACCTGTGCATTCTACACAAAATGTATCATTCATATATAGCAGACCTTGTAGTGCAATAAAACATATTTATAGATTTTTGCACTAAAATATTTTGAATTCGTAATACCTTGTTCTTGGAAAATTCTTTAAAATTATGCGTTTACCTACCTCTTCATCCTTTACTTCCCTTTATTTACATAGAACAGTAGAGCGCAATATTGAACACTAAAGAAAAGATAATAGTGATGTTTACTAGCAAGGCACATTTTAATAAAAGTTATGTCCATATTATTTTTGTCACACATGTCCAAACATTTTTTTAGATAACTTTAAAAATGAAAGTACTGTATATCCGGGTTTTAAAATGATTAAGGTGTATTCAGGCTCCTTATACGGCTTTTTACCAAATAAATGTGAAATATAGTTTTTTTTAGACTTGTGTAGACTGAAAAAAAAAGGCTCCGCAGTTGATTCCTGCTTACTGCTATAGTTCCCTGAAAAACGCAATTTATCACTCTGGGTAGCTACCGACTCCCTCCCGCAATCATTTTTCCCCCAATTACATCCGAAGCAGTAATTATAAATATGCCCATTCTCACCGCGCTAAAAAGGAACTGGAATTAAATAATCAGATTCCCTCCCGTAAGTCGATTTGGCCCTTAGTTCTGTGTTGCTAATAATGTCTACTAGGTACCTAAGTCGATAGTAAACACACCAATCGAATCGGTCGCTTAGTGTGTCCTTGGCCTTGGTACTGGCGTGTTCATTCAGTATGCCAGTATGTTGCCGTGTAGACCAGACGGATGGGCAATGTCAAACATGGAAAAAGTCATAAGTGAAAGGGGCAAGGAAATGATTCTGTTAGGAAACTATACATTTAGCTTCCAAAAACGAAGGATGGTGTTATGACCTGGATATGCTTTTATAAGAACTTATTTAAACGATGAAGTGACCGTAGAACAAAAAGTGCAACATAATCATGATTGTGAAAATGATGGTAAATTACATATGCGAATCGTTAGAAATATCATTAAAAGGAAAGCAGTTGAAGATATAAATGAACGTCGCAGGAAGCCCCTTCACAAAGAGGTAAGCCAAGAACAGTTAAATACATTTCCTTACTACGAAGGATGTCCAGTGCATAACGAAAGGAATTTTATTTACAGTGCGAGAAAAAAAATATGGTGTGTTGCACTCACATGACTTTCTCTACTCTTGTACTAACCATACTTAGAAATTCTTGGACCTATATTTTCGTGTAAGTTGAGATAAACATTTGTACAAATTATCTTAATTGCTTATTACCTTGTATGAGTGATTGTCAAATCTTCTAAAGCATTGGGATCCTGTTCTCTTTGTTCGCTTAACATATAAAAAAAATGAACACCTATGTTCCATTTCACAAAAGTTTAAAGTTTTCCGAAACTGACATAAATAACAAGTAATATCTCCGAAATGGCTCACTCTATAACAGACATAAATTGTGTGTTTTAGCGAGATCTACAGTTTTGTACAGTAAGATTTTGTCTATCTCTTAAGGTTTACGAGTTATTCAAAAGTCATTCAGAGTAAACAGGACTGCATTGGCTATAGCCAGAAAATTCAAAATACACATTTCATTTGTCATCAAATATCTCAAACATATGACATTTTAATCAAAATGGTTAGAGCCATTTTCAAGAAAATCAAAATTTTCAAATTTCACATTTTCCACGTAAAGGGTAGCTTAGAGTGGAGCAATTTTCTTTAATATCTTTCAAGGATGCGACACGAAGATTTTGAACTTGAAACCGAGAAGTCGGTTAAAAACCAAAGTTGGTATTCGAGTTAGTCTGTCCACAGACTGACAGACACACACGTACACCTATATTTCCAGTGAAAAGCTCGGCATAGAATTTTTGGGTGGAATACTTCCTCTACTTACTATACGTAGTAGAGAAAGTAAAAACTGGTATGTCTTCCCATCTCCCTCCCTCCCTCCCCTTCTTCATCCCATCCCCCTTTCTCGTTCTCCCTCCCACCCTCTCCTCTCACTCCTCCCCTCCCCTCTCCCTCCAACACTCTTTTCCTCCCACCCTCTCTCTCACCCTCCCTCCTCTCACACCCCCTCCTACTCCCTCTCACTCCCCTCTCTCATTGTATTTTCTGTACTACATATAGGTAGTAAGTAGGGGAAGTATTGTATTCCACCCAAATAGTCTATAACGGATTTCACCGGAAATACATGATTTGAGCATTTTTACTTTTTCAACCACATAAATAATAGGTAGAGAAGGGGTTGCATTCACCCAAAAATTTCGTACTGTGATTTTGGTGGAAATAGATGCTTTGAGGCCCCCTGAATAGTATAGGAAGTATCTTAAGAGGAATAAGTGTAAGGCATCAGTAAAATTTTGTAAATAACAAACGTTGTCAGAAGTGTTCTTTATAAAGCTTTTCAAAAGCGTCAATCGAAATATTTCGACTTTGTGTTCAATTTGGACCCTTCTTTGGTGAAAGTGCTCGTAGTTAAGAGAACTATTTTCTTCTCTAAGTAGAACAAGGTAGTATGGGGTAATTTAGGGGTGGGAGAAATTCTTTGAGAATCGTTGCCTTGCATTCCAAGGATTCTTACTTGAACGTGGAATCCGAATTTATTAAAGCCCACGCACGCACACTCTCGCACACATTTTCTAAAATTACTTTCCTTGGATACACGTGACTTCAAAATGCGTATTTCCGGTGATATTGCGAAGTCTAATTTTTAGATGAAATACAATCTTCCTCTACCAAGCGTAAGCGGCGTGAAGGTAAAAATACCCAATGAGTATGTCATTAATGGAGGCGCGGACGTTTGCTTGTTGCCGTTGCTACTTAGCAGGTATTTCTGTCTGAAGAGGAAGGAATTAAGATATCGCTGGTATGCTGTACGGATTCAAATTATTGCCAATTTCCAGGTCTGAAAATACCGTATGGAGTGGGCCTTCGAGGGTGTATACTTCCAGATCTATTTCGAAGACGTTATGACGTCGATGCACTCGACGATGGTGATAAATAATGTCAGTAGCTGTGGCTGACTGGCAGCGAAGGGCATCGGCCTTCCGCGTTAAAAGGCACCGCATGAAGTCCTGTTAAATATGTAATCAACTATGTAAACTCATATCCCTTGCCCTAAAGAATCCGAAATTTTACACTCACCACCTAATATAGCTTATTTTCACGTGTGCTTTATTGTCGCTCATGCGAAGCTTATTTTTCTATTTACTACACGTGATAAAAGTGGTAGAAATGGTTTCACTGTGCAGTTTATTGTAGTATAACGGAAGCTAAGGCGACAGTCAAATGTTTGCAGGTCGTCTTTATATTGTAGTACAACGGCCTCTCAAAATTTAAAATTGCACCGGGTAGCAATCCAACGTGCAGAGGTTTCTTGGAGTTCCAGCGTGGTGACTCGGTTAAGCTCGGCTCAACTCGCGCGCTGCAGAGCGAAGAAGCGAAGAATCGAGGAAACCTATGTTGATGGTTTGCACCGTGCATTGCGCAGCCTCTCAAGAAACGAAGAAAGTTGAGTACTTAGAAAATAGCGTTTCTTAAATATTAGACAATTCAAAACAACAACGTAGGGTGTCTCAGGAATGGTTAACGCTACAAAGCATTTTATTTCGTGTGTGTGTGTGTGCGTGCGTGTGCGTGCGTGCGCGCGCGCCGATAGTGGCAAGTCATTGTATCCATGGTTTAAAGTGAATTGGGCTATCACAAAGTTTGAATATAGTTTCAGGCTACACGAAACGAAGAACAGATTGTTAAACAAGCTTCTAAATTACTTTTACTGTACGAATGGTAGATAACTGTTGAAATGGTGAATATTGTGACAAATGACAAGCCCAGTTATCTCTGTCACTTTGTATTTCTTCTAAAACTGAATCACAAAACAGTTTTCTATTTTATCGTTAACACAATTTACCATTCGTAACTTTGCAACTCAAAGCGTTCTGTTTTATCGTAACCTTGACACAAATACTGCCCAGTGTGAGCACCTCGCTGACGGTTCTCATTCAATCATAACTTCCAACATTGACTTCTCTGGTCACCCAGACTCGCTTATATATCCGAGAGTGAGGCAGCGCAGATTTTTCTGGAAATCCACCTTCCTCGAAGCTTCTCACAACAAGCCGGCAGTCTAAAGCTTCTCGAACTGTCTGGAAACGGCATTTGTTCTGGTCCGCGTATTGTCGGATGTTGTCTAGCAATGCAGTGGTGTGCGGTAGCTGAACTCGAGCTCCTTTGAGGCACACGGCTGCCGTCACAATATTAATGCTTTTCTTGTATTACATCACTCCCTACACCCTATTCCATGTAGCTTTGCCTCGTATCTCCTGTCGCGTCATCTCATTGGCGCTGCTGTTGTGGAATAGGTTGTGCTTTTTCAAATGGGAAGGAGTTTGTCCTTGAGCGTCTCCAAGCCGGTAACCAAGTCCTGCTATGTTGTCATATTGCTTTCCCCTTAAGTGGGGCTTGACATGCGCCAAGAAATATGAAGAGTACGGGTAATGAGCTTGAAACGCTGTGCATGTAAACGTATCTCATTGGCTGCAGATCAGAACTCCTCCCATTTGAAAAGCACAGTAGTTCCTTATTTAACATGATCGTTTATCTTAATATATTCATTCATTCATAATATATTCGAAGGGAATTGCCAAATTTACTTTTTCATAACCGAATGAATTAAGTGTATTACACAAATGGAAAGCATGTACATGTCTAAATCAAACTTAAGAGAAACTACTCCCATTATTCGTAGAGTCTCCTTGTAAATATTTTAAACGATTGGCACACTTTGGGAGCATTATTTGTTGTTTTTTTAACGACGCTGTCAATTGCCAGGATCACATCAGCGTCGCCGGTGTGCCGGAATTTTGTCCCGCAGGATATCTTTTACATGCCAGTAAATCTACTGACATGGAGCTGTCGTTTTTAAGCACACTTAAAAACCATCGGCCTGAGCCGGATTTGAACCCGCGACCTTGGGAACAGTAGGCCAGCGTCTAACCAACTGAGCCACCCAGACCGACTTTGGGAGCATTTCAATAATGCTTGGGTGCGTTCGCTGAAGTGGCGACTGAATACACATTGCGTGGAATCAGATTGAAGGAAAGGGTTCCAGCTGATGTAGCATAACATGTGCTGAATGAACAGGATGTGAGAGGTTGGGATTCTCACGCTCTCTACTTACCTCCCACAAGACCATTTTTAAATTTGCCTCATTAACCCATCCTTGACATACCTTAGGATCTCCTCAGATGTAGTTTTACGACGATCGTCATCTCGCGATAGAACGGCCTGATGTATAAACACATTATTGAGACTACGTTTAAATTAGTCACAAATAGTCGTCAGATAAAAAATTGACGAGCAACAGCCATGGTACGAATTTCTGTGCTCGGTGCGTTTTCACTTTGCACATACTTCCTATGCATCTGCCACAGAACACCTATCTACCTTTATCACGATAAACTTTACGCTTAGGAATGATATCAGAGTAGATAATACGAATGTAGACACACGCAAGGTCATGAGCATGGAATAATTCATGTATAAAGCCTAACTCATGAATTCTGAAATAACCAAAAGCAGAGGAGCATAGTATAAATAAAAGGGAGGGGGCCGCTTTTACCATGGAGGAATATCCACGCGCGCAAGCTCTCTCTCTCTCTCTCTCTCTCTCTCACACACACACACACACACACACACACACACACACACACACACACACACACACGCACACACGCGCACACGCGCACACGCACACGCACACGCGCACAGACACACACACAGACACAGACAGACAGACACAGACAGACAGACACAGACACACACACAGACACACACACAGACACACACACAGAGACAGACACAGAGACAGACACAGACAGACAGACACAGACAGACAGACACAGATAGACAGACACAGACAGACACACACAGACAGACACACACAGACAGACACACACACACACACACACACACACACACACACACACACAGACACACACACACACACACACCCACACACACAATACCCATGATCGAGATGAGTCTCGAACCCGCGGCCCTCTGCCCGGTGGAGCGCCAAAGACATGTCGAATCTCGTAGCCGTGGTCGTTAGAGCAAGTATTATTATATTCCACCCAAAAATTCGATGTCTAGAAATTTCGTTGGAAATACATTTTTTGAGACTCCGTGGATCCCTCCCCCCCCCCCCCAAAGTATTTTTAGAAAAGGTCTGTGCGTGCATGCGCAGATATTTTGTCAAAAGTGGCTCTAACGAGTTTGATTAAACTGCCCATGTTAAAGATATTTTCATGACAAATGAAATGTGCACGCATAATGCGGTTTGTAGTACATTGAGGATTTTATAGAAGAATGCAAGGAGTTGCAAAATTTGTTGTTCTTTTTACTGATCTTGACAGTAAAAGTGCAACATTATATGATCAATAATAATTGATTCTCGGGTGATCAGCTGCATCAAATTTATAAAATTCAAGCTTTCGACCTGATGAAGACCATGGAGAATCAATTGGTCGAAAGCTTGAATTTTATAAATTTGATGCGGCTGATCACCCGAGAATCAATTATTGGTAACATTCGCCGTGAAAGTTTTAAATCTTGCATGATCAAGTTTGTAGCTGATATGAACATAATGCTCTCAGAGTTTATGAAGTTTTTTTCCCCCCCAGCACTATTAGTAATACCTGAAATTAAAAGGATACATAATGGACCTAGTTATTGATGGGCCCTTAAACCCTACTTGTTCCTCACTCACTCAGTTAGCTTTTGGCATTTTGTAGTGCTTTACTCTTGATATCTTATGTGGCAAATGTTATGTTGTCATAGATTTATTGTGAGTACACAGGGATACATGGAATAGGTGCTCAAATGATAGGAATTAGAACTTAAGTCATGCTTATTTAGAAAGATGTCCATTTTATATTCTAAATTCTATTGCAAATAATACCATTAACTGCCAAATTAAGTTTCAAATAGCTTATACATTAAATGGCGCAACAATGAATTAAAAACAAAATTAAAAATAAACTTAAAGACTTATTCTGTCCCTTGGCAGTCAGTACATGAAAAAGGAATCTGCTTGCTTTAATGTTTTGCAGAGCAAGGGAGCATTTTGAGTTACGCCCAGACCAAAAACCGTTTCATCTGCAGGAGTATCCACAAGTTTTTCTTTCTTTTATCTTTGAAATCACACTCATTAGATGAACATTGCTGCTTTAAATTTTAGGATGGATTCCTAATTTGTACTGTTTTCCATTACAATTAATTGATCACACTAAGCTAGAAGTTTGATGCAAAAGTATTTTCTAGAACTTAAATGTTAAGTTTATTATTTTAAGATTAAATTCCCTGACAGTGTAAAGAATTACTTGAATAGAAATATGTTAAAATGAATCACTTGGAAATGTATTACAATTTTCGTTTTTCCTTTGTTCCAGATGCAGCTCAGCGTATACCAGTCAGGAAACCTGTGGTGGAGATGGATGGAGATGAGATGACCCGCATCATCTGGGCCAAGATCAAGGAGAAGCTTATCTTTCCCTACCTCAAGGTATGTGCACTATTTACTAAAATCATCCTTTTTGTGTTTTGTGTACCTATTGACCCTCTGGTCTGCACCAAAAAGTTAGATAAAATTAAATATTAAAAACTTTGTGCACCTTGTGCAGCTATCACTTATTTTTGTTAACGTGTTCTCTGACATTTGGTTTACAACATAACATGCATTTATCCATAGAAGTATTATTCCAATAATGAGATCACTGCTTAGCTTGAAATTCAATTATGTTTGTTTCTAATTCATCATGTGTCTGGAGTTTTGGGAAAGAACAATCAATTCTGGAAGAAACTTCCAGGCTGATTTGCCACGGTCTGCTGAAATATCTCAGTCCAGACATTTCATCCACAACTGCAGTGAGCATCATCGGTGGTGCTAGCAAAGTCTTGTCACATTGTTATGCTCAACTACAGTGCGAAGCTGTAGAAATTTATAGACACCCCAACAATTTTAACAGAAGGAAGAAAGCCTTAAGCTCAACAGAACTTGGTATGCAATCACTGATGACATTAAACAATAATCCAGACAGCAAAACAATGTAAACCAATCAGGAACTAATAGTGACCAGGAAGCAACTAGGCCCTTTCCACCGGCCGTACCCCCTCAGCCGGCCCAGAGCCAATCAGAGAAGGCCCCTCTCTACATAAATACTGCATCCCTGACCCTTAACATTTCAGACATAACTGAACCACGCAACAGAACCACTGAGAAGACTTCACTCACGCCACCGATGATGTCCACTGCAGTTGTGGACGTAATGTCTGAACCAAGTTACTCCAGCAGACCATAGCAAATCAGCCCAGAAGTTTCTTCTAGAATTATCAACTCCAGCTGTGAAAGCCTACACTTACTCAATTATTAACAAGGATTGTTCTATGTTTATTCAATTACTAAGTAGTTTACAATATTACAGACTAAGGCTTGGTTGATACCATGGCTCTATTTCAGGCCATAAATATTTTGCATACTTAACAGTGAATAACTTCCTATTCAATATTGTTCCAGCATGTAGATCTACAATTGTAAATCTTAGTTCAAACCATTGTCATTGTATCCATTTATTTCCATAATTATGTTAAATATTCTCCAAACATTTTCTCAAACATTCTATTTATGTAGAATCTTAATCGAGTCCATTTTTACCTTCTCTACTATGTTCAGTAACTAGAAGAAATATTGTATTCCATCCGAAAGTTTGACACTGAGATTTTCCCGGAAATACAGGTTTTGAGACTTCATGAAACCAAAAAGAAAGCATTTTTAGAAAAAGGTGTGCATGTGTGTATATATGCATCTGTTTGAGAACAGCATAAATGAAAAACAAAGTCGGTTTAATACTAAACGTGGTGTTGAAGTTCAGCATCCTCCAAGAACGTTACACAAAGATTTAAAAAGCAAGTCCTCCACCCCAAACTATCCTTTACTTGGAAAATTTTAATGGCTCTAATGATTTTGAATAAATTACATTTGTTTAAGATATTTTCGTGACAAATGAAATAAATCTTATATATTTTCAGGGAATAGCCTCAGAAGTCCTCTTAATTATGAGTGACATTTGTATAACTGGCAAACTGTTACTAAGATTTTATGTATCACTATGAAATAAACTGTTTAATGAGATCTACACTTTGCAAATTTTTTTGGGGCGCTTAACCATTTCTAAGATATTCCTTGTTATTGGTTTGAATTTTCCAATACTTATACTTTCTCAAATAGGAAGCCATTTGTGTTTTATGTCCTGGCCATACAGAGAGTTTGAATGTCAAAGGTATAACACAGCGGCCAGCTCTTAAAAGATTACAATAGACTTGAACAATAGTCCTCTCCTATTTCCATTATACCTATAAGAAATATGTAATATGATTGAGAGCTAGAATCGGAACTGGAGAATTTAAGTCATACTGGCAAGTTGCCATGGTGGCTCATGATTAGAGCAGCAGCGCATGAAGCGCAAGGTCCATGGTTCAAATCCCTGCTGTGGCAGTGAATTCAGTTCCGATTCTACGGTTAGTGTGTTTAAAAATACCAGCAGTAAGTTTGTTGGCAATAAAAAAAAAAAAAAAATGTAATATGACATTTTTATAAGTATGTGCATGCATGTGTGTGCACATGTAATGCACAGGAGTTAACAACAGTCATTCTGCTTGTAGTCTCCCAGTATTTAGAACTGATATCTTGATTGTATCTGAGTCTTCCGTATCTGAGCCTTCGTGATTTTGAAGAGTTATACATTTTGCTAAATGCACCATGTCCATTTCAACTTGTTCAGAGTACAAACAATTCAGTAGTGGCAGTATTCCAATCTTATGAAGACGTTTACCCAAGCAATCATGTCCAATAATTTTCTAGGTCTATTTCATTTTCTTTTGGACACTTAAACTGCTATAGTTCTCAGCATCCCATTCTATATTGGCCATGAAAGACTGCTTAATTTTTCTCAAAGGCCTCTTTTACGTGCCATTAATCTACAATATGGAACCACCGGCTTTACTTCCCTTCCGAAAGATGGTGTGCTAAGAATTTTTACACCTGAAAAAATCCACTGCCGTCCACCACGGTTTGAACCCATGACCTTGGGAGCCAGAGTCTAGCATGTCGACGATGGAGGATGGCAATATCTTGATTAACATAAAGTAGATAGAAGAATAAGCATTTTTAAGAATAGCTTGTGCAAGAATGAATAAAGATGTGATAGTGTACACATCAGATTTTTCATGTCATAATTCTCATGTGTTCCAAACTTGTGATCATGGCTCACAATAATGAAACTAAAGTAACAATGTAAGGAGTTAATAAAAGTTGCCAGCTCATCCCCATGAAGTGGGGTTGGTTTGTCTGGCTCACATTCAAGTGGTCCCAAGTTCAGTTCTCAGGTGGGGTGAGTTACCTGGATAACTTTTTTTTGAGGGTTCTCCCTTATCCTGTAAAGACAAATGCTGTGTAACTTGGCCCTGGGTTCATATGAGGATCATTTCTCCCGTTTCTTTCATTGTCAATATGACCTACCCAGTTAAAGGATCATTTGAAATTTTTCCCAGCTCAACACTGTTAGATTAAAATTCTTCATTTCCTTTTTGATTTTGCTGCTGCATTTAAGGTCGTTAAGGCTGGAAAAGGTGTATCAAGCTGTTCTTTTGCTTGTAGATTGACTGCCTATACTACGATCTAGGCCTGCCCAATCGCGATGCTACCGATGACCAAGTGACCATTGATGCAGCATATGCCACCCTTAAGCATAATGTAGGCATAAAATGTGCCACTATCACACCTGATGAAGCCAGAGTGGAAGGTGAGAGTTTCAGATTATAATTAATATACTTTGAAGATACTTATTGTATAACTAAATGTGAATGATTTTTATATATATTATTATGTTATTTTTGGAATAAGTGAAATTTGACGTAATAAATTCACACATTATACTAATAAAATATTTTAAGTCATCACTCAGGTAATTTGTGCAGAGATTAAGAAGGAACTGTCTGTATATATAAAAATCTGATGTGTTGCATGACTTTCTCTACTTTTGTACTAACCATTCTTACAAACTCTTATTCCTATATCTTCTTCGTGTTAGTTAAAATAAACTTTTGTACAAATTATCTTATTGGTTATTTACTTGTAGGTGCAAAGGGAATATTAGAATACAGTAGGCTTGGTGCGATAGTCAAATATTTTAAAACTTTGAGATTCCGTTCTCTTTGCACACTTAACATATAAAAAATGAACGATGATCCATTTCACGAAAGCTTTTAGTTTTCCGAAACTCACACACATAACAAGGAATATCTTCGAAACGGTTCAACCTACAAGAAAATTTATTGAGACATAAATTGTATATTTTAGCAAGATCATTTTTTTTTTATTTTCAAAGTGCATATGATTATATATGCAGAACAAAACTACTAAAGAAAGTAAAAAAAATAGGGATACAAGGTCCAATGTTTTCATGGCTATGTCATTTCCTAACACAACGCTTTATTGCAACCAGATATGGAAGAAACATATCTAAATACAAACAAGTACACCGTGGCTTACCACAAGGTGCAGTGCTCAGCACAACACTTAAAGTACAGAACTAGGAAAAACCATGCAACAATCCTTAACCAAATTACAAAGGTGGACCAAAGAAAATTTAATGACTGTTAATACAACAAAATCAAACTACCAAATCTTTTCACTAAGAAAAAAGCCACTAAAAATAAAACTAAATTTTGAGGGTCAACAATTACCAGAAACAAAGGAAGCAAAGTATTTAGGAGTTACATTTGATACTAAACTTACACGGACCAAACAAATAGAAAATGTAATACAAAGAGCAGAGAGGCGCCTTTCACTGTTAAAACGTCTAACAGGAATGAAGTGGGGATGTTCCAGAGCAACTCTTAACACAACATACAATGTATATATAAAGCCATTATTTATTTACTGCAGCGAAGTTCTTGTAACAGCAAACACAAAAAAGATTCAAATCTTTCAAAACCAAAGTCTGAGATTAATTACAGGTGCTATCAAAACCACACCAATAGCAGCTATGGAAATACTAACCAACCAATGCCCCATTGAATATGAAATATAAAAAGCGGCTCTTATTCAACACGAAAATTTGATCAGACTCCCATTCAATACATGGCACAAGAGAAATTTTACACATACACTAAAGACTCAGGAGAGCTTTCTTTCCAAAATTCAAGACATCAAGAAGAATGTATACCTTCCTAATTCAAAGGAAAACTTCATATCTAAAGTCAATCCAACACAAACATTAGACATCACATATTATTTACACCTGACAGAAGAAGTTAAGAAAAGTGATACTGCAACTAGTGTTGTAAAATTATTGGCATTAGAGACAATCCATACTAGATTTCCAGAACACGAATGGCTCCATATATATACTGATGGATCATTAATATCAAACCAAGATGGAGCAGGTGCTGGAGTCACATGTCACCTCTTTTCCTATTACAAATCTTTAAGTTATGGAACTACGAACTTTGATGGAGAAATTGAAGCAATTCGAATGGCCCTACAAAATCTTTTGTACAGAATTTCACATTTTCAGCAAGCATTTATTCTCTCAGATTCCAGGGCAGCAATTATAGCAATTACTTCCAAGTTGTCACCAAAAAACCAAACAATTGTAGAATGTTGGAAAATCCTTACCCATCTAACAGCACTTCAAAAACACCTAGTCTTCCAATGGATACCAGCTCACTGTGGACTGAGTGGTAATGAGAAAGCTGATTTTCTTGAAAAAAAGGGTACCGGCAATGTGCAGAAATCTATAGTTAATCTACCATTTTATGCAGCTAAAAGATTAGTCAACTCTGAATTCAAAAAAATTATTGAAAAATATTATTATGAAAAATCAAAAAATAAAAGATGGGAACTACCAAACATTCAAACAGTAATTCCTGAGTATCCTCGAAAAACAGCAGTTGCAACCTTCAGGTTGATTACAGGACATGATTGTCTGGCAAAACATTTAAACAGAATTGGGATATATTCTTCACCACTCTGTCCTCTATGTGATCTGCAAGAGGAAATGGATCGAGACCACTTTCAAATATGCCCGGCCACTTCTAATGCCCCATCCATCAGTGAAAAATATTGGAGAGCAAGAAGATTAATGACTTCATTGTCAGAAATCTAGCATTAGCTAACAACACATTTTTTGTATAGTATGATTTGGTCCATCTCTAACGGTTTATCAGTTATGCAAAAGTCGTCCAGAGTATATACGACTACAGGGGCTAAAGCCAGAAAATTCAAGACATTTTTATGAGAAATGAAATGTACATCTCAAACACATGACATTTTAATCAAATCATTAGAGCCATTTTCAAGAAATTAACAATTTTCGAAAAATGTTCCTTGTAAAGGGTAGTTTAGGCTGGGGCTATTTTCTTCAAAATCTTTGTGTTGCATCCTCGAAACACGTTAAACTTAAATACCAACTTTGGTTTATAACCGACTTTTTGTTTTTCAGTTATGCTGTCACATAGACACACACATGGACCTTTTTTAAAAATGTTTTTTTTTGGATTCAGGGGTCTTCAAAACATATATTTCCGGTGAAATCTCGACATCGAATTTTTGGGTGGAATACAATACTTCCCCTACTTACCAGAAGAGAAAGTAAAAATGAATGTTTGTGTGTTTGTCCTCTATGCGCTCCTAAACCGCTTGACCATCACTTGAAATTTGGCACTTATATGTATTTTTTTATGGAGAAGGTTTTTATGCTATAAATGTTACTATACAACATAACATTCACAAGGTTTTCTCTACTTGTTTTTCTTTCACATAATTTCACATATCCTTCCATACTTGGCCTTGCGGCGATAGAAGGTTTATACATCGGAGCCTTTTTATTTACCCCACTTTGCTGCATCATTTGTGACAGTAGGCTCTTGATGCAGCGGTTGTATTTGGTTGCCTCAAGTGAAGGAGCCACTTATTTTAACTATGATGGCCCTGCGTTCGGAAGTCTAAAATATGTAATGGTGAAGTTTGGATTTCTAATTTGCCGGTCAGCGAGGCAGCCGGGTCTCATTCCAGGGTTTTACAGGTACAGAGGAATTACTCGAAATACTCAAAAAAGAGTCCAGTTATAATGAATATTTCTAATAACGTAGTCCACTAGTAATATGCTCCTTGTATATTAAAAAAAGTTTAAGCATTTATTATTGTAACCATGGCAAACAAGTGAAGCACTATCTCTTGTTTCAGTGGTTTTTAAGGTAAATATTTTAGAGGGCTTAAACAAGAGACGACTTCAGCATACAATTGTCTAGGACTGAAATATAAATGCCACACTCTGAATTCACATTGTTTTCTCTACTCACTTTTCTTTCTCTATTTCCCTTCAACATACAATTCACACAATTGAAATAGAAATCCAACACATTACATTCACATAATTTTTCTCTGCACACTTTTCGTTTATGAAACACATCACTCTGCTTTCTCTATTGCCTCTTCTACAAACAATTCATACAATTTTCTATCAGTTTAAACTTGAATACATCACATTACATTCACAAGGTTATCTTTCATTGTTTCATTGTTTCTTTTACGAAATTCAATCACATTTGTTTCTCTATTACCTCTTCTACAAAGAATTCATACAATTTTCTATGTGACGGACACAGAAATGCAGTGTCTTGCACTCACACAGGTTTTTCTTCCTATGGTATTTGGGGTTGTTCAACAGTGCTTTTGCATAGTATTTTCTTGGTATTTTTATTTATTTGTTTTGTTTTATTTTGGGTTCTTTATATTCTCTAATGTAAGTCTAAAACATTTAGGAATGAAATCGTCAAACCATGCCCAATGCTGGCTATTTCAGCTAGTAATAAATAAAAGCATTGTATTCCGTCAAAAACATCTGTATGAAGATGTCACTGGGATTCTGAAATGTATGCTTCCAAACAACCTTTTACTGTCTTGTTGCCTTTAAATTTCTCAAAAAAATGGCTGGTATTTTAATAAAAATTAAGTTTGTTAAAGATATTTGTATTGCAAATAGCATAACCCTGTGCCACAACACCCCATCTGGGCCAAGGCCTATCGCCTGAGCACTGCATACCCCACCTGTGCCCACCACAGGCATCATGACAGGCTGCAGTATGGCACGTGATCCCTCCTGGCCGGTTATGTGTTCTCGAACTGGGGCCTAACAAGACAGTGCGTCCTGGACCAAGTCTCTTAGCGGGAGAAAATACCCATGCCAGAACCAGGAATTGAACCCAGGTCCCCTACTTGGTAAGCAGCAGTGCTACCTCAGTACTAAGCAGGCGACCATTGTAAATAATATATGTACAGTAAACTCCGGATTATTCATATGTGGGCTATTCGGTTGGAAGATTATTTGGGCATCTTTGTAGGGAAAACCGAAGTGCATTATTTTTTGAGAACTAAGCTTTCTGCATTGTTGAGAGAGGGAGCTCTAGGGGACACCAATAAATGATGACCTGCTACATAACCATAGAGCACTGTTTGCGTGGTTATCAACCTGGCTGTTCCGTGAAAATTGAAAACAAGCTCTGTTTTCTGGCATTTAGCAGTCATTGTACCGTTTTGCAAGATACTCTTCAGGTTATATGGGCCAGAGGGGGTTTCAGTACAATAACATTATTGTGGCAAGAAAAATTTGAAATGCTATGCAAAAAAGTGCCAACGCCTCTTGGAAGGAAACCAATACCACGCAGTACAAAATTAGAATAAACCTTTGTACAAACAATGTAAACTTTGAAAATAAGAATGGATGGCCAGTACATTGCATATAACTCTTAACAATCACAGCCATTCCAATCACTTTGGTTGTGGTGCCTGCAAAAAAGATATGAAAACTGGTTTAGCAAACGGAGGAAGAGCAGCATATATAGCAAAATAATCAGGTCCATAGAGGATTAATTTTGCTTATGCAATTGATGGATCTTGTAGTATGTAAATAATAATAAAAAGACTAGAGGTTTGGGCCAAAGTGTAAGGACTTCAGCTAAGAATATCAAAATGTTCATTCAATACTACCAAATTTACAAAAAAACAGCCGGACTAAGAAATTTCAGCTAATTGATATTTTATTCATAATACATGTGCTGTAGATCATGTAATTTTGATGACAATTTTCTTTCAGAATTCAAGTTGAAAAAGATGTGGCTCAGTCCAAATGGTACAATTCGAAACATTCTTGGTGGAACAGTATTCAGAGAACCTATTATCTGTAAGACCATTCCAAGACTGGTGACTGGCTGGACCAAGGCCATTATTATTGGACGTCATGCATACGGTGATCAATACAAGGCAAAGGACTTTGTGGTTCCAGGCCCAGGAAAGGTAAGTCATTTTTCCATAGTTATTTGATCCCTAACATTGTGGTGCAAAGATTCTAATTTAAATTCATGATAGATTTCCAAGAACATGCAAGGTATGTCCAATAAGAAAAATATACTGTGCATTTATATAATTTTATATGACAACTGGCATAATTTATGAAAAGTTAGTCTTTTTAAGCATTCTGTTATCTGGTTATTATTAGGAAGTTCTCTGTGAAGGTGTCACTTTGGATAACGTAGCAAGTGAAAACCATGGGCACAAAGGTTGATATAAAATCTCCTGCTGTAGCCTTTAGGGATATACTATTGTGGCATTCACTGTGTGAGATTGAGGATTACCTTGATAAAACCATTAGAGCATCCTTACAATTCAGCAACTGCCATACATGCACAATCCCAGGATAGAATACGCATTAAGGCTCATCCACAATAAACTAGGAATGACACGAGCAATTATGTGGACCAATTGATACGCTCCATTTGCATCATATTCAGCAATATAATGCAGATTTCCACTTAAGGATTTGCATCCTTTTTTACTTTCCCTACATAATTAGTAAAAAGGTATTGTATTTCACCCAAAAATTCAATACCAAGATTTCACTTCAAATACATGCTCTGAGGTCCCCTGAATTTAAAAATAGCATTTTTAGAAAAAGGTGTCTGTTTAAGAGGTAGAATTGGAGGTGAAAAATTCAGTGCCACAATATTTGTAGAGAAGTCATCTCTCTTGAAAGCTGATTCTTTAAATATGCCCCACGTGTAGCATTAGGAGCCATGAGATACAGGGAGTAGAGAGCATAAACAAATAAGATTCCATGAGAAATTGGGTGCTTTCAGAAGGGTGACTCCCTTACAGTGTTGCTCACTCATCCTTTCCTATTAGATGCTGAACAACTGGATGGATTTTCATTCCAGATTCAAGCATCTAGCAAAAACACCTATCGCTCAAATCAAGTTTCAGAAAGGTTTGTTGCAGACTATGCTTTGATGACTAACAACTATTGTTGTTGTTAGCTAATGCTGGATTTCTGACAATGAAGTCATTAATCCTCTTGCTCTCCAATATTTTTCACTGATGGATGGGGCACTAGAAGTGGCCGGGCATATTTGAAGGTGGTCTCGATCCATTTCCTCTTGCAGATCACATAGAGGACAGAGTGGTGAAGAATATATCCCAATTCTGTTTAAATGTTTTGATGACTAACAACTATTGAATATTGAAAAATTGGCTCCTGATTGTTAAAGAGCCATCTTCACAAACAAGTCTGTCGTTCCCTTTCAGTTACATAGAGTTGACCCCTTTACATTAATAAATAACAGCTAACATTGTTTTTGTTAATTGATGCCAGCTTATTAAATCTCTCCTCATATGTTCTTAACATAGCGACAGTTCTTTTTACAATGGATTTACATATTTTGCTGCAACGTGAAGCAAACTTGGTCCATTGTGACATCTTACTTTGTTTATAGTGAGACTTTATTTTTGTTCATACAGTCTTCTGTTGTGAGAACTATAATTGCAAAAGCCAACAGAAAATTGAATACACATGTCAGATTATTACATAGAATAAATAAATACTTTATTGATTGCATTGTAAAACTGGACAGCAGATGATTGATAGCTTCATTGTCATTTGTTTTACTGTGTGTTGTACATAGTAGGTTACTATGGTTTACCGTGTGCTGCACATAATTGGTTACTGTTTAAATAATGTAGAATATCATAAGGTGCTGGGTAAAGAAGAGGAAGCTATACAATGTTGTTAAAAATACTCTTACTTCCATTTTTATACATAAATAACTCGTATTGAAAAACTTCATATTGTATATGAATTTGATACCACTGGAAAGAGACAATAAATGAAAATTATTTGAATAAGTTATGGTCATTGTAAGCTTCATGACTAAATGCGTAAGTGTTCTCCATAACTTTACATAGCATTTCTACCCTTACGTCAGTCTGGGTGACTCAGTTGGTTAAGTGCTGGCCTACTGATCTCTAGGTTGTGGGTTCAACCTTGATCAATGTTTTTTAAGTGTGCTTAAAAATGTCAGCCCCATGTGAGTAGATTTACTGGCATGTAAAAGAACTACTTGGGGACAAAATTCTGACACACTGATAGTGCTGATATGATTCTGGCAATTAAGAGCGTCGTTAACAAACACATTTTTGTACATCCTTGTATTGATTTCTTATAATTTTTAATCAAAGCTATGTTGTGAATAATGTTAACAGGGTGGAAAAATAAATCAGATTTTTAAATAATGGATACTGCTGCTACACACATTATGATGTGACTATAGAAATACAATTAATAATGTTGATTCATTTAGTGATCTGGTGTGTGTATTATACTAATAGCTAATACACAATAAGTATAAATTTATTTCTCTTTATCAGGTTGAACTTGTATATACCCCATCATCTGGATCTGGAAAGACACACCAGCTAGAAGTGTATGACTTCAAAGGACCAGGAGTAACCCTTGGCATGTTCAACACAGATGAATCCATAGAAGCCTTTGCAGAATCTAGTTTCTTGGTAAGTTATAAAAATAATAATAATTTTAACCAATGCACTAATAATAATAATAATAATAATAATAATAATAATAATAATAATAATAATAATAATAATAATAATAATAATATCATCTTTCGTTTCACAGAGCATTGCTGAAAATAGGCAAATTGTCAGTTGTTTGTAAATATTTGCTTATATTCTAAACTAATACATAATTTAAATCCATATTTGTTGGAATATATAAAACAAGATACATAAGTTATACTAAGCATTACAAAATACATACATAACATTGAATTAATTACTGAATTATTGAGTTAATTATGAACTTTTAACCTATTTTAAAAATTCCTCTAGTGAGTAGAACATTAACTGAATAAGTTTGTAAAGCAGTTCTGAATTTAGTGTAGCTTTCACACCTTTTAATTTCTGCTGGCAGTCTATTATATAATTTTGCACCTGTAACTAGGCAGCTTTTCAAACAGGCTAAGTCTGTGCATTGTAATAGCCAAGTCACTCTAATTTCTTGTGTTGTGGTCATGTATATCTGAGTTTGTTTGCATCAGAAATTTGTATTTTATCATGTATAGTATAGTTTTATAAATATAAAGGTGAGGTAATGTCATTATTTTATGCTGTTGGAAGGCTTTTCTACATGAGTCTTGCATTTTTAAGTTCAAAATATATATGATTACTCTTTTCTGTAAAATAAATATTCTATTTAGATTTAATTTTGAAGTATTGCCCCATATTTCTATACCATGTGTTCATATTGAGAGTGTGCAATAAATACCATACATAAGTAATATAGAACTTTGAAAGCAACTAATTAATGAAATGCATAATTGGAAACATTTCCACAAGGACAAAAGGGATAGCTTAAGGAGTATCTTGATCTAAAAGAAAATGTTGGCATTATTTCTTTTCATCAGCAAGGTTTTAAATACTGTTGCAAGTCATGAATAAGAATCAATTTGAAATATGCTTACTTTTGCCCTGATTACTTTTTGAATTTTAACACAGTTAACTGAATTAGTGATCAAAAAGCTAGAATTGATACATAGTGAATTGTAAGTATAATCTTTGCAAAATTTAAAGGCATATATGGAGGCGGGGCGTGCTGTGGACTCCAGCGAATCCTACGCTTGTCCCTCCTACCAGTGCTGCCGAATGTGGTACATGCATCTCACACACCCTTATGTACAGAACCTCTGCCGGTACACACACTACTCTTGGCAAGAGCGCTCTGCTTGAGCATTGGCCAGCGTTCACATGCCTTTAACTTTTGCGAGTGGTATAGTAATACTAAATTATAAAGCAAGTCAAATAGGCATTTAAATTTCTCTACTAACAATTTATTACCTGAACACATTTCAAAGGTGATGTTGCATACATCATCAACAGATTTCTACTATCACTTGTTGCTGATAGAATTAGTTTTGAAAGTATTTGAGTTTGTACTGACACTGCTGCTAATTTGCTTACATGAAAGCTAGTTTTAGTAACTAACAGTTTATTTATAATTGCCCGTAGAAAAGGTGTGTGAATATTATGTTATATTTTAAATAAATTATCACTTTCAATAATAATTTTATGCAATGCCCTGATGTAGGGAACATAGAGTGGAAAATCCCTGGTTTATACCCGGACTATGGTATTTAATTTTTCAGTTCTGATTCTACCTTTCAAAGTACCACATGTTTGAATTTTTTACTTCTATTTACTTGCACACTCAGTAGTATATGTTGTATTTTACACTGCAAGAATGACATTGGAAACATGTTTAGCAAAGAAATTTGATTAAAAAAAGAAAACCAATTAAAATGTGTTTAGAGGTAGGGCTCCATTTACCATTGGAGTAGACCTTTACATTTAATTTCATTAATATCTTGTTATTAATGCCCAGTTAATCTGTTAATATTAAACCCTGCATTTTTATTTCAGATGGCTCTAAGTAAAAAATGGCCACTATACATGTCCACCAAAAACACAGTGTTGAAAAGATATGACGGACGATTCAAGGACATCTTTCAAGAAATATACGATAAGTAAGTAAAGTTTATGATGTGAAGGTAGAGCATATCCGTTGGAAGAGGTATAGATGTTATCCTTTAAATCAGAGATAGATCTAGACCAGTACACTGAAAAAGTTTTTCTGTCTAAATTAGAAAATCTGTATGAAATGGAAATACATTTGGCAACAGTACTGTTTCCCCTGCAGGTTCAGTGAAACATCATCTTGATGGGTAAAGTTCCAAATTATGGAAAATGAATAGACATTAAGCTCTCATGTAGCTGCACATACCAAACTACTGGTAGGACATATTTCAAGGATCTGACAGTTTTATTATGTAACAATTTTGATTTGTAAGAGCTGAGGCATAGTCTGCTACAGCTTTCTACTCCTCAATTTCTCAACTAGGTCTAATTGGCTGTATGTTATATAATACCAAAGTGAGCTCCCAATTACATAGGTTACAATTACAGAATAGGTACATATTTTCCTATAGAAATAAAATTAGTCACTGCAGAAACCTACTTGTCAGCTAGTTGAAACCATTTATATTTGGTACTGATGTGAACATGTTTTAGAAATGGTTTGTTGTTCTTAATTTTGTCATAAAATTTGCTACAGCTGAGTTCAGTGTTTAATTTACAGATCATTAGATCTTTCACTGTTGATTCTGTCATTTTACCTCATTCTTCAACCATATATTGTTCATAATTGAAGGCATCCTTTCAACAGGAGCAGAGGAGCCGGTTAGACAAAAAATGTGCTCGACTAGGTGGCTGAGATCAAGCACAGAATGAAAACATTTCTGTGGGTAAACAGTTGAACCCCTTTTTCTTCAGAATTCAGTTATTAGTTTTCCAGTTGTCACAGTTTGATGAAGTGCTTGCCAAAGCATTTTGGTCTTCAAACAATTCATCCATTATTATGGCTGGTTTTCCAAGTGTTTGATTTTTTTCAGCAATATCTCAATTTCAGGCCATGCAACGTCCTTTTTCTTTATCCATGTAAATAAGGAAGTAATTTACAAAATATTTACAGTGACAACAAGCAACAAAGATACTATGTATAGTTTTACCAAAGGTAAAATGCGTTTTTGCAAAAATAGAATATGTACATATGTTTGGTAGGTTCATTACATAGAAAGACTTAAATTTAATTAACCACTGCCTTTGTCTTCAGAGAAAGTTTGAACCTATTTTCTTGCTGTATTTTCTTTAAACATTTTGGAAGACAGATTTATGGTTTGTTTTGTTTTATATTTATGCACTGATTCATTCTTTATGAAAGGTGAATCTGCATTCTTGTTCTGTTTTATGGATAAACATTACTATTTCATACATGTAGATGCAAGGGAAGGGAAGAATATCCAGTTTTTTTAAAAAAGGGTTTGCATGATGCTCCTCCAACAAAACTATTGTCCCACAGCTCAATATAGGAGAGATCGGTCATAATATAATAAGAGAGTTTACAAATTTTTAACAGAATTGAGACCAGATTCATCCAAGTTTCTTAGCTTCTTATGGTATAAATTGATTGTTGCACCTTTCTTGAAGATTGAAATTGAAAATCTCTACACTATCACAATATCAGTTGCACTTGCTGTAGTTTACTCATGTCCAAGATAGTTTTATTAAACAAGAAAAGCTGTCCACGAACAAACCAGAAATACATTTCTCCACTATCACTCTCAAAGAAGTCTTATCATCTTTGGGCACTGCTCCTGAGGTAAAAAGTAGAACTTACATCCTTCGTACATGAGAAGTAATCTCACAATAGCTGAAAGCAGAGTAAGAAATCAGGTGCTGCTATGTTGTTGAATGCTTTTGCACTGAATTGAATGAATAATTTATTTGTGCTCATAAACAATACAATTTAACCTACTAAAACAAAAATAAAATGGCTACAAAAACAAAAACAAAAACAAACCAACAAAACAGAACAAACAATAAATTTACCTTATCTAATAATATTAGATATTCCTACCTCTTGGAGTTTCCTATGTCTATAACCTCCCCTTATATTTAACATTTTGTTTTATGTATAATGGGGAAGTTTATTACTGCCACTAATTACTTTTACCCCTCATTAACCTTTTCCATTTTCCCTGTTTCCTCATAGATTGAAATGGTTAAAAGAACTAATTTTTCCAAAATACTTTCCTGCTTTCTCAATGTATTCATCTAATTTTGAATTAAACATTTTCCCAACTTTTAAGTCTAATAGGAGATCATTCCATTTTTTAGGTACTAGATTCTCTCTTCCTTTATCCATACCATTACAATCCAAAATACAGTGCCAATTATACAATCTACTGCGTTTTGTGCATCTCTCCCCTTGTATTGAATTTGTGCGAAGTCACAGAACACTTGAGTAACTCACTCTGTATAAATGAGGAAATATTTATATACTTTTACTACAAGAGCTTGTATTTCAATAGGTAGCACATTCACTGCAGTTTACAGACAGTTGTGGGCTATATGAGCACCACAACCAATGTCCACAATATTTCTTGCCAATTCTCTCTTAAGTCGAAAGTAAACATTATTTAAGCCTTTGCATTTTACGTCTTCAAAATTTGTGTTACAATTATTACCACACAGTACAGAAAGTTGTTGGACTAAGTTATTTTTGTTTATAACTGACGTGCAATAATTTGTCACTATATCACCTTGTTCCAGGTGAAGCTTCAAAAAGTTTAACTTTCACTCCTTGTTCTGGCATAAAGGGGACAATCTTAATTGCTTTTCCATTAGAAGCATCAATTATTAGTCACAAAATTTGATGTATTGAAATTATCGTTGAGTTCTTTAACTGCTATTGGTGCAATCAGATATATAATGGTAGCCTTTCATTTTGTTAAAAACCCTTTTTCTTTTTTTTGTGTGGTGTTTAACACCTGCTTTTACTACTACAGCACTACAGGGGGTGACACTGATGATACATGGAATGAAGATGGAGCACCAGTGGAATGAGATGGTTGCCTGGGATCGAACCTGGGCCGCATTGGGTGATTATGAGCTAGTCTTAACATCAATAAATATATATTTAAATATCAAGTGTGTTTTTATATATATGGACGAAATTCTTAGAGCGGTAAATGGAAAATACCTTCAGGAATAAAAATAAATAGAAATAATACAATAAATATGCTACTATATGCTGATGATATAATAATTTAAGAAACAGATAATGATTTACAGAAAAGTGTTTTTCAATTGGGGAATGTATTAAGTGAATATGGTCTTCAAATATCAACCAATTAAGTGAAAATTATGGCCTTTCAAGGAAAGTACCCTCACAGATCCAAAATAGTGATTATTAACATAGTGCTGGAACAAGTACACAAGTTTAATTATTTAGGATGCAGTATAACATATCAGAATAACCAAGACCTAAATAGTAAAGTAAATTTGAGAAGCAGTTGCGGAATTTTAGCAAGAACATTAAAAAGAAAAACTAGAAAAGAAACAAGCTTAAAATTTTACAAAACAGTGGTGATTCCAACGTTGACATATGGTTGTGATACATGGATGATAAAGAAAAAAGAATTGGATAAAATAAACGCAGCAGGAATGAGATACCTTACAGGCATAAAAGGATGTACAGTAATGGATGAAATAAAAAATGAAGAAATAAGAGAAGAACTAGGTATTTGCCCAATAAATGATAAAATAATTCAATAAAGGAAAAGCTGGAGAAATCATTTACAAAGAATGAGCAATACCCAACACCCCAAAATGGCATACAATTACCAACCATATGGGAGGAGAGATGTTGGAAGACTGATGAGAAGGTGGAGAGAGACTTAGGCCAGAACAGGAGAAGTCTCCTAATCCATCAAGTGTTGATGCTGATGAAATATCTAGAGACGCTTTACTTAAAATCTTATTTTAAGTTGAAATACACAGTGACCAGATTAATTATTCTTCAATAACATTGTCCAACTATGTATTGAATAACGAAGTTGGTTGCTGTATATCAACTTAAATTATATATAGATTAATATATATGTATGATATATAAAGGCTTCACTTATCTTGTTTTATGTATGTGTTTGTTTAATTTGTTTATTTATGTATATTGCTTTACTATTAATAGCTTGATTTTTTCATTGAGCAGTCTTAACATATGAGAATTATTTTCTTGTTTTTCTTAAATTGGCAAAAATGTATATTGTCTTATGATACCAAACATACAACCTATAGTTAATAACAATAAAGCACTTAAAATCATAATCAAGAAAATAAATGATAGTTTGATCCTGTAATAATTATCCCTTAATTATTTACTAAGTAATATTTAGTTTTTGTACAGATTTTGAATGTAATGTACTTTGTTTATGAATGTTAAAGGAAGTACAGGAGCAAGTTTGAAGAAGCAAAAATCTGGTATGAGCATCGTCTGATTGATGATATGGTGGCACAAGCACTCAAGTCCAGTGGCGGCTTTGTCTGGGCCTGCAAGAACTATGATGGTGATGTGCAGTCTGATATTGTGGCACAGGGATATGGTAAGCTATTTTGATTACTTCATCCTTCATTACTTTATTACATCTATGTGTTGGCTTAGTTCATGTGGGTGAACAATATGCATTTAACTGTATGTTTGGATAGTCCATTGGTGGCCAGTGGCACCAGTGAACAACTGTGGGGAAGCCTGCAAATAAATTCATCCATGATTGATCTCCAGGTGTTAAATATTTATTTAGTAAAAGTAACTCACTCAACAAGTCACACATAGAAATGGAATTGTTTGCTTTTTGTTTCCCTACAAATTTCTTTGACCTGCTCATAAAATTAATAATTTATTATATAATGTTTGCACAATGGCAATAAAGATGTCCAGTCAAGACTTTGCAATATTTTAATAGTCCTTAATCCAGTAGATAGATACCTCTTCTTCACATCTTTGGTCACGTTTCCATCCATTTCACCAGTTTACCATAAGTTTCCCTCGCAATTTTTGACAAAGTCTGCGTTATGCAAGTTTTTTATTATCTTAGGTACTGTTGGTCCACTTTACCTCGGATCATCGAGGCTCTACTGCAGTTTGAAACTTTAATTGCAGTGAGTTTAAAATTATTTTCATATTATACTAATGTTTAACAATAATTTGCATATAAATGTTACAAAAGAAAATGTATCACATCCCATTAATCCAATAGAAGTAGAGCATAAGTTGGATCTATGCAGTATCTGGACTGAAGATTTCACAAACATGGTGGCACTACAAATGCCGCAAATTGAATATCCAGAAGAACAGATGCATATATACACTTGGCTCATTTTGAGATAATGAAGCAGATGGCATGTCAGTGTTTCTCCTTTTATAAAAATGGTTGGAACAATATAAATTTTGACCTGTCATGGCATGTAATACGTCCTCTGATTGGTAATCAGAGGATATGGTCTGTGAATTTATTTTGATAATTCTCCCGGTCAGGTCAGTGAGACCCGTAAACCAACGACAGGTGTGGTCCCCCAGATATTCTGGGGGTTGTGAGAGAGCGATGTGACCGCCAAAACATAAAAATATGATGCTCTCTAAAAAGCGTTACTATTACTGCTATTCAAGATCTCTTCAATACCAAAAAATATTGGAGAGCAAGAGGATTAATGACTTCATTGTCAGAAATCCAGCATTAGCTAACAACAACATATAAATTTTGATGGAGAAATTAATATAATCTGCACTGATCTGAAATATATTTATTTAGCTACAGAAATGAAAAAGCTATGGTATTTGATCTGACTTTAGGGCTGGAATCCAAGGAATAGAATAAACTCAAAACCCAAAGGTAGAAATAAAAAGAAGTTCACTATTTAATTAAACAGATATAACATTTAAAAAAGAACACAGTATTTCAGTTGATTCCTACATATTGTGAATTGAGTAACAATGAAAAAGCAGACAACTTAGCAAAAAAGAAATTGAACTTTCAAAATAAAGTACTACTGGAATCAGCTAAATGTTGATCTTGCATAAATTAAGAAGAAAATAATAATTACAACTAAGGCTCAGAAATTGGGACTTTCTGGCTTAAGCGACTGGCATTCAATCTCAACAAACATCTACCAATACAGAGGCACTGTCATTGAGTATACATGGTGTTATAACCCGGCCAAGGCCAGTACAGCCCTGCTTCATAGTGTGCCACTTGCATACGTATCAGTTTGCTTATCCTCTTATACAGTCCAGTTGGCAGATCTCATGTTGGCATTTTCTTTCTGTGTATAACTGTATCATTGTATGTATTATATGTATATTCATACCATAAAAAATCAAATATATTCACAAATGCTTTAAAATACGATACATTTAAGCATTTCTCTCTCTCTTAGAGAATAATGTAAGTTTCAGTCACTTGCTATATTGGTCTCCGATCTGGGTTGATTATTATCCTTCTCATTTCTTCTTCCATAAGTGCATCTCTTTTCCAATACGTTTCTTGAATATCTTTCACCTTCTGAACAGAGTTTTTCCAGTCATTTGCTGTTATGTATTAATTTAAAGTAAATATATAATAATATAATATTTGAATATGACAGGCTGAGAGCCTGAGCTGAATGTCTGTCATATCCACCCAGCATAATTTCTTATACATACATTTTGCTTCTCTATTGCTATTTAATATATAACACAAATTTTTTTAATTCTGTTCACTTTGTACAGACCAATTCCATTTTTTCTTAACTCTACTTAAAAACTGACCCAAGTTCCTGACCTCCTTTCTAAAAATCCTGTTCGCCTATCTCCCTTCTCCCATTTCTACCCCAGAAATTCTTCCCTCCATAGTCCTTGAGTGCCCAGGAACGGACCTATGTGCTCCAGATCTTCCTTCCCCCACCGCAAATGGGACACTGACTGAGAGATACCCTTTCTTAGTCTTCTCAACCTCTGAACACCAGTTCCTAGCCATACTATTACCTCCCTTTGTCCTTTGTTTACCCACACACTCACTCACTCCTTTGTTTACCTTATCAACATATGTTTCCATTATACCACCAAACATAGAGGTTTGAAGACAGAAATCCAAAAACTTTCTTATTATTTTCCAGAATTTGTTATGATTAGTCTTCCCTCTCCTCCAGTAGTCCCCTATCCCATTTACTTCTAGGTTCTTTCAAATACTACTTGTCCATCCAGATTCCCTAAGACTCTGTTAAGGCAGTGTGTAGAATACCAGGAAAAAATTATTTTTATTCAAATTCAAAATCCTGTACCAAAATTTCAGAGCTCTTTCTATGTTGTTTGTTGTTGTTAGCTAATGCTGGATTTCTGACAATGAAGTCATTAATCCTCTTGCTCTCCAATATTTTTCACTAATGGATGGGGCACTAGAAGTGGCCAGGCATATTTGAAGGTGGTCTCGGTCCATTTCCTCTTGCAGATCACATAGAGGACAGAGTGGTGAAGAATATGTCTGGCAAAACATTTAAACAGAATTGGGATAATCATGTCCTGTAATCAACCTGAAGGTTGCAACTGCTGTTTTTCGAGGATACTCAGGAATTACTGTTTGAATGTTTGGTAGTTCCCATCTTTTATTCTTTGATTTTTCATAGTAATATTTTTCAATAATTTTTTTGAATTCAGAGTTGACTAATCTTTTAGCTGCATAAAATGGTAGATTAACTATAGATTTCTGCACATTGCCGGTACACTTTTTTGCAAGAAAATCAGCTTTCTCATTACCACTCGGTCCACAGTGAGCTGGTATCCATTGGAAGACTAGGTGTTTTTGAAGTGCTGTTAGATGGGTAAGGATTTTCCAACATTCTATAATTGTTTGGTTTTTTGGTGACAACTTGGAAGTAATTGCTATAATTGCTGCCCTGGAATCTGAGAGAATAACTGCTTGCTGAAAATGTGAAATTCTGTTCAAAAGATTTTGTAATAGGAAAAGAGGTGACATGTGACTCCAGCACCTGCTCCATCTTGGTTTGATATTAATGATCCATCAGTATAAATATGGAGCCATTCGTGTTCTGGAAATCTAGTATGGATTGTCTCTAATGCCAATAATTTTAGAACACTAGTTGGAGTATCACTTTTCTTAACTTCTTCTGTCAGGTGTAAATAATATGTGATGTCTAATGTTTGTGTCGGATTGACTTTAGATATGAAGTTTTCCTTTGAATTAGGAAGGTATACATTCTTCTTGATGTCTTGAATTTTGGAAAGAAAGCTCTCCTGAGTCTTTAGTGTATGTGTAAAATTTCTCTTGTGCCATGTATTGAATGAGAGTCTGATCAACTTTTTGTGTTGAATAAGAGCCGCTTTTTCTATTTCATATTCAATGGGGCATTGGTTGGTTAGTATTTCCATAGCTGCTATTGGTGTGGTTTTGATAGCACCTGTAATTAATCTCAGACTTTGGTTTTGAAAGATTTGAATCTTTTTTGTGTTTGCTGTTACAAAAACTCCGCTGCAGTAAGTAAATAATGGCTTTATATATACATTGTATGTTGTGTTAAGAGTTGCTCTGGAACATCCCCACTTCATTCCTGTTAGACGTTTTAACAGTGAAAGGCGCCTCTCTGCTCTTTGTGTTACATTTTCTATTTGTTTGGTCCATGTAAGTTTAGTATCAAATGTAACTCCTAAATACTTTGCTTCCTTTGTTTCTGATAATTGTTGACCCTCAAAATGTAGTTTTATTTTTAGTGGCTTTTTTCTTAGTGAAAAGATTTGGTAGTTTGATTTTGTTGTATTAACAGTCATTAAATTTTCTTTGGTCCACCTCTGTAAGTTGGTTAAGGATTGTTGCATGGTTTTTTCCAGTTCTGTACTTCTGCTTTTTGGTTTTGAAGTCCACATTACCAAGTCATCAGCAAATAGTGCACACTTCACGCCCGATTCTTGTATTTGTTGTGGTAGATCATTAATAAATATATTAAAAAGTGTAGTGCTGAGCATTGCACCTTGTGGCAAGCCACGGTGTACTTGTTTATATTTAGATATATTTCTTCCATATCTGGTTGGAATAAAGCGTTGTGTTAGGAAATGACATAGCCATGAAAACATTGGACCTTGTATCCCTATTTTTTTTTACTTTCTTTAGTAGTTTTGTTCTGCATATAGAATCATATGCACTTTGAAAATCAATAAAAACTGATAAATTATCTTCTTTTCTATTGAAGGAGTCTTTGATTTCTTGACTGAGAAGTAAGACTTGTTCATTTGTAGAGTGGAACTCTCTTAATCCAGCTTGACATGGGGATATTAAATTTTGTGATTCTAGGAACCAATTTAACCTGTTTGACACCATTCTTTCCATCACTTTTGCTATTATGCTGGTAAGAGCTATTGGTCTATAATTTTTTATTTCTGATGCTGTTTTGTCTTTCTTCAAGAGTGGGACAATTATTGCTTTTCGCCATTCAGCAGGTACAGTGGTTTTCCAGGAATGATTGTAGAGTTTCAGTAGTAGTTGTTTTGCTGTTTTTCCAAGGTTTTTTATGAACTCTGGATGTATGTGATCTGGTCCAGGAGACTTTTTGTTTTTTAGATTATTTATTGCAATGTTCAATTCTTGCATATTAAAATTTTGAAAAAAGATATTGCACTGAGTGTTAGGATTACATTCTCTTTCTTGTTTCAAATCTTTCTTAAATTCTTTACGTTCCTTTTTATTATTTCTTGTTACTTTGTGTGAATTAGCATAATATTTACTGAATGTTTCGGCTATGACTGCATCATTTACTAACATTTTATTGTTGTGTATGATAGGTGTGCTGTTGTTTTCTTTCCTGTCCTTGACATTTTTTATGAACTTATGAGCTTTGTTACCATCTGTCCTATAATCCATTTTTTCTAAGAAATTATTAAAGTGATTCCTTTTAGCGGTATTAATTTCTTTTTTCAGTGAGGCACATTTCTTCCGCCATATTTGTGTATCTGATATGTTTTTTGTTTGTTCAGCTGTATTTCTAGCTATATCCCTTTGCTTTTTCAGTTCTTCTAACTGGGGTTTCCAAAAGGGTTTGAAATTTTTAATTCTTCCACGAGGAATATGTTTTTTTTGCAGTTTCTAGGATGACTTTACAGAATTCTTTGTTCATATGATCTTGTTGGTCATGCAGCTGTGAGTTTGTTTGTTCTTTAAATTTATGTTCTAATTCAGTTTTATATTTGTTCCAATCTGCCTTTTTGAAGTTCCAATACAGATTCGTAAGACCTTGACTGTTATTTGTATTCTCTAGTTTTATATCAGCAATTACTGCTCTGTGACCAGAACTTGGATCTTCTATAACTTGTTTTTTAATTTTTGGAACAATATCTGTTGTAGCTAACAAGAGGTCTGGGTTACTGCCCGCTCCAGCATAATGTATGAAGGTTGTGGGATCTTCTTTACTATAAATCAGTTCAAAAGTTGTGGTATTCAAAAATTCTTCCACTATCTTCCCTGTAGAATCCACTTTTTCATAGCCCCATCTTTTGGAATGTGCATTGAAATCCCCAATTATGATTGTTTTATTTAATTGGTCAACAAGTGAGAGATCTGGTTCATTCCTGGGAGGATTGTAAATACTGTATAAATGTAGATGTGTTTTGTTATCCCAAAAATTTAGCTTTATTAATTCACTTTTATCTGTGTTATCCATTTCTTTAACAATTTCAAAGGAGGTTTTAATATCCTTTTTGACTCCAACTAATATTCCACTACTTATCTGTCTATTTTTGGGTAGTAAGTGCAGTAAAAATCCAGTAAAATTGAAGTATTTAAGTTGGTCATTTGTTAGATTTGCTTCTTGTATTACAAATATATCAATGTTATAATCAAATACAATTTTATTCAGTTCTACTCTTTTTGTCTGTGTGAGACCACCCGCATTCCATTGTAGAAGTATCTTCTATTAGTATAATGTTTTGGTTCTCGAGAAGTAGTCCCCGCCCGGAGATCCGAATGGGGGACTATTTTAACTCTGGAACATTTTACCCCTCGAGTCATATTTCATAAAAAAGAGAGCAGTAATAGTAACCGTTTTTTAGAGAGCACCATATTTTTATGTTTTGGCGGTCACATCGCTCTCTCACAACCCCCAGAATGTCTGGGGGACCACACCTGTCGTTGGTTTACGGGTCTCACCGACCTGACCGGGAGGATTATCAAAATAAATTCACCGACCATATCCTCTGATTACCAGTCAGAGGACGTATTACATGTCATGACAGGTCAGCATGTTAGGGGTAAAGATTTTATAGAGAAATTAGAGAAATGGAGAGGTTGGAAAAATAAAGACTCCCTAGCCCTCAGGGATCCTAATAGCATCGGGGTCGGAAGAGAACAAGAGATGACCAAGGTAAGGTCAGATACAGTGGGGAGCAAAACACCAGTAAGTGGAAGTAATGTTCTGTTCAGCTTGAGTACCTTGTGGTTGCCATTCACATATCCCCTAAACGGAGACCCCTGAGTATAGAGCTCTTTCTATAATCATACCCTTCCTCGACACCCTTCCCATCTCCGTCTGCGCTACTTCTTTTGCCACTGCACTTGGAAGACCCAACACTTCCCTGCAAAACATCCTATGAACTGTATCTATGGTTTCTTCCCCCTCATTCAGTCCGCATATTTCTTTACCTTAGAGCAGTTTTGGTTCCACCACCATATTATAAATTTTTTCCAACCATTTGACCCTAATATTCGGTACTCTGTACTTATAACTTCTTATTGCTGACATAGCTCCTTTCCCCTTTGTCAGAGCTAATTTCTTTTGTTTTTCCCACCCCCCACTCCCATCTAATTTTACTACTAAATAGATACATTCTTGTACTACTCTATTGCTGTTATTGCTCCAATAGTATCATGTGTTACAGTCTTTAGTGTTGGCAAAGAAACTTATGGTGAAATCTATTGGATTTTTACTTCAAGTTACCGACAATAATGTTAAACACTTAGGAAAATGGTCCTTTGCCCTCCATGAAAATGCACTTTTCCAAGAAAGAGATTAATCATTTTTTCCGGGTAAGAATTTCTTTTTTAACCTTATAAAACTCCTGATACTTTCTTCTAATGATGCACTTGTCCATTTCACCCAGAATGGTAAAACTCCTGCAAATAAAACAATCTTATGAGGCCATTTTATTGTGCTCCCCCCACTTTCTCCAAGTTGGGCCTCTCTTTGCATATCACTGTCTTGCTGCAGCCAGCAGAAACGACATTACAAATGCTACTGAACATGCTAAGTTTTGTGATGAGAAGAAAGAAGGTCAAAAAATACCTAACAACATAAATAACATGCCAAGCTTGCTCATGAATAACTATGCTAGTGATGGAACATAAAGGAAATGATTACAGTGAATACTATGCTGCATGTTAATAAATCAAACTGTATAGCATTTCGTGATATCGCATTAGTTCACCTCCTTGCTGCCTGTGGCCTTTGTCAAGTTATAGCTCTCTTTATGTTACAGCTTTAGCCTCAGTTGAACACAAGGCACAATAGGTCCCAAGTTTCACGCTTTAGTTATGGGGCATGCTGAAAGGTGCAAGATGAGTATAACGAGCGTTGTACTGTTTGCTCAAGGACACACTATGTCCCAAGCTCCAAGCCTTAATTATGAGCTACACCAAAAGGATTCAAGATAAATATACATACAGGGACATTATTATTTACCTCTCAAGGGTGTGTCCCAAGATCTGAACCATAGTTATTAGCTGCACTGAAAGGGCACAAGATCAGTATACCAAGGACAATAACATTACATATTGGCAGTAAAGGTGTTTAGTCAAAGTTTTCAATTCTTTAATAGTATGTTTTGTTTTTGTTTCATACTAACATTTAGCAATAAAATTCATGTATTTGTGGCTATTTTATATGAAATATAATTTTATTTCAATACTATTGTAGTGTTATATCTTTTAGAGAGAAAAGCAAAATGTAACTGAAGTAAAATGTGGCACATGACAGAACTACAACACCAGTTATTTAGGTGGGTTCTCCCCATTCAATACCACATACCCATTTTACTGTAGTCGCCATGTAATCCTGCGAGATATGTCTCCCACAACATTTATTCTGTGTGGACCCTCCCATTCTTTACCACAGACATATTTGACTGCAGTTGCTTTGAATGTATGGCAGTCCATTTCATCTTGCTGTAACAATCACAACTATGCAAACTACTTCCATTAAGGCGCATGTGATAAGAGTTTAATTTCTAATCTGGTTTTTAGAGGAAGAGAGGCATATGAAAGAACACAATTAATGCATAAAGAGTTAACAAACATAGCACTAAGTAATCCACATGAGTTCAGGATTAAATACTTAACTTGAGTTTCATTCCACGCATTCCATTCACTGTCCAGTAGTATACTTACCAATTAAAGAATGCTAAATTCACAAAAACAGAAAAACCCTCAAAGTTTGCATTACAGCAAACAACTTTATATTTGTAGCAGAAAACAGAAAAAGTTGCATCATCTCTGATATACTCAATCCCCTTCTTAATTGGCACTGACAGATGTTAACCACATGACAGAAGTGTATAAATGAATGGGAGGGGATGGATAAGTCACAGCAGTTGTCTGACAATGAAAAAAGGTCCAACTATAGTCTGATTTTTAAAAGAAGATACATGTCAAATGCCAGCTGCTCCACCTGGAGAGCTGCAGTGTTACCAATAAGCAGATAGGCAATTCTCAATACTCGAGACAAACCTGAACATTCGTTTATATATCTCACGGCAGCGAAAACACAAACATGTAATTTCTAGTAGCCTTCTATGAAAACAAAGGTAATTTGTTCTCAATACAAATAAAGTAATTTGAATTCACTGTGTTTTTTCGTCTTTACAGGTGTAGGCTAACAACACACTGTGCAAAGAAGTTCCATTCCCCCACCAGCTCAGTGATAATTGACCTGAGCAGTAAACTATTTATCAGTGCGGCTAATGTGGCAACCTTTGTTTACGTTTCCATAGCAATGACTTTCCCCTCTTACCCTTAACTCCCCTTGCTTGACTACTGCCATGAATCTTCTTTTAAAAATCAGACTATAGAATAAGGCATTTCCATAGCAATAGTACATTCAAGGACCCTGTTGCCAGTATGTAACATGTGATTAGCACATGGCTAATGAGGAACCCAGCAGTAACAAAAACTGCTTACATTATGTTCTGCAATCGCTGCATATAAACAAATAATGGCTTCCTGTAGCCTGAGCTTGCAATGCTTGCATCAGTTAGGGATTGCCTGTGTACTTGTTGCATCATTCTATATACATGGTTGTTTGCCTTGTGTTTACTTGTGTCTGAATTGTGTATTGTGAGCTTTTGCAATTGTGCTAACACTTTTTTTTTGACATTAAATACTAATTAAAAGTGATATAGTGCTGCCGAACAAAAAAATTGAGTGTACTTGCAAACCCAATAAAACTTATTTGGTAAAGGTATCCCAATTAAAGAACAAGCGTGGGAAATATTCTCTTATAGAGCATATTATTTCAAAGAGGAGAAATTTAATGGGGGGCCTTTTATTTCAGTTTCCAAAGTACTTGATAGACTTTGCTTGTACATGCAATTCCAATTTTGATATCAGTGGCATTTTTCTGTTAGAATAATCAATATTTCACACGTATATCTCTTTTGTTAATGCAAATCTTTACACTGATATATACTTTGCATGCTCTATCCTTTGAATATTTAGATTCAGTATTTCACATAGGAATATAAATTCAACATTCCAGGTGCAATCCAATCTTCTTAGTACACATAATCATACCATGCTCTCTCTCCACGTGGTTGCGATAAGCGGCAATGTTGCGTTTCTCTCACTGCAAACTGTCAATTCCTTTCTTGGTTGACGCTGATTATAGTACCACAGTTCAGCGACTTCTTGACAATTATAAAGACAATAAAGATATAATTCTTTCTCTTACATTGCAAAATTACATTTTTATACTTCTTTAAAAATAGAAATTAAAAGCAACAAATTTACATTCAAGAAGCAAAATTTGAATGCATTAAGAGTATTTTACACATTTCTTTTAGGTTCTTTGGGTATGATGACATCTGTACTTATGTGCCCAGATGGAAAAACAATTGAAGCTGAAGCTGCACACGGCACTGTAACCAGGCATTACAGGTAATATGCTATTCAAATATGTGTGTTCATTTTTAGGACTTTCTTGCATCACATTGGTTAAAACAGAAGGGGAGGATGCAAATATTTTAGATAGTGGCTTGATTTCAATACATTGCCAACATGAAGACTGGCAAAACCTGTGGCCAAAGAAGGAAATTTAGACTTTTAGGTTTAGTTTAACCTTACCTCCACAGTTTCAACCAAGGTAACTCATTTGATGAACTTTAAGTCAGTACTGGCTCCCTTGCCACTCTTGCCAGCCCTTGTAGTAAGCCTCATAGTTATGACCTGCAGCAAGGGCCACTCTGAACAGCGATGAGAAGAACTGATTATTGTGATGGAATTCAATCACAGAGCTTTGATTATGATTTTATTTTTGAGTGTGTTCATTTTTCTTATTAAATAAATCCCACCTGCAAATATATAAATGCATAGCTGGTCTTTCTTTACTGAATTGTGTTACAAGTTTAAATTATTTGTTATCTAACTTGTGGAATTTTTTAATAAATACCAACTTTTAATCAGTTCATTTTTGAATAGCCATTGTGTACAGTGCAAGTATTTGATGATTGCTACTCTATCACAATGATTTTGCAAAGCACCAATATTTGCAAACCATGCCAGATCTAGCAGTACTATCAAATTCAGACATTATACAGATCTTGGAAACATTAAACATCACTTAATATGAATAACTTTAACAGGTTTTGGGTGCTATTTCTACCCATCCTCAACAGGTGTCCATCTGGTTCTCGGTGGAAGAAATTGCGTCAGCACTTGTGACAATTCCATCTGTTGGTTACATTAACTTTTAGAGGTGGTTTGGTAGTGGCAAATTAAAATTCATTTTAGTGATCCTTGTTTCTAAGCATCTGTATTTCTTCCCCAAGTATCTAATTCAACTGAATAACTAAGCGACCTTTAGGAGGAACATGTCGAGTATGATTTCATGAGTGGTTGACCGAAATGATAGAAACAGCTCCACAAATCAGCTGTGGCCTATTTTATAGCTCTCATGTGTTCTCTTAGTCTTATATTCAAGTCTCTTTTTGTTTGCCCAAAGTAAATTTGACTGCAGTTAGACCCAGCCCCAACGTAAAATAAACGGTTCTTTTAGGTTTGTGCATAGTAACTTTTGCATACTAACTTGCTTAAGTTCTTCTAACTTATCTATATCATAAAACCAGTGCATTGGATGGTGTTTATAGAGAATGCCCAGAGCCCTTCCAAAATAAAATGCCACAGCAACAAGGTTGTATTCCAGCCAAGACAGCGAGTGGTACACAATACTATCTACAAACTACCAAAATCTAATGGAATAATGATGAGGCAAGGCAAGTGACCTCTCCACACTAAGGCTGCATTGCCTCAACTTGACTAAAGTATAGAGCTAGTATAACATAAAGAAGCTGTTGAAATTGGACGAGTGGCAAAGAAAGGTGTGACTATGGAGGAAAGTCCTAAATATTGGTTTAGAACTATTAATTTAGGTGAAAGGAATATCCTAATGCCGATGTCCCATGGTCCAACTTTTTGGTCCAAAGCATTGTGTGCAACTATAATCTTTGCAAAACTTAAAGGCATATGGAGGTGGGGCATACTGTGGACTGCAGCGAATCCTACGCTTGCCCCTCCTACTAGGGTTGCCGAATGTGGTGCATGCATCTCACACAACCTTATGTACAGACCCTCTGCCAGAACACGCACTATGCTTGGCAACAGCGCTCTGTTTGAGCATTGGCCAGCGTTCACATGCCTTATCGCCATTCTGATCAATGCATTTTTGCATGCAGTGTACCAACTTCTGTAGGCGAAGATAGCTTAAAATAGTTTCTTTCAGCTCCTCTCTGGTTCTGAAATGCGTCCCACCCAGGTGTTTCTTCTAGTCAGGGAAGAGATGGTAGTCACTAGGGGCTAGGTCTTGGCTGTGTGACAATATCTCATCCACATTTGTTGATGAGATTGGTTGTCACATGGGCAATATGCGGATGAGCATTGTCCTAATGGAAATGCACTCCCTTCCTAAGCTTACCTCTCTTGCTTTGGATTGTGCAGCAAAAGTTCTTCAATGTCTCAATGCAGACCATTACTGTGATTGTTGTACCTGTAGGCAGAAATTCGCACAGCAATAACTCTTTCTGTCCCTTCGATCTTTGAGCATTGCTTCTTCCACTTTCACAATGGTGTCGTCCGAAACTCATGGCTGTCCAGAACATTGGTCATCATGGACGTCTGTCCTTGAATTCTCTGCACCATTTGTGTACACGATGTACAGTCATACACTGTTCTCTGTACACTTTATACGAGTGGACATTCATTCCCAACTGTATGGTGTTTTTTGTACACAAAACATTAATCACAGAGCCTAATTTGCACCTGGCAGGAGAAGCGAGTGGAAGCTCCATTTCTAACGGCTGCCGAGCCAAGACTGAGTGTGGCAGACAGCTTGAAGGGCAGGAGACTGGAAGAGGGAGAACTGAGCTACACGTTATTGCCGGATCTTGCATAACAGCGTTCCTCGCAACTGCAAGACTTTGGGAGCCTTATTTTACGGACAACCCTCATATGACTTTGCTGCAAGTTCTGTAAAAACCACAAATGCATTCTAGAAATGAAAAACTAGACTCAGGAAGCCATTGTATCCCTCACCTAAGTGTTTGAATGGTTCAAGTTTCCTTTTTTTTATGAAATGAGTTGAAATGTCCTACCCATCCATACTAAGATTAAAACTACTAAAATTGTTCCTTACCTCTTTTACACTATAATAGATTGTCTCATATTTGTGTCCTGGGGTGTAATTTTGTCTTTGACGCAATCTAAAAGGTTGAGAAATCTATTGAGTCTACTACAATTTACCTCGGCTCACGACCATGGCTGTGTCCACCAGTTGCTTTTACTTCTAATACATCTTTACTTCATCAGCATCTATGAGACTCATGGAAACATATCCAAACCTATACTTATGACAATATTAATTTAGCTATTGCTATATATTGTCTGTTTATTTCTCAAGTTTGCTAGGTGAATTGTCATTTGATTTGGATCAAAATGCATTCTAGTATGACAGAAACTGTATCTAATGGAATTGAACACAAAAGAAACAAAGTTTGATAAAAGTTGGACCGTGGAACACCAGCTTAAGATATATTTTCTTGCAATTTTAAGGAGCAATGGATGTAGAATTATTAGAATTAATTTAGTGAATAATGGACTGGAATAAATTTGGTCAAGAATGGAGATTAATGCAATTTTTTTTTTTTTAAAGTAACAAGGGGAAGATTCAAAGATAAAGCTTTTTGTATTTCTATTAGTGACAATATAGTTGGTAAAAGATCTTTATGTGAATGTTTTATCAGAACATTTCCTAGAGATTTAAAAAGAATAAGAAAAGATACTCCCCTGAATCAGTGTCCAATATGTGGGTAAATAAATTAATATTTTGCTTAAGAGGTAGAACTGGAACATAAAATTTCAATGCCACAACTGGGATTTGAACCACAGACCTTCCGCTTGCCGGGCGGGCGCTCTAACCACTGAGCTATTGTGACAAACTGCCAGAATGGCATTAAATTCTCAAGCCAGTTCGTATTTTCTCCTGGTAAACCACAAAGGCAGTCTCACATCAGAGACAATTACCCCAATGGTGACTTACTATTGTAAGTACTTTATATCCCAGGATTAAATAACCTTCACATGGTAATTATTATTTATTTATGCCAACAAACTTACTGTTGGTGTTTTTAAACACACAAGCCGTGTGTGGGCAAAGTTTAAGAGGTAGAACTGGAACATAAAATTTCAATGCCACAACTGGGATTTGAACCACAGACTGTGGTTGAAGGTCTGTGGTTCAAATCCCAGTTGTGGCATTGAAATTTTATGTTCCAGTTCTACCTCTTAAACTTTGCCCACACACGGCTTGTGTGTTTAAAAACACCAACAGTAAGTTTGTTGGCATAAATAAATAATAATATTTTGCTGTTTAACGAAGCTGTCAATTGCAGCATCACATCAGCATTGCCGGTGTGTGGGAATTTCATCCCATATGAGTTCTTTAACATGCCAGGAACTATACTGACATGGAGCTGTTGTTTTTAAGCTCACTTAAAAACCATTGGTCTGGGCTGGGTTTGAACCTGCGACCTTGAGATCAGTAGGCCAGCATCTAACCAACTGAGCCACCCAGAATGTGGAGTAAAGGAAGATATGAAACATACAGCATTTTAGTACCAAGGGACAGGAATCAAAAGTGTATAAATGGAAGTAGTTTATCTTTCTATCTGATTTAGTTTTAGTTCAACTCTTCAGTAAAGAAAGCAGGAATGCAATTGAAATGTGTTTATAGGTGCTCTTTCACACTGCTGAGAGTCATAGCAGTTAAAGACTGCTTAATTTTGCATAGAGGCCTCTTTATTAGGCTTGAGATTCATATATGTGCTGCAAATCTATGAAAGGGAAGTAAAGCCAGTGGTCCCATGTCAAAAGAAGCCATGCTATTGATTTTTACACTAAAAAAAAGATCCATTGCCTTCTGCTGGTTTGAATCTACCTTGGTAACCAGAGACTAGCACGTTACTCCTAAACCATGGAGGATGAAGAGCAGTAATGTAGGAGAGTACTTACTATATGATATATGTTTACTTAAAATTTTCCTCCCTTCTTATGTATATTTAAAAGATGTAGGTTTAGATAATAAGGACTTAGCTTGTCAAATTTATTAAAAAATGAGACTGGGCTGAATGCTTAATCATATTGTTTGTAAATAGCTTCTTTACATTGTTTAACACCAATCTTAATGAATGAAAGAATACAGAGTATTATAGGTTTGGGTGTGTATGATTATTAACAATAATTCTTAATTGTTTCTGCAGACAACACCAAAAAGGACTCCCAACCTCAACAAATCCAATAGCATCAATCTACGCATGGACACGTGGACTACTGCATAGGGCTAAGCTTGATGATTCACCTGAACTTCAGAGGTAGGAAACAATTGTCATCTTGGATTACTTTCAGTATATGGAGTTTGTGGCAGACCTATCATTTGACAGTTGCATATATTACATTTAAAATCGTTTTTTCATTAAAATAGTAATGAGTTTTGAGAATAGATTTGGTTAAATTGAATGTACAGAAATTGTAAATTAAAACAATTTACTTAAATTCTTTTTGATCAGCCATTCTATTAAAGTCAGCCAAGTCAAACAAAACTGAATGAATTTTATTTGTGTTTGTGAGATTCAAGGACTTAGGTCAGGCTAAACATAACCATAAAGTGTGTGTTTTTGCTCAGAATTTCTTCTTCTACTCTCTAAATGACTCTCTAGTACAGATGGTAACAAAGCCCATAAGTTCATAAAAAACCTTGGAAAAACAGCAAAACTACTACTTAAACTACAATCTATCCTGGAAAACCACTGTACCTGCCAAATGGCGAAAAGCAATAATTGTCCCACTCTTAGCATCAGAAATAAATTATAGACCAATAGCTCTTACTAGCATAATAGCAAAACTGATGGAAAGAATGGTGTCAAATAGGTTAAATTGGTTTCTAGAATCACAAAATTTAATTTCCCCATGTCAAGCTGGATTTAGAGAGCTCTACCCTACAAATGAACAAGTCTTACTGCTCAGTCAAGAAATCAAAGACTCCTTCAATAAAAAGTGATACATTATCTTCTTTGCTATTGATTTCAAAAGTGCATATGATTCTATATGCAGAACAAAACTAATAATGAAAGTAAAGACAACTAGGGATACAAGGTTCAATATTTTCATGGCTGTCATTTCCTAATGCAACGCTTATATTTCTTCCATATCTGGTAGCAATAATCAAAATATAAAATAGTACACTGTGGCTTACTACAAGGCGCAGTGCTCAGCACTACACTTTTTAATGTATTTGTTGTGGCAGATCGTTAATAAATATAAGAGTCAGGTGTAAAGTGTGCACTATTTGCCGATGACAATTTAATGACTGATTTTGTTGTCTTAACAAACTACCAAATCTTTTTACTAAGAAGAAAAAACCACTAAAAATACAACTAAATTTTTTTAGAGGGTCAACAATTACCAAGCAAAGTAGCAAAGTATTTGGGAGTTACATGGACCAAACCAATAGAAAATGTAAGTTTAGTATCAAATGTAATACAAAGAGCAGAAAGGCGCCTTTCACTGTTAAACCGTCGAACAGGAATGAACGGGGGGTGTTCGAGCAACTCTTAACACGACACACAATGTGTATATAAAGCCATTATTTACTTGCTGCAGCAAAGATCTCGTAACAGCAACCCCTCCGAAGGAATGTCGCTTTGTCGTGGTGGAGGGGCTCAGCACCCGATCCAGACGGCCTACTAAGTGTCATTTTTGACTACTGGTAGGCAAGAGGTGAGGGGAAGCAAAGAGCATTCCAAAACGGGTAGATGAGGCTCGGTAGTCTTGGTCGACGACTCATCTAGGAGAAGAGGACTCCGAAATCAGACTCCCCCGGGGGGCCTTCTACGGTAGGTATGGGTTTGGCATACCTGGGGCTCCGAGCCATACTCTCGATTGGGTTCCTCCAAGTGGTGAGAGGGCACCTGCCAAACACCCAATCAACTTTGGTCCACTTTTGTGTTTGTACAGGGAGGTATCAGGTGGGAGGTCACAGTCTGATGGATAACCTACGCACGGATTGTAGGAGGATGGGGTGACACAAGGGGTGACTGGGTCACCGCGTAAATCCCAGCCCCTGGTTATCATGTAGTATCTGTGTGCGTATCCGCTGATAAAGGTCAGTCCCGGGGAGGGGCCATTGCATGAGCTGATGCACTCCTGAAGGCGATTGGGTCCCTCTATCTATACATTGGGAGGTGAGACCCTAGGGTGAGCAAGGTCCAGGCCAGGACTCTCACCTAAGCCGGGGTGGTCCCAGGATGTGAGCATGCCATCGGAGACATTTGCAATGGTGGAGGATGTCATCGCCATGAGTACGAAAACTCATAACAAAACCAAACAAAGTAAAGTCTGTGTAAAGGAAGTAGCAGAGTCGAGTGGTCCTCGCTACTTGGTCATATCTAGAACTGAGGGAGATAAGAAATTTTTATCGGTGAGCCCATTTACTATACAAAAGGGTTTGGATAACATTGCTGGTCCAGTAGTCATGCACTAGATCTCGCAATGGCACGCTCCTGGTTGAAGCACATTCAGCTACCCAGTTATCCTGTACGTGTTGAGATGCACAGAACCTTGAACTCCTCGTGCGGCGTAATAAACACCTGTGCACTAGAGGGATTATCCAATGAGGAGATTCAAGAGAATCTGACAGAACAAGGCGTCATCCACGTTTACCGGGTTCAACGTAGAGAAGGTGGTGAGTTAAAGCCAACTAATACCCTGTTCCTGACCTTTGATCAGGTAGATCTCCTGCAAAGGATTAAGGCAGGGTATGAATCGATCGAAGTTAGGCCTTTCATCCCGAACCCACTCAAATGTTTCAAGTGCCAGCGCTTACAAGCGAGCTTTGCAAGGTACTAGCTGCAGTGCATGCACCTTCGTGGAATTCGTCATGCGTGAACTGCAGAGGTGAACATCTGTCTAGTTCCCGAGATTCCTCTACAAAACGGGGGCAAAGAGCGATCCAAGAGATACGGGTTAAAGAGAAGGTGCCCTTCTCAGGAGCCCGAAAGCTCTTGCGAATACGCCTACCCTCTGTTCCAAGGTCTGGGACCTATGCTCGGTACTGGTTTAGCTGCAACCGAGCTAGAGAGATCGCAACGTAGACCAGCGATTTCAATGGGGCAACAATATCTGAAAAGACACTTGGAATAGAGCTACGGGCTACAAAGCCCTCAACATCAGCGCACACATCTGTATCAACGTGTACAAAATCTGTTGGTGAGAAAAATTCAACTATTAGATCACCAATGAACATGTCAAACTCAATACAGAAGACTAGCAAATCTAATCTACAATGCCTCACTGATAAAGTTTAAGAAGAACTACACAAAGAACGATTTCCTCAAGGAAGCCTGATCCCAGTACATCAATGGGATATAAGAGTCAGAGAATATCTCCTTAAATATCCTCTTCTGGGGAATATTCAGGGGTGGACTCAGACTGGTGCCTCTCATCTTTGCCGGTCCCCATTAGCAACCAGTTCGAAACACTCGAACCCAAGTTTGCTATGGGAAAACAGATGTCCTCAGCAGAGGACATGCAGTTAAACGAATCTGCCCACACTGGGAGAACCCCAGTAGAAAAGAGGTGCAAAAAAGCGCCCGAAAAGAATGCCAGCCCAAGAGAAAAGAAAAGGGTTAAATTAGTTAGACAACCGCCTACTCCAAAGTAATGAAGAATTACCTATCCCATACACAATGCAATATGGCTATCCTACAATGGAACATCCGTGGCATAAGAAGTCAACGTTCAGAACTTGAGCTTTCCATCTAAGGTGATACACCCCAGAAGAGGGTGTTCCGGCACATGGTGGCACTATGATGCTTGTCAGAGATGACGTGTATATACAATCTCTACCATTGCACTCTGGCAGTTCAATCCGTACAGCAACTAATTGTATATCAAACATCCATTTCACAATCTGTAATCCATATTTGCCTCCGTCCCATGACTTCTTCTAAATCAATGTGCGAGATCTTGTTTCCCAGTTGCCAGCACCGTTTCTGTTGGTGGGAGACTTCAATGCACACCACCCACTTTGGGGCTCGAGTCATGCTTGTGTGAGGGGTACGCTCATTGCCGATTTCTACAACAGTTACAACCTCTCTGTAGGCTCTCCTCAACACATTCATTTTGGACTCTTACAATAGTTTCTCGCACCTTGATCTTGCAGTTCGTTCACCTCAGTTGGCAGTCTCCTTACAATTGGAAAGAGAGATTTATTCATCCACTGATCATTTTACATGACATGGGATATATCATTTAGAATAGCTTTAAATTTTGAGTCTGTCCTATTTTTAACTGCTAATGGTAATTTATTATATAATATAGCTCCTATTTTATATGGGTCCTTATTGCTTTGACTTTTATTCGTGCTTACCCTATGGTAATCATTTGCACTTCTTGTGTCATATTTATGGCAGTCTTTAACTTTTTCAATAAACTTCTTTTTTTCTTTAACAAGCATAATAGTTCTGAACACACAAAATATCCTAACTGTGATCTCACTTTGAGTTTTAAATGTTTCCCGACAGGATTATCGAAAATGAAGATGGTATATAGTTTGTATGCATTTTTTTTGTATCTTTAATAATCTGTCCATGTTGGTTTTACTCGTTCCCCCCCAAATTTCAATTCCATATGATAAATGCGGGTAAACAATGCCATAATAAGCTGATTTAAGAATATTAATGTCACCATATTTTGCTGTCTGTCTCAATAGGTACAGCCCTGAGTTCATTTTATTACAGAGTATTTCTATGTGTGTATTGGAGGTTAAATCATCTTCTATGTGTACTCCCAATAATTTAAAGCATTTTACTTATTCTAATGCAATATTGTTAATGTTTATATTCACATTATCTTTCTGAAATGTCATGACTTTTGTCTTCCCTATATTTAATGTTAGCCCATTATTTAGTAAGTACTGCGATATTTCACAGACTGCACTTGTCAGTTTTTCTTCTAAGCCTTCTCGACCATCATTCCAACATATGCAGATGATACATCTATATTAAGAGATCACCTTGCTGTTCTCCGGTTCTGGTAAATTATTTATATAGATCAAGAATAGTGTAGGTCCCTGTACTGATCCCTGCGGTACCCCAGACTTTGTTATAGTCAGATTTAACATAGTAGTGTGTATAATATCATGCTTTTTCTAGTTTATTTCTGTACATTGGACACGGTTTTTAAGATATGTTGCTAGCAATTTGTTAATTTGTCCTCTAAAACCATAGTGTTCTAATTTTGAAATTAGGTGATCATGAGATACTGAGTCAAACGCTTTGGAGAGGTCTAGATAAATTCCTGCTGTATTTTTCTTCGAATCTTTCAATTCCAACAGTTCATGTACATATTCTGCTATAGCCGTGATGGTTGATAATAACTTTCCTTAATTTATTTCTAAATCCATGTTGATACTGTTAGACTTTAGAAAACTATTTATCCGTGCTATAAGTACTTTCTCATACACTTTGCTGAATACTGACGTCAGTGTGATTGGTCTGTAATTACTAACATTTGTGTTTGAACCTTTTTTATGAATTGGTCGTACCACACTAATTTTTAATATTTCCGGAAATAATCCCTCGTTCATAGAGTAATTTATTAAATATGCCAATATATTCAGCAATTCTTGCTTACAGTGTTTTAGTACTATGGGTGACACGCCGTCCCACCCAGAGGATTGTTGAGTTTTAAAACTGCTTATTATTTTGTGTATTTCTTCAGCATTTGTCTTGTGTAGAAACATGCTGTTCATAACAGTTTTATCTTTAGTTACTTTCCTGTCTATATTGCCAATTATAATATTATCATTAGTATTTAAAAAGAAGGTGTTAAATAATTTGCAAATTTCAGAAGGGTCATGTAACATCTGTCCATCTTGGTTCAGGCTTATGTTTGAATGTTCGTCTGTTTGGGGTTTAGCATGCTTGTTTATAATTTTCCATACTGTTTTTGTAGTATTACTGGAATTCGTTATTTTACTTCATATTTGTTCTATTTTTAGATTAAGCAACGCTTTCCTGTATTGTTTTTTAAACCTATTATATGTGTTAATGTATGCACTCAGTCTGGTGGTTTGACAGAATTCATACATACCTTTCATTTTATGTTTTAAATGTATTAGTTCAGGTGGCAGAATTAATTTGTCAGCTGTTTCATGCTTAACTGTTCTTTTTGACTGAGGGCATGTCTCGTTGAAATGGAAAGTAAATATTTGCAATAGGTCTTCCATTTCTCATTTGTATTGCATGCATTATATACTTCGGCCCATTCCTCTTTAGCAAGTGTATATTTAAGGTTATCTAGGCTACATCTTCTTGTATCCCTTATGTACTTATACGTAATGTTTTTCATTTGGCTAAAACAGTTATAAATATCTATACTTTGTCCCCAATGGTCTGACACATGGAATTCATTATTTATTGTCGAAACTTTGTCTTCATTTAGATTTGTTATTATGTGATCTATTGTGCTGTGATTCTAGTGAGCCCATGAGAAACATCCTTGATAATTTTTAGATTGAAGCTATCTCTTAGGTGCACGTTATCCGCCTCAATATTAAAGTCGCCTAGGAGTATAACATGTTGATTAAATGCAATTTCGTGTAGCATATTTTCCAAATGGGTTAGGCATTCTTGCATGCTTGAGTTAGGGGATCGGTAAATGCCAATAATGAATACTTTCCCTAATTCTCTGCTTAGTTTTACTGCAGCTACCTCAAAGATCATCTCTACATTTACATTTTCTACCCACTCTATTCTATTTACGATAATATCTTTCCTGGCATAAATTAAGATACCCACTTCTGTGCATTGTACGACAATATTGGGAAGCTAATTCATAATTTACAAGCTTTATTGAGTTTAACTGTTCCATTATTAAGCCATGTTCTGAAAATACTACGATCTGTGGATTTGTGTCATTTAGAACTGTTTCTAAAATTTCAATTTTATTAGAGATGTACTGTGTGTTTTGGTGGTAAATTCTAAGGGTAGAATTATTGTGCATGCTGTTTTTATCATAGGGTGAACACGAATTTACAATTTGTCACTGAATATTGCCTACTTTGCCAGCTGAATCAATTACATAAGGCTTTTTACTGGTAATAATTTTTATTTTCTTTGAGAGGAGTGACGTTAGGTGCTTCTTTCCTTTATTGCTCAAATGTAAGCCATGTCTGGTATGGTTATCACGTGGTAGATGGCTGATATCAACTACATTAACATTTGGGTACAGTGAGCACATTATTTTCATCTTTTTGTTTGTTTTCCTAATTTCTTTATTAACACATGAATTATAGTTCAAATCATACCTGTTATTAGTGGTAAACATTCCTATGTCCGTTTTCCTTAGTTCCTCTCTTTCCAGAACTTGATTTAGAGCGTTTATAGCACTATTTGCTTCATTCTTGAACACATCGTTTGCACCTGCCACAACAATTTTCACTTCTTTGTTTTCACTCTTTTCACTGCTACTAGATATATTTGATGTAGCATCCACGAGTTTTGCGTTAGGCTTCACTTAACCCATAACTTCACTATCACTAAAGTTTTCACCTATTTTTTCCGCTAGTCCTCTTGCGTGACTATCTCCGTAGATAGTGATTTTCTTGCTCTTCCTTCTGCTTGGTTTGGTTTCTTTTGTGTATTTGACTCGAAGTTCTTCAGTCGCTGCTTGAGTTTCCTCTTCTTCATTTGTTGCTAGCGCAGCAAATTTATTTTCAGTTTCAAACACATGTTTATTGGCGTTCTTTGATTTTCTGATTGCGGCATTCTGTTGTTTCCATTCTGTACCTCGCTGGATACAGCCTTTTAACTGCACATTTTCTGCCGTAAGTCTAATTATTTCTGAGCGTGCTTCATTTAGCTCTTGGTTTAGTGACTCTATCACCACGTGTAGGGACTTGATGCATTCGCTCATGCTCTGCGTCGTCTTTGCGCAATTCTCATGTGTCGATTTCTCCGTATTCAATGGAATGTCATCTCTGATTTACACTCTAATAAGACATGGAAAGTGGTCACTAGTCTCATATCTTGCGTCAAATGTTCCACACGTATACCCAGATGGCATTTGGACCATGCCAACTGGAACCTGTACACCCAGTTGTGCTTGTTGTACGTAAAGACAGCCGACTCAGTAAATGATTTGGCACAGCATCTCACGGAGACTGTTCAGCAGCAGAGAGAATCATCAATTCCACGGTCGACTACACACCCCGTCAATTTCCTGTCCCCTGGTGGATGGAAGAATGTCAGAATGCCATTTGTGCTCGAAGGCATGCTCTTAGGGTTTTCCAACGTCACCCTACGTTGGATAACCTGATTGAACACAAGAAAATGTGTGCCAGGTCCCGACAAGTCATTAACGATGCCAAAAAGTCATCATGGAGCAAATTTGTAGCTTCATTTAACCGACACACACCTTCCTCGGTTGTGTGGGATAGATTAAGGGGTGTTGCAGCTAAAACGACCCAACTACCAATAGCGGGACTAAAAACAGCCACAGGAGCTGTTGTTGATTCATTTGAAGTGGCCAATACGTTTGGCAGTACTTTCGTTCAAGTGTCTAGCTCGGAAAACTATTCCCCTGAGTTCCTTCCATTTAAAACTCAGGTGGAATCTCAAGGCTTCGCCTTTCGGTCTAGAAATGTAGAAGATTACAATCGCCTTTTCACCATGGCGGAGCTACAACATTCTCTTCATTCTTCGTGATTATCAGCACCAGAACTGGATGGTATTCATGTACAAATGTTACCTTTAGCTGTTGTAAGGCATTCCTGCTTGAGGTCTATAATCGTGTTTGGGTTGACAGTATACTCCCAGAAAATTGGCGGGAGGCCACCGTTATTCTCATCTTGAAGGCTGGAAAGGACCGTCATCTTCCCTCCAGCTATCATTCTATTTCCCTCACCAGTTGCGTTTGCAAGGTGATGGAATGCAAGATCAAAGGACGATTGGTATGGTGGTTAGTCAGTAGGTTACGATTTTCTAACATCCAGTGTGGTTTTCGACGATGCCGTTCAGCTGTTAACCATCTTGTGTCAATATCGACACAGTTCTTCATAAAACCGTCCGTTATCTGTCAAACCATGGGCATATTTTTCGACCTCAAGAAGGCTTATGATACGTGCTGGCGAGCAGGGATTCTACGTTCCCTGTATGCCTGGAACATACGTGGATGCTTGCCACTGTTCATTCAGGAGTTTATGAAGGACTGCTTTTTCCGTTAAGGGTCAGCTCGGTTTTTTCTAATTCTTTTGTTAAGGAGGAGGGAGTACCTTAGGGTTCGGTGCTAAGTGTCACGCTCTTTGCTATAGCAATAAACCCCATCTGGGAATGTGTTCCACCTGGAGTTTCGTCATGCCTATTTGTAGATGACTTCGCTGTCTATTGCACTTCTCAGCGCACGGCATTCTTACAACGGTGCCTGCAGCAATGTTTGGACAACCATAGAGAATGGAGCTCCAAAAGACGGCTTCTGTTTCTCAACTGAGAAGTCAATCTGCGTTAATTTCTGGTGGCATAAAAGACAGTTACCACCTTCGCTCCATTTCGGTCCAGATTTACTTCCCTTCGCTGAAGAGATGCGCTTCCTGGGTTTGATCTTGGACAGGAAGCTTAGTTAGCTGTGCAATATGCAACGACCAAGAGCACGATCTGACCGTTCCCGAAATATCATGCGAGTACTAAACGGCAAATCGTGGGGACCGGATTGGACAATTTTGTTGCGAGTGTATTGTGCATTGATCCGATCCAAATTAGACTATGGGTATATTGTTTATTCGTCAGCAAGACCATCTATGCTGAGAAGATTAGACGCAGTCGACAATACAGGCATTTCCAATAAGCCCAGTGTCCAAGTCTGTAGAACCTCCTCTGCAATACCAGCATGAGATTCTCTTGGCAAATTATGATTGTGCATTTAGATGTATGCCTAAGCATCCAACGTTCGCTTCTTTTTTTCACCACCACGCTAAGAGAACGGTATAGGAATAGCACCCTTAATCCTAAGCCTGCGGGTTTCGTTTCCAAGATCTTCTAATGAACCTTGGAGTGGAACTGCCTAGGATGTTCACCAAGGGTGAGAGGCTTTACCCCCCTTGGCTATCTGGCATGCCCCATGTAGATCTAGGAATGACCGTACACCAGAAGTCCACAATGCCCATTTCAAGTATCCGCACTTGTTTTTTAGAATTTTTGTCAGGCTATACTGACCGTTGGTACTCTTTGACCCATCGGTGTAAATATATCAACAGTGTTGGATGTGCTTATGTTTATAGAACCGAACCATATACATTCGGTTTTCCAAATAGCATAAAGCTCTGCAGTAAAAATGGAAGTGCTATTTATTGAGCCGTTTTGTATGTGCGCCGTCATAAACTAGGTGACTGCCTGATTTTGAGTGATTCCTTTAGTGCACTGCAGAGCCTTTGTCAGTTTACAATAGGGTGGGGGTTGTACGAGCGTATCCAGGATGCCCTCCATGTTTTACACGCTCCTGGCATTGACATGTGTGCATTGATTCCTGGTCACATAGGTTTGCTGGGGAATGAAATGGCAGATTTGGCAGCACAGACGGCAACTACAGAACCCAGTATTGCCATCTCACGTGTTACTTCGGAAGACTTTAGGCTTGAAGTGCAAAGAGCAGTGCTGTTGTGCTGGCACAAAGAGTGGTCAGCTCTCCGCGGTAATAAGCTTAGAGAAGTGAAAGAACTTCCGATAAACTGGATAACTTCCTGTCACATATCTCACCACGAGGAGGTTAATTTGGCTCGATTAAGAATAGGGCACTGCAAGTTTTTGCATGGTTACCTATTTAAAAGGGACCCTGCGTCTCTATGTCCGCTGTGTGGTGTTGCTCTCTAGCGCACCTTTGGCAGGCAGCTGCAGAGCATCCCGGACTTGCAGAGGTGTTAGCAGACGACAAAAACTCTATCAACCGCTGTTTTAAGTTTTTAGCAGATTGTAATATCAGTTTGAGGATTTAAAATTTTAGATATTTGTGTTAAATAGCTCAAAAGGCATAAACATTGTTTTATATCTGGGTATTGCCATGAATTTTAGAAGGGCGCTAATGACAAACATAGCCTGAAACAGCAGGCCCAATCACAAATCGTCACCTGCTCATTGGCCAGGGCGACGCAATCCCCTCCCACCAAACATTGTATATATATGGGGAGCGGAAAGCTAACGGTCATTTTCATTCTGACGAAGGCCATGGAGTTTACAATGGCCGAAAGCTCAATGTTTTTAAACCTCACACGGCTGATCACCCGTGAAACTGTAATAAATAACGTGTGCCATGAAAGCTTTAAATCTTAGGTGTAAATAATATGTGATCTGACAGAAGTTTAGTAGGAGTATCACTTTTCTTGTGTTCTAAAATTATTGGCATTAGAGACACTCCATACTAGATTTCCAGAACATGAATGGCTCCATATTTATACTGATGGATCACTGATATCAAACGGAGATGGAGGAGGGGCTGGAGTCACATGTCACTTCTTTTCCTATTACAAATCTTTGATGGAGAAATTGTAATTCCATAACTTCAAAGTTTAAGCAATTCGAATAACCCTACAAAATCTTTTGTATAGAATTTCACATTTTCATCAAGCAGTTATTCTCTCAGATTCCAGGGTGGCAATTATAGCAATTACTTCCAAGTTGTCACCAAAAAACCAAATGATTATAGATGGGTAAGGATTTTCCAACATTCTACCAGCACTTCAAAAACACCTAGTCATCCAATGGATACCAGCTCACTGTGGACTGGGTGGTAATGAGAAAGTGGATTTTCTTGCAAAAAAGGGTACCAGCAGTGTACATAAATCTAGTCAACTCTGCAATAAAATGGTAGATAAATTATACAGCTAAAAGATTATAGTTTATAAATTCAAAATGTTACATTTTGATTTTTTCATAGTTTAACAGGTGGGAACTACTAAATATTCAAACAGTAATTCGTGAGTATCCGAAAAAAAAAAAGGCAGTTGCAACCTTCAGGTTGATTACAGGACATGATTGGCAAAACATTTAAACAGAATTGGGATATATTCTTCACCACTCTGCAAAATCTCTGATCTACAGAAGGAAACGGACTGAGACCACCTTCAAATATGCTCGGCCACTTCAAGCACCCCATCCATCAGTGAAAAATATTGGAGAGCAAGAGGATTAATGACTTCATTGTCAGCTAATGCTGGATTTCTAACAACAGTAGCGGTAGGTATATGGAGGAGAGACCTGAACTATTGAAAGAAAATAATTTGGGCAAAAAATCTAATTAGATTCTCAGATCTTTAAGAAGGGTATGGACTGAATGGAAGATGGAGAATGAGGTATAACATGACAAATCTAGTTCCTTGAAAAGTCATAAATTTCCAACATTTATGAAATTTAAAAAACTACAATAGGCTGGATGTGTTCAAAGAAAGGTATACATTCCTTGGCCAAAGAGTGATGCTAGAGGAGATGTTTGGGAAATGGCCAGTAGGGAAACCTAAGAAAAGTTAGATGGAAGGCCCAGGCCAGTAGTGCCATTGGAATCACAACTTCATCTCCTCTTTCGTCTTCCATTATCTTCAAGTTTTCTTGATTCTATTATTAAACAATTACTTGCTTTATACTGTATTGTATAATTAGCATAGCCTATAACACTATCTGTAAAGAGTGGGAGACCTTGCCACTGTTGCCTAGGGGAATCTATTGCACCTACCAACACTTGGAGGAACAGATGAAGTGAAAGAACCACGGTAGACTTCAGGCCAGAGAGGGTGATCTCTGAATAAACAGAAATCAATCATTTGCGAAATCAAATGAACATTATTGGTTTTAAAGTAATTAATATTCTATTATAAATGGGAACCAAGCAGTTATGTAATGTTCAGGGAGAATATTCTTACGTCTGAGAAGCATCTATCCATCAGTCATACACAAAACCTGGAAAACTGCCTGAAGCATGAAGAAGGAAATTGCGGTAGATATGAAATGTCTTGGTAGGTAGGTGAATACCAGGGTCAACTGCTTACTCTGCCCTTGAATTTGACAGGAATCAAACTTGGGACCTCGTTAATGCAAATCTCACATGTTACTACAGAGCCATCTCTTTTTGTAGTACAATATGCAATTGTACAGAAAATGTGTCCCTTTTAGGTATACAGGATTCTGTAATATAATTTATGATATGCATATAATGTACCCATTCCTTCCTATTTTTGTCACAAACTTCTATATCACCTTGAATAATTTTACTCTGGTCAAAACCATTTACTATAGTCACTATAGTCTATTTTTACTTTTTCTGTTTTAGATTTGCAACAAATTTGGAGCAGGCATGTGTAGATTGTGTTGACAGTGGGAAACTAACAAAAGATCTTGCTGGCTGCATTCATGGTGGTCTTCAGAATGTGAAGGATGGAATGTACCTGAACACCGATGATTTTCTGGAGGCCATCAGTGAAGAGTTGCAAAGGAAACAAGCTAGCAAATGATAAGTGAAGATATTAGGTGACAAAGCATTCCACAAGAACAGGAGACCTACAGCATATGGCATGTAATCAAGGAAGATTTCCCTGTGTGACCTTTCAATCACTGCATATGGGAACCAAAACTTTCATACAGCAATATAAAACAGATAAACATTTGTGTATCAAGAGTTTAATTTATTGATTAATTTATAAATTAAACTAGATTACTGAAGAAATAAGAAATGTAAGTAAAATGATCTCTTTGATATGCAGTGCCAATGGATGTCACATCTGCGCTGTTTTGCAACATTAAATTTGATACATGCCATACAGTTTGTCTATGTTAATACAGCCTTACTTCTGCAGGCATTTTTATAGTGAGAAAAATACTTCCCAAGAATAATCTATATTTTACCAACTCAATATAAACCATTCAGACAAAAACTGGGAAGTCAACTGAAATGTATCTTTGGTTGTGTGGTGGGTATGCTTTTGTCTTAGACTTTCTTGGTCAGTGCTTTTCAGTGTGTTTGTGAATCTTCAACACCACAAACAAATAATGCTGTCCAGTGAATAGATACGACTAGACTGTAGTGATATCCAGTGAAATTTGTTAAACTATATGTTTTCATTGTAGCTACAAGTTAGGCTGAGCACTCCCAGCATACCAGGCATTTAACACAGTGCACAAGGCATGCTAACAAAGCACATTATCTGTAATTTATTTAGATACTTTATTACCATTAACGCTGATATTTAATTGATCACATTGGCTGCTGAATAATTATTTGTTACATTAGTATATGTACTTATAAGTAAAACCTAGTCTTCCTTTTGAAAATGGTATAAATAGTTCCTACATCTTGGATGGGCTGGTATAGCCTGATGTAGGCTACTGGTTCAACAGGTTGTATAGGCTAGTAGAGGCTGATATAGCCTACTGGTTCTACAAGTTGTATAGGCTAGTATAGCCTGATGTAGGCAACCCTTCCTACATCTTGGATGGGCTGGTTTAGCCTGACGTAGGCAACCCTTCCTACATCTTGGATGGGCTGGTTTAGCCTGACGTAGGCAACCCTTCCTACATCTTGGATGGGCTGGTTTAGCCTGACGTAGGCAACCCTTCCTACATCTTGGATGGGCTGGTTTAGCCTGACGTAGGCTACTGGTTCAACAGGTTGTATAGGCTAGTAGAGGCTGATGTAGGCTACTGGTTCTACAAGTTGTATAGGCTAGTATAGCCTGATGTAGGCAACCCTTCCTACATCTTGGATGGGCTGGTTTAGCCTGATGTAGCCTACTGGTTCTACAAGTTGTATAGGCTGATGTAGCCTACTGGTTCTACAAGTTGTATAGGCTAGTATAGCCTGACGTTGGCTACTGGTTCAACAGGTTATATAGGCTAGTAGAGGCTGATGTAGGCTACTGGTTCAACAAGTTGTATAGGCTAGTATAGCCTGATGTAGGCAACCCTTCCTACATCTTGGATGGGCTGGTTTAGCCTGACGTAGGCTACTGGTTCAACAGGTTGTATAGGCTAGTAGAGGCTGATGTAGGCTACTGGTTCTACAAGTTGTATAGGCTAGTATAGCCTGACGTTGGCTACTGGTTCAACAGGTTATATAGGCTAGTAGAGGCTGATGTAGGCTACTGGTTCAACAAGTTGTATAGGCTAGTATAGGCTGATGTAGCCTACTGGTTCTACAAGTTGTATAGGCTAGTATAGCCTGATGTAGGCAACCCTTCCTACATCTTGGATGGGCTGGTTTAGCCTGACGTAGGCTACTGGTTCTACAAGTTGTATAGACTAGTATAGGCTGATGTAGCCTACTGGTTCTACAAGTTGTATAGGCTGATGTAGGCAACCCTTCCTACATCTTGGATGGGCTGGTTTAGCCTGGTATAGGCAACCCTTCCTACATCTTGGATGGGCTGGTTTAGCCTGACGTAGGCTACTGGTTCAACAGGTTGTATAGGCTAGTAGAGGCTGATATAGCCTACTGGTTCTACAAGTTGTATAGGCTAGTATAGGCTGATGTAGGCAACCCTTCCTACATCTTGGATGGGCTGGTTTAGCCTGACGTAGGCTACTGGTTCAACAGGTTGTATAGGCTAGTAGAGGCTGATGTAGCCTACTGGTTCTACAAGTTGTATAGGCTAGTATAGGCTGATGTAGCCTACTGGTTCTACAAGTTGTATAGGCTAGTATAGCCTGACGTTGGCTACTGGTTCAACAGGTTATATAGGCTAGTAGAGGCTGATGTAGGCTACTGGTTCAACAAGTTGTATAGGCTAGTATAGCCTGATGTAGGCAACCCTTCCTACATCTTGGATGGGCTGGTTTAGCCTGACGTAGGCTACTGGTTCAACAGGTTGTATAGGCTAGTAGAGGCTGATGTAGGCTACTGGTTCTACAAGTTGTATAGGCTAGTATAGCCTGACGTTGGCTACTGGTTCAACAGGTTATATAGGCTAGTAGAGGCTGATGTAGGCTACTGGTTCAACAAGTTGTATAGGCTAGTATAGGCTGATGTAGCCTACTGGTTCTACAAGTTGTATAGGCTAGTATAGCCTGATGTAGGCAACCCTTCCTACATCTTGGATGGGCTGGTTTAGCCTGACGTAGGCTACTGGTTCTACAAGTTGTATAGACTAGTATAGGCTGATGTAGCCTACTGGTTCTACAAGTTGTATAGGCTGATGTAGGCAACCCTTCCTACATCTTGGATGGGCTGGTTTAGCCTGGTATAGGCAACCCTTCCTACATCTTGGATGGGCTGGTTTAGCCTGACGTAGGCTACTGGTTCAACAGGTTGTATAGGCTAGTAGAGGCTGATATAGCCTACTGGTTCTACAAGTTGTATAGGCTAGTATAGGCTGATGTAGGCAACCCTTCCTACATCTTGGATGGGCTGGTTTAGCCTGACGTAGGCTACTGGTTCAACAGGTTGTATAGGCTAGTAGAGGCTGATGTAGCCTACTGGTTCTACAAGTTGTATAGGCTAGTATAGGCTGATGTAGCCTACTGGTTCTACAAGTTGTATAGGCTAGTATAGCCTGACGTTGGCTACTGGTTCAACAGGTTATATAGGCTAGTAGAGGCTGATGTAGGCTACTGGTTCAACAAGTTGTATAGGCTAGTATAGCCTGATGTAGGCAACCCTTCCTACATCTTGGATGGGCTGGTTTAGCCTGACGTAGGCTACTGGTTCAACAGGTTGTATAGGCTAGTAGAGGCTGATGTAGGCTACTGGTTCTACAAGTTGTATAGGCTAGTACAGCCTGACGTTGGCTACTGGTTCAACAGGTTATATAGGCTAGTAGAGGCTGATGTAGGCTACTGGTTCAACAAGTTGTATAGGCTAGTATAGGCTGATGTAGCCTACTGGTTCTACAAGTTGTATAGGCTAGTATAGCCTGATGTAGGCAACCCTTCCTACATCTTGGATGGGCTGGTTTAGCCTGACGTAGGCTACTGGTTCAACAGGTTGTATAGGCTAGTAGAGGCTGATGTAGGCTACTGGTTCTACAAGTTGTATAGGCTAGTATAGCCTGATGTAGGCAACCCTTCCTACATTTTGGATGGGCTGGTTTAGCCTGACGTAGGCTACTGGTTCAACAGGTTGTATAGGCTAGTAGAGGCTGATATAGCCTACTGGTTCTACAAGTTGTATAGACTAGTATAGGCTGATGTAGCCTACTGGTTCTACAAGTTGTATAGGCTAGTATAGCCTGATGTAGGCAACCCTTCCTACATCTTGGATGGGCTGGTTTAGCCTGACGTAGGCTACTGGTTCAACAGGTTGTATAGGCTAGTAGAGGCTGATGTAGGCTACTGGTTCTACAAGTTGTATAGGCTAGTATAGCCTGATGTAGGCAACCCTTCCTACATCTTGGATGGGCTGGTTTAGCCTGATGTAGCCTACTGGTTCTACAAGTTGTATAGGCTGATGTAGCCTACTGGTTCTACAAGTTGTATAGGCTAGTATAGCCTCATGTAGGCAACCCTTCCTACATCTTGGATGGGCTGGTTTAGCCTGACGTAGGCTACTGGTTCAACAGGTTGTATAGGCTAGTAGAGGCTGATGTAGGCTACTGGTTCTACAAGTTGTATAGGCTAGTATAGCCTGATGTAGGCAACCCTTCCTACATCTTGGATGGGCTGGTTTAGCCTGATGTAGGCTACTGGTTCAACAACTTGTATAGGCTAGTATAGCCTGATGTAGGCAACCCTTCCTACATTTTGGATGGGCTGGTTTAGCCTGACGTAGGCTACTGGTTCAACAGGTTGTATAGGCTAGTAGAGGCTGATATAGCCTACTGGTTCTACAAGTTGTATAGACTAGTATAGGCTGATGTAGCCTACTGGTTCTACAAGTTGTAAAGGCTAGTATAGCCTGATGTAGGTTACCCTTCCTACATCTTGGATGGGCTGGTTTAGCCTGACGTAGGCAACCCTTCCTACATCTTGGATGGGCTGGTTTAGCCTGATGTAGGCTACTGGTTCAACAACTTGTATAGGCTAGTATAGCCTGATGTAGGCTACTGGTTCAACAAGTTGTATAGGCTAGTATAGCCTGATGTAGGCAACCCTTCCTACATCTTGGATGGGCTGGTTTAGCCTGACGTAGGCTACTGGTTCAACAGGTTGTATAGGCTAGTAGAGGCTGATGTAGCCTACTGGTTCTACAAGTTGTATAGGCTAGTATAGGCTGATGTAGCCTACTGGTTCTACAAGTTGTATAGGCTAGTATAGCCTGATGTAGGCAACCCTTCCTACATCTTGGATGGGTTGGTTTAGCCTGACGTAGGCAACCCTTCCTACATCTTGGATGGGCTGGTTTAGCCTGACGTAGGCTACTGGTTCAACAGGTTGTATAGGCTAGTAGAGGCTGATATAGCCTACTGGTTCTACAAGTTGTATAGGCTAGTATAGGCTGATGTAGCCTACTGGTTCTACAAGTTGTAAAGGCTAGTATAGCCTGATGTAGGTTACCCTTCCTACATCTTGGATGGGCTGGTTTAGCCTGACGTAGGCAACCCTTCCTACATCTTGGATGGGCTGGTTTAGCCTGACGTAGGCTACTGGTTCAACAGGTTGTATAGGCTAGTAGAGGCTGATGTAGGCTACTGGTTCTACAAGTTGTATAGGCTAGTATAGCCTGATGTAGGCAACCCTTCCTACATCTTGGATGGGCTGGTTTAGCCTGATGTAGCCTACTGGTTCTACAAGTTGTATAGGCTGATGTAGCCTACTGGTTCTACAAGTTGTATAGGCTAGTATAGCCTGACGTTGGCTACTGGTTCAACAGGTTATATAGGCTAGTAGAGGCTGATGTAGGCTACTGGTTCAACAAGTTGTATAGGCTAGTATAGGCTGATGTAGCCTACTGGTTCTACAAGTTGTATAGGCTAGTATAGCCTGATGTAGGCAACCCTTCCTACATCTTGGATGGGCTGGTTTAGCCTGACGTAGGCTACTGGTTCAACAGGTTGTATAGGCTAGTAGAGGCTGATGTAGGCTACTGGTTCTACAAGTTGTATAGGCTAGTATAGCCTGACGTTGGCTACTGGTTCAACAGGTTATATAGGCTAGTAGAGGCTGATGTAGGCTACTGGTTCAACAAGTTGTATAGGCTAGTATAGGCTGATGTAGCCTACTGGTTCTACAAGTTGTATAGGCTAGTATAGCCTGATGTAGGCAACCCTTCCTACATCTTGGATGGGCTGGTTTAGCCTGACGTAGGCTACTGGTTCTACAAGTTGTATAGACTAGTATAGGCTGATGTAGCCTACTGGTTCTACAAGTTGTATAGGCTGATGTAGGCAACCCTTCCTACATCTTGGATGGGCTGGTTTAGCCTGGTATAGGCAACCCTTCCTACATCTTGGATGGGCTGGTTTAGCCTGACGTAGGCTACTGGTTCAACAGGTTGTATAGGCTAGTAGAGGCTGATATAGCCTACTGGTTCTACAAGTTGTATAGGCTAGTATAGGCTGATGTAGGCAACCCTTCCTACATCTTGGATGGGCTGGTTTAGCCTGACGTAGGCTACTGGTTCAACAGGTTGTATAGGCTAGTAGAGGCTGATGTAGCCTACTGGTTCTACAAGTTGTATAGGCTAGTATAGGCTGATGTAGCCTACTGGTTCTACAAGTTGTATAGGCTAGTATAGGCTGATGTAGGCAACCCTTCCTACATCTTGGATGGGCTGGTTTAGCCTGACGTAGGCTACTGGTTCAACAGGTTGTATAGGCTAGTAGAGGCTGATGTAGGCTACTGGTTCTACAAGTTGTATAGGCTAGTATAGCCTGATGTAGGCAACCCTTCCTACATCTTGGATGGGCTGGTTTAGCCTGATGTAGCCTACTGGTTCTACAAGTTGTATAGGCTAGTATAGGCTGATGTAGCCTACTGGTTCTACAAGTTGTATAGGCTAGTATAGGCTGATGTAGCCTACTGGTTCTACAAGTTGTATAGGCTAGTATAGCCTGATGTAGGCAACCCTTCCTACATCTTGGATGGGCTGGTTTAGCCTGACGTAGGCAACCCTTCCTACATCTTGGATGGGCTGGTTTAGCCTGACGTAGGCTACTGGTTCAACAGGTTGTATAGGCTAGTAGAGGCTGATATAGCCTACTGGTTCTACAAGTTGTATAGGCTAGTATAGGCTGATGTAGCCTACTGGTTCTACAAGTTGTATAGGCTAGTATAGGCTGATGTAGCCTACTGGTTCTACAAGTTGTATAGGCTAGTATAGCCTGATGTAGGCAACCCTTCCTACATCTTGGATGGGCTGGTTTAGCCTGACGTAGGCAACCCTTCCTACATCTTGGATGGGCTGGTTTAGCCTGACGTAGGCTACTGGTTCTACAAGTTGTATAGGCTAATATAGGCTGATGTAGCCTACTGGTTCTACAAGTTGTATAGGCTAGTAGAGGCTGATGTAGGCAACCCTTCCTACATCTTGGATGGGCTGGTTTAGCCTGACGTGGGCTACTGGTTCAACAGGTTGTATAGGCTAGTAGAGGCTGATGTAGGCTACTGGTTCTACAAGTTGTATAGGCTAGTATAGCCTGATGTAGGCAACCCTTCCTACATCTTGGATGGGCTGGTTTAGCCTGATGTAGCCTACTGGTTCTACAAGTTGTATAGGCTGATGTAGCCTACTGGTTCTACAAGTTGTATAGGCTAGTATAGCCTGACGTTGGCTACTGGTTCAACAGGTTATATAGGCTAGTAGAGGCTGATGTAGGCTACTGGTTCAACAAGTTGTATAGGCTAGTATAGGCTGATGTAGCCTACTGGTTCTACAAGTTGTATAGGCTAGTATAGCCTCATGTAGGCAACCCTTCCTACATCTTGGATGGGCTGGTTTAGCCTGACGTAGGCTACTGGTTCAACAGGTTGTATAGGCTAGTAGAGGCTGATGTAGCCTACTGGTTCTACAAGTTGTATAGGCTAGTATAGGCTGATGTAGCCTACTGGTTCTACAAGTTGTATAGGCTAGTATAGGCTGATGTAGGCAACCCTTCCTACATCTTGGATGGGCTGGTTTAGCCTGACGTAGGCTACTGGTTCAACAGGTTGTATAGGCTAGTAGAGGCTGATGTAGGCTACTGGTTCTACAAGTTGTATAGGCTAGTATAGCCTGATGTAGGCAACCCTTCCTACATTTTGGATGGGCTGGTTTAGCCTGACGTAGGCTACTGGTTCAACAGGTTGTATAGGCTAGTAGAGGCTGATATAGCCTACTGGTTCTACAAGTTGTATAGACTAGTATAGGCTGATGTAGCCTACTGGTTCTACAAGTTGTATAGGCTGATGTAGGCAACCCTTCCTACATTTTGGATGGGCTGGTTTAGCCTGGTATAGGCAACCCTTCCTACATCTTGGATGGGCTGGTTTAGCCTGACGTAGGCTACTGGTTCAACAGGTTGTATAGGCTAGTAGAGGCTGATGTAGCCTACTGGTTCTACAAGTTGTATAGGCTAGTATAGGCTGATGTAGCCTACTGGTTCTACAAGTTGTATAGGCTAGTATAGGCTGATGTAGCCTACTGGTTCTACAAGTTGTATAGGCTAGTATAGCCTGATGTAGGCAACCCTTCCTACATCTTGGATGGGCTGGTTTAGCCTGACGTAGGCAACCCTTCCTACATCTTGGATGGGCTGGTTTAGCCTGACGTAGGCTACTGGTTCAACAGGTTGTATAGGCTAGTAGAGGCTGATATAGCCTACTGGTTCTACAAGTTGTATAGGCTAGTATAGGCTGATGTAGCCTACTGGTTCTACAAGTTGTAAAGGCTAGTATAGCCTGATGTAGGTTACCCTTCCTACATCTTGGATGGGCTGGTTTAGCCTGACGTAGGCAACCCTTCCTACATCTTGGATGGGCTGGTTTAGCCTGACGTAGGCAACCCTTCCTACATCTTGGATGGGCTGGTTTAGCCTGACGTAGGCTACTGGTTCAACAGGTTGTATAGGCTAGTAGAGGCTGATGTAGGCTACTGGTTCTACAAGTTGTATAGGCTAGTATAGCCTGATGTAGGCAACCCTTCCTACATCTTGGATGGGCTGGTTTAGCCTGATGTAGCCTACTGGTTCTACAAGTTGTATAGGCTGATGTAGCCTACTGGTTCTACAAGTTGTATAGGCTAGTATAGCCTGACGTTGGCTACTGGTTCAACAGGTTATATAGGCTAGTAGAGGCTGATGTAGGCTACTGGTTCAACAAGTTGTATAGGCTAGTATAGCCTGATGTAGGCAACCCTTCCTACATCTTGGATGGGCTGGTTTAGCCTGACGTAGGCTACTGGTTCAACAGGTTGTATAGGCTAGTAGAGGCTGATGTAGGCTACTGGTTCTACAAGTTGTATAGGCTAGTATAGCCTGACGTTGGCTACTGGTTCAACAGGTTATATAGGCTAGTAGAGGCTGATGTAGGCTACTGGTTCAACAAGTTGTATAGGCTAGTATAGGCTGATGTAGCCTACTGGTTCTACAAGTTGTATAGGCTAGTATAGCCTGATGTAGGCAACCCTTCCTACATCTTGGATGGGCTGGTTTAGCCTGACGTAGGCTACTGGTTCTACAAGTTGTATAGACTAGTATAGGCTGATGTAGCCTACTGGTTCTACAAGTTGTATAGGCTGATGTAGGCAACCCTTCCTACATCTTGGATGGGCTGGTTTAGCCTGGTATAGGCAACCCTTCCTACATCTTGGATGGGCTGGTTTAGCCTGACGTAGGCTACTGGTTCAACAGGTTGTATAGGCTAGTAGAGGCTGATATAGCCTACTGGTTCTACAAGTTGTATAGGCTAGTATAGGCTGATGTAGGCAACCCTTCCTACATCTTGGATGGGCTGGTTTAGCCTGACGTAGGCTACTGGTTCAACAGGTTGTATAGGCTAGTAGAGGCTGATGTAGCCTACTGGTTCTACAAGTTGTATAGGCTAGTATAGGCTGATGTAGCCTACTGGTTCTACAAGTTGTATAGGCTAGTATAGCCTGACGTTGGCTACTGGTTCAACAGGTTATATAGGCTAGTAGAGGCTGATGTAGGCTACTGGTTCAACAAGTTGTATAGGCTAGTATAGCCTGATGTAGGCAACCCTTCCTACATCTTGGATGGGCTGGTTTAGCCTGACGTAGGCTACTGGTTCAACAGGTTGTATAGGCTAGTAGAGGCTGATGTAGGCTACTGGTTCTACAAGTTGTATAGGCTAGTATAGCCTGACGTTGGCTACTGGTTCAACAGGTTATATAGGCTAGTAGAGGCTGATGTAGGCTACTGGTTCAACAAGTTGTATAGGCTAGTATAGGCTGATGTAGCCTACTGGTTCTACAAGTTGTATAGGCTAGTATAGCCTGATGTAGGCAACCCTTCCTACATCTTGGATGGGCTGGTTTAGCCTGACGTAGGCTACTGGTTCTACAAGTTGTATAGACTAGTATAGGCTGATGTAGCCTACTGGTTCTACAAGTTGTATAGGCTGATGTAGGCAACCCTTCCTACATCTTGGATGGGCTGGTTTAGCCTGGTATAGGCAACCCTTCCTACATCTTGGATGGGCTGGTTTAGCCTGACGTAGGCTACTGGTTCAACAGGTTGTATAGGCTAGTAGAGGCTGATATAGCCTACTGGTTCTACAAGTTGTATAGGCTAGTATAGGCTGATGTAGGCAACCCTTCCTACATCTTGGATGGGCTGGTTTAGCCTGACGTAGGCTACTGGTTCAACAGGTTGTATAGGCTAGTAGAGGCTGATGTAGCCTACTGGTTCTACAAGTTGTATAGGCTAGTATAGGCTGATGTAGCCTACTGGTTCTACAAGTTGTATAGGCTAGTATAGCCTGACGTTGGCTACTGGTTCAACAGGTTATATAGGCTAGTAGAGGCTGATGTAGGCTACTGGTTCAACAAGTTGTATAGGCTAGTATAGCCTGATGTAGGCAACCCTTCCTACATCTTGGATGGGCTGGTTTAGCCTGACGTAGGCTACTGGTTCAACAGGTTGTATAGGCTAGTAGAGGCTGATGTAGGCTACTGGTTCTACAAGTTGTATAGGCTAGTACAGCCTGACGTTGGCTACTGGTTCAACAGGTTATATAGGCTAGTAGAGGCTGATGTAGGCTACTGGTTCAACAAGTTGTATAGGCTAGTATAGGCTGATGTAGCCTACTGGTTCTACAAGTTGTATAGGCTAGTATAGCCTGATGTAGGCAACCCTTCCTACATCTTGGATGGGCTGGTTTAGCCTGACGTAGGCTACTGGTTCAACAGGTTGTATAGGCTAGTAGAGGCTGATGTAGGCTACTGGTTCTACAAGTTGTATAGGCTAGTATAGCCTGATGTAGGCAACCCTTCCTACATTTTGGATGGGCTGGTTTAGCCTGACGTAGGCTACTGGTTCAACAGGTTGTATAGGCTAGTAGAGGCTGATATAGCCTACTGGTTCTACAAGTTGTATAGACTAGTATAGGCTGATGTAGCCTACTGGTTCTACAAGTTGTATAGGCTAGTATAGCCTGATGTAGGCAACCCTTCCTACATCTTGGATGGGCTGGTTTAGCCTGACGTAGGCTACTGGTTCAACAGGTTGTATAGGCTAGTAGAGGCTGATGTAGGCTACTGGTTCTACAAGTTGTATAGGCTAGTATAGCCTGATGTAGGCAACCCTTCCTACATCTTGGATGGGCTGGTTTAGCCTGATGTAGCCTACTGGTTCTACAAGTTGTATAGGCTGATGTAGCCTACTGGTTCTACAAGTTGTATAGGCTAGTATAGCCTCATGTAGGCAACCCTTCCTACATCTTGGATGGGCTGGTTTAGCCTGACGTAGGCTACTGGTTCAACAGGTTGTATAGGCTAGTAGAGGCTGATGTAGGCTACTGGTTCTACAAGTTGTATAGGCTAGTATAGCCTGATGTAGGCAACCCTTCCTACATCTTGGATGGGCTGGTTTAGCCTGATGTAGGCTACTGGTTCAACAACTTGTATAGGCTAGTATAGCCTGATGTAGGCAACCCTTCCTACATTTTGGATGGGCTGGTTTAGCCTGACGTAGGCTACTGGTTCAACAGGTTGTATAGGCTAGTAGAGGCTGATATAGCCTACTGGTTCTACAAGTTGTATAGACTAGTATAGGCTGATGTAGCCTACTGGTTCTACAAGTTGTAAAGGCTAGTATAGCCTGATGTAGGTTACCCTTCCTACATCTTGGATGGGCTGGTTTAGCCTGACGTAGGCAACCCTTCCTACATCTTGGATGGGCTGGTTTAGCCTGATGTAGGCTACTGGTTCAACAACTTGTATAGGCTAGTATAGCCTGATGTAGGCTACTGGTTCAACAAGTTGTATAGGCTAGTATAGCCTGATGTAGGCAACCCTTCCTACATCTTGGATGGGCTGGTTTAGCCTGACGTAGGCTACTGGTTCAACAGGTTGTATAGGCTAGTAGAGGCTGATGTAGCCTACTGGTTCTACAAGTTGTATAGGCTAGTATAGGCTGATGTAGCCTACTGGTTCTACAAGTTGTATAGGCTAGTATAGCCTGATGTAGGCAACCCTTCCTACATCTTGGATGGGTTGGTTTAGCCTGACGTAGGCAACCCTTCCTACATCTTGGATGGGCTGGTTTAGCCTGACGTAGGCTACTGGTTCAACAGGTTGTATAGGCTAGTAGAGGCTGATATAGCCTACTGGTTCTACAAGTTGTATAGGCTAGTATAGGCTGATGTAGCCTACTGGTTCTACAAGTTGTAAAGGCTAGTATAGCCTGATGTAGGTTACCCTTCCTACATCTTGGATGGGCTGGTTTAGCCTGACGTAGGCAACCCTTCCTACATCTTGGATGGGCTGGTTTAGCCTGACGTAGGCTACTGGTTCAACAGGTTGTATAGGCTAGTAGAGGCTGATGTAGGCTACTGGTTCTACAAGTTGTATAGGCTAGTATAGCCTGATGTAGGCAACCCTTCCTACATCTTGGATGGGCTGGTTTAGCCTGATGTAGCCTACTGGTTCTACAAGTTGTATAGGCTGATGTAGCCTACTGGTTCTACAAGTTGTATAGGCTAGTATAGCCTGACGTTGGCTACTGGTTCAACAGGTTATATAGGCTAGTAGAGGCTGATGTAGGCTACTGGTTCAACAAGTTGTATAGGCTAGTATAGGCTGATGTAGCCTACTGGTTCTACAAGTTGTATAGGCTAGTATAGCCTGATGTAGGCAACCCTTCCTACATCTTGGATGGGCTGGTTTAGCCTGACGTAGGCTACTGGTTCAACAGGTTGTATAGGCTAGTAGAGGCTGATGTAGGCTACTGGTTCTACAAGTTGTATAGGCTAGTATAGCCTGACGTTGGCTACTGGTTCAACAGGTTATATAGGCTAGTAGAGGCTGATGTAGGCTACTGGTTCAACAAGTTGTATAGGCTAGTATAGGCTGATGTAGCCTACTGGTTCTACAAGTTGTATAGGCTAGTATAGCCTGATGTAGGCAACCCTTCCTACATCTTGGATGGGCTGGTTTAGCCTGACGTAGGCTACTGGTTCTACAAGTTGTATAGACTAGTATAGGCTGATGTAGCCTACTGGTTCTACAAGTTGTATAGGCTGATGTAGGCAACCCTTCCTACATCTTGGATGGGCTGGTTTAGCCTGGTATAGGCAACCCTTCCTACATCTTGGATGGGCTGGTTTAGCCTGACGTAGGCTACTGGTTCAACAGGTTGTATAGGCTAGTAGAGGCTGATATAGCCTACTGGTTCTACAAGTTGTATAGGCTAGTATAGGCTGATGTAGGCAACCCTTCCTACATCTTGGATGGGCTGGTTTAGCCTGACGTAGGCTACTGGTTCAACAGGTTGTATAGGCTAGTAGAGGCTGATGTAGCCTACTGGTTCTACAAGTTGTATAGGCTAGTATAGGCTGATGTAGCCTACTGGTTCTACAAGTTGTATAGGCTAGTATAGGCTGATGTAGGCAACCCTTCCTACATCTTGGATGGGCTGGTTTAGCCTGACGTAGGCTACTGGTTCAACAGGTTGTATAGGCTAGTAGAGGCTGATGTAGGCTACTGGTTCTACAAGTTGTATAGGCTAGTATAGCCTGATGTAGGCAACCCTTCCTACATCTTGGATGGGCTGGTTTAGCCTGATGTAGCCTACTGGTTCTACAAGTTGTATAGGCTAGTATAGGCTGATGTAGCCTACTGGTTCTACAAGTTGTATAGGCTAGTATAGGCTGATGTAGCCTACTGGTTCTACAAGTTGTATAGGCTAGTATAGCCTGATGTAGGCAACCCTTCCTACATCTTGGATGGGCTGGTTTAGCCTGACGTAGGCAACCCTTCCTACATCTTGGATGGGCTGGTTTAGCCTGACGTAGGCTACTGGTTCAACAGGTTGTATAGGCTAGTAGAGGCTGATATAGCCTACTGGTTCTACAAGTTGTATAGGCTAGTATAGGCTGATGTAGCCTACTGGTTCTACAAGTTGTATAGGCTAGTATAGGCTGATGTAGCCTACTGGTTCTACAAGTTGTATAGGCTAGTATAGCCTGATGTAGGCAACCCTTCCTACATCTTGGATGGGCTGGTTTAGCCTGACGTAGGCAACCCTTCCTACATCTTGGATGGGCTGGTTTAGCCTGACGTAGGCTACTGGTTCTACAAGTTGTATAGGCTAATATAGGCTGATGTAGCCTACTGGTTCTACAAGTTGTATAGGCTAGTAGAGGCTGATGTAGGCAACCCTTCCTACATCTTGGATGGGCTGGTTTAGCCTGACGTGGGCTACTGGTTCAACAGGTTGTATAGGCTAGTAGAGGCTGATGTAGGCTACTGGTTCTACAAGTTGTATAGGCTAGTATAGCCTGATGTAGGCAACCCTTCCTACATCTTGGATGGGCTGGTTTAGCCTGATGTAGCCTACTGGTTCTACAAGTTGTATAGGCTGATGTAGCCTACTGGTTCTACAAGTTGTATAGGCTAGTATAGCCTGACGTTGGCTACTGGTTCAACAGGTTATATAGGCTAGTAGAGGCTGATGTAGGCTACTGGTTCAACAAGTTGTATAGGCTAGTATAGGCTGATGTAGCCTACTGGTTCTACAAGTTGTATAGGCTAGTATAGCCTCATGTAGGCAACCCTTCCTACATCTTGGATGGGCTGGTTTAGCCTGACGTAGGCTACTGGTTCAACAGGTTGTATAGGCTAGTAGAGGCTGATGTAGCCTACTGGTTCTACAAGTTGTATAGGCTAGTATAGGCTGATGTAGCCTACTGGTTCTACAAGTTGTATAGGCTAGTATAGGCTGATGTAGGCAACCCTTCCTACATCTTGGATGGGCTGGTTTAGCCTGACGTAGGCTACTGGTTCAACAGGTTGTATAGGCTAGTAGAGGCTGATGTAGGCTACTGGTTCTACAAGTTGTATAGGCTAGTATAGCCTGATGTAGGCAACCCTTCCTACATTTTGGATGGGCTGGTTTAGCCTGACGTAGGCTACTGGTTCAACAGGTTGTATAGGCTAGTAGAGGCTGATATAGCCTACTGGTTCTACAAGTTGTATAGACTAGTATAGGCTGATGTAGCCTACTGGTTCTACAAGTTGTATAGGCTGATGTAGGCAACCCTTCCTACATTTTGGATGGGCTGGTTTAGCCTGGTATAGGCAACCCTTCCTACATCTTGGATGGGCTGGTTTAGCCTGACGTAGGCTACTGGTTCAACAGGTTGTATAGGCTAGTAGAGGCTGATGTAGCCTACTGGTTCTACAAGTTGTATAGGCTAGTATAGGCTGATGTAGCCTACTGGTTCTACAAGTTGTATAGGCTAGTATAGGCTGATGTAGCCTACTGGTTCTACAAGTTGTATAGGCTAGTATAGCCTGATGTAGGCAACCCTTCCTACATCTTGGATGGGCTGGTTTAGCCTGACGTAGGCAACCCTTCCTACATCTTGGATGGGCTGGTTTAGCCTGACGTAGGCTACTGGTTCAACAGGTTGTATAGGCTAGTAGAGGCTGATATAGCCTACTGGTTCTACAAGTTGTATAGGCTAGTATAGGCTGATGTAGCCTACTGGTTCTACAAGTTGTAAAGGCTAGTATAGCCTGATGTAGGTTACCCTTCCTACATCTTGGATGGGCTGGTTTAGCCTGACGTAGGCAACCCTTCCTACATCTTGGATGGGCTGGTTTAGCCTGACGTAGGCTACTGGTTCAACAGGTTGTATAGGCTAGTAGAGGCTGATGTAGGCTACTGGTTCTACAAGTTGTATAGGCTAGTATAGCCTGATGTAGGCAACCCTTCCTACATCTTGGATGGGCTGGTTTAGCCTGATGTAGCCTACTGGTTCTACAAGTTGTATAGGCTGATGTAGCCTACTGGTTCTACAAGTTGTATAGGCTAGTATAGCCTGACGTTGGCTACTGGTTCAACAGGTTATATAGGCTAGTAGAGGCTGATGTAGGCTACTGGTTCAACAAGTTGTATAGGCTAGTATAGGCTGATGTAGCCTACTGGTTCTACAAGTTGTATAGGCTAGTATAGCCTGATGTAGGCAACCCTTCCTACATCTTGGATGGGCTGGTTTAGCCTGACGTAGGCTACTGGTTCAACAGGTTGTATAGGCTAGTAGAGGCTGATGTAGGCTACTGGTTCTACAAGTTGTATAGGCTAGTATAGCCTGACGTTGGCTACTGGTTCAACAGGTTATATAGGCTAGTAGAGGCTGATGTAGGCTACTGGTTCAACAAGTTGTATAGGCTAGTATAGGCTGATGTAGCCTACTGGTTCTACAAGTTGTATAGGCTAGTATAGCCTGATGTAGGCAACCCTTCCTACATCTTGGATGGGCTGGTTTAGCCTGACGTAGGCTACTGGTTCAACAGGTTGTATAGGCTAGTAGAGGCTGATATAGCCTACTGGTTCTACAAGTTGTATAGGCTAGTATAGGCTGATGTAGCCTACTGGTTCTACAAGTTGTAAAGGCTAGTATAGCCTGATGTAGGTTACCCTTCCTACATCTTGGATGGGCTGGTTTAGCCTGACGTAGGCAACCCTTCCTACATCTTGGATGGGCTGGTTTAGCCTGACGTAGGCTACTGGTTCAACAGGTTGTATAGGCTAGTAGAGGCTGATGTAGGCTACTGGTTCTACAAGTTGTATAGGCTAGTATAGCCTGATGTAGGCAACCCTTCCAACATCTTGGATGGGCTGGTTTAGCCTGATGTAGCCTACTGGTTCTACAAGTTGTATAGGCTGATGTAGCCTACTGGTTCTACAAGTTGTATAGGCTAGTATAGCCTGACGTTGGCTACTGGTTCAACAGGTTATATAGGCTAGTAGAGGCTGATGTAGGCTACTGGTTCAACAAGTTGTATAGGCTAGTATAGCCTGATGTAGGCAACCCTTCCTACATCTTGGATGGGCTGGTTTAGCCTGACGTAGGCTACTGGTTCAACAGGTTGTATAGGCTAGTAGAGGCTGATGTAGGCTACTGGTTCTACAAGTTGTATAGGCTAGTACAGCCTGACGTTGGCTACTGGTTCAACAGGTTATATAGGCTAGTAGAGGCTGATGTAGGCTACTGGTTCAACAAGTTGTATAGGCTAGTATAGGCTGATGTAGCCTACTGGTTCTACAAGTTGTATAGGCTAGTATAGCCTGATGTAGGCAACCCTTCCTACATCTTGGATGGGCTGGTTTAGCCTGACGTAGGCTACTGGTTCAACAGGTTGTATAGGCTAGTAGAGGCTGATATAGCCTACTGGTTCTACAAGTTGTATAGACTAGTATAGGCTGATGTAGCCTACTGGTTCTACAAGTTGTATAGGCTGATGTAGGCAACCCTTCCTACATCTTGGATGGGCTGGTTTAGCCTGGTATAGGCAACCCTTCCTACATCTTGGATGGGCTGGTTTAGCCTGACGTAGGCTACTGGTTCAACAGGTTGTATAGGCTAGTAGAGGCTGATATAGCCTACTGGTTCTACAAGTTGTATAGGCTAGTATAGGCTGATGTAGGCAACCCTTCCTACATCTTGGATGGGCTGGTTTAGCCTGACGTAGGCTACTGGTTCAACAGGTTGTATAGGCTAGTAGAGGCTGATGTAGCCTACTGGTTCTACAAGTTGTATAGGCTAGTATAGGCTGATGTAGCCTACTGGTTCTACAAGTTGTATAGGCTAGTATAGGCTGATGTAGGCAACCCTTCCTACATCTTGGATGGGCTGGTTTAGCCTGACGTAGGCTACTGGTTCAACAGGTTGTATAGGCTAGTAGAGGCTGATGTAGGCTACTGGTTCTACAAGTTGTATAGGCTAGTATAGCCTGATGTAGGCAACCCTTCCTACATCTTGGATGGGCTGGTTTACCCTGATGTAGCCTACTGGTTCTACAAGTTGTATAGGCTAGTATAGGCTGATGTAGCCTACTGGTTCTACAAGTTGTATAGGCTAGTATAGGCTGATGTAGCCTACTGGTTCTACAAGTTGTATAGGCTAGTATAGCCTGATGTAGGCAACCCTTCCTACATCTTGGATGGGCTGGTTTAGCCTGACGTAGGCAACCCTTCCTACATCTTGGATGGGCTGGTTTAGCCTGACGTAGGCTACTGGTTCAACAGGTTGTATAGGCTAGTAGAGGCTGATATAGCCTACTGGTTCTACAAGTTGTATAGGCTAGTATAGGCTGATGTAGCCTACTGGTTCTACAAGTTGTATAGGCTAGTATAGGCTGATGTAGCCTACTGGTTCTACAAGTTGTATAGGCTAGTATAGCCTGATGTAGGCAACCCTTCCTACATCTTGGATGGGCTGGTTTAGCCTGACGTAGGCAACCCTTCCTACATCTTGGATGGGCTGGTTTAGCCTGACGTAGGCTACTGGTTCTACAAGTTGTATAGGCTAATATAGGCTGATGTAGCCTACTGGTTCTACAAGTTGTATAGGCTAGTATAGCCTGATGTAGGCAACCCTTCCTACATCTTGGATGGGCTGGTTTAGCCTGACGTGGGCTACTGGTTCAACAGGTTGTATAGGCTAGTAGAGGCTGATGTAGGCTACTGGTTCTACAAGTTGTATAGGCTAGTATAGCCTGATGTAGGCAACCCTTCCTACATCTTGGATGGGCTGGTTTAGCCTGATGTAGCCTACTGGTTCTACAAGTTGTATAGGCTGATGTAGCCTACTGGTTCTACAAGTTGTATAGGCTAGTATAGCCTCATGTAGGCAACCCTTCCTACATCTTGGATGGGCTGGTTTAGCCTGACGTAGGCTACTGGTTCAACAGGTTGTATAGGCTAGTAGAGGCTGATGTAGGCTACTGGTTCTACAAGTTGTATAGGCTAGTATAGCCTGATGTAGGCAACCCTTCCTACATCTTGGATGGGCTGGTTTAGCCTGATGTAGGCTACTGGTTCAACAACTTGTATAGGCTAGTATAGCCTGATGTAGGCAACCCTTCCTACATTTTGGATGGGCTGGTTTAGCCTGACGTAGGCTGCTGGTTCAACAGGTTGTATAGGCTAGTAGAGGCTGATATAGCCTACTGGTTCTACAAGTTGTATAGACTAGTATAGGCTGATGTAGCCTACTGGTTCTACAAGTTGTAAAGGCTAGTATAGCCTGATGTAGGTTACCCTTCCTACATCTTGGATGGGCTGGTTTAGCCTGACGTAGGCAACCCTTCCTACATCTTGGATGGGCTGGTTTAGCCTGACGTAGGCTACTGGTTCAACAGGTTGTATAGGCTAGTAGAGGCTGATGTAGGCTACTGGTTCTACAAGTTGTATAGGCTAGTATAGCCTGATGTAGGCAACCCTTCCTACATCTTGGATGGGCTGGTTTAGCCTGATGTAGCCTACTGGTTCTACAAGTTGTATAGGCTGATGTAGCCTACTGGTTCTACAAGTTGTATAGGCTAGTATAGCCTGACGTTGGCTACTGGTTCAACAGGTTATATAGGCTAGTAGAGGTTGATGTAGGCTACTGGTTCAACAAGTTGTATAGGCTAGTATAGGCTGATGTAGCCTACTGGTTCTACAAGTTGTATAGGCTAGTATAGCCTGATGTAGGCAACCCTTCCTACATCTTGGATGGGCTGGTTTAGCCTGACGTAGGCTACTGGTTCAACAGGTTGTATAGGCTAGTAGAGGCTGATGTAGGCTACTGGTTCTACAAGTTGTATAGGCTAGTATAGCCTGACGTTGGCTACTGGTTCAACAGGTTATATAGGCTAGTAGAGGCTGATGTAGGCTACTGGTTCAACAAGTTGTATAGGCTAGTATAGGCTGATGTAGCCTACTGGTTCTACAAGTTGTATAGGCTAGTATAGCCTGATGTAGGCAACCCTTCCTACATCTTGGATGGGCTGGTTTAGCCTGACGTAGGCTACTGGTTCAACAGGTTGTATAGGCTAGTAGAGGCTGATATAGCCTACTGGTTCTACAAGTTGTATAGACTAGTATAGGCTGATGTAGCCTACTGGTTCTACAAGTTGTATAGGCTGATGTAGGCAACCCTTCCTACATCTTGGATGGGCTGGTTTAGCCTGGTATAGGCAACCCTTCCTACATCTTGGATGGGCTGGTTTAGCCTGACGTAGGCTACTGGTTCAACAGGTTGTATAGGCTAGTAGAGGCTGATGTAGCCTACTGGTTCTACAAGTTGTATAGGCTAGTATAGGCTGATGTAGGCAACCCTTCCTACATCTTGGATGGGCTGGTTTAGCCTGACGTAGGCTACTGGTTCAACAGGTTGTATAGGCTAGTAGAGGCTGATGTAGGCTACTGGTTCTACAAGTTGTATAGGCTAGTATAGCCTGATGTAGGCAACCCTTCCTACATCTTGGATGGGCTGGTTTAGCCTGATGTAGCCTACTGGTTCTACAAGTTGTATAGGCTAGTATAGGCTGATGTAGCCTACTGGTTCTACAAGTTGTATAGGCTAGTATAGGCTGATGTAGCCTACTGGTTCTACAAGTTGTATAGGCTAGTATAGCCTGATGTAGGCAACCCTTCCTACATCTTGGATGGGCTGGTTTAGCCTGACGTAGGCAACCCTTCCTACATCTTGGATGGGCTGGTTTAGCCTGACGTAGGCTACTGGTTCAACAGGTTGTATAGGCTAGTAGAGGCTGATATAGCCTACTGGTTCTACAAGTTGTATAGGCTAGTATAGGCTGATGTAGCCTACTGGTTCTACAAGTTGTATAGGCTAGTATAGGCTGATGTAGCCTACTGGTTCTACAAGTTGTATAGGCTAGTATAGCCTGATGTAGGCAACCCTTCCTACATCTTGGATGGGCTGGTTTAGCCTGACGTAGGCAACCCTTCCTACATCTTGGATGGGCTGGTTTAGCCTGACGTAGGCTACTGGTTCTACAAGTTGTATAGGCTAATATAGGCTGATGTAGCCTACTGGTTCTACAAGTTGTATAGGCTAGTATAGCCTGATGTAGGCAACCCTTCCTACATCTTGGATGGGCTGGTTTAGCCTGACGTGGGCTACTGGTTCAACAGGTTGTATAGGCTAGTAGAGGCTGATGTAGGCTACTGGTTCTACAAGTTGTATAGGCTAGTATAGCCTGATGTAGGCAACCCTTCCTACATCTTGGATGGGCTGGTTTAGCCTGGTATAGGCAACCCTTCCTACATCTTGGATGGGCTGGTTTAGCCTGACGTAGGCTACTGGTTCAACAGGTTGTATAGGCTAGTAGAGGCTGATGTAGCCTACTGGTTCTACAAGTTGTATAGGCTAGTATAGGCTGATGTAGCCTACTGGTTCTACAAGTTGTATAGGCTAGTATAGGCTGATGTAGCCTACTGGTTCTACAAGTTGTATAGGCTAGTATAGCCTGATGTAGGCAACCCTTCCTACATCTTGGATGGGCTGGTATTGCCTAATGTAGGCTACCTGTTTTACATGTTGGATAGGCTGGCATGGGCTGCAATAGGCAACCCTTCCTATATGGGGGGGGGGTTAAGTATTTCATTGTGTAGGCTAGTTCAGGCAGCAAGAAACAATGGAGCTTCACCCATAAACTAGAAATGTTGTATTATTATTATTTTTTTAAGGTGAATGAGCTATTTGTATTGTGGAGAAAATAGAAAATGGAAAGTAAGGGTCTCATTAGAAAAACTGATTACTGAATGTAATAGTCTATTTTGGGTTATGGTAAAGGGAAATAGATACCTGGAGGAGCCATAGAAGGGAGTATGTTTCAACTTGTGTCAATCTTAATTTGTTCCAGCGTAGTACCTTGCCTGTTTGATTCCTAATATGCCGCGTGATGAAAACTTTCTTCCACGGGTTTTACAGCAAAATAAGGGATTTGAATTAATGAACCATTTTGAAATTTTGAATATAGATGCATTTACAGCATAACTATATTTGGAACAACATTTTCCATACACTTCAGAATATTTATATTGCCTTTGCATCAAGTGACATTTCCAGTTGATTGAAGTACTGCTAATAATTTGTTGCAAAAGCAATACATTTGTGCACAATTTTACATTTACATTAAAAATATATCAGTGACAACTTTCATGCTTAACATTCACTTTACGTATATATAGCATTTGAAAGTAAAGCAATGTTAGAAAATTTAAAATATAGCCTTTCTTTTCCTTGCTATGAGAATAGCATATAAATTTCAATGCTAACAATTTATTTCATGTGTATCTTAACACTTATCCTGAATAACCACACTCATTACAAAAATAGAACATCTCATTTTATGGTACAGTTTGGGAAAACAGCATCCTTCAGTCCTCTGCATGAGAAGCAGAGGTACCACCCTTCACCTTTTAAAAACTTACAGGTCATATAAACTGCTTATGATAAAATTCAAATTTAGAAATAATTCCTTAAGAGATGGAAGTATTATCACATGCACATATCAACAGACAAGTGTTTTCCAAATGGTGAGCAGTGACAACAGCAGAACTTCATCCAAGCATATGAAGCTACAGTGTCTTTAGCGCGTCAGCAGAAGTGGCTATAAAAGTGGTAACGTTTTATATTCCTTTGCGTTCCGTATCAACTACAGTACCTGAAACTACAGTGTCTTTCAGTGTATATTCACTTTGTGATATATTAAAATCTGACTTACATATGTTGTTCATTGTTGCACATTGAGGTACTACCTTTTATAGTGAGGAAAGCAATTGTCAAGAGAGACCAGTTTGTTGACAGTATAATCATAGAGCAGCAAATACTTTTTTTTTGTGTTTTTTTATTGACGCCTTTTAATCTCAGTGTTCTTAGTGTGCCATTCTACATTGGTTATGAAAGTCTGCTCTATCTTGCTCATAGACCTCAGTGAAGAATGCAAAAGATAGCACATGAGCTGAGAGATACCACAAATGTTGAAAAACTTTGTCATATGAAACATACGTTTGGACAATTTGCTTTACCGGAGGGAAGAATCTAAGGATATGAGACAGCACCAAGAAATTGTCATATGTTCTGCGATGCACGAGATTTTCTAAATCAAAGTTCATTTGCTGTATCACTTTCAAGACCAAAAAAAATTTTCTTGGGGAAACTAATTAATAATAAATGCCACATGAAGTCTGCGAAGACTTCCTAACCAGAGAGTATGAATTTGCATCAGTGTATTTTCAACAAAGAAGTGAATGAATATCTCCAATGAAACCATGGCACAAAATATAATTCTTGAAAAAGCTTTTTTTTTTTATCTTTAAAGTGTAAAGGAAACTTTCAAATTGGTCCAAGTTTTTTTTTAACTTTTCAGCAGACTGAAGGGAACTGTTACCACCAGTTGTGTTTTCACAAAATGACAAAAAAGTAAGATTGGCTAGATTACCACAGTGAATATAAAAGCGTGTCTAATATATATTAAAAATGCTTGCTGCCCTAAAGGGAGTTGACAAGTGCCTGAAAGTGCAAACAACTTCAATGAAAGAGTCTACATGAATCTGCAATTCATATAGCAAATATGTGTCATATTATGCAAGTATAATTTACTACACTTGGCCCACTTGCTATATCTTTATCAATAACAGCACTAGTTTTTAGATTTGTCCACCTCATCACCTTTGTTTACTGAGCAAATGAATCCTGAAAGCTTTATTAAGCATTTTTCATATCAGTACCACAGCATTTCATAATCTCTTCTATATGAAAACTTGGATAATATTTTCAGTTATAATATATTGTACAAAATCATTTCACAATGGGCTTAGAAATAGCATACTTAAATGTGTGCACAAAATTCTTTAGCTATTCACAATTACCTGTATAACTCTCTTAATACAGTCAATTAGTCTGTTTGTATGTAATATCCCTTAACTCTAACATCTTGAGTTATTTTTTATTTTAGACTATTCATGCAATGTATTTGATATATTGTCAGTGCAGTATCTCCAATGTGGAGAAACAAACATGCATAAACAATGTTTCCTGTAAAATTATAATATTTATAAATATCAACCTTGAATGGATCAGTCATTCCTAAAGTGCCAACACATTAAAATATAACAAGACATTACACTGACAACTTTTAGGAGTAGCATAGATGCTTAGCTGTATTTGTCATGAGGGACAAACATACAGTAGGTTCATAGATCAGCCAGACTGCCCCGCAGTGGCACTATGCCAGCTGAGAACCAGTGCACCCTCCCTCAGAGTTACACGTAAACAACCAGGTAGTCATGGGTACGAAACACTACTGTACTAAGTTACATTAGGCTTTACCTACAACAACAGATTTCCTGTATTTCTCTCATAATTTTGTCTTTCAATTTTTGTAACATTTGTGAATTGGATGGTTACATTTATTGTTTAATGTTCCTCATAAATAAAAATTGTATGGAGATAGATCAGGAGAACGAAGTGTCCACAATCTTTAACTAAATATTCTATCATCATATACACAATTCATGCATAGAATTCACAGCAGGATTCAGCTATAGTGCACACTTAGACCAGCCACACACTCTTATTTTTTGTTAGTTGCAGAAAAGAGAAATTTAAAATAGTTGATTCATATGCTCATGTAAATTCTGTCGTGAAATATGATACTGATAATTCTATGTGCAATTGCTACTCTCCAAACCCCAACTTTTGCAGTGCAGTGAAGGATTTTATGAATAATATGGGGATTTTAGGTAAACCAGAAGTATTTCTGAGATACAGGGAATGTGTTCACCTCAAAGATCATCAATTTCAACATCTGTTATGATGCAGGTAAGCCTAATGTAAGTTAGTACAGAAGTTAGTGTTCTGTACTCATGACTTGCTAGTGACTTATGTGCAACTCTGGCCCTTGGCCTGCGCTCAGTCTGTTGCCTCCATGGAGTGGTCTGGATGATCTACAAACACTGTAAAATGAACAGTTCCAATTTACATTACACTGTTAAAAAAAACCATGGTTTTAAAGTGCATGTTACAAAAATAAAACTTAAGAATTTTGCACTAAAGTAATGTGTAGGTCGTCAGATGAGACATGAGCAATTCCTTTAGATGCACAGTGGTACTCTTCACCTGAAAGGCTGATAGTGGGGGAAGTTACGCAAACATGTATGCGCAGAAGTCAAAGTTTCTGTCCATGAAGAAGTGAAGTTCGATAGCATAGCTTAGTGCTTATTGCTAAGGACATTATAAAGCTAATTGTTATAGCAAAATCACTTTGTTCGTTATGTATGTATAACTATAGCCATGTGCCAACAATAACTTTCATCTGAACTGCAATTGTTTCAGCTATGCGCTGTTGTAGTGTTTCACAGCAAACTGACACATTTATTCTCCCCTTCTCAGCAGGTGCAGGGAGGGAAGGAAAGCAGTTTCCCCTATGTGCAAGACTTGCTCATGTCTTACCTCACGACCTATAATCAACACTTTTGCATTTGAATAACATTTGCTTTGTTCTCTGTCTTGCGAACACCACCCGTTTATGGCCATTAGAGATGTTTACATTTCAAAACACTCCAATACTATTCATTGGCTTTGAAAGTAAGTAAAATGCTGAAGCAAGAGCTTTGGTACAGTATAACAAGCTGGATAATGAGCCAACAGGCAGTCTTGTGTTTGTCAGGAATTCCTAGGCCATGTTATCTATGTGTGTTTGGAATATATAGCAGTGTACTCCAGCAGTGATCTGAAAGCTCGTGCAGTAGGTGTTTTAATGCAGTTACATTTATCTAGCTTTCATCTTCCTTTTCATTAAACACCCATGAACAGCTTCATACTCTTAAGCAAATGGAACTGTTCCAGACCACTGCACATGTGCATCCTGCCATCTGTAATAAAATTGAAAAATAATTCAGTGATATCATCTGTGGTGCGGTTCAAATCAGTGATATCATCTGTGGTGTGGTTCAAACTTCTTGACATTTTGTAAGAGCCAATACAGAGCATACACATTATTGCCAAACTTCACTTCTGCTTTAGCAGTTCCACATTTGCAATTCACAAATTTTGCTTGCTGGCTTTGCTCAGCAACGTTTCCATAAAAAAATGTGATAACTATAAAATTCTAGAACAGGCCTAACAGTAATATTACACCCAACTTTTAACTTTGAACTGAGATGCCTACAACCCTTCACTACTTATTTGTTTTTGTTAATGTCTATCAAAGTTTAAATGCTATCCTGGAGGAAGTTATAGTTGCAGACCTTTATCTGCCCGATATTCTATTTTGTGAAAATCACATACATTTTGGCTTATCAAATAGTTAAAACAACAGCCAACTGACAAAAAGCCTTTATTATTAAATTATTACTGCTTTATTAATTTATGTCAGCAATGTATTTCCATTACAAACATAACTATAAGGCGTACAGTATTAGAAGGTACATGAGACAGAGCTCGAGGGGGCTGTCTAGAATGACTGTTCTATCATAGTCATGCAGCGTTGCCTAGTTCGGAACGCACAGCACAAGTGTAAGCAACAGAGATTTCTCTTTTTTATGCACCCAAAATTATTACTGGAAATTCGACATTCTAAATTGCCTTGGTGTATGTGGCAAGAATTGAGGCAGCCTGTACAAAAGCCATTTTTCTATGATGTATGGTTCTCAAGTTATCACTTCAAGAATAAACAACTGACTCCCGTGTTTCTGCTTATGTATGTAAGTTCCAGTCTTGCCTGTGTGTTTTGCTCCTTTTCATTACGCAGTTACGGAGTAAGATATTACGAAGTGTCATTAGGAACTGGGTATATTTAGTACATAAATTAACTGACCATGGATCACTGCAGTCGTGCGTAAATTCTTTAGTTTGGTTCAAGACCAATCCGTAACGCAAATTGTGCTTTGTGTAACTGTCACAATAAGCAGAAAATTCATATGTTTACATTGTGTTTAGTGAAGTGTTAATGTCATTTTCAAAGCCTGGTACCAGTGGCACAGGTACTAAGGGCAAAATACTCTGCTTTCAGGCCAGAAATATTATTTTTAAAGTGTACAGTTCTTTTTTTTTTTAAGGAATTGGCATCTGAGGAAGTGTGTGTAAATAAGTATACTAATATTGAGTGTTACAGTTTATAATGTTGTCATTATCCTTTGCTGCATAAGCTTACGTTCTGACAATTTGTGACACGACAAATGTTTCTTCCCTTGTTCCCTCCCCGTAACTTCCACTCTCTGGCACACAACTTGGCAGCAGTGCAGCCACCGTGTGCATGCATGTGCCTTCTAAAACCATACAGCGTATAATAGTAGGGGACTCCAATAAGGGCTTTTGGGATTTACTCAAGCACAGCAGATTAACATGTGGGGAGATACCTTGCACCCTGTTGAATAGTTCCACCATATATAAGCTCTACAGCAGCCAATCAGAATATTAAAAAACAAACAGTTGATAGAAATATGCTTATGCATCAGATTAAGGTATGGTGGGTTAATTACATGCTGAAAAGTGTGTATGTCAATAGTTTGACAATTTGAGCTTGACATAAGGTAGTGGGAGGGTCACAAACTTGCAAGAAAAAGTTACCTCGGCATTCTCAAGCGTGGTGGAATTTTTTTTTTTTTTATTTTGAAGGAAATAATTCAAGGATAATAGGAAAAATATCTGCCCATTTCCACAAGCCAAAGGAACAAAACTCATCAATGAAGTTTAGAGTGTGCAGCTGCAGTGAAGCACAAATGCAGCTTGGGTGACAATACTATGTAGGTCGGAATGATGTACTGTCTTCCCTAAGGTGAGTAATATACTATTTTTTATTTGCATGCTATTTTCCATGTATTTTATTTGTCACATTCAATGATTTAAAAAAATCATAAAAAGAACTTTCAAACCGTCATATTAAGAAAATCCCTCCAAATACTCAGTCATTCTTGCCCATAATCTAGGACATCAAGCTGAACCATCTGCATAGTAATCTGGCACATTGGAGTGTTTCAAAATAGTGATTTTTGTTTTATTTATTACATTTTTGGAAGTGTGTAGATGCTCCCTCCACTGGCGAAAGGGTATACATCATGTAATCTTTTTTTCTTTCTACCATCCAATCTTCAAAGTCCAATAGGTCCCCACAAAGCTCGAGTAAATCCCCATTTAGCATTGTGGGCTCCTATACTACATATGAGTGTGCATTTAAATATCACGAGAGCTAATTATAAATTAATAAACACAAAATTTGAACAAGTGGGAAGTTGCACTGTCTGTATGAGGTAGCATTGCATCACTGGTATTCACTAGTAGGTGCCATATTAATGGGCACATCTTAAATGTCAGGAAGTTTGAACCCAACAATGAGGAATGCTTCAACAGTGTAAATTAAAGACACAGCTTTTGACTAGTTTCAGAGAAAGAATTGATTTGCATGAGCTGTCATTGTATAAATGATATTTAAAAAATTGTGATACTATTTCTGTTTCAAGAAGCCACATGTGATGCAGTTGCTCAGATCTGAGGTATGCCCCTTTTAATAAGTGAAAATTGCACTCGAATGAGCATTTAAGTAGTTAGTCTATCTGATTTCTTCTGAATCCATTTAAGCAGCATGTCCTTTTTTCACACTTGTTCTAGTGGTAGAGTTCACCCTTTTTACTTTCTCTACTGGTAAGTAGGGGAAGTATTGTATTCCACCCAAAAATTCGATGTTGAGATTTCACTGGAAATATATATTTTGAGGCCCCCTGAATCCAAAAAAAGCATTTTTAGAAAAAGGTCCATGTGTGTGTCAGTCTGTCAGTCTGTGGACAGCATAACTCAAAAACAAAAAGTCGGTTAAAAACCAAAGTTGGTATTTAAGTTTAATGTCTTTCAAGAATGTGACAGGAAGATGTTGAAGAAAATAGCCCCACCCTAAACTACCCTTTACATGGAAGATTTTTGGAAAATTTTGATTTTCTTAAAAATGGCCAACGATTTTGATTAAAATGCCATATGTTTGAGATATTTGTATGACAAATGAAATGTATATGTTGAATTTGCTGGCTATAGCCCCTGTAGTCGTATTTACTCTGGACGACTTTTGCATAACTGGTAAACCGTTAGAGATAGACCAAATCATACTATACAAAAAATGTAGATCTTGCTAAAATACACAATTTATGTCTCAATAAATTTTCTTGTAGGGTGAACCATTTTGGAGATATTCCTTGTCATGTGTGTGAGTTTCATAAAACTTAGAACTTTTGTGAAATGGGTCATCGCTGTTCATTTTTTTATATGTTTAGTGTGCAAAGACAACAGAATCTCAAACATTTGACTATCGCACAAAGCATACTGTATTATAATATTCCACTTGCACCTACAAGGAAATAAGCAATAAGATAAAATAGTTAATTTGTACAAATGTTTAACACGAAGAAGCTATAGGAATAAGAGTTTGTAAGAATGGTTAGTTCAAGAGTAGAGAAAGTCATGTGAGTGCAACACATCAGATTTTTTTACATGATTTGCATACACATTGGTCGTTCACTTGGTGAAGTCTCTTGGTTGTACACAGTAGATGGTGGAATCCATGAATTGCTAGACCTACTATGGCATGTGTCTGGTTGATTGGTCTCCATCTGTTGTCTGTTCATTATGGCGTCTGTTCTGAAGGATTCAATATTTATCTCCTTTTCCTTCTGCTTCTTCCTTGCTGTCGCTTCTCTGTAAGCTTCTGTATTTGGTAGTAACATTTTGTTCCTTACATCTTCCAGGAAGTAAGTTTCCTGGGTGACTAGTAAATATTCACTAAACAGAATAGCATATGTAGTGTCTATTGCCCTCTTTGTGTATCTTGCTTTCATAGATACAATTTTCTCCATATCACTGGTTTTTAGTCTCTCCCAGTAGAGGTCTATCCCTTATATAACTATTGGCCCTATTGTCATTTCCAACAGTTTCATTACTGCTTCTGTTTCAGTGATGTGATGTTTTTGATGTTATACATTGCTTTCATGGCAACTGCTGGTTTTTCCTGTATGTGGGCTTTGAATGATGTCACTATTGTTTATAATATGATTCCTAGGTATTTGTATCTGTTTACTATTTTCAGTGGCTCACTCATCGTTATAACCTTTTTCTTCTTTATTACTCCCCATCTCCTGAATATCATCTGTGCTGTTTTATCTTTGTATGTGACAAACTTATTTTCTGTCACCCAATGCTGTAGCATGTTTATGTCCCTTTGTAGAGCCTCTTTGTTAGTTGGTCCTAGCACCATATCATCTGCACACTTATTAAGTCCCCTTGCATGACTCCGTTCCTGCGATTTTGAGACTTCAGTTATTTCCAATGTATTTTGCCTCGTGATATCTTGTATTATACCTATAAGGTTCCCCTTTTGTACTTCTAATCCTTTTGCAGGTTTATATCACAATGTCAAATGTTAATAGATACACATTTCATCACCTTTGTCATTTTTTGTCTTTTTAAAATTACATTATAATAAATCACAGAGGTTAAAATCTCAGAATACTTTATTATTTGGTAACTAATTTAGCTTGGATAAACACTGCTTATTCTGTTATAACGTTAAAAAACAGTTTATAAATTCTGGCCTCTACAAAAAGTAGAGAATGATTTTATCTAATTTAATATTAAGTGTAAACTGTATTTTATTCTCAGAATTAACTGCACTTACTTAGTATGGATCAGCTTTTCCAGAGGTGGTACTGTTGATGGTATAAAATCATCTCTGATAACTTCTTTGCAGTTGCCTGCACCACCACCTCCAGCATTTCCACTTGCTTCATTTTCATCATATCGGGTGTCTACACTCAGAATACTGTGACTTCCTCCACATGTGTAGTAATGCAAGTCAAACCTAAAGCAAATTATTGTATAGCTATAATTCCTGTTCTGAGTTACAAAATTGCATACATCAATAAATATAATTATGAATTATTATTTATTTATGCCAACAAACTTACTGTTGGTGTTTTTAAACACACAAGCCGTGTGTTTAAAAATAATATTATGAATATTTAGAGACTAGGCTTCACTTATCTTAGATTTAATTGTCACTATACAGGTAACCACGGTTTTGTGATTGTTTGGAATGGTATGTATGTTCAATCACATTGCCAAACCACACAAACATGCAATATAATATAAAATGTTCTTCATTCCTATTTGGTTTACAAACTTAATTTTTACTTTCTCTACTATTTAGCTATATCAAGTAGAGAAAATATTGCTTTCAAGATGTTTTGAGATCTCCTAATTCCAAAAAGAGGGCAAACAAAAAGCATTTGTGTATGTCCATGAACAGCATAACTTAAAAACAAAGAAGTTGGTTACATATCAAACATGGTATTTTAAGAGAGGTAGAATTGAAACTGAAAAATTCAATGCCACAGCTGGGATTTGAACCACAGAACCTCCGCTTACCAGACAGGTGCTCTAACCATTAAGCTACTGTGACAACCTGCCAGAATGACATTGAATTCTCCAACCAATTCGTATTTCTCCCAGTAAACCAGAAAGACAGTCTCACACCAGAGACAATTACCCCAATGGTGACTTGCTATTGTGCATTTGTATGTTTTTTTATAGGGGTTAAAAATGTATGCTTTTACATTATGTGCACGAATTATGGAATTTTCAGTTATTTTATGATGCATATAACTGTATATTTTCTTGATTTTGATAAATGCATAATATTTCAATATTATAGCCCCTATATTGCATATTTTAATGATTTTAATGGTTTAATATTTTTTTCCATCTGTATAATACTTTTCATATTGGTAGTATTGCACATGATGCAACTAGCAAGGTGGCAAGAACTAATGCTGAGTCATGTTGTCATGCAATGAATCCCCTGTTTCCATCCTTTCATTATATGTACATAGAGAATAATCAGTGCATTATCCGAGAGGTTTATATTAAAGATAAAGTGCAGGCCAACATTTTGAACAGCAGGATTATAGCAACGCTTGCCTGCCCACCAGTAGTTGTGTCATGGTTTTCAAACGTAACAGTGTTTTGAACTGGTTCCCACCAAATTAAATTAGGCATATAAAATGTTAAAAAGCTCTTCAAATATCGAAAATAAAACCAACTTCGAGTGCTAGATTAATTAATTTACAGAAAGAGTTTTCGGATGATTTAATATCTACAGATAATAGGGTGTTTGGTGAAGCATGTGAGGAAAATGTTGTTTTCTAGTGCCTTGCATCTGGCAATGAAGCCATTAGCATTCGTGCTTTCCAATACTTTTGAACTGTAGTTTCTTCCGATCTTAATGCTTCACAGGTCTTCAAGTGGTCTTCGTTCATTTCTGCTGGATTGTTACACAGGACACATATTGGTGAAGCTGAGATACCTATTCTGTAGAGATGACTTGCTAAGCAGTCGTGATTTGTCAGTAGTCGGAAGGCTGCAACCGCTGTTTTCCTTGGTCTCTGGGGGATTATATCTGGGTTGGAAAGTAGTGTAATCCATTTTTTATCTTTGACATTTGTTTCTATTTCTTGTAGGTATGAATGAGAACATGTTTTATTGAGGAATATGAGAAATTGAATTTAGACTTTTGTTTTATTGTTGTGCCTTTCTTTGCAAGTGAGTCTGCAGCTTCATTCCCCATGACTCCACAGTGTGCTGGAATCCATTGGAGATGAACAGTCTTATTAACTTTTTGGAGTTGTGTTAACATTTTGTAGCATTCTCTAATTTTCGTTGACTTCTTTGTAGTATTTGAACATATTCCCTGAATTGCAGCTTTAGAATCTGAAAGAATTACTGCCTTGTTAAATTTATTTAAGGGAAGATTTAATAATTGTCGGAGAGCAATGTATATAGCCTCTATTTCTCCATCATAATTTGTTGTGTCTCTGCCAACAGAATGATAAAAGGAAAAATGTGAACACGTAACTCCAGCTCCAGTAAGGTTTTCCTTGGAGGATCCATCAGTATATATTTGCAGCCATTCTTCTGTGGGATATCTAGTATTGATTGTTTCCAGAGCTAGAAGTTTTTGTATTTCTTTTGGTGTGTCTGATTTACTTATTTCCTCTATTAATTCCAAACTGAAGGTAGGTTGCAATAATTCCAATGGATTTTCTCTTATAAGTAGGTTTTCTCTGGTGTTAGGAATGTTCAATTTGGATTTAAACTGTGTTACCTTTTCTAGGAAACTACTATGAGTTTTAAGGATTGAAGGGGGGAGGTTCTCTTCTATCCATTTAGAGTTTGGCAGTCGTAACATTTTTTCGTGTTGGAGCAATGCTTGTTCTTCTATTTTTGTTGTTATTGATGGGGTCTGTGTTAAGGCAAGCATGGCATCAATAGGTGTGGATTTAACTGCTCCAGTGATTAGGCGAAGAGCCTGATTTTGTATTTGTTCAAGTTTATTGATGTTAGCATTTGCTGCTGTTATTAAAGTACAGTACAAGAACAACAGTACAAGAGGTTTGGTTTAACGTATATTTTGTATGTTGTGTTAAGGACTCTCCTTGAGCAGCCCCCTTTAGCACCAGCTAACCTTTTCAGGATTTGCAGTTTCTTTTCAACCTTTTCTGAGATGGTTGTTATATGTTTTTTCCAACTTAGCTTTCTGTCGAAAGTGATGCCTAAGTATTTGGCATCAACTGCTTTGAGTGGTAATTATTATTTATTTATGCCAACAAACTTACTGTTGGTGTTTTTAAACACACAAGCCGTGTGTGGGCAAAGTTCAAATCCCAGTTGTGGCATTGAATTTTTAAGTTCCAGTTCTACCTCTCATGCTTTGAGTGGTTTACCATTATAATTTATGTTAATATTAACTGGTTTGTATTTTAGTGTAAATAATTCATAATTTGTTTTTTCCACATTGATAGTCATGAGGTTTTTGGAGCTCCATTCATGTACTTTGTTTAGGGCTGTTTCTATTCTGTCTTTAATTAATTCAGGTTTTTTTGGAGAGCCTGAAGTCCAAATGACTACATCGTCAGCAAATAAAGCAATTTTGGTTTCTAAAGTTTTTATTATTGACGGAAGGTCATTTATATATATGTTAAAAGAGTGTTGTGCTCAGAACAGCACCTTGTGGAAGTCCTCGGTGTGTTTGTTTATATTTGGAAATGTATTATATTTTGTGGCACAAAATCTTTGTGAAATAAACTGAGTTATCCATTTAAGCATATTACTTTTCACACCTATTGATTGCAACTTCTCAATTAATTTGTTTCTCCAGACTGAGTCATATGCTGATTTAAAATCAATGAATACTGCCAAGGTATCCTCCTTTCTATTGAAAGCTTCCTTGATGTCTTGGCTTAGTAGGAGTACATTTTCACTTGTACTATGATTCTGTCTGAAGCCGGTCTGTGAACTATTAATTAAGTTGTAATATTCTAGGAACCAGTTAAGTCTAGATGCCACCATTCTTTCCATCACTTTTGCAATAACACTGGTCAAAGATATTGGCCTAAAACTATTAATATTGTTTGAGGGTTTGTTTTTCTTTAAAATCAGGATGATGATGACTTTTTTCCAGTCGGAAGGCACAGTCATTCTCCAACACGTGTTATATAGTTTAAGTAGGATTTCTTTTCCTTTCCTGCCAAGGTGTTTAATAAACTCTGGGTGAATCTTGTCAGGTCCTGGAGATTTTTTGTTCTGTAATTGCTCTATTGCTAAATCAGTTCTGTTTCGTTAAAATCCTGAATAAAAATATCATTTCGTATATCTTTTGACTTATTAGTTTTTCTGATAGTTTTTTGGATAGTTTTATCTTGTTTTTTATACGCTTGGGGTATTCTTTGTGACTGAACATAAAACTTGTTAAGGGATTCTGCCATTTCCCTATCTGTAGCTAAGCTTTTGTTATTATGTTTTAATGGTTCAGTTGTATTTTTTGATAATTTTGTTTTATTAAGGAATTTGTATATTTTATTTCCATCTTTCCTATAGTCCATATGTTCTACAAAATTTGTGAAACTGGCCCTCTTTGCTGTAATTAATTCTTTCTTAAAAATGGCTGCTTTTCTTCTCCAGTTTTGTACATCATCTGGACACTTGGTTCTTCCGGCTTTGACTCTTGCTATATTTCTTTCATGTTTTAACTTAAAGATGGAGACCAAAAGTAGCTATATTTCTTTAACTTTCCTTTGGGGATATGTGTTTTGGCTGCTGTCAATAATATTTCACAAATTTTTTTATTTATTTCATCTGTTGACTTGAACTCTGATTCTAACAGTATATTACACTTCCCTTCTATCTCATTTTGGAAACTGGACCAATCTGCTTTTTTAAAATTCCAAGAAGTTTTAATTTTTGGTTTGTTACTTTTATTTATTATACCTCTTATGGAGTTTATGGTGATTCTGTGGCCTGAACCTGGGCAAAATGTAGGAAAATGTAGGGAGTGAGAAAAGATTTCAAATAGTTCAGCACATAAACACAGCAAAACAAGGAGTATTTAATCAGAAAACTCGCAAACAAAGAACCTGCTCAAAAACAGCTAGTAGAGTTTGAGAGGTACAACTGGAACTTAAAAATTCAATGCCACAACTGGGATTTGAACCACAGACCTTCCGCTTACCGGGCGGACGCTCTAACCACTGAGCTATTGTGACAAACTGCCAGAATGGCATTAAATTCTCAAACCAGTTCGTATTTCTCCTGGTAAACCACTACCTCTCAAACTTTGTCCACACACGGCTTGTGTGTTTAAAAACACCAACAGTAAGTTTGTTGGCATAAATAAATAATAAGCTAGTAGAGTGTTTAGGAAGTAGGGTTACTGAATTTTCCTATGACTTGTGCCAAGCATTTTTAGCTGCTGATATTCCCTTGTTCAAAATTAATAATCTGACATTTAGAAACTTTCTTGCCAAGTACACTCTACAACATGTGCGTGAAGAAAGTACACTGTGTAAGACTTATGTAAGACATTGTTACAATAACGTATTGTCAAATCTACAAAATGAATTAGCAGATCAGTTTGTGTGGTTGCCTGTTGATGAAATCCCTGATTCTGAGTGCCGTTCTATTGCTAATATAATTGTGGGTGCTTTAAACAATAAACAAAAGACTACACCTTATCTTCTTAATGTGTGCACTGACAGTGTAACTGTGACCCAGTTTGTGATGGACTCTTTGATTCCACGTGGCCATAGTAATTTCAAATACGACCGGTTACTTTTATTTGTTACTGATGCAGGTCCTTATATGGTAAAATCAGGACAAACTCTGAAAGGTATTTTTTCTAACTTAATTCATATAACTTGTTTCGCACATGCTCTTCATCACATTTCTGAGACAATATATGATTCTTTCCCATTGGCAGATTTGTGTCCAATACCAAGAAAAATTTTATTAACTCTCCTAAAAGAGTTCAGTTGTTTAGATCAACAGCTTCTAATATCCGACTTCTTCCTGCACCAGTGTTAACTCAATGGGGAACATGGGGTGATGCAGTTTTATATTATGCTGAGCACATAGAAATAGTTAAAGAGGTTGTTAATTCATTGGACTCAAAAGATGCTTCATCAATAGAAACTATGCAAAATATTCTGTCAGGCACTGGGTTAAAAGAGGATCTTAGAAAAATGGGCAGATATGAAACTTTCTTACCAACAGCCATAATGACATTGGAAGCTGTAAGATCCCCTTTGCATGGATCACTTACTGTCTTTGAAAAAACAATGTGATCCAAGTTCGATTCCTGGTAGCATAGGACAAAAAGTGAATTATGTAATTTCAAAAAATTCTGGTTAGTAACAGAAGTGTGATATTCAAGACATCTTCGAAAGAAAACTATCTGTCACACCAAGAGACTTGACTCTGTGAAGCAGTTAACATCATTTAAGTATGCCCCAATAACATCTTGTGACGTGGAGAGAAATTTTTCATGTTACGGAAGTGTTTTGCGAGACAACAGATGGATTTACACCTGAAAATGTGTGCAAAGTGTTGGTTGTGAACAGCAATTTACCTGTTAATACTAGTAGGGGGACCACTTCTGCTTCAACCTCTAAGGAATATGGTAACTTTATTTATTATTTATTATAGTAATCTTGTCTACTGTTTTAATTGAATAGTGCATATTCCTTGGCATATTTTCAAGTTTTTAAGAGCATATTTGCATGCATATTTAAGTGTGTTTTAGAGCATGAACTTAGTAGATGCTTTATGTCCAGGGATTATTGAATTTTTCAGTTCCAATTCTACCTCTCAAACACTGTCCACACACGGCTTGTGTGTTTAAAAACACCAACAGTAAGTTTGTTGGTATAAAAAAATAATAATGGTATTTTAAGTTGACCATCTTCTGCAACATGAAGATTTTCAGGAAAATCCCCACACCTGCAAACTCTGCTTTACACAGAAAACTTTTTTAAAATGTTATTCTCTCTAAAATGGCTCCAACAATTTTCATTAAAATACCATATTTTAAAACTTTTTTGTATAACAAAATGTATGTATATCTTGAATTATTAATAGCCTCTGAAATTCTCTTTATTCTATATAATTTTTGCATAGCTGGTAAACCGTAAGATGGCAAACTTTTACTGCACAACAAATGTTGTTGTTGTTAGCTAATGCTGGATTTCTGACAATGAAGTCATTAATCCTCTTGCTCTCCAATATTTTTCACTGATGGATGGGGTGTTAGAAGTGGCTGGGCATATTTGAAGGTGGTCTCAGTCCATTTCCTCTTGCAGATCATATAAAGGACAGAGTGATGAATATATCCCAATTCTGTTCAAATGTTTTGCCAGACAATCATGTCCTGCAATCAACCTGAAGGTTGCAACCGTGTTTTTTGAGAATACTCAGGAATTACTGTTTGAATGTTTGGTAGTTACCCTCTTTTTTTTTTATTTTTCATAGTAATATTTTGCAATAATTTTTTTGAATTCAGAGTTGATTAATCTTTTAACTGCATAAAATGACAGATTAACTAGATTTCTGTACACTGCCGGTACCCTTTTTTGCAAGAAAATCAGCATTCTCATTACCACACAGTCCACAGTGAGCTGGTATCCATTGGAAGACTAGGTGTTTTTGAAGTGCTGTTAGATGGGTAAGGATTTTCCAACATTCTATAATTGTTTGGTTTTTTGGTGTCAACTTGGAAGTAATTGCTATAATTGCCACCCTGGAATCTGAGAGAATAACTGCTTGATGAAAATGTGAAATTCTATATAAAAGATTTTGTAGGGCCATTCGAATTGCTTCAATTTCTCCATCAAAGTTTGTAGTTCCATAACTTAAAAATTTGTAATAGGAAAAGAGGTGACACGTGACTCCAGCCCCTGCTCCATCTCCGTTTAATATCAATGATCCATCAGTATAAATATGGAGCCATTAGTGTTCTGGAAATCTAGTATGGATTGTCTCTAATGGCAATAATTTTAGAACACTAGTTGGAATATCACTTTTCTTAACTTCTTCTGTCAGATGTAAATAATATGTCATGTCTAATGCTTGTGTCGGATTTACTTTAGATATAAAGTTTTCCTTTGAATTAGGAAGGTATACATTCTTCTTGATGTCTTGAATTTTGGAAAGAAAGCTCTCCTGAGTCTTGTTGTTGTTGTAGTGTTTAACGCCCGATTTTACTACTACGGCACCGCAGGCGATGACACTGATGATACATGGAATGAAGATGGAGCACCGGTGGAATGAGATGGCGGGGGAAACTGGAGCACCCGGAGAAAACCCACCCTGACGCCGCTTCGTCCACCACGAATACCACATGCGGGTCCCTGGGATCGAACCCGGGCCGCCTAGGTGGTAGGCGAGCGCGCTTCCCGAGTCTTTAGTGTATGTGTAAAATCTCTCATGCCGTGTATTGAAGGGGAGTCTGATCAACTTTTCGTGTTGAATAAGAGCCGCTTTTTCTATTTCATATTCAATGGGGTATTGGTTGGTTAGTATTTCCATAGCTGCTATTGGTGTTGTTTTGATAGCACCTGTAATTAGTCTAAGACTTTGGTTTTGAAAGATTTGAATTTTTTTTGTATTTGCTGTTATAAGGACTTTACTGCAGTAAGTATATAATGGCTTTATATATACATTGTATGTTGTGATAAGAGTTGCTCTGGAACATCCCCACTTCATTCCTGTTAGACGTTTTAACAGTGAAAGGCGCCTCTCTGCTCTTTGTATTACATTTTCTATTTGTTTGGTCCATGTAAGTTTGGTATCAAATGTAACTCCTAAATACTTTACTTCCTTTATTTCTGGTAATTGTTGACCCTCAAAATTTAGTTTAGTTTTTAGTTTTTTTCTTAGGAAAAAGATTTGGTAGTTTGATTTTGTTGTATTAACAGTCATTAAATTTTCTTTGATCCACTTTTGTAGGTTGTTTAAGGATTGTTGCATGGTTTTTCTAGTTCTGTACTTTTGTTTTTTGGTTTTGAAGTCCGTATTACTAAGTCATTGGCAAATAGTGCACACCTGATTCTTGTATTTGCTTTGGCAGATCGTTAATAAATATATTAAAAACTGTAGTGCTGAGCACTGCACCTTGTGGTAAGCCACGGTGTACTTGTTTATATTTAGATATACATATTTCTTCCATATCTGGTAGCAATAAAGCATTGTGTTAGGAAATGATATAGCCATGGAAACATTGGACCTTGTATCCCTATTTTTTTTTTACTTTCTTTAGCAGTTTTGTTCTGCATATAGAATCATATGCATTTTGGAAATCAATAAAAACTGATACATTATCTTCTTTTCTATTGAAGGAGTCTTTGATTTCTTGACTGAGAAGTAAGACTTGTTCATTTGTAGAGTGAAACTCTCTGAATCCAGCTTGACATGGGGAAATTAAATTTTGTGATTCTAGAAACCAATTTAACCTGTTTGACACCATTCTTTCCATCACTTTTACTATTATGCTAGTAAGAGCTATTGGTCTATAATTTTTTTATTTCTGATGCTGTTTTATCTTTCTTCAAGAGTAACGATAATAATTGTTCCAAAGCACACAATTTGTTGTTTTTTCCTTAACTTTATTTTTATGGCACTATTTTTAAAATATCCCTTATCATTAGTTTGAGAAAAGTATAAATATTTTAAAATTCAAATACATCATTTTTTATTTCTTTTTTTTTTTTTTTTTATCTTTTGTTATGCAGAGGAAAGAGAATTTCAAGGTCATCCCAAAGCAACCAACTCTTAAAAATTGTCACTAAAGCCTACTGTGTTCCCTTGTTCCCCTCAGTTTTGCAAGGATATATGTAATAAGACAATGTTTGCAGATATTCTTTTATCTAGTTCATATTATCAAGATAAAAAATGTTTGTAAAAATAGTTTGCATGAGAGTAGAGAAAGTCATGTGAGTGCAACAAAAGATTTTTCTTATATTGACCACTGTACTTTATTTTTAATCTTTGCTCTTATCCTGTTGTGCAAAGATGAAACAATGTTTCGGCAACAAAATTCATGTTCTGTTTAGAAAATATATTGACATATCTACACATTTGGTTTTGCAATCATTCCTTGAGCATATAAACAGTATTTCAGCCTGAACAACCATCATTCAAGGTAGTGAATCATAATTAATGTTCATAAATTTTCTATCTTACTTACATTGCCAGGTATACTCTCAAGCTCTTAAAGTGAAGTGAGTTAGTGATTTCTATTCTATAATATACAGCGTCAAATTGCTCTAGGCAACAAAATGAATCAGCAAAAACAAAATATATGTTGCACTTCTTTCCAAAGAAGTATAAAGTGATAAAAATGAAAATGCAACATTTATAGTTATTCTTCTAAGAACTGTTTCAGCATTTGACTTTAGAATTTTAATATTTCTTCAACTCTTGAAACTTCAGGAAGTTATTGCTTTTATAACATTTTTTCTATTGATGCTTAATGTGCATATGTAGGAATATAAAATTACCATACTAAAACTTCAAACTGTATCTATAGATAAATCATCAACTATCTTAGTTTGTATTACCTGCGCTCAGCATGGTAGTTTCTCAGAAGCTCTCTGTTGGTGTTGAATAGGACACCATAGTGTCCAGAGCATGAGCACACCCACACAGGCAAAGATGGGGTTTTCAATCGAGAGCCAGGCTGACGTGATTCATCTACTTTTCCATCACTTGCCTCATCCCAAACAAGAAAACCTACATCACTCCTGGTTAGGACTCCAAATTGTGGCATTGCCTTTAAAGAATAGAAATTGGGTACATTAATTACTATTTCTAAAAGAAGGTATTTCGATTATTCATTCTCTTATGTAATAATATTTACTCAAGAAAGAACTCTAATGATTTGCATTTTTCTTAAATTGTTATCATTTAGACTAATGCACTAGTATAAACAATTATTATGATATGTATCAAAGTAGACTGAAAATGAAAAAGTTTTAAGAATACTAACATAGTGATCTTCATCTCCAACATAGATTACTCCATTATGTAGGTAAGGAGTAGCTCTTCCAGTCAACAGAAGAGTGACAATGCAGTGGGATCCTTCCTCTGCTCCTGTTACTAGGAAGCTCTTTTCATCATCCATATCCAGACGAACTCTAAAACAGAACATTATTGCTAATGAAATTCTACGGAATTTACCATACTATTCCTTCATAAGCTATTATCAAAAGCTTTATGATGATAAAGACTTACGTGATCTGTATGACATTAAATTCTCCAACCACACCACACCACACAAGGAGATCCCAATTTACCTTGAAATAAGCATACCTTAATGGCACCTTACAATGCTGTAAGTATTTAAGTCCTGGGCTTCTAGTATAACCACCTATACGGTCAATTAATGTAATTAATATTTTTCCACACTAGCCGTGTGTAGGACATAATTTTTCAGTCTCACTCTATCCTTTCCAATTACGTCCTACACACGGCTAGCGTGGAAAAACATTACATTACTTGACCTTATAGTTGAAGCCCGGGACTTAAGTACTTACAGCATTGTAAGTTGCCATTAAGGTATGTTATCTCAAAGAAAATTGGGGTCTCCTTGTGTGGTTTACTGGGAATAATGCGAGTGAGTTGGAGAATTTAATGTCATATCAGCACATTGGCCATGATAGCTTAGTGGTTAGAGCAGCCAGACTGTAACCGGTAGATCCGTGGTTCAAATCCCGGTCATGTCATTCAATTTTTCTGTCTCGCTCTACCCTTTCCAAATGCTCAATTGTTTCATAGCACCTGTGTTACAAATGAGCTATCCAGTGAATCATTTGCATTTAATGTAAATAAATAATGCATTATTTTCAATTAATAGCCACATTCTTTACTGATTATTGCCATCAACAGTTATAAATATGAGGGTCCATCAATAAATAACCAAACTAATTTTTTAATTAACACATAATGGCTTTATTTCACTATCATTTACCCACACACTTTCGAAGTATTCTCCCTCTGATGAAATACAATTATTCCAAGGATTTACCCATTGTTCAACACACTCATTGAACCCATTTTTGGACAGTCTGTTCAGAATACCCATGACAACATTGTTCCACTCCTTATCACTTTGAAAATGGCGACCACAAAGCTCCTGTTTCACTTTAGAGAAGAGGTGAAAATTGCATGGTGTGAGATCCGGAGAATAAGGTGGATGAGGCATGATCTCAATGCCCATTTCTGCGATGACATATTGAGTTGCACGAGCTCGATGGGCAGGGGCATTATCCTGATGCAAGATCCATCCTCTCCTTGCGAGATCTGGTCACTTTTCTGCGATTTTTTTCTTCAGTGGCCCCTTCAGTACGTCACAATTGTAAGCAGCAGTTACTGTGGGTTGATTAGTTACAACATGATCATACAGAATGCCCTGTTTGTCAAAGAATATGAGATGCATGACCTTTCCTGCACTTTTCTGAACTTTTGCTTTCTTAGGCGTAAGGCTCAATGGATGTTTCCACTGCAAACTCTTCTGTTTTGTTAATGGGTCATAATGGTGGAACCAACTCTCGTCACAAGTGATGACCCTATTCAAAAAGTCTGGCTCCCATCGTAACCTTCCGAGCCATTGTTGACACGTCACGACGCAGTGAACCTTCTGTTTGTACTTCAGCACGTGCGGTACCCATTTCGCTGCAACTTTTCAATAGCCAAGATCATTGCAAATTATGTCATCTACAGTTCCAACAGACAAATGCATTATGTCTGCAACTTTCGAAATTGTTATGAGACGATCTTCAACACAATTACGTCAATTGTGTTGATGTTGACTTCCGTTTTTTGTTGTTACAGGTCTTCCAGGGCATGGAGAATCTTGAAGGTCTTCATGACCCCCTTTGAAACGTTTATACCACTCAAAGACTTGTGTTTTGCCTAAAGCTTGGTCTTCAAAGGTTTCTGTAGGAGTTTTGTCTAACAGAACACAAAACTTTATTGATGCACATTGGTGCAATTTCAGTTCCATGGTGGGTGCAGTGAACACGACCTGACGTATCGGGCTCTAACTTCCAACTGATTCACTCTGCATGACTGGCACTTACAGCACTGCTAGAGGAAGGATTCACCTTTCCACCACTAGCAGCCATGGTGCTCCAGGGTGGTTTATTTAAATACAATTAAATTAGTTTGGTTATTTATTGAAGGACCCTCGTATTTAACTTATTGCCGTCGAAAGTCCGCAATCTTTACAAGATTTATTTTTGTTAAAATTTTTTCCATTTGAGGTCCATGAGAATCCCTACTGACAAAGATTGAAAGCAGAAAACCTGTAATATAATTATTCAATCAAATCAATAATGTTTATTTAATGTTTATTTAGCACAAATGATTATTCTCAACAAATACTATAACTCATCCTTTACAGTTTTTGACAACAGAGTAATGAATTAATATTGTTTTATCAGAAAATTCCAAGAAGTCTGCGGATGTCCATGTTAGTAACCAACTTTAGAACATAGAAATGTATATTTCTGATCCTATATTTGTTGCAAATTTATCAAGATTGGCAGGGCTTTCATGTTTTAGGATAAGTATTTTGCCATACCATTTATATTTTAAGCAATATTTTTAGAGAAAGTTTAAAGATAAAACATTTGCTTTGTGCAGGATTGTTTGGGATGATTGGAATTCTGTGAAAATCTTTGCCTTACTTCCTTAACCATTTAATGCCAGAATCATTTTGCTACATATGCTAATGTTTCTCTAGTTCCTAAACTGGCTTTTGTATCCCTTTCACCAGCATCACAATGGAAGTGATTCAAATAGCAGTGAAGGTTATGGCAAGGAATGGACCAGCAGTCCTTCAAAGCTAAATGTCACTACTTCGAGCCCTAACCATTGTAGTGAGATGTACCTGTGGCAAATGTTGGGGACAGTCCAAGTAAACTAACTGGTATGATGGTACACTGTAGTTGCATGGATTGTGTTTCTTAAGAAAAGATTAAGATATGTTATCAAAATAATTTAATATTTTTACAATATAAAACAGCTATGAATACTTGTATTTTATTGTTGAAGCTTACGAGTAGCATAGTATAGTATGGAAATTGGTATTCATTTACCTATTCCTTTTTATTTTCTCTACTATGTATAGTAGAGGAAGTATTTTATTCCACCCAAAAATTTCATGCCGAGATTTCACCGGAAATATATCTTTTGAGGCCCCCTGAATCCAAAAAGCATGTTTAGAAAAAAGTCTGTGTGCATTTGTGTGGACAGCATAACTAAAAAACGAAAACTCAGTTAAAAACCAAAGTTGGTATTTAAGGTTAATGTCTTTCAAGGATGTGATACAAAGATTTTGAAGGAACTTGCTTAACCCTAAACTACCCTTCGCATGGAAAAATTTTCAAAAATTTTCAAAAATTTTGATTTTCTTGAAAATGTCTTAACGATTTTGATTAAAATACTATATGTTTGAGATATTTTTTATGACAAATGAAAAGTATATCTTGAATTTTCTGGCTATAGCCCCTGTAGTTCTATTTACTCTGGAGGTCTTTTGCATAACTGGTAAGCCATAAGAGATAGACCAAATCTTACTATACAAAAATGATCTTGCTAAAATACACAATTTATATCTGGATACATTTTTTTGTAGAGTGAACCATTTTGGAGATATGCCTTGTTATTTGTTTGAGTTTTGGAGAACTAACTTTATTCATTTTTTTATATGTTAACCATGCAAAGAGAACAGAATTTGACAGCTTTAAAATATTTGACTATTACTCAAAGCTTACTGTATTCCCATATTCCTTTGCACCTATATATAGTCGGTCTGGGTGGCTCAGTTGGTTAGACGCTGGCCTACGGATCCCAAGGTCGCGGGTTCAAACCCGGCCCAGACCGATGGTTTTTAAGTGTGCTTAAAAACGACAGCTCCATGTCAGTAGATTTACTGGCATGTAAAAGAACTCCTGCGGGACAAAATTCCGGCACACCGGCGACGCTGATGTGATCCTGGCAATTGACAGCGTCGTTAAACAAGAAAAAAATAATAATAATTTGCACCTATAAGGAAATAATAAGACCAACACTTCATAGATTAGGAGACTTCTCCTGTTCCGGCCTCAAGTCTCTCTCCACCTTCTCATCAGTCTTCCAACATCTCTCCTCCCATATGGTTGGTAATTGTATGCCATTTTGGGGTATCGGGTATTGTCCATTCTTTGTAAGTGTTTTCTCCAGCTTTTCCTATACTGAATTACATTGGCGTCGCGAAACGGGGGCAAGGGGGGGCCGCGGCCTCCCCCCCCCCCCCTTGGAAATTGGTGAACTTAATGTGCAGCCAGTTACTGACTATTAAACTATTATTTTAATTTTGATGTAAAGAACAATTTTTATTTAGCACAAATTAATACGGTTATCTGCAAAAAATTTTATAAATTGACAAAATAATTATTTAATATTATATGATTGCAGATTTCCAACATGTGGTCCCCCGCCCCCCTGGATAAAAGTCTGCCGACACTCATGTTGAATTATTTTATCATTTATTGGGCAAATATCTAGTACTTCTAAAGTAAGAACAAATTAGAAACTAAAAACTTCACTTATCTTAGTAATGTTGCAAGTTCTTTTTGCACAAACTGACTCGAGTTTCAAGTTGTTTCCAACTCATTCTCAAAGCTATACAATCAAATTCATTACCAAAGCTACAATCTTTCATTTTTTTCTGAAAACAAAAAACAAATACTGATATTCATTTTTATTTACCAATCTCTGAAAACAAAAATTTATAAATACAATCTATAGAAGGTAATTCAAAGTTCATAACGCGGTTTGAACATTACTAAGATAAGTGAAGTTTTTAGTTTCTAATTTGTTCTTACTTTAGAATCTTGTTGCTTGAATTTTCCTTATCTAGTTCTTCTCTTATTTCTTCATTTTTTATTTTATCCATTATTATACATCCTTTTATGGGTCGAAGGTATCTCATTTCTGCTGCATTTATTTTATCCCATTCTTTTTTCTTTATTGTCCATTTTTCACAACCATATGTCAATGTTGGAATTGCCACTGTTTTGTAAAATTTTAAGCTTGTTTCTTTTCTAGTTTTTCTTTTTAATGTTCTTGCTAATATTCTGCAACTGTTCTGGAATTTATTTACTTTATTATTCTGATATGGTTATTCTGATACGTTATATTGCATCCTAAATAATTAAACTTGTGTACTTGCTCCAGCACTGTGTTATTTATCACTATTTTGTATTTGTGAGGGTACTTTCCTTGAAAGGCCATTATTTTCGTTTTATTAGTTGATATTTGAAGACCATATTCTCTTAATACATTCCCCAATTGAAAAACACTTCTGTAAATTATTTTCTGTTTCTTGAATTATAATGATATCATCAGTATATAGTAGCATATTTATTGTATTATTTCTATTTATTTTTATTCCTGAGAGTACTCGTATTTTGCCGTTTACCTCTCTAAAAATTTCGTCCATATATATATATATTATAACACTGCAGAGATAAACTGCATCCTTGTCTCAATCCCTTATTAATTTTCATTTCTTCTGAAAATCGTCCATTTCCTAACCTAATCTTTATTGTAGTTGCTTTATACATATTTTTTAATACCTGTATTAAATGTGTGGGGTATCCTTTCTCTTCTAATATTTCCCACAACAGGTGTCTCTTTACTCTGTCATATGCCTTTTCTAAGTCTCTAAAGACTACATGTGTCTGTAGGTTAAATTCTCTTATATTTTCTATTACTACTGAGAAAATGTCTATGCAACTACGTCCTTTCCTAAAGCCACTTTGATTTTCTAACAATAATGATTCTGTTATTCTTTCTAATCAGGCATTATTTTAGTGTATCATTTATAAGCAGTGTTCAGGAGATTGATGCCTTGGTAGTTTGAACATTTATTTCGTTTGCCTTTCTTAAAAATTGGTATTACATTGGCTTGATACCATGATGTTGGAATTGTTTTACTTTGCCAACACCTATTTATATACTCAATCTGGCATGTAGTTCTTCTCCTCCATATTTTAATAACTCCGTATTAATACAGTCAGGTCCTGGGGCTTTTCTGTTTTTCATTTTCTCCATTGCATGTTTTAGTTCCTCTTCTCTGATTTCATCTACTGAATTATCAGTTTCTCCATTTCCTGTTGTTTCTTCTAGGTTTTCTCCTGTCTCATACCATAGTTCTTTATAATGGTTTATCCATTCTTTTTCCTTAACATTATTGATTTTAACTCTATACTCCTGCAACATTTTAATGACTTTATATGCAAACTACCATGTAAATCAGGTTCAACTTCACTAATGAAATTCTCCCAGGATTCTTGCTGTGCTCTTATGATTGCTTTTGTTGCATTTCTGTGTGTGTGATATTGTTCTTCTGTTTCAGGCCTTTTATTTTGGAGAAATTTTTTATATGATGCTTTCTTATTTTTAATAGATTCTTCTATTTATTCACTCCATATTCTTAATCTCATTCTTCTTTGATTCTTTTTCCTTTTCCCAATTGCTGGTTTTTGTAGCTGGTTTTTTAATAGCTTTTTCTATATTAGTCCACTCTTCTTCTACATCATCATCTTCCTGTATTTGCTTCAATACATTTTTGAGTCTGTCTTGATATAATCATCTTATGCTTAGATCTTGTAATAGATTAATTTTGTAAACTGTTTCTTCTGATCCTACTTTTTCTTTTACCATAATTCTTCTCCACCTTGTCCACAAGTTAAATTTGGTAATCACCAAATAGTGATCTGAGCTTATGTCTTGTCCTCTATACACTGTCCATTTTATTTGTGGGTTTAATTTTGCATTTATCATCACAAAATCAATGATCGCCCTCTGGCACACCACATGTATTTATGAATATCTTTTGATCTATAAAATGTATTGGTGATTTTTAAATTATTGAAAGCAGCAAAATCTCTTAGCCATATTAACGAAAATGGAAAACAGCTCTCTCCATAAATACCGACAATTTTGGGGATAGGTCGATTCCCTACTCTGGTATTCAAGTATCCTGCAATCACTAAATTCTTGTTTTTATATTTATTTCTGTAGTTTTTCCATAAAATTCTACAGTTTCTTCTTTTTTGTCCTCTTCTGAAGCATATACCCCAATTACTACTAATTGTCCTCTAGGTATTTTAAAAATTGTGGTTAATGTTCGTTCATCAATAAAAGCCTAACTTTCAATTCTTGTTTTCCATTTTTCATCAACTATAATAGCCACTCCTTTTGGTGGTCGTTGTTTTGTTGTTACTCCATCATAAATCATTACGTGTTTCCTATTTCATCTGTTCCCTTCATTTTCTTTTTAGTCTCGATGATTACACTTATATTTACTTTCATTTCTTCCAATTCCTTAATCAATTCTGATTCTTTTGTTGCTATTCCTCTCACATTCCACGTCCCTATTCTTAATTCTTCTGCTATTCCAAATCGTTTATCCTCTTTCCATTGCTGTGGTCGAAATCCATTATTGGCAGACCGGCTATATTTCTGAGGCTTACCAGTAATTAAGATGTCCTCTAGCCGCATTAAGAGTGTGGAATAAAGTAAGACCAATGGTGGGGCTACCACCTCGGCTATGGTCAAGCAGGGTTTTTCTGTTGGGGTGTCCTTCCCTTAAATGGTTGTCTTCTCTTCGACTAACGAGAGTCCTCTTCCTGGTTTCTTTTCGGAGTTTTCTCTCCTACATGGGTTGTCTGACTGGACTATCGAGCCCCATCTGCTCGTCCCTTTCTTCTTGGTCCTTTTAATTCTCTAAGGTGAAGGGATACCTTCTATGTTTGATCTTCCGCCCTCATAGAGGCTGTTGTCATTGCATAGGGGATTGCTTATCCCAGGCAATAGCTTGGCTGCGGTCTAAGAGACAGGGCGATGGGGTCGCCACATCCCTACGCAACAATAAGATAATTTCTACAAATGTTTATCTCAACTAACACAAGAAGATATAGGAATAAAAGTCATAAGAATGGTTAGTATAAGAGTAGAGAAAGTCATATGAGTGCCACACATCAGATTTTTCACTAATCTATTCACATAAGAGATGATAAACACATAATAGTAGAGACCAATGGGTGTTTTCCTAAAAATATGTATTTTCACCATACCCTAAAATCTCTGTTTATAGCAAATTCTGGATATCCAGTTTTTTAATGGAATGTATGGGTTTTCGGTTTTGGAAAGATCACAACACTGAGCGAAGAATTCAACTACTAAAACTGATCCACATGTACTATAAATTAAATACCTGGGAAAAGATGTACACATATGAAGAATTTTGAAACCAATCTAATGAATTTGAACCTTCCCTTGGAAGAAAATTTACAACTGAGCCTCATTTTACCTCCACCAGATGTGTCTTCTCCAGAGATACAACCTATATGACCAGTACTGTTCCAGTCAGTTTGTAAATTCTTGACGTCCTCAATTAAGGCAAAACATTTTGGAAGAAAATTTAAGGTATGAAGTACAGTGTGTTCTCAGTCGACACAAAGTGTGTAACTTGTTTGTTGGCATAAATAAATAATTTTTATTATCATAAATATTTAAGATGTTACAATGGTATTTAAAAAACTATAATTTATGTATTACCATTAACATTCCACCATGCATCTTTAACCAAAAATTTTAAATATGTTATAATAAAGTATTCTTAGTAGTTTCTACTTACTTCTTAGTACCTCTGGTAATTACAGCACTATACAACAGGAGTAATGCAGCCGGTCCAGCATCTTCTTCAAACTAAAAGAGAAAAAGAGTTCTGTACTTTTGTTGCCATGTTAGTGTTGCTTTTAATCTCTTTGCTGAGATTATAAGCTGTACCATATCTGCAGGGAAAGGAGCAATGTTAGAATTAGGCAAGGTTGGTATGTGAGGGATGATCATAAAAAGAGGGATGATTATAAACCAGTATTTCACACTCTTTTTATAATGTATCACTTACCACAGGAGCACATTTTGAAAGATTGGATTGTTTAAATTTCACTCAAAGAATTGACTAGAGGAAATTAGGCACCAACATATGGCTAGGAAGAGAGGGTATGTTGACAAGATTCTGGGAATTAAAATGCCAGTTGGAAGATCAGGACAAAGGTTTTTACATCCTTATTGATAGGAAATAGAGGCCAAAGAGGAGGTAATGCATGGTTTAAGCTAGGAGTTTGAAATTTAAACCATTACAGGAGGATGACAGAAAGAGGAATATCTCTTATGTGTACAATAAAGAGGATGCAATCCACATTTTATTATAAAGCAAAGGCACACAATCTGGAGGAAAGAGTTAATTCAAAGAAATAGGTGAAGACTGCAAAAGTAGTAGCAATTGAAAAAAAGGTTTTTAAAAAAATTGCATTATTCATATAGGTATAGGTCATAAGGTGAGACATGAACAAATATTGCGCACAGGGGCAGCTGCTTTCCTTCCCTCTTTCTCTGCAACATTTGAGAGGGGGGAAAGGTGGGCAAACTTGCCGTGACTAAACAGTGTGCAGCTGAAACAAGTGCAATTCAAATGAAAGTAGTTGTTGGCACATAGCATTATAATGAACAAAGTGATTTTGGTTATTACCATGGCTAATTTTAATACACATATAATGTCATTAGCAATATGCACTAAAGCTATGCTAGTGAACTTCACTCCTTTATGGAAGCACTATGACTTCTGCACATACATGACTGCGCAACTTTCTCCCACCATCAGTCTTTCAGGTAAAGAATTGCCACTGTGGACCTACGGTAATTGCTCATGTCTTGTCTCATGACCTATAGAAGAGCTCTAACTTAGAGTTACAAGAAATGAATCTGGTCTATCAATTAAACTGAAGTAAGCAGTATAAACTATGGCTGTTGCAAAACTTGATGGCAGGTGGCTCGATACTAAATTCAACCATAGGAAGCTACACCTTGCTGTCTTGTATAGTTAAACATGCTGTGAAATCACGCTGTAAAGCTGGTCATATAAATATAATTTGCACCCACAAAATTTATTTGCGCAACAGGAAAAAGAATAGAAATAATCAGCTATCAGCCGCCATTAAATTTTGCAACTAAGACTGGTAACAGCCATGTATGAACTATCAATAGTTGTAAAGAGTACTGTAATGACATGTATTATTTTAAGAGATTGAATCAGGACTGAAAAATTCAATGCCATAGCCGGGATTTGAACCACAGATCTTCCGCTTATTGAGCGGCTGCTCTAATCATTAGGCTACCATGGCCAACTTGCCAGTACGACATCAAATTCTCCAGTTGATTTGCGGTTTTTCCCAGTTAGACCACAAGGAAAATCTCATATCAGAGACAAATACCCCAAGGGCGACTTACTTAGTAAGTACTCTATGTCCCAGGTTTTAAATAACCAAATAATAAAAAAAATAAAATAAAAATAAAACAAAATTGATTAGCCTTGAAATGGTTATTTAAAACCGGGACATAAAGTACTTACTAAGTAAGTCGCCCTTGGGGTATTTGTCTCTGATATGAGATTTCCCGTGTGGTCTAACTGGGAAAAATGTGAATCAACTGGGGAATTTAATGTCGCACTGGCAAGTTGGCCATGGTAGCTTAATGATTAGAGCAGCCGCTCGATAAGCGGAAGATCTGTGGTACAAATCCTGGCTATGGCATTGAATTTTTCAATTCTGATTCAACCTCTTAAGTCATGTGTGGGCAATGTTTTGTGTGTTTAAAAACACCAGCAGTAAGCTTGGTGAAAAAATAAAACAAACAAAAAAGTTGTATTATATTTAGGTAAGCTTCTTAGAATGGTGAAGAATTAGAAGATCCAAATGAAATTTCAATTTTGCCGCATTGAAAGAGGATAAAAATTTCAGTATATTTTAAATATTTGTTAAAATGTTAAACTTCTAAATACTGAAGTAAAGCACTACTAAAATTGTGCTTACCAAGTAAAGATATCGTTTGACAAAGATTTGGAGGTCTTCCAAGTTGGTGAATTCGAAGTATTGCAGCTGAAACAGAATAGTTATTTCAGTTACTGCCATTGTATGCAAATAAGTGTGTTTATATTTATGGAATGTAGAAGAACAAAGATAAACAAGTAATACTATGGGGATAAATACCAATTCCACTCTAATGGCCCTAAGCATAGATTTACATTCTTTACATCTTGAGAAAATGAGGAAAAACACCCTTTGAATTTTTAAAAGTCCATCTTCAATGCTAAATAAATATACACGTATACCTGTGCATTTATGACTGCATTAGAGTTAAACTCCAATAAATTATTAGAGCTTAATGTTCTAATAATTCATTGATAGTCTCGACTCCAATTTTTCTTTGTGAATGTGGCCTAATGCAAACTTTACCTACTAATGTTAGTTTTGTTGCATTCATTAGCTGTCTTTGGCTTCTATTATGCTGTAAGTCACCTGTACTTGTAGGTATTGGTAACCAAATGGTAAGAGCCTGAAAACGTACGTATAAATTATCCTGAAATTCTTGAGTGCTATGGTGAAATGTGCAAAATACTTGAGCAAAAAAAAAAAAAAAAAAAAAAAAAAAAAAAAAAAAAAAAAAAAAAAGTTCTGAAATAAAATACACAATTTAACTTTTACTTAAAACAGGTACGAGGTGTGATCACAAATTTCTGGAATGAGGCCATAAACACAACACAAAACTAATTTGTCTATTCTGCACTGTCACAGTTAAAATAGTTTTGGGACACACTGGAAGTCATCTTTAAATACGCTCAGAGCCTTCTATGATTTTCAATGGATAACATCAATGTCCTCAAAACAGTGTTCTCAGAGGCATATTTTAAGTTGTGCGAAAATAGAAAAGATCCAGTTGAGCCAGATCTGGAGAATAGGTAGGATGGGGGACAGTATTAATCCATATTTTTATCTAAAAATTGGCAGACAAATTGACTTAGTGAATCAGTAAGATTTTCACATTACTATGTCTGTTGTGCCAATTATATCTAAAAAGCAATGTATACCCTCATTTCAGACATCATACTTCTATGTGCAACTCCAAAAGAACAAAACAATTTGTGTATTCTAACACAGGTTATGGAGATTGTTTTGTATATGTTCAGTTCTGTTACCATTTGTATTTATTTTATGTTCAAAGTGTTTACTGTTTATGTATCTAAACAAATCAGTTACAACTATACCATCAGTATAAATTATGCTATTGTTACTTGCTTCATTTGCTGTTCATTGCAAATGTAAATGAGCAGTTAGTTGGTGACAAAGACAGACAAAATGCATATCCTGACATATTCAAGATGTTCTCGGGCTTCGAGCCAGGTGTTGTGATGAAGTCATTCATCATCCTGATGATGGCAGAGATGCACACTCCCAAAGCGTCAATGGCTCTTCATCACTACACCTGGCTCGAAGTCCGAGAACATCTTGAATATGCATATCAAATATTTTGAAGGTTGCATAAATTAAAATATATGCTAGGGATAGCTGGTTAACCTAAGTTTAAATAGAAACCAGTTGCAACCCAAGTGATGTTTTGAAGAGATTTCAAATGACACTGGTTTGCAATCAGTTTCTCTGTATTAAAAATTTTGCTGTACCATAATTATCTAAATTCAGAAGCTTAATTGTTTTTATCCTTCCATTACCAGGAGGTATAAAAGGCTCAGGTGAACAAAGTAATAGGTCAACTAATCAGAGTCAAGGAAACAACATTGAATATTATGATGCAGGGTGTGGCACATAAGAGGACAGTCAGGGCAAAGCCACTTCACACCACATACCAGGCTGGCGAGCAAACAAAGGCACTCAAGGTAAGGCTCCCTTGCACAACTGTTTGCATATACATAGCTAACAACAATGAGCGTTGTGCTTAACAAAGGATTGCTGGAACCTTCAAAGGGGAATCTGGCAGCCAGCGTGTTTGTGGAAGTCAAGAAACGTCCATGTTACATCATCCTCCCTATATAAAAAGGTGAGGAAACATCAGAGGAGAGAGTTACACACACGAGTCAGTGTGTCAGCGAGTGCGAGACAGCTGTGTGTGTGTTGTGGTACTGTTGTCGTGAAAGGTACATTGCGTCAAAGTGAAGAAGTGTTAATGAGTGTCGAGTGATTGTATCATTGGAATTAATGTATGAGACAGAGAAAATGAAGGCAGTGAAAGGACCAGGTCAAGACTATGAGAAGAAAACAGTTGGGAGTTATAATATCATGAAAGACTGTAGACTGTGTTAAGGTCAGCAGACGAGAACTGTGTTTTTGTGCAAAAGTTTAGAAGAAAAACAAAGCAGTAGAAAAGGAACTAGACTGGACTTGTCATTGTGTTACATTATGAACTGGTTAATATTCTTAAAGACATACCTTTTCAGTTACCCCATCTTGCAAGTATTTGTGCGTCTGTGGTATCTGAGCACTTTCCTGTGGCAACACCACAATACACTGACTCTTCTCTCCAACTCTCCAAAGAATCTCTGCAATGGATATCCACAGTGCCTCAGTCTGCTTTGCACTGGTGGGCTTCAGTATCCTAAAGTGTCAAGATATAAATATTGACAAGTCATTTCAATCTGTGAATAATGTTTTTCTTGTAAAACTTGGGTCTATGGGAGGGGAGGCTGAGACATGGATATTTTTATCATGATCTACTTTCACTAAACAATCCCAGCTTGAACTGGAACATCATTGTGACAGTGGTCCCTTGTAAGTTTATGCAGTCAATAATTTATATATATATATATGAACTACGAGGGTCACTATAAAAGTTTTGAGATGAGAGAAAATGAAAGTTGATCCACTTGAATTGAATGTAGGATGGTGTAGCTCCATCTTTTGTAAGTAAACTGGTATCGGGTAGTGACTCTCCCTCTCCTGGAATTCCAGCAGCGCAACGATGAACAGCCTGCAGCATGCAGGTAGTCAATCCATGTAATGGAGTTGGCAAGAAAGCTCAGTGATTTTCTACAAACATTGGTTTAACCCATTTTTAAGGTTAAGTCTTGAATGTTTGCCAGAGGCTTTTGGGGATATTGTTCCTTCCCATGTCACAGTTTTCTGGTAGTTTCAGGAATTTAAACAATTCATCTTTGAAAGATGAGGAGAGAAGTGCATTTCCGGCAATGGCAGGGACTGAGGAAAACATCACAGCATTGAGAAAATGCTTCATAAAAAATCACAACATTTAAAGAAATTAGGGCAGCTTTAGGTCATATCTTGATAGGTGCCCAACATTCAACAGAAGAACAAAAACATGCCCATGGTGTAGAAAATGCTAACAAAATTTGAAGAGGAGGACTCTTGACAGGTTTCTGACACCACAGCTGATGAAACCAGGATTTATTAGTTGGCCACTTGGCCTCCAGATCAATCAGCAATATGGATCTTTCCTGATGACAGTCCACCAACAAAGTGAAGTGTCCTCAAAAGTGTTCACAAGAAAATGGTGGCCTCATTTTTCTTAAAGGGTGGTCTTGTGGCACCACTCCTCTGGAGGAGCAAAGCACAGTTACTGAACTGGTAAATTTTTTGCCAAGCTTCAAGAATGGCGACCACACATTGGATTACTAGAAATCCTTCTCCATTACGACAATGCATCCACACACGCAACCAACATCACCATACAGTTCCTGAAGTCTGCAAAGATTAAACTTATGATTCATCCACCGTATGGTCCCAACCTGGCCCCATGTGACTTTTTTCTGCTCCTGATGGTAAAAACACTGCATGCATAGAAAGAGACTTCAACCTCTGACGATACTGTTACCACCTACCATCAGAATATTTTGGTGTATCTCAAAACTTTTTTAGAGACCCTTCATAATACTCTGTATAAAAATAAATGCTAACATATCAGTTAGTAGAATATATGCATGATTCCATTACCTGAAGTTTAAAAAGCTTGATTGTACCTTTTGCAATGCTGAAACCAAGCAAGCTATTATATATGTGCTATTTATTTACATAATCTATATAATGTGTGACTTGACAATATTAAATTATGACTTAATTTATTTAAAGGGAAAGTAACAATGTGGCTGCTTAAACAGCTCTTAAAAGAAATGTAGGATGATTTTTTGCACATCATTTTCATGCAGATGCTGCCTATTTACAACACTCTGGATAATCTCACTACTATGCCTAACAGGATATTAATCTACTTGAATCCTGGACAGTGCATAATTGCTGTACAATGGTCATGCCAATCTAATGAGACTTCTATGTTGCAGCACAGGAACTGCCTTATCACATAACTCGCCTAGAAGTATAGATAGAATGATTTTCTCTCTTGATCAACAATGTACTTGAGGCAAAGTTAATTGTTTGGTTATTGTACTTTATTAAAAATTTCCTCAGGGGTCTCCATCTGGGGGATAAGTGAATAGTGACCACAAGGTACCCAAGCTGAGCAGAACATTACTTCCACTTACTGGTGTTTTGCTCCTCACTGTAGCCTTACTATCTGACCTTACCTTGGTCATCTCTTGTTCCCTTCTGACCCCGATGCTATTAGGGTTCCCAAGGCCTAGGGAGTCTTTATTTTTTCAACCTCTCCATTTCTCTAATTTCTCTATAAAATCTTAATCCCTCACATGTTGACCTGTCATGGCACGTAATATGTCCTCTGATTGGTAATCAGAGGATATTGTCAGTGAATTTATTTTGATAACTCTCCCGATCAGGTCTGTGAGACCCGTAAATCAATGACAGGTGTGGTTCTCCAGACATTTTGGGGGTTGTGAGAGAGCGATGTAACCACCAAAACATAAAAATATGGTGCTCTCTAAAAAACGGTTACTATTACTGCTAAGTCTCCTCAATATATATGCAATATGACTCAAGGGGTAAAATGTTCCAGAGTTAAAATAGTCCCCCATTCGGATCTCCGGGCAGGGACTACTTCTTGAGAACCAAAACATTATATTAATAGAAGATCTAACATCAGACTTCTACAATGGAACGCGGGTGGTATCACACAAACAAAAAGAATAGAACTCAAATACAATTTTATTCACTATAACAAAGATAGATTTGCTTCTTGTATGAAAAATATAACAAATGATCAACTTAAATACTTTAATTTTACTGCATTTTTACTACACCTACTACCCAAAAATAGACATAAGTAGTGGAATATTGGAGTCAAAAAGGATATTAAATCCTCCTTTCAAATTGTTAAAGTAATGGATAACACAGATAAAGCTGAATTAATAAAGCTAAATTTTTGGGATAACAAAGCACATCTACATGTCTACAGTATTTACAATCCACCCAGGAATGAACCAGATTTCTCACTTATTGACCAATTAAATAAAACAATTGTAATTAGGGATTTCAATGCCCATTCCAAAAGATGGGGTTATGAAAAAGTGGATTCTACAGGGAAGATAGTGGAAGAATTTTTTAATACCACAACTTTTGAACTGATTTATAATAGAGAAGATCCTACAACCTTCACACACTACTCTGGAGCAGGCAGTAACCCAGTTGTTAGCTACAACAGATAGTTTATAAAATTAAAAAATAAGTTATTGAAGACCCAAGTTCTGGTCTTAGCAGTAATTGCTGATATAAAACTAGATAATACAAATAACAGTCAATATCACACGAATCTCTATCGGAAGTTTGAAGTTCATATTGGAACTTCGAAAAAACAGATTGGAACAAATATAAAACTGAACTGGAACATAAATTTAAAGAACAAAATAACTCACAGCTGCATGACCAACCAGATGATATGAACAAAAATTTCTGTAAAGTCATCCTGGAAACCACAAAAAAAAACGTGAAAGAATTAAACATTTCAAACCCTTTTGGATCCCCAAATTAGAAGAACTGAAAAAGCAAAGGGATATAGCTAGAAATACAGCTGAACAAACAAAAAACATATCAGATACACAAATATGGCAAAAGAAATGTGCATCACTAAAAAAAACCTAATACAGCTAAAAAGAATTACTTTAATAATTTCTTAGAAAAAATGGATTAGGACAGATGGCAACAAAGCTTATAAGTTCATAAAAAAATGTCAAGGACAGGAAAGAAAACAGCACACCTATCATACACAACAACAAAATATTAACAAATGATACTGCCATAGCCGAAACATTCAATAAATATTATGCTAATTCACATAAAGTAACAAGAAATAAGAAAAAGGAACGTAAACAATTGAAGAAAGATTTGAAACAAGAAAGAGAATGTGATCCTAACACTCAATACAATATCTTTTTTCAAAATTTTAATATGCAAGAACTGAACATTGCAATTAATAATCTAAAAAACAAAGTCTACTGGACCAGATCACATACATCCAGAGATCATAAAAAGCCTTGGAAAAACAGCAAAACAACAACTACTAAAACTCTACAATCTATCCTGGAACGTACCTGCTGAATGGCGAAAAGCAATAATTGTTCCACTCTTGAAGAAAGATAAAACAGCATCAGAAATAAAAAATTATAGACCAATAGCTCTTACTAGCATAATAGCAAAAGTAATGGAAAAATGGTGTCAAACAGATTAAATTGGTTTCTAGAATCACAAAATTTAATTTCCCCATGTCAAGCTGAATTTAGAGAGTTCCACTCTACAAATGAACAAGTCTTACTTCTCAGTCAAGAAATCAAAGACTCCTTCAATAGAAAAGAAGATAATGTATCAGTTTTTATTGATTTCCAAAGTGCATATGATTCTATATGCAGAACAAAACTACTAAAGAAAGTAAAAAACATAGGGATACAAGATCCAATGTTTTCATGGCTATGCCATTTCCTAACACAACGCTTTATTGCTACCAGATATGGAAGAAATATGTATATCTAAATATAAACAAATACACCGTGGCTTACCACAAGGTGCAGTGCTTTAATATATTTATTAAAGATCTGCCAAAGCAAATACAAGAATCAGGTGTGCACTATTTGCCAATGACTTAGTAATACGGACTTCAAAACCAAAAAACAAAAGTACAGAACCAGAAAAACCATGCAACAATCCTTAACCAACCTACAAAAGTGGACCAAAGAAAATTTAATTACTTAATACAACAAAATCAAACAACCAAATCTTTTTAGTAAGAAAACACCGCTAAAAAAACAAAATTTTGAGGATCAACAATTGCCAAAAACAAAGGAAGCAAAGTATTTAGGAGTTACATTTGATACCAAACTTACATGGACCAAACAAATAGAAAATGCAATACAAAGAGCAGAATGGTGCCTTTCACTGTTAGAACGTCTCAGGAATGAAGTGGGCATGTTACAGAGCAACTATTAACACAACACACATTGTATAGTCACGTGTTGACTCTTCTCCTATTACAAATATTTAAGTTCTGGAACTAAAAACTTCGATGGAGAAATTTGAATGGCTCTACAGAATCTTTTGTATAGAATTTCACATTTTCATCAAGCAGTTATTCTCTCAGATTCCAGGGCAGCAGTTATAGCAATTACTTCCAAGTTGTCACCCAAAAAACCGAACAATTATAGAATGTTGGAAAATCCTTATCCATCTAACAGCACTTGAAAAACACCTAGTCTTCCAATGGATACCAGCTCACTGTGGACTGAGTGTTAATGACAAAGCTGATTTTCTTGCAAAAAAAGGGTACCAGCAGTGTACAGAAATCTATAGTTAATGTACCATTTTATGCAACTAAAAGATTAGTCAACTCTGAATTCATAAAAATTACAAACTATTACTATGAAAACTCAAAAAATAAAAGACGGGAATTACTGTTTCAATGTTTGGTAGTTCCCGAGTATCCTCGGAAAACAGCAGTTGCAACCTTCAGGTTGATTACAGGACATGACTGTCTGGCAAAACTTTTAAACAGAATTGGGATATATTCTTCACCACTATGTCATCTATGTGATCTGCAAGAGGAAATGGACCAAGATCACCTTCAAATATGCCCGGCCACTTCTAGCACTCCATCCGTCAGTGAAAAATATTGGAGAGCAAGAGGATTACCGACTTCATTGTCAGAAATCCAACAACAACAACTTTTCTAAAAATAGCTCTAATAATTATTTATTTATGCCAACAAACTTACTGTTGGTGTTTTTAAACACACAAGCCGTGTGTGGGCAAAGTTTGAGAGGTAGACCTGGAACTTAAAAATTCAATGCCACAACTGGGATTTGAACCACAGACCTTCCATTCTACCTCTCAAACTTTGCCCACACACGGCTTGTGTGTTTAAAAACACCAAAAGTAAGTTTGTTGGCATAAATAAATAATAATTACCATCTGAAGGTTATTTAATCCTGGGATATAAAGTACTTACAATAGTAAGTCACCATTGGGGTAATTTGTCTCTGATGTGACTGCCTTTGTGGTTTACCAGGAGAAATACGAACTGGCTTGAGAATTTAATGCCATTCTGGCAGTTTGTCACAATAGCTCAATGGTTAGAGCAGCTACCTAATAAGCGGAAGATCTGTGGTTCAAATCTGAGTTGTGGTATTGAATTTTTAAGTTCTAGTTCTACCTCTCAAGGTCTAATAATTTTGATCAAAATACCATAAATTTAAGATATCTGTGAAATAAATTAAATATAGGTAAACACCTTGAATTTGTACACATTTGAATAAGCTAGTAACTGATGTGAATCTAGCTTATTCAAATATATACAAATTACATTTGACTAACAAGTCATATAAGCAAAATTCCAATTAACTACCACATCGAATTGATACAAGCTTTGACCATAATGGAGGTTAGTTTAAAATTTAACTCTTAACACAGAACTCAGTGGAACCAAGAATGAAATTAAAATGTACCAAAAACAAGAAGAAAAGAGAAAATACACTTGTGCAGATATCCACTTCTTAAACCTTTGCATGTTTTACAAAGTCACTCCAAATTTCGTAAGCAAAATAGTTGTTGTTGTTGTTTTCTAGTGCCTTGCATCTGGCAATGAAGCCATTAGCATTCGTGCTTTCCAATACTTTTGAACTGTAGTTTCTTCTGATCTTAATGCTTCACAGGTCTTCAAGTGGTCTTAGTTCATTTCTGCTGGATCCTTACACAGGACACATATTGGTGAGGTAAGCAAAATAGTAAAATTTGACAACTAAAGATTATACCATGCAGCAGCAGATAAAATATTGAAATTATGCTAAATTATAAAGTTTGAATTTGGAACCGCAGTATGTAATATATTTGTACACAACTTTGCAATGAAAAGCCATTCTATATTTGCTTAAAAGTTTTGTTTTCTCCGTAAACCATTTGTACATGCTTGATGAACCTAATTTAAATGTATTCCAATGGAAAATATATTTAAAAACCAGTAGTATTGTGTGAAATAAATGTTAAAAAATATTCCCAACTTTTGTGCAACTTTCCTATTCGTACAGCAGTTAAGAATGCCCACTGTGTTGTAAACAGGTCCTACAGGCATTTGTTTCAAAGGTTGCTACACGCTGCTGTCACAGTTGTGTACGTATATTCTGTCAGTAGCAAAATGGACAAGGAAAAAGAGCTTAGCTCTGACCTTAAGCAGATAATCATAAACCTGACACTTAGAGGGACTTCACTCTTAAAAATAGGACAAACAGTTGATAAATCACACTCCACCATTCAGTACATACATAACAAATCTAAGGAACAAGGTCCTACAAAAAATTTACAACAAAAACCTTAAGAAAATAGACTGTATGCATGAGAGGAACATTTCATTATAAACAGAATCTGAGAAAATCCAAAATTAAGTGTTCCTCAGTTATGACCATTAGTAGAAAATGTGTTGGAAAACTGATGTTGGACCAAATGATTCATGAAGCCTTGTGTAAGTGCAGCAAACCGGAAGAAACGAGTTGCATTTGCTAAAGAGCACACCCGTGCTATGCTCGGACGAGATTAAGATAAACCTCTTTGGATCAGATGGGATAAACAGTCTAGAGAAAAGTATGATCCCAGAAACACTTCCCACAGTGAAACATGGTGGTAGTTCCATCATGATTTGAGCCTGTATGTCATCCAATGGTGTTGGTAATATGCAATTTATTGTTGGCATTATGAACAGGCATCTGTACTTCGACATTCTAAAGAACAATGTAAAGCAGAGTGTAGAGAAAATGGGCATGGCACCTGGTTATGGGTTTCAGCAGGATGACAGTAAACACAAGGCAGGACTAAACATGAATTGGTTGATATGGAATGTTCACCTCCTCAAAGTCCAGACTTGAATCCTATCGAGCATTTGTGGCAAATTTTGAAGAAACGAATCTGCAAAAGCAGAGTCATGTCTAAACAAGAGCTAAATGTAGTGTGAAAGAATGGAATAAAATCAGCCCAGAGGAATGCAAGAACATGGTTACTTCTATGAAGAAAAGGTGTGAGGCAGTTAAAGGCAAGGGGTACCCAACAAAGTATTAGTTTATCAAACTTGCCTTTGTTATTAAACTATTATTTCTAATGTACGAATAGAAAAGTAATGCAAAAATTATCATGTTGCTTTTACAATTTAATTTGTAACTTCATAAACTATTATTTATGTAAATTAGAATACAGAAGAGATATTGTTCAACGTATACAAAATATATATTAGTTAAAATGTATCTTCCTGTAAGTATTAAAGTATTTTCTTAGAAAATTGAAGTGTGCAAATAAGACTGTTATATACTGTATACATGCTCCACATCAAACTGCAAATATCCTTGGTTTTCCAGTTTGGCAAAATATGACGTCAAAATTAATTTTTATGTTGAGCAATAAAATGGGACAAAAACGTTAAATCTAAAGAAAAAAACAAAGTTGTATCAAAAACAAATTTCACGATACCCTAACCTAAAAAAACTGACCATCATTAATCATGAAATAGTTCCAAACAGAGTAACAATAAAGCAGAACTCACACTATTAAACAAAGGTCTAAAAGCTTGTGTTGGCTACACTAACTCCTTAGAAGACATAATTGCAGATATAGACATTGCCATAAATCATTTTGATGAAAACATCAAATTAGTAATTCAGAAAGAACGTGTACCAGTTCTGAACAAGTTACAAGCTATAAATCATAATAATTCCCCAGACAGACAAATTATCAGGTGGAGGTGTGTGTGTGGGGTACTGTCATCATGAAAGATAAGTCAAACTGAAGTGAAGAAGTTGTAATGAGTATTAAGTGATTGTATTGTGTATGACAAAGTGATGAAATGACTGAGTCAAGGGAGTGATAAGAAAACAGTTGTGAGTTGTATTATGAAGGACTGTTGAATGTTTTGACACCAGTAGAACAGAATTGTGTATTTGGGCAAAAGTTTAGAAGAAAATAAAGTAAGAAAAAAATAATTGGACTGGACTTTTGTCATTCTGTTGCAATACATGTTCCCTAACATGTCAAATTAAGGTAAGTTTACCTACATGTCAGGCCTTGGATGTTGATCTTTGCCACGTTTCTCAAACAGCAGATGCTTGATGACATGAGCTTGAAGAACAGACATCAGTCCCCTGGTTCCATTCCGTGCAGACTTAAGACCATATCCCATTTCTTGCTCAGGCTCACGGAATACAAATCCTGTACGAAGCCATTCATGTTTGGGAGCTGATACAGCACATCCAAAAACTGTCTGACGTAAATCCTGAAAAACAATTTGAAAATGTATAGTTATAAAGATTGCAGTGATGCACCCATTAAATGTATAGAATAAACTATCAGTATTTCAGACACAAACATGTGGTATTTTATTTTTCTACCTTTGACCCAAAGGATGAAAATGAATAAAAGGACAAACAAATAGTGTTACATGATGAAAATGTGTAATGATAGCACTGGTTGGTGCTGATGTATATGAGGTTCAGCCAAGGCTGGATAGTTTTATTCTCTGTGGGAGTTGACAATAATTCACACAAAAATATATGCAATCAAAACCCATGTGCAGGAGGAACCTTACAGGGAGTGCAGGTATTGCCACCAGTTTCAGTGGAGGCAAGATGGGTAAAATCAACTTGTTTTATCTCCAGGTTTTATCAATCAAGAAAATATATGAAGTAACAATTTTGTAACTAAGAAGTTGAATGACATTTTTATGGAATTGTAAAAAAGTAACAATAACTAGCAGCATTTAATTCAATGGAAAATATATAAGAGACAGAACTATCTAGTTCTGTTTTATATATAAAAGAGCAAAACTGTTCTTAATAAAAAACATAGTTACACTATAAAAATGTTCAATATTTCGAGTTTACCCTTTCATCAGGAGATTAAAAAAGAGGTAGCAAATGAAGAAAGAACATTAGTATGCTTTGGGATAACCTATCTAAACTTAACTTTATGGAACGTTTAGAAACCTGAAGTACTTGTATGATAGTTAAGCTATTTCATTTTATGACTGAAGTACCTACACTGATATTGCACAGATGAAAAAAAAACGAAATGTGGTCCTCATGGCTGTATCATAGATCACATTACATTGTGGATAACAGTTGCAGGCATTATAAAACATTTAGCCACTTTGCACTGCATTATTTCAAAAAGATTTGCATAAAACAATCCCCAGGACCATGAAAACTAGGGAGAGGGAGAAGCCATTACATGCATCTCTCCTGGATGATCAAATCCTCTATGCTAATTATAAATGTTAAATATAAGGAGAAGTTATCTAATATATATAATATACATCTAATATATAAGGTATATTTGCTGGATGTTTTTATTTTTACTTTCTGTACTTAGTAAAGCAGAGGAAGTGTTGTATTCCATCAAAAAATTCCATGTTGAGATTTCACCGGAAATGTTTTGAGGCCCCCCTGAACCCAGAAAAAGCATTTTTAGTAAAAAGTGTGTGTGTGTGTGTGTGTGTGTGTGTGTGTGTGTGTGTGTGTGTGTGTGTGTGCGTGCGTGCGTGCGTGCGTGCGCGCGTGTGTGCCTGTCGGTCTGTGGACAGCATAACTCAAAAAAGAAAAGCTGGTTAAAAACCAAAGTTGGTATTTAACTTTAATGTCTCAAAGACGCGACACAAAGTCGGTCGTCTCGAAAATTTGTCGAATATCTAAAGTTTTGTAGAGGTCGTTTGAGAGAAAGTCATGATAAGGTAACACATAAGACTTATGTATTCGAAGTATAATTTAAAATTATGTAAATTCGCAAAGACGTGAATAATACTGGACGTTTTTGCTGTATTTCCTCACTAATACCTTGATCTTCACATCGTTTCTTTATTCTTTGCATATAGACACAAAGATTGAATATTTCACATTAATTTGGCTGCTAAAATTTGTACTTTTCTTCCATCTGCTTATACCAGGTTCTGCGTTCTTGATAAACAGATATCATGGGTCCATGGGAAATATATTTTTTGAAGTTACTGTGTCCAAAATAATAGAAAGACGCGCGTTTATGTGCAAACAGCATAACTCGAAATCGAAGTCGGATAGGTGCCAAATTTGGTATTCAAGTGTCTTTTTTTAATGAAAAGCTCCCTACCTGAAACTATCTACTACATAGAAATTTATTCATTAATTTTTGTTTTATAAAAACTGCCTCAACGATTTATTTTTATTAAAATCCTGTCTACGTAAGGTTGAACGACCAACAAAACATATATCTTGAATGTTTTATGAATGGGCTGTGAAGTCCTTTTTATTCTGAGTGAATTCGGTATAACTACAAGTGTCAAAAACGTAATATCCCAAAAATGTAGATGATTAAAACATAAAAGCTTTGTCAACTTTATGGCATTAACCTATTTCGAAATAATCATTGCTATGGTTTTAAATTTCCGAGTACTCAAGTCATTGAACTTGCAACGAATGGGTAGAGAAAGTCAGATTTTTTTAAGCGGTGTCCAAATGCTTTTTGTTCTGATTGCATAAATATCTCACAATAACCAAATGCATCACTTTCTTTGGCAGTTGGGGAAGTACCTACTCGTGATTTGCTTCTGCTGCTTTAGGTATTCAATTCATATACCTACTTTGACCCTCACAGAGAAATGCTTTGTGGAATTATATGTACATAGTAGAAAAATGCAGTGCTTCTCCAGACTAGTGTGTTCTGAGAGGATGCGTAGTATTGCTTTCATTCAGAAAATATAGGTACATTGTTAACACTCACGATAGCTTGCTCTTCAGTGATTGGTGTGCCGCCGGTAACAGGAATTCTTTGAGACATGCCGTGACTTCTTGGGAAGATCACTCTCTCTGAAACAAAGTAACTATTATTTAGAAACAGCCCCAAAGCGCAAGTTTGACCACATCACCTGCATAGCATCTCATTAGAATGAATTGATTGAACTTTTCAATAGTCAAATGAATGCCTGGGATCAGAAGATGGTCTTTGGATCAAGAACCAGGAATGGGGGATCGATCCATAGCCCGGTATGAGAGCGAGGATGACATGAAATGGATTAAAGGAAAGGTGGTGATGGAGTAATTGGTAAAATGAATGGTAGGGGAAAAATGGGAAAACCCGGGAAAACCTTCCAAGATGCCACTTCGTCCACATGCAGTCCCTTGGGATCGAACCCGTCACTCCTGATTTACTACCTAGTAAAATGGTTCTTCAAATTTCACGATAAATCATAACTAGTTGCGCCTCTGTTGTCAGATTGGTATCTTAATAAGCTAAGTCAATTTTGCTGGGCCGCAATTCAATATCTGAGGCTATCTTGGTTGAATACTACCAAGTACATATCTGATAAAGGATGGGGTGGATTTATCTCATTTAAACAGTGGATAGCGTGCAGGACGTTGACTGAATTCCACTAGAACTGCACTAAAAAACCCTGTTTTGCATTTAAACTATAATAAGGGCGCACTAGTAAAAATTGTTTATTAACCTGTTTAGGATTTCTCTAACACAGCTATGGTAGGTAGAGGAAGTATTGCATTTTGCCCAAAAATTCCTTATGAAGTTTTCGTTAAAAATATATTTTTAAAAGTCCAATGAAGTCAAAATTACTTTAGATAAGTCAAGTGTGAGGGTACGTGTGTGCGCGCGCGTGAGAGAGCAAGAGAGAGAGAGCGCAACAATTTCCCAAACTAAACTATTCTTCACTGAAAATTTGCTAAAGGTTTTTGAAATATAACAGCTATACAAGATATTTGCACAACTAGCAAAATTTGAAATTTCTATGAATAGCATGTGAAGTAGGTACTCTTCATTCTGATGTAATTTTGTACAACTGGTAAACATAAGAGATAGACAAAAACTTTCTGCAGGAAAAAGTGTAGATCTACTTAAAAGGTACAGTTATTTCAAATAATGTTTTATAGTATTAACTATTACCAAGATATTTTTTCCTATTGGTTTTAATTTTACAATGCTCTATTATACATTTTTGAAGTGCTACGTCACCATTTTTTACTTTCTAGTGATCTTGCAAGAGTGACATTTCAAAGCAGTATATAAGCACCAGTTTATTAAAGGCTTGAATATCGTTCTAGCCCCTTGTATCCTCTTTGTATCTATAACAAAATCTGCAGATAATGAAACAATTTTCACATATGTTTATCTTGGTGAACATGAAGCAGGGAAAAAGTATGCCTTCGTATGAACAATTTATAGAGGATGTATAAAAATACTCCACAGTAGGTAGAGAAAGTCCTATAACACATCACATTTTCCCCTTGAATTTATTTCCTGTTAATCATGATAAACATTTGTCACTTAGGTAACCTTAAGGCAATAATAGGCTAATACAACAGTCAAACGTTAGCCCGACGACGTCCAACCTTGCCTCTTTGGAGACGCTCACGTAATGGGCGGCTATCAGCGACCCCCCTCCCCCCTTCAGTTGGAGGGACAGACAGTGAGAACACAAACAGCGGATCCATGGCAGTTTGTAAGTCATACCTTGAATTTTTTGGGAATGTCTCCAGAAGACCTCTTCATTCTGGATGATTTTGCATAAATGGTAAACAGTAAGAGGCAAACAAAAGTTTACAGAATAAAAATGTGGATCTCGTTGAAACACATATCAAATACTTTTTTCTTTTGAGTGAAACATGTCTGAGATGTTCTGTATTATTTGTTTGAATTTGCCAATACTTAAACTTTTTTCAAATAGGAATATGTTTTTGTTTATCTCTTGGTCTTGCAAAGCGAACGGAATTTCAAAGGTATTGCATAGCAACCAGTTCTTAAAACATTTCACTATCGCTTAAAACCTGCTGTATTCCCATATTCCCCTTGCACCTACAAGAAAATTAGCAATAAGATACTTTCTGAAACTGCGTATGTCGATTAAAATGTGCTATATAGAGAAATAAGCATTTACAAGAATAGTGTGTATAAGAGTGAATATAGCTCTACATATATTTGCGAACAGTTAAGTATATTAAAAGTCTGTATCGTAATAGATTACGCGTCGGTCGTTGATGTATCTTTTAAGGCCATGCATTTCGACTTTGTCACCAAATATTGACAGACTTCTTAAACGTAAGCAGTACCAAAGAAGTCACTAATGATCAGATGTTTATCCCATAAGATTTGAAAGTGCTTTCGTAAATCGAACGCAACGTATATGTAACCAAAGCTCCACTGCAACTCAAAGTACGACTGGGGGTTAGAGTGGCAAAGTCCGCGTATAGTGGAAGGGGCTAAGCCCAACCCCTCCTCTTTCGCAAACGTTGGACATTGCTACGTGAGCCTATACTGTAGTGTGTCAACCAACATCGAAGTTTTAACATTCTTACATTCATACATATTACGGTAACACTCAAACTGATTGAGCGAGCTCTAAATATGTTTTTAATGTAATGAAACATTTTAACGAGGTTAGACTTTGAAAAAAGTTACAATTATTTTGACACATAAATGGTTGGCACCTTACTATACAGCCGTGATATAAAAGATATTATAGGGGGAAAAAGAAAGAAAGAAAAAGATTGCTTAGTATTTGACAGTGAGCTCGTAAAATGTCAAATTCAAAGTAACAAAGTGAATATTTCGGAAATAGCTAATGCCACAAAAGGAGTTATTTAACATAAGTTGAATATAAAGAGCGCTTCATTTTTGCCATAATAACTTTTTAATACATTTTATGGTTTTCCAGCTAATATAAAATTCAATGAGATTTGAGAGATTTCAAAGATTTATGGAAAATAAATGTTTACTCATCATTTTGATATCCAAAGTATATTATATTTTAATCAAAATCTCTTGAGCAGCTTTTAACTACATGAAAATAACTAAACTTTTTTAACGTAATAAGTGGCTTGGGATGGGATATTTTCTGTGAATCGTCTCACATACGTGAACAGTTCCCGATTTAATTATGAAATGTGCTATTGATTCTAGTTACCGTTTCTGAGGTCTGTTCAAGGATGCACTCGCAGACAGACAGACAGACAAATACGCATGTGCGCGCGCTCGCATACGTACACATTATATGGGCTCTGCTTTTAAGAATATTTTGCTTTTTGAATTCAAAATGTATATTTTTGGCGAAATCTTGATATCTTATTCTCAGACAAAATGCAATACTTGCACTACCTTAGGTACCTAAGTGGTACAGGAAATATAGATTTTAAATATTATCTGTCCCTCACATTCTCAAACGTTATAAAAGGTTAGAAAAATATGCATCTTGTACCTCACTAATTAACAGGAATTAATCGCAAAATATAACTTTTAAACCGATTTCAACTAATTTGGAATGCACCTACCGATTTTGTACAAGTGGATGGAAAAACAGACTTTAATATTTGCTTTGCAATAGCGAACGCACCTAAAAAGTAAATATTTTCAAGAAATATAACGTCTAACCTCTAATAAAACGACTGATGCATTTTAACTGAATTCTAATGAGTATCTTCCAGAACTGTTCATGGCGCTCTATTTTGATGCAAGGATTGATATTCATATTAAAGACTATGGAAGTTTAGATTTTTATATTCTCTGATCTAGTGAATGTAGATTGCATTTGACGCGTGCATGTTTCATGCATAAGAATAGTAACAGTTCTCCCAAGGATAGAGGTGCAAGACTGAACCAATTTCGTCTTGCATTTAAACAGAACATCGGTGCATGCAGACAGATTCCACATTTGGAGAGATTTTATTTATGGTGACAAATTACTGGGAAAAGAGCAGGAATGCATTACCATTTTCGTTTTCTAAACTTGAGCGTTAATTTGCTCTCTTGCACTGGCATGTGATAAGCACCGGAACAGCTGCAAAATATTTCCACGATTATCCTCTCCTTTTATCTCTCTCCAAATTGAAGCGGAATGCCAAAATCTAGTGTTCTCCATCACGCAACGGACGTGCGTTCTTTACAGAAGCCACTGACAGCCACTTTATTCACTGACAGATGAATTTGCACATATTACAACCTTATTTTAAGGTAATGCATTTGATGCAAAGTCATTAAAACAAGAAGGGTGTATGTATGGCGGCGCGTGGCCGAGTGGTTAGACCGTTCGCCTCTTACCAAGGAGACCCGAGTTCAGTTCCAGGGACCGCATGTGGGATTAGTGGTGGCCTATGGGCGGGTTTTCTCTGGGTTATTCCATTTCCACCGCCATTCATTTCACCAATTGCTTCAACAACACCCTTCCTTTCATCAATTTCATCTTCATTTCACATCTTCCTCACTCTCATCCCCTCCGTTTCTGGTTCACTGCTCACAATAGCGTCTTCCACTTGCGAAGACTATTAACCGACGGGGAGGAACTAGGCGCTAACCACATCTCACCCTCCACTATTGTACCCCACTCATGACGCCCGTTTTTGGTCGGGTGGAGCTCTCATACAACATCCTTGATAAATGCACACATACAGGATGGAAATCAAAAGACTGGACCAAAAAGGTATTTAAAATGGAAATAGGTTTTTCTCTGATACTCTAAGGAAAAGCAAAATGTCAAGTCTATTGTAATAAGAGTTAAAAAGTGAATCATAAGACTATTTTTTTTCCTTTACTAATCCTTTCTATCAGCAAATACTAATTGGAATGTTAACAGCTTTAACTACTTTCTATCAAGATGTAAGTAATCCAAGCTCCCATAATTTAATGTTCATAACATGATTCTCATTTGTTACAACATTCAGTGAGTCATAGTCCAAGGTAAAAAAGCAAAATCAATTATATAAGTAATACAATGTGCAATATTAATTGTCTAAAATAAACAAAAAATAACCACAAACTTCTTTTGTGTTTTATACCTTTTTTTTTTAAATGTTCTTAAAACCACTTCTACATAATTTATCACAAGTAATATAAGAAGTCTGGCCTAACAGATAAATTCTCTCGAACCGCTCAAAATTTATCTGGGAAATATCAGACCGTCGAATGATATTTTTATCTGGACTATTTAATAAATAAAATATGAATTTAAAGGCTATGTCGCAATGATTTGAGCATAAACATTAAATTATATAAAACATTAAAAATTATAAATTAACAATTTCATCATTTTATGCACCACCAAACCGTTTTTAATTGCCCTCCATTTTGAGTTTTGATTGTTAATCGATTGTAATCTGTCACATTGTTATTCAGCAATTTATGCAAACACAGTTGGCGACACTGACTAGACAAAAGAATTACCTAGTGATAGATGGTACAGAAGCAAAGAATTGTATATGCTAAATTAATGTCTCTGGGTATGAAATATCTTGTGAAATCAAGAGGGGGGGGGGGGGGAACATGATAAAACGCTAATTTCGTATACATTTCTACTCTGTATGCCTCGCCATTTGGCATCCACAAAGAAAAATGATTTTTCTATTCATGTTGCATTATTAGCGTTAACTTTTTATCCAGAAATAATTTCAAATTTATCAAAAAGTACACAGTTACGTAAAAGCGGAAACAGCGTTCAACTGTTTGGTTACAGTAACGAAATTTTGCTATGGATAGAGAATGGAATTACAAACTTTTAAGCAAGACTATTTAGGATAGCGTAAACGTGACATGTATTATGAAAGGAGCAAATATTAAAATGTATTGCATTCACAGACTGATAATATTTTCATTACACGTGTTTTGAACACCAGAAAGATAAAGGAGGTGAAACGATAGTACCATATTTACAAAGCGCATCTTCACAAACTGGTTTTGAAATTCCTTACTCTTTCCATGAGAGCGCCAGAAAGAAATGAATGGTGACAGCACTCCAAAAAAGAATGATAAAATAGAGAAATTCAAACCACCAACAACGAATATCTTAGAAATGGCCGAGTAATTTAATGTTATTTAACATCTATTGTGTGTTTTGAAGAAATTTACATTTTTTGTGCAGTAGTTTTGTCTACGGTTTATTTCTTCTTCTGTTTATCCTCCCCATATGGAGGACTTACAAGCCTATTCCTAGGGCAGATGCCTGTTGGGAGCAGACGAACCAGAGGGACCAGAGTGAAGACTTGGAAGGGGTGGTCAGCCAAGCACCAGGTTTGAGAGTGAGGAACATATGAAATTCAGTCGAAATGGATGATTGGAAAGGTGATGATGGAGCAGTTGGTGAAATGAGTGTCGGGGGAAAATGGAGAACCCAGAGAAAACCCGCCAAGACGCCCCTTGGTCCACCACGAATGTGGGTCCCTGAGATCGCACCCGGCCCGGTGACAGGCGAGCGTTCTAACCACTCGGCCACGGTGCAGTCATCTACGGTTTACTTGTACACAAAATTCACGCAGAATGAAGAAGAGTTTGAAGGTTATTTGTAGAAAATTCAGGATACATTTTGTCATATAACTTAAATATATGGCATTCCGATCAAAATTGTTATAGGCCTTTATGCCAAAATAAAAGCATTATCATGTAAAGGGCAGTTGGAGGCCGGGGGTTTCTGGAAATTCTTCACTGGGCAACCTTAAATGACAAAAACTTAGAGACGAACTTTGGTATTTATAAGTTCAAGATTTGCTGCTTTATCTCGTACACAGAAATAGTTTGTTTTGTAACATGAACCTCAAGACATGTATATATTTCCGGCGAAATCTCGACATAAAATTTTTGGGTAGAGTGTGATACCTTCCTCTACGTTTCTACATTTCACTCCTACGTAGATGCTAAAGAAAATAAACATTGACAAATTGTGTACTTTTATGAGATCTACATCTTATTGTAATATCAGTTTCGGTCTTAATTATACAAAATTATGTAAAATTCAGTCAGTACGAAGAGGAGTTAAATGCTAATCAGTCAAGATACGCATAAATCAAGATATGCTTTTCATTTGTCATATTAATATCTAAAACATTTAATCAAAATTGTTTGAATCATTTTGATAACATGAAAACTAATACCTTTTTGCATGTAAAGGTTAGTTTACGATGCCAGAATATTTTTAAAAATCTTTGCTTGGCATGTTTAAGCAGTATCTGATTTAAGTATGAAATCTGATATGTAACCGACTTTTCGTTTTTGGGTTTACTGTTCACAGAAAGGCCGATAGACATACACGAACCTCAAAACGCGTATTTCTGGTGAAATTTTTGTATCGATTTTTTGGGTAAAATATATCAATTTTTACGAGACAAACTATTATCAATTGTGCAAGGATTTTAACCCTCTAATATATGGATACAGTTTCTTCAGATTCTTTCATATAAAACTAGCTGAACTTTTTGAACTGAGATTAATTTACCCCTCTCCCCCCTTGTTCTTTAGAAATATTGCACAACCATGTGAAACCTCCCCTTTAGCCTTATCATAATAGTAATGTCGTAAAATCCCGACTAATTCCTAATAATGATGAATGGTGGAGCAATTTTCAGATGATCACAAATTAAATTTTAAACCTTGCACTTTTTCTTTGATCCCGTAGTTATTCAGTAACGTAAAAACTACATCGATTTTAATAAATCTTTAGCATACACAACAAAGTAAAAGTAGAACTTGTAAATACCATGATTGCCACCCGTTTGGAAAACACAGTCTGCGACCATCAAAGGAATAAAGATTATTCGGAGGTTATGGCACTGTTTCATTACATACAGTGTTTAAAAATAAATAATAAATATAACGGTTTGTATCGTCATAAATACGATCCATTGTCGCCTTTTACTTTCTCTACTGGTAAGCAGAGGAAGTATTGTATTCCAACCAAAAATTTGGTGTCGAGATTTCACCGGAAATATGTTTTGAGACCCCTGAATCCAGAAAAAAAGCATCTTTAAAAAAAGGTGTGTGTGTGTGTGTGTGTGTGTGTGTGTGTGTGTGTGTGCGTGCGCGTGTGTGTGTGTGTGTGTGTACAGCATAACTCAAAAACGAAAAGTCGGTATTCAAGTTTAATGTGTTTCAAGGATTCGAAACGAGGATTTTGAAGAAAATAGCCCCACCCTAATCTACACTTTACATGGAAAACTTTTAGAAAATTTTGATTTTCTGGAAAATGGCTAACGATTTTGATTTAAATGGCATATTTTAAGATATTTGTATGACAAATGAAATGTGTATTTTGAATTTTATGGATATAGCCTATGTAGTCCTGTTTACTCTGGATGACTTGAATAACTCGTAAACCTTAAGAGATGGACAAAATCTTACTATACTGAAAATATAGATCTCGCTAAAACACACAATTTATCTCTGAATACAGTTTTTGGTAGAGTGAACCATTTCGGAGATATTCCTTGTTATTTGTGTCAGTTTCGGAAAACTTACTTTCGTGAACTGGAACATCGTTGTTCCTTTTTATATGCTAAGCGTGCAAAGAGAACGGGATGTCAAATCTTCAAAAGAATTGATTATCGCTCAAAGCCTACTGTATTCTAATATTCCCCTTGTACCTTTAAGGAAATAAGCAATAATTTTTGCAAATGTTTATCTCAACTAACACGAAGATATAGGAATAAGAGTTTGTAAGAACGGTTAGTACAAGAGTAGAGAAAGTCATGTGAGGGCAACACATCAGATTTTTAAGTTCTGTCTTCTGTTTTCTTTAGTGCTACATCGTTGTATATTCTTTGGAATAAAATGTTACTGACCTTTGTTTTTATATACTTTCTCTGTGGCGTCAAACTATTTAACACCCCACGGCATTCTCAACGAAGGACTTTGTGAACCATTATTAGTACCTAATTAATGTATTAAGATTAGATGTTTTGTAGCCCAGTGTCCGTCAGAAAGAATAGGGCTTTTTATTGAATAGTTGTCTAGATTACCTCCGCACACATACACCTACATAAAGGTTCTCTTTTTATAACATTGGACTAGACTTAAAATTTCGTAGCTGCAGCGATTAGCTTGAAAATCGTGCAGTTAGAAGGCTCTTCACCCTTAACTTTATATTTTTCCATCAAATTTGAAATGTTTCGACGTCTTAGGTGGAGGGATTCGTGCGTTGTTTTATACCCTCTTATTAAAACAAGTTATCAAGTTCTTAGTGATAGTGAAAATGCCGAGAAGCAACAATTTAAATTTTGTACGTTTTTATTTTGATATACTTTGACTTTGTGCTTTTGTTTTTTGTTGTCTTAATTTTGATCATATTCAAAACCCTTTACTGAAATTTAAATGACTCTGTATGGAGAATTGTAATCTGAATTTAATTTTGAATTCAACTCTTTCCTATTTGTTTGCTCCAGTGTTTTACAGGGTTTAAAATGCTCCACATGTCATTTTTGACAAACTACTGCTCGAATTCTGCAGCAGAATTGCTACCATTGGTATCATGTTACGAAACAGGTATGCATTTTAAAAACACTACTTGTTAGTTTATTCGTTGGTTCAGTATCCATTACAATAAGACGTCTTAAAACTTAGCAATGTATGCAAGTTGTATTCTGTATTATGGTATTTAAAGTTTAGCAAACTAAGGTTCTTGAGCATTTTAACTAACATATCAAAATGCAATCTTTAAACTAGAAGTGAACTATCATTCATTGCAGTGCTTCTTTTCTGCAAGTGAACGCAAACCGGAAGACTGTGTCAAAGCATTTTCAACAATATAATTGCATCTCATAGTTACTTTAAGCACAAACTAATCTTGGCTATGTGGGCGAGCAATTCAGATGAACATTTTCTGCTCGATTTACCATTTTATAGTAAAAAGATCAATGGAATTATGTCATGTTTGAAAATGAGCCAAGTTCGAAACATATCACACTTACAATGTGAGTTTCTTATACAGCAAAATAAGTATTTATTTTTCCAATTGAAAACTGATGACATGTCCCAATACATCGTGCCACTAATGCGTGCTTAAATGTTATAAAAGTCTACAATGGTGCTTGAATTGTCCATTATTTTAGCGTACATTAGTGTACACAATGTCAACTTCAACCTTGTCTTCTTATAAATTGTGCGTTGTATAAAATGCACTGCAGTAAATGCAGACATGTCATTTGTGAACACCTGAACGAGTTCAGAAAAAATACTAACCCATAATAAAATGAAGTAAATTACTGAAATGTCACAATGCACAATGCAAAAATAGGAATTTGATACCAAGGATAATAATACATAAGTGAGTCTTCATTAACAAAGATACAATATAAATTAAAATAGTAATAATGCAAAAAATAACATTTTGAATTAATAATCAATAATACACACATTCTAAATGTTCACTATATTCAGTTGCATTGTTATAATTGAGTACGTATAATGAACACTAAGAATGAAACAATAACTATTTTAATCCATTTAATTACTTACAGTCACGACAAATTATCTAAAAAAGAACAGAGTTCAGTCTAGAAACCCACATTCTCCTTGTAGATTACATACAAGCATTCGATAAGGTGCAGCACAAAAAGCCTTGGTATATAATGACAAAACAGGGATATCAGACATTATTTTAATGATAAAGAATATGTATGTAAACACAATAATTATCATTGATAAAGGATAAAATATAAGCGATATGTAGGAAATAGCTAATTTAGGAGTACGACAGGGTTGCCCAATAGCGCCGACACTTTTTATCGCGCAGCATAGCCGAATAGCAGAATCAGCTCGAACATAACTTTAAGATAAATAAAACTATTTTAAATAATATCCTATTTGCTGATGATCAGGTTGCTCTGGCAGAAAATGAGAATACGTTACAAGCAGTCACATTTTAGTTAGAGAAGAAAATGAAAACTTACAATTTAAAGATATCGGCAGTGAAAACAAAAGTAGTGGCACTGGAAAATACCCAATAAGGTCTAAAATAGTTATCGATAACAAAACTATAGAACAGACAACATTTCACTTATGTAGGATTGATGTTTCGTTTGACTGTGACAAAGATTGGAAAAAGAAAATTTATAAACTTCAAACTATGTGTGGGACAAACAGGCAATGCAATATGAACCCATAGGAACTAGAAGTGTTGGAAGACCTCGACGCCAATGGGAGGATGACTTCTGAGCCGGAATAGGTCAATTTGGCCGATGATGATGATGCAGGTGGCTTATAGTTCATCGGAAGAAATCTTACCGTGACAAATTATGGATACCTTTTTAGGCCGATTAAATCATAGTTGATATCTTATAAGCTGAATTATTTGCTAAAATAAAGCAAAAAGCTATGAAACTAAAAGGCATAAGAAAAAGCAATGAGTGAACCTTCTGCATATTATTAGTGACACATGCCCGTGTCTGCATAAACTACTGTTCATTTCAGATTTGTCGAAAATGTATGCACACAAATTGGTTCAATTAACACTTTCAGGACATAAAGCAACTTCTTTCTCACTGTAATGCAAACAAGTGGTCAACGCATTCTAAACTTTCGTTATATTAAAATAAGTTTTATAGTATTACATAGAATTTTTATCCTGAAGTTAATTAAAAGGACTAAAAATTGAGGTTTTTTGGGCACTGTATTAAATTAGGAACTGACAAAATTGCCGCCTATCCAATATGGTATTGCAAAAAACATTCCGTTTTCAACGAAAAGAACCATGGTCATAGTAAATATTCTGCTAGAAATGTTCGCTAGCTTCTAGCTGTCCTCTTGTAATCGATTTGTTTTATTTATTGTTGAGAAAGGCAAGAATAGAATGCTGAAGCCGTATGTTGAACAGAGTTTCAAAAAGGGGAAGAAAATAAAAAGGTGGAAAGACAAAGTGCAAGGTGAACGAACAGCGTATCAATTAATATGGATATTTTATATTTAAATATTAAAATAAAGCTAATAAGTATTTTTATGTTTAGCTTGATTCTCCTAGTTCTTAATTTGCTTAGGCACTGGATATATTTTTAATAAAAGACGAACAGTGTCCATGCCTGTTAAAATTTCAAGCCCTAAAGTTACGTATAGAAAAATGAATATACAAGTAAGTGAGTGAGTGAGTGTTCTTTAAGGGCCCGTTGGCAAGTTCTATGTCATTAGGGCCCGATGAATATACAAGGAGACTTCAATATTTATTGCAACATACCATAACACACACACACACACACACACACACACACACACACACACACACACACACACACACACACACACACACACACACACACACACACACACACACAGAGAGAGAGAGAGAGAGAGAGAGAGAGATTAACTTCCAAAGGGAGAACATTTTTGTCCTTAATTAGCGTTTTGATTTGGATAAGGTGCCTGTTATAATCTCTCCGGTTTGTCAAGCTTTTACGAGGTCACGTGGTCTTCATGACGACCTGATATGACCCTGAAGTGGCAGAGTTCGAATTCTGAAGATACTAAATGTTTAGTTTCGCAGAGCTTGCTCGATATATTCTTCTCATCTACCTTAAAGATTTTTTTTCTAAAACGTCATCTGCACTGTGCCATGAAATAGTAACCGCTGCTGAGAAAATCGAAGTGAACTATTCTACTGACGTTTAATGGATAGAAAAAAAACTAAGAAAAGCTAAATTAATAACAAGAATTAACAACAAGAATTTCATTTTGTCCTATTATTTATTTTGATATCTCTACTGCAAACTATACCCACAAAAGCTTATTTTCCTATTATCTTAATATTAGTTGAGATATAAATTTGCAGAAATATTTTAATTGCAATTTCGTCATAAATATAAGGAGAATACAGGACGATACTCAAACGCTTTCAGAAACAAACTCCCTAAGGCTTCAACAAAGTGCATGATAAAGTACTGAAAATTCAATTGCCACAAACAGATCTACTTGCTTTGTATAGCACGTTTCCGTCAATCGCGTATGGTTCAGTGATACAAAAGGCGCAGAAGAAAATAGGCAAAGCAGACAGAAGCAAACAATCTGATGGGTTGCATTCTCATGCATTCCTCTACCCACTCTTCTACAACTATTCTAACAAAATCTTATTCTTCAATCTACTTTTATTAATCGAGATAAATGCTCATTCCACATTTACCCATTTCGTTGCAGATATAAGACAAATAGGTTAAAGGAATTATCAGAATTTTAAAGAAGTGGGTCGCTGTGTGATGTCTTAAATTCCACGATTTTTGCACCACGAGAAAAAAAAAACAATAGTGACTTACCATTTGTAGAAAGTATGTGTTTGGAAATTCAGACCAATAACAGCATATCCAAAACAGTTAAATCCACAAAAACTGGTAATTCTGTCATTTAACTCTGTGTGATAAGGGTGTCTATGCCTTAAGATTTACCAATAAATATAAAACATATTCAGAATTAACCGATTTACATGTACTATCCCAAGATTATATATTTTATTTACTATGAAAAATATTTAAAAAGATATAGTATTTTAAATAAAATCGTTAGTAATTTTTGGCAAAATCAAAAATAAGAATCATTTTCTATGGGGCAAGAGGATTTTCTGTGTCGCATCCTTAGAAGGCTCTGAATTTAAATAACACTGGTATATAACCGGCTATTCGTTTTTGAGCTATAGCACTCACTCTCATACGCGCGCGCGCGGATAACTATTTTTTAATTATTCAGAGCCTCAAAATGCCTCCGGTGAAATGTTGGTATTTAATTCTTTTTTTTTTTTTTTTTTTTTTTTTTTTTTTTTTTAATGGAATGCAATACTTCATCTGCTTCATAGGTACGTAAACAAATTAAAACGAGGTTACTACCCCCAAAGGTTAATTATTGCAAACACTAGCTACTGTTTCACTCCGATTGTTGCATTAACTCCTACCAACAGTCCCCATCCATCATAATTATGGTCTCCACTAGTCAGTGCACGATGGTGTAGCTAAGTTTTTCTAAAAGTGCCGCCCGCTGTGTAATATGTGTGTGCCTGGTACATACCTCCTAAATGGCTCCAGGAAGGTTGAAGTTTAACTCGAAGCTATCCAGGTCGTAGCGTTTCTTTTGCAGAGGATTCCTATCTATAGAACAGCGATGCTCGCCGTTTCGTGTGAAAACTGCGATTGGTTGTGAGACGGCCTGATCATCCATCTTATATAGAGACAGACACATGAAGCCACTACATACACACACACACACACTCACACCAGTGTAACCACCCGCTTGACAGGCTGCGCTGTGCGCCGTTATGGAAACAAAAACGTTAGCTGCAATTCCACGTTGCAGTGATAGCAGCCAATTACTCCAGTCTTGCAAAAATGGAACTTCTTTAATTGCTCCAGGGGTGAAATAAAGGTGCAAACACGCAACGCTCGTCATGATATCTCTTTTAGAGGCTAGTGATTGACTGTTTATTATTACCTTCTCTACCACCTAGTTAATGTACATTTCAAAGACAATTCACGTTTTGAGATCCATTGAAACAAAGAGAAGGATATATTACTGCCTCTACTAGCACCTACTTATATCATCCTCCACAACAGCCATTTAGGCTTGATCCGGTCTCGTATCAAAACTTCTCTGTTCATCTCGGCCCAGCTATATTTCCTTTTCCATTAGATTTATAGGTCATGATTAATCTGGGAATGCAGTAATTATCCATTGTTTCTACATGGTTCCTCCAATATTCCGATATTGATGAATTTTTTCTGTTAAATTGAAGATCTTAAACTCCTTACGTGTGTCTTCACTCTCTCTTAAAGCATAACCAGCTAGATGTCTTAAAAATAGCATCTCTGCCACCTCAATTTTTCTTCTTCTTCTTTCGTCATTGTCCAACATTCGGTTCCATATAGAAGTATTGGGGCCGCCACTACCACATAACATTTTAATTTTGTTTCTCGTCATGCATTTTTCAGATTTCTTTTCATGGTACCACACATCTGATTAAATCTATTAATTTTATTTCTTATATTTTCATGTTTGAGATATGACACATTACACCTTAAGTACTTAAACAGTTTGTTATATTTCTTGTAATACTATTTTCGCTCGTATTGTTTCCGGTCATCTAAAAATCAAGACTTTAGTTTTATTGGTTGAAATTTTTAATTTGTAGTTTGGACTAATTTTGTTTAATTGGTATAGAAGCCTTCTGAAGATTTATCTTTGAGTCACTTACAAGAAGCAAGTCGTCTGCAAATAGCATCACATCTAAATTAATATTTATCTTGTAAGTGCATCTAAATTATTCTGCAATTCTCTGACTACGTCATCAATATGTAAATTAAAAAACAGGTGACCTACATATAGGTATTGAGACGAAATTTTACTTTTTACTCAGTATGTTGAGAATTTATGGTCAATGCGTGTTTTAACCTTTAAATGCGCGAATTATTTTGCTATACATGCCACTCTTACTCTAATTCCTAAACCTCTTTTTATAACCCTTTCACGGAACCTTCATGTAAACAATTCGAAGAGCCATGATCGTTAAGGGTATGTGAGATGAACTGGCCATCTACTCAAGGCGGAACGTCCTGAATGAGTCCCAGTGCCTGTAGTCAAATGTGTCTGATACAGGATGGGGAGCGCCCACATAAAATAAGTGGTGTAATGTTACCCCGGGTTCCATATATGTCGTCCCTATTGGTTCACGGGCATTTTGGCAACCTTCTCAGTTGGCGCGTACATATCAGGGAGGGGTGTGGTGTGGAGCATTCTGCTTTTGTTATTCGATCAAGCAGTGGTATATGTTATAAACCCTAGGACTAAATTTTTAGGCGAAAATAACATTTTTGGTTTCTTAATCGTAACACAAATATTCTATAGATACCTGTGAATCGTTTGGCCAAACATTTTTCCCGGCCCGCGATTTTTAAAACTCCAGCAATAAGTTTAAGCCATCCGTGCGTTTCATTTTAGTCACACTGGTGCCTTTTTTTAAAAATCAGTTTTGCATTTTGTATGAAATGCATTCCTTACGTTTCAGTTTTGCTCTGATTTGTGTGTAAATTTGCATACATCATTTCAAACCTGTTATCTAAAAATTGAAACGTGCATTTAATGATTGCTTTATTTATTGGCTCACAAAAAGTAATTTACTTCATAAAAACAAAAATGTAGGTCTATGGAAGTAATATCAACTTCAATGAAATGCTTTAAATTTATTTTCAGTTCAGAAAATGCCACTAGTATACTTCTCTGAAAAAGTTGAAGGCAGTTTTAAAAGGATGAATGTTTTCGCCAATTAAAAGCATTTAATTCTTTTACGTGAGAAACTGTTTGAGCTAGAACATTGAGCTTTTGCATAGTCATTTATTCATATTAAGTGTGCCAATTTTTAAGTAAACCCTGTAACATTGAAAAACTAGAAAGTTCAGTCCCAGTATTCCTTAACTGCTGAGACGATATATGCAAATATTACAGAAGTGCTGGGAAGAATTCTGGGAATGTGGGAAGCCCATTTACCATTTGAAGACATTGCTCGAAGTTATATATTCATAAGTGAATAATCCAGAATATGTACGTAAAACACGACGCCTCTGCATGTGCGAAAAAGTATACAGATACACACATCTCCTGCTTGCTATATAGGAAGGCCAATCTGTGAAGGCCAGCAGAATGCTTCCCAAAGCTGCGGGGACGGCATAAATGGGAGTGAGTGTACGCATGGATGATGGTATTACATTTGACTGCGGTTGCAGACGAACGGTTAATACGAAACCTATGTACTCGTAGATCCAGCATCTTTTATGTGTGCAGCATGAGTATTTTCAAAAGCATTTTATTCATCCCAAACCATATTTGATATGTTTAAATATCAAAGACGAATTTTAATATCACCCAACTGGCCCTCAATATCTTAAGTGTTAATTTATTTGTAATATTCTTCGACATTTATGCAGAAATATCTATCCCAGCTCTAAATAGTTGAAGAGAAATAAAAACCTGATTCTGTGCAAGATTCTAAACGAAGTCATCACTTCAAAACAAACACAAAAATGCATGAAGCTTAAAGCTGAATGGAATTATAAGTACAAATTTAGTTATAGACGAGCTCTTATTTTCTTGAACAATGTTAATAATTCTGTAGCATTTATTAGAGTTATGTTATGCGTTTAAGATTTAGCTTTAATGGGAAAAGTGGCAAGGCATTTCTTTATTTCAAACGTGAATTAATTTCCCAAACGTAGACTAAATTGTACGAAAAGACGATTTTATTATCAGTGTATTCTGTTAATGAAGATAAGACTGGTATGAAGTATGGTAAAGGTATAGATATACGGGATAACTTATTGGATGTGAATACCTAGAACACTTGTAGTCCATAAAAGTCGTATCATTATGGCTTTATTTTATTTACAGACAGATTACACATTAATTTTAATGTTAAAATCAAATTAAGTGAAAACTGATTTACGTAGGTAAGTGATAATTCTATCCAAATGTAAGATTATGTAATACAATACGTGTATTATTGCCGTGTAATTTGATATACAGATCCCTTTCAATAACAAAACATGGACCTATTTTCTTTTGATTCATGGAGCTTCAAAACGCATTATTTTCGATGAAATCTCGTTATTGAATTTTAGGGCAGAATGCAATACTTACTACAGGCACATAATCGAGAAATAAAAAATATCTAAGTTGGTGATCACTTTAACAAAGTTACATAACTATGATTTCTGCGGTCTGTAGTTTTTACCTTTAAGTCATAAATAATTTTCAGCACAGAAATTATGCACGTTGCGCATGTTTAGTCTGCCCGAAACGAACGGAAATCTTTGTAACAGTATTATAGGTTTGTAACGACTTACCTATGACTTTGCGGCAACTCGCGTTTATCTTTGAATCAATTCATGTAAGTATCTGAAATTGACCTAACTGTACATTTGTGGCAATTCACTCACTCCTGCTCGATTCCCAGCCTTACCTCGTTTTCTTTCTTTATGTTAATCTAGTTGGTATTTTAAACCTTTGCAATACATACGGTTTGTGTGAAAGAAAAATTGAATTAATAAAACCAGGAAAAGCTATTTGGCACTGCAAGAAGGAAGAAAATCAATCTAAGATTAGATATAGTAATTTCATTGCATTTTATTATGTACGAGTGTGAGTCATGGAAAATGTAACGATTGCTTAAATTGTAAAGTATGAATAAAGTAATAAACGTTAAAGAGAAAACTGGAAGAACGACACAGGGTATGGCAAAATCATGTTAACAAAATCTTGCTAAAGGTATTAATGAATGTATGCGCGTTCATCTTAATATTTCAAATGTGATGAAGGAATAATATTGCGTAAATGAACATTGCTCAAAGTAGTCTACTCATTTTCCTTGCACTTAGAGAAAATTCCACACAAGATCCACCAATAAAAGGAAATTGCATTCGCATGACTCTCTACTCACTCTTCTACAAATTATTCTTGCAAAATCCTATTGTATTTCTATTGTATCAATCATTACCATCATCTGCTTATAATGGTTAGAGCATTTCTGATCTGATATGGCTCTATTGTAATTTCTCGCTCCTCTTTTAACTGGTGGTCTACGTCCTTGTGCATGTACTTCAGGATCGTGTAGGGCTTCACATATATAAATAATAATGGATATTTTGGCTTCCTTACATAGATGTGGCTCAGGTTTGTTTCCATATGGTAGAGTGAATGAAACACTTACTGTTTTGGTTTGGTCACCAGATCCACATTATTCACTAATTTGTGTGGAAATGTATAACGTCTTTATGCTGGGATGCCTCTGAATGTCAAGTGCGATTAAGCATGTGGATAGTTTAAAAGAAACTGAATAGTTTTTTCCCCTTTTACAACTTTGAATGTCTGTGTAAATGGGAGACAGAATCAATTGGTTTCGCACAATTTACTATTGAAGTTTCCGCACAATCATAATTTTTCAAACAGTAGGCACAATGTGCCATAATGTGGCCGTCCCGCCTCGACAACTATCGAACACTCTTGAGCTTTCTGAAGCAGATTGACTGCAGCTAGGCCAAGCTGATATGGACACTGCATAACAAGTACCAATGAGGTGAAGGTACATGGCAAAGGGCTGCGTAAAGCAGTCAATTATGGAAGTGTTCCCAAATCGGGATCAGTTAAAAAACTATGTACTTTATTAGCAACTAGGCCGTAGTGCTAGAAATGTTAGACATCCAAGCGAGATTCCAAGCAACATCCAAAATTCCCCAAAAAGGATTATGTATTCTGTAGTCTATGGAATAAGAAAAGGAGTAGAGTGGATAACATTAGTGGAGTTTTTCATTGATTGTTTTAGCGACGTTAACAAATTATAGATTTGTTTTGAACCAATAATCTTTACTTATGAATCAGATCTCAGTGAAAGGGATTTTGAGCCACATAGAAACTAAGCCTCTGGGTGCTACACCACCACATAAACAGGATAACGACTGTGATGCGACGGATTAGTTGTCTTTTACAAAATATATCTCCCGTTTTCATAATAAGCATAGGGGCTAGGGGTACATACGAGTAATGGTGAATTACAAAAGGTGCGTATTTATAGCAACGATTTTTCAAGGGCCTCAGATCTATTTTCACAACATTAACATTAAACCTGAACCTGTGTTTCCAGTTACTGCAAGTTTTGCTTAGCGTCTCATTATTTTACTCAAAATGTATAATGCAGACACTACGTACTCAATAATCCCTCGTTATCAACAGAGCACACAACAGACAAGCTATCGTGTGCGTGACAATGACAGTGTTTCATTTTCTCGTTCTTCTTGAAGTAATGGTAAACATTGGCCTTGTTGCACATACGTAGACATTCTAGTTTGATTTGTAGAACAGTGTTATGCAATAAGAGACGAGGCTAAGATAGAGGGGTAGAATATTTACGGAGAGGATTCCACACTGAGCCAACTGTCAGACCCCAGGAGGATGGGATGATGTGAGAGTGCTCTATGAGCGTGTTGGAACCCGGGTGAAATACTACATTGACCGATACGTTTACTCAGTTTGTCGGGCAGTAACACCAGGTTTTAGAAGTAGTTCACTTCGTGACCTAACGCAAAGCTCTAGCAGTGTATTTGCACATAGCCTGGCTGCTCCAGCATTTTCGAATATTGCATTGCAAGTCATGTTTTGATAAATATTTGGAGATAGACAAAATGTTAAATATTTATGGTTTCTTTCAACGATTCTCTTCCAATCTGTAGTTGAAGGTATTAAACACTAAAACCTACGTGTAAAAGTAGATGTTCCCTACTGCCTATTATACTGGGTGGAAGGGAAGTCATTACATCACTTTAAACCAGTGATAGATCTCGGTATTTGGAACACATTATGTATCTTACGTTTTTGTCTGTGACCATTTCCTATGGAGATATTTTAGTTTTGCCAAAAACAAGCTGGCAACTCTGCAGATTGTGTGGGTGATCAGTTTCCCTAGCTCAGTACATAAACAAACAGCATAACGGGGCGTCTTGAAAACAAACTTGTACCCTGCTTCGTCCATCTGTTTACTCTGCGGGTGTAGGCCAATCACAAACGTTTGTTCCCAAAACATTAGGGCGAAAGTGAAAGTTCCCGGCATGTCTACACCCACAAACCAGGTCAATTCCCTGACCAAACTCAACCCAACGTTGCCGACAAGCTACACGTCATTAGGAGCTGCTTCGAGTATTCCTTCACGTCTTTTAAGAGATTAATTATTTGGAAACCCTGTGTGATGTCCCATAATTACTACCGAAGCTATGTCAGAAATTTGGATCAACAACCATTTATTTTTTCCAAATCGGCTGATAAAGTCGAATGGTATTTTGTTCTTTGGTTTGTAATGCTTCTATGAAGCACATATTAGAAGGAATGTAATGACTTCTCTTCCATTATGTATATCGGTGTGTGTGTGTGTGTGTGTGTGTGTGCGTGTGCGTGCGAGTGTGTGGTAGGCTTTACATGGTTGCATCGATTTCGACCAAACTTGGCAAGGATAACCTTTGACACACGGCGAAAATTACTGTGTAGCTTGAAATTCGTAATTTTATTCACACTATTTAATTTTATGTAATGCCTACTAAAGTTCACAAGACCATATATTTCTCAACGGTAATTGTAGTACTTCGAACACTGTCAACGTTTTCACGGTCTCAAAGTAACAAAGGAATTCATATAATATTAGTTGAACTTCTAACCTCGATCATGGAGTAAAAAGAAAAGCCAAATATGACTGCGGTTTGTTTTGACTTTATTGTGTATTCTCGGTAGTATTGTGTATGTTGGTTACTGAAAATAAACAAGGTTATATTGCCGTTACATAAACTGCTGTTATTTCTTCCCAATGATATTTTCTCTATAAATAGCCACAAGGTACCCGGAATCCGACAACGTGGAAGTCACTCAGTTGCACTGACGAGAAACCATCATTACTGAGGTATATGTGGTAGTTAACAGCGCTTTTACATAGTATTTTCTCGGTATTTTTATCACATATTGTCTTTATAGTGTCCTAAGAGTTGTAATTGACTTTTTAACTGTCTTATGAAACAGAAAGAAATGCAAGTCTATCGGGCAAGTGTAACTAGGGCTAAATGTAGGGTTAAACCGTCAAATCATGGGCCACGCCGGGTAATTAATGAAAATCTTATTTATGTAACTGTCTATATGGTATCAGATGAAACAAACAAATTTTAATATTTTAAGGGCCTTGGAATCTCATAAAGATGCTAAGTAAACTAATGCATGGCATTACTATAAATTTTGGTTACACAATAACTCTGAATGTATGGTAACCAAATTTGGTTTTCTTATGCTATATATTTCTGCAAATAATAATTGTACAAATAATTGTACAGCTTACATAGATTTAAGCTGTAAGAACTACTTACGTTTACGTAAATATTAACTTACATAATTAGTAATTTCCTAGTTATATTTTCATGCGAGTGCAAGCAAGAACCTATGTAATACGTTTAAGATGTTGATGTACTCAATTTTCATGTTCCTCGTCCGTAAACGTTTGCACATTAAAACACTTATGATACCTTAGTCATAAGGAAAACATTTTATTTCCTTTTCATGAATACACAAAAATTAGTTGTATGATAAAGTACATTCTTTAGTAAATAAAACGTTAAGTGTCTGATTCTTGAATGCACTCGTGAAAATGATATTAATAAATGACCCCCAAGAAATTGTCCTGATTATTGTTCCAATGGAATTATTTAAATGGTTTAAATATGCATAGTATATAATTAGAATAATTCTAATTATTTACGTACATGTAGTTAAGTATGGTCACAACTAATTGTGTAACATACCTTTTTACAAGAGACACCACCTTGAAAAAATAATATAGGTGTCTTTGTAGACAATACATTGGATCGGTTTCTTCAGAACCAATACACCTGACCTCTTCTCCCAATTTTTCTTTTAGTGAGCAGAATTTTCAACAGTAATGACATTTAAACCTCTTAGAATTACTTTCAGTGACGGAGCAATCGAGTAAGTTTTGCAACGAATTCTGCTCCATAGTATTATCTATCAATGTAAATTTTAATTAAGGATTGGAAAAGAAATCTCACATGTGTTGTTTCTGAAATAATCCATTAAATTATCAACAAAGATCAACATTGCATATCGAAATAAGTTTTATCCAAATATAACTATTACTATTTGATATACACACTAATATTTAAAATGATAAACAATAGACTACTCTTGTCATATTTGTACCAAATCAGCATTGTTGCCAGTAACAAAACAAGTGTAATTTATAGTGAATAAAGTATAATCTATCACGATTATATATTCATGGAAAAGCACTTCCCATACCCATGCTAAATTAATACCGAAGTTTATTTCCAAAATACTTACGAGAAGAAGCCATTTAAGCTACTTTTTTTCAATGTTATTAACAATAATCAATTCTTGCACGCTGTTTATTATAAATGCTGCTTTAATTTGCGTTACAGAGCACAGTCCGTTTAAGTGCTTCTAACAATTGGTCAAAGTCGTGCGCGACTGCAGCGCTCTGTCTTTCAAACTCTGTTCAAACTGGTCTTCCTTTGTTGAGGTTGCAACTATGAGGAACTGCAGTGGAAGGTGCAGCTGATTGCACGTGATCTTCAAAAGCATGCGCAAACGCAATAGTCCCACCTAAGTACCATCCTATGCTCCTTAGCATTATTTTTTCCTCAGACAATAAATAACAAGAAAAGTATGCTAACACTTAAGAAATACTTTATATTCTGATCAAATAACCGTTAGTAGAAAACGTTTAATATTATCATATAAAAATGTGTACACACACACACATACACACACACACACACACACACACACACACACACACACACACAAACACACACACACAGAGAGAGAGAGAGAGTCTCTGCATGCTACAGGTTTTTGTCAAATGAAAAAGTCTCCAACTTATTAAATTTTTAAAATTCAAGCTAAGGTGATTTTACGCGTGGTGCAACTTTTAAGGCCAGAGGAATGTTTACATAAGGCTTTGTTATTTTTTTATTCTGCGACTGTACCTTCATGTTTTCTATAACATATGAAATAAATCTAATACTGATAAGCGGAAGGAGGTGACATCAATTTGTGTGACTGAAAATTGCAGCACTTCTTTGTTCAGTTATCAAATGTAAAAGTATTTAAGAACCTTAGTAGCAGTTTTTCATATGTTGACAAAAGTCCAAATTTAAAGATGTTTTTATCTTTTTGTTTAAATTTTAATCATTTAAATAGTCAAATTGGGTTTACAAATAAATGAGACCAACAACAATGCTGCATTCCATTAGAAAAGGCACATTCACAAAAGATATACAGGGTGCTCTAAGACCTACACTCCCACTAAAATCATTTGATCTATGCCATTAAAACAAATTCAAACGGCTAAACATGAAGTATAATTATTAATTAACAGTAACATCCTGAATATAAAAACTAGAAAGAGGGGGGGGGGGAGGGAAGACAAGTAATTCAGCTGGATTGTTTTATGAACATTAGACAACTTTTGAAATTATGCACGGTTTTAGCTGTTTGCAGTTTCTAGTAATTTATCATTTTGATCTTAAGCTACACTTCTCTCTGAAGTTTCTAGAACGGTATTAATGTACTAAGAAGGTATTCTGCTCATTCAAAGAATTATTTATTTATATTTTAAAATAAATATAAAATGAAATTCCTCTTGTAGAAAATAAATATAAAACGTTTAATTCAAACTAAATATTATTTAAATAATTTAAATTAAAATTAAGCACCCTAATTAATAAAAGCAGTTAATCAACTATTTCAAATAAATATTATATTTTGAGGTGTCATACAATTAAATTGTTTTTGATAAAAACGTACCGTTAAAGGAGCATACATATTGTAAACTTTCTGCATCAAATCTTTCTATAAACTATATTCAAACCAGGAATTTTCTCGGTTTTTTCGCGAGGACATTTTATATTTCTGATTCCCTTCAGGAAAGGAAAGAAAACCGTAAAATCGCAACGCCTCCCTCACTGCAAAGAAACTACAATTTAAACATCGAATTCACAGCATAATTTATTTCAACTCTATAATCTCATATTCGTACTGTGTTTTGTAAAGCACAGGCATACAGATACACAGAGAGAAAAAGAAAAATGCAAAAGAAGCACCGTTATCAATACAACTCTGCTCTCGAAGATTTTCATCTAAGTATATTAAATTGAAGAAATGATAACAGAAGACACGCTATTTCATAACTGCAATTTCGTGTCCTATAAAAGCCCGTCCTGTGGTTTTTTTCAGAGTAATTCAAAGCTATTTAAGAACGTGTGAAAGCTGAAAGTATCTGAATTAAGATTTCAAATAAAATGTCTAGAGAAAATAAAATCTTAGCAAACTTTATCTTTCCAGTTCAAAACTTGCAGGAAATATAAGCGAAAAGTTGGATGCCGGGTTTAATAATACTTTTCTGTGACTGCAGTAAAAACAAACTGTCTGCGAAATGGCTTTGTATTTTCTTGGGTAAGACTCAACTTATTTCAAACATAGTCGCAGAGATATTTCAATGCCTGGTAAAATTGAAATGCCTCTTATTTTAACTATAAGAGTGAACTTCAAATAGGACATGTTTTAATTAAAAACAATGTGAGAAATCTTCACTAAATGTCATATGATTGAATTCCGTATATGACTTACAACAATACACTATAAAAATCCTCAAATAGGTCGTCATTGTTATTCTATAAATAAGGTTATTTGCCAATAAAACGCCGAGCAGAAGAAAATGTTGAAACTTAACCTAAGATATGATTCGTTTACTCATGAAATATTCACCTCAATCAACAAGATATTGTTGAAAAACACACTGAAAAATCAACACCTTTCAGCAGACACTCCCACTGGAATAAGGACAACTGCAAAAACTACTACCTGCAAAGTCGATCATGAGCACGGTGCCACCGTCCAAGCTTGCACGAAACACCTACATATTGGTCCAAATTACACTCTAACATACGAACTTTACTTAAATCAAATACACGCCGTACAGAGATATGTTATCTAGATGTGTAAGCCAATTTTCTCACCAGGGATCTATCAAAACCAAAGATTACCAGCCTCGAGAAATTGAGACTTCACCTGAAATGTAGGGCAAGTTACTGAAAACTACCACCTTGAACATACGTATGATATAAAGAGGAAAACGTTTTCAGCAAATTAAAGGGCCCTATCAGCTAAAAATATAGCTAATAGCGAATTAATATATTTTAAACGTCTGAGGTACACTCAAGTCTTTCTTAACTCGATCTTCTACAATGTAAAATAAGCTTTTTCCCCCACACGTTAACACATTTCATTTTAGGTATAAGACGAATACAGAAGGCTTAAGTGGTAATCAGATTTTTTAAAACAGAGTCTCTGTATGAGGACTTTGAAATTCAATGCTCTTTGCATGATCATGAAAGGAAAATAAAAACCACAGTAGCGATTTAACATTTAACGAAAGCATTTTAAAATTAAAATCAATTACAAATAAATCGGTAGCACTACAATATATATTATATGTATATACAAATTGTGAGCTTAAACGAGATATAAATTGTTTTGTCTATTTCTGGCGGTTTACCAGTTATACAAGTCATTCTCAATGAAGAGGACTTCATAAGCTATTCGTAGAAAATCCAAGACGACCATTTTGTCAATCAAGCATTATAAACATATGATAGTTTTTTTTTTTTTTTTTTTACTTTTTTAAGCATTAGAGGTATTCTTGAGGAAATATAAAATAACGAACATTCTTCCATGTAAAGGAAGAAAATAAAAAATAAAAATTTTACTATCTAAAGGGGTAGTTTGGGGTAAGGAGATTTTCTTAAAAATCTTCGTATCGTATCTTAATGTTTAACTTCTAGTACCAAATTTAGCATATCTAATCGACTTTGTTTTTGAGTTAAGCTGTCCAAACGCGCGTGCGCGCACACACACCACACAGAGCTTTTTCAAAAAGTGCCCTCTTGGATTCAGGGAACCTCTAAACATGTAATGCCGGTGGATCTCGATATCTAAACTGTGGAATGAATGCAACACTTCCTCCACTTTCTATAACAGAGAAAGTAGTTCAGTCGGTAGAGCATCTACCTGCTATACCAGGGGTCCCGGGTTCGATTCCATTCTAGTAAGAATTTTTCTCTAGCAAAAATTATTCCCTATGCGTGCGTGCTTGTGCGTGTGTGTGTGTGTGTGTTGTGATTTAATGTTCAAAAACACAAAAGATTCAAAACCCACGATACACAAGTTAACACCATTGCCTATAACAAGCTCGCTGATATTACCATTGAAGTTAAAGGGGGTTATAAATGGAACGATAAAGAGTATTTGGACACAAAATTATATTTTTTTTTAAACGGACATGATAGCGAGTTCGTAGAAATAAAGCTAAACAAAACTAAAATAGTAATGGAGATAACTGTGTTTCTTTCATGATAATTAATCAAATGTATGCCAGCCTTTTATTCTTAAAGGTAATTGAACGGTGTTATGCGACTTAAACAACAAATATTCACAACTTAAAAATGTTTACATTATAATAAAATCGGTACGGTTGTAAGGAATCTTTTAGTCTAATTATTTATTGTATTATGTGCGGTGTGTTTTCTTTAATTTTGTAAATACCTTATGTAAGAGGTTTGTTTAATTTAGATTTTTTCTAGTTTGTACAAAAGTATATATCATTCAGCTTGTCTCTTTATGCTCTAAAGCTTTTGTGTTTTTTTAAATAAAGTGTCAGTGTTCTGCAGTGTATTAGAATGTTCATAACAATCTGCACAATTTGAAAAGCTGAAGACAAAATTACACATTCTAACTGTTCTTAAAAACTATAGGAGTATGTGGTGATCTCTAGCAGCTTTTATAAAAATAACACTTGGATATTCCTAAAGTGTGAATTGCACATTGAAGATTTGTTTTGTCCTAAGAGATTCAGTTGAGAAAATAAAACTAATTGCATTTCAAAAGTTTAATCAAAATCGCAGTAGATATTGAACTTTTTAATGAGGTGCCAGGAAGTTCTTTAAATCTTGCAAAATTTTAGAGAATTTGATACATTGAAATTAGTATAAGAGCTAGACAGAGGCTTAGTCCAGAAAAATTTAGAATTTATTTAAAATGTGCAATTTCTGTTAAACACATGTGTTCGTAACTACGAATCCTTCCTGACATTGGACGTTTCCTCCCATTTTGGGATTCAATTTCCTAATATTTCAAATTGCATACTTTTGAAACGCTATGCCCGTTCTTTTGTCTCTCATCAGCACTAGCAATGAAAATGCGTATATAGGGGTCAGCACATAGGGAAGCTGTTTTTAAATTTTTGACTGTCGTCGTAGTTTCAATTAAGCTACAAGATTCACATAGAAAGCACTTCTGAAAGTATTCATCACAATTAACAGGAAATAGAGAAACGAACAATCTCAATTTCAATTTAAAAAAAGATCATAGGCGGTGGAGAAAGTAATACGATTGAAACATTTATGTAGCTAACAGCTCAAAATGTACTCACCTTTTTCTTTCTTGTTCCTCAGATTGGCCGAAGGTGAGATCTCCTTGCGACTTCCAGGTATCACCAGTGCACCTTCCTTTGCCTCTGAAGACATCCTGTAGATTTTACACACGCTTTGCAGCAGGAATTCGTGAGAACCGCTGAAATATTGTTACTGTTCGCATTTCGTGGATACGAAAGCCAAGCCTCCTCACGAAAATAATGTACGGAAGGGCAGGGAAGAATGTGCGGCCTGTTTCAGCACGCAAAACTGAGTCAGCTACCTTCAGCACAGACGTAAAATGAGCATAAACAACCAGAAAGTAAAGGAAGTGTTCAAACTGAAAAGAAAAGAAAACAAAACAAAGGCAGAAATACGGTTTCTTTTATATCACGTAAAATAAGAAATAACACTATAGGGATGATTTATGATTAAGAAAGGATTCCGAAAAGGAAACTGGTAGGAAATGATGGCGTTTTTTAAAGCAGATAATAGGAAGGAGAATAGAACTTAATTGCCCAACTTATAAGACACTGCTAGACTACATAAAAGTTAATAGAAATAAGTTATAAAAAACAATGACAAACTACAGGTTAGTAATTCATATTGATGAAATGTTCAGATAAAGATACCGGGTGAATCGTGCGTCTCTGGTGTTTTAGTAGGGGTTAAATGCACCCTCCTTCGCAGAAATTGTGCCTTCTATATCCATTTTACAGGTCGTTTACGTGTCGTAAATACAGAGGCATCATCAGTGCTGCCCACCCCACCGTGTTCGGCAGATAAACGAAATCGCATTTTAGTACCCACCTACTGAAATACTTCACTTTCTAAGGATTTTTGAAACTTTTTCATTATAATTTTTATTACAGAACCAACTTCAGACATAATCGTTTATACTGTTTATAAGATATAGGCTCGAAAAAATACTATCGTTAGCAATACATGAAGTAAAGTTAGGGAAACTGATACAACTTGCTTTAATTGACTAATTGACTTGCGAAAGGTTTATTTGGAAAGGTCTTCGACTCTTCAGTATTGTTTTCCTTGTCAGCTATGCATAAACAGATTTATTTTTCTTCATTACCGAGCTTCTGTACATTATGCTGCACGCAGTCTCATATTCATCGCTAGTATTCAATTCTGTGTGTCGGAGAAATACAAATTGCTACTAGGTCTACTTGATGTCGACGCTTGGCAAAAATCAAGATACAAATCTATTCGCAGCACAATGTGCAGAATCTTGGTGGTGTTTGTAAATAAGTTATTATTATGATTGTATACCTCTCCTTTAATTAATACTGAAAAAAAAATTTAAGAAACACCGATTTTTCTCCAATCTACCGACATTTTTCTTTCTAATCTCGCGAATTTTGTTCCTTACTGGGAAGCACTGAGTACCACACTGAGTGACAGAGGAAAGACAGTTCAAGGTACAGAAGTACCTTGAATTTTAGTTCATTTCAAAAACAGATCCTTCTGTCAAGGTTATTATATATTTTCCAGTACATTTATTTATTAATGTTTTATCCAGGATAAGCATTGCTACAAATTTCTGAAACCTCCAATTGAGCCAACAACCTGTCACATGGTTCTAGTTTCAAAAATACATAAAGAAAACGATAGATCTATATAACTGAAGAAGTGAAGTCTAGGGCTAATAAGAGAAAAGGCTTTATCCAAATGACTATAATGCAGTAAAGCCATATAAAATATATTTAATTAAGATTCCAATCTGAACGTGAAACTTATGTTTATGTTTCATGCAGAGTACATAAGTTGTGCTATTTGATTAATAACTTAAAATATTTATACAGAAAAGGCTATAACATACGCGGAACATTAAACGCGAAATACATTAATACATCATTACATTAATTTAAACCAGTGATAGATCTCGGTATTTGCAACTCATTTTGTATCTTACGTTTTTGTCTCCGACTGTTTCCTACGGAGATATTTTAATTTTATCAAAAACAAGCTGATAACACAGCAGGTTTCACTTTCACTAGATCAGTACATAAGCAAACAGGCGTCTCGGAGCCTCGCGGCTCGTGAGTGTAAACATAAAGACATACCATGTCGTGTCTGCTACGTCGTAATAAATAGGTGCATCTGAATTCTCCAGTAACGCATACTGTAACCTAAACTCACAATCTAAGGATATTCTTTATCATTTCCTTCAACATCAAACTTATATTGTTTCGTAGCTGATACTGCTATAATTTAATAAAGCAAACCATCTCTGGCTTATAAACACAAAGCTACATTTGTAGGCTCTTACAGAGTGTAGCAAATGACATTTTTAAGGCGACAGCAAAAGAATAAGCGATGAACCTAATAGTTCACCCACTTCACAGGTGTTGTTCAAAATGTCCACCATTTGCACACCTGCAAGCCTCACACCTTTTTACTTTCTCTGCCGGTAAGTAGGGGAAGCACTGCACTCCACCCAAAAACTCGATATCGAGATTTCACCGGAAATATGCTTCGAGGCCCCCTGAATCCAAAAAAAAAAAGCATTTTTAGAAAAAGGTCCGTGTGTGTGTCTGTGTGTCAGTCTGTGGACAGCATAACTCAAAAACGGAAAGTCGGTTAAAAACCAAAGTTGGTATTTAAGTTTGTCTTTCAAGGATGCGACATAAAGATTTTGAAGAAAATAGCTCCGCCCTAAACTACCCTTTAGATGGAAACTTTGTCGAAAATTTTGATTTTCTTGAAAATGGCTCTAACGATTTTGATTAAAATGTCATATGTTTAAGATATTTTTATGACAAATTAAATATGTATCTTGAATTTTCTGGCTATAGCCCGTGTAGTCGTATTTACTTTGGACGACTATTGCATAACTGGTAAACTGTTAGAGATAGGCCAAATCATACTATACAACAAATGTAGATCTTGCTAAAATACGCAATTTATGTCTGAATAAATTTTCTTGTAGGGTGAACCATTTCGGAGATATTCCTTGTTATGTGCGAGTTTCGGGAAACAACTTTCGTGAAATGGATCGTTGTTCATTTTTTTATATGTTAAGTGTGCAAAGACTACAGAATCTCAAAGCTTTAAAAGATTTGACAATGGCATAAAGCCTATTGTATTCTAATATTTCCTTGTAGGTGCAAGGGGGATAAGCAATGAGATAATTTGTACGAATGTTTATCTTAACACGAAATATAGGAACAAGAGTATTAGAATGGTTAGTACAAGAGTAGAGAAAGTCATGTGAGTGCAACACAGATTTTTAGAAAAAGGTCCGTGTGTGTCAGTCTGTGTGTCGGTCTGTGTGTCAGACTGTGTGTCAGACACTGTCAGTCTGTGGACAGTATAACTCAAAAACGAAAAGTCGGTTAAAAACCAAAGTTGGTATTTAAGTTTGTCTTTCAAGGATGCAATACGAAGATTTTGAAGAATATAGCCCCACCCTAAACTACCCTTTAGATGGAAACTTTTTCGAAAATTTTGATTTTCTTGAAAATGACTAACGATTTTTATTAAAATCGTCATATGTTTAAGATATTTGTATGAAAAATTAAATGTATATCTTGAATTTTCTGGCTATAGCCCGTGTAGTCGTATTTACTTTGGACGACTTTTGATAAATGGTAAACCGTTAGAGATAGACCAAATCATACTCTACAAAAAATGTATGATCTTGCTAAAATACACAATTTATGTTTCAATAAATTTTCTTGTAGGGTGAACCATTTCGGAGATATTCCTTGTTATGTGTGAGAGTTTCAGAAAACTCGGAACTTTTGTGAAATGGATCATCGTTGTTCATTTTTTACATGTTAAGTGTGCAATGACAACAGAATCTCAAAGTTTTAAAACATTTGACTATCGCACAAAGCCTACTATATTCTAACTTCCCCTTGCACCTATAAGGAAATAAGCAACAAGATAATTTGTAGAAATGCTTATCTTAACATGAAGAAGATATAGGAATAAGAGTTCTTAAGAATGGTTAGTACAAGAGTAGAGAAAGTCATGTGAATGCAATACAAGATTTTTAACCAATTACGTCGCAACTCTAACAAAAACACCCTCATTGTTGCGCATTTCTTCCGCAGCCAGATAAATGCATTCTCTCAAATATTCGAGGGCAGTAGTTGCTGTTTTGTAGATCCTGCTTTTCACTTCTCCCCAGGAGAAAAACTCCAGAGGATTCATACCGGGTGGAAGGGAAGTCACTACATAAATTTAAACCAATGGTAGATCTCGGTATTTGGGGCACATGTATCTTACGTTTTTGTCTGACCATTTCCTACGGAGATCGTTTTGTCGAAAACAAGCTGCCGACACTACCGATTGTGTGTGAGCCACTTTCACTGTTCATTACATAAACAAACTGCTGCTACCACGCGTCTCCTCCTATGTTTACTGTACGAACGTAAGTCAATCACAATCGTTACCTGCCAAAACATAGGCGAAAAGTGAAAGTGGTCGACCTGTTTTCATTCGGAAACCAAGTCAAGTCCCTGACCAACCTCAACGCAACGTTGTCGACATACCTCGCGTCTGAAAATGCGCTTGGAGTATTCCTTCACGTCTTTTAAGTGATCAATTATTTGGAAACCCTGTGTGATGTCCCATAATTACTACCGAGGCTATGTCAGAAATAAGTTACTTTACGCATCTTACAAGTAACAAACTAATCTTCGTGCATTCTTGTGGAATTGCGCATCCAATTTGGAACAAAAACCATTTATTTTTTCCAAATCAGCTGATAAAAGAGCAAAATGCCATGAGACTTTTTGTTTGTAATTCTTCCATGAAGCACACAATAGAAAGAATGTAATTACCTCCCTTCCACTCTTTACTTGAAAGCTACTCTAGGACAGGCATGGGCAAAATCGGCTCAAAAGGGCCACTCCCCTGAAACACGTTCTCGCCTCATTCCACCAGCCACCCCTCCCCATCGGATCTGTTCAGCTTCCGACACGCCTCATTCAGTACCGAGTATGGTTAGGGACGTCTGTTCCTTGAAAAGTGGCAGAGAGAATTTAAGTAGCAAAAAGAGGAAAATTTGCTGTTTGATATGCGGATTTCAATTTTCAAATATAAAGCATTACAATATGAAACACCGCTTTGGTCAGAAACAAAGCAAACTTTGATGATCTTACAGGTATTTATTTACAATTTCGAAAATGTACTTTTGGATACTCATATTTGTGAACGGGAGGACATGATTTCACCTTTTTAGGGGTTTAATTTCTTATTAGTTTATTTAATACAAGCTTTGTATTTCGTGTTTCGAAGTTTGAGCACAGTAAATTGATTTCAAACTTAATATGTTGATCAAATAGTTTTAAAACATTTTTAAGGTTAAATAGCAATGGAACGTGATGGAACTGTTGGCAAAATAAGTGGCGGGGGAAACTGGAGATCTAGGAGAAAACCCGCCCAGGCGCCGCTTCGTCCACCACGAATACAACATGCCGGTCAGTGGGATCGAAAGTGAATGGTAAAAGAGACCACCACTAACGGCAGTAGAAATTTGGGGTGGGGAATTCAGGGACTCTCAAAATATGAATTTCCAGTGAAATTTCGGTATAGAATTTTTTGTGTGGAGTACAATAATTCCTCTACTTACTATAACTAAGTAACAGAAAAAGTGAAAATACAAAACTGTAATTAAAAGTTGTTTAATTTAGCACCTTAATTTAGCGACCTAAAGTACCTAGGTGTCACTTTTCCCATGCTTTAAAATTCCGATGTCTGATTAAAAGGAATCTTTTTACGGGTATAAACCAACAAAAGTGTCAGTTAATGGTTGGTTGTTAACTCTATATCTGTCACAGCGACTGAGTCTCTCCATATCGCAATTCTGAACCTGTAAGAACTCGCACACTATTGCGTGTTTCTCTCTCGTGCAGAATATCCATATATCATAGCTGGCATTCCGTGGTATCACTTTCGAAAAATATATCAACATGTAGTTGGCCATTTCCTTCTCAGTATTTACAACTGCATTTAGTACAGACACGACTGGTGTTGGTCGAGATTTTTGATAACTGCACCTCAGCGGTAGTTTTTACAAACTTCAAGCAAAACAATTTTATTATCACAAAAGTTCTTTTAGAGATAAAAACTGAACGCAAGTTTAAATATATTAACATCCTAAATGTATCTTTACACGATCGTGTGTTTTCTTCTTCCCGATGATAACATATACCGAAGGAAATGTGGAACTCCAGTACATGAATTCGTTTCTAAGGAAATCGATGTTTGCCAACGTAATTTTGTATTGTCATCGGTCCTTGACACGTGCAAATTTTGGAGTCAATCACACAACTCTAAGTAGGTAAAAATTACGTCGAAAGATTCCATTACATACTCGTACATACAGGTGAAGCTAATATAAGAAGTGTAAAAATGAATGTCGCTCAAGGTATCCCACGAGCCTCTCATGCCTGTATCTGTACGAGTATTTATTCTACTATTTGCAATATTTTTACAAAGCATTGTCAAATTAGATAAACTACATATTTACATTATAAATTAAACAATTATAAAAACATGTCTGAGTAGATCTAGATTCATAGAAACGTTAATATCCAAGTTTAGAAAACTCGGTGGTTTAAGGATTGTCAAATTTACAGAAGTTATGAAACAAATATTTGCATTACCGATTAGACAGGTAGTACAAAGGTGAACAGATAGATACTTAAAATTAATTTTTTGAAGATAGTATTGTAAACGCACGTTATGACTCGCACATTGTTTCATTTTGTATTTATCAATTGAGTAGAATGCATTTTTAATCAGGTAAGCGTTTATTGCATTAATTTTCTTCACTTCTTTATCTAATTACTCTCCCCTTATGTAGGACTTACAACCCCTAGGACTTACAAGCCAGTGGCTAGGGTCAGACGCCTGTGTAATTCTTTAATTGGGTGAGGTAAATGATTGTGTACGTCTTTGGCAACACTTTCAATGTTTTTGGAAGTTAATGATCCCCTTAGTCTATTTCTAAAATAGTGCTCGTGCTTATTCCTATTTTTTTTCTTCAGACTGATTTCTTATTGCAATTTTAAGACATTCGAATATATATACATAAGTAGGTTACTGTGAGGATTTAGTTTTTTTAAAGTGCTTTTACGCGATTGTTTCCTTTAAATTTTTTCCATTATTCGAATTGCTTTTTTCTGTAGCTTATATATCCTTAATATATTTTTCTTACGCGCCACTTTCCATGAAATAATCGCATAATTTAAGTGCGATGTACAAATACGAGCATAATAAACCCTTAGTGTCCTATCTTTATCCATAATCTGTGTTGTATGCTTCAATACGTATATACCCTTATTTTGTTAAATTTTTCTATATGTTTGTGCCATATTAAGTTATTGTCCATGATTATTATTAAAAAATTTGTGTAACTTGGGAGATTTTTTTTTTTTTTGTATTCCTAATTGAATGTTACTTTATCTTTTATTACTAATAGTAATTTGCATCCATTCGATTTTGTTTGCGTTCAGTGCCATTCCAAATGTTATGATTAGTTCTAATAAAGAGTTTGCTCTACCTCGCACCTCTACTTCCGTCTTAACTGTTATAAATATTGTCATCAGTGTACCCAATGGTTAAATCTCCTGCATTCTGAATTATTTTGAATAGGTGACTTCTGTACAAGATGTATAGATAAGGTCGCAATTTTGAACCCTGTGGCACTGCAGTGTTATGCTTTTAAATGTTGATTTAATTGTTTTCAAATGTTCTTTATAAATTATTTTAACATACTTCACTCTATTTTGCAGGTATGTGCTTAACCATTATAGCAGTATATACCTCTTATCCCTAAATTTTCCAATTTTGACAATAGATGTTTAATGTTAACACAGTCGAAAGCTTTTGATGCATCAAGGGAAATAGCCAGAACAAACTACTGTCTAAAGTCCAAACAATTTTAATATTTCCTATGCTGGCTGCATGTATTGTTTTGTTTTCAAGCCAAACTGGTAGGACGATAATTTCAATCAATTCTCTTTGGAGCCTTTCTGCTTGTACACTGGCCTAACTACATGTTTTACTTTATTTGAGAAGGTTCCCGAGTTAAAGCTTTCGTTTATTATTTGTCAAGGTATCTACTATTTCATTTCTTCAGTATTTTAGCATTTGGTTTGAATATTCATATAAACCGTTAGATCTTTTGCATTTCAATGTAATTACATCTGCCTGTGTAATTTCTCTTATCATCGAGTTATGTACGGAGTTTTAATTTGTTGTAGTCTCTTATTTTAATTCCCATTTTCACTAAATGTTAATATAATAGTCATTAAAAGCATTATCTACTTATAATCACTGGGTCTAGAGTTAGGCAGTCATCCATTACAATTCTGAAATTCTCTACCCATTTAGAGTTTTCTTTATGTACTGCTTTAATAATATTCCACGATTCCTTAATTTTGTTTTCAGCATTTAAAAGCCATGTTTTGTTGTGAAGCTTCTTTAATTCGTTTCACTGCATATGTTTTTCATACAATTTAACGGCTTTAAACTGTTTAAGAATTTCATTCTCTTTTTTGATTTTTTGTTTCTTTGGTGGAACAATTATATATATATAAATTCTAGTTTATGTGAACAGTCATATTATAACGCCAATAGAACAGAAATTATAAATATTTTGCCTGAGCAAGAGGGGAGCTATACAGAACAATTAGGTGGACATTTTCTGACATTGATCGTTTCGGTTTTCTTTAACTGGTTTGTCAAAGTTAGGGCGTAATGTACGGCACATGTGTAACCGAAGACGGCATGTTAGATTGTGATCTGACAATATGCTTCGGTATTTTGACTTAGAAAGGTTCATAACAAAAGAATTGTTCGCACACATACGTGGAACCAAACATACATATCCGTGCAACAAGGGCATACAACCTCAGAAACCTGGTTTGAGGAACAGTCTTATACAAATCAGCCAAGTCTTCCTTGTGTTTATATTTGTCCTTCAGTAAATCGTCGCACTGTAAATTTATCAATTCAATTTGCTGCCTGCTAGAAACATTGTTAATATCCAAAGAATACGGGGTCGCAAAGATCTGAAACGTAGTTGACAATGTTTCTACATCTTGAAGCCTTGTCTCAAACTAGTGTGAAACACGGGGAACTGAACACATGCGCCGCTGATCTAGGCAGCATAGCAATACACTGCTCTCGCCTGACGTCACACGAACGTACAAGCTGGCTCTTCGTTTAAATACGTCACAAGGCCCGAAGTTGTCTTCCCCTGGTATAACACATATTTACCAAGAACTGGCCTGAACTAAATAGGGACTTTGGACTTTCATCATATGTAGAAAATGAAACTTAAGTGTTTACAACTTTAGGTTATAAAATGTAAGCAGAAACATTGGACATGCGGTATACGTTTCGTGTGGGATATCCGCAGAGCACTAGAATATTTTCGGATCAGTTAAAACAAAAGGCTCTAAAGTAAAATTAAATATATCAATAAAATAACATTTTTATAGAGGGAATAGGAGATAAATTTAAACTAGCAATATTTGAATATGTTACAAAACAGAGTGTAAGATACTCAGTTAAATTTGCAAGGCACAGATCTCTTTTCGATGGAACTATGTTTTTCTGTTTGCTTATTTCGAAATCTTAAAATTACTGAAACTGGCTCTCAATTAGTGTCTTAGGGCATTTCGAGTTCGTTAAGCAGTCATATCTGTTGGCCACATGCATATAAAGTTCAAGACTTATGCGTAAATTAAATTATATTTTTAATGAGACATCACTTTTCCAAAGAAGATACCTCTGAACAAAAATATCTGCAAACATCTGAAGTATCAATCAAGTGTGTGGAAATATTGCCTATAAATATGAGAAAGAAAGTAGCGAAAAATAAAGCTAAGCAGAAATACGAAATTAGTGAATGTGAATGGAATTAAATCAATTCCGAAGTAGTGATAATATTTAAGTATAATTTAAATACAAATTAAATAAATTCCATTGTCTATCCGTGGAGTGCTAGACATGTTTCAAAGTTTTGAATCGTTTAAACGATAATGATAATAATAATAATAATAATAATAATAATAATAATAATAATAATAATAATAATAATAATAATAATAATAATAATATTGATAATGATAATGACGATAATGATCATAATCAGGATCATAATCATAATCATAATAATCATAATAATCATAATCATAATCATAATAATCAATCATAATAATCATAATCATAATAAAATATGGGATAAGAATATTACAATTAAAACAAAAACACATATATACCTACTATTATAAAAAAATGTAATCACATATGGACCAGAGGCTTGGCATTACAAATAAAGAACACTAGCCAAATTAAACCGGACAGAAATGAATTTTTGGCGACGATCTGCAAGGATCAAGATAAAATCAAAAACACAGTTATAAGGGGAAAAATTAAAGTAAAATGTTCACTGGTAGAAGAAATTAAAACAGAATAATTACGATGGTTTGGACACATGAAAAGGATGGATCAGGACAGACTACCGAAGAAGATTAATGAATGAACTCCAGTGGGACATAGAGTACACAAATCAATATGAAGGCAAGGAATAGTTCAAACAATGAAAGAAAGGAGATTAAAAGATGGAACCTGGAAAGACAGAAGAGTCGAGAACGTCTAATTTCTAAATGAGTGCAGGAAGATGTGAAAGAAATTGTAAATATGGAATAGATAATGATAATAATGAAGATAATGACAATGAAGATAATAATGATAACTAGAATAACCGGTTGTGTTAACCTAACTTATACGAAAATTGTGAAATTGTTATGAAAAACTGAAATGACGATAAAACAATCTAAAACATGCTTAGCATATAATAAAAATCAACTTAAATATTTAGATTTAAACAGTTAGAACTGTATTAAATTTGAAGACTACATCGATACATGAATATACATTACGAGAACTAAATAATAGTTCCAACAAAAGGAAAAAAAAAAAAAAAACCCTAAGTGTTACTTAAGAAACAAAAACTGTCGCGATAACATGCAAACAAACGCATACTTTAAAAAGAGTAGGAGAAAAACAACAGAATGCTAGGTGGCTCACAGCTGCTCCAACTAGGCGACTGTTTTCCTCATGCCGAGAATTAATTTCACCACACGATCGGCCTCTGGCCCGATGACTACTGAGCCGAGCCGATTTAAGAGGGGATTTGCTTGTTACCACGCCACTCGCCCTCGTGTCAGCGCTAGACACGGCAAGTTTCCCTGAGTGCAAATTATTGCTACCCCCTCCACTCGCCACTTCACAAACTTCCTACCGATTGGGCGGAGGAAGTACAAGAATCCCAAGACAAATCAATCTCTTTTAGAACGCGAACCGTATCAATAAGTCTCGCGTGTCAAACTCACACAGCCCTTAACATGTTAGAGGTCAAGGTGTGCTTGTGTTTTGTTTCGGTATTTTCTTTCAACATTTACATTCTCACTGCGATGTGTGCCTACTTGCTTATTAACAAGAGATCTTGACTTGTGTGCGAGTATTGCCATCATTTTATAGAGCTAGTTTTTGTGAAATAAATCATACACCATTTGCAATAATTGGTTTAAGAGCAATAGTTAATGAGAAACAAAGGGTCTATCTACCCTTTTCTATAAATTTGCTTATACAGTAGAAAAATCTACACATATTTCTCTCGATAACATGAAGTAGATAGAAGAATAGAAGTTTGTAATAATTGTTTAAGAACATGTGCATTATTCCCCCCCCCCCCCCGGGCTTTCTTGTTCGTAGAAAAATATTGTAATAAGCTACCCACCCACCCAACCTGGATTAAGGACAAATACAAAACAAACAAGTGTATCATGAATTTAGACTCGAAAACACACTTTGGCCTATGAGAGAAGCGGTAGAGGTAGATTTAGAGTACGTACGCAGGGGAGTCCACACTGGGCCACATGCAGGCTATTGTATCTCGGACCCCTGTGAGGGAGGGATGGAATGAGAGTGCTCAGCGGACGTGATGGAGTCCGGGCGAGCAGAGCCCACGTGAGGGTCCCTAACGTGTGCTGGAGATTCATCTCGACACAAATCCCCCACACGGCACCGCCAACTAATCTATCACCAGCACTTCCGAACCTGAAAGGCTGGATTGAAAGCAATGTGAAATGAAATGGAGGGACGGGAAATTCGGGGGCTGTATTTATCTTTCCCAGCATTCACCTGGTGACCCGGGAAAACCCCAAACCCCATCCATGGGTCAGGAAGGTTGGCAATGGGAATCGAATCCACTACCTCCTGAATGCGAACCTCACACGTTACAGTGGAGCCACATCGCTCGATTTATGTGACAATACAACACTGCAGCTTCCGAGATGAAAAAAATAAGTTTGTATAGCCTTAATTTATTAAATGAATTCACATTCGTGCTTGTGATCCTGAAGAATTTATCTGTTCGTGGGGTGCTTTTTATATATTTTTGTTATATCTTTCGTTTTATAAATAGCTACCGATGAACTATTTAACATTTGATGACAGACACCCCACGCTTTTTTATGTTAATATAAATGAGTTTTTATTTTAAACGTATTACAAAATTTTGAAATATAATGAACTAGTTGACTTTATATCGCTATAGAACAAACTCCTCATACTTAAGAATTATTTTCTACTTTTTAGTTCGGTTTGTTATAAAAGCCTGTCTTTTAGTTTTATAAAACTATAATTTATTTTTAATTTTTTAGTCTAAAATTTCTCTATTCAAATATTTTTCCACATTTTTAATTTGAATCTTTTTAAAATTTCCCAATTCGAAATTTCTTCCAATTTTTTTTAAAATTGTCAAATCACTTTTTTGGAACAGTATTAAATTACAATTACTATTTTAACTACACTATCAGTTGTTGTGGACTTCCTGGCCCTGGGTAAACTTCGATCCGCAATCCTTCCCCCGAAATCTCCTGTCCCTCTTAGGTCCTCTCTCCGGGCATCTCCATCTTCCAATATTCAAGCGATTTAATCCCTTCCTCCAGTGTGACCTGTGTCGGTTTCTAAACTACCACCTACTGTGAGCGTCTTGGCCCTGGGTGAACTTCAGTCCGTAATATTTCCCCCGGGTCTCGTGTTCCCTTCAGGTCGTCTCTCTAGGCACCTACGTCATCCAATGTATATTTATTTAATTAAGGCAATTTTCAGGGTACTGGCAGAAATGTGCCTTAGGGACATCTAAGATGTCATAATTTTACTATTTTCTATAAATTTATCTTAATTATTCTTTATCCTGACGATCCTCGTAAGGACATCGGGACAAAGTCATATTGCATTCTCATCGGTCCTTAACGTGTGCGCAAATTTCCTAGTAAACCAGACAACTAAGTTGGTGAAAACTACGTCGAAAGATTGTTGCATTGATACATTTATGTAAGTAAATCCTGGTCAGGACATTAGGGCATTGGTCCTCGACATGTGTGCAAATTTTGAAGTCAATCAGACCACTCTAAGTTAGTGAAAATCACGTCGAAAGATTCCTTTGCATTAATAAATTTAGCTTAGTCATATTTTATCCTGAAGATTCTAGTGAATGCATTAGGAGAGTTTCAAGATATTATGGTACTGCTATCTATCCTTGACATGTGCGCAAATTTTCAAGTCAACCAGACGAATCTAAGTTCGTGAAAATTACGTTACATTGATAAATTTAGCTGTAACTTTTTTATCCTAGTGATCTTGGTGAGGACATTAGGACAAAGACATGATATTACTGTATTGTTATGGATCCTTGACATGTACAAATTTTCGAGTCAATCAGACGACTCTTAAGTTTGTGAAAGTTATGTTACATTGATAAATTTAACCAAATAACTTTTTATGCTGATGATCCTGGTCAGGACATTAGGACAGTGATGATATTATTGCATTATCATCTGCCCTCGACATGCGTGAATGTTAAAGCCAATCAGACGACTCAAGTTCGTGAAAATTGCGTTACATTGATACATTTAGCTGTCACTGTTTTATCCTGAAGATCCTGTCAGGATATTAGGACAAAGTGATATTGTATTGTCTTCGGTCCTTGACATTGTGCAAACTTTCAAGTCAATCACATAACTAAGTAAAATTACGCCGAAAGATTCCGTTACATACTTACAGATGAAGCTAATATAAAGCGTGTAAAAAGTATAAGTAATGGCAAATTCAAAGAAATAATAAAGAATATCTCGGTAATGGGTCACTCAAAATGAAAAAGGCATTTGACATAAATTGTGTTCTAACGAGATTCACATGTTTTATTCAGTAAGAGTTTGTGTGTCTCTTACGGTTTACCATTTATGCAAAAATCATCCAGAATGAAGAGGTCATTTGAGGACATTTCCAGAAAATTCAGGGTATGACTTAGCAACTGCCATAGAATAGCCATTTGTGTCCGTCACTGGATACTGACTGACTCACCCTCCGACTAAGAAATGGAGTCGAGAATAGCTGCTAATTACGTAAGCGTCTTCACAGAGACAGGGTTGGACACGTTGATGTATAGACTCAAGTCATGTCACTGAAGAAACACTGTTTGTAATTGAATGAAATACCGACATTTCAATATCACAAGAGAAACTTCTCAGAAACAATTCTACAGTTATACGAAAGTTAATTAGTATAATTTGATTATAAGTTAATTTTTCTGGCGCTATGGAATTGTATTTAACTATTGAATAGTACCAAATATAAGGCAAAAAAGTTAGTAAGCGTTGTGTACATTGTCCTTGCATTATGTAAATGTCTTCTAATACAAAGAGGTGAATCGAGAAAGTAAAAAGAAATGGGCAAAAAAGAAAACTTTTGAAACTTAAACTGCATTCAATGTCCGAACGCCATTTACTTGAGAGTTTTACCATTTCGAACTGTGAAGCTAAGATAACTCTCAAATTTATTCAGCTAAGAGTAGTTTGTCACGCTATTTCCTAATTCCAATGCCACGACAATTGAAAGTAGCAAAGCCTGCAATTTTAACTGGTACTTTCGAGAGTAAATCGATCCCGTCTAAAGTTGCGCCTGATAACATCGATGTAACTTCTCCTGACAAGAATAAATCTACCACGAAAACTTATTTAAGAACAGTTGGGAGATACAGAAATGCAGAATACAGGGAAAAATGGAAGTGATTTTCTGTTACCAACATGTAAAAATCGTATGCGTTACATTACATCACTTTCTCTACCTACTCTTTTACAAACTATTCTTTCAGAAACTTATTCTTACCAAGGGGGATGGCTCCGCGGTAACGTGTGAGGCTCGCATTCGGGAGATCGTGGGCTCGATTCCCGCGACCGACCTACTCGGGCGTTTTCTCGAGTCACCAAGCGAATGCTCGGTAGGTTACTTTCATCCCCCGAATTTCCTCTCCCTCCATTTCACTTCACTAATCATTTCATCCGTCTGGTCTATTTCGGGGTAGATGTCGGGCGTTCGGGTGCAGCACGGTGAGACGAAATGCTCTGAGTGTCTAGTCCCCTGTCACGCAGCTGGGCTCCGGATCGTGTCCGCCCGGAGGTCCCCGAGCCACGGAGAAGCCCCTGCAGGCGGCGCTCTGCGCGAACTGGTGGGACCGGTGTACTGGCTCGTGTCAGAGAGTTTCTAACTGGGAAAATGCAGGGACCCTGCCCTCTGCTGTGCCTGCTCTCCTTAGTCCCCGAGCCACGGAGAAGCCCCTGCAGGCAGTGCTCTGTGCGAACTGTTGGGACCGGTGCACTGGCTCGTGTCAGGGAGTTTCTAACTGGGAAAATGCAGGGACCCTGCCCTCTGCTGTGCCTGCTCTCCTTAGTCTGGCCGCCCTCCGTCTCCTCTCACCTCATCCCTCCCTCCCGGGTGCGCTCCTTCGGGCACAAAAGATCTGAGATCGAAGGGTCGAAGTCCCTCTTCGCGTCTATCCTTCTCCCTTCTTATTCTTCGTATGTTTTGTTAATTTAGATAAAACTTTGCAGGAATGGCTTTCACACATTTCGATTTAGGTATAAGGAAACACAGCAGGTCATGGAGATCGTAAAATATTTACAAAACGGGTCTATATGATAAGCTTTGAAATTCCACTCCTTGCACGAGAGAGAGAAAGGAGGGAGGGAAAGTGAAAGAGAGAAAAGAAGCAAAAGCGACATAGCACTTCAGAAAACTCTGAAAGTGTTTGAAAATTCAAACAAACAATATCCCGGAAATGGTATCGTAAAAATTGTGGTTTGACCTTGTGTTTTTACGATATATACATTTTTTGTGCAGTAAACTTGTGTACCTTTTATCACTCAAAAGTTAACAGTTTATACAAAAAGCATTCAGAATAAAGAGGACTTCATTTGCTGTTTGCAGGAAGTTGAAGACTAATATTTAATCTGTCAAATTAAAATGCCCTTTGATGAAAGTCGTTAGTCATTTTTCAGCAAATTAAAAATAATGAACATATTGTCGCGTTGGGAGCACCACCCTAGCCCTAATCAGCGGGCTGGTGAATGCGGCGTCAGTACCTGCATTTCGCATAGTCCTTAAAGTGCAGGGTTGCCTAGTTACAGGATGAGAAGACTCGCTCGGTATGTACATTAATTAGATTGCGCACACATTCACATTCTCATTCATACTTGATTCTAAGGAGGGTAGGAGAATCTTGGCTAGGGGAAATTAACCTCAACCGAGAATCGAATCTGGGTCCAACAGAATATAAATGTATATTTTATGAAAACCTTATAAAAATATTAAGACATTTAAACATATTATTTGCATATTCTGTTCTCGTCGGATGTCAGGTTCTTTATTGTCTGACACGTAGAAACAGAGTTTTTCAGATGCATTAGTGTGAGAACTAGGGCAATAGGTACGACCGCAGGCCCTGACCGAAGCAAAGCCACGGGTATTAAAACACGAAAACCTTCCTCACACCCAAATCAAATCGATCACAGTGTAAATTCACCTCTCTTATCCACATAAATACTCTGTTCCGTGAGTGAGCAAGAGAAAAGCAAAACCAAACACTAGAACAGAACTCAGGGCACAATACGTCCATTCTATACAACGCCCAAATAATTACATAATGAGATCACTGCAACTAGAAACAAAAAGTTTAATATTGGGCTTCGTGAACTGTTATAAAAACTTGAGCATTTTGGTAATCATTGAAATAACCAAGATGTAAATTTTCAGCTGGTTCACGACTCATGATGGTTATTCACTACATTCCACTCAACAATTCAATATCGGGATTTCATCAGATAAATTGTATCCGTGTCTGTGAACATCATAAGCTTATAAAACAATATCGAATAATACGAAATTTGCTATTTCTTCTCCACTTCATGGCGTAGGCAGTCAAGTGCCTGTTCTGCCTTCAAAGCAGTCCAGCCATTGTTTCAAAATTGCTATTGTAATTTGCTATTTAAGGTACATATTCACATTGGGGACATTAATCTGTATTTATAGCATTTTTTTTTCGCTAATGATTGGCGCAATGAAATAGAAATATTTACTTTAATACACACTTAATATACTGTAATACACACTTAAATATATTTTTGCAACAATAACAAAAGTCAAAATTGAAAATTTATATATTTATTTTTAAAATTCTGTAGCTTCTATAAAAGTATATAGACATTTCAGATTGTAATACACCAATTTGTTTCTCTGAACATTCACAATGATTTCACCTCGATTATATCAACCCGGATATTTAAAATTTTGAAATTCCTCTTTTTACCAGCTGAATTTTTGTTTAAATAGCTAGAGTTTTGTGATTTATGTTGTTGGTTCACATTTTCTGTTTAATAAGCTTCAAAATGATGAATGAGGTATGCAACAATTTTAAGGAGTGCTTCCTTGCGTTTTAAGAAGGTACAAATATTGACAATTTTAATTTCGAGAAATATTGAAAAGAAATGTCTACAATCTTTACCCAGGCTAACCTGACTGCATAATTTGTTAAATTAAACACACTTATGGTAACAATTGGCATGCAAGTTATTTCTGGAAACTAGAAATGTTAGGCCTTCTATATGACAAAAATAAAAAAGAATTGAAAACGTTGAAGAAAAAAACACCATTTCCAACGTGAAGATGTACCTACGTCATTTACATGACAAACAAAATTATATATTTAACTTTCTCAAATAGCCCGTAAAGTTTTTAATTTGAACAGAACTTTATATAACGGGAAAACCATAAGAGAGATAAAAGCGTACTACACAAAAAACGTGTATCTTTTTAAAACACAAAATGTATTTCAGACAGCTATGGTTGTCAACACTCAGCGTTGCCAAGATATTTGCTGTTATTGGTGTGAATTTTTTAAATACTTTTAATATTTTTTAAGTGTTGTCTCCAGTTATAGACAATGAATGAGCCCATCTCTGTGGCGGCATATTTGCCTTACATTTAAGAGGTCCTAGGTTCGAATTTTGATTAGGGTGGGTTACCCGGAAAAGGTTTCACAGGGGGTTTCCCGTATCTTAAGAAGACGAATATCTATTAACTGTAAGGAGGAGTCTACGGACCTCATTTGGACATCATTTGACCAATTTCATTCACTCATTGTCAGCTATGACCTACAAGGTTACAGGACATTAAAGTTTAAACCAGCCAAAAATGAAACAATATTTAATAATGAATAGTCGGAAGCTTTCACGGCCGGCGTCAAAAACCATAAACCATTCACCAACCAGAGCGGAGAAGCCTCGCCCACCCAGCACACACCTCCCGCTCAAGCCCAGCCACCCCCTGTGAGCAACCCAGATATAAATAGGGCACTTTCAGCGAGCGATTTTGTTAAAGAGTAAATAGCCCATACCTTTAGATACCCACATAGACCGCCTGGAAGTTCTCCAATCCCGATTCCTCCGAATAGCCACAGCTTCTCCCTGGTACATTCCCAATAATGTCATCCGCCGTGACCTCAACATTCCATCCCTCAAAGAATACATCCACTCTCTGGCACGCACATTCTACCAGAACCTCCCTAACAACTTCAATGCCATGATACGCGGTCTAGGCGAGTACGACCTTGACCCAGGTGAAACATACAAAAACCAAGACTCGTCCTAGGACAATTGACTGAAATACGTACAACCCTGACATGACAAAAAACACCCTACCACACAATCTACCGTCATTACCCTTCCTAGGTAAAATTCCTTCACGGTCAGTAGAGGGCATCGCCCTGATCTGGCACAAGACTGAGGGTGCCACAGCTACCCTCAAATGTCAAGTTCCGCTTTCGCTCGCATACCTTTAGCGTGGTCAGTTGACGGCTTATAAAACAACGCCGACGACGAGGAACGGGAGTCATGCAACCCCCCTCCTTCCACTGAACCCCATGATCATAAAGCCCTAAACGAAACCACAAAAAGAGAAAGGCAGAATTGCCAGAACATGAGCCACCCCAACAACCACCAACTCAGGCCGAGATGGAACAACCCGAGACGGTTGACCTGGCTGCCGACCTTAACCTGAGCCATGACAGCCAGGCGTCGGAAGGCGGCCAGGGACCCCCCCCCCCCCTCCTGCTTCAGCACCGCCTCAGCCTGAGAGCTAAACATTGGACACTGGAAAGATTTCGCCTTTCTTGGTTGAGAAAGTCTGTTGCAAAGTGTTTGTTGCAGATTACTGCACAATGAGCTTGGCCGCTCTCACAACAGACTTCGACAAAATCTACCGCCCCAAACGATACCTTTGTCAATTTAGAAATGGTTATCACGGGTTTAAATTCACAACCCTAAATGACTGACAACTTTGTCTGCCACTGCAGGAACAATAAAGTACCTTTCCATCTGACGGAACAGCCGGAGGAGCGCCGGTACAAAGTTGTAATTAAAGGCCTATACAGCAACATGACACTCTTTGAGGTGCAACAAGAACTGGAGTCGCTGAAGTTAGATGTAACTGAAGTGACACAGCTCTACTCAAGACGCATCCGGGCCCCCATACTAATATTTCTGATCGAAATGCCGAATGAAATATCAACAGCGCTAAAGAGCATCGCAGAACTCGCCCACTGCAAAGTCAGAGTGGAGGACTGTTTCCCCTAACGGCCCTCTGCAGTGTGGCAGGTTCCTCAGGTTTCGTCATTTGACGAAGAACTGCGAGGCACCACAAGTCTGTGCCCGATGCGCTGGGCCGCATCATGTGCGAGTGTGCACCAGCGGGACACGTAAGTGTGCCCTCTGCAATTCCCTAGAACATGGAGCCGGGTGGAGGGGATGCGCAGTATTTAAAAAGCTGATAAACCCCCAAAACCCGCGCCCCTACATACCAAAGCGTATGGCAGAATGGCAGAATGCCACCGCTGAGCACGGAACATATGCTCAGGTCACAAATCATCATTGACAGCCCACAATTCAGGCTCCAGGGACCCCAGGTTAGTTAAAACCTACCCAAGCACACACTCGCACGCCCCATTGCCGCAAAGGCAGCGGTTTGCAGCAGCCCAGCAACCCCTTTCAACCGCACAGACTCAAGAGACCGGCCCTCGCTATGCCCATCATGGAGCAACCGAGCACATCACGCTCCACCCCTGCAGGGACTCCAGGCCCCAAAGCAGCAGTTGCTAAACGGTCCTACACGGAGCATTTCTACGGCGGGAAGGACGGTAGACCGCACCTGAACTTTTGTAGCGACACCTTGTTCTACATGGTACGTTTAGGTGATGGGGACACCATGCGGGGTTATGAATGACTCCTGGACGCCTACGCAGCTCTTTTTTATAATGTGGAGGCTCTAGGAGATACCGCGGCGAACGCGGGAAAGTATATAGCCACGATGGGTAGGCTTGCGACCCAGATGCGGTGAGACAGGGACGCCTAAAAACAAACACCCAAACATAACTCCCAGCACATCAAAAAACAAAAAACAAAAAAAACAAAAAAAAAAATGGCGATCATAAATATACACTACCACACTAACACCCCACATAAATACAGAATACTGTACTGGAACACAGGTGTACGGGTCAGGGCACAAGAATTAAAACATTACTTATATACAAACAACATTACCATCGCAGTAATAAATGAAACCTTTCTCACACTCAAAGCAAGATTCTCTGTACCTGGATTTACAGAACACACCAACCAGAGGAGCGGACTGGAGGAGGCAGGGCATTGCAATTCAGAGGGACGTTCAACACTCCCAAAAACACATCCCCCAGCTTCAAACATGGAAGCAACTGCTATACAACTTAACATGCCCAACCAAACATTAACAGTAGTAAGCATTTACGTCCCACCCAACAAACTCGACAGAGATATCGACACCATCACCAATCTGGGCGACACCGTATTAGCGGCCGGGTACTACAACGTAATTCATCAGTCATAGGGAAATGTCACTAGTAACACAGCGGGGAACACTCTGTACCAATATATGACTAACATAAATAGTGACTACTTCATCGCATATCCCGACACGCCCACATACATCCCAAACAACTACAAGCACACATCACACACTCTAGATATTGCTATTATGAAAAATACCACATTCCGATACGAAATAAATACCATAGATGTCCTAGCCTCAGACCACTTAGCTGTTCAAATTAGTATTCATGGAACACCACAGCTTAAGCCCCAACAACCCAGACGTAATTTTTACCACTCCAACTGGGAAATGTTTTGTCATCACCTAGATGCCGCCCTCCCCCCCGGCGTCCCACCCCAAACGAAGCAGACCAGGCCGCACTTAACCTAGAAGAAGCGATACAGGTGGCCATAACAGCTGCTGTTCCACTGAAACTCCCACCCAAACACGAAATCATCTACCCGCCGGACTTACTAGCCCTAATGAGGGAAAGGGACCATGAAAGGCGCAAATGACAACGCGCAAGAAACCTGATCCATAAAGTCAACACAGCCACACTAAACAGTCAGGTCAAAACGAGACTCACAAATAGCTCAACGCCAGTGGGATCACACCCTCGCGCAACTCCAACCGGGTGGCACTGCCGTATGGCAGCTAACAAAAAGATTAATCAAAGAACCACTGAACTTTCCACCCCTTAAGAAGACCGACAACAAACACGCGGAAGAAGACATAGATAAAGCGAACGTACTGGCAGAAACTTTAACTAAAGCTTGTGCGTCAAATCAGACCCTAGTTGACCCAGCACATAATACTCAACTCGAAAACATGCGCAATGTGTTAATGCAACCAGTCCACAACAAAAATAAAAGAACCAATAAAGGTGAGCTCCTGTAGATAATGGAACACCTTCAGAACGCCAAAGTCCCAGGACCTGACAAAATACCAAATTTGGTCCTCAAACATCTAACAGTGGCAGCTCTACAGCACCTCAGCAACATCTATAACTACTGCCTAGAGCAAGGCTATTATCCAACCCCTTGGAAAACAGTCGATGTATTAATGTTTCCAAAGGCCGGGAAAGATAAAACAAGCCCCGCCAACTATAGGCCCATTAGCCTACTTAAGACTATCAGCAAGGTAGCAGAGAAAGTAATACTGAAAAGAATCACCGCACACATTAAGCGACATGATATAATAATCCCCGAGCAATTCGGCTTTCGAGCGCACCACTCTAGTACGCTTCAGATAACGCGAAATATAGAATACATTACCCACGGATTCAACCAAACTAGGTCAACAGGCATAATATTCTTGGATATACAACGAGCTTTTGATACAGTACATCACCCGGGACTCATATTTAAGCTCAAGGAATTAAACTTCAATGACAGCATGATTAAGCTACTAGCGCACTACCTAACAAATCGGACTTTCTCTGTAACGATACAAGATGCTACCTCTGATATCAGACCACTAAGGGCAGGAGTACCCCCAAGGGAGTTTAATCGGGCCGACATTGTTTAACCTATACATTAACGACATCCCCAAAACTAACAATACCACTCTCTCAATCTACGCCGATGATACGGCAATAGCAGCGCAATCCTGGAAACCAGAATTGGTAACAACCAGACTACAAGCTGCACTAAACGAACTCGAACCCTGGCTTAACACATGGCGAATTAAGGTAAACACAGGGAAAACGCAGGCAGTACTATTTTCCAAAACACTTAAATACGCGAACCGCAACGCACCACTAAAACTATACGGAGAAACAAACTGGAGCAATCAGGCCAAATATCTGGGAGTCACTCTAGACTCCAAGTTAACATTTGTTGAACATGTGAAATTAATACGCCAGAAGGCCAACGCCCAACTGGGCAGGCTCTACCCTCTCCTCAATAGGAATCCCAAGCTCAGCAAACAACTAGGTCTCACCCTCTACAAAACACTTATCCGCCCAGTGTTTACGTATGCAGCACCAGCGTGGGGACACTGCCAAGTCCCACATACAACAACTGCAAACGCTGCAAAACAAAGTCCTGCGAACCATAACTAAGGTACCACGAACGGCTCCATTGGACGTGAAACATAGAGCGCTAAAAATGCACACAGTGGAGGAATTTATTAAGCAGCTAGCCTGCAATACGTACGAAGCCGCTAAAACTAGCCACAATCCACTAATTCGGCTACTGGGACAGTACACCAGATGCTAATAAGCCTAAGAGGCCTTTATCGCTCTTCGACAGAACTACACCGGTAAACAAACACGCCGCAATAACAGCGACAGACATTGCCCGACACCTCAGTGCACTAGTTCTACCCTGATTAACCAGATAGCCCTCAAGTCCCCGGATGGATGATCTCCCCTGTCGGGGCGGAGAGGGGTCGTAGGGCAACACCACTTATGTTGACACGCAGCCACCCAGTAGGACCGCGAATATGATAAAGACCCATCTCTGCAACTCCTCCTTTTCTCCCCTCCCCCAATTAATAAAAATAATAAAAACATAAAACCACTAAATAATAATAATAATAATAATAATAATAATAATAATAATAATAATAATAATAATAATAATAATAATAATAATAATAATAATAATAATAATAATAATAATATAAACAAAAGAAAAAATATATATTCATATATAAGATATCCTGTACTGACACTAATCAGCTTCTAATGTCCATATGTTTCAGGACGGGCCGGCGGCGCCGTGGCCGAGCGGTTAGCGCGCTCGCCTACCACCTAGGCGGCCCGGGTTCGATCCCAGGGACCCGCATGTGGTATTCGTGGTGGACGAAGCGGCGTCAGGGCGGGTTTTCTCCGGGTACTCCGGTTTCCCCCGCCATCTCATTCCACCGGTGCTCCATCTTCATGTATCATCAGTGTCATCGCCTGCGGTGCCGTAGTAGTAAAAGCGGGCGTTAAACACTACAACAACAACAACAAAAGGACGGGCCAGTACCAAGCAGCTCCCTCTCCGGCTGCAACCACAACGTACTCCTCTATGCTGAGGTCCGAGATGCCAGTCCGCCTGAAGTTACACCTCTTCCGGGCTCTTATAATTCTCCTCATGCTTTACGCCTGTGAAGTGTGAGGCATGGCGGCAGGTAGTTGGCTCCTGTGGCTCCAAAGGGCACAGAACAGAGGACTCCAGTTCATCTTTCCCCGTGAGACTACTTCATGAAGCCTCATCTCCTCCATACGTGGAGGATGAAATTAGGCGCCGGGCAGCAAAATTGTACAAGTCACCAACCCACCAAAGCGCCCTGGTTAGGTCTCTTGGGGGCTATTACCCCTCAACACGCTGCTTTAGGTCGTACAGGGTTCCCCGCATGACTTGCGGGCATGGCCCATAACCAAGGAGACAACCCATCATTAGCTAAAGCTGAGCTCCAAACATAATCCCAACAGAGAGTTCATCGGCTATCAAAATTACCTCCCATCAAAATTCTAAATTAAAAACTCAAAATTTTTAAATACCCAATTTAAAAACTTCTTTCCATCATCAGAATGCAGAACTTGCTGCGTCCTGTAAGCCAGTTGTCAAGGGGCATAATAGCTCCCTTCTAAACAAAAACAATCTCAAACCATAAAAACACCATCCTTAAATAACCTTCCTAATATATTTCCCATCTGCGTTTAAACCCTATTAGGGGTAGGTACGTAGCAAAATTCGTCGGGCTGAACTTCAATCTGCCAGCAGTTCGTGAGCGTGAGCGATTTTGTCAGCGCAGTTGCTACCTGACAGCGGAGAGAGAGGACCTACCTACGAGAGTCACAGTGGAAAGAACCAGTTTCGCCGAGACCACTGGACACCCGCACAGCCACCGGCCCTACAGTCAGGCTCGGCTCACACTTCCAGAGTAAGAAGAACCTCGCTCCGGCAACTTACCAGCAGCTTGATAGGACAGCAAGGCTTAAATCAACGCAACCTTTTAGCTAGCGGTATAAAGGCGACACCCCGTGCTCCGGTCCTCTGCTGTCTGCGCCAACTGACTAAGTCTTTCCTATCACTCTTCTTTTCATCTTTCCTATTAGTTCATAAAAAACTAAAGAGCAAATAGTCTACAACCTTTTACGTGATCTACTGACGGCCTTTATTTTGGGGGGGGGGGTGTCCAAACAATACCGACAACAAGGAATGGGATTCATTCACCCCCACGCTTAACTGAACCCCCTGATAATAAAGTCCTTAAACGTAACTTAAAGAGAAAGGCAGAATTGCCTGAGCCTGAGCAACCCCAAGAGCTACCAACTCAGGCTGAAGCGGAGCAGCCCGAGAGGGTTAACCTGGCTGCCGACCTGAACCCGAGCCATGATAGCCAGGCTTCGGAAGGCGGCTAGCGTTTCCCTCCCGCCGCCTGAGCCCGAGGGCCAACCAGCTGATCCTGAAGCGGCCTTTTTAAGTCAAGAAAGACAAAACTTTCCGAAAGTGTTTGTTCTAGAATGCATTACTTAGGGATTCAACCAAAAGAGGTCAACAGGAATAATATTTTTGGATATACAGCGGGCTTTTGATACAGTGCATCACCCGGGACTCATAGCTCAAGGAATTAAACTACTAGCGCACTACCTAACCAACCGGACTTTCTCTATAACGATACAAGATGCTACCTCTCATATTAGACCACTAAGGGCAGGAGTACCCCCAAGGGAGTTTAATCGGACAGACATTGTTTAACCTATGCATTAACGACATCCCCAAAACTAAATACCACACTCTCGATCTACGCCAATGATACGGCCATAGTAGCGCAATCCTGGAAACCAGAATTGGTAACAACCAAACTACAAGCTGCATTAAACGAACTAGAACCCTGGTTAAACAAATAGCGAATAAAAGTAAACACGGGAAAAACGCAGGCGGTTTTATTTCCCAAAAGACCTAAACACGCGAACCGCAACGCTCCACTAAAACTATACGGGGAAACGATCAACTGGACCAATAAGACCAAATATCTGGGAGTCACTCGACTCCAAGTTAACATTTGCTGAGCATGTAAAAATAATACGCCAAAAGGTCAACGTCCAACTGGGCAAGCTGTATCCTCTCCTTAATAGGAAATACACGCTCAACAAGCAACTAGGTCTCACCCTGTACAAAACGCTTATTCGCCCAGTATTCACGTATGCAACACCAGCATGGGGACATTGCACCAAGTCTCATATTCAAACACTGCAAACGCTGCTAAACAAAATTCTGCGAACCATAACCAAGGTGCCTGCCACTGGATGTGATACACAGCAAGTTAAAAATGAACACTGGAGGAATTTATTAACCAGCTAGCTTGCAATATGTATGAAGCTGCCAAAACAAACCACAACCCACTAGTTCGCCTACTGGGACAGCACACCACAGATGCTAATAAGCATATGAGGCCTTTATCACTCTTTGACAGAACAACACCAGTTAAACACGCCACAATAACAGCGACGGACATTGCCCGACACCTCTGCGCACTAGTTCCTCCCTAAAAGACCCGATATCCCTCAAATCCCCGGACAGATGATCTCCCTTCCATCCATCCTCGCTTCCATCCTCGTAGAGTAGACGTAGTGCATGGTAGGGGAGGCGATGTATATCCCTTTCGGATGATCTTCACCTGGTGTGGTGGAGGTGGGGCCACAAAAAAAAAAAAAAAAAAAAAAAAAAAAAAATGGAGAGCAAAAGAACGGTGCAGATTCAGGAGAAAGGAAAGTCTTTGGCGACCCAGTAAAGTACCGACGTATGTAGGAGCAGAAGAACAAGCGTGAATATTTCTACCCTGCAAAAAGTAAGTTAATTAAGTTCAGCCCGGTCTTGAGAAACCTATTTCTTGCGACCTGGAAAGCCATTCATACCTACACACGCATCATTTTAGACTTCGATTTTAACAAAAGAATTGTTGACAATGCAAGCAAAGCTTTTTACTTTGGCTCAGAAATCATTTATTGGTCTACCATAAGCGTAGTGTATTCTTTTGTGAAGATCCTGGAAATTCTCTATTGATTATTGCTGAGGTCTTTTATATTTCTTCCAAAGAGGAAGGTGTCAACGGACTGACAGATGAATATTAATGATCACATCAGCAGGATACTTCAAATCTCGAACATTGTGGATGAAAGAAAATATTATATAACATGAATTACTTAAGGCTTCAATATACTGTTGAGTGTTCCCTCTTTAGAATCTTTCCCATTGGCAAAAGGTGCCTTAGAATTTCTAACAAGTAAAGTGTTTTGAGAAATCCAATATGAAACTTTATTTTGTAGATGTCTCATGCAACTAAGTATAGAATTCGACCCAAAAAATCAATATCGACGAAAACAGACACATCTGCTAACAGCCTAATTCAAAAGTGAAGTGTCCAACGTGCACTCGCATGACTTCCTCTACAACTCTTGTGCAAACTATTCTTAGAAGCACTTATTCTTTTATCTACTGCATTTTAATGGAGATAAATTTGCAGAAATTATCTAGTTGCATATTTCCTTGCAGGTACAAGAGTAATAAGGAAATAAGGCTTAAGCGATAATCAAAGCTTTTAAGAGCTGATCACTATGTGATGGAATTAATATTAAATTCTCTTTGCACGCCCATGACTTCCTATTTGAGAAAAGTATAAGTATTTAAAAATTCAAATCAATAGCAAGGAATATTTCTAAAGGAGGCTATTCTCACAATATTCACCGTTTTTTGTCTAGTAATTCGACATACATTTTGATTGAAATCAAAGCAGGAACTCAACATAACTAAACAGTTTCACGTGCGAAAAGTAAAACTTCTAACAACTTAAACGGGTTTATAGTATTCATTTTTTCCTCTCAATAAACTAAACATAAATACAATGTAAATTTTTATTTTGATACTTGTAAATTGTTTGTGAACTTTTGTAAATAAAATAATGTGCGCAACTTGTTAAATGTACCTATGGTTTATTATAATCCTGACTTTTTTCACTACTAAAAGATACCCCACTTCAGTCGAAAGCTCTGTAAGTAACTATTAAGGTACTAAATATCCATTATTTTGTTCCTGGTAAAGACATGCTAAGGGTATCCTAAAAAAAAGGCTAGCATAAGCAATTTCTACAATAATTTATTTAGATTAATAGGAAGTAGAGAGAAAAATAATCTGCTATATGAATAGCTTATGGACCAGATGTGATAACAATATATCGAAGTGTGGTACCGGAATTTTTGTTGTCTATTTTCAAAAGTATACTTTTCAAAACAGCCTCAATGTGCACACGTACATGTAGAAGGCCGATCAAACAAAGACCTGATCTAAGCACGCGCCACTCTGCAAGCCAAGTCCTCATTTTCCTGATAACTTTTGGCAGTAGAATCGATATGCCAATCCGTAACTGTCTTCCAAAGGAAATGTCAAAAGATTTGGCAGTTGCAATACCAACCTTTCAGTTCAAACTTGATTCAGGAAAAAACATGTCCGGTTATGGGATAAATTCCATATTCAAACAAACGATGAGAACATTGGTTTGGGAGTATACGTTTGTGTAAAGGCACTAAAAAAAGCTGCCCTTGCACATAGTATCATGGTGCTCAAAGTTATCAACTGTTTTTGAAAGCATACAAGCAGAAAAATATCGGCAGCTTACTATAGCAGAACTTACCTTCATGTGCATCATTTGTGGCATACATATAATAATAAAAATCTGATGTGTTGCACTGATATGACTTTCTCTAATCTCCAGCCATTCCTGTAAACTCTTATTCCTGTATCTTCTTCGTGTTAGTTGAGAAACATTTGTGGAAATTATCTTATTGCTTATTTCCTTATAGGTGCAAAGGGAAATATGGGAATACAGTAGGCTTTGAGCGATAGTCAAATCTTTTAAAGCTTCCAGATTCCGTTCTCTTTGCACGGCTAAGGTATAAAAAATGAATAACGATCTTCCAGTTGACGAAAGTTCAAGTATTCCAAAACTCGCACAAATAACAAGGGATATCTCCGAAATAGTTCACTCTAGAAACAAATTTATTTGGACATAAAATGTGTTTTAGCGAGATCTACATTTTTTGTACAGTAAGATTTCTTCTATTTCTTACGGTTTACCAGTTAATCAAAAGTAATCCAGAGCGAATAGCACTACTTAGGCTATAGTCAGAAAATTCAAAATACATATTTCATTTGTCATAAAATATCTTAAACATGTTATTTTAATCAAAATCGTCAGTCATTTTTGAGAAAAAACTTTTCGAAAAAAAATCCATGTTTAGAGTGGAGGAATATTCTTCAGAGTCGTCGTGTCGCATCCTTAACAGATATTAACCTTAAATACCAACTTTGGTTTTTAACCGACTTTTCGTTTTTGAGTTATGCTGTCCACAGACTGACACAGTGAGAGAAACACACTCACGGACCTTTTTCTAAAAGTGCTGCTTTTGATTCAGGGGGCCTCAAAACATATATTGTGGTGAAATCGCGTCAAAGTTTTGGGTGCAATACAATACTTCCTCTACTTGCTATACGTAATAGAGAAAGTAAAAAAAAAAATTAGCAAGCTATGTTTCAGAAATAGCTTATTGAATAACACTAGAAGCATTTCATCCATTGCTTGTGTAAAATGGATTTGCGAAAGATCCTGAATAATCTCCCATTACAAGAAAGCCGAGAAGTATTTCGAAACTTGAGCGTCCTATAGCCTATTGTGTTTGGTAAACCTCCTGGAGGAAGGGATGATGCGAAGGAGATAGAGGTTGGCCAAATCCAGGCTCGGACATATCCAGATAGTACTCCTCCAGGGCTATGTCTCCCTAAGGAGAGGTCTCTCTAAGGACCCATCACACACCGTAAGCCGAGGCAGACGCTTTTACAAAGCAAATTACACGTAATAGTCTCGTCCTCCATCGACTCGCCTCATTTTCTTTCATTTCCTTGTATTTTAGGGTCGAAGAATCAGGTAAGGAAGTTAGCGCATTATATGGGCGAAATTATGTCGGAGTTCAGAGCTTAAAGCAGGGGAAGACAACTTCGGGCCGTGTGACGTATTTAAACGAAGAGCCAGCTTCTACGTTCGTGTGACGTCAGGCGAGAGCGGTGTATTGCTATGCTGCCTAGATCAGCGGCGCTACTTGCACGAAACTGAATAAATATGAATATGATGTGTTGCACTCACATGACTTTCTCTACTCTTGTACATACCATTCTAACAAACTCTTATTCCTACGAGTATGTCTTCTTGTTAGTAAAGATAAACATTCGTACAAATTACACTGTCCAACATGAAAAAGTCCATTAGATGAAAATATGTGTTTCTTGTACAAGCATGGCTGAAAATAACGAATCTGTAATTAGTTTGTCTACCACGCACCATTTTCCTAAAAATCCACATTTAGTTTACGTATTTTCGCGATAAATTTGGGTATTTGATAATTTAAATCAATTTTTTAATAACCTGCTTATTCTATTCGACATTAACACTGCAGGTTTATATGTACACATATTAAACAACGGATATCTATATCAAACATTCACTTTCAGCTTTATCTTTCGACTATGTCAGCATTTTAACTGTAAAATGTTGTTTATTTTAAGATGTTTCCTCTCTGAAGTGTTGCTGGCAGGAATATTTTAGTGACGATCAGTTTTAAGTGTTTTAAGGACAAAACTAAACATTGCATTCGGTATCCAAAGTTACCCTTTGCTATTCGACCAGTTCCTTACTCTGACAATCTTCCTATACCTACAGTTCCAGGTTCATATACCGTTGATTCAGAGGAAGACATCACAGACGACGCAAACCATCCAGATCGTGACTTTCAACCATCTACATCTATGATTTGTGCACATCATGAAATCACACAGAGAAAGCTTAACGGGACTTGAAACTCTCAAACAGACTCAGAACTACTGGGTTTCAGGCTTCAAGGTTGTAATCTATTAGATAAGAATGTGAAAATAAGTTCATTTAGAAGACGACAAAGCCATTTTGCTGACTATTTTGCATAGATAGAAGACACTACGATTGCTGTGATGTGAATGGCCAATTTCAGGCATTAGGACAAACAATCAGGCAGACTGTCGCTTGTTTATTGACTCGTCAAAACCTAGTGTCAAAGTAGTGCTCCTCCATATAGGCAACGTTTGTCCGTCTGTTCCTGTAGCATATTCTACAAATACAAAGGAGACATGAGGTTATGCATACTATACTCAATTTAATTCAATACACTACATTCAAATGGCACATTTGTGGTGATTTGAAAGTCATTGGGATATTAACCAGCATGCAACAGGATACACTAAATTCTGCTGCTTCCTATGCGAATGGGATAGCCGTGACCGAAAACAATCCCTACACCCGTAAACAGTGGCCTCCAAGACAAGGCTTCATTCCTGGCACCAAAAATATAGCACATGAACCACTTGTGAATACACTATGTGTCTTTCTTCCCCCACTGCAAATTAAACACGGTTTAATGAAATTTTTGTAAAAGCTCTGGACAGAGGAGTGACTTTCTTGCATTTCAGGAACAAATTCAACAAATCAAGTGAGGCAAAGGTGAAAGAAGGGGTTTTCATTCGTCCCCAAATTAAAGCATTCACGAAGAGTTTGAAAAAAAAAACTGTCAGAGGGAGAAAAAGTAGCCTGGTTGGCATTTAAATCAGTGTGCTCACGTTTCCTTGGAAATGAGAAAGCTGAAAACTCAGTGACATGGTGGAATGCTTCCATGCTATAGGTTGCAATATGTCATTAAAACTATACTTTCTGGACTCACATCTGGAATTCTTTCCTCAAAACCCTGGTGCAATAAGCGAGGAGCATGGGGAAAGGTTCCACCAGGACATTTCTGTTTGAAAAACATTTCAGTGGACGATGGAATGGAAGTATGCTAGCTGAGTATTGTTGGTCTGTTGTCAGGGACACATCAACAGATGCCTACAAGAGGAAGCAGTCAAAAAAATAATTTTAGTGTACGTGTTTTCTGTACTCAAGCCTCGTGTTTCATTTCTCTGTAATCAATTTCAATAAACATCAAAAGTGGGTCTCCTACAAAAATGGTACGTGATGGACCATTTTGGTTTTCAGATGAGTCAAGCACCTTTTGTTTATACAGAATCACACAGTTTCATCTAAAGGACAGAAACAAAGTTCAAATTTGTTGTGCAGTGTTATCTTATTGCTTATTTCCTTGTAGGTGCAAGGGGAATATTGGAATACAGTAGGCGAAGTACGATAGTCAAATCTTTTAAAGCTTTGAGATTCCGTTCTCTTTGCACACTTAACATATAAAAAATCTTATGTGTTGCACTCACATGACTTTCTCTAATCTTGTACTAACCATTCTTACAAACTCTTATTCCTATATCTTCTTTGTGTTAGTTAAGATAAACATTTGTACAACTTATTGCTTATTTCCTTGTAGGTGCAAGGAGAATGTTAGAATACAGTAGGCTTTGTGCCATTGTCAAATCTTTTAAAGCTTTGAGATTCCGTTGTCTTTGCACACTTAACATATAAAAAAATGAACAGCGATGATCCATTTCACGAAAGTTCTAAGTTTTCCGAAACTCACACACATAAAGAATATCTCCGAAATGGTTCACACTAAAAGAAAATTTAGACAAATTGTGTATTTTAGCAAGATCTACATTTTTGTATAGTACGATTTGGTCTATCTCTAACGGTTTACCAGTTATGCAAAAATCGTCCAGAGTAAATGCGACTACAGGGGCTATAGCCAGAAAATTCAAGATATACATTTTATTTGTCATAAAAATAGCTCAAACATATGACATTTTAATCAAAACCGTTAGAGCCATTTTCAAGAAAATAAACATTTTCGAAAAAGTTTCCATCTAAAGGGTAGTTTAGGGTGGGGCTATTTTCTTCAAAATCTTCGTGTCGCATCCTTGAAGGACATTAAACTTAAATACCAACTTTGGTTTTTAACCGACTTTTCGTTTTTGAGTTATGCTGTCCACAGACACAGACCTTTTTTTAAAAATGCCTTTTTTTTTTGGATTCAGGGGGTCTCAAAACATGTATTTCCGGTGAAATCTCGACATCGAATTTTTGGGTGGAATACAATACTTCCCCTACTTACCAGTACAGAAAGTAAAAAAAAAAAAAAAAAAAGAAAAAAAGAAAAAGAAAAAATGAACGATGATCCATTTCACGAAAGTTTTCAGTTTTCCGAAACTCACACACATAACAAGGAATATCTCCGAAATGGTTCACCCTACAAGAAAATTTATTGAGACATAAATTGTGTATTTTAGCAAGATCTACATTTTTTGTACAGTATGATTTGGCCTATCTCTTAACAGTTTACCAGTTATGCAATAGTCGTCCTAAGTAAATACGGCTTACACGGGCTATAGCCAGAAAATTCCAGATATATATTTAATTTGTCATAAAAATATCTTAAACATATGACATTTTAATCAAAATCGTTAGAGCCATTTTCAAGAAAATCAAAATTTTCGAAAAATTTTCCATGTAAAGGGTAGTTTAGGGTGGGGCTATTTTGTTCAAAATCCTCGTGTCGCATCCTTGAAAGACATTAAACTTAAATACCAACTTCGGTTTTTAACCGACTTTTCGTTTTTGAATTATGCTGTCCAAAGACTGACAGACACACACACACGGACCTTGTTCTAAAAATGCTTTTTTTTTTTTAGATTCAGGGGGCCTCAAAACATATTTCCGGTGAAATCTCGACATCGAATTTTTGGGTGGAATACAATACTTCCCCTACTGACCAGTAGAGAAAGCAAAAATGTTATTTGGGCACGTTTACAACACGCCCGGGCTGTTTAGGGAGAACCCTCTTCAGCCTAGTCTTAGAGTTTTTATTTGTTGTGTGAGGAATCTTAACGGTGTTAGTGCCAATTTTGTTTTTATTTTGTGTTCTTGTTGACGTGTAGTGTTGTGTGTAGTAGTTTTGTGTTTGTGTTCAGTTCCCCGTGTTTCACACTAGTTTGAGACCAGGCTTCAAGATGTAGAAACATGTCAACTACGTTTCAGATCCTTGCGATCCCGTATTCATTGGATGTTAATGTTTCTAGCAGGTAGCAAACTGAATTGATAAATTCACAGTGCGACGATTTGCTGAAGGACAAAGATAAACATAAGGAAGACTTGACTGATTTTTATAAGAATGTTTCTCAAACCAGATTTCTGAGGTTGAATGCTCTTGTTGCACGGATATTATGTATGTTTGGTTCTACATATGTGTGCGAACAATTCCTTTCTGTTATGAACCTTTCTAAGTTAAAACTGTATAGCTCTCTTCCAGCTCAGGCAAAATAGTTATAATATTTCTGTTCTATTTGCGTTATAACATGGCTGTTCACAAACTAGAATTTATATATGGCATAAAGCCCAAATGTAGGTAATTATTTATAATCGGCGACTATTCCGTAATTGAAACAGCATTAAAATTACAATGTCCCGCACGCTATTTACTCTTCGCCGCTGTGACGTCACACGTTCAACTGGCTTTCGGTGGGAGCATGTGAGCTGAGTGAGCCGACGTCACAGCAGCGTTACCTGTCCTCCCCTGTCTTAAAGTCACCCGACCTTCGTCTTCTAAGATTATAATAAAAACACGCTGCCGAATTGAAAAATGCATATTCTTTTATGACTGCAACACAAAGGCCGAAAACTAATTACTGACTGAAAATAATAGTCACAAGGCCGCAATTGACAGTAGGGATATCAACATCAATCAGGGAGTTTTCTATATCCTGAGAAGACAAATGCCGGCTAACATCAAGCTCTATGAATCCCGGATTCGTTCATTTGAGCTATTGAGATACTAAAATTCAACGTTAACGGTTCATTATTTTCCAGGGGGAAATTATGTCTTCAAAAGTGTTGGGTTTTACATGAATCATCCTGGATAATCCACCCCAGTATTTGGCCAGCAAAAAGGAAGGGAAAAAAAAACCAAGGCCAAATGATCAGCCAAACGGGAATCGAACCCTGGACATAATGAAATGCTGTTATTTAATTGCCGCACCTGTACCTGGAACAAGAATTGGGAATAACTGATAGAATTACTGCAACCATGAAGTAGCGCCAGAGAGTTTGATCTTAAACACACTATTGAAACAAGCAAAATGTTTTTCTGAAGGCCAAAAGCAAACAACCTGTAATCAAAAGGCTTGTGAAATGTAGCACTTCTAAAAATCAGCACCTTTGTTCCTTTTTCCCCTTTATTTTAATTTCCTTTTTCTTAAATGAGGAAATAACTCCTCCGGTAATAAAGTATATGAAATGAACAGGAAAAAGAGAATAAAGATCCTCGCCAATTTGAAAACTTGGTTTAATTCGCGTTAACTTCTGATGCAGTCCAAGTGCAAAACAGACATGTTTTGATGGGTTGCGTGCACAGCACTGGAGTGAACATTTCCGGTTTGTGTCACTAAACTCAATGTGCAGGGCAATTTCCTTAGTTCCTAGGCAGCCAAAACAAAAAATGTTTCTTTTCACATGAAATGTAGGATTTCTACTTGGAACTGTCAAAACTTTTGACAAGTTGTAGTCGATAACAGGGCGTTTTCCTTTGATATTTCAGTATGTTGCGCAACAAAACTGATTCCTCCCATCAGGATTAAACATTGTAAAGGACTATTAGGTATAGGTCAACTATTAGGTATTGCTGCTGATTGCAGAGCTCGTAACGCGGCCTGAGGATACCTTTCCTACCGATAATCACCAGGAAACAAACTGTACTGGTAAAATGAAACGATCTTCACAAACATAAGTTTAAAATTTGCCACATGTAACGTAAGGAAATTTGTAAATAAAAGGTAGACGAAATGATTTTCTTACGTTTGTTTGTAAGGTAATCACTACTGGATATAAATCATAATGTAGAAATAAGAAACAAACTAATGGCGAAGTTCCCGGCATCCGAAACCTTTGATTCTGCTTCCAATACCCCAGTTCTCGAGGAGTCTGCTGTCGGCTGCTACAGTTGTGAACTATAAGGTCTTTTTCTCAGGATATATGTATATGGGTAGGAGTGAGATAAACACCAACTAAGCGGATTGATAAATGTAATGGAGGCTATAATGAGCTATTTGAGGCGAGTACCGACTATTTGAAGATATAAAAGTAAGCTGTTTTTGAATCCTCGCACCAAAAACTATTAATGTATATCTTTTAGTTTTCACGTATCAATTATTTATGGTTAAACGTTTCTGTAACAACAATGAGAAGCGTAAGTTGCCATGACTCCCTGAAATGTTAATCGGGAAGTCCCCTTGCGGCGACCACCAAATATGTATAACCCATGCATGTTCTTAGGCGCTACGCAGTGCCGATTAATCGATGACAGTAAAAAGCTCTGTAAGGCACGAAAAACATGTAACAAAGACGCACATTTTAGAAATACACGTTTTTTTATCAGCATATGTACTACTTACATCATGGCTTCTCACCAATGTTTCTGCTTAAAGTTAGCAAATCTTGAAACTACTCATTTGCATTTGAAACACTACTGTTACTCCGTTACTTGCTATATTCTAAGAATATTTGTTGCCCTTCTAATTTTCAGAACTGGGCTATGTGCATTATACTCCTCGCAAAAGTTAAAGGCATGTGAACGCTGGCCAATGCTCAAGCGGACCGCTGTTGCCAAGCGTATTGCGTGTACCGGCAGAGGATCTGTACATAAGAGCGCGTGAGATGCATGTACAACATTCGGCAGCGCTGGTAGGAGGGGCAAGCTTAGGATTCGCTAGAATCTGCAGCACGGCCCGCCTCCATATGCCTTTAAGTTTTGCGAAGATTATAATCGTTTGCATTTATTATCAGCTTATCAAAAGGTAATACGGTAATTAAAACTGACAGCAAAATCCATGCTTCTCACACTCTTTATATGTATATATACATCCTTATATGTATTATGGAGGCGTATCTGTTCAGTAAATTTCCTAGGTCAAGCTAAAACAATATACACAGGCTATTAGGGTGTAAGTGCAGATATTTATACTGATTATTTTATTTATAATTGAAGACTGGAAGTGGCAGACTCCGGAAGTGCCAAAATTGTGCTAAGTCAGGTTTTTCATGGAAACCGTTGAATGTGCCCAGGCGAGTAACAGGAAACGCAGGCAGGCGAAGAGTTGACATGATCAGGACTATGCCCTCTACTGGCCATAGTGTTTTATCTGCAGACGGTAAGTTGCGTTAGAATGTAGTTTTAGAGTTTACTGTCCAGTGAAATCGTTGAGGGGTTATCCTCCCCCCAGTGGGAGGCGCCCTCAATTTTGGCTTCGTCTTTTTTTTTTTTTTTTTTTTTTTTTTGTCGTCGTCGTTATGCCTGAATGTGGTTATGTCGGAGTTATCAGGGTCTAGATCATACTCGCATAGGCCGCGTATCAGGGTATTGAAATTAGGAAGGCCCTGGTAGAAGGTGCGTGCAATGGGAGTGGATATAGTCTTTTAAGGATGGGATGTTAAGCTCGTGACGGATTACATTATTCGGTACGTACCAGGGTAAGTCTGTAGCTATTCGGAGGTAGCAAGGACTTCAAGGCGGTCTATGCGAGTCTTGGCTGCTACTCCTCAGATTTCGCAGGCATATGTGACGGCAGGATATAGCACCTGCTTGTAGAGGAGGAGTTTTGTCGGTATAGATATCATCGAACGTTTATTGTGCAGATGTGATATGATCGCTGCACGTCATCCTCATGTCCAGCAGCACTCCAAGATACTTTATGCAGGTACTACGCTCGACCTCTTCAGCAAGACGTAATGGCGGAACTTCGACCAAGCGTTGTCTGCAAAAAGTGATGACCTGGCTGTTTTGCGGATGGACACGGAGGCGTTACCGGTGGAACCAGGTAGTGAGGAGGTAGGCGTAGTGCTGGATTCTGTAGGCAGCCATGCGGTGCTTAGTTGATGTAGAGGTGACTGCCGTATCGTCAGCAATCAGCGAGCATCGTGGCAGTGAGGGCAGGGTATTCATGCACAGAAGGAAAAGCGTGGGGCCGAGGACACTACCCTGGGGGACGCCAGCTCTGATTGGATAGGGGCGGGAGATTACCCCATCTTGGGATACAGAGAAGGTAGAAGCGTATCAGATGGATCAAGTAAGGAAAGGTTTGGTATTCTATTAACCGGGAGATTAGGCATTCATGTCACACGCTGTCGAAGGCCCTGGTGATGTCCAGTAGGAGTGCTGAGAAGTGCCTACTGTTGAATGCCGTGTATGATTTATCAACCAGTCGAGGTAGCTTATGTTCTCTGAAGTGCTGTGTCCAAAAACCAAATTGCTCCGGCCGCACCATGTTGTGTTGCTCTAGGATGGCTCGCAGCCTTATTTCAACGATCTTCTCCATTAGCTTACTGATGGTAGAGGGCAAGATATGGACCTGTAACTTTCAGGCGTGGTGCCACCTTTTCCCGGTTTGCATACAGTGATTATGTTGGTATGCTTCGAAGCCTTAGGGAAGTAATCGTGTTGGAGGATGGCACTGAAAAGATTTGTGAGGAGCCGGTAATGCCTTTAGAGCCGCATTAGCTAGGTTGTCAAATCCGGGAGATTTGGAAGGTCGGAGAGAATTTATGATGGCCTTTTACTTCTGCTGTGGAAGTGGGCATTGGTAGCGGTCCATCCTTTGGCTGGTTAACAGGACTGCACCTCCTGCACTACTGCGTGAATGTTATCCATGTCCGGGGTGTCAGCTGCTGTGAAGTCGTCTCCAGACAGGCGGCATGGAGTTGCGCTTTTTCCTTAGCAGATTGAGCTAGTGCCTGTCCCTAGCGTAAGGGTGGATCTTTGCGTGGAAGGTAGAGCAGCGTCTTGGTCATTTGAGACCTGAGAATAGCTCGGTATGGCAGAGTGCTGATGCGTTCTTCCCAGCATTCGTTTATGTAGACCCTGAGCTTCAGTAGTTCCTGGAGACGACGAAACTCGCGCCGACCTGCCGAATCTGTACTAGCTATCAAATGTCCATTTTAAAAAGTGTTTAAGTGAAATGTTAAGAGCGATGTGAAGTATCAGAATTTATATTCCATTAAACAAAATCGCTTGTAATTCTGCTTTCGTAAGGTTGTTTCCCTGCCAGTTTCCTAAATATTTACTTTTGGTACATTCAGCGTTTTCCCGCTTCCAGTCTTCAATTGAGGACAGTATAATAAACATTACATCAATATTTACTTAATTTGCGGACTTACAATTTTACGATTAAGAGTAATGTTTTCAGGTTAACCAGTACCTTCTAGTATACGTGCCACACAAAACATGGCACAGAGTGTGCGGAGCGAGTTCGAATGCCTTCTACAAGGCCAATGACCTCACAGACCAGTGGGTCAAGCATTGAAGTGTGGAGCAAAATAGGTTATCTATCTCATAGCTGTTCATTTCACGGCGCAGTTATGGTCATGCAAAAACATTAGGTCGGAAATATGTAATCGGTTTGTGGGAAAACTGTTAGACGAAGAGAAATGTCAACTAACACCCGAAGTAGATACACATTATTGTGTTATTTATCAAAATATCTGCAGTTACACAATTTATATATACGAGGGATGTTCAATAAAGACTGGCACTAATGCTCATACAACAATTTATTTTTAAAAAACACTCATACAGACTTTTGTCCCCCTCAAAATATTCCCCCCAATAAAATGCAATGCACTTTTCCCACCTCCTTTGTCACTCCTGGAAGACATGCAGGAAGCCATTCCTTGACGTCATCTTCAGGGTCGCCTCTAAAACCTTCACTGCCCTGGTTTCGTTTTCGAACCGACGTCCTTTAAGTTCCTTTTTGGCCGTTGGGTTAAGGAAAAAGTCACATGGTGCCAGATGGGACTGTAAGGAGATGGGGTACGGTAGAGATACCTTTTTGTGCCAGGAACTCAGTAACAGCATCAGCAACACGAGGCCTTGCATTGTCGTGATGGAGCTTCCATTTCCCAATCAGGTTCCTTCATTTTTAGGGATGTGATCAATTGCTTCAGGACGTTCTGATAGTAAACTGCGGTGACTGTAGTGTGTCTTGGAACTATGTGAATGTACATCATCCCCTGGTAATCAAAAAAAGTGACCATGGCCTTATTGGTAGACTTTTGTGCTCGTGCCTTTTGTGATGGGGGTTGACCATGTTGCACTCATTCTGTGCTGCTCCGCCTCATCTCTGGGTCATAACAGTACACCCATGTTTCGTCAGCAGTGATGATGTTTTGCCACCAAGCATCACCCTCGTCTGCAACACATTGCTTCCAATGGCAGCACACATCAACACGAGCCTGCATTTGCTGTGGAGTAAGCAGTCGCGGTATCCATCGTGCACACACCCTAGACATTTGCAAATAGTCTTTTAAAATTGTGAGTGCTCCCAACTGATATTCCAAGGATGTGTGCAAGTTGTCTCAAAGTGAGACGTGAGTCATCACAAATAATGGCCCCTGCTGTGTTGATTGTTGTTTCTGTTGTGGCAGTCACAGGTGCACCTGCCCCTCCTTGCAATTCAGCATTTTCCCGGCCATTTTTTAAAGCATGAAGCTAACGGAAACATGCTCTACGAGATATTGCAGTGTCTCCATAAGCTCTCTTCATGACATCATAGGTTTCGGTAGCGTTTTTCTTCAAGAGAACACAAAACTTTATTGCATAACGCTGTTCACGAAAATCAGCCATGACAATGTTTAGAGGCGATTATGAAACATGTTCAATGACGCATGGACAGATGTCGCAAGCAGGTACTGAACGGAAGGAAACAAATCAGTGCCAGTCTTTATTGAACATCCCTCGTAAATATAATACATATATAATACATATACAGGGTGTTTCGGAACGAAACCGAACGAATATATAGTAGTTGCTCAGTATCTATGTGACACGTATAGATAGTTTTTAACGTCAATATAGTTGCATAAAAAACGCTCCAGAATGAGTGTGGATTAAGCAGTGACAGGAACAACGTCGCGTGCCTCATGTTTGGAGGTAGTGCAGGTAGGTGACACACCGTGAGGTTTGCACACTGGTGGTTCCTGCGCGGCCTAATCACAAAATAATGTAATATTTAATGCTACATAAGATTATACATAAAAGAATTTCGAAGCTGCGACACCGAAATTCGGACTAGTTAAGTTATAAACTACGAAACGACTATATTCGTTCAGTATCATTTCGAAATAACCTGTATACAGGGTGTTAATGAACTACACCGAAATAACCATTGCCAAAAGTCATAACCATTGAGCCAGAGGAACTGCTCCGCATCTCTCTTCATTTTTATGTGTTGTGCATTCAATGGTATCATTAGCCAGTGGAGTACTGGCTCTTTAGACACTTAAAGCCCCAACTTCCTCATTTGATCCAAAGCGTCATAAGTCCCCTATCCCAAATTACTTGTTTAAGACATTTCCACTTGCTTTGAAAATATTTCGGTGTAGTTCATCAACATTCTGTATATATAGTTTACACTCGTTTCAGTAACACATTCTGTAGTGGTTTTTTTTTTTTTTTTTTTTTTGTACATTCAAGTTGCTTTACTGACTGTGAAATTCTCATTCTCAAATATGTGTTACTGAGGGGAGCAAATGTAACTGTAGGGGGCTTGAAACACTATGGCTGACACAGAATTTAATGGCGGATGGCAGGAGGAGCTGGCCAATCAGCGGCTTGTAACTTTAACTAAGTTGTATACTTAAACACGTTGTGAAGTCACTGATGGTCACCTAGCAGTTGCCATTAAATGTTGTGTCTATCATAGTATATAGAGCATAGCGCAGCGCAAAGGAGAGAACATGCAAGGCATCAGGCATTTAGACCAAAAAAAGATTTATTAAAACCCTCATAATTATTAGGCAACCTTACCGCCCCCTCATGTGCAACATTTTGTCAAAATCAAATTTGGCAGTCAATTCATGTTGGTAAATTGACTACTTATGAAGGCACTAAGTTAAAAGATGAAAAGCCTTCACCCAGTACAACATAAATTGACTGAAAGTCCTCACTGTAATAAGATGTTTCATTAAAGCAATTCTGACAAAAGCAAACACCTCGAACTACAATAGCTAGCGTTAGTTGTAGAACGAGCTTTTGTCAAAAGAAGTCCATTATTCAAAGATTAAATCACGAATTTCTTCGTGCCGTATAAAGTCAAACTGCAAGCAAGAAACGCCCGTGGGAAAGGGATGTCTGCAGGTGCAGATTACAGGATAATGTCTTACCTCTAGGCGGCACGACAAGGATGAATAACAACTTTGAACAATGGCGTTCAATAAGAATTAATGCCCCACTTGTTTAATGTGGAAACTCTAGATCAGAAAAAAGGAGAAGGAATAAAGCCGACAGCAGTTCCATCATTTGTGAGTGCCAGAAAATAATAGTGCAGTTTTTTCTTATTTTGCTGTCTTAGCATGTTGTTTATCCACAAAATTTCCAACTTATCATAACCAACTAGCATGTTTTCGCTTCGATGTCACAGATACCGCTCTCAAAACAGATTGTTAATACCCGAGAAATAATACGCTAATGCAAATATTACACAAATGCAGTTGGATATCCATATGCTAATAGTTAATCAAATATTCACTCAGAGTGAGTGAGTGAATGTGTTGGGTTTAAGGGCCCGTCGACAACTTGGTCATTAGGGCCCCGAGTCCAGAAGTAAAATTACGTACGGTCAAGTGTTAAAACATCACCCATTAAAAACTAAAAATCTAAGGTTAAAATAGATGAAAAAAACAGCTAAACAACTCTTAAAACGTTTCGTTTAAAATGCTAAAAACAGAAACTTAAAATTGCTACAAAGTAAAAAAAAAAAAAAAAAAAAAAAAAAAAAAAAACTAAAACGTTAAAAAACCCAAAAATACGGCAATCTAAAAGGCTAAAATCTCTGAAATAAAATAACCTTACACTTGCTTCATAAAATCAATCAATTGTGGAACAAAACCGCAGCACTGTATTTACAGATACTGGGTCGGTGCCTAAAACTGACGACAGTGTAAGGCCCAGGCCAAACGGTATTCACTCACATCTTATCCTTAAAACGAATGTAGGGGTTAGGGCTACGATAAACAATTATTTTCGGTAACGGCTATAACAGTTGTGAAATACAGTGCGTTAACGATTACATGTAACGGTTACTAATAACTAGAGCTGGAATTTATATGTAATTACATATTTTTCCCATGCTACTTAGATGCTGGGAAAAGTGATATGTTTACAAAGTACTATGTTTGGGTTAATATAACCGAGTTTCATGTTACATATTTTATCATATATCATATTACATATTTTAGTGATATAACATAAAATTACATATTTTAGCATTTTCCTATTCATATTTTTCTATATATAATTTCTGTGTTAAAGTTTGACACTCATAGTGTAGGCCTGTTTTGGTTGTCTCAACAATTGGAAGCATGTTTGATCTACAACAATTGCAAGATTCATCAATGATCGATGAAAAGTTCTGGGACCAACTGGTGTACAAGAATAGAAGGTATTAGTGATGTATTCAGACGCTGCAGCGTATATGCTTCAAGCTGCAACTCTCCGAAAGTATTTAATCCCAATATGCTCCATTTTACCTGCTTGGTTCATGGACTGCAACATGTTACCGAAGATATTAGAGCCAAGTTTCCGCAAGTGAATAGGATAATTTCAGCAACAAGAAAGATTTAGTCTCCACGAGTCCTTTCTTACAAGCAGCAAGTAACGCCTCCGGAACCAGTACTAACGAGATGAGGGACATGGATAGAAGTAGTTAATTTCTATAATGAGCATCTAGATGTAGATTCTGTTGATCCTGTAAGCACGAATCACAGCCTACCTTTAGCATCTCCAAAGTGGCCTCAGTTGCCTACATTAGGAGCAGCTTCGGTTGGCTTCCAGAAAGCATCATACGCTTAAAAACTTCAGAACTGCCTATGCAAGATTCTATTGCTATCATAGGGAATGCTATTCAAAAACTAAGTGCTGTACATGGAGAAACTGGTGCAAGTGTATTAGATAAATTGCAAAATGTGTTGAAGAGAAATCCTAGCTATTCAACATTTCATAGTGTATATTCTAAATGGAGGTGATGTTGATCCGCCCAACGGCATTTCTCCAGGAAGTTCCTTTCCTAAAATTTGCCCAGTTACATCATGTAACGTGTAACGATCTTTCTCTGTTTATAAGAACATTCTCAGTGACAAAGTCTTTCTATGACCCCGGAAAACATTAGAAAATATGTAATTGTTCACTGTGCTAGAAAAAAATATATAAATATGATCTCAGCGTTGTAACTATGAAAATGATAAGCTGAAATTAAATCTCTGATATTATTTTCCCCACTCTACACGTTTCACTGCTTTTCACTATGTAAACATTTTGCTAACAGATACTACATAAAAATCCCAGCTCTACTAATAGCGATTAGCTGTAACTGCGTTTCAGTATAACGATGTTGATGCGACTTTATTTGGTTCGAACTAATAGTTTCTCTAGGTGTGTTAACACATTACTACTGTTTCTTATAATCTTAAAAGCTTCCACTTACAGCCCTGCACATACAGTTTGTATATGTGAAATAAGCTATATGGAAACTTGATACAGGTATAGCAAAGAAAAATACATCATTGTTGTACAGTTTTACTTATCCACGCATATTTTAACAATTATTTAACTTAAGCCAGGGAAGACTGGTATCGCTGCTGTGACGTCAGCTCACTGAGCTCATATGCTTCCATCGATGGTCAGCTGGACGTGTGACGTCACAGCGGGGAAGAGGAAATGGCATACGGTACATTGTAATTTTAATGCTGTTTCAATTACGGAATAGACACAGATTATAAATAATTACATTTCGGCTTTATGCCACAAGAATGTGTCCATTACACATTCTAGTTTATGTGAACAGTCATAACACAAATAGAACAGATATAACTATTTTGCCTGAGCTAGAGGAGAGCTATACAGAACAATTAGGTGGACATTTTCCGACATTTGCCGTTTCGCTTTTCTTCAACTAGTTTGTCAATGTTAGGGCGTAATGTACGGCACATTTGTAACCGAAGACTACATATGCTTCGGGATTTTGACTTAGAAAGGTCCATAACAGAAAAGAATTGTTCGCACACATACGTAGAACCAAACATACATAATATCCGTGCAACAAGGGCATATAATCTCAGAAATCTGGTTTGAGGAGCATTCTTATGAAAATCAGCCAAGTCTTCCTTGTGTTCATAGTTGCCCTTCACCAAATCGTCGCACTGTAAATTTATCAATTCCATTTGCTACCTGCTAGAAACATTCTTAACATCCAGTGAATACGGGGTCGCAAAGATCTGAAACGTAGTTGACAATGTTTCTACATCTTGAAGCCTGGTCTCAAACTGGTGTGAAACACAGGGAACTGAACACAAACACAAAACTACTACACACAGTACACAACGTCAACAAAAACACAAAATACAAAACAAAATTCGCACTAACGCCGTTATGAGCCCTCACACAACAAATAAAAACTCTAAGACTAGGCTGAAGAGGGTTCTCCCTAAACAGCCCGGGCAAGTTGTAAACATTCCCAAATAACATTTTTACTTTCTCTACTGGTAAGTAGGGGAAGTATTGTATTCCACCCAAAAATTCGAAGTCGATATTTCACCGGAAATACATGTTTTGAGGCCCCCTGAATAAAAAAAAAGCATTTTTAGAAAAAGGTCCGTGTGTGTGCCTGTGTGTGTGTGTGTGTGTGTGTGTGTGTGTGTGTGTGTGTGTGTGTGTGTGTGTGTCTGTCAGTCTGTCAGTCTGTGGACAGCATAGCTCAAAAACGAAAAGTCGGTTAAAAACCAAAGTTGGTATTTAAGTTTAATGTCGTTCAAGGATGCGACACGAAGATTTTGAAGAAAATAGCCTCACCCTAAACTACCCTTTACATGGAAAATTTTTCGAAAATTTTGATTTTCTTGAAAATGTCTTGATTAAAATGTCATGTTTGAGATATTTTGATGACAAATGAAATCTATATCTTGAATTTTCTGGCTATAGCCCCTGTAGTCGTATTTACTCTGGACGACTTTTGCATAACTGGTAAACCGTTAGAGATAGACCAAATTATACTATACAAAAAATGTAGATCTTTCTAAAATACACAATTTATGTCTCAATAAATTTTCTTGTAGGGTGAACCATTTCGGAGATATACCTTGTTATGTGTGTGAGTTTCGGAAAACTTGGAACTTTCATGAAATGAGTCATCGTTCATTTTTTTTATATGTTACGTGTACAAAGAGAAGGGAATCTCAAAGCTTTAAAAGATTTGACTCGCACAAAGCCTACTGTATTCTAATATTCCCCTTGCACCTACAAGGAAATAAGCAATAAGATAATTTGTACAAATGTTTATTTTAACTAACACGAAGAAGATATAGGAATAAGAGTTTGTAAGAATGGTTAGTACAAGAGTAGAGAAAGTCATGTGAGTGCAACACATCAGATTTTTTATATTCATTCAGTTTCGTGCAAGTAGCGCCGCTGATCTAGGCTGCATAGCAATACGCCGCTCTTGCCTGACGTCACACGAACGTACAAGCTGGCTCTTCGTTTAAATACATCACATGACCCGAAATTGTATTCCCCTGTAGTTGGTTATTTCAGGGTTACATGTGTCTGCGTTTGCATGGCACGGAAAACGGATACTCTCTGTAAATTCTATCTCCCAGAATGGGGGCGGTCTCCGAGTCCCGGGTCCAGTAGGATGCGTGAAAATGCAAGGGTGAAGGGGAACCGGTTGTACCAGCTGCCACCGGGGAATTTCAAACTGAAAATATATGTTGGGGACCCTGTCCTCTGCTCTTTACGCCTCTTGATCCAGTTGCCCTCTGTCTCCTCTCTCCCCATTCCTCCCTCCCGGGGACTCCCCTTAGGGGCATAGACACAAAAGATATATCTAAGGTCGATGTGCTAAGTCCCTCGCCATACCTACGTCACACTTCATACTGCATATACGTTGCGTTTAAAACATTCAAAGAAAACAAATCCCAAGAGTTCAAAAGTTATACAGCAAGCAGCATATAAAATTGTATTCCCGCGCTTTTCTACAAGTGTGTTGTCATTGGCATTCCCCCTAACACGTCATCCCCTCTCCTTATAATTACGGACCTGCACATTGCTTTGTGCTGCGATGTAGTTGTGTTTGCACACCACATTTTATTTTGTGTCACTGCATATCAGGAGAAATAACAATGAACTACATATTGACACGTTGCTGTGAAAGGAAATGAAAGGTATGAAAAGAAATAGTGCTTCCAATGAAAAAGGTGAACTCCTTTTAAAATCTGAAGTTAAACGTTGATCTTGGATCACGTCATACGGGAAACAAGTCAGTGCTCTATGTGAGTTAGTAAGCAGCACCGACAGGCACAGCTTCAAGTTGTTCTCCATTATAGACCGGTAATTACCTGCCCACTGCATGTAAACATGTGCGAATCAGACGCTACGATCCGCACCAAATTACCCAGTCTCTAATTATACATGCAGTTTATTGGCAAGGCGCTGACCTTGGTACCCACGTCAGCTCTTCCCTAAAACAATAATCCTTCACTAAACTTATTTCACTGTCTATGCAAACTCTTTAACTTCTACTGCGGATTGGTTCATCAAATAGATGTCATGTTTGGTTTATATTTGGCTACATGGTGTTCTATAGATGTACTTTGAAATGTACAAGAAACATAACATTTTATTAATCTACATTAGACTGATTCCATATATTTAAATAGTAAATTTAAATGTAAATAGAGCCAGTATTGCATTCCACTCAAAAATTCGATGTGGAGATTTCATAATAGTATATTATGTAACGAGACTATAATGGTAGTAATTAAGACGCGAGTATACATTAGGAAACGAGCGAAGAGAGTTTCCTAATTTTCATACGAGCCTCTTAATTACCATTATAGTCAAGTTTCATACGACAATTTATGCTCGACCATATACCTAATTTTATAGTTGAAATACTGTAAACTATGTTACTCTCCACAGGGACAATGTCCTACATATTGCATCATCTGATATTTGGAGTTCTGCGCAGGCTCTAAACGATCGATTCGTTTCCAGCACGTCACAGCTGTATTATGAAAAATAACCTTTGAATGCTACGTAAAATTGAAAAATGGAAGGCAAATTGAATATATTGGTTTTCAGACGAAACTATTTCATGTATAACTTCTTTATTGTACAATTAGCGAAATTAATTTGCGGGACTGTGCTTAGTGCAATATTCTTGGAAGTAGATGCTGTATTGAAGTTAATTTGTGCGTTTTGTGTTTGTTCGAAATTTTAGTGTTTTCCAAACTCGCGCTAGTTGCGTTTCGAGAATTAATCGATATTGCGCTTTGCCATTGCTGCATGGGAAAACTGATTGGTGCAACACCTGTCCTTTAATGAAAATTGAATTCTCCAATTGGATCAAGGCCAGTCCTTAAATTTGAACTTAGGGATCCATTAAAGGATAACTATCAGACTTACAATTAATAAATTTGGATATGGTCGAGCATAAAATACTTTTAAGGTCACTGAATTTAAAGACGCATTTTCTTTAGAGAAAATGGAGAGAGGGAGAGAAAATGGAGAGAGGGGAGAGAAGTAGATAGAGAAGGTGGGAGAGGGGCGAGAGAAGTAGATAGAGAAGGTGGGAGAGGAGCGAGAGAAGTAGAGAGCGAAGGTGGGAGAGGGGCGAGAGAAGTAGAGAGAGAAGGTGGGAGGGGGAGAGAGAAGTAGAGAGAGAAGGTGGGAGAGGGGAGAGAGAAGTAGAGAGAGAAGGTAGGAGAGGGGAGAGAGAAGTAGAGAGAGAAGGTGGGAGAGGGGAGAGAGAAGTAGAGAGGTGAGAGAGGGGAGAGAGAAGTAGAGAGAAGGTGGGAGAGGGGAGAGAAGTAGAGAGAGAAGGTGGGAGAGGGGAGAGAAGTAGAGAAGGTGGGAGAGGGGAGAGAAGTAGAGAGAAGGTGGGAGAGGGGAGAGAAGTAGAGAGAAGATGGGAGAGAGGAGAGAGAAATAGAGAGAGAAGGTGGAAGGCGGAGACAGAAATAAAGGAGGAGAGGGGAGACAGAAGTAGAGAGAGAAGGTGGGAGAGGGGAGGGAGAAGTAGAGAGAAGGTGGGAGAGGGGAGAGGTGGGGAGATGGAAAGAGGGAGAGATGGAGGAGATGTAGGAAAGAGAGGGATGGAGAGGTGAACAGAGGGGGAGAGGAAAAGGGGAAGGGGAACAGAGGGGAAGGAGAATAGAGAGGAGGATATGGGATGTGTAAGAGAAGGGAGAGGGGAAGATATTGGAAGAGAGCGGAGAGGGGGAGGAAGAGAAAACAATCTACTCTACGTTTTCATAAAGATTTCTATGGTAAATAAAATTTAAATAAATTAACCTAAAGATCAATGATAAAAAGGTGACTAAAAAGAATTTTGTTTGAATCAAAAATATTTCATTTGAGGCTAATATAGTAGTAACATAAAATTAAGTTAAACATCTTAAAAGAATGCGACATTAAGATTTTCAAAAAATGTCCCCACAAACGATCCTTTACCTGGAAACTTTTTCGTTATATTTGACCTTTTCAAAAATACCACTTAGGATTTTGATTAAAATACACTATGCATAAAATATTTGTAATGTAAACAAAATGTATATCTCAACTTGTCCAAGAACCACCCTAAACTCCTCTTCATTCTGAATTACTTTCTCATAATTGGTAGGTATACAGTAAGAAATAAACTCTTGCTACACAGACAATGTAGATCTCGTTATAACACACAATGTATAATATAATTTCTTCTATGGTGTTAATCATTTCCAGATATATTTGTTATTGGTTTGAATGTTCAAATGCCTTTACTTTTTCAAGTAGCAAGTTGCTCTTCGTTTTTCTCTCATGGCCATGCAAAGTACATGGAATTTCAAAACCATCATACAGCGATCGGCTTTTTAAAAATCGGTCTATCGCTTCACATAGTGTATCCTGTTTATAGCTAACGAAATGAAAAATTATAAATGTATAATGTTCTTACACTTTGATTAGCAAGAATAAGCGTTTGTAACAATAGTTTGTAAAAGAGTGAATAGAGAAAGTAATGTGAATGCATCATCAGATATTTTGTTCTTTTGTTTACTTAACGAGGTCCCAAATGGTTACTATTCATGTTCAGATCAGTACAAATACCGTGCGTTGTTAGACCGGGCCCCCTGCGCTATGGGACCGGCGCCCTCTCCGCCAGAGTTACGCGTAAAGGACCGGCAAGTCATGGGTACGGAACACTAAATACTATACTAACTTACATTAGGCTTACTTGCGTCACATCAGATGATGAAACTGATGACCTTCAACGCGAACACATTCCCTATATCTCCGAAAACAATTCTGGTTTACTCGGAAAGGTTCATGTTGACTGACTGCCTATTTCTCTCGTGGTTTTGTCCTTCAATTCTTTTAACGTGTGCGTACACTTTATTCTTTAACGTTCCCCATATATAAAAATCGCATGGGGATAGGTCAGGGGAAGAGGTGACCACAGTCCTGGACTAATTCTGCCACCATACACACTTCGCACTTCATGCATAGAATTACCAGCAGTGTGCGCTATAGCTGAATCCTGCTGAAACCAGCCACATCATCTTTCATTTCTTATCAACTGAGGGAAAAATATTTAAAATTGAACTTGAATAAACGTGTGAATCAACTTGTGTTGTAAATACAAGAGTGTCTATGCGTGGTGAGGAACTTAATGTATAATATGATCTTTAGCTCAGTATTGTTCTGAGTAGAAACTAACCTTGAAGATAAAACCACCCTTCATCAGTACAGAAAGCTAAAAGTGGGTGCAGATTCCCATTATGAACAGACTGCTTAAGCCAATTAACCCTACTTTACAAGTTGTAAAGCATGAACTTTAGAAGTTTCGTTGCCACAAAAGCTGACATCTTGGAAATTTTAATCTCTTGTGCTAAACGTCCCAGGGATTTTTATTTATGGGAAACATTAAAGAATAAAGTGTAAGCATCAAATCTGCACACGTTAAAAGAACTGAAGGACAAAATGACGAGAGACATACAGGCAATCAGTCAACACGAACCTTTGCGAGTAAACCAGAATTGTTTTCGGAGACATAGGAAATGTGTTCACGTTGAAGGTGATCAATTTGAACATCTGTTGTGATGTCAGTAAGCCTAATGTAAGTTAGTACAGTAGTGATCCGTTACTTGCCGGTGCTACGCGTAGCACTGGCGCAGAGCGCGCCGGTCCTCGCCCGGTCAGTGCCGCCGCGGGGTGGTCCAGCCGATAAAAGAACGCACTGTATATATTCGACTTTTCTTTGTTCTTCCGCAAAGGCTTTACGCGTTCTGTGTTCTTGTATCTAATAATATTGTTCAATCTGAAAGCTGAAAGACGTTCTTTTGTGTCATACTTCATGCAACAATAAGTGTGTGTGTGTGTGTGTGTGTGTGTGTGTGTGTGTGTGTGTGTGTGTGACGGAGGGGAACACCTCGCCCACTGCGACCGTGATGTCGATCTACGGAGCCAGCGAAGCCACCAAAAGATTCATAGAAGTCCCGAACAGTCCCAGATTGTGACACCCGGATGGCTTACCCCCATTCAGGGAGAGGGCGACAAGGCGACCCTAGCGGCCCGGGCAGCGACATCCAAGGAGGACCAGGGAGTGAGTTACCAACGAGCAAGCAACTATGCCATCTGCCCGCCAACGCCGGAACCAACTGCTCTTCCAACCAAACCTGAAAGGAAATGAGAGAGGAGAGGAACGGAAAGGAAACCGCGGAGAAGAGGTGAAAGCACCCCAGCATTCGCCTAGACGACATGGGGAAACCACGAAATAACTCGTGTCAGAGTGCGCGGCCACAAGGATCGAACCCACGACCTCTCGAATTCGGGCCCCAGACGCTATCACCCGAGCCTTTCCCCTCGGTGTAATTATATATGTAAGCTGATGAAATGGTAAAGAGAAGCATTTTGTATCTGTTTATTAGAACATCATAATCTAATGTGAAAGGTATATACAGCGAGTTTAACTGCGGTCTATTACTTTCTCTACTTGTAAGTAGGGGAAGTATTGTATCCTACCCAAAAATTCGATGCCGAGATTTCACTGGAAATATATGTTTTGAGAGCCCCTGAATCCAAAAAGAGCATTTTTAGAAAAAGGCCCGTGTGTGTGTGTGTGTGTGTGTGTGTGTGTGTGTGTCAGTCAGTCAGTGTGTCAGTCAGTCAGTGTGTCAGTCAGTCAGTGTGTCAGTCAGTCAGTGTGTCAGTCAGTCAGTGTGTCAGTCAGTCAGTGTGTCAGTCAGTCAGTCAGTGTGTCAGTCAGTCAGTGCGTCCGTCAGTCAGTCAGTGCGTCCGTCAGTCAGTCAGTGCGTCCGTCAGTCAGTCAGTCAGTGCGTCAGTCAGTCAGTCAGTGCGTCAGTCAGTCAGTCAGTGCGTCAGTCAGTGCGTCAGTCAGTGCGTCAGTCAGTCAGTGCGTCAGTCAGTGTGTCAGTCAGTGTGTCAGTCAGTGTTGTAGTGTTTAACGCCCGCTTTTACTACTACGGCACCGCAGGCGGTGACACTGATGATACATGGAATGAAGATGGGGCACCGTTGGAATGAGATGGCGGGGGAAACCGGAGCACCCGGAGAAAACCCGCCCTGACGCCGCTTCGTCCACCACGAATACCACATGCGGGTCCCTGGGATCGAACCCAGGCCGCCTAGGTGGTAGGCGAGCGCGCTAACCGCTCGGCCACGGCGCCGCCTGTCAGTCTGTGTGTCAGTCAGTGCGTGTCAGCGCGTCAGTGTGTCTGTCAGTCTGTGGACAGACTAACTTAAAAACGAAAAGTCGGTTAAAAACCAAAGTTGGTATTTAAGTTTAATGTCTTTCAAGGATGCAACATGAAGATTTTGAAGAAAATAGCCCCACCCTAAACTACCCTTTACATGGAGAATTTTTCAAAATTGTTTATTTTCTTGAAAATGGCTAATGATTTTGATTAAAATGTCTTATGTTTGAGATATTTTTATGGCAAATGAAATGTATATCTTGAATTTTCTGGCTATAGCCCATGTAGTCGTATTTACTCTGGACGACTTTTGCATATCTGGTAAACCGTTAGAGATAGACCAGGGATGTCAAACAGCACTCCCAAACTGTGAACTTTGACGCGTGGACTCTTGCTACCGGTCTCACCTGTGTTGTATACGCAGCTAGAAGAGTAGGGGTGAGCTGGTGCCAAACAACAACAAACAGTGGCGGCTGGTACCATGCTTCATGTTTGTACAATTTACAAATGGAAATACACTGTTGAATTAGCCACTGATCCTTTTTTATTGTTTGTTGTTTATTGTCTTTTGGATGATTGGCAATGTTTCCTGCCCACAAGTTTGTCAATTTCAGGTTCCATCTCCGAAGAACATAGGCGTAACACTGACACTAAATGTCTGTCAGTAATATTAGTACGTCTGAGCGTTTTATTGTTATTCAATTTAGAAAAAAAAAAACTGTTCACAAATGTATGTCGACGCAAACACTGCCATCAAACGACGCGCAGATTGACGAAGATTGGGGAATTTAGTTTCAGGTAACAGGGATGTCGAACAGCGCTACCAAGCTGTGAAATGAGCGAGTGCTTGCTTCAGTCGCAGTTGTGCTCCAACGACAGTCAGTCAGTCTGAGTGGTGTGCCCTACCTGGTTTTTTGACAAATATACTGTGGCAGTTAGTATGGACAGAGAACGGTGTTTTCAACGTGAGTGGACTGATCAATACTTCTTTGTTTTAAATGACGGCAAAGCACGTTGTTTAATATTGTCACCGCGCCCGCCGCATCTAATTGCCGACAACAGCAGTGTCACCCATCGCATTATTGTCGGCACTACCGCAAAGGAGCCGAAGGAAAGAGACAGAGAATGGCCGCATTGTTGGGGCGCTTGCCGAAAGAGAGAAAAGGATAGAGACTTCAAGAATCTTCTGCTTTGTATTTCACCGCAATAACTGAACTTTCCAGAATAGTGCCTGGGAGATATAAATAGCGGAAAAGTGTGACAGGAGAGTCAGTCAGACGTATGTGAAGCGTTGAGTAGTCGTGCCGAGGAAGAAGGGACAGTTCTTTGTGTTACGAATTCGGAGCCGTGCTGTTGGAGAATCGGAAAAGACTTTCTTGCTGTTGCAACGAGTGTACAAAGTTACTGTTTACGGAAATAGGTGTTTCTTTATCTCGACTACATCTGTCTACTTTACTTTTCAACCCACCAAAAAGTCACAATATGTAGAGCAGAAATTGGATATATAAGTCATTACAATATTAAAAGACATTTTAACTCTCAACATGCTACAATTTATGGCCCGGACAAATTATCAGGTGTTTCTCGTGAAAAGGCTATAGAGGAATTTCAGTCAAGAATGAATTTCGAAAATATTCCATCATCTTCAGGCATTAGTAGAAAAAGTTTGGTTCGTGTTAGCTACAAAATCAGCAAACACATTGCGTCTGCTTCAAAACCATTCACGGATGGAGAATTTGTTAAAAGCCGTCTTATTACTGCTGTAGAAGAAATCTGTTCGGAACTTGTTAATGCGTTTCAATGTATAAGTCTGTCTCGTAATACTGTTGCGGAACGTATATCAGAAATGGGAGATAACTTGGAGGAACAACTAACAGAAAGAATGAACACATTTACTTGTTATTCATTAGCTCTTGATGAGAGTACGGACCGCAAACACACAGCACAACTGGCTATATTCATTAGGGGCGTCGATTTAGATTACAATGTTTTTGAAGATCTTCTCGATGTTGTTTCGTTAAAAGATCGGACTCGAGGACAAGATATTTTTGATGGTGTAATGAAAACTATTGCTAAATTTAAACTTCCATGGAACAAATTAGTTTGCATAGCAAAGATGGCGCACCTTGTATGACGGGACAAGAAACAGGACTTGTAGGAAGAGTACGAAGATTTCTGACTCAAGAAGAACTCGATGCAGACAAAGTTAAATTCATTCATTGTCTTATTCATCGTGCAAATCTTTGTGCTCAGTCTGTTACTGTAAAGAATGTTATGACGGCCGTTGTAAGAATAGTCAATATTATTCGCTCACATGCTTTACGTCATCGACTGTTCCAGCAATTTCTTGAAGATGTGAACTCGGATGTTTCGGATTACTGTCAAGTAAGGTGGCTTAGTCGTGGTAATATGCTGACTAGGTTCTTTAACCTTCGAAGTGAAATAAAAATATTCTTAGAAACTCACAATTTACAAACTCCAGAACTCTATAGTGAAGACTGGATTTGTGATTTGGCGTTCTTGGCGGATTTGACTTCCTATCTCAATTCCCTTAATTTGAAATTACAAGGTAAGGACAGATTCATAATCAACATGTTTGACGACTTGAAAGCATTTATGCAGAAGCTTGAATTGTGGATAACACAAGTTGATAATGGGGATGTGTATCACTTTCCTTGTTTGCAAAGTGTATTCAATGATGGCTCTAAGCATTTGATACCAAACTACAAAGCATTGTTAGAGGATCTACTCAAGGAATTCAAGAACAAATTTGGAGAAGTTTACTATATGGATCCCGAATGGAGACTCTTCAACAACCCTTTCAATGTCCATCCTCGTGATTTCTCACATGATTTGCAATTAGAATTAATTGACTTGCAAAACAACACACCATTGCGCAATTCAGGAAATTTAGGTGTCAAATTGTATATTTCATTACCTGAAACTAAATTCCCCAATCTTCGTCAATCTGCGCGTCGTTTGATGGCAGTGTTTGCGTCGACATACATTTGTGAACAGTTTTTTTCTAAATTGAATAATAATAAAACGCTCAGACGTACTAATATTACTGACAGACATTTAGTGTCAGTGTTACGCCTATGTCCTTCGGAGATGGAACCTGAAATTGACAAACTTGTGGGCAGGAAACATTGCCAAGCATCCAAAAGACAATAAACAACAAACAATAAAAAAGGATCAGTGACTAATTCAACAGTGTATTTCCATTTGTAAATTGTACAAACATGAAGCATGGTACTAGCCGCCACTGTTTGTTGTTTGGCACCAGCTCACTCCTACTCTTCTAGCTGCGTATAAAACACAGGTGAGACCGGTAGCAAGAGTCCACGCGTCAAAGTTCACAGTTTGGGAGTGCTGTTTGACATCCCTGAGATGGACCAAATCATACTATACAAAAAACGTAGATTTTGCTAAAATACACAACTTAAGTTTCAGTGAATTTTCTTGTAGGGTGAACCATTTCGGAGATATTCCTCGTTATGTGTGTCAGTTTGGGAAAACTTTCGTGAAATGGATCATCGTTCATTTTTTTATATAGTAATTGTGCAAAGAGAAGAGAATCTCAAAGCTTCAAAAGATGTGACTATTGCTCAAAGCCTTCTGTATCCTAACTTTCCCCTTGCACCTACAAGGAAATAAGCAATAAGATAATTTGTACAAATGTTTATCTCAACTAACACGAAGATATAGGAATAAGAATTTGTACAAATAGTTTGTACAAGAGTAGAGAAAGTCATGTGAGTGCAGCACATCAGATGTTTATGTTAAGTGTGAAAAGAGAAGCTTTAAAATGTTTGACTATCACTATATGACACAAATTAAATTTTTTATTGTTGAACTCTAAAATAAAAATTTAGACCTCTTAAATCTTTGACTTACCAATGGCAGGTCTTCTTCTCTCATATCCTTTAGCAACAGCGAGGGCTTTGGCGATAGTTTCAAATTTCTTGTTTCCATTACATACTGATGGTCCGAGAAATGGATTTCTTCCACTTGGCAGCACCTAGTAAGAGTAAAAACATGTACTTATATCCAGCTATATCTAAGATTTATGTTTGGTCTATGTGCAATTATATAATGAGCAGCGGTTTACGTTGGTAAGAAAACACTAAAACGCCTCTGCCATGCCCAACCACCTCCACTCGATAGGCGATTCTAGCACGCCACTTAATATTTGTCTATTGAAACTAACCTTTGTTCATAGTTTAATGCTTGAATGCCAGCGACAAACCAACACAAAGATTCGGCCAAAGACTGGCGTGGCCCGTTGTTGTGAATCATGTCTTGCATCCACTCACCTAGGTCTCTTTTTCATGAGCTAATGCGTGTGTGTCGGACTTGAATTGAAACTAATAAGACATTGGCTATGTGGAATACACATAGGTAAGGAGTTTCTGCCAACATTAAATAAATAAAAGCACAATAAGAAATCAAAAGCATCGGCACGTTTCCGTGCACTTGACCTGCGTTTAGAAACATGTCTGCATTATCGCTTCCTAAACTGCATGACGTGCTGTGTTACTATAGTAAACGTCTTAAAGAATCACAGGTTGCAAAGATGTAAAACAAAAAATCTAACATTGATCTTCGGTAAGCAGAGGAAATGCAGGAGTAACGAAGAAAGTAGGTATAATGGGAGTTTTCATTAAACCACTTTAGTAACATGCATAAATTTTTGTGCAAACAACATTCTTTGTCTTTACTAACATTAATTCAGTATCTCAATAAATGATTTTGAACCGCTATCGGTTATTGCCATGGATGGCGCGAGCCCGACATTTGATGGTTTAGGTAAATATTACTATGTAAAACGCAAGTGTATTTTAAACAATTATTTGCAAAAAACTTCCTTTTGCGCTTATTGTATTACTTAATTTTCATTACCACTAACCTTTGGTTAATATTGGTGCATACACTTTGTGAAGCTTTTATTGGTTTTTCATTGGCGTAAGTCATTTTGTAAACAGAAATCACCCTTTTTCCCCGACCGCAAGGTGAAGACTGTGCTGTTAACATTTACCAGTTGTTAACTTCTTGATCTTTCAGCGCTTTAAATATGTATTGGAACGCATGTCCCTTTCAGATGCATGGATGTGGGGCAAGAGATTTGTCATTTTAAAAGTGGACATTTACACTCCTTCCAAACCGTATGGCTTAAGTTATGTATTTCACATACCTATACGAATAGGGAGCTATCACTTTAGTTGTTGCCTAAAATGTCTTGTTCCCCATTGAATGTTCATTAATTAGGTGTGGTCACCTGCCGATTAATTAAGTAAATATATTGTCTGCTCTATTGTTATGAACTGTAAAACGAGTGATGAACTGTTTTGTTTGTGAAAATTTGATGTGCTGAAACATGTAGTTTAAATTCCTTCTTTTCGCACTGGTTTAAAAATATAGTTATACACAAGTGCCAGGTTGTACGAAATAAAAAATGTTCTGTTTTATATTTTTATGTATGTTAGTGAAGTGATAACCTTTTGCAATATGAAGTACCATGTTATAAGTTTCAGTCGATTTATGTTCATGGATATGAAGTGCGAAAACATGTAGTGGTGTGTGTGTGTGTGTGTGTGTGTGTGTGTGTGTGTGTGTGTGTGTGTGTGTGTGTGTGTGTAGCATAACTCAAAAACGAAAAGGCGGTTAAAAACCAAAGTTGGTATTTAAGTTTAATGTCTTTCAAGGATGCGACACGAAGATTTTGAACAAAATAACCCCACGCTAAACTACCCTTTACATAGAATATTTTTCAAAAATTTTGATTTTCTTGAAAATGGCTAACGATTTTGATTAAAATGTCACATATTTGAGATATTTTTATGGCAAATGAAATGTATATCTTGAATTTTCTGGCTATAGCTCCTGTAGTCGTATTTACTCTGGACGACTTTTGCATAACTGGTAAACCGTTAGACAGACCAAATCATACTATACAAAAAATGTAGATCTTGCTAAAATACACAATTTATGTCTCAATAAATTTTCTTGTAGGGTGAACCATATCGGAGATATTTCTTGTTATGTGTGCGAGTTTCGGATAACTTAAAACGTTCGTGAAATGGATCATCGTTATTTTTTTTTATATGTTAAGTGTGCAAAGACCACAGAATTTCAAAGGTTTAAAACATTTGACTATCGCACAAAGCCTACTGTATTCTAACATTCCTCTTGAGCCTACAAGGAAATAAGCAATAAGATAATTTGTACAAATGTTTATCTCAACACGAAGAAGATATAGGAATAAGAGTTTGTAAGAATGGTTAGTACAGTAGAGAAAGCCATGTGAGTGCAACAAGATTTTTATGTTAACAGTGCCAAGAGAACGTAATGTGAAAGCGTTAAAAGATTTGACTATTGCTCGAAGCTTAGTATGTTCCCATATTCCTCTTGCTCCGACAAGAAAATAAACAGTAAGATAATTTCTGCAAATGTTTATCTCAACAGGAAGAACATACAGGAATAAGAGTTTGTAAGAATGGTTAGTACAAGAGTAGAGAAAGCCACGTGGATGCAATACTTCAGATTTGTTATTGGTATTGTATTGCTATTATTATTGTGTTTCCATATCCTGTATACATGATCTTAAGGAAGAAATAAATGAATAAATGCCTTCTCTAACCAAGTGAAACAAACAAAAACCGTGTAGGAAGGAATATTAGCAATAAAACATGATTAAAATCAAAGAAAAAAAATAATGAATGTGGAAATAATACTTGTGCAAATGACAGCACATCCCTCAGTCTATTAAATTATAAAAGAAAAGTTGACAAGAGAAAACACTTTCAACTCCAAGAAGACTAAATCAATCTAAGTTGCTGTAGGATGTGGAAGGCAAGTACATCACGAAAATCGCCCATCGCTCAAAACGATGGCATTGTGTTGGCAAGAAATACTTAAATGAAAACAGTAGTCCACATACATTATATTAGTAAGAGAGGTCATGTCCCTTCGATTGAACGAAATGATAGGTTTCCATCAGCTCTTGAATAGAATGGAATGGAAGTTCGCAACGCCAAAAGGAAATCTATCCAGCTCACACGCATCTGTGAAATCAGAGTGTTGCATTCGCTGGAAATGGGAATCCCTGAAATAGCTCCCTAACACGCCATTCAACAAACAAATGTGTGAATTCTCAGCATTCTCTGGTCTAGAAAACAAACAAAAATTTTTGATTTAGAGTCCACCTTGCATAGATATCGCGTGAGGATATATGGAGCTGGCTACAATATGTGTGTGCATGAGTAAATGCGCTTTCTAAATCAAAAAGTACTTAACATCGTCATTACTTTCTTATAAACAGAAAGTAGCCAGCAAATTTTAGTAATATGTTTAGAAATATCTTCTCTCCTAAAACTTCAACAACAGAGTAATTGTAAAATTAACTTTGTCATTCTGAGGTTGAGGTGGAAGACGGCTTATAAGTATATGTATATAGCACCCAACATTATCCTAAAGCTGACTTGATTAGTTTGTCAGTTAGAATTAAGTTTATTGCTCCTAATTTTTGCATGCCATTGTTAGTTTTCGTCTAAAAGTCCCCAGGAGTAAGATTTTACAAATGAGATTATAGAAAATTTAAATACATTAGAATCTCGGCGGCGCCGTGGCCGAGTGGTTAGGCCGTTCACCTTCCACCTAAACAGCCCGGATTCGATTCCATGGACCTGCATACGGTATTCGTGATGGACGAAGTGGCGTCTGGACGGGTTTTCTCCGGGTTCTCCGGTCTCCCCCGCCACTCATTCCACAGATTGCTCCATCATCACATTTCTAATCATCCATTTCGCTTGCATTTCATAGCATCCTCTTCCTCACTATCATACTTGGTGCTTGGCTGACCAACCGCTTCCAGGTCTTCACTCTGTCCGGTCCACAGGTTCGTCTGCTCCCCGACAGGTGTCTGACACTGGCTTGTAACTCCTAGGGAGTGCAAGTCCTACATAAGGGGAGGGTAATCAGGTTATTCCAGCTATCAATTAATATCGCATAAGTATTTAAAAATTCTGATGTGTTGCATTCACACGATCTGTTGCCTTTTCATCTTCTACAAACCATTCTTACTAAATCTTATTCTTCCATGCTCTTTCCACGACATGGCCAGAAACAACTGAACAGCGACAACAGCACTTTGCAACTCTTCAGCATTTTTTACTCACCTTTCTCCTTTGGTTGTTCTACAAACGTTTATCACAAGAGATTATTCCTCTGCTTACTTGATAGAAATAAACGCTCATTACACACCCACGCATTTCTTTGTAGCGTCAGAAGCTTAAAAAGCATACTTTTTGTATGACCACTTCAGTATTTGACAATTGAAAACAATATCATTGAATATTTCGGAAATGGTTAGCATACAAAATATTTTGACATAAATTGTGTGCTTTAGCGAGATATGCATTTTGTGTAGTAAATTGTAAATTGTATTTTACGGTGTACTAGTTATGTAAAAGTCACTCAGAATGAAGAGATCATCTATTTCTGGGTCTATCGCTCTTGCAGTTCCTTTGGTAGCACAATTATAAGGGATGCATGATTTAATATTTTTTCTAAGTCAAACTCTGAATTTAAAAACTCATTGGCCTCCTTAGATATATGGAGTTTGGTTTTAGTTCTGCTTTTAATTAACGTTTATTAAAGCTTAAAATTCTTCTTGTAGAATATTGTATCAGACTTGAGTCGATTTTTAAGTTCCCATTTAAGCCCATTATCTTTGCTACGAATCACTGTCTCTGCAGTAGTAATTTAGTTCAAAAACCCTTGTGCTGCACTCACATGACTTTCTCTACTCTTGTAGTAACCATGCTTACTAACTCTTATTCCTATATCTTCGTGTTACTTTCTCTACTGGTAAGCAGAGTAAGTCTTGTATTCCACCCAAAAATTCGATGTCAAGACTTCACCGGAAATATATGTCTTGAGACGCCTGAATCAAAAAAACATTTTTAGAAATAGGCCTACGTGTGTCAGTCAGTCAGTCAGTCAGTCAGTCAGTCAGTGCCAGCCTGTGTCAGTCTGTGGGCAACTTAACTAAAAAATGAAAAGTCGGTTAAGAATCAACTTTTAAGTTTAATATCTTTCAAGGATGTGACACGAACATTTTGAAGAAAATAGCCCCACCCTAAACTATCCTTTACCTGGAAGATTTTTGGAAAATTTTTATTTTCTTGAAAATAGCTAACGATTTTGATTCAAATTCCGTATGTTTAAGACATTTGTATGGCAAATGAAATGTATATTTTGAATTTTCTGGCTATAGCCTATGTGGTCCTGTATATTCTGGAAGACTTTTGAATAACTCGTAAACCGTAAGAGACAGACAAAATCTTACTATACAAACATGTAGATTTCGCTAAAACGCACAATTTATGTCCGAATAAATGTTGTGAACCATTTCGGAGATATTCCTTGTTATGTGTGTCATTTTCGGAAAACTTTCCATTTTCGTGAAATGGAACATCGTTGCTCATTTGTTCTACATCTAAAGTGTGTAAAGAGAACGGAATCTCAAAGCCTTAAAAGATTTGACTATCGCACAAAGCCTAGGGTATTTTAATATTTCCCTTACACCTACAAGGAAATAAGCAAGAAGATAATTTGTACGAATGTTTATCCCAACCACGAAGAAGATACGAATAAGAGTTTGTGAGAATGTTTAGTACAAGAGTAGAGAAAGTCATGTGAGTGCAACACATAAGATTTTCTTTTAGTTTTCTACTCGGGTTGCTCTTCTGTATTATTTTCATTCAAAGTGATTTCTTTAAGTTCAATGTAGTAATTTATTACATTTTAGACAGATTCATTAGCCTTACCTGAAACTATCGTTTCATTGTTAAACTTTAGTTCACCCAAGGAAAATGCTACGTAATCTTTGTTTATCCTAGCTTAAAATGTTAAATTATATATTATTAACATTCCAAAATACCTAAAAAGGTGTTTTGGTTCATAAAGATGTGTTTAGAAGTGTTTAGGTATATTCTACTTCCAGAAGACACAAAAATTACACCGATCCCTCCAGTTTACCAAATGGAAGCCAATTCCTGATTAGTATTATAATTGGTTAACAAGGATAAACTACAAGTACAGAAAGAGCTAATCTTTCCATATATTCATCAAAATGTACGTGTTAATGAAAGATGTAGTTAAATGGTGAAGTTACAAGCTATGTAATATAGAAGGTTTAATATAGTGCATCTACATAAATGCAGCAAAATATACAACACGTTAGGTTACCAGCAGTGAATGTACGAAATTCTAACTTCTACTATGACAGCATGAATTAAAATTGAACAAAAATACTATCATGTAAAAATACATTTTCTTCGGAGATTGCTGGCGAGAATAATACTACTCCATTGCTGCATCTATATAATGTGTATAAAAAAGGCGTTTTCCTTATTTCATTGTTAGTAGTTTCACACATGAAGCCGATTGAACTCTACCGACCGAAGGGGAAGGAACCTATGGCCCAAATTAAGATGTGCATGCATGATATGGGTACACTAATCACTGGACCAAACCATAACAGCTGTGATCAAGTGCGAAGAGCAGATTGTCTCTTGTTTAACTGAATGCACGTGTTCACAACATGCGTTTGGGCTACCATTGTACTACAGGACTGGGCAACTGGCCCAGACTGCTAACGGCCTGCACTGGCAGCTACATATTTAGCAGGTAAAACAAAAAAAAAAGAAGAAAAAAAAAAGAAAGAAAAAAGGGAAAGATCGCTCAAGTTATCCCGCTAGTCGTCCAGTGCTGTACTAAGTTGAATTGCTAATACTTGGCTGTGCACGATACGATATGCTGTAGTTAACTTAGATACTAGAAGTCAGGGTAGATGAGAATATTCTCGAACTTGATGCTGTGCTAGTATGTAAGTACAAGTGGTTGCATTAATGCCGTCTCTTCTTGACCTTTTTACAAATACCTTCTCTGTTGCTTATAAGGATAAAATTGTATTCTACCCAAACATTTGATACTAACATTTCCACATCTTCTTTACCTGATAAGTCTCCCCTTATGTAAGCCTTACACCCCCTAGGACTTACAAGCCAGCACCTAGGATCAGATGCCTGTCGGGGAGTGTAGTAATTAAAGTATAGAAGAAATTTTAGAAAGTAGTGAAGCAGGTGAATATGCAACAGCTATCTTACTAAGGCTTTCGACTGTAGAAAAAAGTATATTAATGAGATAACTATCTGTCCTGGGCATGAGAGTACAGAATATACATTAATAGAATGCTACATTAGTAATAATAAACATGCAGTTCTGAACTCAACAAATGGTGACGCCATATCTACTCCCACAATAATATTAAATAGGTATAATTTTGCATATTACTTGCGTTTTTATCTAAAGAAGGCTGCACAGTAGTGTTTTATAATATAACACTGAAAGTGGTAACGTAGGACGTTATAGAGAACCAAAGAACCAGAAAACGAAGGAAAGGTATTCCAAAGTAGTGGTAGGTTCGGCAGCGCCATGTAATTTCACCCCTCGGTCGAGTAGGACCACGGTTTAATGGGGCGCTGGGTAATCATCGGTTTTACTCGTATCGTCCTCAGCCCTACCGCAAGGGATAGACTAATGCTTACATATAGACATGTACGTTTCTCGTTGAAGGACACAATTTTATGTTAAATGACAACACATCGCGATTCACTTTTTAAAAATGTTGACTGTCGCTTTAATGTGCTACATGCTTATGCGTATAAAAATGTATGAATGTGTAACGGTTATTTTATCAGCTAACAAAGTAAAAGAATAACAAGTTTGTAAGAATAGTTTGTGGAAGAGTGAGTAGAGTGCCATGTGGCTGCAACCCAGAGTTTTTAATGAAAACATGCAAGAAAGCAAAATATGCAACTAAAAATTAATAAGCGCCATTTACCTGAATACTGCCACAAGTTGCAAAAGAAATCCCTGCCATGCTATCTTTTTATCCTCTGCATGTTCATTGCAATTTTCTACGCCACAGTTCATTTTCTTGGTCTGCGATTCGACAATTCCTTGTCCAAATATCACTGATATGCTGATTAGCACATAATTTCACGATCAGCAGCTTCAAACCTAACGTACGGTTTCCTCGAACTTCAAACTGATGCCCTACTCATATTCACTGCCATGCTGACACGTACTGCAAAAGACTGATCAAGGTGCCGAGGTAGGCATTTCTCCATCGCCTGAGACAAATGAATAACTGGGCGTTGACAGCGGCACCAATGAAAAGCTTGTTCGAAACAAGAAAACAAGTCACTAGCGCTGTGATAGAAGAGTAGGTAATAATCTTGCATGTGGCACTTTATGCCTGGTTTCGAACCCCATTCGAGTCAAACTGCTTGTCGGAGAGGTTTATTTACTTTCTGCCTACTCAGGAACTTAGTTTTTATTTATTTGCAGAATTATTGACACGCTCCTTTTATGAGTATCTGATTATAATACATTTAGTTTAGCTTACTGAAAAGTAGGCACATAAATGAAAATAAAACGAGAAATCGCTCAAAAATATGTCCAATGTTATAAATAGGAGAAATTCTTCAAAAGGTTTTACAGCAAGCTGCCATAGTTGCTTTTTATTATAAAATCCAAAACAGGATTGAAATATTCTCACTTAATGTTTTTAAATGATTGTCTTACTTTACAGCTAATATACAAATAAATAATAATAATAATAATAATAATAATAATAATAATAATAATAATAATAATAATAATAATAAATAAATAATAAATAATAAATAATAATAATAAATAATAATAAATAAATAATAATAATAATAATAACAATAACAATAATAATAATAATAATAGCAATAGTAATAATAATCCCACCAATGACGCCTGTAGTGTGCAGAAGTGGGGGACGCAGAGGCTGGGTTGCAAGCACAAGGCCCTTCCTGGGCTGTAGTGCTAGGGGATTAAGAGATCGATAAAATCTTATATACAAAAAATGAAATGTAGATCTTGTTAAGTTCAAGATTTGTCAAGTGCGTTTTTTACTTTCTCTACTACATATAGTATTGGAAGTATTGCATTACATCCAAAAACTTTATGTCGACATTTCACCGGAAATATATATATTTAATTAAAAAAAAATTAGAAAAAGGTCAGTGTACGTGTAGGTATGTCTATGTGTCAGTCTGTGGACAGCAAAACTCAAAAACAAAAAGTCGGTTCAAAACCAAAGTTGGTATTTAAGGTTAATATATTTCAAGGATGTGAGACGAAGATGTTGAAGAAAATTTCTTCACCCCAAGGTACCCTTTACATGGAAAATTTTTCGAAAATTTTGATTTTCTTGAATATGGGCTCTAACGATTTTGATTAAAATGCCATGTTTGAGATATTTTTATGACAAATTAAATGTATATTTTGAATTTTCTGTCTATAGATTATGCAGTCCTGTTTACTATGGGTGACTTTAATAACTCATAAACCGTAAGAGATAGACAAAATCTTAAAATACAAAAATGTTGATCTCGCTAAAACGCACAATTTATGTCGGAATAAATGTTTTATAGAGAGATCCATTTCGGAGATATTCCTTGTTATTTGTGTCAGTTTCGGAAAACTGAAAATTTTCGTGGAATGGAACATAGTAGTTCATTTGTTTTACATGTTAAGCGTGCAAAGAGAACGGAATCTCAAAGCTTTAAAAGAGCTGAATATCGCTCAAAGCCTAGGGTATTCTAATATCCCCGTTGTACCTACAAGGAAATCAGCAATAAGGTAATTTGTACAAATGCGTATCTCAACTAATACGAAGATATAGGAATAGGTGCTTGTAAGAATGTTTAGCACAAGAGTAGAGAAAGTCATGCGAGTGCAATACATCAGATTTCTTTTAGTTTTCTACTCGGGTTGCTCTTCTGTAGTATTTTCATTCAAAGTGATTTCTTAAGTTCAGTGTAGTAATTTATTACATTTTAGACAGATTCATTAGCCTTACCTGAAATTATCGTTTCATTGTTAAACATTAGTTCACCCAAGGAAATGCTACATAATCTTTATTTATCCTTGCTTAAAATGTTAAATTATACATTATTAATATTCAAAATACCTACAAAGGCGTTCTGGTTCATAAAGATGCGTTTAGAAGTGTTTAGGTATATTATACTAGTTTTCCAGAAGACACAAAAAGTACACCGATTCCTCCAGTTTACCTAATGGAAGCCAATTCCTGATTAGTATTATAATTAGTTAAGAAGGATAAACTACTAGTAAGTACAGAAAGAGCTAATCTTTCCATATATTCATCAAAATGTACGTGTTAATGAAAGATGTAGTTAAATGGTGAAGTTATAAACCGTGTAATATACAAGGTTTAATAGAGTGCATGTACATAAATGCAGCAATATATACAGTACGTTAGGTTACCAGCAGTGAATGTACGAAATTCTAACTTCCAGTATAACAGCATGAACTAAAATTGAACAAAAATACTGTCATCTAAAAATACATTTTTTTCGGAGATTGCTGGCGCTTTCTCGAACTGGGAGAAAATATTACCCCATTGCTGCACCTATACATTGTTAGTAGTTTCACACATGAATTCCACTGGAATCTACCGACCGAAGGGGAAGGAGCCTATGGCCCAAATTAAGATGTGCATGCATGATATGGGTACACTAATCACTGGCCCAAACCATAACAGCAGTGAAGACAAGAGTGTCTCTTGTTTAACTGAATGTACGTGTTCACAACATGCGTTTGGGCTATCGTTGTACTACAGGACTAGGAAAATGGCGCAGACTGCTCACGGCCTGCACTGACAGCTGCATATTTAGGAAAGGAAAAGATCCCTCAAGTTATCCCACTAGTCGTCCAGTGGTGTACTAAGTTGAGTTGCTAATACCTGGCCTGCGTGATACGATATGCTGTAGTTAACTTAGACACTAGAAGTCAGGGTAGATGAGAATATTCTCGAACTTGATGCTGTGCTAGTATGTAAGTACAAGTGGATGCATTAATGCTGACACTTCTTGACCTTTTTACAAATACCTTCTCTGCTGCTTGTAAGGATAAATATTGTATTCTACCCAAACATTTGACAGTAACATTTCACATCATCTTTACGTGATTAGCCTGCCCTTATGTAAGCCTTACATCCCCTAGGACTTACAAGTCAGTACCTAGGATCAGATGCCTGTCGGGGATTGCAGTCATTAAAAGTATAGAAGAAATTTTAGAAAGTAGTGAAGCAGGTGAATATGCAACAGCTATCTTACTAAGGCTTTCGACTGTAGAAAAAAGTATATTAATGAGATAACTCTCTGTACTGGGCATGAGAGTACAGGATATAATTTAATAGAATGCTACATTAGTAATAATAAACAATACGCAGTCCAAAACTCAACAAATGGTGACACCATATCTACTCTCAATAATGATTAAATAGGTATAATTTTGCACATTACTTGCATTTTTATCTAAAGAAGGCTGCACAGTAATGTTTTATAATATAACACTGAAAGTGGTAACGTAGGACGTTATAGAGAACCAAAGAACCAGAAAACGAAGGAAAGGTATTCCAAAGTAGTGGTAAATTCGGCAGCGCCATGTAATTTCACCCCTCGGTCGAGTAGGACCATGGTTTAATGGGGCGCTGGGTAATAATCGGTTTTACTCGTATCGTCCTCAGCCCTACCGCAAGGGATAGACTAATGCTTACATATACAAATGTACGTTTCTCGTTGAAGGACACAATTTTATGTCAAATGACAACACATCGCGATTCACTTTTTAAAAATGTTGACTGTCGCTTTAATCTGGTACATCCCTATGCGTATAAAAATGCATGAATATATAACGATTATTTTATTGAGTAACGAAGTAAAAGAATGACAAGTTTGTAAGAATAGTTTGTAGAAGAGTGAGCAGAGTGTCATGTGACTGCAGCACATCAGAGTTTTTAATGAAAACATGCAAGAAAGCAAAATATGCAACTAAAAATGATCACCTATTTACCTGAATACTGCCACAAGTTTGAAAAAAATCCCTGCCATGCTATTTCTTTTCCTCTGCAAGTTCATTGCCATTTTCTACGCCACAGTTCCTTTTCTTGGTCTGCGATTCGTCAATTTCTCCTCCAAACATCACTGATAAGCTGATTAGCACATAATTTCACTATCAGCAGCTTCAAACCTAACGTACGGTTTCCTCGAACTTCACACTGATGTCCTACTCGCATCCATTGCCGTGCTGACAAGTAATGCAAAAGACTGATCAAGGTGCCGAGGTACGGTATACTTATACGAGCATTTCTCCATCGCCTGAGACAAATGAATAACTGGGCGTTGACAGCGGCACCAATGAAAAGCTTGTTTAAAATAAGAAAACAAGTCACTAGCGCTGTGATTGAAGAGTAGGTAATACCAGTCTTGCATGTGGCGCTTTATGCCTGGTTTCGAACCCCATTCGAATCAAACTGCTTGTCGGAGAGGTTTATTCATTTTTCCCCATACTCAGGAAGTTGCTTTTTATTTATTTGCACAATTACTGAGTCATTCATTTTATGAGTATGTGATTACAATACATTTAGTTTAGCTTACTGAAAAGTAAGCATAACAATGGAAATAAAACGAGGAAAAGGTCAATATATCTCCAATAATGTTATTAGCAAGACAAATTCTTCAAAAGGTTTTTCAGAAAGCTGCCATAGTTGCTTTTTATTATAAAATGCAAAATATGATTGAAATATTTTCCCATAATTTTTTAAAATAATTGCCTTCCTTTACAGCTAATGCACAGGCTAATAATTAGTTATTATTATTATTATTATTATTATTATTATTATTATTATTATTATTATTATTATTATTATTATTATTATTATTATTATTATTATTATTATTATTATTATTATTATTATTATTGTTGTTGTTGTTATTGTTATTGTTATTGTTATTGTTATTGTTGTTGTTATTGTTATTGTTATTGTTGTTGTTATTGTTATTGTTATTATTATTATTTTTATTATTATTTTTATTATTATTATTATTATTATTATTATTATTATTATTATTATTATTATTATTATTATTATTATTATTATTATTATTATTATTATTATTATTATTATTATTATTATTATTATTATTATTATTATTATTATTATTATTATTATTATTATTATTATTATTATTATTATTATTATTATTATTATTATTATTATTATTATTATTATTATTATTATTATTATTATTATAGTAATAATATGGAACAGCATCTGAAAGTGCATTGTTTAAAATACCCAAAATTCAAAAGAAACGCAGAAAATATTTTCGAAATTGTCAATGCTACCATAAATATTTGACACCAATTGTATATTCTGATAAGTTGTACATTGTTCTCGAATCACTGTTTATCTCTTATGGTCTACCAGTTATACAAAGTTATATAAAATTAAATCGGAATGAGTAGGACTTCACAGATGCTTCACAGAAAATTCAGAACATTACATTTTGTTCGAAGTGTAAACATCTCGTTCTGAGTACATACCCATAAAATTCAAGATATACATTGTATTTGTCGTTAAAGGCATCTTTGAGAGAATCAAAATGTTCAAAAAATTTTCTATTTAAAGGATAGTCTGAAGTAGGGGAATGTCCTTGAAAATTTTCCTATCGCCTCCTTGGAACTTAAATGCCAAGTTCAAGTTTTGGTATTTTTCAAAAACTCTGACAACATGACTTTCTCTACTCACTCTTGTAAAACATATTCTTAAAACGCTAGTTCTGCCTACTTCATATTAATCGAGATAACGTTTGTAGGTACAGTGGGAATAGGAGAATATAGAGTTTAGGTCTAAGCGATCGTGAAATCTTCTAAGAGCTGATCGCTATGTTGTGGTTTTGAAATTCTGTTCTCTTTGCATGACCAGGAGAAGGGGAAAAACATCCAAATTGAGGAAGGTATCAGTATTAAAAAAACTCAATACTTGTAATAAGAAACACCTGAGAAATTGTTAATTGAAAAAGAAGTTATAAATGGCGAGCTTACTACATTTCTATGATTTTGTCTATGTCTTACGGTTTACCCAGTTGTGAAAAAGTCATTCAGAATGTAGAGGACTTCAGATCTTCTATTTCATTTGGTACACAAGTATTTTAAACATAATACATTTTAATCAATATTGTTACAATTTTTGAGAAAATAAACATTTTCAAAAAATGTTCCACATAAAAGGTGGTCCGGTGTAGGGAATTTTCTTTAAAAAAATTTGTGTTGCATTCTTGAAAGATGCTGTACTTCAATACTAAGTTGTTTAACGACGCTGTCAATTGCCAGAATCACACCAGCCTCGCCGGTGTGCCGGAATTTCGTCCAGCAGGAGTTCTTTTACATGTCAATAAATCTACTGCCATGGAGTTGTCATTTTTAAGCACACTAAAAACCATCGGTCTAAGCCGGATTTGAACCCGCGACCCTGTGATCAGTAGGCTAGCGTCTAACCAACTGAACCATCCAGACTGACGACTGACATTTCGTTTATGAGTTATACCTACTGCTCACAGATACACAGAGATATAGATACCCAAACACACACACACATACACACATACAACTTTTATTATTAAATATTAACTTTCGTTCTTAAATTTTCCCACTAACTTAAGTACTAGGAAAAGTGAAAATGCTTTTTCTTTGGGTTCAGGGGATCTTAAAATACGTATTTCAAAGAACATCTCGGCATCAAATTTTGAGTGAAATGCAATACCTTTTCCATTTACAATGTATGTGATAGCTTTATTTATTCCTGTGTTTGCAATGTGCGCGAAACACAATTGAATGAAAACTGCTTTGTGCAGAACATTCTGAATTACTAAAACTGCTAAGGAAAATTTTCCGAAAGCTCTAACTTGTTGTACACAAAACTGAATAACCACACTATCAAAAGACAAGTATTTTTGAAAAGGTATATTGAACGTGCACTCCTAATGCCCAGGTTTACTTCCTCTACCACGTAGGTTCATAGTAGGTAGAAAAGGCACTACTGCATTCCATCGAACATTTCGATATAGAGACTTTAATGGAACTACACGTTTTGAGGTCCCTTCAATCAAAATATTTTTAGTAAAAGGTCCGCGCGTGTGTTTCTGTGTCTGTGAACAGTTTGCCTCAGAAGTTCCCTTCATTCCGGATGACTTTTGTATAACTCCCAAACCGTAAGAGATAGATAGACCGCCTCTGTAGCGCATTAGTAGCGCACTTGCCTCTGGCGTGGAGGACCCGGTTCGATTCCCGGTACCAGCATGGGAATTTTTCCCCCGCTGGCACGGGGTGCACTCAGCCTCGTCAGGTCCCGGGGGGGACCAATTGAGGAGCTACTTGATGAAGAAGTCGCGAAGGCCGCACAACTGGCCGGGAGGGCTCCGGGCGCTGACCACGTCCCACCCTCCAGTACTGCGCCCCACCAATGACGCCTGTAGTGGGCAGAGGTGGGGGACGCAGCGCCTGGGTGGCAAGCCAAGGCCCGTCCTGGGCTGTAGAGCTAGGGGTTTAATAGACAGATAAAATCTTACTATACAAAGAATGTAGTTATGTTAAATGCGTTTTTACTTTCTCTACTACATATAGTAAAGTAGTGGAAGTATTGTATTACACCCAACAATTCTATGTTGAGATTTCACTGGAAAAATATTTTTGAGGCCCCTGAAGAAGAATAAAAAAGCTTTTTTAGAAAAAGGTCCGTGTACGTGTAAGTGTCTGTGTGTCTATGTGTCAGTCTGTGGACAGCATAACTCAAAAACGAAAAGTCGATTAAAAACCAAAGTTGGTATTTAAGTTAACTGTCTTTCAAGGATGCGACACGAAGATTTTGAAGAAAATTTCTCCACCCTAAACTACCCTTTATATGGAAAATTTCTCTAAATTTTTATTTTCTTGAAAATGGCTCTAACGATTTTAACTAAAAATATTTTAGATATTTTTATGACAAATTAAGTGTATATCTTGAATTTTCTGGCTATAGCCCATATAGTCCTATTTACTCTGGATGACTTTTGCATAACTGACAAACCATATCTAACTATTAAAAAAATGTAGATCTTGCTAAAATACACAATTTAGTCCAAATAATTTTTTTGTAGAATGAACCATTTCGGAGATGTGCCTTGTTATTTCTGTGAGTTTTGGAGAACTTATACTTCTGTCAAATGGAACATCGTTATTCATTTTTTATATGTTAACTATGCAAAGGGAACGAAATTTGAAAGCTTTAAAAGATTTGACTCGCATAAAGCCTACTATATTCCCTTATTCCCCTTGCACCTATAAGGAAATAAGCAATAAGATAATTCCTGCAAATGTTTAGCTTAACGAACACGAAGAAGATACAGGAATAAGAGTTTATAAGAATGGTTAGTACAAGAGTAGAGAAAGTCATGTGAGTGCAACACGTCAGATTTTTTAACCATTTTGGAGATATTCCTTATTTGTTTGAATTGTCCAATACTTTAAACTTTTCTCAAATGGCAAGTCATTCATTTTATCTCTTGGATACGTAAAGAGACTGAAATTCTAAAGGAATCACATCACGATCATATTTTAAAAGATTTGACTATAGCTTAAAGCCTACCGTTAACCATATTTTCCATGCACCCAAAGAAAAACTAGCAATTCATTAATTTCTGTAGATGTCTATCTCAATTAACACAAGCAGAGGAATAAATGTTTCTAAGAATAGTTTGTACAAGAGTAGAGAAAATGCAACACAGATCCTTTTTCGAGATTTTCACTAAATTTTGATGCACATGCTGCCCTACTTATTTTTCTAGAAAGCACATCTGTTATATTTCGTGCACATCATCGAAAAAAAAGCAATGGTCAAAAGCAGGTGTAAAATACTTTACGAGTGGTAAAGAAAGGTGAAAAGGAGAAGGTGAAATGGGAATGATGAGAAAATGTTATATATGACTCTTCGTGTTCATAAATTCACCGTACCACTCCCTGACATGTAAGTGTAGAATGTTTTCCGGACTATGACATGAATTTTTACATGCAACCTAAAACGATCTAGTTTTTCAGCTGTTCTGCAGTGCGAAGTGGAAACGTGCGGCGCGTTCATTTATTGCTATTCTAAAAGACAATATGGATTTTGGAAACGGGATAGGAACGGGATAGGAAATAATTAGGATCGTTTCTGGCCTTCACTTACTAGCAGAAATAAGTTTTCATTGATTTAGCTTTGAATTTGCTCCGCGCACAGTAGTCATTTTGCAGCAAATTCATGTACAGCCATGGAAAAAATGATTGAGCGCATTAGAAGAGCAGAATATTTCTAAATTCCACGTCGTGCTGCAGTGCTGTTTACACAAGTCGATATTTCCAACGTGTAGCTCAGTTTATCGATACTCTGTTTCATATGCTATGTCGGATACACAAATAAGCTGTGTCCAATAGACGATAACATATGTAACAGAGACCATCAACTTGTGTAAACCGCGTTGCAACACGACATGGGACTAAGAAATATTCTGTTCTCCTAATGCGCTCATTCTTTCCAGGGCTGTATCTATTTAGTGGCCAGCGCAAGTTTCTGGCGATATTATATTTCGAAGTTGCAGGGCAAGTTATTTCACAGACTTTTAAACGCTGAAATTATTTGGAAATAAAATGACCTCATTTGAACTAGGGATGGGCAGAAAATAAAGTAACCGTTACTGAAATAATGGAGACAGACAGTAACTAAAGCGCGTCTCACCCTTAAAAGACAGTACACGTTAAATGGAGCGCAGTGTTGCAACATGTACTAGTTGCGAATCTTTCTCCGCGAGCGACTCGAGGTGGCCTGAGTCCTGTACTTAGTCCTTCAATTGCTGCTTGACGAGATGGGCACTTTTAACTTTGGTATCCCTCCACGCCTTTGTTACTGTATGACCTAAATTTACAAATGACTTGTCTGTATAAACAATTGATTTCCCCTGGTCCCTAAACCTTTTACGTCTTTTAGATATTTATGTCGCCATCTGATGATATCGATATCGTCCCTTTCTATTAATATGCACTTGTTATCCTTTCTTTCATATTCGAACCCCAAATCAGAGTGGCCCTTGAGAAATTTGGTAGGGTCTCATCACTGTTGAACTGTGACAAAATTATATTCAGCGTGGGTGGAATATTTGCAAACAGTAAAGACTGAACAATTCGCCGCACTCCACCTTGCACTATTCAATCATATTGCGTTAACCTAGCGTTTTGTGTAGTCCCGCCCTTTTTGCTTTCTTTTTTGATGGCGTTCTTAGAATTCCTTTCATTACTTCCTTTTTAATCCTATACACTACTGCTTCTGAACACTCAACAGCCTTAGCTGTTTCTTTTACTGCCTTAAACGAATTTTACTTCAAAAATAATCTAACACATTCATAATTATTTGGCGTTCCTTACTCCTTTATTTACCAACATATCGTCCCTTCCTAGCTTCACCCTTCATAACTACAAATATTTACAAAAATATTAAACAAATAACGCAATAACAGCTCACAGTTACACACACGGCTTCTTTTGAACTAATGTTAGTGCTGCTCCTTATACTATCTTCTGTGTCAGGCCTGACGCTGAATAGATGAATACCTTTTGTTTGCCCTACTGGATAAAAGAAAGAGGTTACTGCCTTTTGGTTTATTTTAAAAACTTTCTCCAACCTTCCTCAACATTTGTTCTCGCTGGTTCCCTGATGTAAACTCAATAACAAAAAAGTTTCACACTGTGTAACTTTTGCAGTGCACATATATAAAATTTTCCGAAAACATTTAATTTAAAAAATTATAACACTTAACTGGGTAAACATAGAGAATTCAAAGTAGGCAGGTAGTAGCACTATAGTTTACTCTACCTAAGAAAAAAATATAGATGCATTCTAGCAGTTAGTTTGTTAGTTAGTGCGTGATGAGTGTAGAAACAGCAAATATCTGACTTCTATTGAAAAAAACGTTTTCTGAAGAAATTTGGACCTATAGAAATGTATAATGACTCTGAAAAGGATATAACCTGACAGAGAAAAAAATTCTGCATAGGATAATGTGTTCAAACCTGAAATTTATAACAAATGAATATTTATACCATGCTATTAGGAATCTGGCAACAGAGCGAGGGTAGAAAAGGACGCGGCTAATGACAACTTGTATGCGCTAGATAGAGACAGAGATGTCCCATTTAACTCCATACTGTCTTCTAAGAGTGAAACGCTATATAGTTACCCTTTAATGGTTACAAAAGCAGCGAATACAAACGAATTAGTTATCAATAACGGTTACCAAAGTAACGAAACCAGTAAATAGTTATTCTAAGTAATGGCACAAGGGATTGTCAATTTATGTAGAGAATTTGACACTCACGACTTGCATTTATTAAGACTATTTTACTAATTAAAAGATGATGTAGCCTATGAAATGGTGTTTAAATGACTAACTTCTTAAAAGAAAAATGAAGTATGTTCGTATTTTCATATTCATGTTCTAATCCTTTCAGATGTTGCCAATGTTGCAGTTGGAGCATCATATACACGAGGGTCACTACGAAAGTTTTGAGGTGTGAGAAAATGAAAGTTGACGCAGGACGGGATACCCCATCCTTTGTGAGTAAACTGGTATCGGGTAGTAACTCTCCACTCCAGGAATACCAGCAGCGCAAGGATGAACAGCCTGCAGCATTCAGGAGCTTGGAATAGACCATTTTTGCTCTTTGCAGCCATGACTTTTTTTTACCATCGGGAGCGGAAAAATGTCACATGGGCCAGGTTGGGACCGTATGGTGGGTGAATCATAAGTTTGACCTCTGTAGGCTCCAGGAACCAAATGATAATGTTGGCCTGTGTGCGGACGCGTTGTCGTGATGGAGGATTCTTCGCAGACCACCCTTTAGGAAAAACGAGACCACCATATTCTTAAGGACATTTTGTTGGCACTTCCCTTTTGTCGATGGATTATGATCACAAAAGATCCACAGCCTGATTGCCGCTTGGTCTCCGGATCAAACTGATAAATGCATTATCTCTGACGATGTCAGAAACTCCTCCGGAGTCCCCTCCTTCGAATCTTGTCAGCATTTTCTCACACCATTCAACAAGGGCGTGTTTTTGTTCCTCCGTGAAATTGCGAGGCACCCATCGGGATGTGACCTTCCACAGACGAAGGAATTCATGGAGGATTTCCAAAACTACTGGTGGTCCGATCTGCAATGTTGCCACAGTTTCTTTAAATGTTATACGATTATTTTCGTGAACGCTGCGATGTTTTATTTAGCCACTGCCGTTGCTGGACGCGCGTTTCCTCATGTTTCAGAGATATTCGGCCCCTTTTAAATTCCAGAAACCACCGGAAAACTGTGGCATGGGAAGCAGCAACGTTCTTTAAAGCCTGTGGCAAAGTTCAAGACTTTGGCACTGGTTTAACCCACTTTTAAGATTGTAGAAAATTGTTGAGCTCTTCCAAGGTCCATTGCAGTGACTCACTACCTGTGCGCCACAGATTGTTCATCCTTGCGCTGCTGGAAATCCTGGAATGAGAGGGTCACTACCTAGTACCACTTTGCTCACAAAGGATGGCACTATCCCATCCTGTATCAAATTCGAGTGGATCAACTTTCATCTTCTCACATCTCAAAACTTTCAAAGTGTCCCTCGTACATTTGTCAAACTGATTACAAACAACTGATTTCCTATTGTATTCTATTCTGAGCTATTTCACCGACTGGCTCCGTAGCGCAGTTGGAAGAGCACCTTCCTGCTGTGCAAGGGGTCCCGGGTTCGATTCCCGGCAGGGCGGTAGGAAGTTTTCTGCAGCCAAGATTATTCCTCATCCTTCCCTTCGCCTACCACCTAGGGGGACCTGCATGTGGTATTCGTGGTGGACGAAGCGGCGTCTGGGCGGGTTTTCTCCGGGCTCTCCGGTTTCCCCCACCAACTGCTCCATCATCACCCTTCCAATCATCCATTTCGTCTGCATTTCATATCATCCTCTTCCTCACTATCATGCCTGGTGCTTGGTTGACTACCTGCTTCCAGATCTTCACTCTGTCCGGTCCATAGGTTTCTGTGCTCCCCGACAGGCGTCTGTCCCTAGGCACTGACTTTTAAGTCCCAGGGGGTGTACGTCCAACATAAGGGGGGGGGGTAATCAGGGAAAGAAGAAGAGTTATTTCACTTATTTGAATATTATATGCTTCACTGAAGCGAATCACCCATTTTGACATTTAAATCTAGTGGCCCTGTTGCCTTAAATTGCGTAAACTGTTTCGCATCTGTAGGATAGCACAGCTAGATTCTATAACCTGATCGCAACGTTAGAAAAGCAGATGAGGTGGTAATTTAAATTTAAATCTGCTTTCCATTTTTTCGTACCACGTACCGTTTTCTTGCCGTGCAGAAAGGAAGTATGTGATATTAGATTTTACTTCTAGTTTTTAAGTACAATTTAAAATGCGTGAAATCATTCAAACAAAGTAACAATCTGAGTTCTACAGATGCAACAGTGTACACTGAACTAGACAATTTCAAACACGTTGTGATGTTATTTTCTCCTCCACTTTGCTGAAAACCAACGCTGAGTTGACTTGCGTTCGTGGTCATGACGAATGCAGAAAATGCAATTTTAAGCTCGTATTGCATCCGAATGCCTTCAACTTTTCGAGCATCGTTTTAACAATGTGTCCATATTGGTCATCTTTAACATTACCCAAAAACTTATTTATAGCTTCATTGAATGAGTCCCAAGCTTGAACCTTTATGTCTGTCACAACATTTTTCAAATAAATGTCCTTCATGAGTTTGCGAATCTGCGGGCCGTTAAAAACGCCTTCTTTCGCTTTTGATTCAGACAACATTAGAAATTTCTGAATAAGATATTGGAAACAACAAGTACTTTTGTCCAAAGCTTTCACAAATTGCTTCATTATCCTTAATTTGATATGCATCGGGGGTAGCAAAACCTTCTGTGAATCAATCAGCGGGCGATTTATTACATTTTTGTCCCTGCCTCTACATCTTTTCTTTTTGGCCAATTTAGTTTCACCCCAGTGTCTCTCTCTGGCTCTGGAGTACCATTCACACAAAAGTCACGGAAATTTCGTGTACCCTGCTTGTTGGCTCAATAAAATACCCCACACCTTAAGATCACAACACATGAACCACTTGTGTTCATTACATTTAACTTTTTCCACAACAGTATACAAATTTTGGTACATTTCTTTGGGATGTAGAGTGAGCTATTGGAACCGAAGCAAACAAATTGCTGTTGTGTAGCAAAACACCTTTCAGACTTATATTGCTCAAGTCAATAAACATATGCCGATCTGTTGCTTCGTAAGCTTTTCCAATACGACTTTCAAGTTAGCTATATCATAACAATGCACTAGTTCTTCTTCTAAATAATATTAGTTGAACTCTTTTTCTCGATGTCTGTACCAATAAAAAGTTATTCCAGGTGCTAAAAGATTGTCTTCTTTCAGCCTTGAACCTAAAAGTTCACTTTTTTCTTTGGTAAGACCAAAATGACGTACCAAATTTAATTTTGACTGACTCAATGGATTAGGATTGTTATCTTCTAAGTCTGGGGACCAATTTATTTCATCGTCTGCACTCAAATTCTCAGTGCTACTTTCTGGCAATTCGGTAGTTAGTGATGGAACAGAAACATCAGATCCATGGGGCTGATGACAATGGCCATCTTGATTTTCATATCAAATTCAGATATATTACAGACAAAAATAACATCCAACATGATAGTGTTGTTGGCGCCATACCATAGTAACACCAAAAGGCACAGATGAACGAACTCCGTTGTACCACTGTCTTAGATTTTCTACCCAACTTTTACACACAATATGAGGAGCAAAATTCTTGTCTTGATCTCCTAATTTCATTTTAGAATAGGCCAGATATAAACCCTTGATAAATTCGGCAATGTTTCTTTTCTGTTGCTTTATCACATAACAAGCACAGACATAGAAATTGTTAGGATTGTTCACACAGCCCCTCCTAGATAGGTATACCACTTGAGTTTATCATTTTTTCACATATAACATTCACAACACAACACGGCTTCAAAAAGGGACCAGCTGAGAAGAGTTTTAAAACTGGACTGCGGATTCCAACATATGTATGTTCCTATTCATGTATTACGCAATAAATGTTTATGAGATAGGTCCAACATTACCTGTAAACAGAGATAGATGGTATAATGCGACGTCATATGATTTAGCATGTTTGCATGTTTTAATGAACCATGTTGTAAGTTGAATATGCAATGATGTTAATACTGGCGTACGGAACTTTCAATTTTGTGTTGAATCAGAACTCAGAGCACCCGAATTGACCATCATGATGTAAAATATTCCGTGCCGCAAAATCTTCGCAGACCGGTGTAACCGTTACATGTAATTATTAACGCACTGTAACTGCGACATTATAACTGTTACGCGAAAATAACTGTTTGCGGCATCTCTAATTTGAACTATATGATAACTTATCACATATTTAATAACATCTTATTAAACTATGTATTAAATATAAATTTGTGTATTCTTGGTTCTAATCACTTAATCAGTAATATGCAGAAGCAATAAAACACATTCGGGAGAGGATGTGTAATTTTAATATGTTGGGAGTAATTAAAATTTCTAAGCTAATACTAGCTTTATTTAAGAAAATATTCCAACACAGTTTAATTTCTAGTCATCTTCTCAAGTAGTATTTAAACATCTGTACCTTCATGCATATTTTCTCTACTACTGGCAGGTGAAAACTATTCCACTAAAAAATTCGATGTTATATTTTACTGGAAATAAACATTCCGAGTTCCCTAAAAATGTAGCAATTGGTCCAGGTATGTGCGTGTGTGTACAGTATTAGTATGTCTGACTGTCTATTGTCTGTGAACAGCGTCTACAAGAACCAAAAGTGGAATAAATACGCACCAAATTTCATAGTCGAGTCAAAAACTGTTTAACAGTACGCGAACCTTCTCAAGAATATAAAAGGATCCCTTATGTGGAAAAATGTTTCTCATTTTTCATTTTCCTAAAGACGTCTCTGACAGTTTTGATTAAAATACATTACGTAAAACTATATTCAAAAGGGCACGCATATTTGGGTATTCATTAACAAGCCAGCTTTTTTTTTCTTTATTACTCGAAAATATGCAATAATGTTAATTGTGCAAAAATAAACGCCATGAAGAACAACTTATCAAGTAGAATATTTGCAAATATGAAAAGTTCGGCTATGCCAACACAACGATAGACCTAATTATTTATTTATGCCAACAAACTTGCTGCTGGTGTTTTTAAACACACAAGCCACGTGTGGGCAATGTTGGTGGAATCAGGACTGAAAAATTGCAATGCCATAGCCGGGATTTGAACCACGGATCTTCCGCTTATCAAGCAGCTGCTTTAACCACTAAGCTACCATGGTCAACTAGACAATTCCCGAGGCGATTTGTATTCGTATTCGTAATGTCATACTGGCAAGCTGGCTATGGTAGCTTAACGGTTAAAGCAGTCGCTCGATAAGCGGAAGATCCATGGTTCAAATCCCGACTATGGCGTTGAATTTTTCAATCCTGATTCCATCTCTTAGATAAACCTAATATTTGTCGTTCGAGTCCTGGCCGTATCACCAAATGATTCAAATCAGGTTCAGGTTCCCAATCAGATTCAGGTCATCGAGATTTTAAGAAAATGAATATCGACCCCTTAGGTATCTACTGGGTATGCATCTCTAGTATATTAAAAATCGTTGGCGTTTATTATTAGAGAACAGGAAATTTAACGCCTAACGCAACTCCATTGTTAGCATGTCATGCACCGGTGCATGACACATCCGGACTTTCCCCTGTCTGAGGAAGTAACCTCCAATCAATAATGACTGTAATTATTATATTGTCAAATGTCTGTTGCTAATCAGCATGTTATTGTCACAAAGACCATTTCAGTTGCTTTGTGAATCTTCACACTAAAGCGAGCTTAGTTACGGTCACTTCTCATTTTGTTATTTGGTGATATTAGGGCCATGATCACCAACTTTGAGTTGCTTGCTTTTGAGTGACAAAGAAACAGTATTTCTAACTTAGGTACATACAAATATTCCTTGTACAAAGTCATCGGGCGTTATCTTCAGAAAAGTAGGTGGTTGAGACCATCTCCATCAGACCGTAATACCAATATCAATATGTAACAAAATGGCGTCGCGGTTGGCTGGCTTGTAAACAAATATGCAAAGGTTATGGCACCGATTTTCTGATACTGTAAGACTTCTTCTTTTCCTGATTACCCTCCACTTATGTAGGACTTACACTCCCTAGGACTTACAAGCCAGTGCCTAGGGTCAGACGCCTGTCGGGGAGCACAGGAACCTATGGACCGCTCAGCATGAAGACCTGGAAGCGGATAGTCAGTCAAGCACCAGGTATGACAGTGAGGAAGAGGAAGATATGAAATGTACGCGAAATGGATTATTTGAAAGGTGATGGTGGAACACTTGGTGGAATAAATGGCGGGGGAAACCGGAGAAAACCCGCCCAGACGCCGCTTCGTCCACTACTAATACCATATGCGGGTCCCTGGGATCGAAACGCGGGCCGCCTAGGTAGTAGGCAAACGCTCTAACCACTCGGCCACGGCGCCGCCGATACTTTTAAGACACGTTTCCAAAATGAAACGAGATACACATAAACTGCTTGTGTCTTGAGAGAAAAATGGACACTATATTTTTCAGCGTGACTATTTTGTAGTCATTGATTTATCGGTATCCATCAAATATAAGTTTATAATAAAAGAGGATATATTTCAATATTAAACTGCGAACCAGTTACTATACCTTTAAAAAGCCTCAAGTCCGAGATGATACCTATCCCAGCAAACTTCCTAGCCAACCATTATATTACAGTAGGGGAGCCCACAGTATTAAATGGAGATTTACTCGAGTGTTGTGGGTACCTATTGGATTTTGAAGATTAGATGGTAGAAAGAATGAAAAAAAACAACATTATATGATGTATACCCTTTCACCGGTGGGGAGTGGCTACAGGCTGATGCTGATGTGAGCAGTATAGCCTTAAGTCACATCAATATAGTATTTAAAATTATATAATTGACTTAATTTTGTTAATCTTAGCCATTTAGCGCATATGGAAAACTAAAGGGAGGAGATGTTTTAGCAAATTAAAACATAATATTTTAAATTCTGTCTGCAGTTTACTATATGGCATTCAAATGGTTTAAATATATATATTGATTATAACTTATAGCTTAAAGTTAACTGTATTTACTGATCTGTACTGGAAGAAGGTAAAAATAATAAACAAAATGACAAATATTACTTTATATGACTAATGAGAACTGCATAATATTAAACACAAAAAAAAAAAAAAAAAAAAAAAAAACCAACAACAACAACAATCGATGGTTAGAAATACTTGAACGCGTCAGGTTAAGGTATGGTGGGTTACTTATATGGACCCCCCTCCCAAAAAAAATAGTTCTATTCTTCCGGATAATCTTAGGGTAAGCATGTGCCCAAAAGTGTGTATTTCAATAATCTGACGATTTGAGCGTGGTGTGAAAGAGTGAGAGATTCACAAACTCTCGACATTCTCGAGCGCGGTCGAATTTTATTTTATTTTGAAGGAAACAATTCAAGGATAACGGCAAAAATATAATCTGCTGATTTTTAAAAAAAATTAAAACAGGGGCTTTGGGATTTACTTTTTCAGTGTATATTTTTCCTTCTTTGTGCTTATGTTCGCCAAAATTCAGATGCATTTCGTAGAATATGAGAGGCTATTATTTTATTACAATTATAGCAGATGTTTGTTGATTTATTGAGGTAAATAGGGAGCGTTAAAATATCTTCCAAGTGAGTTACTGAAGGGGAAAATTGTATATTGTATTCATATCACATTTTTCTCTGATTTCACTGAACTTAATTACCAAGGAGTGTTTTTAGATTTCAGAATCTGGCAAACATTACAAGCCCCTCTACACATTTAGAAAACTTTCGGTTCCGGTACATTCTATTCCCATTTTGAATCCCTAGCAAACTAATAACAAGCCTTATTTTCAACAAACGTACGCTTATACTTTAAGACCGAAGAAAAAGTATAAGCTACCTTACAACTGTCAAAAAATATCCCTACAACAGATTCAATTGCTTATGTGGAAATTTTCACTGCTTGAATAATTTGCAGAATACGAGTTGGCAAAAATCACAGATTATGTCACAACTTTCAAGAGCTATCTAATCCTTATTTTTAATTATATAACACTTCGAAAATTAAAATCTACTCTTATTTTATTTTCAACCACTTATAGACTAAACTATACTGCTAGGTCAACCATGGTACAAATTTGTTCATTTGGACTAAAGCACATGGCAAAAGTTGCAGGGCACCATAAGATTTCAAAAAAGTACCCCTGCTAATATTTTGAACTCATGTGTAAATTCATATCATTTCATCAATCTAAGAAACTTTGGTCATTTAAGATTCAAGTACCAGTGCGAATTATACTTACTCGAGACTTTGAGAAACCACCCTATCCTTATTTTTAACCTCTTTCTTAAAAATGTATCCATACAAGAAAGCTACTAATATAATACGTATACTAAGTTGATAATGTTGGTAATAGTTTCCAAAACAAAACCTTTAGAACGTCCGATGTTCTTATGAAAAGACAAAACGCATCGCTTAACACGTCACCAACCCCTTCCTCCCATTGATCTACCATTCCTTGTGTAGATCATTAAGGTTTTTTATTTAGAACATATAGGTTTACTTGAGCTGCTGTTCCTATAAATATAAGTCATTACTAACATATATTTACACGTGTGCCAAAGCCAAAAGCTCTTATGTTTAAAGTGGATGATCAATCTATTAATTATGCATTGCTCTATTAAAGCAGAGTGTCAGATAAACAAAGATCTATGTGACAAGCAGCACAGAAGTGAAATTAAAATACCTACCTGATATATTAAATTAACTGCCTTACACACACAACTAGCAGCGGATATACTCAGCTACCACACCAACATGGTACTTAAGAGTGCACACAGACATGTTGCACAACACAGAGTTACATAAATGCAATGAAAATGGCATACTTGATCATCCTTTGATGTTGTAGTCGAAACCCTTGGCCGAAGCCGCTGTTTTATTACAATTTTCTCCAGCTTTGCCTCTGCCGTTTGTACCTGTCAAAACTTAACTGAATTCAATTTACGCACTCCACGTTGGCGCATGCGATTGCAGTTGTTTCGAAACTTCAAGCTGCCAATACTGCGACACAAAACTCGATTTATAGATCTGGCCTGAACCAATGATATTTCAGAGCTGCCAATAACATTTCATCCGTAAACCAACAAAAAAAAGAGAAAAAAAAAAATAGGATTTCAATTGCATTGTGACATAACTATCAATAAGTAACTCAGACGGCAAAAATAAAAACATGAATTAACACCAAGCTTCTTTATATGCAACCCATTTGAAATAGCAACTCAGCATGCAAACATAGATACATACGTATGTATTACAACTTCGCTGAGCGCCGTTATTACCCATCACATACGGCAAATGCTCTATCACTAGGGATGGTGATTTTTAGCATTTTGATTTTACTATTTAGCACTTTATAGCGTTTTCACATTTCTTATATAGTGTTTTGTATTAAATTCATAATTGTAAGAAAATACTGCCTAAATGCAATAAAATACTACAAATATAATGAAATCTCACTAAATATAATTAATAGGCTTGGGCTGAGATGAACCATTTCGATGGATGGGATGTGTGAGGTTATTAGACCTGTTATTTCTTCAATTTCCTACCTGCGACCAAGCTTTTTAGTGTCACATGGATGCAGTATTTGTGGAAGCAAACTTGTTAATATTAGCTCTAAATCGCGTAAAATACGTGTTTCTTAAAATTAAAAAAAAAAGACAAGTCCATTTCGTATTTATATCACATTTTGATAATCGTTCTAGGTGGATTTCGCATTTCATAGCATATTCAAAACACGTTTAAAGTGAATTAATTGACCATTAACAATGTAAATATGCAAGTATAGCCTTTTTATATGCAATTCGCACTTCATCGCTAATGCGAAAAATCATCACCCCTATCACTTCATCTACAAAGACCCCTAATTCCCAGATAGTCACGGGCACGGTATCTTTTTAAGCATTAGTTAATTTTTTAATTCTTATTTTTAAAAGACGGGGAACGACAGTGTTTTCATCATTTCATAGTAATTAAACGATGTCAACCAATAGTAGTTTTCTGCTAGGGTTACTTATTTTATTAACGACGCTGTCGATTGCCAGGATCGCATCAGCGTCGCCGGTGTGCCAGAATTTCGTCCCGCAGGAGTTCTTTTGCATGCCGGTATATCTACTGACATGGAGCTGTCGTTTTTAAGCACACTTAAAAACTATTTGAACCCGCGACCTTGTGATCAGTAGGCCCAGGGAGGAGAGAATAATCTCCCTGAGTAGGTCAGCGTCTAACCACCCAAACCGACTTTATGCTAGGGCTGATCTTCCATTACAAACTGAACCTCCTGCACGGCCACCATTTAGCTAGTCGTCCTCCTTGGTCTAGGGGTAACATGCTAGCCTCGGGTTCAAATCCGACGGAGGACGATTACTTTTTTGGGGGGCGTAAAAATCCTTAGAACGGTTTCCTTCGGAAGGAAAGTAAAGCCCAAATTTTAGATATACGGCACGCAAAAGAACCTCAAGCATAACAGAGGCCTCTGAGGAAACTTAAGTGGTCTTTCACTCCCAATATATGGGACGCTGAGAACCACAGCAGTTAGAGTGTCCATAAAATATCGGATCTGCTGCACTCACATGACTTTCTCTACTCTTGTACTAACCATTCTTACAAACTCTTATTCCTATATCTTCTTCGGTTAGTTGATATAAACATTTGTACAAATTATCTTATTGCTTATTTCCTTATAGGTGCAAGGGGAATTTTAGAACACAGTAGACTTTCAGCGAGTCACATCTTTTAAAGCTTTGAGATCCTGTCCTCTTTGCACACTTAACATATAAAAAATGAACAACAATGTTCCATTTCACGAAAGTTTTAAGCTCTCCAAAACTGACACAAATAACAAGGAATATCTCCAAAACGGTTCACTCTACAAAAAAATTTGAACATACATTGTGTTTTAGTGAGATCTACATTTTTATATAGTAAGATTATGTCTATCTCTTACAGTTTACGAGTTATTCAAAAGTCATGCAGAGTAAACAGGACTACATAGGCTATAGGGAGAAAATTCAAAATATACATTTCATTTGTCATAAACATATCTCAAACATGTCATTTTAATAAAAATCATGAAGAGCCATTATCAAGAAAATCAAAATTTTCGAAAAATGTTCCTTGTAAACGATAGTTTAAGGTGGGGCTATTTTCTTAAAAATCTTCGTGTCGCATCCTTGAAAGACATTAAACTTAAACACCAATTTTGGTTTTTGAGTTATGCTGTCGACACACACACACACACAGACCTTCTTCTACAAATGCTTTTTTTCGATTCAGGGGGCCACAAAACTATATTTCCGGTGAAATCTCGACATCGAATTTTTGTGTGTAATACAGTACTTTCTCTGCTTACCAGTAGTCATAAAAACTCAATACCATCATTCATAACAGCCAGTTTGATTTTCTCTTTGTGATCAATTTTATTTATCATTGTTCTTCCTTCACCTCTCCTAAAATATTCTATTGCATATTTACATTTCAAAGGTTTCCAATTGCTTTCCTCCACCTCTAGCAATATCCAGGTTAATGTATCCCATTAGCAGACACTGGCCATGATGAATTAAATACTGTAGTTAAAATCTGGCAATGAGAGAGTTCAAAATACTTATAATTTAAATTTTTAAAATACTAGTGAACTAAAAACCTAGATTTGAATAAGATTTTTTTAGTCATTCAGTTGAAAGTACAAAATGTTAGGTAACTCATCTAGGGGTTAGTATATCCATCTCTCACATTCAAGAGGTCCGAATGAAATATGTAGCTTCAGTAAATAATGTTAAATGAAGAAAGAAATTTTGAAACAATATTTGCTTTCTGTTACGTGCCATATTGCAGTAATGACCTTCAAGCCATTTTTACATATCTCAGCGTAAAATTAAGGGAATGGACAACTGAAATTTGGCCAAAATCGCTCAAAAATTCAAATTTTTTTTTTATCTTTGCAAAAAATCCTCCTATCCTTCTAGTTTCATAATCCACTTCTGTTTCTGCCCTAGCGTATGTTTCAAGGTCGTCACGTGACTTTTTAAATGCCCTTGCGCACGTGTTTACCAGCTGTTTCAATCACAATGCTGCGCACATACATTCCAATGTAGCTGGTACAGTATTGCTTATATTTTCAGCTTTTGAAATTAGCGGGTAAGCAAGGAGAAGGGATTTTCTTGTCTAGAAAACTGTGTTGGCTCAATTGATCAACAAAAGAATGCTCTAAAGCATATTTTGGTGGTAAACAGATGTTTGTTTTGTTTTGCAAGTCTGTTGCTCTGTTGAGTTGTATTTGTGAAATTGTTGTTGGTGAATAGGCATATATGTGGTTTAGATATTATTATTGCTGCATATTTAATTGTTTATAAGAAATATAAGTATAGTTTTTAGATAGTATAAACTTTAATAGGGAAGATAAGTAGGTAGCGTTTGTAGTTTAGGTTAGTCAGGTTAGTTTACAGCTGCGTTTTTGTTAGATAAATCTTTCAGTAGAGAGTCATTTATTAGAACAGAACATGAATAGGCTGTGTGATAAACGCAATAAGGGCAAGAAGGGCTCTAAACGTTGCAATAAGGCTACAAATTTAATAAACAAGCGTTGGAAACCAAATGTGAAAAGTGAAATGACAGCAGCAGTACACAGTGAGCATTTGGAAACCTCAGGAGAAAACAATGAACCTGAAGCATCTACAAGCTGCATAAGAACCTCACCTTTGCCATCAACAACTGCCAGTGAGAGAAAATTAAATCTTGCAGCATTTGAAGCTTCTGTCGACCCAGGTATGCCTCGCACTGATTTTAGTCTAGTTCATGCAAGTGTATGGGAACAGTTATACAAAGGCATGAAGTGCACCCAATGTAGCAAACCAGCACTAAAAGTACAAACTTTAGAAATCTCTGGCTTTTCCTTCAAAATATTAGTAACCTGTGAAAGCTGCAAAACTACAATAAAAGAAGTTTCATCAAGCCCACGAGTACACAGTGATGACAGTGCCAGGCCTCCATTCGAAGTGAACCGAAGGATGGTTACTTCTTTTTTAAATATTGGTTCAGGACATGCAGATTTAGAAAAATTTTGTATTGGAATGGGTATGTCATGCTTTTCATCAACCACTTACAGTAAGCATGTCACATACATAGCAAAGAGCAATGCTGATTTCACAAGAGGTACTGAAGAAGGCACATGCTGCAGTAAGGCAGGCTCACATCGACATGGATGCTACCCTAAGAGACAGTGACATAATTGACATAACTGTGTCCTACGATGGTACCTGGATGAAGATAGGACATTCATCATTGTATGGAGTGGGATTTGTAATTGATATTCTCACTGGATTAGTAGTTGACTTTGAAATATTGTCAAAATTTTGTCCATATTGCTCAACGAATCAAGTAAAATTAAATGAGGAAGAATTTAAAATATGCCTAGAAGAACACAAACTAAGTGGCACATGTGAAAAGAATTATGATGGCCCCTCAAATGCAATGGAAGCAAAAGCTGCTGAAATCCTATGGGAGAGGTCGACATACTTTACTAAATTTAGGTACACCACCATTCTGTCTGATGGAGATGCTAAAACTTTTAAACATCTACAAAATATTAAGGTTTATGGAGATGATGTGCCTCTTCAAAAAGAAGAATTTACAAATCATGTTTCTAAAAGACTTAGCAAGGGTCTGAAAGCAGTTGTTGAAGAATGGAAGAAGAAAGGTGTAACACTGGGAGGAAAAAAGCCTGGAAGTCTGACAGAAGATATTATAGCTCACCTGCAAATTTATTATAGAATTGCCATACTGGACAACATTCCCAATGTACAGGATATGAAGAGGGGTATTTTTGCTACATTGCATCACTGTAGTTCTACAGACAGTAATCCCCAGCACTCAAATTGTCCTACTGGAGTTACCTCATGGTGCTTTTATAACAGAGCTATAGCGAAGAAAGAAAAAATTCCAAATCATGATACCAGAACAATAGGAACATTTTTGAGGCAAGATGTTATCTCAAAAATAATGCCAGTGTATCAAAGGCTAGCCTCTGATGAGATTTTAAAATGGTACACTTTTGGTAAGACACAAAATGCAAATGAAAGCCTGCATAGTGTCGTGTGGCGAAACTGTCCTAAGGAAGTTTTTGTTTCATCGAAGAGACTTGAAATTGCTGTGCCTAAGGCAGTTGCTGAATTCAACTTTGGTAGTCCATCTTCATTGAAGTTGTCATCAGAAGTCAAAGGCACTTCAATTTCACCTGCTTCTCTGAAGATAACCCATGGGAGGGATGTTAGACGTTTGCAACATGCTTCTGCTTCGACAAAGAAATCAGCCAAAACATCTAGGAGGAAGCTAAAATTGAAGAAAAGTGTTGCAGAACAAAGGAAAAGAGGCAAGAAGATCCAACATATGAGCCTGGGGGATTTTAACCAGTTTCAAGGTATGAAACATAACCAAAATATGATTATAATTTTAAAACTTAAATTTCAGGCATTTAAATTTTTTAACATTTCTGCATATTGAAAATGCATGCCACGATGCAATTTTCATCCAATCAGTTTAAAAATTTGCATGCTTATTTTAAAAACCTAAGTAAACAAAACTGTCATATAATTTTTCTGTATCATAAAAAGATTTTGATTTACAATTTTTTTAATATGACAATTCATCCTAAAATTGAAAAAAATACAGTCATAAAAATTCAAAATTTTTTTTATCATAAACTAAAAATGTCAGAAAGAAACTATATGTCAAATTTGTAGTTTCATGCTTCAGAAGCAATAAAAATTTTTTAATTTTCTTGTTTTTAAAAAATTGCATCGTGTACTGCATTTTGCCTATACCCATAATTTTGTATTTTTGAAAATTTATAAGTAAAAAACTACTGAAGATTTTGCTTTTAAATTCATAAAACTGTTTTAACATTACAAGACAAATATATGGTTCAAATTTCAGACAGATTGGATAGATAGTTTAGAAAATAGCAATTTCAGTTGTGCCTTCCCTTAAGAGCTGTACAGCATCTTTTGTGACCAGGTATAAATAACATAGTTCGTTGAATTAATTGTTGTTGTTGTTTTCTAGTGCCTTGCATCTGGCAATGAAGCCATTAGCATTCGTGCTTTCCAATACTTTTGAACTGTAGTTTCTTCTGATCTTAATACTTCACATGTCTTCAAGTGGTCTTCATTCATTTCTGCTGGATTGTTACACAGGACACATATTCGTTAAATTAATTCAAAATCTGGAATTGTTTGTAAAGCTAACTTCTAACTAGTTTCAGTGGTGGCACACACTAGGCATGTCAAAAATGTTTTTGAGTTTTGGATTTAGAATTTGTTGTACATTGTAATGTGGCACGCTAGGCACCACTTTGTTTTGGATGTATATATGTAGAAATGATTGGCCTTGCCTTCCAGTGCACATCAGTAAATACAGTTAACTTTAATAAGTGTAACCAATATGTATTTAAATCATTTGAATGCTGTATAATAAACTGCAGACAGAATTTAAAATATGTTTTAATTTGTTGAAACACCTATTCCCTTTAGTCTTCCATGTGCACTAAATGGCGAAGATCAATAAAATTAAGTCAACCATATAACTTTGAATACCATATTGATATGACTTAAGGCTATACTGCTCGTGTCAGCTCTAGCCACATTTTATAACTCTGAAATATTTACATTTCGAATCAAGCACTAATTTTAATAGAATTCTATAATATTATAGCAATCTCCCTGAGTAAGGTATATGAGTTTATAATGGACTACAGTAGTGCCCTTTAATCCTTTGTAAAACTTTGAATATCGTTCGCCTACCACCTAGGCGGCCGGGGTTCGATCCCACAGACCCGCATGTAGTATTCATGGTGGATGAAGTCGCATCAGGGTAGGTTTTCTGCTTTCACTCATTCCACCAATTTCTCCATTATCACCTTTCAAATCATCAATTTTGCCTGCATTTCACATCATCCTCTTGCTTACTATCATACCTGGTGCCTGGCTGACCACCTGCTTCCAGGTCTTCACTCTGTCGGGTCCATAGGTTCCTCTGTTCCCCAACAGGCATCTGACCCTAAGCACTGGCTTATAAGTCCTACATAAGGGGAGGGTAATCAGGTAAAGAAAGAAGAAAGCTTTCAATAAGTGAATGAGCAAGGGGTTGGCATCATTCTTCATCATTCATAGTTGAGATTCATCAGTATTACTCTACCATCCATATGTATATACCTAGCATGAAGGTATTAATTCTTACAATCATCTTCCAAATAATGATGAAGGATTTCATCACAAAAAATGTAAGGCAGCTGTGAATAATATTCTTTTAACAAATCTATCATTTACTGTAAATAATTATATGAATATATAGCAGTATTTTTTAGATGTGGCAAATAGCTGAAAAAGCGCAGTAATTTATGGTTGAGTTCACTTTTGCATTTATAAAACCATAGGGGTGTTAGTATCTCTTCAACTTCCATGTAGTCAATATTGCAGGACAATGTGTGATTAAGTACAGTGCCCGCTGGCATTACCAGCAGTCTCTTGTTTATGAAACATCCCCACCATTAATTTGCATGTCATTTGCACGCATCCTACCAGTCATTCACATCTAAAAAATACATTAGTAAAATCCTAGTTTTCAAATCATGTAAATTATGTACTAATTTCGATAAATAAGCCATCAATCTGATAATCTATAAATAAATGAACCATCATATTCAGTTAAATTTACAGCATGAAAAAGTTACTTTTTTGGGGTTGTGAACTTATTTCATGGATCCTATACTTCACTGTTTATCAAATCTGACATGGGCGACGAACCGCAGTGCCTGAGCTACAGCCAGCTACTGAATTGTAGCCTAAAACTGAGCAAAGTATAATACTCAGGCCAATGCACTGGTGCTCACAAGTGTATCACAGACAATCAAGGGCATGTGACACAGAGAGTCCTATTGTGCACGTCAGACAGACAGGGGCTGGACCACCACTGGGTCAGTTCACTTCAAATACTTTCAGATTAAAAGTAGGTAACAGAATGCATTTCTTGTTTTCTTAATTATTCCATTTATATTCCCCCTTTAACTCTATTGGTCATATCGGTGGTGTTTACTTTGGAATATATTGCAATTGTGTTAAGTGGTGTATAGTGGGTTTTGAGTCTTTGGGTTTTTTATACATTAAAACACACACGTTCACACTCATTCATGCACTCACACTCTGGGGAGGCCAGGTTAACCTTGGGTACAGAAAAAATTCCAACTGGGAATCAAACCCACAGTCCCCTGCACAGCATGCAGCTGTTCTACTGACTGAGCTATTGGGCTAGCCATATTGTTCTTTCCACTCCTCTTGGAATGGAAAGGTTCCTTTGCATTCTCATTGTTTCAAAAGGGCCATATTGTATCAATGACAGGTGTTCCACTAGTTGTTTACATTTGAATGTGTGTTGAATGAAGAGGAGAGGGTTGAAGAAGAGCTACTGTCGCTTTGCTCCTGACAGTGTTAATATGCCACATCAGCTAATACAGATTTGCAAACCCCTGTGCTGCAACACTCTTCCAACATAACTTCACAAGTTTCCAACAATCCAGCAGCTCATTTCGGACGAAGTTTGAAATCCCCTTTAAAACCTGATAACCTGCTACATGTTCTTTCACTGAACTGTCAATGTCAGAAGTTAAATCTATCAAAAATAAAACAATGGGATTTTTCTGTTGTTTTTTGTCTCATTGTGTACTCTCAAAGAAAGCTAAAAAGCACCACAAAATTTGACATAATCACTAATTCCCGAGAGTAAATATTTTTTTTCCGCTATCTGCCAATTGTGTTTCACTATCTCATCATGACAAGCATGACTTAAAATTGTTGCGATTTTAGGATAATCTAATGCACTAAGATCAAGCGGGTTGTTTATATGCCTATTATTTACATTATTAATGCATTAATATGCCTAAGATCTGTTGCTGTCTGTCTATCCCACGCATTACTGTTTCCAAATAACTAACTGGAAGGGAAAAAGGTGCATTCTGAGCATCATACCTACAAATCCACCCGTTTTCACACACTTTTGTATCATATTTCTTCATATATTTACCTTTCTTACTGCTACCTATAGTCTTTAGACTTAGATTTAAATCTGAAGTAGGTCTAACTAACTTTCTAGGCACATTAAAGGATTATTAAATAATAAAAAAATGAACATTTTAATGCTAACAAAACCTATAGGTGTGTTCTTGTAACCCAGCATGCCTCTCTTTCTCCTACAAAGACCTACCTGAAAAGGATCTCTAACAGATCTACAGAATTCACCATGTTGCTTACACAACATAATATGCAGATTAATAAAAACAATCCATTGCACACCACAGCATCCTAAATCCCACACTCAACTCAGAGTGGCAATGTAAATAATTGCACATTCACAGCTCGCAAGGCAGAAAGCCCAACAGAGCATGCACAGTTGAAAATTCACAGTAACGTGCCTTCTGCCAGAATGAGATCACAAGAGCTGAAACACTGCAATGGGGAAAAAAAAAAAAAAAAGACCTGGTTACCTTATATAATAATGTCCTTTGCCTTTTCTAAAATTTATAATGTACAAATAAAACCACAATGCTGAAGACAGATTTTTTCTTTTAGATTTCATTAAGTACACTATGAAAATTTCATATCACAAAATTATTCACATGTAATCTTCTTTTAACAGCACAAAAAATTAAAATATACGGTTTTAACAATAATAGCATTTGCGTATCACTCAATGTAAATTAATAAAAATCATACAGTAAAAAATGAAAATCATAAAATGGCAGATTTAACAAGTTTTAAAATATTGCAACTTACACACTGCATAAAGAAATACTGCAATAAATCAAGTCTCAAAAGTCATGGCAATTTATGGAAGCCATATTTTGGAACTGTCCTTATGTTATCATGACAATGAAGACCACATCTATTGTACTACATAATGAAGGAGATGAAGTACCTAATGTACACAAAAAAATGTACGCACAACAATGAACACCAACAATGGTGATGAAACTCTATTTTATGTAGAGTTCATTTTGAGCTATAGAAATTCTGTACCAGCCAATTTCTATTCTCCCACTGTTGTGGTTTCACTTGCCTGCTTTCTTGCTATGTTTTAAACATGCAAGATTTTAAAACACTTTCATCTGAGAGATAAAGCGCACACACTGACACACACACGCATGCGCACACACAAATATATTGAAAATGTTCTGCTGGAGGGATGGGACTTGCTAGGAGACATTTAACAACTTTATTACAATATTGCTTGTAAGAATTTAATTCTTTGTGTTAGCAGCTTTTACTAAGTGGGATGCGTCTTCATTTCTATTTCTTCTTTCTTGAACCAATAACACGCTACCTAATTCACTTTTGTTAATGCTAAACCATTAAGCTTCATTCTGCAAACTTACAGATAATTCACTTGTTCTCATACCAACCAACACATCCAAATCAAAAAAGGCATTCATGTTTATCATTAAAACAGGAGAACCCCACATGAAAATGACAGAATTTTGCACATAGGAACACAAATGAAATAATTTCTTCTGTCTTTTGCCTCCTTTCTTCATTTTTAAATTTATTTCTTTTTAAAGAAAGTAGAAATGTTCTTTGAACCAGCTGCCGATTTAGCACGAGCCTTATCTTTTGCTGTGACGGTAGGTTTGGTAGCCTGTAATCAGACACAAAAGAAAAATGCTTTAGTGCTTGAAAGCACATATAATACAGCAAGAGTTATTCTAGGAGCTCCAATATAAATATATTAAAGCATGTATTTATTTTCACTTAATAGTTATAATAACATAAATGTACATTAATGTTTCAAAAATGTTTTGTTCAATGCATTTTAATAAGGCAGTTCAAAGCTATTAAAAGATTAGCACTTGTTCTGGTAAGAATTTGTGTCAGTGCTGTTAAAAACACCCATGTAAAAAACTTCACCTTAAGGAAGAAATGTGTCAACAATACATATGATACTTTTAATGCTAGAGAAGATTAAAATGCTGCAGGATCCATGTCTGTAAAAAATTGGTATATAGGATGGGGATCAGAGGTTTACAAATTTCACAGGTTCTAATCATGACTTCACGGAAGATCAATCATTTTAGAATTAAAATGTCCAAACATTTGGTCATACTTAAATGGCCATCTTTAGGAACTGGCAAGTGGCTGTTGAATCTATGCTGGTAGGTGTAGGTCAGAGTTGTGAATTATATGCTCAACAGGCATGGTCAGTCCACCATTGGTTCATTGGGGAATAGGAAAGTTCTCCCTTTGCCTCACGTTTGAGAGGTCTGTACTTCAGGTGGAGAATTCTGTGTCAGTGGTTGCTCTTGAGGTGTATTCTGAGAATGGAAAGCTTAATTTAATAGGTGGAGTATGGTGACCTCCTTCCACTGTATTCCCTCACATCCAAGCATATGACACAATGATATTGGCCTTGCATGTTCTTTGCAGTATTTTAACTATACAGATTACACTGATCAATGGGAAAATTGCAGTATAAGTGGTGTATATAATTTTTAATTAATTGAGCACCCCTTATGACAAAAATGTTACTGGAAGTTGCCTGTTGCTTATTTTTACAGTATGGTACATTACTGATGACTAGGGACACAATTTTTTGGTGGATTGTGATAACACAAACTGTGTTAATATGCAATAAAAGGGTTTCAGAATAAATTCTATTGTGATTGTTTGCACAGTTACCGTTTATTCTCACAATTAAGCACGAGTTTTAGTGCAAAATGCAAAATGAGTGTTCATGATTTACCATGAGATTAACATTTCGCTGCGTGGTTATGCAAAACTAATCTTAAAAGATTTCTTTCAAGAATAAAACAAGATCTCTTTCACTTTTTGCAGCATAGAAAGCCAGATGTGAGGTCAAGATTAAGAGTTCAAGCTCTGTGTGGCTGGAAGAAATGCACCTACATCTACAATAAGCAGATAAGTATATGAGAGCGGCAGGGAACGTAGGTTGACAGATAACCAGTGTGTACTTGAGCATTCAATGAACGCATAGAATAATCTACCCTTTTACAGCACCACCACTGGAGCAAAGTGCCACAGGCAGCATCCCCTCTGCTGGGTTTCCTGCACTCCAAAACAAACGCAGCTTAGATTAGAATGATAAGTTCATGTGTATTTTATGGAAGTCTGCGATAGCAAGGAGCATGAGTTTAATGCCAAAAAGGGCAGCAGTATAATGCTGAGTTTGTTTAACGTATTGTTGCACTCTAGGTGCCAAGGCCAAGATTGTATAGTTAAATTAAAGGTGCACATGTGCACTTGAGAGTTTCCATGGCAAAGAACATCATCCTCGTGGTCTAAAGGTAACATGCTAGCCTCTGGTTCCCAAGTTAGTGGCTTCAACCACAGCAGAGGGCGATGAATTTTTACAGGTGTAAAAAGCTTTAGCATGGCTTCCGTCGGAAGGGAAGTAAAGCAGTGGTCCTATGTCATAGATTTACAGCATTTAAAGGAATCTCAAGCTTGATAGAGGCTAATAGCAAAATTAAGTGGTCTTTCATGTCCAATGTACAATGGGATGCTGAAAACTACAGTCTATGTAGCTATATTTCAATTTGTAATGGTGCTTGCGAAAGAGCTCTTCCAGCATACAATGATATTTTGTCAGATAAAAGAATCAATATTACTGCAGGGAACTTAGAAACCATGCTTACTTGTTGCTTCAATGAACATGCTACATATAACATTTGAAATGTAAATTGTAATAGTAATATTTCGTATTTTATTTCACCGCTTTTATCCCACTTTGAGCCTTCTTTTTATACCAAAATTCACAATTTTTATTCACCATAAAATTGTGTCCCTACTGATGACAGGAAATTGTAACTACATAAGAATGTGGATCTTGACTTTGCACCTGATGTTAAATCTGAACATCACAAAATTATGAATTAAATGATTTAGTCAGAGACCTGGAACTTCCTATAACCAAGGCAGAGCTGTTAGCCTCCAGACTGCAACAATGGAACTATTTTGCCGAAAATGTGAAAGTGACATTTTTTTCATTACGATCAGAAACATCTTGATAAATATTTTTCTAATGAAGGTAACTTAGCATTTTGTAGTGATGTTAGTGGTTTACTGAGTGCTCTGAACATTAATAACATCTCTGATCAGTTTGTAGATGGTGTTTGTTTATAGATTCCTCAAAAGTAAGTCACAAAGCTGAATTACTACATAATGACAATCAGTTACCATCAATTCCTAATGGTTATTCCGTGCATATGAAGGAATCATATGACAGTCTGAAACTCCTTCTTGACTCAATTCATTATAACATGCATAAATGGATAATATGTACAGATTTCAAAGCAATTGTAATATTAACTGGACTTCAACTAGACTGCACAAAACACTTTTGTTGCATATGTGAATGGAATATAGAGACAAAACTTCACATTTCATATAAAAGATCATAAAAAGACCTTTATGACAAAGTATGGAAACTGGAAAAATGAGTGTTCAACATGAACCTCTGATGGAATCTGAGAACATTTTCATTCCTCCACTACATATAAAACTTGGTCTCATCAAAAACTTTCCTAAAATGTTGGACCATAATGGGCTGGCATTCAAATACCTAGTTACAAGATTTCCTAGAATTAGCAAGGCCAAATCAAAGGAAGGAGTTTTGTTGGCTCGCAGATTCATCAATTTCACTGAGATGAGATAGTTGAACACCTTTTAAATGATGCTGAGAAAGAGGCATGGATATCTTTCGGAGAAGTCGTAAACAATTTTTTGGGAAACCTCTTCAATATCATCAGTGAAAAATATTGCAGAGCAAGAGGATTAATGACTTCATTGTTAGAAATCCAGCATTAGCTAACAACAACATTTTTTGGGAAACAAACGAGCTGGAAACTATGAGGATATTGTTACAAATATGCCATCATCTAATCACAAAATGGGATGGAATGTCTTAAATTACACTTTTTACAGTCCCATCTGAATTGTTTTTCTGAAAGTTGTGGAGAAGTTTAACATGACAAACGCTTCCACCAACAGACATCATTAATGGATAAATGTTATCAGGGAAAGTGGAATGTAAGAATGCTTGCTGACTACTGCTGGACAGTCGACTACAAGAAGTAAGCAAAAAGAAAGCATATTTAGTAAAGGTGTACGATAATGTATATGTTTTGTAAAACATATATATTTGGCAAAATTTTTGGCAAAATTTCATAGAAAAAATTACTGTTGTATTTTTCCTTAATATTATTCTCAAACCAGAACCAATCTAGCACTCTTGTCGTCATATTCATGTTCAGCATAGTGTCATCCTTAATAAAACTGAGGTTTCATTCATATTGCAAACAAAATGTCAAAATTTATTGTCCAGTGTTATATCAATGAAAGGAACAATGACTGAGGTGGTGAATAAATCAGCAAAAATGCTGATGAGTTCATCTACATTATGTACTTGCTTTGTGTATATGAAATAGATAGATGCTCATTGTTACACATTTTTTTAGAAGTTTAATGGCTTTTAACCACATAGGTAATTTAAATATATACACAATTAAATAAAATCTATCAATCAATAAGGCAATGCAACCAATTCCAGGAAGTAGCTATTCTCACAAAACTAAAATCAAATCAAATTAACTGTTACTGCTTACGAAATTAACCCATGCTTAAGAAGGGCAAAGAAAGGCAAGAGTGCCTACCCACACTCAATAGAGAAACAGCATCTCTGTTGGTTTTTCTTTTGCCATGAATAGAATTTTAAAGGATGCTGTTTAGGTTGGTACTACTGCTCCAGTTCCTGCAAGTTTTGGCTACTTAAGCCATTATGTAAACCCCTAGTGCCTGGTGTAGCACATTTGACACAAATGTGTTTTATTAAGAACTTCTATATTTCCATTGGTTTATTTTTTATATTTATATTATGCTAGCTTTCAACAATAAAACAAAAGTATTAATAGCTGTTTTATAAAGTAAAAACAAACTTTTTAAAATAAAACTGCGGTGTTATTTTTTTCTAATTGTAAGAAAAAGCAGCAAACTCCATGGAACTGCAGTCAAATGTATCCTGTTAGCATTCAAGCATGCTATCACACCAGTTATTTTACTTGGGTCCTCCCCATCCATCACCATACACTTTTCACTGCAGCCCTTAGAATTTGAACCTGTGATGTCTAGCTTTGAATGGATGGACAGTCTATTATGTCTCACTTGTTCAAATAACTTTGGTTATGGTGTCTGGGAAAGAGATAAGAAAGGTGGTATAGGAATTAGAAGAAGAGTGGCATATGTAGCAAAATGATTCTGGCATTAAGGTGTTAAAGAGTTCTCATGCAATCAGCACATACATTCTTAAAATGTTTTATGCTATGGTTAATTTTAAAATTCAAACAAACAATTATTTAATAATAATATGAATTGCACACAATGTGCAAAGAAGATTGTTCTTAGTCACTACAGAATTGCACCAATGACTCTGATCTCATCTTACAGTATAGCACATGACATCTCTCACACTGGTCGTTGCATCTTATACGCACACAATCTGGGCCGGCTTCATGGAATCTCTGGGTGCTGCATAGCTTGTGGTGGAATCAATGCACAGAAAGTCTCAGTAAACACACACTACGTGATCAATGTCTTGGCAGAACAGGGCACAAAGAGCAGACCCAAGAGTGGCATCACGTGTCTAATCAAGGAAATTTTCTCAACTTTCTCAGTCCTACACAAATCCAAAAATGCCCTAGTAGTGACAACCGCTGTATGTGTTATTATATGTGCACACTTCCAGCCAGAATTTACAACCGCTAGTATCATAGACAAAATTAGTCAGTGTTTAAATACCACCACTAAGGACGACCCTGTCATACTTGCAGGGGACCTGAATTGCAGCGTGGATACATTTTTGCAAAAAAAACAACGGAACTGATGAGCTACCTGGAAGAAGTAGGCTTCGCACTAGTAAATGACAAGGCAATCAAAACAAATAATTATTTCATAACTAAAATTAATACTCAAATGCATGCAATTATTTTCTTTGCAGAGATGTCAAATTAAGTTATTAAACATGCTAATTTTTAAAAATTGAGATGCAATGAAAAAATATGACGGTTGGAACTTTAATAGTGACAATTATTTACTTAAGCTAAAGGCATCATTTTATTTTTTCATTGTTTCATTTATATGGCCCCTTTAATTTTCATGGTCATTTGGGTTTTCACTTGAGAAACAACTGATAGTGTTGGTGTTTTTCACTTGCTGAATGCAGGTTTCTTAATATGTTTATTACTTTTCATCATGAAACACACATACTTTCAGTTCTGCAGGGGATAGGGAATGATTCTGGTTAAAGAAAATTTTCCCAGCCCAGCCAGAAATCTAACCCGGAACTTCCAGATTGACTTAATTGTCATGTGTATAGTAATCTCTTGCTGTTGGTTTTAATATCCTCTAGGTTTTGTTGGTATCAGTTTAATGGTTTTTGAATTACTGATAGTATTTTGAGAAAAGAAAATAATTTTGTTTTTAAAAATATATCTTAACGTATAAAAGATGTTAGAAAATATTAGTCCAGTGAACGACTGACTTTTAGCATCCTGATAAATACATTTTATTTTTTTAACTCTGAAAATATTCATTCTATCTAAAACATATATCTTTTTTACCATAGCATTTAGAGCATTCAATAAAAGTTCAGGGTTTCAGTACAGAAACTGTAGCATCTAGTACCTTTAATTCACCGAAACATGTCTATGAAATTTCTATTTCTTCTTCTTCTCGGAGTATGCTTCCATTCTATGGACACTACCACAATTTTATTTTTTACTGTCAATGTCTAAAGGAAAAGTTACATGTCAATATTTACTTTTTTCTCTTTATTTAGCTGTTTGCAAAACCTTGTATGCCACAGAGAACAAAGAGAAAGAAAAGAAAAAAGATCAAGTTTTGCTTTCTATTGAATTAAATGAAACAAAACTGCAATATAAAAAGCTCTTAATCTCCTGTGAAGAAAAGAAAAAAGGAAAATATTTTCTATATTTACAACTCTTCTACAAACTATTATTACAAAGACTTGATTTTCTATCTACTTCATGCTAATCAAGATAAACATTTATAGAAATGGTTTCTTTATACTTTTGTTGTATATGCAAGGGGATATAGTGACAACTCAAACCTTTGAAAATGCATATTCTCTGAATGACACCATGAGAAATAAAAGAATGGTGACCTCACATTAAAAAATGTATGATAAAACATTAGAAAATTCATACCAACAGCAGCAAATATCTCAAAAGTGATTAATGCCCTGCATAAAAAGGACATAACTTGTGTTCTGACATCCCTACATTCTCCATGCAGTAAGCTTTAGTCTATCTCTTATGGCGTTCCAGTTGTGCAAAATTATATGACATTCATGCAGAATGAAGAAAACTATAGTCTACTCACAGAAAATTCAAGAAATAAGTAGCAGTAGTAATAAATAGTACATGTTAGTGCTTTTAAGCATTAGGAATTGAAGCTTTTCTGGCGGCAACTTGACAATTTCTCTTGGTCTATAAGCCAGATAAATTCTGGAATGACTTCCAAGCTTTCGGGAGTTAATGTCACTCACATCTTCAGGGAATGATGAATGCCCTAGTCATCTATACAGATCGAAACTGATCAAAGCAACTACTTCCTCTAAATCTGCAAACTGTTGGGACTGCTTCATTAAAGAATGAACCAAATAACAGGGACAATGGCTATCTGGTGAATAACATTTGGGACTCAGTGCTCAACAAACATGCTGGAAGCTTCATCAGACAGCTAAAGACCAGCCTTGGTTTTAGTGCAAGTATATTTCCTACAGTGGGCCAATCTGGTCCCCAGAATCCACCTGCTGAAGAGGAACTGAACCAGTCATGGAGCTGTAATGGACCGTTCCGCCCACCAGACTGACTGCAAATATAGATGACTATCCTCCATCCAGCCTTAGATCCGCCTCTTGTATCACTCCACGATAACCTGATGTTATCACCTGCGACTAACACAGAACAAGCACCACGTGGACTCACACCTCGTATTTATGTTGCAACAGAACAATATTCATTCAGGAATATTAGAAATATCGCGTTACATTTAAGTAGTCTTTACCTGGGTTATCGTACATCTTGAAAACTCACAGATAATCACCGATATTTAAGGTACTATATTTTATGCTGTGCTTTGGTTTTGGCGTATTGCGAGTTCGTTGTTGAGGGCTTGTGTTTACATCAAGTGCAGATCTAACGGTGGAGCAATTATAGGACATTCATCATTCCCTGAAGATGAGAATGACATCAGCTCTCGAAAGCTTTGTAGTCATTCCAGAATTTGCTTGGCTGATAGCCTGAGAGAAGTTATTCCTTTAGGCGCTAGATTTGTGTAACTGACATCATCAATATAAGAACTTAAAAAATGTACAACTGTACAATAATTTCACTGTGAAAAAAGTCAAGAAAAAAAATACCTTATTAATGAACCAATTAGAAGTAACATTTTTAAATGCAGTTTTTCTTAATTGAATATATTTAGCTATTTATTGATTAGCTATTTTAATAGCCATAATTGGACATTAATGTTGTCTTACTGTCTAGTATTATAAGAATGCAAGTTATTTTAAATATTAAATGTATTATAATTATTTTTTTATAAAATTTAACACATCATGTATGCACAGGGAAAGTTGTTCTATTAATCATGCAAATATCTTCAACATATTTGACTCAAAATTATTACGGCTATCTCTGAGAATCTAAAAAATAAGCACAATTTTCCATGTAAGGGGTAATATGGGACACACTTCAGTATGTTCATGTCACATTCTTGGAAGCAAGAAAGGAAGAAGAAAACAAAAAACAAACCATTTTCTAAAAAGGCATTTTTGGATTCAAGGTGTCGGAACATGTACTTCTGGTAAAATCTGGTAGAGAATTTTTGGGCGAAAAGCAATACAACCTCTACACACAGCAAGCGGTAGAGAAAGTAAAGACATTCATAAAGACATTCAGCAGCATGAATAGTAAATAGTAAAAAATTTAAATTGGACTTTATTATCACAATGGCTTTAGGAAAATTGATATTTTCTTTTTCTTTAACGTCCTTTAACTGAGTAGGTCATATCAGATGATGTATGAATGAAATGTGTGAAATTATGCTCAAATGAGTGTGGGGTCCATAGAACTATCTGACATTTGTCTTCTCAGAATAAGGAAGAACAGAAAAACTGTGTCTGAGTAACTCACCCTAACCAAGATCTGAACTCTGGACTTCTTAAATGTGAAGCAGACACAGCAGCTAGTTATAGGACATTAAGGTTAGAAAAATGTTTAAATAAGTTTAACAAAATAAAGTACTAAAATCAATTTTCCCACAGCCAATGAGATGGTGAGACTCAATTTCAAATTTGTTTATTACTTTCCAGAGGGAAATGTGTTTAATTTTATATGGAGTGTTGTATGCATTTACGTTCAATAATTCCTTCTCTATTAAAGCACATTTGCCCAAGTATCAAATTCTTCTTTATTCATCCTTTGTCTGCCAACTAGACATTTCACCTGGAAGCCTGTACACATATTTTTTTACAAACTTAACATTCTCATTGCTATTTTCCTGGTTTTTTGCTTAATGGTTTTCATGCAAAAGCAAAACTCAAGTCAAAGCTTCTGCTATAAATGTTAACATCAGTAATCGTATCTTCAACATTTAAAAGTAAAAGGTGAGAAGAATTTAACTGAGCCTCAATATTGTGCACAACAGCGAAAGCAAAGGAAAATGGCAGGAAGATCAGAGCACTTACCTATAATAACCAGGAGACAGAAAAAGAGAGGAATCAAAATGTATGTTCACTTGGTGAACTTCATCGGCGAGATAACTAGATAGAAAAAGAGAAAGTATTACTGACAAGTGTTTGAAGATGTGCTCTGATCATTCTGAAAGGGTATTTACTAAATGTGCCTCTAATGGAATATAGAAGTTGCTTTATATAGATAGAAATGTTAAGAAGCTTTATCCTCACACTATTTTGGCTAATATTTTAAATATGATTACTCAAACTAATAACAGTGAGGAACAAATAATAAACTTTTTGTCTTAGTAAGAAAAATATGTGATTCTGGAAGTATTTTTTTCTCCTGAATTCAAATATGATATTAGTGTTTCCCCATCATGCAAGGTTTTTGAGAGACGAGTATTTATAATCTCAAACACTTAAATATTTTCTATCTTCTTAACTACAGAATACTCAAAGATTTTGATTCACCTAGAAAGTAAGAAAGGACTATTTTCTTGCTATATTCTGTCTGTGGAGCATCCCTATTGATGGTCCGAAAATAATTGGCCAGCATATTAGGATTCCATTTGCCTTGATACCCCTGTTCCATAGCTGAAATCTCCTAATAAAAGTGTTCCCCGTGCTCATCACTCACTGCATCAATATTGTCCAGGAAGGAATCTAGGTGCAAGTGCAGGAAGTGTACTTTGAAGGACATATTGCAACCCAAATTTTTATAACATGTTATAAGATCAGTAATTTTCCAGCTTTCGATTTCTCAAAAGCTAACCTTTTTTAATGCTTGCCAGGCTGCTTTCTCCAGTGGATTCAACTTTTCTTCATGCATCAGTGATCATATATTCCTTCTTTAATTTTTGCTGCACTAATTTTAGGAAATTTGTTTTAATTGCCTGAAACCAGGCATGTTATCCATGGCTGTGCCAAAATTCTTCATTAATCCTAATTTAATATGTAACAGAGGTAGATATACATTTGTAGGATTACACCATACATCATGTTTCACATTTTTCTGTCCAGGAATGAATGATTTGCATTTAGACCATTCTTTTCTAATGTAATGGTTTTTTTCTGTCCCTACTATTTAAGTGGTACAAAAAAAAACCTGCAGTACTTTATGTAACCAAGCGCAGACCAAGAATAAGTGCAATAACATTTGAATCACCACAAATATTCCATTCATACATTGTATACTGAAGCTTCTCCAATATCAATTTGAAGTGTTCATATGTTTCTTTCATACAAGCTGAGTTAGCCACAGGTACTGATGGGAACTTATTGCCGTTATGCAGAAACACTGCTTTTGAACTAATTTTAGAGGCATCAATTTTAGAGGCACCATTCTGCTAGGTTATGTTCAATACCAAATGTCTCCATAAGAAAATAAATGTCATTACAAAACACTAGGCCATTTTCTTCAGAAAAATAGCCTTTAAATTGAGAATGACGATTACGATAAGTACGGAGCTTTGTATTCTTTTGAAGATTCCATCCTTTAAGCCGAGAAGCAAGCATTTCAGACTACGTTTGTGCATGTCTATACATGTCTGAACATGCATAACAGTAGCTGTGATGCCATTTGAGTTACCTCATTTGGTTCTATCATACTTAAAATGCTCTAGGAGCTTTTATTTTACAACAAATGGATGAAAAAGTGTTTATTTTAAAAAATTGTGTGATGAAGAAATTCCAAATACATATTTGAAAACAGGATGAAAAACTGCATTAAGTACAACTATTTGTACCCATGAGACAACGGTCATGTTGACCAGCATAATTTATTGCCTTGTCATCCTTAAATATTTAAAAATAGGGGGATAAAAAAAAGAAAAGACTACCATAGGAAGAATTTACATCCTTTTGTCAACAGTGTTTATTGTAAGCCTTACACCAGGTGCAAGAAGTATAGATGTCTTCCTTTACATCTGAGATAGAAATCAAGTATAATTAAAACTTTTATGAATGCCTCTTTCCTATTTTTCAGAGATTTATAGAGTGAGTGAGTGAGTTTAAGGGCCTGTCGACAGGTCATTTGGGCCCTAAGTCAGACATTAAAGGTTAAAACACTCACATGATGCGGTAAAAAAGGTGAAAGCTAAAACACAAGATTAAAATAGCAAATAGTTAAAAACAGTAGAAAATTCACGTTTAAAGTTAAAAGGTTGAAATCTGAATGCTAAGAGTAAGCACTAAAAACAATGCAAACCAGAGGCATATTCTAAAACTGCTAAACCAAATGCTCAGGAATAAAACACAAAAACTTGTTTTGCAAAATCAATTTCGGCAATGAACCACAACACCAGGTCTACAGAGGCTGGGTTGTCGCCTAGAATTGTACACAGGGTAGAACACAGGCTAAGGGATAGGCACTCTTTAGTATATTGCAATCAACCAAAACATCTGACACAGAGTTGTACACCATATGTGTGACAGATAGGGGCTAGGTCACTATGCAAAAGGTGACCATGAGTGGAGCCAGAGATTTATAGAAAAATACTTAGAAATGCAGAGAAGTTTGGCAACAGTGTGCTTACTCCCTCAGTTGTGTGAGAAAACACACTTGATGGGCCAGACCAGGTCCAGTTTAGAGTAGAATATACTCTCTTTTTCCTTGCTGCTGCAAAGTTGTTACAACATCAAAGGAATTATAGTTCTTTCATGTTATTTTCATTAAAATGTTAAATAAATTACATACAATGTTGTATGTGATGCTTATACTGAAGATATAAAAGCATGATAGCTAGTGGGACTCCCACAGTGATATGTACAGTGTGGCCAACTATTCAGCCACTGTTGTGATTGTATGAGGTGTGATCAAAAAGTTTCCAGAATGGCTTCACAACAACTTTGCCACTGAGCTGTTTTAAGTTCTTACTCAAACATTAAATACAGCACTCTCTTCTCATAAAAATGAGAGATCACATGCCTTTCTGCAACCTTGCAATGCAGACTTAGAAGCTCTGAAGTGAACCAAAGTTTTGCACCTGGTGCAATTTTTCTGTCTACTGAAAATGCTATATTACACAGAACAATTAAAAAAACTTCAAATTTTGCTTCAAACTTGGTAAAACTGCAATCGAAGAGTATGAAATGTTAAGAACAGCTTATAGCAAAACTACAGCATTTTCGTGGTTTTCAAAATTTAAGAGTGGTGCGACATCAGTTAAGGATTTATATCGTTCAAGCCAACTCTGTTCCAGAAAAACTGACAAAAATATTAATCAGGTGAAATGGTATTAAGCGACAGGCATTTCACAATCAAAGAGACATTTCTGATTGATTAGGAGGCTACCTTGGAAGTGCTGAAAGCATTTTGAAAGACAGGAGAATTGCTGCAAACTTTGTGCCCTATCTCCTTTCATGGCCATGAACAAAGTTCTTTCTGTACATCAATTTTTGTTTAAAATAGGATGTATACTGTTCTCCCTCCCAACTACGGCTCCTGGGGACATTTTTCTTTTCCAGCAACTTCCAGTGGTTTTGACTAAATCACTTTGAGGACATTGATGTTATCAATCACGGATTGCAGAAGGCTCTGAACATGTTTAAACAAGATGACTTCCAGAGGTGCTTCCAGCAGTGATAGACTTGCTGGGACAAATATAACAACTTCCAAAGGAGACTGCTTTGTGGGTGACAGTACAGAATAAACAAATCAAAATATGGTTTATCGTAGGTTTATGATCTTATTCTGTAAACTTTTTAAACACACCTCATAAGTTCAGGATTACAAGTTGTACAAAACAAAAATAATAAATTGTGATGAAATGAAGATTAAAAATGTATACTGGTTGCTTTTCTTAAATGTACTTCAATAAATTGTGTATCTTAATACTTCCACATATGATTTGCGACAAGAAATTGCAAAAATCTATTTTTTGTTTTTCCTGCTGAAACAAACGTTAGGCTAAAATAGCACTGAAATTTTTCATTTATCCTTGTACATAGAATCACTTCCTAAGAGGATGACATCTGTACCCTTTCCACTCAATTTAAGGAGAGATGTAAGTTGAAAATGATCAAATTTCACAATTTTCATAAAAGGTTAAAAGTGAAGTATACAGTCCTCAGGATATCTCCACAGTTGTATAGTCATATTATTAGTCTAATGGGTTTTAAAGCTTAAAGGGCTACAGCTTGCACACTGCCATGCTCCCTTTTGACTCCAATATTTTCCAACCACTAGCATTTCTTTTTACAAATGTGTGCTATCACACCCTCTGTACTAAAAGACTGTGCTTCAATTGGTTAGTGGTTTGTTTGCTGTTTTAGAGAATTAAATACTTGTACTAACTTTTAGCATGGAACATGGGTTTGCAAACTTTAGAATTCATTTTCTGAAACTTAATTTCTCAAAAACTATTAGACAAAATAACTGAATTAAAATTACAGATTTCCTGCAGAAATATTGTTTCTATGCATTAATGTTCAATATTTGTCCTGGAGATAAGCAAGATAATTTTTAAAAATTAAAAGTACCGACTTTTATTATTTTAGCAAAAAGTAATATTTCAAAAATATGGTTGCAGGAATTTACTAAATTTTGTAGAGACTGTGCAATTGCATATCTAATAACAGTTTTTGTGAAAATATTTTTTATCTTCAGCAATGTCAGGTTAGGACTATAACTATCAATAAATCTCTACTATGTAAAGCAGAAAGATAACCGTTAAAGATAACCCCGGGAACCAAAGGTTAGCATGTTACCCCCAGAGGATGACATATTCATCAAAGGTAAAAGGCTCCACTATATGGGTACCTTTAGTTAATAAATGCAGTCCAAAATGAAGTTTCCTTGGGGGTTGTTGATTCTATTGGGAGCTTTGTAAACCAACCAACCAATATGCTTCTATTTGTACCCGCTATAGCTTTCTGGATACTTTGTATACTGCAGAGAAGAGGTCAGTCTCAAAGTTTCAACATTTTTCTCCATTTACCATGTTCTCTTATCTGGGAGAGCCTGCCCCCCTTTTTCTCTCTCTGCAAACAATCATGTGCCAGCTAGTGCTTAAGGACACACCCACTATCCACCTCGGGATCTAGGTGTGTCACAATACACAGGCTCTTTATTGTATTTACAAGCCAATCAAAATACTAAAAAGAGCCATTTACAAAAATGTACACTGAACCCCATAAAAGTGTAAAAGAGCAGTTCACCTAGGTTTTCTGCTGGTTGCACTCAAATGATGCCGGATGCTATTATTATAATGATGAGCTCACACAGTTATCCATAACTGTACTATTTTAACACTATTATAATCAAGTAGCATGACAATTTTAGTCTTTCATGCAACATTTTCAACACAGCTTACAACAATTATACTTCCTAGCAGTAATAGTAACTGCTTTTTGGAGAGCACCATATTTTTATGTTTTGGCAGTCACATTGCTCTCTCACAATCCCCAGAATGTCTGGAGGACCACACCTGTCGTAGGTTTACGGGTCTCACCAACCTGACCGGGAGAGTTATCAAAATAAATTCACTGACCAAATTCTCTGATTACCAATCAGAGGACATATTAAATTGGAGTATTATATTGGAGAGCAAGACGATTAATGACTTCATTGTCAGAAATCCAGCATTAGCTAACAACAACAAAAAACAACAATTATACTTCTCAGTTCTCATTTAAGGTTCAAAGAAAACTGTGTAAAGAATCCCAGGCAACTTGATTCTACTAAGAATTGAACTTCCAAGCTAGAATTATCTCCATGGCAATCCAGATGATGATTCTCTGTGATGGTACAGATGAAATCAGAATCATTGCAGAAAATTAGTTGATGGTTGAGTTATAGATAACAGACCTGTAATAGACATTCTCAGCACAAACCTATTGTGAAGGTACCAAAATACATTCAATTTTCCAGCTTGGTGTTGTCAATTGTAGAGCAGTATCAGTACCAATCATTCAATAACATAACGACTAAAAAAATGATTTAAACATTTCTACAGCAAAAAGTTGTGCAAAACAAAAATAGTAAAATGCCTAAAGCTACATATTAACTATTACACTAAAAAATATTGCTGCTACTTTCATTCATATGAAAGCAATACTTCCTATGCCAAACCATGAATGCCTTAAATGTAAACCTGTTTGAAAAAGAAAGGATTAAGAAATGAGAGAAGAATATCTACTTGTCTATTTGTACTTCAAATATGCTGTTGCCTGTCATTTCTAGACTATAAATCATGAAACCACACCCAACATTACTACAGTAAAACCTGCCAGCAATGGACCCCTTGTCAAGCAGAAATCTGTCTTAAATGGAAATATTTCACAGTCCCATGAATTTAGGGTTGAAAAACAGGCTAAATTCCCTTAATCAAACAGAAACTTGTATTACGCACACTACAGAAATCAAAGTATGCCTTTCAATGGAAAATTTCTAGTTCTGGAATGCAGAGTTTAGAAAATTTTCAGGCACATAACTACATCAATGAAGGTGCTTTATTTACAATGCCATGAAATATGTCAACAAAGTGATGTGCAAACTGAAATAGGCACAGTTGATATGCATGCCTTAATTGAGAATATGCAAAATGGAAAGAAGAGAAGGTGGAGGAAGATGAAGAGAAATGTGCCCGTGAACTGGAAGAAGAGTGTAGGCTAAAGATTTATTGGGATGCTGTCAAAAGTTTAAAGGAACTGCAGCAATTCACCCTATGGCAATATCACTTGGATATGTTGGGTGTGATTTCTCAAGCAAAAGTCTTTGTGGAAAATTGAGCAGCTAAACAGCAATGTGTCCAGAAAACTCCTTGGAAAAAATAAATGAATCATGTATACAGCTGTTTTTTGTTCATTATGCTTTGGTGTGTATTATACTTATTGCAGCAGAAATATCTAAATATACATAATTGAGTAAGGTATGTACATTTTTATCTCATTCTGTCCATTTATGTATGTTCATGGTTTAATTTTTAATAGCTCAAGCCTAACTTCGTTAAACTGAAATTTGTCTTTAATGGAAATGTTCGAGAGTCCCATTTGATTTCGCTGAAGACAGGTTTTACTGTATTAGTTGTCAGTCACCCAACCAAGTCGTACACATGATAAAACAAGCACTAAAACACAAGAATCATTTAATGAACTTTAATTTTCCACCACCAAACATCCAGAGATAATTCATCACCATATTAATAAATGATGCTGCACCATTGCACTGTACGTTTGCTTGAGGGTGGGAAAGTGTCCCCAAACTGTAGTTACAATACGTAATACTTTATAAGCTCCATTAACAAAAAATAGGTCACCCTAGTGTGCATGCACAATGAATCATTAAGCCTTTACCATTGGTGCAATGATTGAGTCACGTGCTCAACCACACACGCACACTACCTCTGTGAGCATCAGGCAGTATGATCAGGACATTTATGATCCTCTAAAAGCTTGACTTTGTTGGTGGTGTTCTCTAACCCCCATCTCACTCCCAAGACTATTATACTGTTACACAAGAATCCAGAACATCAAATTATCTTTTTATTGTATGATTTCCTACAACTTTAGCTGCTTTTGTAATTTTTATTTTTTCTGTAGTAATGAAGAAACATTTTTCTAGAGATTTGGGAGTGTTTAAAAAGAAATACTAAGACAGGATAATTAATTTTTAAGTACTGATGGAGGACAAAACTAATACAAACGTTCATCAAGTGTCCACTGCAGTGGTGGCGGCGGCAGTGGTGGTGGAAGAGTTGAAGAGAGCTCAAAGGTTCTGATACTTTGATCTATAGATCTTTGGTGCAATTTCTATCCCAATCTTATATGAGTTCAAGTTCCTTGGAGGTTTTTGGCTACAGTACTGCCTTTCCTAAAATAAGATCTTTAGTTCTATCCAATGTTGGGGCCCCCCTGTTCTCTAAGACCCTGCAATCTAATTGTAAATGACTAGCAATTTCTTCATGCTTCCCACAGTCTGCAGCTAGCATCCCCATGGGGAGTTGTCATAGTTTATACATGCTTTCTCTAATACTCATACCCAATTAATAATCTAACTGCCTTCTTGATTCCATTCCTACTTAATTGTAGAAGCCACCTAGTGAAGGTATCATTGGAACCTTTAACTCTGTGTTTACATGGTATTTGGCTAGATATTCTTCCATCTACTTTGACTTTGTATGTTGCCCACTTGGTAACTATGGAAAGATAAGGTATGCAGTAAATCCAGCAGTCAATAGCTGGTGATGTGGACAAGAGCCTGTGAAACGAGCTCAAGGTGTTTATTTGACTCTTATCATGGTTAAATTAGGTGCTTCATTGTAGCCCTCTTAATGAAAAGATTATAATTTAATAACTCTAGATACACATTCTTTGATTATCTGCTCAAGTTGTAATTTGTTAATTTCCACTAGTTTTGACTGTTCTTTGTAGTTTTTGAGGCAATAGTCAGTTTTGAGTTGGATATAAACAAACTGCAGATGATCCTTTTGTTAGAAGAACCAATGCTCAATGGATCTGTGAGTGTCAGAGTCTGACGTTGGGAAGCACATGTGCTAACATTTCTTGCTGTTTTATGTCTCCAACCTGTCCCTAGAGAGACATTTAGCAGCTGTTTCAGGTCATGGCTGTCTAAAATAATCTCTACAGTGAAGAGTCTAATATGTATACAATATGAATCTAATACAGCTTGCCTGGGAATGACAGCGAGAAAGCTAAAACTTGGTCGTCTTTTTTCCCATTCGTGGAACCCAGAAAACTTTCCTGTTAATTGGGAACACTCACATTGCAACGCAGGTATTTTAAGTTCTCTGGTTACCACTCGGTTATTGTAAACCAGCCCCAATTGTTCTCAATTTGCAACCTGAGAAGTTAACCAATGAAAAGGTACTGATTGAAACCAAGGATTCCTGCAGTCAGCAATAAGTTTTAAATTTCATACAATCATGGCTGCATCAAACAGGGGTGTCCTGAAAAAATATAATCTTGTGTTGAACATGTGATGCAACAGATTAGTCTTGAAATGAAATTATATCGACACCAGAAAAGGGTTAATTGCTGCAATTTCATTTAGAACAGAATATTAAGAATTGGTTCAGAAAATTAAATTTGATTAGTTGTGAAAGGCTCTCAGCATCTACAAATACATGGAATGTTTCTTTTACCAATTACAGCATGCCACTTAAGTATCTACTGAAGAGCAAAAGTTAAACAAATGAAATTAACCTTCTCTGGCTTAGTGAGATCCAAGACTCCTCCGTTGGCCATATCATCCTGCTTAGCCTTCTTGAAGATTTCACCGCTTGCTGGAGGTGCAGGTGGTGATACAGTATTACTGTTGCCCCCATACTGTGCCACAGAAAGTTTACGCTTGCCATGGCTGTCCGGTGACTTCTCTTCCGGCAAGCCCAGGTACTTCAATAATTTTGTGCTCAAGTCCTCTGTCAGGTACTCTGATATTATTCCATGTGCATATCTCAAGTATGACTCTGCTGTAATAAGAATTAAGTATATGACAATCATTACTAAAACATTTTGAACAGCAATTTGTGTGTGTGGAGGGTGTGGGAGGTGTGTGGATGTGTGTGTGTGTGTGTGTGTGTGTGTGTGTGTGTGGGGGGGGGGGGGGGGGTATGTGGGGGGGGGGGGGTACGCACGGTGTGTGTGTCTGTGTGTGTGTGTGCGGTGTGCATGTGTTTCTGGAAAATTTCCTGTAGGCTGCAAACATTAACTGATTAATTTGAATACACAGACTGGAAGTTGATGACAGTGTAGTTGAATCACATTAAAATAGGAATTTTGAGTCCATTAATAACACTAAACAACACTAACTTTTAAAATTTCCCGGTTCATGTTCTAGCTTTCCTCCACTATCAACTGGACATTGACTGTACTGTAGAGGCTGGTATCTCCTGTAGACTGTTCTGGTGGTGGTTTCAAGAACTTGTATAATGGATCGCCCTGTGGTATATCAAAATTGAAAACTCAGTCCTTGTTTTTCCAGAAGAAGATCTGTTCCCACAGTGACAATCAGGAAACCAAGAATTGTCAACGTGGTAACCGTTCATCTGAAAAATCAAGGACCGAGTTTTCAATTTTGATATACCTACCACAAGGCAATCCGTCATGTAAGTTCTTAAAACTACCACCAGAGCAGTCTACAGGAGATACCAGCCTCAACAGTTCAGTCGATGTCCGGTTGATAATGTAGGAAAGCTAGCCTCCGAACATGTACCGGGAAATTTTAAAAGTGAGTGTTGTCCAGTGTTATTAATCGACTCAAAATTCCTATTTTAGCACAAACTGGACTTTAGCAAAGCACAAAACCTAAGCGTAAATATTAGTTGCTGAATTATGTGTTAGGCAAAGGTTTTAAGACTAGTATACTATGGTTTTGTAATGAATATGCAACCTAAATATGAAAATCATAAAAATGGCCTCTTGTGTCTACTGTTACATCAGTTTTGAAAGGTTATTGTTCCTATAAGAGAAGTGGTCACATGAACTACAGGCACAACAAAACAATTAGTTAAAAATTTCAAAATAACCGATCCCTCCCCCCCAAAAAGTATACCTTCACTGTGTCTTCCCATAAAGAATTATAAAACAATCCTTCTGAATTTTGTTTTCAAAAGGTAAGTGAAGTGTTGTCAAAATATAGGTATAAAAGTAATTGTATAGCATATTAATGTATCAAATATATGATGTTTTAATCAAATTTTTAAAAATATGGAATAAACGTTTTTGCATGTAAAAGGCTAATTGGAGCAGAGTTCAATCAATGAAAAAAGCTTACACCATATATTTTTTTAAGATCTGCCTTAAATATGTATGAATTTTAGCATTCATTCTGAACTATGCTTCTTTTTCCTCTAGAAATGCAATTTGTTTTTCTATTAATGGGATAACATGAAATCTTGACATTAGATTTTTAGGTCAAACACAGTGCTATACAAAGCTCCTACATGTTATTTACCTTAAAAGTTAAGCAGATATTGACTGAATGCTTTAGCCATAGTAATACTTGTGTATTATTTTTAGTTCATTAGTTCATTATGGGTATTTTCATTATTACATATTTCACTGAAAACTTTATTTATTCTTTTTTCATTTAATAAACAACCGTTAAGTATTTAAATCAAACTCCATTGCATTCTTATTAGCAGCAAAAGAACTTATAATATTCATACCATTTCAAGGAGTACAGTTTCTTATACAGAATTCTTCATTTAAAACCTAATGGGTACACAGTATTTCTCCAGTGCGTAATTGGGGGTGCCACAGTTGCTTCTACATAAACTCTGCACATAAAGCATGTATAAAAATCTTAACTTATAGAAGATGCTGGAAATGTCATCCACCCTTGGCTAAACAAGCATTACATCAGAAGAACTCATTCACATGATTAAGTTGAACCACTGTGACGTTTCCGATTTCATTTCTAATATTTTGTTTTAGTTCTTCCAATGTATGAGGATTTGTCTCGTAAACTTTGTCACACACTGTTAGATCAGGGGAGCGAGAGGGCCATACACCAGCCTAATCACTATCTTCAAAGACTTCCCATACTGCTGTATGAAACCACCCATATGATTTCTCTTCTTCTGTCAGTTCTTGATAAAGTGGGGTCAAAATGTCATTTCAGTACCTCTCTGCATTTATAGTCTGCTCAAGAATATTGGACCAGTTATGCGTCTAGGGCTAGCAGCACACCAAACTCCAACTTTCTGATCATAATGAGGAATTTCTTGAATGTGATATAGATTTTCAGAGGCCCAGTACTGACCGTTATGAGAATTGACACAACCATTTCGGTGGAATCATGTCTTGTCGGAAAAGAACAGAAGCTGTGGATCAATTAAACCATCACTGTGGCACACCCAATTGCGCAAAGGCAAAATGCCACATGTCCGTTAAGTTTTACACAAGAATACTGTATATACAGGATCAATATCTGAATAAAAATATTTTTGTCCCTTTTATCTTTCCTAATAAAAATGTAAGACCATCTTATTTTCTGTATCATAAATAACTTAAGGTAAGCTTTGCAACATTTTCTTACCAGAGTCTGCTTGTTCTTGCTTGCCACTTTTGACAAAAGTTGCCGAGACAGCACCACCAGAAACGTGGACACCTTTTTGCTTCAAAACTTCTGCAACCCTCTCTGTTTTACGTTGTAACCAGCTAAGAGTTTTCTCTTCGTTGTACTTGTAAGCATTTAGGTCTTCGTCACCTATTAAAATATACACACAATGTATTATAAATTGGTTGAAAATAATATCAGCAATGGAATAAAAGGGCAGAAGGTGAGGATAAAAGTTTAATGGTCTGTGATTAAAAGATGCATAAACAGTTGGCTCACAATGCCACTAATAAACTGAATATAACACTCTGAACTGTGGTACACTATATAACAGTAATTATCATCAATTATCTACAAACCAAGGACTGTTGTCAACATCACATATCCTTAATTTAATTTAAAAGGTGAGTCAATTAATAACACTATACACCACTTACAACATAATTTTCCGGAACGCGTTCTGGAAAATTATGTTGTAAGTGTTGTTTAGTGTTATTAATTGACTCACCATTTAAATTAAATTAATTATAACAACACTGTTTTCAAACTTCTATGAAAGGAAGATAATCACATATCCTACTCAAAAATGTTCACTATCCATCCATACAGTTTGTGCAATGGGAGATTAACAAAATATATCACATTCCAAACTATATGTGTGGTCTTATGAGAACAAGGACTTCTTTTGAACTGTTACAAGTGGTCATCAAGAAGAAACATTTAGATTTCATAATATGGTTGCAGCAGCCGCATGCATCAAGAAGGGTTATGTGACAGCTACCTCATGCTACTGCCTTTGTTATCGCCACTACATGGCTGGCAACAATGGCAGCTCAGAACAAATGCTGTTGCATGTATGTTCTAGTATCTTCTGACATGCAGGGGCTTGTTACAATAGAAGCTTTAAGAAACTTCAATTTCCAGAAAAGTCGCCTAGCCTCTATAAGCAAGTCAGTGCAGATTGAGGAGTTAGTTTATATCATAAGAGTAAGTTACAAACAGCGTAGTTGTTAGTGTGTCAAGGGCAGTTAGAACAGTTGTGGTCTGTAACAGTGTTAGTGCTTTGCTAACAGTTTTAAGAAGAAATAAAGTGACAAAAAGTAACTAGACTTGTCATATTTCACAATAGTATAATTTTCGTTAACGTCTTCATATTTCAAACTTAAGACAAATGCACCGGTGATTTTTGCATTTTTACTATACAGTAGAGCCTCGGTCATCCAAGGTAAGAAGAATCTATAGTACCTAGGATAATCAAAAACTCAGAAACATGGACTTTGTCAAAAATTGAGAGGGAAACATACGGTAAACCGGTGAAAAGAATGAAAACATGATCAAAGATGTGAAAAAAAGACATTTACTGTATTATCAAATGAAAAAATGACACACATACAAATAAAAAATAAAAATCACAATTTTCTATTTAATTGCTCTTTTAATATGAATAAAGCACTAAATTGAACATTAACCTCTTAACACTTTTACTATTCAAAATGTTCCTTGGACCACAGTTTACAACTCATTAGCTTGAAATTTTTGGGATAGTTTTAGGAATTAGAAATTTAAAAACTATTGTACACTAATTATAAAATATTACACAGTTCATTGAAATTAATTATTTTTCAAACTCTCACTGAAAAAGTAGAACACTTCAATAAGATGTTCACAAAAATAAAACTTGAGGTCTGTAACCAATATCTAACCATTGTCAATATTTCAGAAAGTATTCCTTGAGGTTATCAATGTGCATACAGATCAAGAGCTACACGCTACAATAATTTTTACTTAATGATTATGTAAACAGGAGCATTCAATAAATAATAATAAAAAAAAAAAAAAAATAATAATAATAATAATTAATTTTCATTGTACAGACTGTTGGCTTAGTGAGCAAATTTCTGTGCAGTTATACCCACCCTTCTTATCAGCTACTTGGGTCAAGTGCTTCAGACCTGTGGAGCGCAACAACCTTTCTGTTTCTGGAAATTCATCATCCTTCAGCAGCTGATCCAAAGGAACTGCTTGATTTGTCTTAAAAGAAAAGTCACGACATGAAAATTTGCAGAACTACATACAGAAGCAAATCAGAATTTCATATATATCTGGTATCAACACTTTTTCTTTACATATTTGGTGTATTACGATCAAATACCTTTAAATTCCACCACAGCAGTCAGTCCTAAACATTCCACATAATATGAACAGGGTAATATAGGAATTAATACAGTTACTTGTCACATATCTTACTTTTACTTTCTCTACCATATACTAGTAAGTAGAGGAAGTCTTGTATTCCACCCCAAAATTTGATAATGGGATTTTGCCAAAACTACATGTTTTGAGGTCCCCAAATTAAAAAAATTAGAAAAGGGTGCATGTGTATGTGAACAGCAAACTCCAAAATAGAAACTTGTATAAATACTTAACTTGGAATCTAAGTTCATTATCCACCAAAAATGTGATTCAAATATTTCTAAGAAAATTCCCCCATTCCCTAACTGCCCTATGATTTTGATTAGGGTGTGACATACTCCCCAGATTAATCATTTAGATAACAAAATGTGTATCTTGCATTTTCTGGGAATAAGCTGTCAAGTCCACTTCATCTGGAAGGAAATACGTATCATCTCACATAGCAGGTAAACCATAAGAGGTAGATGAAAGTTGACTACAAAAGGAAGTACTTTACTCTTTAAAACATATACTTTAAAAAATACTTTATTGCATCATCAATCATTTCTGAAATATCTGCAATATTGATTTGAAGTTGTCAATACCTTTTCATTTTTTAAAGTGCCATTCACATTGACAGCTATTTTTTTATTCTTGACATTTATTTTTAATGTGTGCATATAAGCTTGAAATTTTTGTGGAAGGGTTTATGTTCCTTAGAAGATCACTGTAATTCAGGATATACAGCTAAAGAAGTCAGTTTCTTAAGTGATACTTTGGAAAGCATAGTGAAGTGAATTTATAAATGAATAAAGACACACAATTTGCATGGAAATATTTTTCTTACATAAATTAGTAAAGTTGTTTAATTTAAAAGGTGATTTAATTAATAACACTGAACAACACTTACAACATATTTTTCCGGGACGCGTTTCGAAGGTTAACTTTCCTCAATTATCAACCGGACAATAACTGGGTTTCCATGGTGTTTCATGGTGCAGATGGTGATGCTTCTTCTGGTGTTTCTTCTGGTGGCAGTTCAATGAAAATGTCTCTCTGAGGAATGTCAAAATTAAATACTCGGTTTCTGTCGAGTATTTAATTTCGACATTCCTCAGAGAGACATTTTCAGTAAGTTCATTGAACCGCCACCAGAAGAAACACCAGAAGAAGCATCACCATCTGCACCATGAAACACCATGGAAATCCAGTTATTGTCCAGTTGATAATTGAGGAAAGTTAACCTTCGAAATGTGTCCCGGAAAAATATGTTGTAAGTGTTGTTCAGTGTGAAACCGAAATTATAATGTCAATATATTTGATAATGGAAAGAAACAAAAGGAGATTCTAGTCAATAGTGAAGGGGAAGGCATAATAAAGCTAATATGTTAAAGTCTCAAGAATGGAAGCCTAGGCAGATTTAAAAGAGTGATAAGGCTTTGTTGATGTGCACGAGAAACAAACATGTGTAACGGTTTAGCGGGCTGATTCCTATCTTACCATGACGTGCTCTAAAGTTAGCCAATGGAAATCGCTTCTTTATTGTTGCCCGTGCAAAAACAAATGAAACGCAAGACACACTCGTCTTGAATCGAGCCGAGAGTACACATGCAACTTGGGAGTTGTACGTAAGCTAGCACGTATACATAATTCGGTGGTCGCTAAAGGGTGACAAAGTTAAAGTGTTATAACATTGTAGTTGAAATTACAAAGTTACATTCTATTTAAATATCGTCGGCAGTTCTCTACAAATCTGGAAATTTACAAATAAAGTGATATGTTGGTTAATTCTTCATTTGGTTCCATTCCTACCATAACTCGCATATACCCTGAGATTAAGACCTCTTGCTAGAGCTAGTCCGGACACCAAACACGAGATCTTATAGATCTTAAAGCGACGTCTTCGACGGAGAGGAGCGTTTGCGTCAAGTGTTATTAATTAACTCACCTTTTAAATTAAATTAATTACAACAACACTGTTTTCAAACTTCTATGAAAGGAAGATAGTAAAGTTATGTTTCTTATTTCAGTTGTGAAGCCAATTTCACTTAAATCTGCCCTCATCACTGAAATTCTTAAGAATATCATCATGCTCTAATTGATGCCAATTATATAATTTATCAAGACTTATGGAACTGTTTTAATTTTTTGCATTTATCATTAATTAAAAGAAAAGAAAAAAAGTACATATAAACATTTTGTATTCAGAGAAACGTAGCCAGTTAGTTAAGTAGAAGTATAAGACGGATTACTCTTTAACCCAGGATTGCTTGCATTATTAGATAAAATCTAACATCTGATAGTATATTGCTCTAAATCGTTTATTTATTTATTTTTTTTTTTCTGTTAAAATAGGCATAGAGCTAGCAATGCCTGAACTACTATCTATAAATACCAATCAAATAGAATTTAGTACAGAAATACAAAGCAAACAATGTTGGGAGCAATATTATTCAAAGTGATGCACATTTTTGGATTTTTTTCTAACAAGGGAGTTATTGCATAGCACTGTTTTATAGTTGATTTACATACATTCAACTTCTAAGTCTTGCGGGAGTAAATGTGCAGGTAATTTATAAGATCGATACGAGTACCAATGAATTGATTCCTTGTAGAAAATTTCTTACAGAGCTTACGAAACCACATTTGATGATACGAATATGTATTTCAAGGCTGTAGCTTCATCTACGGCAAATAATACAAACTGTCACTGGTATCTGTGAATTACCAATAACTACAACAAAGAAATATGAACAGGAAAAGTCAAAATTCGTCTTCTGTTACAGAAGGAAGAACCGATTCACTCAACATCATTGTAATAACTGCTCCAATCCAATTCACAAAGAGCACACAGCAAAAACTGTGTGTTTGCAGGGAGTGTATCAACACTTTGCAAGAAATTTTCATGCCAGTGAACTCAAAACTGAAATGCGCACTTAACAGTTCAATTCAACTTCTACCAAGAGATATTTTAAGGATTTATAATGTATATTGTGGTCCTTTTTTTTAAATATGTTTAATTTTTTCTTGTTCCTTGTGATGGAGCATAATTTGGAATATGATATTGCTCACACTATAAAAAAGTTACACAAATGCACATGCAGACTTATGTGTTAACTGTAATGATATATCTTAAAGGCATATTATTAAGAAATCAAGGTTATCAGAAAATATCTGATACAGGAGTGATCTTCTTCTTTCCCTGATTACTCTCCCCTTATGTAGGACTTACACCCCCTACGACTTACAAGCCAGTGACTAGGGTCAGACGCCTATCGAACAGAGGGACCTCTGGACCAGAGAGAGTGTAGACCTGAAGCAGGTGGTCAGCCAAGCACCAGGAATGATAGTGAGCAAGAGGACGATATGAAATGCAGGCAAATTGGATGATTAGAGGGTGATAATGGAGCAACTGGTGGAATGAATGGCAGGGGAAACTGGAGAAAACCTCCCCAGACGCTGATTCGTCCACCAAGAATACTGCATGCAGGTCCCGTCTAGGTGGTAGGCGAGCGGTCTAATCACTCAGCCTACCCCCTGCTGGGAATTGAACCCAGGACCCCTTGCACAGCAGGGAGGTGCTCTACCAACTGCACTACAGGGTCAGCCCACAGGAGTGATCATATTACCACAAGTGATACAAGCGATCCCATGTTAATAACAGTGGAACAGCACAAAATACGCAATTGTTAAACACCAACGTTGGGAGTTCACTACTTAATTTATGAGTGACATCTGTTCACACCACATTGCATGACACCCATTGCACTTTTTGTGCACACAAGCACTCACAATCTGCAGTTGGTTGGTGGTAATTTCTATTCTTGCACACTTTGAAGTGGAAACCATGTATTGTAAATCTGGTCATGATGTGTTGTAGTTTATAGAGTTACTGTTTCCAGCCTTTGCACACTCTGTTCATCTAGAGATTAGAGGAGATATAAACAAAGCACCGGTTTGTATCACTCCGCAGCCACGTGCATTCACAATGACGCAACACAGTTACCTACCGCTAAGCGTAGGTATAATATGCATTTTACACTAATAAAAGGATATATTTACTTGATCCAAATAACATGTAGCACATGGAAACTAACTACTACTTACGTCAACTCTGTCCACAATAACACTTTTTCATTTCCTGCTCACAATCTCGAAACCAATCTCCAGAAGCAGCTTGTGGAGGGAAGTTCGTTTTAAATCTGGAAGATCGGGACCAGAGTTAACTGCCAACAGCACTTCGTTTAAGGTGGGGGTTCACTGTTAACAAAGAACTGGTGAACTTTTCGACGGATTGCAGATCTCACAAATTCGTCACAAACTACATCCACCATTTATCTGGTACGTGGAAGCTTTTGGCCGGGATCTTCACCAACTGTCGATTTTTCTTTGCGTGTGCTGTCAATGCTTGCAACTGACACACAGGTAAACTGGATGTTAATTTCATCACGTCTTCGATAGCAAATTTGGGATATTTCTCGCAGAACTTGTTAAACACGTTCAATATTGTTGTCTTTTCACCACTTTGCAGCGGTTTGTCGCACTTGTTTCACAACTGACTTGTTCCGTCATATTACTTTCATACTGAATAATGCGCGTGCAGAATGAATTAGGCTGCTTACAGATTCACTTAACTGCGTATTCTTACACTTTAACTATACTTAGTACACTTAGTTCATGCTTTAGCAAAGATTAAGTGGCATTTCAGACCTTAGTAACAGTATTTCTTCAAGGGACTATTTAGACGGTGAAAGCGTCAAGAGGGCACGCTGTGGTCAAAATGCACGTGGCTTTGTTTACGTCTCCTCTAATCTCTTGATGAACAGAGTATAGGTACACCATTGCATCTGTGCTGTAGAAGTTGATCCATACTTCATGTTGCTCCTCCTCCAAGTCTTGCTTTAGTATTTTGTAGCCAGGGGTTAATGGCAGAAGTATTTCATTCTCAGGTCTTGTATAAATGGCATTTCTTCTGTTAGTACACATGTAAGCTGGGAGAGTGTAAACTTTGAGAAACACAGCACGTGATTGAGATAGGTGCTTTGAGCTTCTTTAATTCCTCCAGAGCACCTATCTGAACCGAGCCCTTTATCTCTGTCTACATGTAAAGAAAATCAATTTAACTTTGTACTTAAAAATTTAATCTATGAATGAAAAACGTCTACTCTATGTTTTATACAAAGAAAGGAAAAAGAAAAACAATGGGGCATTATGTACAAATAAGTTCAATAAAAAATTTGATGTATTACATTCACGCGGCTTTCTCCTCTCATTCTTCTACAAACTATTCATACAAAATGTTTTCCTTCTATTTTTTGTTAATTAATATAAACTTTTATGGCAAATTTTATTGTAGGTATAACGAGGATACATTAGCCTAAAGCAATATCTGATTTTAAAAAAAAAGGCTGATCATTATGCATAGCTTTGAAATTCCATGCTCGTTGTCTGATGATGAGAAAAAGCAAATAGCAACTTATAACTTGAACAAAGTATTTAAAAATTTAAGTCAATGACAAAGAACATCTTGGAAATGGTTAACAGCACAAAAAACATTTGACATAAATTGTGTGCTTTAACCAGATGTATATTGTTTGTGAAGTAAAGTTTTATTTCTTACAGATTATTAACTATACAAAACGTAATTGAGAATGAAGAGGACTTCATTGGCCACTCCCAGAAAATTCAAGATATAAATTACATGTGGTATTTTAATATATCTTTTTTTAATTTTCCATGTAAAAGGTAGTCTGGGATGAGGTATTTCCTTGAAAATCTTTGTGATATATCTTTGGAAAATGCTGAATTTGAATACAAAATTTGGATGGACATTCATGCACGCACACAGACTTTTTCAGAAGATATTTTTTGTTTTTTAGATTCAGGGGGCCTCAGGACATATATTTCTGGTGAAATATCAACTCTTTTTGGTAGAATGCAATATTTCCCCTAATTACTGGAAGTATGCAGTTGAGAAAGTAAAAATGCTTTGTTTGAATTCAGGGATTCTCAAAACATATTCCTGCTGCAACCTTGTTATCAAATTCTTGGTTGGAATACAGTACTTCCTTTACTTGTTATAACAGTAGAGGAAGTCAAACTGTATGACAGCAGTTTATGGAGGGAATAAGGACCAAGGAGTTAGACAATAATGTAGCTTAGCCACTCTTTTTAACATATACACTGACGACCTGGAATGAAATTTAATTGTATATAGGGAAACTGCCATTTACTTCATGCACAGCATAGTCATTGTTATATATACATTAGATAATTACTCAAACTAACTAGGCAACATAATCTTAATATACCAGGTGTTAATGAAGTACACTGAAATGTTTTCAGCTATGGAGATGTCTTAAACAAGTAATTTAATATGGGAGACTTTGGCCTGTTTGTTTAAATTTTGAAGCTAGGGCTATAAGTTTCTGAAGTTCAGTACTCATTGACTAATATCAACCATTTAAGAGTGCAACACATGAAAACGATGTAACATTTTAGAGCATACCTCTCTGGCGCAATGATTATGACATTAGTGTTTGAGTATAAGGCCGTCATCATTTTTGAGTTTGAGTCTTGTTCACTGCTTTTTTTTCCTTTCTTTTGAATACAGCATATTAATTATGTTTTGGTATAGATATTAAGTTCTATTTCAATTTATGCATTTTTATTACAACATATCGATGCAATTAATTCTTGCTAACAAAATGCTGAATCCTGCAGAAACATTCAGACTGACTTATTACTAAATTACTCTATTCTTTAGAGGAGGGCTAATAATTATTACAGATGGTGCTGTTATTTTGTCACGGAAAACAAAATTCCAAACAGAAGTACTAGAAAGCAAGATGTAATTGAATGGTTAGATAAACACATTATTCAACACAACCCACGTTCACTACATCTATACTTGAATAGATTACACCATTTAGAACACAAATAAAAATAATGAATTAAATAGGATGGTTAATGAAACAGTCATGAAGTTATGAGACTATTCCCGTACCATTGCCAATACAATTCAAATACAAATTTGATTTTTATTGTTTTGGTATATATAGTACATTGTAATGTGGCATGCTAGGCACCACTTTGTTTTGGATGTATTTATGTAGAAATGATTGTTTTCGTTGAGATATTGCTTCACCCTTAGGGAAAAAGATACTGTGTGGCTTGATGGTGACAGCTTTTGTTTCTGATATTTTAAAAATACATATGTACAAGTTCTTGAGTTTGGAGTTGCAGCTGTCTTTAACATAAGTTATGCTTAGCTGTTTCCTTTGAATGTGTAGCGGGAGTTCACTGGCCTCTATTTGTAAGCTGTTGCTGGGGCTAGTTCTGTAAGCTCCCAAAATTATTCTCAAAGCAGAATTTTGTACTGTATCTAGCATTCTGAGTGCTGTTTGGCTTTGTTTAATTATAGACAATAGCTTCACAATCCAATTTAGTCCTTATGGTAGATTTGTAGACACAATTAGCACATGGTGATCTGCTCCCCCGTTGTTTGCAGACAATATTTTAAGAATGTTATTTCTACACAAGCTGGGGAATATTAAGCTGGGGTAACCACGTCTGTTTTTGGTCAAGTATCACTCCTAAAAATGTAATCATGTTTATGTTTGGTATTATGTTTTGGTCTATGGAGAGCATGATAGGAGTATATGTTGTTTTGTTTCTTGAGAACATTAACATTTCGATGATGAAGGTTTAAATCCAGTTTTGAGTAGTTGGAAGCTTTCACGGCCGGAGTTAGAATTAAGGCTAGAAATTTCTTCCGGTCTTAAAAGCCATGATCTGCTGGAGTTTAGAGGTCCAGACGTTTTGTCCACACCTGCGGTGGACATCATCGATGGTGTGGTCTGAGGCTTCTTGGCGAAGGTTCAGTTACAACAGAATCGTTTATGGCTAGAGGTACTGTATTTATATCTGGGCCGCTCACAGAGGATTGACTGGGCTTGAGCGGGAGGTGTGTGTTAGATATAAATACGGCATCTCCAGCCATAAACGATTCTGTTGTAACTGAACCTTTGCCAAGAAGACTCAGACCACGCCACCAATGATGTCCACCGCAGGTGTGGACGAAATGTCTGGACCTCTAAACTCTAGCAGAAAGAAATCTCTAGCCTTAAATCCAGTTTGTTTGCACCAGATCACAGTTTTATAAAATGTATCTGTAATGTTTCCTTTGTTGTGGTTGGGTTTTTGTCTCTATGTAGATTAGATCACCAAAGAGATGCTTTTACTGGGAGTCTGATTTTGGAAGTTATACTGTTTATAGCTACCAGGAAGAGTGTTACACTCATTATTGATCCTTGTGGAACCCCATTTTTCGTGGGAAATTCTCCCCATATAACATTTGTAGTTCTTACTTGGATTATTCAGTCTTTTAAAAAGTTTTGGATGAATCCTAGCATATTTCCTCTGATGTTGCTTTCAACTAGGGTTTTTAGGATGTGGTCATGCCAAATTATGTCATATACTTAATGTAGGTCAAGACTCACTGCCATGGGATGTTTATTTAGGAATGTTTCTTGGGTTTCAGTTTCTAGAGTTATAAGATTATGATTTGTTGAATGGTCTACCTTGAAATCGTTTTGTTCTGGAGTGAAGAAAGATGCCTTTTCCAGATACTATCTTAATTGTCTGTTTATGATTTTTTCTAGCACTTTGCACATTGTGCAAGTGAGCACAATAAAATTGGTCTGTGGCTTGTTGGCAATCATTCATCCTTGTTTGGTTTAGTAATTGAGCTTATGATGGCTTTGTGCCAGTGGTCAGGGAATACATTTTTTTCCCACATGAGATTAAAAACTTCAAGTTCGTAGGCCTTTGCTTCTGTGGGCAGTTGTTTTAAGAACTTGTAGGGAATGTTATCAGGTACTGGACTACTCATACTGCTACCACTTATTGGCAGGTTAAGTTCGTCTAGAGTTAGCTTTTCAATGAAGGATTCAACATTTTGGCTGGTGCATCACTTATATCTATGTCAGAAGAGCTTTTAAGTTTCAAGAAATCTTCATAACTGGAATCACTTGAGATCTCCGAAAAAGCTTCAGTGAGGTAGTTTGCAATATCTTGTGGATTTTCCACATAAGAATTGGTGTCAAGTTTTTAAGAATGAAGACATGGAAGACTTCTGTTTATTAGTATGTATCTTTTGCATTTTCTTCCAAATTATATGTTGTGGTGTTTGATGTGTGTGTGTGTGTGTGTGTGTGTGTGTGTGTGTGTGTGTGAGAGAGAGAGAGAGAGAGGACGACAAGGGCAGCCACGATGTCTTTTTGCTTTCCTGCTAGGACTCTGCATTTCTGAAAGTTTATTTTATTTTCTGTGGTTGGATTTCATTTGCATTTGTAGGAAGCTTTGTTTTTATTTATAATTGCAATTTTGCAATTTTATTCCACCAGGGTGTTGTTTTCATGTTACATTTAATACTATATTTAGGGATACTCATTTCTACAGAGTTGAGGATTACCTTTGTAAATTGATTTATTATGGTATTAATTGTGCAAGCATGGAGTTCATTCTTAGTATAAGCCCAAGAATGTCTACAATATGTTTGTCGCAAGGAAAACTTCAGATCTTATTTCATTCTTAAGTGCAAATTTGGGTATGCTTTTAACGTATTCTGAATTGTATTTTGTCCAGTTCCCCTTTCGAGAATTCCATTTGTTTATCACCAAATTTCTTTGGTGCATCATTTCTTTTTTCAGTAAAATTGGGAAATTGTCACTTTCTAGAGGGTCTCATAAACAAACCAATTATACGACAGTGCTACATCTGGCATACTAACGCAGAGGTCTATGTTAGTAAAAGTGTTATATCTGACACTGTAGCATGAAGGTTTACTGTTATTTAATATTACTAGCTCTGTGTTAATATAGGTTACGCGTTTGTTCTTGACGAATGACCTTGAGCAGAAATCCAGTGAGTAGGCCTACCTTTAATAAACAGGTCAGCAAATGTTTATGTTACGATAACAGACACCTCTGTTTTCCTCTGTCGCGTTTGTGTATACAGTCGACTGCAAAAGTTTTGTGTGGTACGGATGTGTGCATGCAACGAAAATAACAGCAATTCAGACGAGGGAGAAATGTCGGGAATAGAAGAAATGCAATAAAGTTAAGTGGAACAGTTATAGAGGTATAGTGTATAATACGTGTGGCTGATATTACTGGAAGTGTGATAAATTTATTTGTAGTGTTGTACTGCTTCAGCTCAGAAGCATGTGCGTCATCTCACTGCAGACTGTACCTCCGCTCTCTTTCAATGCTAACGTTCCTGCAAAAGCTGAGTAGTGACTCGCATTCAACCTTTCATATAAAATTTTCATTCGTCAAGAAGTAACGCGCGACCTGTACTAATGATTCCACTATTTTCCGTCTTTGGTTAGTGTATGTGCTTCCGCATGCTGTGTTATGGGAGTTTAAGTCACTTAATAAATGAAAGGTTTGTATTTTATCTATCAGTGTGTATAAGTCAGATACACAAATGTGTTGACTGTTAGGCATGTAGATCTTACATATACGAGGGTGGGTCAATAAGTAATGCCTCCTATTTGTTTTCTCTTTTAATTGCCAAGAAAATTGAATCCAGTTTACATAGCTTGAAAACTACAACATTGACAATTAATTTGTCACTTTTCAATATAATCTCTCTCCTTTTCCACAGTTTTGGTCCACCTTTTAACTAGGGCATGTATTCCAGTGAGGTAAAACACAGGGCCTTGCTTCCTAAGCCATTGATGCACGGACGTTTTCACAGCCTCCTCATCTTCAAAATGAATCCTACGATGAGCTTCCTTTAGTGGCCCAAACAGATGGAAGTCTGATGGTGCCAGGTCAGGGCTGTATCGGGGGCGAGGTAAGACTTGCCATCCCAATTTCTCAATTTCTGCAGTGGTGTAACGGCTGGTGTGTGGTTTTGCATTGTCATGCAAAAGAACAACATCCGCCATAGTTTTTGTTGGGCGAACTCGGCGAAGATGCGCTTTCAGCTTTTTGAGAGTTCTTGTTATCCGGCGATCACCACGAATGATCTCATCGACTCGCTGAATGTTGCATGGAGTCACTGCAGTCACCGGCCTCCCACTTCGCTTTTCATCTGCCAATTGTGTTTGCCCTTCAGCTTCGTTACAGCGATGAACCCATTGTCTAACAGTGCTGACATCCACCGTTGCATCACCATACTCATTTTTTAGCCCTTTGTGAATGCGAATTGGCGTTTCACCTTCTGCAGTCAAAAATTCAATCACAGAACACTGTCTAATATGAATATCGATGTCAGCCATTTTGCAAGAGGATGCAGCGCTGCCACCTGTTGACTTTGGAAGTTACTACTGCAGGGGATTGGGGAAGGTTTGAGGAATTGCACCAAATTAAAATTTTTCACATAACTAACTTATTTAAGGAAAAAAAAATAGGAGGCATTACTTACTGACCCACCCTCGTACATAGCAACTATGTGTTTAGTAGTTGTATTAAAATGGCTTCAAAGTGTGTATTTAGTTGTATTTTTTTGAGTGGTATGTTTTTCTGCACATAAGTAGCAACGCTCCCGCTTATTATATTTGCGTTGGTACGACTTTTATGGGAAGAAGAGTATACTTTAATATTTGTAACATACTCATCTTTAAAACTCATTTCTTGCAGATACATTATATCTAGTTGCTGTGAGGCGATTAGGTATGTTAGATACTCATGCTAGGTCCAAAAGTTATTCAAATTCCACTGAAGGAGAAATGTGCAAATTTTGTAGTTTTAAAGAGCATTTGCTTCAGCTTTCTTTGGTGACGTCGCCTTCTTTTGTTGAAGTTTCATTGTTTTTCAGTTGGTTTATTATTCTGGTTGTTTTGTTTTTCATACCCTGGGATTTTAGGAGATGTATCTTCTGTATGCCTCTTGTGAAACTTTCTAAATTAATTGTCTGTGATTTCATTACATTTATAATATCTACAGCTCCTGATGCATTTTTGTAAAAGATTTTCAGTTCTTCAGAGCTGAAAGGAAAATTGTTGGACTTAGACTCTAAGTGTGATTTTAAATGAGCAAGAGATTCATCAACGTTATATTGTCTAACCTGTGTTTTTGGTTTCTTTTTAGGTTTTCATTTTTTAATTTTATTTTGACTTTGTGTATCTTCTTCCTCATCTGAGCTTTGTTTAATGTTTTAGGTCTGGTTCATCGTTGGCTTGGCTTGCAGATTCAGATGCTGATTTTAATCTTTGTTTTTTTTTACTTTGTCGTATTCCTGCAGCTGGTAACATCAGAAACTCAAATTCCTTTGTGCTGCATAAAGATGAGGTTCAAGGTAATTTTCCAGCTCAGAGTCTGCTAGGTTCTCTTCGGCATTGTGATCTGTCATCATTTGCTGCGTTTTTATTGGTTGGTCTTTGGTAGAGAGTGTTATCCATACTGTGTGTATGGCCTATATTTCTTCTTTCTTAGAAGTAATTGTTTTATTTATTTCTTGAGCACTGTTGTCTGATGTTTGCAATGTATAGTCGTCATTAGATGTGGTATAGTTTACTGAGGGCAGGGTATTATTGGTTTTACACTGTCTTGCAACATGACCTTCTCATTTCCAAAGAAAGCATGTAGGGTTTTGTGGAGATATATACCAATTATTTACTTCTTCGTGAGGTACCGAGATGCTTTCTAGGAGCTTCTCTAGGTCTTCAGGATTTACATATACCTGGCAACAAAAAAGTTCATGATGTGGGAAAAACCTGGTATAGAGATATCTGCTCATATGTATTCAATAGTCGATGCTATATTTACAACTAGTTTAATAGGCTATCTTCTATGGACTTATTTGGGATCACTGAGCACACATTGGATAGGATGATTCTCTCATTTTTTGGCAATAGAGGTCTGAGGTACAATGATTCATTATTACTATGAATTGATGCTTAGTCATGAGCTCCTCATCTATTTTCTTGTTTACTAAATAAAGGCAAGCTCATTCATTTGATATTCTTGATACAAATCTTATGTTTGCTGGGTCTGTTAGTTTTCCTGCTGCTAGAACATAATCTTTGATTGAAATGCCCTGCCTTGAATCAGTAACAATTGCTTGTCCTCTGTGGGTGATGTTTGTGGAGCCTTTGAGTATATTACTTTCTGAGGTATAGTACCTTTGTGGTTTGTCATTTCTGTAGTGTATTTCTTCTGTTTACGTTCTTTGGGTTTGACCATCAGTTGTTTAAGTGTGTCCTTTATGGTTAATATCCTATAGGGGGTATTGTTGGCTGCTGTTAGCAGCCATTTGTTTCTTTTAACCTATTCTCTCAGTGCTCCTACTCATTTCGATTCTACGCAGACATCGATAACTCCTGCCCGGAGTGTATAATGCGTCCATAAACCCCAAATAAAACAACAACATATTCTATGCTTAGGTTATGTGATCTAATAAACGTTTAATACTTAATTACTTGAAAACTCACTAAGTGCTATTGTTGTAGTTGGAGTGTGCTCCTTTGTTGCCAAGTTCTTGCTATATTTAGCAGCTTTTGTTTGCTATTAAACAAATTTATACCATAAATTCAAAGCGCATGCCAAACTTGAACTGCTCAGTGCTCCCTTTTTCAACTTTGCAGTTTTTATTGCAGTCACAATATTCAGTAGACTTGCACTAATTTTTGTCATTGTTATGTGTATAACTTATTTTCTGTTAAAACTGATCTAGAATGTATTTCTAAACACTGAACATTCAAATTTATTAACAACCTCCAATGAAGAGGACTTCATAAACTATTCTCAGAAAGTTCAATATAGGCACACATTCTATTTGTCATGTGAGAAACTTAAATATATGGTATTTTAAACAAAACCATTAGAGCCATTTTTTGAGAAAATAAAAGATTTTGAACATCTTTCTATGTAAAGGCTAGTTTGGAGTAGGGAGATTATCTTTAAAATCTTTGTTGCATCTTTGAAACACACTAAAATTAAACACCATATTTGATGAATATGTAACGAATTTGTTTGTATAGCTTTGAGAATGAGTTGGAGACAACTTGAAACCCTGGGTCAGTTTGTGCAAAAAAAACGTGCAACATTACTTAGATAAGTGAAGTTTTTAGTTTCTAATTTGTTCTTACTTTAGAACCACATTTGATATTTATCAGACTTTTCTTTTTTAGTTATATGCTGTTCAGACACACATACCATTTTTTTTGAGTTCAAGAAGCCTCAAAACATGTATTTCTGGTGAAATACAATACATCTTGTAATTACTATAAGAACACAATAAAGAAAGTAAAAATGGGAACAGCTGGGCAGTAGACATGCTTCAGTATGAGGAGATAAGCACCGCCCATTTGCCTATGCAAATGGTTACTGATATTACATAATGTGCACAGCAATAATGTAACGCTACTAGACGTTGATATCTTCAGATTTCTGTGCACTACATTTTATAAGAAAATATATGCAGTGAAATCCCTACAAAATGAAGCAATTATTCTCTTGAAAAGATTCTGCAACTAAAGAAAACAGGTGGAAACAGTTGTTGCCTGTAAGCTTCATGTTTAAAACCATAAAGAAGCTATGCCTAAGAAATCTAGACATAGCTTAAAGGAGTACCTCAGTGGGCTACAGTATAAGTGCAACTATAGTCAAAACAAAACAATAATGACAGAAAATACAAGCAGATAAAAAATGCCCTGTAAATGAAATGTGCATAATGTATCTCCAGACATACTGGTAAACTAATAACCTGTACTGTCGGTCAGGAGGAATAGAGTGTGCATTACAATCAAACACCCTTGAAACATTTTAAAGTTACATTATAACCCATATTCTAACCAAATTCTACATTATAGCACAAATCTAGGTAATATTATATATTTCATTACAGTGGAGTCAGGTTTTATGGTCAGTATCTTGGGACAGCACACATCCCAGATTTAAAATAAGGTAAATATGATGTTTATACTTCTCGTATTTGATCTAAGTGTTCCTTTCGGTACTCTATTATGAATGGTTTTAACAGTTTTCTTGATAAAATGTGTTAGTATGCAATAAAATAAAATCAATTTGCTTCAACACAGTGAAAACTTTATCATAGTCTCGCCTCATTCAACCAATACCTATGAATTTCATGACTGCATGACTAATTATAAAAGTAGTTTTACCAAATAAAAATATTTGCAACATTTATTTCATGCTACACTAATCCATGTTTTAAATTTCATATTAGCTAAGGCCTTATACCCATTACATTGAAATTATTGATTTGATTTCATTTGAGCTTAACAAAAACATTTTGAACCTACTGCATACAGCATTGTTTTGTTTTGTGCTATACATAGTAGTGAGCTCAGTTATATTCTTACCTTTCTGAGGTAAGGAAGAACCAGAAATATTGGATCAATAGGTGTAGAAAGATGCATTTTTCCATCTGATTTGACGGAGTCCTCAATGAACCATGACCTATTCATAAGAAACAAAAAAACAACACTTTAGTATATAAGGTAACAAACAGGAGATCCACTGTGATAAAGCGCTAATTTCTACTAACCGTCTGTTTTCTGAGAATGTGAGCACTTCTTGAACCATGCCATCCCCTGAGCTGAACAAAAACATTGCAGGTGCACCAGATTGGGGATGTCTTAACTGTACCATATCAGGGGTGCCAGTTCCAGCAAAACCTTCAGGAACATCCAAAGCTTCACCTAATAAACACAAATATACCAAAACATACGGTGATTTCTTGTTCACTTCATATCAAGCCTTGAGGCCATTCAAGCAAACAAAAGCATTCGTCGTATATTATTCTGACTTACAACTATATATTTAATGTTCCATCTTCCACAAAACACTTAAAATGCGAAAATTTTAATTCCAATTATCTTAGTCAGCATTAATATCTGTCTACCGTGTACGATATTCCTAATTGCTCATTTTGACATTGACAATGAACCTTGCCCAAATAGACGCTGTTTTTTTATGCTATCGCTTGGATCACAGATTTTATCTTACCTTTTAAAAGAAACACCCATGTATTTGACGACTGCTGAGAATTCGAAGTTTTGACACATTTCTTCGGAGAAGCTTTTATCCTCGGCATATTGAAAATAAAGCATTAAATGCGAATATTTTAAACAAAACTCTAGCCGACAGCCATCAGCCCGGACCTAGCATATGAGCTGCTGCCCGGGTACAGAATAACCAACCTGTCAAATTACGCACTAGCTTGCTAGTACATAGTAGATAGTAGGTATAGTACGGTTTGTTGACATTCGGCAAGAAAGGGTGTAACTATTTATATCTTTTGTAATAATGCGATGTTGTGTTGAGCTCCATTATATACAGAAAGTCCGTATATGAATGTGCAAAAATGAAAACTGCACCTGTTCAATAACAAATCAACAACGATCATTATAATGAATATGCACCATGCCGAGTTTTTTTTTTTTTTTTTTTTTTTTTTTCCAAGTTCAAACAAAATAAGCGTGTACATGTGAACCTGGCACCTCCAGGAAGAATTAAAGGGGCATATCAGAAAGTTCACAAAGTCAGAAATTAACATTACATATAATGTGAGAAAGGCAATTATCTGAGAACAAACATCCCTAAATGTTAGAGCTGTGGGTATTTAAATTATCTCGCCTAAAAACAAAGAAGAGCAAGAAAAAGCAAAGAGACTAGCAATCGCGTGTTCTTGCCTCTTACGTTACGGACCCACTTTCGCATCTCGGTGGGTCTGTATTGGTGCACCGAAAATTTGAACATTCTGGAGTTGTCTTAACACTAACGATCCAGTAGCTTGAGACTCCTCAGCCCATTATTATTCATCGTCTAACATAAGCTATCGTATAAAATATTTTCAAGAAAACAAAAATTTTAATATATTGGTTCCTAGGTGCCGCATTTGACTTAATTGCTTTGTAAAGAGTTTCCTAAACGCTCAATCCCGACTAAATGTGCCCCAAGTTCAAAAGAAGGCAAATACAAAATTGTTTAGAATACATATTCGCAAAAAGTGAGCACATTTTAAATTATTTCAAACTATGAAAGTCAAACTCAATTCATACCTGATCACTGAGTAGAGATTTTGCGTTAACATTAGCATTTTATAAACAATTCACATTTTCTTAAAGTAAGTAAAAGGCATAGAAATAAATACATATATAATCAATTAACTTACTTAGCTACCTTCTTTAAAATAAAGCCTCTGATTCAACAGAGAAGCTTGTTCTGCAGGTGTAAGGACCACAAACAGCAGTTTTGGGAACATACTGTAGCATGCATTAAAATATAATTTATGCACCCAGAAATTTGCAAAGAAACACTTAGCCAAGAAAATATGGGCTATGATATATACCATTTTCTTTCCCTCTCTTGTGAAATAACTGGCATCACCATGATCTTAAAAAAAAGCAGTATTCTTTTGTAAACTTGGATTCTCTATAAAACTTAATGACAGTCTTGAGTATAACTAATACTTCCCATTAGGACATTCACATGAAGCAGCAATGGTTAAATTGCTGATCTGGATAATTTTTACCTTCTCTACTGTTTACTTAGGGAAGAGAAACTTACGCATTTCAACCAAAATATAGAGAGAAATCCTCGTGGCCCTTAAAAAAAGGTTTTTAAGCATGCAAGACAAAGATTTTCAGGAAATTTGTCACATCCCAATTACTTCTTGAAATGGAACAAATTTTATTTTTATTTTCTTAAAAATTATTGATTTGCTTGAAGACATGTGCCAAACATAAGCTGCCATTTCAATTTAAAACTGAATGATGCACTTGAACAATGTTACATACAGTGTACCATTTTATAACTCTTTAAACCAATCAAAAATGGATTGGCACAAAGCAGTGAAGTAACTATCAAAATTCTTGCCATGATATGTACAGCAGAGCTATTAGTTTATTGCTTCCATAGTCATCTTTGAACATTGAAATATTTAAATGAAAACTTTGATAGAAATCACTTACCCGCCTTCATTAGCAATGTTGTCTCCCTCTGGTCACCCTCTCAAGTATCACTCGATTACTTTGTATGTGTCTATGCAGGGAAGTCAGGGTGGGGGGGAGGCAGAAGATTCACACAGAATATTGCATCAAGAGATAAAGGCAATAAGGTCCCTTAATACGGGAGATAGTATGGAATAGAAAGCATTCCACTGCAAGATAAGCAAATAAGTAAAATACAATCCAGTGAAATGAAATACTTAAGAAAAGCTGTAAATAAAACCAGGAGGGATAGGATAAGAAATGAGAGGATCAGAGAAGAAGTAGGTCAAGGATCACTGGAGGAGAAAATCGAACAAAAACAATTGAAATGGTGGGGACATGCATTTAGAATGGCAGAGGATAGTAAAGTTAAACAGATGCTAGAAGTAAGGGTACAAGGAAGGAGAGGAGTAGGAAGACCCCGGATAATGTTTGAGGACAGAATGGAAAAGATTGGAAGAAAAAGGAACAAGACAATGGAAGAAATGAAGAGAATGATGAGGGATAGGAACGACTGGAGAAGATGGATTTACGGAGCCACCCCTACGCTGTAAAGGTAGAAGGGAAAGAGGAAGAAGAAGAAGAAGAATACGGGAGATAGGAGGAAAGAGACAAGATCCTGGCTCACTGTTTTCTGGGTGAAGGTCAGTGTTCAAAAACTAATGCATGAAGTATGTTGTTAACTAATGCTGGATTTCTGACAGTGAAGTCATTAATCCTCTTGCTCTCCAATATTTTTCATTGCTGGATGGGGCACTAGAAGTGGCCGGTCATATTTGAAGATAGTCTTGATCCATTTCCTCTTGCAGATCACATGAGGGCAGACTGGTGAAGAATATATCCCAATTCTGTTTAAATGTTTTGCCAGACAATCAAGTCATGTAATCAACCTGAAGGTTGCAACTGCTGCTTTTTGAAGATACTCAGGAATTACTGTATAAATATTTGGTAGTTCCCATCTTTTATTCTTCGATTTTTCATAGTAATATTTTTCAATAATTTTTTGAATTCAAAGTTGACTAATCTTTTAGCTCCATAAAATGGTAGATAACTGTTAACTATGCATGAACTATACCTCATACCACATTTGTCTACATGGGTTTTGAAAGGTTGTGTTTGTCAGCTTCATAAACATTATCTTTCAAGATTATATATACCTAACACTTCTTCCTGTGTAACAATCACATGCATAAAAAATGGCTCATAATTTCTTCGAACGCATTAAACAAATTGTGATGTGTGCATGCATATGACTTTCTCAACTCGCTCTTGTACAAACTGCATATTTTAAAAAATTCTTAGTCTTCTGTCCACTCCACGTCAATCGAGATAAACATTTTCAGAAATGATTTTATTACCTATTTCATTTAGATACAATGGGAACAGGAGAATACAGTAGGCATAAGTGATAGTGAACCCTTTTTAAGAGTTGGTCACTGTATGATGGCTTTGACATCTTTGCATGGCAGGATATACAAAATGAATAATAGGTTAAGTATTTGAAGATTCAAACCAATAACAACGGATATTTAAAAAATAGTTAACTCCACAATGTGGTGTAACAAGTGCAGTAAAGTTTGTATCTATCTCTTACAGTTTACCAGTTACATTAAAGTCATTCAGAGACTAATCCCCAAAAATTCAAGATGTACATTTAATTTATCAGGAAAATATTTTAAATATATGGTATTTTAAACAATATTGCTACAGCTATTTTTGAGAAAATCAACATTTTTGAACATTTTTCCATGCAAAGGGTAATTTCAGAGGTGGGGATTTTCTTGGAAACTATGTCACATCCTTGGAAGATACCAAACTTAAATAGTAAGTTTGGTTTGAGAGGTAGAACTGGAACTTAAAAATTCAATGCCACAACTGGGATTTGAACCACAGACCTTCCGCTTACCGGGCGGCTGCTCTACCACTGAGCTATTGTGACAAACTGCCAGAATGGCATTAAATTCTCAAACCAGTTCGTATTTCTCCTGGTAAACCACAAAGGCAGTCTCACATCAGAGACAAATTACCCCAATGGTGACTTACTATTGTAAGTACTTTATATCCCAGGATTAAATAACCTTCAGATGGTAATTATTATTTATTTATGCCAACAAACTTACTGTTGGTGTTTTTAAACACACAAGCCGTGTGTGGGCAAAGTTTGAAAGGTAGAACTGGAACTACCTGTGGCATTGAATTTTTAAGTTCCAGTTCTACCTCTCAAACCACACACAGCTTGTGTGTTTAAAAACACCAACAGTAAGTTTGTTGGCATAAATAAATAGTAAGTTTGGTGTTTAACTGACTTTTCACATTTAAGTTATGATTAGAGCGAGGATAAATATCCCATCGCTTACAATGTTCGCGCGCTCGTACTATACACGCTCCGTGGTGACTGGCAGACGGCGTAGCACAGGAGTTCAGAACATGTAAACAAAAGGGCAGGGCTGTGTAAGAAGCCCTAGTCCATTTACATCAGTTCATATCATCATCTATTCGTTCCTCAAAAACATTGTAGTGAACAATAATACATTTTTAAATTGCTCAAAAGTAAAACTTGTCATCTAAACAATGTTTATACAGCAAGAAACTTCTCTCAACGTCACATGATGTAACGGGAGCAAACGTAAGATATTTTGCATTGTGTTCGTCATACGTAGATGACATTTTGTCTAGCTGTTGTAAACCAATTTTTATATGAACCATTGTAGCGTAGCCAGGATCATTACATGATTTTACATGATCTATTTTGCACATGTCTTAAAAAAACTCCGATTGAAGTGACAAATGGTCGTGTTCTTTATTCTTTGATGCTGCAACAAGTGCTTTATGTTTTTGGTATTACAATGTTGCTTCAACAATTTCCGTTTCTCCTTGGAATCTCTAATTTGTGAATAACATAACTTACAGTGTATCGTATCGCCATTCAATACGAAATTATTTCTTCCAAATTCTTCCAATGACTTATTTAATTTACCATCACCTAAAGCTGGACATTATTCACCTCGTATGTAAACACGGATCGCACAGCAAATAACACTCCCTATCTGTACGGTACAGCTGTCATACTGAACCACAGCACGCTGTTCACCCCTCAGTCCGAGGTAGCAGCGATGACGTCAAGCAAGCAATTCGCCATGCAGTCAACCTGATTTCTTCTTCAGTGGATATATATCCTCGCTCTAGTTATGATGCTCACAGACACACACATATTTCATAAAAATGCTCCTTTTTTAATTCAGGGGAATTTAAAACATGTATTTCCAGTGAAATCTATACTCCATCGAGCCTTAGATCCATGCCTTGTATCTCTCTGCAATAACCTGGTGTTCGTATCAGATGCGACTAACACAAGCAAACACCACATGGACTCATGCCTCGTGTTTATGTTCCAACAGATCGATATTAACTCTGGAGTTTTAGGAATATCACTGCTACCGTGTTACATTCAAGTAGTCTTTATCGGGGTTATCATACATCTTGAAAACTCACAGATAATCGCCGATATTTAGGGTACTATATTTTATGGTGTACCATGGTTTTGGTGTATCGCAGGTTAGTTGTTGACAGCTTGTGTTTACATCAAGTGCAGATCTAAGGTTAGAGTGATTATAGATAACAAATATTTGGGTAGAATACAATACTTTCTCTGACTACTATCCACATAGTACAGAAAGTAATAAAAAAAGGATGAAATAGAATAAAATCTGAGTTGAATTCACAACTTTCTCTAATTAGGCTTTCAGTCACAAACTATTCTTATGAAAGCTTATACTTTTATATACTTTTTGTTAATCAAGATAAGCTTTTGTGACATATTTTATCCTCTCTGTTGTAGGTAGATGTAGGAAGGATACAGTACACTAAAGTGATACATTTTTATAAAGCAGGATGCTACATGGTGTCTTTGAAATTCTATGCTCCTTGCATGATCACGAGCAAAACAAATAGTGACCTACAAAGCGTAAGCAGCTGAAAATTCAAACCAATAACAAAGAACATTCAGAAATGGTCAATTCACAAAAATTGAGATAAACTGTATGCTTCAACAAGAACCTTTTGTGTAATAAATTTTGTCTGTCTTTCTGTTTAGAAGTTATACAACTTTTTTTAATTCAAAGAACTTTACAGGCTATTTTGTTAACTTAAGATATATGTTTTATTTTTAACGCAAATATCTTAAACATGTGATACTTTAATCTAAATCATCAAGAGCTTTTTGAAAAAATTATGAGTTTCTTGAATATTTGTATTCCATTCTTGGAAGAAACTGATCTTGCACACCGAGTTTGATTGTGAACCGACTTTTCATTTTTGAGTTATGTTGTTCTCTGTGTTCCACACAGGCATACACATGATTACATGAACTGCACAAGGGTTTGTATCAGAATTTGTATCCCTAGTGAAATCTCAGTATACAATTTTTGGGTGGAATGCAATACTTCCTCTACTTAGTATAATAAGTATTAGAGAAGGTAAAACAAATGTAAGAATGCTCACCGTTAAAGATTTTAACAGCAATACTCTTTTCCAAAGTGGCATTCTCTGCACTAATAAAGAATTTGGTGACAGCGGATATCACAATGAATAAAATTAATACTCTAAAATAGCTATAGCTTTGAGAATGAGTTGGAGTCAACTTGAAACGTGTTAGCTGCAAAAGATCTTGTAATATTACTAAGATAGTGAAGCTTTTAGTTTCTAATTTGTTCTTATTTTAGATTCTTTTACTTTACTGTTAATAGCTTCATTATTTCCTTATAAAACTAATTCTATTGATAATGATGCAATATAAATCAACAAAGTTAATAAATATCTCTTATCTTTGGTAACTGTGAATAATTTTCAATTCTGACTGCTTATTTGACTTTACTTAACTTGTTTTTTAAATTCTGTTTTATTTTTCATACCAAAATTGAAATTTACAAATAACTTTGATTTCAAATTAAGCTAAATTGATCAACCTAAAACTTCAATTTAAGATGCAGTTGTATAACTTTAGTTCAGCATTATTTAACCTTTTAGAATGTGAACTTCTTTCAACTTCAGTTACTTTTCTGTGTTGCTTTTTGATAAGCACTACTATCAAATTTAACAGTTATTTGTAACAAAAACAAGAATTACTTTACATTTTAAGCAAAAATTCAGAAAACAAATATCTGCAAGAGTTCTTAAAGTTTTAAACATAATTTAATTTCAGGTTTAGTACCATTAAAGTTTAGGTTAAACAAATAATAAATGTCGATATTTGTGAAGGGATATAATAATCACAGATTTGTATAAAACTGAGTTCAGTTTGGTTAAAGGATATGTCTCTTTATTGTCACTATAAATAGTAATTATATTACCTTTATTACAATTCTTTTCTTTACATTTTGTTATTATCAGTTATGTGTATTATTCAGGATTGAGATTCTGCTGGTATACAAATACAGCTGTTTATTTCAACATTTTAGTGTATGAAATACATATTTAAATATCAGCTTCCACATAACAATGCACAATCCTTAAGTACAGATAACTTTGGAAACTATATGAATGGATAAGTACATTTTGTGTTACGTTACTTCATAAACTCTGTAATACTTAACAACTTAGCATGCTAAAAAATGCTGCCAGCAGCCCAAGAAACTCCAGAGGAGTTATGAAATCTAGGAAGGAAACGCTTAACATTGCACAAATGACTGCATAATGGAGGTCCATCCTGCTCAGCAGGTATATGATATTCAGAATTACTGCTTCAGTACGATTATCTCCTGTTTTATTGTTTCATTTATATCAAAACATAACTCTGGGCTGAACTGTAAGGGCAAATTCCTTACATTAGGACAAGAGCGGGAGGGGAGATCAGAAATGCTTGATTTGCAAGCTGCTATTGAAACTACCATATGTGCAAATTGCAGTGAGTCATAAAAAATAACATTTAAAACAACTTACTTGTAATACTTATACATCACTTTAATCCAGAACGTTTCAAAAGCTCTCACTTCCATTATCAGCTTTCTGCTGACTGTTGGTATAACCTGAAGTGAATGTATTTCTCCCTGGTGGTGGATGGACAAAGTTCATCTTCCACATATATTGTCACATGTTGCTAGTTCTGTGTGCCAGACTTTTGCCTTGCAGGAATTCCTTTACATGCTAGTAAACCTGATGACACAGGTCTGTCAGTTTTAAGCACACTTAAAAACCATTGATCCAAGCCAAATTTGAACCTGTGTCCAAATTCCTGTGGGATTAATAGATCAGCACCTAACCAAGTGAACCACCCATGCCAATAACTAAGGTTAAGGGTCCAACCCATACTACATATGAGCTTAGTACTTGAATAAATACATAAATAATGACGCTGGCCACACATCAAAGGAATGCTCGAGGTCAGGTACCTCACACCACTACATTGCTAATTAATTATTTTGTTGTTTAACGATGCTGTCAATTGCCAGGATCACATCAGCATCGCAGGTGTGACAGAATTTTGTCCAGCACATCTTTTACATACCAGTAAATCAACTGACATGGAGCTGTCATTTTTAAGCACACTACATTGCTATGCAATGTCCGACAACAAAGGGACAGTACAAGAAGCTTCAATAAAACATGTATTTCCAAAGAAATCAATGACTCTTTATTCTCATTACATAAGCGAGTCAAACAGTCAGTTAGTATTGAGAGTTGCAAGGAAGAGTAGAACTGTCAAAGCCAGGTGCAGACAGTGAACAATATTTATGTCAAGGTTATGATAAAACAGAACAGCTGTGAGTTACAAGATCACAACGAATTGTAAATTGTGTTAACGATAAAACAGAGGACTGTGTTTTGTGATTCAATTTTATAAGACATAGTGACATTAAAAGTAATTCAAGTGACTCAACAATAATTACAACCCAACAGGAGGAGTGTAAAATGTATTCAGAGGGAAATCACTTAAAACTGATAATAAGGTTTACCATAAAATATACATATTAATGAAGAGTGTAAGTTTAAAGAAATACAGTTAAAATTTATGCTCCATTAAGAGAATAGTGGAATTCAATAAATTTAATATATTAGTGATTTGAAGCTTTCCCAGTATTGATTATTGATGATAGTTTCTTGGGCTAACAGCCAGGCCAAATTTGGGTAACTGCCCAAGCTGTCAGAGACTAACTCTGCCGCCCTTCTCAGGGGAAGTATCATCGGTTTAGTATATGGTTATTTCATATTTCTATACTGGTCTGCCATGTGAAAATGTGTTTTGAAGTGGTAAAACAATAAAATATGATTGTGCATACTTCAATGTTTATTGCTACTGATAATGTCTATATTAGTGCCCATTTTAAGTATTTTGGTGCCTATTGTACTGAGCTCTTATCATTATAGTTCGAAGTAATCTACAGACTTATTTGTATAGATACCACCCAATTTTCAATTACAACCTTCTGTTTCAACATAACTAATCACAAAATGCAGCAAATGAACTTATTATTTCTCAATAACTAATAGTCCTGAGGCACAACCGCCCTAAGAACTACCACCTGGCCACTGTATCCTCTATTTCTGCTCGTCATAAGCATCATGAGTGGGATACAGCACTGGAGGGTAAGGCGTGGTCAGTGTCCCAATCCCTCCTAGCCAGTATACATGGTCTTAGCAACCAGAGGTCGCTACTTCTCAATCAAGTAGCTCCTCAGTTGGTCCCTCAGGGACCAAACGAGGCTGAGTGCGCCCTGGACCACCAGCAGGTGAGAATCCCCATGCTAGCAACAGGAATCAAACCCGGGTCTCCTGCTACCACCTCCTAGCAGTGCTACCACCATGCTGAGATGACCTATTATTTCTCAACAATATCTCACAAACCAGCTTTTCTGCAGATATATTGAACAATCTCCCCTTTTTAGGGGATGGAATGGAGAATTTGCTCCCACAGTTTGCTCAGAGTATAGTTTATTTTAACTTAATATGTTTTTTATAATGGAAAATATATTTACACATTCTAGGTTCTATTTAGGGAAGGGAATAATGATATTGTAGCATCTCTTGAGTTTCTGACCACAAGACTAAAAGTTTTGCTCAAGCTTAAATTATGTTCATTTCTTTATCAAAGGATTATGTAGATTAAACATATTTTTATTTAGAAATAAAACTTTCAGCTTTCCCAAAGAGACTTTAACAGAAAGGTAGGATAACATGATCTCGTTTTAAGACATATATAAGATAATGAGTACACAGCAATATGGATCCCACTATTAATCACTCATGAATAATAATTTAATGTTTTAGCTAAAACAGTACATTCTTACTTAAATTAGCAATACCAAGCATGAAAAACTATTATACTTGTATTTACTATGAAAATTACCCAAATACTAACACAAATCTCAATTTGTCTTATATAATATCATTTTATAGTTAACTTTATCTTAGTGCTTAAAAACCTATATAAAAAGAATATATATTTTTTCACTACACAGAAAAATTAACAGAGCAATCTTGGTATATAAAATTGTACAGGTTACTATATTACTTACTTCCCTGTTATTATATAAGCAGCATCTTATTACCAGTGAACCAGCAGGTTAAAACCTGTTTGCTAATATCCTAATCATACTATAGCTGAAGCACTGGTGCAACTACTAATATTCAAAATGTAATGGGTATTATTAGGAAATAATGCCAAAATCACTGTCCAAGTTAAGATGTTCTTTGGTACAGATAACATTATTGATCTAATATTCTTCAGACCAGGCTTGCTTGATGCATCACATTTATTCTTTAGTTGTGGTTTTTATTTTGTTTCGGCTTTCTCTTAGTAAACCTTACTATAATTTCAGCTTTGATTTATAAATTCTTGATCACTGAATCAAAAGTGAGAAATCAGTTGTGGAATACTTCTGTTCTGAAGTGCTCTCTCTCAGGGAACGTAATCACAGCTAAAAGTATTTTATTTGGAAACCATCTCACCAGCAGAAAATCTCGACAAAGAGTGAAATAAATCTGTAATATCCAATTTAAATTCTTTGATGCACCTCGCTACAAGCCAATGGCCATTCCATGCTGAAAACACTGGTTCTCGTCTGACCACCAAAGTTAAGCAGCATTGGGCGTCGTCAGTAGTTGGATTTATGACTTCTTGGGAGCACCACCTGCCATTGGCATAACCTTTATCCTTCCTGGTTGAGAAGACTGCATAACTGGCCAGGAGGGCCCAGGGTGCTAACCATGTCTCACCTCCAGTACTGCACCCCACTCATGACACTTGTGGTGGGAAGAGGTGGGAGATGCAGTGGTCAGATGGTAGACCTTGGCCCAAATGGGCTGTTGTGCCACAGGGTTATGATTACCTCATTGCAATCTAGCACCCGCTCTTTTGGGAAAAGTAAAAAATGCTTCATTACCTATTTTCCAAATGTCACTTCTTCTATGGATCTGATTCTAATATTCTTTACTGAAAAGATAGCAGCCATTTATTTAGTTCACTCTTGTGACATGATAGCATACACCGTATTTCATTGCATATTGCTTGCATTTATAGACAAGCAATTAGGACTTAAAACAGTTCACTGCATAATTGTCGCATTAATACTCCAGGTGTAACTGCATGCATAGGGAATGCAGCATATTGTAATATATTCCTCGCTGTCGATGCTATCAGTTTGCAGATTGCCGAGATGGTGGCTAGCCCATCAATGAATTTGACTGGTTCAAGTAGCTAAAGCACAGCAATCAGCACATGCCACTAAGCGATAAGCGAATGGAGCAGCAATGGATGTAAACCATCTGGTTACCATGTGCCAGGTCAATAACCATCTTCAACTGTACAGCTGTTTGTTTCTACAGTTATTCTAATGAGGGCTTATGAATACCAAATGTTCACACATATCTTTTACAATTACCTTCGTTTATTATTTACCTATTTGAACTTTTTCCCAGGCTAAATTAAGGACTTGTTCAGTAGTCTAATAATACCAACTCCTGTTAAGAAGTACAGTAAACTCTCGGTTTAACGACCTCTGTTCAACGGACTTCAGATTTAATGAACTAAATTTGGCGTTGGTTATAAAATAAATTTAAAAGAAATTTAGAAGATCTACGATGATTAGATTGTGGCATTCCACTGTTTGATCGAGAAGGCTAGTTCACATGTCTTCGGCTACATTTGTGAAAGTTTGCATACGTGTCACACGCTCAAGAGCTCACATGACTCTTAGCTTCAGTCTGAATTGGACATTCTCTGGGCATTCCCAGGTTACCAGATTCTGAGTCATGAAGAGATCGTTGCAAGTGTTGTACAAGAGGATGAAGATGAAGACGAAAGTGATGATGAATTTTTTAAGTATGTACCTAAATTATCCGTAATAAATAACCACATGATTGTGGTGTGATGATGTGATTTCTTACGTGGAAAGATCTTCAGATCACAAGTGCTAGCGTATTATGAACATTTCAGACAGTTTCGCTCCTTAATCATAAAGAAGCAATATTCAAGTGGGAAGCAAATGGGTATTGACACTTTTTTCAAACCCACAACTTCTAACCAAGGGTAAATCATGTAAAGTAAATGGTATGTACCAATAAAAGTTTCAATTGTTTTTGCTCCATTTTCATTCATTTTGCGATTTAAGGGACTTTCAATTTTCTGGACAGCTCCTGGCCCCTTTAGGTCCGCTAAACCAAGAGTTTACTGTATATGCAATCCAACAATATTGTAAATGCTTTCGTAAATTATAGATTAGTCTTAAACCAATAAATCCAAAGTCATATTTTTAATAATTTTCTTTTATTTACTGAAGTGTTTGCATTGTGGTGTCATGATCACTTTTATTACCCCCTTCTTCCTCTCTCCTTTCTCTTCAACTATGAATAACATAACATTGCTGTGCTTCAATATATTCAGACTCATTCTTGCTTACATTACCCAACATTAACCACTGAATATTAACATGGCCGGTCTTAAATAATTTATTCTTTGCATAATGGTTGCACTGTGTATTTTTACTTGATGAAGAAAGCAAAAAAAGTGTGACGATTATGCGGTAAAATATGGTTGCCCTCTAACCTGTGGTGTTCAATTTTTAATCTAGTAGAGGTATCAGGATAAGGTTTTTTCAAGGTTTTTCTCTTATCCTTGCAAGGCAAATGTTGGGCAACATGCTCAATGGATCCTGTTTTCATCTAAACTTCATCCATTTTATTCATTGCCTCTGTAAAATTGAGTTGTTAAAAGGGCTTTTAAAAATAGAAAAGAAGTAATTTAATAAATATAATTTTTAGAACCGTTTAATAGTTATTCTTACTGCAAACCACCATATAGGCAGTGAACAGTGGCGATACATAAAATGATAATTGGAAAGAAATTTTGGAAAGGAAACATTCCAGCCTAGGTTTAAGGTACCCTAACTCCCTAGTGTTTGCCAGTTATGAGAACTGAGGAAAGCCTGAAAAATAAAAAAAAAAGCTTAATCAGGAAAGACAGTTCCAATGTGACTTGAACGCCAGACTTCCCATTTAAAAGTCTGTTTTAATAACCTCAGCCACCAATGTTGTACCAAAAAACATTAAAAATATGCATGTACATGCACATGCATCCTGTCTGAAATACATTCAATAACAAATTTCTTTTGCATAGTACATTTTTATAACACATACACACAAACAAATGCATTATTTGTACACCAATTGCTTCAACTATGTTTGTACATTTATATTACACCGCTTTTTCATTTTTAAGGTAATTGTGCACATGTAAAGCCTCTTGCATGATTATGCTTTGCAGGTACTATGAGTTAAATGAAAGCTACATATACACTGATTATTACCTAAAATAACTGCTGACACACTGCTTGTTTGTTTCCAAAACTTAATTCTGTTTCTTTTGATGTAGAACATACAATAGCGCAACTCAAAAATACATACATCAGCTTAGTGATGCACAATGCATAAAAGTAAATAATATGCACATAACTACAATAAAAAATCAAAATAAAATGTTTCCAAAACATTACATCTGTATAGTACAATCATAACAAAGTTACACATACATAGGATTAAATTATGATAAAATCAAACACAATGAAACAACAGTTATTAAATGAGATATTATATTCCAGAGACAGCTCTCATTTGCTTCACTTACCAGCTTATTAAAAGTGGCCATTTGGCTGCATGCTCAGATTGACATCAATTGTCAGGAAACTTTTATCTCAGCTGTTGGAGCAACAGCATGGAAAGCTGAAGACCTGCTGTTGAAATCCTGATTATAACACTCAGTTTGATTCTACCTTTTCAATTTTAGCCTATACAAGGCTTAATGAATTAATTGATCTAGTACAGGCTGACTATGAAACCAAGGCTTAAAACACTTATGAGATTGTAGGGACTGGAATCTATGGGGAGGTACCAAAGTATGACATATATGTTGCTCCTGGTCACAACACACAACATTCCAAGCCGAAGTCCATGCAATTGAAACCAGCATTAGATAGAATCTAGAAAGGGACTATAAAAGTAACAATATTTAATGTTTCTGTGTTAGTGAGTGGAGTTTAAGGGCCTCTCAACAAGTAGACCATTTGACCCCGTTCTGTTAGGCAGCACTTAATTGATAGCAGGTGATCAAATAATATCTAAGTTAGTCTGAGACTGTCTAATAAGCCTTGTACAGCTGGCAAAATATAGCAAAGTTACTCTTGGGTGGGTGCCTGGACATAAGGGAATCTTAGGCAATGAAAAAGCAGATACACTCGCAAAGAAAGGATCTGCTCAAACATTTAAGGGACCAGAACCATTTTTGGAATTCCTTTAAATTCTATTAAATGAACTATTATGTAGTGGATTAGTTGCACCCAGCAAAAGCAATGGATTCAAACAAATTTAAGTGAAGTATTGCTCTCACTTACTGAAGAGGTATTAAAACTCAACATATCCCAAATAACTGACTCAGATAGGAAAAGATAGAACTTACTAGCTGCTGTAAACGCACAGGAAAATGTTCCTACAAAGAACTTAGTTAAAAGATTTTCTGCTCCTTACTAAAGGAGCAGTCTATTTAATTAAAACTATAAAGATAGGAGAATAACACAATAAACCTCAAAGGTTTCAGGCTAAGGGAAAATTTAAATCACCTCCATCTTTATGCAAATCAAATCAAAGTGTTATCCCAAAATAAGTTGGAGAGCACTTATGGTTTACCTGGAAATATGCAAATTGGTTGAGGAATTTAGTGTCATACCATCCTGTTGCCACAAAAGCTCAGTTGCTCAGAGCTACAGCACAAAAAGCAAAGATGTGTGGTTCAGTGCTATGGCATTGAATTTTTCAGTCTGATTTTACCTTTCCAAAAAAGAATTATCTCATCAGCTTACAACAGCTGATATGCAACTGAAGATACAGGAAATTGTCTGCAAAACATGTTTTGTGTAATAGTTTGGTAAGTGATGCAAAACTAAAGTTTAATATCACATTTGATATACACAAAGTTTGTTTCCTGCATTTTAATGATCATCTCAGCTTTTGCACAACTACCACACTTATGCATAATAACTTGGCATTTTGATTTGCACTGTTTTGGCTGTTCCCTTAGGTTCAGTAGTACAAGTAATAACAAGTCCTATACAATAGGCAATGCATTAATATCACGTTCAACAGATTTTTAAACAGAGATTACAATTAAGTCTAATAAAATGATGTTTGTCTCCATGTGCACTTGTTTCAAAGTGGGTGCAGTCAACTTATGGTTCTGTGACATCATACAAACACTTCTCTCTGAAGTACACTACGAGTAAAGGAGAGAATCGATAAAGATAGAAGGACAGGAGATATGTAAGTGGCTCTGCCATTGCACCATTGCATTGTATAGGTGCTCTTATGTTATAAATCACTGAATCAACTCACCATGCTATAGGGTCTTCTTTTAATTGGTTATTAGATTCCCACATTTATTATCTGGACGACACAAATTAATTTTGCTAGTGAATGTTGCTGATGGAATTGCAGTCATTAATATGCGAAATTGCTACTGTCTCTCATAAATATGCTCTCCACAACTTGCCTCCTCTCAACAGCAAGAATTGAACCAGACTAGCCATTTTAGTGGGAAGAATGCTGTCATACGCTTCCCATAACAAATTCAAAACAAAAGAATTAATCAAACATCTGCTTTTAAAGATAGCAAACTTGTCAAATAATTCTGCTTATGAACTTCATTATTTAATATTTTTCATAAAAGTCAACAGTATTCAAGAAATATAGTATTTTTAACTCCCTGTCTCATGTGAATTTCCTCTCTTCCTTTGGGTAAAGTAATTAAGATACCATTTAGCCTGATCTTAAGTGAACATGTTATACTTTCTTCATAGCAATTGTCTCAGCTACTCTTTACTGAAGTGAAAAAATTGTGATGCCGGCCCACGGCAGTGGCAACATAACACAGGATGGTCAGGGCCAGGCTGCCCACCCTACTGGCATGATGCATAACAAAAATGCTCAAAGTCAAGCTTCTCCACTCATGCAAGCGAACACACGGTTAACAATCAAGCGGCAACACTAAGGGTTTTCCAGAGCCTTTGAGAAGTGTCCGGCAACCAGCTTATTTGTAGGTGTTCGAGAAAGATCTGGCTATGTCACTGCTGGTATAAAAGCTTTAGTGTGTGAAGACAGGCAGCTTTTGAGGTGGTCAGTGTGTCAGTGAGTGCGAGACAGTTGTGAAAGATACGTTGCATCGAAGTTTTAATAAGTGTTGAGTGATTGTATTGTCAGTTAGTGTACAGGAGACAGAAAGAACTGAGTCAAGTTACAAGAAGAAAACAGTTGTGACTTGTAATATCACGAAAGGCTGTAGACTGTGTTAACATCAGCAAAAGAGAACTGTATTTGTGCAAGAGTTTTAGAAGAAAATCAAGTGAGAAAAAAGTAATTGGACTGGACTTTTGTCATTTTGTTACAATATTATATAAACAAACATTTAAAAATGATTTTACTTCTGGATTATTATACTTTCCAATAATGATTAGTGATTCAAAACTTGCAAAACACAGTGTCATATTTAGCTCTAAGAAAAAAGGAAGGAATCAATATAAAATAATAGGTAAACATTTAAATTTCTTATATAGAACCTAAAGGTCAAATGTAGGCAGTTTAAAGATCACCATCATTAGCTGCTGTCAACTAGTTCAAACATCAAGGCTTGACAAAGTTCCCCGGGTGGCAGAAGTACAAATTTACATATCTATGCTCAGGTAAAATGGAATACTAAATAATTAACTTTGGTATTCCTATAGATTCATGGCTTGATGAAATCCCCTGGGCAGTGGAAGTTTGAACAAATTCACATATCTATCCACATCTGTAAGAATGTCAAATAATGAACTTTGATATTCCTATAGATTCATAAATGAAGTTCCATTGACAGCAGAAGTTTGACAAATTCACATATCTATCCCGATGTAGGTAACAACCTACAATAGTATGCTCCTATAGTGTGTGTACGATAAGTGAAACGTTGCGAGTATTTAGTCAAATCTAATTCTAATTTTTACATTGCTGGTGGTTTCACTGTATAAAATTCCTCTTCATTTCAATAGGAAATTGACATTCTGCAGCCTTGCAAGGCAGTGAGAGAACAGCCATATTGTCACATTAAACAAAGACTCTGTATGAATATACTCATATATGAACGTGCTACAAAGTACATGATAATGCAGATTATTCTGGGCAATAAAAGTCTAAACAAATTTGCTTTCCTTAGAGACTTAGAGAAAATAATTACTACATTAGAATTGGAGTTGATAGTACTGATAAGAGTAAATCATTTCTGACCTGGCTGCATCCTTGGCTCTCGTTGCCGTCTGCCACTACCTTAGAAAGGTGTGGATGAAACCATACATCATTTTTAGAACTACTTTTAAATACTTTACTTACCTGCTTTATGAGAGGAGATGCTGAATGTGCTACCGTCATTGTTCATACATATATTTTTTGATACCTGTTTAGAAAACTATCCACCTCGCTGCTAGTAATTTCCCGGCAGATATTTTGCTTTAGTTCACTCAGGATGTGTGGTTTGTTTTGTGTTTTAAATTACCCCAGAGATAGAAAACGCAGGGGGTTAGATTGGGGAATGAGGGTGTCACAAATCTCTACAAACAATTCTCTCCTGAAACACACTATCAATTATTATTTATTTATGCCAACAAACTTACTGCTGGTGTTTTTAAACACACAAGCCATGTGTGGGCAATGTTTGAGAGGTAGAATCAGAACTGAAAAATTCAATGCCACAGCCAGTAGTAAGTTTGTTGGCATAAATAAAAATAATTACTGTCTAAAAGTTATTTAATCCTGGGACATAAAGTACTTACAATTGTAAGTCACCCTTGGGGTATTTATCTTTGATGTGAGATTCCTTTTGTGGTCTACCGGGAAAAATGTGAATCAGTTGGAGAGCTCAATGTCATACTGGCAAGTTGTCACAGTAGCTCAGTGGTTAGAGCAGCTGTGCATGAATCAGAAGGTCTGTGGTTCAAATTCCAGCTGTGGCATTGAATTTTTCAGCTCCAATTCTACCTCTTAAACACTTTCAATTTTCTCATCAAAAGATTGGTCTATTCTTTTTGTTATTAATGTCCTCCAATGTAGTGTCATCGGATGGTAAATGAATGACATGGGTGAAATGATGCTCAAATGAGCCAGAGGTCCATAGATCTTTAAATTACCCGACATTCGTCTTCTCAGGATAAGGGAAAACCTTGGAAAAATTCTTATCTGGATAACTCACCCTAAGTGAGATTCAAACTCACGACCTCTTGTACAGACATGCTACCACCATACTACAGAGTGGGAGACTGGCCACATGAGTGGTTGTAGTGCCTTATTGAAAAAAAGGTAATATCACACTCCCTGTCCGCTAATGCCACACCATACACTAATTTTTTCATCATGAAGGGGTACTTCATGAACAATATTGGGTTTCTCAGATCTTCAATAGTAATCTCCTTTCATAAAGTTGGTATGTAAAGCCTTTAAAAGTAGTTTTAAAAATGTTGTATGGGTTAATCCATCCTTTCTATGATAGTGGCAGATGGCAATGAGCACTGAGGACATGGACAGCCAAAACATTCACGTTCAAACTTTTTTGACTCTCTTAGTATAAGCCACAGGTATAAGCATTGCTTCTCATCTGGAAGGTGATGCAACAGAGGTAATACCTGCTATTTTATCTTTGGTATCATCAGTCCTATCACTACATATAGCTTGTGGCAAAAAAATATTATTTTAAAAAACCAATTGATTTGCTTACAACTAAAGTAACCACATGATGCAGCCAGATGTAAATAATGGTAGCATACATATTTTATTGATAAACAAGCCATAAATGTTCACTAAAACTAATGAAGAGCTGATACAGTTTTCAGTTTATATAAATAGATGTTAGCAATTTCTTAGTCACCTACATCACAAAACGACACAGACATTGTGTAACAAAATGGCAGCAAACCAGAATTTTATTGGGAAGTTTACTTGCAATTATTTTTGACTTGACAGCAGAACAAGATGTAGAAATTAGCAAAGTTATACTTCCCCATGCATAACCATAAAGTACATACCTTTTAGTAATAGATCAAAAAACCAAATGATTTCAATATAGTGGTGTGCAAATTATAATAATAAATTGCAATGTAAGTTAAAGTTAGCTTGGGTTGTTTTATTAACAGTTAATTATCTGAACATGTATGGTAGGTGATATTGCCTGCTTCATCAGCAGATCTCGACTGTCAGACTTGGTGCTTATGTTCTCTGTGGACTCACTACCAGAATTAAATTAAATGGTTCATTAGCATGGGGACAATAAAACTGGAACTTAGGTTTTTGCTTTCTCTATGAATGAAACCAGAAGTATTGTATATGTTTTTAAATGTTGTATTAACATGGCTTGTTTTGTTTGGAATGATCAGCATGGGATTCAAACAAATTAGAAGCTTATAATTGATATATATTATTTCTGACCAGAAAATGAAATTAGCAAAGCTATTGAAAAGTTTATAGCAATACATAAATAGTATAAATGTTACAAATTTGGAAATTCATTTCTTTACCATTCTAGTACTTAATTTTAAATCACTATAACATCTCACCATTTGTAAAAATGTCTGTTACCATTCTTCACTCCTGGATACCTCATAATGCTTCTATTTATAGAACAGCTGCAAGGAAAGTTATTACTTGAACACAAATAAATATACAAACTACACATAGAGTAAAATTGCATAAACGAATGTTGCTCCAATTATTGCAACTAATAACATTTCAGCACAGCAATCTTCCACCCTTTTATAAGGTGATGAAATTTATTCCAAATGCTTTGCAAACTAATGTGAATAAATTATCTACCTGAAGTCGGTAAAGGGTGATGTGGCGGGGAAACAATAGAGGTCTCATAAAAGTACGACCTAGAGATTCATTAAAAGGAAACAGAACTGTGCTACTTGATTACATATTGCTGCATCAATTTATCCACTATAAGTAGACCAGATTTCACAAACAAACGATCTATTTTCAATGTTCAAAATTATTTGTGATATGAAAGGATAATTCAAGGAATATTGATATTGGTGTACTAGCAAATTTATTTTCTGATATCAACAATTTATTTAATAGTCTAAGACCAAACACTGCAAAACAAATTCAAGACATTAGTCAGCCTCATATGCTGTAAACGTTTTTAATCGTTGCAATAAATTCTTTCTTGCTCATTCATTTACTTCTGAGCTCTAACATTAAAATGGTAAAGAACATGGTCTACTAATAATTTCTGTACAGAAAGAAAAAAGACCACCATTCCGACATCATGTTGCATTTAAGAATTTTGTAATAAATGGGAAGAAAGTTCTTGCAAATGCAACACTTCCTAGCCCTTTCACTGCTGGAATACAAGCTGAGTTACTTTAACATGGATGAAGACCACTTGAAGACCTGTGTAGCATTAAGATCAGAAGAAACTACAGTTCAAAAGTATTGGAGAGCACGAATGCTAATGGCTTCATTGCCAGATGCAAGGCACTAGAAAACAACTTTAACTAAATATTAATTAGTATATTGTTTAAAATATCATGCAGAATTAATATAAAATATCCTGAAACATTCACCAAAGTTGTTTTAGATGATTGCTGATGAAGCTCAATTAAAAAATAAAAGGTTTTTAAAATAGGAAAAAAATACCACACACAACACTTTACAAAGGGTTATCCATGGGCCAAAAAAAGAAAACGCTAATGGAAAGCTGCTATATAGTGCTCTAAATTTTGAGGTCTTAATTTTTTAAGCTGCACTTTGCCAACATATTAAAAGAAATTGACTAACAATTCAGGGGTATCCAAAATTTTAATTATTTAGAATTCTTTCTATGAGTATGAAGCAGATATGGCTATAAATTATACACAGTATGAAATTACCACCTCAAAATCTGATTTGCATATGGTAAATTTTGAAACAAGGATGTAAACATAAGCTCACATTGTATTTGGCACATATGTGCGTTGTCTCTTCTTTTTGTCTGACCAAGGGTGTCTGACCAACACTCTCCAGCAGGGTTTTTTTTTATTTAGTGCCAATGGTATTAGTGAAATAAAATGTCTTTCAGTCAGTCTTATGGGTTGGACAACAGATAAAGACCTCCCAGATTTAGTTGTTAGTCTTGGTACATGGAGTTGAAAGTCAGCCAATGTGATATTCTTACCAGTCTTGAAGTTGTATAGTGAGTGTGCATTTAAAAGTGTCATGTCTTAACAGATGAAAAAAGAATTTCCTATACCACTTCAATGTCTTCCTTAAACATTTGAGGGAGCCTATCATCATATCAGCACCCATATTCTTACTGTAGTCCATAACAGAGGTTTCATTATTTGCATGTTTGTCTTTTTCTCAACTTTGCCGTCTGTCTCATTGAGTCTGTGTGGAAAGTAGTTAGTTCACACACTTCTTGTCTGTCCAACCACTTTAGCACTAACATATTGTCTATATGTACAGATTCCAACTGTCCCTTTTATAATGAGTGTTGGTATTCCTTTTCTGTTCCTTCTAACAGTGCCACAAGCATCTGTTCCATTTGCATGTTGTCAGTTATAAAGAAGAGGACAGGAATAACAACTGTCTAGCCACAAGTTGTGCCCTTTATGCAGTAGCTTGTAGCAAGGGTTTGTACCACAGCCCCTGACACCCCAAAGTCGCAGTCATCAACAATTTCTGTGGTGTTGCCTGTGTATGCAACAAACTCCTGAATATAACCAATCTTACAATTACAGAGCACAAACACTTTTACACTGAACGTGAGTCTTTTGGAAAGGATATATTGTTTGAACAAAAGGCGACCTTTGAATATCATAAGGGTTTTGTCAAAGCAGAGATTTTGAAATGGTGTGAATAGCTCACTGACAGTACGTTTAAAATATTCAATAATAGGTTTCAATTTATGCAGTCTGTCTCCATCACCCTGTGCTTTGTTGTCATTGAAGTGTAAAAGTCTTAGAAGTAAAACATATCAATTCCTGGACATGTAATCTGAAAATTGCGGATTGGCAATAAAGGAATTTTTGTCCAGTATTCTGCTACTGTATGTTTCTTTACTCTGGTTATAAGCATTGTCAAGCCGAAAAAAACATATAATTCTTCAGAAAAGTATCTGTCCAAGTCTGTAGACGGTAATTTCTCACACAAGAAAGTAAAATACCTATTGCTGTTGTTTGCAATTTGATGCATACTATGCAATGGAAAGAACAATTTGAAAATATCTGCCCCTGTGAAATGTTTCCACTGGAAAGATCGGTGCATCTTCTTTTAGCATGTTGCATGGTTTCAGACTGAACATCACTGTTGTCACTCTCACTACTTCTAACATTATCTTCATTACAACTTTCACTTTCACTGACATCAAACTCAAAATCAGATGATGCTTCAGATTCTGCCAGTAAATCCACATCTTGCACAACATGCGACTGCTGGAAGAGGTCATGATTTCATACAGCTATAAATCCCCGAGTCACATGACAGGCTTTTGCATCATGCAAATGTCGGCCAGAAAGTTTCTGTGCAGAGCTTTAGATTTTGTTATAGAGAGCAGCGGACAAAGGGAAAAAGTTTGAAGAAATACAACCCCAATAGATAGCAGACTAACCATTAGAGAATGCTACACATAATAACCTTTCTTTTTGTATACAAGTTGTTCTATCCACTTTTGTGTGTTGGCAATGCTACGTAATTTGCAAGGAGAGAACTGATTAGCGCTATCGGACCTGTTCCAATGTTCGCAGTGAAAGGGCTAGATTCTACAAGTGCAATACATATCCATATCACGGAAAATAAATGCCTATCCCACACAATGAAGTTTTCTACGCAAGAAGGTGTAAAATAATACTAACTTCCTGTGGTCTCTCTCTGCATTAGTTCCTGAAGATCAACTGTATAAATAGAAAGATAATTAATCCTAAAGACACTGCAGCATTAAAAAAAAGATTCCTGAAGTTAGTGACATTTTTAATTTAAGTTCGCTCAAAGGAATAAATTTGTTCACCTTGTATTTACGATTTACTTAAGTGCAGACCATTAGTTTGTGTCGCAGCAGAGAAACAAAAGCAGTCCTGCATGTCTCTTATGTCATGTTTTCTTATCTCTCACCTTTCTGCTACAGAATTTACATGTATCCTACACCAGACAAGGGCATTTCTTTTTTTTTTAATAGTGTTCACTTCTGCTTTTACAGCACATGCCACTGATATTATATGAAATGAAATAGCAAACAGGAAAGCATTCCTGAACTTAAGTTTAACTCCCTGGCATTTCCCAGTTGTGAGGACAGAGGAAAATCTGGAAAACACCTCAGACAAAGAAGTTCTGGCAGACTTTGAACTGCAGACCTTTCATTCATGAGTCCATACTTTAATGACCTTGGTTACCTGTGTCAGTGGAGATTAAGGGGTGAAACATAAAAGAATGATATGAATTGCCAAAATGTTATAACACACTGTGCGACAAAGACTTATGGTCTGTTATACCCAGGATAAAAGAAAAATTAAATTGAAACTTTATAGGAGGGCACAACAATACAAAACAGTTTCTTCTAACTGAGGCATTATTCTGTGAGAACACCAGATCTTAATGTAGCACACACCATTATCAACGTTCATTGCCCTGAACCTTACAAAAGTTTGCACACCAGTCACTTCAAAACAGGTTAAAAAAATGTCTTGTTCATTAACACAAAGATTATATCAATGAGACATGGAATATCTAACACAGGGAAAGACTACTGTAAGTTGTAAGCTTTTCCGGTTGCTACAATATCCAGTCCATCAGATCTTCTGAATAAACATGAGTTACTTAAACAAGATCATGCATCTCTCCCACATAAAGATCAGGAGATTCACCTCAAGGGTCCCTGGAAGTACTAGACTAGCTCCAACATTCCACTTTCCTGGAAATTGATTCAATGTTGACATATGCAATAAGTAAAATGTACCAATGCTCAATTCTTTTAGCGAGTGGCACCTATACCGACAGTTCTGGCTATGCTGTCAGAAATCTACAGCAATGGTCACTACGTAAGTGCCTGAATGTTCCAATGAGATAGTTAGCCACTATGTCTACCCACACATTCATAGAAACATGCTTGATATGCAGTACTTAAAATCCTGAAAATGCAGAAGACTCCATTACAACTTAACTATGTTTTGCCTGTATGTAAATATTACTGAGACTAGAAATTAGGATTGCATTTAACACTGTTTCATATATCTTTTTAAAAAAATTATGCTCTAAATAACAGCCCTATTAACAGTTGTCCTTGAAAAGAATACAACAGCTTGTAACATTCATTTGATCTGTCTTCATGTTATAGCTGCACAAGTGCTATAAAATTAATAATGAAAAATATGTATTTAAAACAGTGGAGCGTAACAATAGAATGTTAATAGCTTCATCTACCTTTAACAACACTTTTGCTCCACTTAAATGTCAATAGTAACAGTACTACTTCAAAGAGCCATCCTCTACATATTCAGCTGATTGGTTAACTGTCTCTGCCTTTCCTTGTTGCTTGATCTGCTGAAGTTCCCATTGATGAGTCATATAATGTAACCTGAGACACAAGTCTAACGGAATGCTGCTAGACACATTTTTTCACTGTGCAGCTCTGCCTCTTCCATTTGCTTTTTTAAATTACTTGTCTATTCACACGTTTAATGTCAACAGCAAATGTCAAATGATGTAGATCATGGCACTCAGGTACTGTTGTCAATACATATGCTGTGTTGTTTGTCTGTTATAATTTACTACATAGTATTTTGCAGTTATGTCGATCAGTTCACTCCTGGTGAATTGCTTATTATACAAGCATCAAACTGGATCAAAATACAAGAAAATGCAAAGTGTGGAACCATGGATGACCACATTTTTGTCCCTTCCCACATGCCACAGTTGCAAGCCCTCATTTGTCATGAAGTCTGTGATGGGCACTCCATTAGTCACAAAGTTCCAAACAACTTGTACATGGATGGAGAAAAAATGGACAAAAAATAGATGTCTGCTGTTTTGATATTTTATTGTACAGGCTCTTCTAGTGCCCTAAAGCTGCATGCCCAACCTGGCTCTCCTTTATCTTGTGTGTTCAGTCATTGCAAATGAGGTATGCACATACCAATTAACAGTAAAGCCTTACAGGAAGACAATGGCATTAGAAAAAACTGTTTTGTGTTCCATCAACCTCTCAAAGATCATAAATTTAATATTTTTCACACTGTATAACTTTTCCAGAGACTGCTTTGCCCCACTATGTAAAATTACATATGCATTGACACAGTTCATATAATTCATATTAATATCAATATTTATCACAGATAGCCTATGCAACTGTAGACTAGGATAATGACGAACTACAATATAGTCCCTTTACACATTGGAATTTACTCCTCTAGAAATATATCTCCAGTCACATAGGCGCTTTGTAACATTACAGATGGGTCAATAGTGGCCCTTGCTTTGCTCCAATATTTGAACCCAGGATAAATTTGTCCAATTAGATGAGATGCATACACTGGTCCTGCTGACCAACACTTTCGGCCACCATTCTTCTGAAGCAATGCCTCAAACTCTGCCATTGTTGCTGAGAAAGTTTTTGTTATACTATCACTATTAAACCAATCTGTCCACAATGTGCAAGTCTTGGTTTCTGAATATGGACTCAGGAAAGGATAATGCAAACTGTTAGAATGTGTTTGGAATGCTATTGTTATTGGTGTTGAACAAAGCTTAAATTGGTCCTCAGCCCAATAACTAATCTCTTCTGTTATGTCCTGTAACCTATTTGCTGGCAATGACCACATTATTCCTCTGCAATGTGACTCAACTGATATCAATGTTTGCGGCTTAAAGCTATATTGCATTCTATAAGAAGCTGCTCGCATTACTAAATTAAACTGTAATTTTGAAAGTTGTTTTGTTAATGATGGTACATACCATGAAAGAAATGGACTGAGACGATTCACTACCCAATGTATACTCCAGAAAAAAGCCTCTGCACACCTTTTCCACATTGGCTGTGGATGTGCTAAATGCAATCGAACTGAATTTGCTTTTGTTACAATTACTTTGTCTAAAAGTGGATACCAATTCACGTAACTGTACAGAGACTCAGACAATTTTTGCCAATTGTTTGTAACTTCCTCAAGTGGACATGCAAATGTAACTTCTTGTGCGAGATGTATAGGAATACATTTAAATGTGGCTGCTGTTACTACGCCTACAATCCCTAGGCCACAAACTAAAGTCTGCAAAGTTGGTTGAATAAAGTTACCGTCTTGAGGCAGATTTTTATTGATTTCATCTGTTTCAGGCCACTCACTTTCTATAACATTCCCATTTGGATGAAGCACCTGGCAGCTTTTCAGACATTGTGCTAAAGTTCCATTTGAACCTGTCAAACCCACTGCAATAGCATCTGCAACAGCCATATTTGGAATAATGCCATAAATCTCAAGGGTAAAATTCATACACTCTAAGCAATGAAGTACCTCTTCAATGGTTACTCCTGCTTCGAAAGTAAATATTTCCTCCTCCGGATCGCAAAATACCACTTTCTTCATGCGCTCTAACGATAGTAAAATATCAGCACCTTCAGATTTCGCTGGAAAATTGCCACCATGCCATTTTATCCGTAATCCATTTTCTTTGGCTTCGCTTATAATTTTGAGCAGTTCACCGCCAAAAGTAGGTGCACAGTAATGAATGTGGTCCACCCTCAGATCTTTTCTCTGCATTGCTAACACTTATTTCAACGGTTTTACGCATGCACAGTACTTTTAAACTTTGTTCAATTTTCTTAACCTCAAAAAGCATCTGAATTCATTAGTACATTACAAACGCTAAATATGTTATAAACCACAAGCTATGAAAATGATTATTCAACATATATTATAAACAAAACTTGTTAAGACACAATACAATTTTCCAGGTCCTCTAACAACATAAATATAACTCCTGTCTCCTGTCATTCAATCATATGTCAAAACCTGTGGTCAAAACGAATGAAAATTTTGTGTTGATAATGGTGGCAGTATTTGCGACTAAGCAGTTGACGTTGTTAAACCTAAATTCCGAAAATATTAATAGATGCAAAATTAAGATTTACAAGTATTTTCATGTACAAATGAGTGTGTTAGTTAAAAGGATACTTAAAGATTTTATTAGTCGTTGACAATTTTTACAGGTAGTGAACACAAGTGTGACATTCAACTGTCATTAAAAACAAGAAGAGAGGGACAATAAAATGATACGTTTACAATGAATGGATATATGTACACATTAGTTTACTCATTACAAGCGCAAATTATGTACACATTGACAGCTCACATTAATCGGATGCAATTAGTCACTGAACAAATGACAAATTGCATTTCCATCTCTTTTATGACATGACATAATGTTGGTGTTATGTGAAATCAGTATTCTAAACGGCACAGAACATCTAGCACAGATTATACCTAGCTAAACAGCATGTTGCATGAGCTACAAAAGTTAAATTAACGCAGTGATATTTAAAAATAAAATAAATATATGTGCTCCGTATATATCCCCTAAATATTTAAATACCTTCTCATTTATCCCCTATTTGTTTTAAATGTCCAGCGATCGGATTCTCGTATCGTGTGCATTAACATTTGGATTTCAAATATTGCAGCACTGCAGTCTTGGAGGGAAGCGATACAAAGTGGAAGTGCCGTAGTGGAACTTGTTTGTGCCGGTTGAAGTGATTGGATTGTTAAGCTGTGATTAGATGTTAGGTGTATTCGTATATAACACTAAAGCGAGAAGGTTTTGAAAATCATGGCAGACGATTTACCATACAAAGCAGAATACGCGAAGAGCGGCAGGGCGTCCTGCAAAGCTTGTAAGTCGCCAATAGCCAAAGACACCCTTAGATTAGCGGCAATGGTTCAATCGCCTATGTTTGATGGTAAAGTCCCACATTGGTATCATCATATGTGCTTTTTTGGAAAACAAAGGCCGAAATCTGTTGGTGACATCTCTCATTTTGACTCTCTTCGATGGGAAGATCAAGAGAAGATCAAGGCCAAAGTAGACCAAGTAAATAGCGGAGGTGCTGCACCTGCAGAAAGTGGCAAGAAAAAAGGTAAGAAACGTGTTTCTGAAGCCATTGGTGGTTTGAAAGATTTTACAGTGGAATATGCAAAATCTGGTAGAGCAACTTGCAGAGGCTGCGAGCAAAAAATTCTCAAAGATGAAGTACGCATTTCTAAAAAAGATTTTGAGAGTGAAAATGCAAAGATGTATGGAGGTCAGGATAGATGGCATCATGTGGATTGCTTTGAAAAGCTTCGAAATGACTTGGAATTTTGGGAATCAGGAGCAGATTTGCCAGGATTTAAAAGTTTATCAAAAGATGATCAACAGTTGGTGAAAGATAAACTCCCTAAAGTTGCTGCAGTTAAAGTGAAAACTGAAGATACAGTTGATGGTCCACCTCCACCCAAAAAACAAAAGGATGTAGATGAGAAAGAACTGAAGGAGCAGAGCAAACTGATTTACAAATATCGTGATCAATTAAAACAGCAGCTAAAGAAAAAAGATTTATCCTTGTTGCTGGAACACAATAAACAGGAAGTTCCTGCTGGTGAGGAGAGAATGTTAGATCGTTTGGCAGATATAATGACCTTTGGTGCACTTGAACCGTGTGAGGAATGTAAAGGGGGGCAGTTTGTTTATCAGTCAGGTGTTGGTTACCACTGCCAGGGTGATCTGACTGAATGGACAAAGTGTAACGCCGTAAATACTGATCCTAAACGGAAACCCTTTAAAGTTCCTAAAGAATTGAAAGAGGCATTTGATTTTCTTGCTAAATATAAGTATGTTCCACGGAAGAGAATCATCAAAATAAATGCTCCGTCAAGTACAAATTCTGAAGCCTCAACATCTAAACCAAAGATAGATAGACCTGCACCTCCACTGAAAAATATGGAAATTGTTTTGTTGGGAAAATTGAACAAATCTAAAGACGAATTAAAGAAAGAAATTGCACGCTTAGGAGGAAAAGTAGTTTCCAAACTTCATGAAGGCATTGCAGCTGTAATTTCTACACCAGAAGAAGTGGAGAAAATGGGGAAGAAGATGGAAGAGATAAAAGACTTAGATATACATGTAGTACCAGAGGATTTCCTGGAAGAAGCAAAAAATGGAAGTGCATTGTTATTGATAAGCAAGAAGAGCATATGCTCCTGGGGGTCAGATCCAGCAACAAGAGTTAAGGCTGAGGAGATTGACAGTAAATCCACGCTTAAGTCAAAATCAGGAAGTAGATTTACCAAGAGTGTACCAGATAAAGTAAAATTGAAACTGAAAGGTGGTGTAGCAGTTGATCCAGATTCTGAACTAGATGACATTGCACATGTGTATCAGAAAGATGGGGATATTTACAATGCTATTTTGGGAATTACAGATGTGCAGAGTGGCAAGAACTCATTCTATAAGCTTCAAGTTTTGCAAAGTGACAAAGGGAGCAGGTTCTGGGTCTTCCGTTCATGGGGACGCATCGGCACTACTATTGGTGGTAATAAGTTAGAAAGTTTTAGTACGCTTTATGATGCTTTGCATCAGTTTAAATCCGTGTATGAGGAGAAGACTGGCAATATGTGGGAGAACAGAAAAAATTTTACAAAGGTTCCTGGGCGCATGTATCCTATTGATGTAGACTATGGTGATGATGAAAAGCTTCCAGAAATTGGCAATGCCAGTGTTGATTCTAAGTTAGCTAAACCTGTGCAGGACTTGGTAACAATGTTGTTTGATATAGATGCAATGAAGAAAGTGATGATGGAATTTGAACTAGATCTGAAAAAGATGCCTTTGGGTAAGCTCAGTAAACGACAAATACAACAAGCATACAACGTGCTAACAGACCTACAAGAACTGATGAAATCAGATGGACCAGAAAGTCGCTTTGTGGATGCATCCAATCGATTTTATACTCTCATCCCACATGATTTTGGAGTGGATGCACCTCCTGTCCTCAAAACAGAAGAAATGATAAAACAGAAGATTGAGATGCTGGACAGCCTGCTAGAAATAGAAATTGCCTTTAACATGTTGAAGAAACATGAAGATGGTGATGATGAATTAAACCCCATCGATGTACATTATGCAAAGTTAAACACTAATATTGAAGTGCTTGACAAGGATTCTGAAGAATTCAAATTACTTCAAGAATATGTGAAGAATACTCATGCAGAAACACATAGGCAATATGATTTAGAAATAGAACAGGTGTTTAAGGTTAAACGACATGGGGAAGACAAGAGATACAAGCCTTTTAGGAAGTTGCATAACAGAAAATTGCTGTGGCATGGTTCTCGTCTCACAAACTTTGCAGGAATTTTGTCACAAGGTCTGCGTATTGCACCACCAGAGGCTCCAGTTACAGGTTACATGTTTGGTAAGGGTATCTATTTTGCAGATATGGTCTCGAAGTCAGCCAACTATTGCTGTACATCCAGAAATAATCCTGTCGGCTTAATGCTGCTGTGTGAGGTTGCACTTGGGAATATGTATGAGCGTCCACAGGCTGATTACATACAGAAGTTACCAAAGGACAAACACAGTGTGAAAGGTTTGGGCATTACTGAACCAGATCCAGAAAAGAGTGTTAAGCGACCAGATGGTGTGGAGGTTCCTGTAGGCAAAGGTATGAAAACTAATCGCAAAGGAGTCTCACTGCTCTACAATGAATACATAGTATATGATGTAGCACAGGTGAACATTCAGTATCTGTTACAGATGAGGTTTAAGTATAGATACTAAGCTAAGTGGTGTGCAGCTGTTTTCTTTTTTCCATGTATATGGTAATTGTATCGAACCATTGTTACACAAGAAAGCATTGTGTTAAGGCCTATGACATTTGAGAAACAGGACATGTACCTGAAACTGTTTTTTATAGAGCTGTTTGTGAAGGTTAAACTGTTCAAATATTTTTAGTCCTTTGTCTGAATTGTTGAGACAGCTTTTTAATGTGTTAAGCTTGTGATTTCTTTTGTACCTTTATCACTATTGTAGTGGCATATGTACTCTGTTAAACAAAAATAAATTATGAACAGGACAAAGTGAAACAATAAGTGGTGCATATTAAGAATTCTTTAACTAGAATGCTATTGTAAAGAAGTTAGAAACATTGAAACTATAACACTTGCCAGATTCAGAATTTCATTGTGCTCTTTCTGTTGCATTTTAATGAAAAGCTTGCTCAGCTTTGGTTACGTTTTAATTAGAAGTTTTTCATTCACAACCCAAAAGATCGTAATACATTAAGTAAAGTTTAGGTAAGTAATGTTTAAGAATTCCTACTGTGTTCCACTATTTTTTTCTTTATTTTCCCTCTCTCGTACTCCATTGGTAACATTTAAATACTTTGTTCTTTTTAACCATTTCTAAATATATGTGCGTGCTGAGGAAACAAAGTGGGATGGACTCATTTTTAATTGTAGGGAAATTAAAGTTCGAAATGGATTGAGCAATGTTATTGGCAGCTTTAAAGGCTGCAATAATCTATGGTAAGTTATGTGTGATTGCCTACAGTTTTACTGATGATGGTGACAGTGGGTCATTGACAGTAGCCCAGCACTTAATTGGCTGAACTCCCGAGAACCAATTCTTAATGTTTTGCATGAATTCTTTGGATAATTTTTCATTTGGTTCGTGGAAACTAATATTACAATTGGGTTATTTAGTGACATGTAGATTATTACTTTTCTTCTTACATGGAGAAAATAATATACAGTGGAGGTGAAAAATGTCAGTATACCTGATTTTCTATTGAATTTTTACTTGTTCTACTAATTACCTGAAGTAAGAGGAAGTATTGCTTCCAACTAAAATTTTGATAAAGTAGAACCATGATAACTTGACATTCCATGTAACTTGACTTAGTATTTTTTTATCGTTAAGTTTGACTGGAATAATTTCTATAATTCACTGTGCAATACAGTGTAGGTAAATTTTTGGTGTACATACATATTCTACCACATTCTCCCTCACAGTAACAAAAGGGCTGACTGCAAAAATGTTCTTCAATAAGTAGCCAGAACATAAGCAGCCAACTGACCATTGTCACAAAATAAAAAGCTTGTCACTATAATGTAGATACATGGCACTAATACTTGTTTGGAAGTTTTGAAGGTTTATTGCTTTACCCAGTACATACATGGTAAGTTGAACTTTTAATTACATGTTTTTCTGGTTAAAGTATCATTTCTTAGATATCAGGCTTACTGGTAATGTGGTGTATAGTTGTGTAGTGCAATTGAAAATGTTGAACAAGAAGAAACGGCAAGTTAACATGATGATGTAAATCATGTGTGTTAGAGACCAGACAAAGGGAAACGTATTAATACATAATACATTTTAAGATATGTTATACATTTGTGATTCCTATATTGTATAGAACATGAACTTGTGTAATTCGCAGTATTATGAGTTGTGCATAACAGACTCCTTATTCCGTGAAAGATACATTTCAGTAACCTGAACCTTCAGTTCACATTAGTTCCAGTTATCAGGATTCTACAGTATTCTATATACCACTGGAAATGCACATTTTGATATCCCTCAAAGCAAAAACTCCCTCTAAAATACATTTTTAGCAAAAGTTCCGTATGTGTGGACAGCATGGCATTCATATGTCCATATTTCCCAACTACAGTTATATCACTACATGGTCCCAGAAGATGGTGAAAATTGGGCGATCAGCATGGGGCAGAACAGGTTTTGTGGATCTTAGTTGGCCAGCTTTCTATGTGCACTGAGCAGGTGACAGCACATCCACAATAAATATACTACCTGGCAAAGCAACCAGGGTATTAACTTTGGTTGTTGAGCACTGCAATCGCTTGTTATCTTGCTTAATAGAACAGTGAAATTTTAGTAACTTGGTGTACAGTCTGTGACGGAACATGATCTCTTGCACCTGCTGATATATGAGACATTGCTGTGTTGAAGACATGATTGCATCTGGACAGAGTATACATACACTGTCTCGCTGTGTATGTGTGACAGGGTCTCGTAAACAACTTGCCAATTTCATATTCTTTCTGACATGCCTCATGACTGTCACCTAGTACTAAGGTTTGTTGTGCAGGTTATTTCTGACAAAGAAACAAAAAATAAATGCTTAAAAATAAAACTACTATAATCTTCGCAAAACTTAAAGGCATATGGAGGCGGGGCGTACTGTGGACTCCAGTGAATCCTACGCTTGCCCCTCCTACCAGCGCTGCCGAATGTGGTGCATGCATCTCACACAACTTTATGTACAGACCCTCTGCCGGTACACGCACTACGCTTGGCAACAGCGCTCTGCTTGAGCATTGGGCAGCATTCACATACCTTTAACTTTTGCGAGCGGTATGATATCAAAGCAGGAGATGTTGGAAGTGCTTCCCTTCATTATTCAAGCATTTCTAGCACCTGCTTAGGAAACTGGCCCTTGCTTGCAGTTCCCTCTGAGAAATAGCAGCAATTTCTTAATGAATGTAACTTTTAAGTTTGTGGGCTTGTTTTGTAAACTTTCTCTTTTAATCCCCCAGAGTTTTAATTGGGGTAACACGGAGGTCATATGTTTTAGTGATAAATCTCTTCATGGACTTCCTATACAGAGAAATTGGCTGTATGTGCCATTGCAGAGTCGTGCTGAACTCTTACTTTACTCTAACTGAAGACAGTAGAGGGCAAGAAGATTTTTACATAATGTGAAAAATAAATGGATTTGGACAGTAAATAGGGTAAGTTAGAATTAAGGAATTATTGTAGAATATGAATATGACTGGTAATGAGCCAGGGCTGAACACTGGTTATATTTACATGTATATAGCTTAGCAATAAAGTAAATAAGTAAAATTATAAGTTCACAAATGAAAACAATATTAATATGTTGTTCATTATACTGTCCTCAATTACTAGTAAAAATATCTTCACCAAGTTTCATACCTTACCTGCATAATAAATAGTAAGCAATATGCTATGTTGTACACCTTACAGTAGAACATATATACAGATTGTTTCTATTTTCTATTGATACAACCCTGACTAGTGCATCAATCTGGTTGGCTCAGTTGGTTAGGTGCTGGCCTACTGATTCCTAGGTCGCAGGTTCAAACCTGGCCCAGATCAATGGTTTTGAAGTGCACTTACAAGCGACAGTACCATGTCAAGTGCAGGACGAAATTCTGGCACACTGGTGGCACTGATGTGATCCTGGCAATTGACAGTGTTAACCAAAAAAAAAAATTGTTAATTATTTATGGATTCCTGTTTTATTTTACTGCCTGTGGATTTTGATAGGCTAAAGATTATATTTAGAGGTTAATCATCATGCATATTTGACAGTGGTAAACATGTTACTTTAAATTCAGTTGCTTGTCAAGTCATTTACTGAAATAATGTGTCAGCTTGGCCTTTTGTTATCTTCTAGCTGTTCTCCCATTCTAGAAATGTGAATGCCACTGAAAACAACCCAGCTAATTGCTTCATTACCGCAAGCATGTATGATTTCAGCTGCTAATTTCTCGAGTCTCATGCAGTATCTGATTTTGGTTCCCTGCTTCAGCCTCGAATCCATTTCAAAATGTTGGTTCCACATGATTACAAACATATGTATAATGCAGGTCTTGATGAAGATACTGCTATGAAACTTGGTGTCATTAATTGTTACCTATTTTTAGATAGTAAAATATAATGAATATTTTATCATGTAAAAGCTGGATTGGGGTGGGAGATTTTCTTTAATCTTAATGTGTCACACCCTTGAAAGATGCTGAACTTAAGTTTGGTATTTAACTGATGTTTTGTTTTTGAGTTATACTGTCCACAGAAACAATTGCAGGCCTTTTTGTAAAAATAACTTTTTGATACAGGAAGACGGGCAAAATCGGCTCAAAAGGGCCACTCCACTGAGACGCATTCTTGTCTCACTTGACCAGCCATCCTTCCCCTTCAGTGCTGTTCAGATTCCGACACACTTTTGTGGCGAATAGGCCTCGTCAGGATGTCTGTTTTTGAAGAGCAGCAGAGAGAATTTTTTGTAAGTCACAAACACAGGAAAGTTTGCTGTTTAGTATGGGGATTTCAGTATGCAAAAATAAAGCATTACAGTATCAAACACCACTGTGATCAGATGCGCAAAGCAAACTTTGTTGATCTAACAAGTATTTATTTACAATTTCAAAAGTTAAGTTCTGAATTCTTGTGTATTTTCATGTATTCGTTTATATTTGTAAACATAAGAGGAAATGGATCGAGACCACCTTCTAGTGCCCCATCCGTCAGTGAAAAATATTGGAGAGCAAGAGGATTAATGACTTCATTGTCAGAAATCCAGCATTAGCTAACAACATATTTGTAAACATATAAAAGGGACAATATGATTCCACTTTTTAGGGGTTTAGTTTCTTATTAGTTGATTTAATATAAGCTATTGTATTTTGCGTTTCAAAGTTTGAACACAATTTTGAGTTGAAAACCAAACAATTTATTATGTTGATCAAACAGTTTTAAAATATTTTTAAGGCTAAATAGCAATGGAACTTTACTGCTTTATTTATTGTGAAAGAGAAACAATTTTGTATGTCAATCATAAGGCAGCATAAGAATATTATGTGCATAAGATAAATGAAGATTATGTTGTTTGTTTGTTAGCTAATGCTGGATTTCTGACAATGAAGTCATTAATCCTTCTGCTCTCCAATATTTTTCACAATGATATTGAAGAGATTGGATTGGATTGGATTTGGTTTAAGGGCGCTCAACTTCTAGGTCATCAGCGCCCTGATATTGAAGAGAGCAATAGCAGTAATAGTAACCGTTTTTTAGGGAGCACCATATTTTTATGTTTTGGCGGTCACATCGCTCTCTCACAACCCCCAGAATGTCTGGAGGACCACACCTGTCGTTGGTTTACGGGTCTCACCGACCTGACCGGGAGAGTTATCAAAATAAATTCACCTACCATATCCTCTGATTACCAATCAGAGGACATATTACATGCCATGACAGGTCAGCATGTTGGGGTTAAGATTTTATAGAGAAATTAGAGAAATGGAGAGGTTGGAAAAATAAAGACTCCCTAGTCCTCGGTAACCCTAATAGCATCGGGGTCGGAAGAGAACAAGAGATGACCAAGATAAGGTCAGATAGAAAAGTTACAGTGAGGAGCAAAACACCAGTAAGTGGAAGTAATGTTCTGCTCAGCTTGGGTACCTTGTGGTCGCTATTCACATATCCCCTAGACGGAGACCCCTGAGGCCGCATGTAAAACTGTAGACTATAGCAAAGTTTGGTAAATATTTACAAAATCAGCCGCTCGAGAAAACGAATGAAACATAGTGCAATGGATGCAGTTTTTATTGCTGATTACGATCTTGTAAGTTTTATCGTGCGCTCAAGCTTCGTGTTTTATTTATGAGAAAAATTCGTGCATGCGATGAAGTGGTTTTATTTCGCTTATGCGGCAGATATTTAGCTAATAAATGTGTATAAACGACTGTAATATATGCTACAATGATTGATTAATGCATTTACGTTGAAATGATCGCATAAACACTGCCCAAATTGTAAATATTTCGATAACAGGACCCTGTCACCCCACTCATATACATACACTAACCTAACCTAACACAATGTTGCTTTACAATGCTGATTTAAGATTACGTATTTCATATATTTCATTTACAGTGCTGTTTTACGGTTATTATTTTTAATATTTCATCTGCTTTTGTGGATTCCCCCTGTAAAATAAAGTGTCATGAAGTGCTGAGTAATATGTTGTTGCAAACTGAGTAATCAAAAGTTTTCATTACTAGTAAAAGCAAATTTCCACCCTAAAGCTTTTGAATTTAGTAGGTAGCTAATTATTCTAAATGGCAGCATTTGTATATCAGCCATCCAGTATAGTATGTTTTGTGTAGGTATATAACATTATGCACATTGTACAAGTGTGACAAACAGTGTAAACAATGATTAATAATTGAGTCAACTCAATGTCAACACTTCTCTTTTAAGTAACATGCTGCTTGCAGTTTTGTCTATCTTCTTTGTAATTTGAGTATGTAATGCAGTTACATAATGGCATGTAAAACTGTAGATTGCATGAATGATATTTAAGGTTATATATTTCATTGCCCATGGGTTATCGTTTAATATTAAATGTCATCCTTTTTTGTTTACTTGAGGTTATGTTTAAGACAGTGTTTTTGTGTTTAACACAGCCCATAAATGAAGATTATAAACTTTAAGATTATCTAATCGGCCTAACCACAGTAGGTGGCTGTAATAATTATTGTGTGCAAAATATATTTAATATAAACAAAATAGTTTATAACAGCGTTGAAATTATTACTATTGAAATCTCTATATTGAATTTTTGGGTAGAATGCAATACTTCCTCTACTTACCTTAGCAAAGTACAGAGTGATTGTATGGTTTGGGTCACATGTTTGAGTGCTCTTCACATGGTATACAAAAGCATTTTCTATTCTAAAACTCCCATTTAAATAATTATGAGTAATAGTAATATGCACTATGATGAATATCAACCTTGTTATGAATGGTGTTGTATGGAGTGTCCATTTGCATTGAGACATTCCTGGCATTCATTATCATGAGATTGTAGTTACTGTAGGGACTTCAGTTTTTAAAGTTTAGCAGCTGTATGCAGAGGTTTTTGAAGCACTCATTTGATATGCAACACATCTTAAATACTTCCTTGGAGAGGCTTCAAATGATAAACTGATTTTTCAAAACATGTCTTTTTCACTTCTTAGATGTAGGGTATAGCGATCCCATTATCCTAAACTTATTAACCAGTTACCTGAGGTCTTCAGATGATAAACTGATTTCATAAAACATTTCTTAAGTGTGACATTTACAGTCAGTGACAACTAACTTGGCACTTGACAGCTAGCTAATTCATTCACCTGTGAACGAGGCTAGCACTATCTCGTCCAATCGACTAATCGTGCAATGTGTAACCAATTGGACGAGATAGTGCTAGCTTCATTTGCAAGTGAATGAATCAGTTAGCTATCAAGTGCCAGGTTGGCTCTTGCCGACTTTAGTGATGCCGTTGCTCTTAACCAGACATCTGAGAGTGTCTCTATTTGGAACTGGAATACCAAGGAAGTGTCTCCTGAAATTGTATACAATTATGATACATCTGTATCATACATAAAAATTGTTAACCCTCCGTTAGGCGCACACCCTGGTGGAACACCATTAGTTGTATGGGGTCTAGTAGGCCCACACCATATTTTTGTACTTATATGTTTGTATATATTTTTGAACTTTTATTCAGGGGTCTCCGTCTAGGGGATATGTGAATGGCGACCACAAGGTACCCAAGCTGAGCAGAACATTACTTCCACTTACTGGTGTTTTGCTCCTCACTGTAACTTTTCTATCTGACCTTACCTTGGTCATCTCTTGTTCTCTTCCGACCCCGATGCTATTAGGGTTCCCGAGGGCTAGGGAGTCTTTATTTTTCCAATCTCTCCATTTCTCTATAAAATCTTAACCCCTAACATGCTGACCTGTCATGGCATGTAATACGTACTCTGACTGGTAATCAGAGGATATGGTCGATGAATTTATTTTGATAATTCTCCTGGTCAGGTCAGTGAGACCTGTAAACCAACGACAGGTGTGGTCCTCCAGACATTCTGGGGGTTGTGAGAGAGCGATGTGACCGCCATAACATAAAAATATGGTGCTCTCTTAAAAGCGGTTACTATACTGCTATTGCTCTATGAGTGAAAAATGTTGTAGAGCAAGAGGATTAATGACTTCATTGTCAGAAATCCAGCATTAGCTAACAACATATTTTTGAACTTATATGCTTATATTTATGTATCCTTCATTCACACACACACATGAACCTTTTTCTAAAAATGCTTTTTTTGATTCAGGCAGTCTCAAAATATATATTTCTGGTGAAATCTCGACATTGAATTTTTGGGTGGAATATAATACTTCCTTCTACTTACAGTAGAGAAAGTAAAAAAGGGAGGGAAGTGAGTTGTCCATTGCTAATCCATTCACTTTGAAATACAGTTTGTTGCTGAATATGAAGTATTAATAAATGTAGCCAATACACAGTTTGGTCAGTATGTAGTATTTCTATATTGAATCCTTATCAATATGTGTGTAGTATAACTGTTTTATCAACATCTTCTGGCTTTCCTTTGGTTTGCTGGGATAACAATAATCATCCAATTACTGAATGACACTAAGGAAACAAGTACATCAGCTTTCCCTAGTTCTATGTCTATAATTTTCTTTTTGAAGTTGAGACAGAATATATGGTTAGACCCCAAAAGGAAATCATTTATGTAAATATTTATTGCAAATGTAATTTATTTTTCATGTTGATAAGAATTAGTTGAGTAACGAAAACATGTTGCTATTTTTTCATTGTTAAGAAAAATAAGTTTGTTTAAAAACGTATTGTTTAGGCTCAGACTTTTTGGTTGGAGAAGGACCTAAAATTGAAGCAACAAATATGCCAGATTGTATGTGGGTGAATGGGTGTTGATTGGGTGCATTTTATTGCCAATTTTGTGAAATTTTGGCAATCCCATATATATTTTGTGTGTGGTTGGGTTGGTTGGGATTATGGTTTTCTTTTCTTGATCTCCTAGAATGATTTTTATCTCTTTAAGAGTGGGTAACGATGGCATTTTTGTGTGGGATTTGTTTTTAATGGTTCAAAATTATTGCTGCAGAATATGACTTTCCTATTTGTCTCGTAATCCTGTTTACTCATGATCACTAGCTTGGATCACCTTGGACTCCAGGAAGATGTAGAGGAACATTTTTTATTCTTCTAGATGATTGAAGGAGCATTAATTTTCCACATTGTTGCATTGTCTCATCCTATATTGGGGCCTCTCCTCATTAGCTGATTACTCTCTTTTGGTTTCATGGTTAGTATTTTCTACAGTTTCTGCATCTGAATCTCCTAAGTTATCAGCAAATTCTTCATTCACATAAAAATTCTGATGAAGGCTTGTTCTTATTCACAATTACTATTTGTCCATTGGAGTGTTTGCACTTTGTTATCAAAGCTGTTATATTCATACAGAGAACAGAAAAGAAATAAAGAGAAAGAAGTTTAACATGATTGATGTGTATGAATGAGGTGCACAGATTGCATACCTATAACAATTATTTAACGGCAAAAGACCATATATTATTCTTCAAAACGTGATCCTGCACATTCTCAACAATAGGAAGTGAAGATGAGCCACATTTACCAACTGTGATTGATTTCATAATTTTCTAAAACTTAAAGTGACATTGCACACATCCTATGGCCAATAATGGATTATTAGAACAGTTAACATAAAGATTGCATCTGTAGGATTATAACTGTTTTTAAGGAAGTTTTAATTTGTTGTTATGTTGTTAGCTAATGCTGGATTTCTGACAATGAAGTCATTAATCCTCTTGCTCTCCAATATTTTTCACTGATGGATGGGGCACTAGAAGTGGCTAGGCATATTTGAAGGTGGTCTCGATCCATTTCCTCTTGCAGATCACATAGAGGACAGGTTTTAATTTGAATACCAGGATGTTTCTTGTGGAAGTATAAGTATACTGACTGCAATTACAAACCATCTCTTGTGTGTTCTTTGCATACCAGTAGCTATTAGAACAATGTGTGGATCACTATTTTCTTTTGAATAAAACACAAGTACCTATGCACACTTTGGAGAAAAGCACCCTCCCTCAAAAGTCATTGAACTTATTCAATAAATTTTATAACAGTTGCTGTGTGGCATAGAGACATAATCATGATCAGCTTGTAGTCAGAAGGAACATTTTGGGAAAGTGGAACAGGCTAATGTTAATCCACATTCAAATACAAATACGGATATCCATTCTCATAACACTAGAGGGAAAAATTACCTTCATGTTCAGTTATGCAGAACAAATATTCAAAAAAATAACCTGACAAACTTTGGCATTAAATTATGTAATAAGCTACCATCAAATATCAAAGAAATAACTAATATAAAAAAATTTAACAAAGAAGTGAAATCCTTTCTACTTCAACATACCTTTTATTCAGTAAGTGAATATTTGACATTGTAACTTTTAAACATATTATTCTGTAGATCTTTATTTAATAAGTGAATATTTGACATTTTATTTGTAATATTGTAAAATTAGTTCTGTAAATCTTATAGAAATTGTTCTTTTGATGAAGCCCATATCATGTAACATGACCTAAGTGGTGAATAAACAAACAACAACAACAACAACACAGGTATTCAGAGGTTCTCTACAACCCCCAAATTTAATCTCGACAGATGAATACAGCCAAGGATATCATGATCTAAAATGACATCAGCAGAAAGGTCTCTATCATGTGTTGAGTTCAATAACTTTGTAATTATGGTCTTTACTTTTTATGCCTACGGAACAAGCACTTTTTACTTATGAGCCAAGTAATACTGAAGATATGACTACAAAACCACCAGCAGAAACATTTACTTAAACTTAAGGCCCAGCTTGTTAGAGATAAAGCTTGTTGAACTATCAGTATGAACAAGTATGTTGGTCTTCATTCCATTCACATGGATGGGTACTATTACTTTAGATGAACAACTCAGTGAAGAGTTGGGTGAGCTGAGGTAACGGAACAGTGATCCTGGTTAGCGGTGACTGAAATGGGATCTTGATATTGAACTGTTCCAATGCTGAGTCTAAAGACTGCTTTAATTGAAGTGTCCTCAAGACTATGGTGCAAATTTACAATAACCTCTGAAAAATATTTAATGTCCTTTAAACAGTTAGCTCCTATCCTGCAATGGATGAGATGATGTTCAAATAAGCCTAGGTTCCATAAAGCTTAGAGTTGTCCAACATTCATCTTTCAAGATAAGTGAAAACCCCATAAAAATCTTATGCAGGCAACTCACCCTAACTAAGATTTGAACTCAGGACTTCTTGAATGTGAGGCAGACACCTTATTCCCACCCCATACAGGTGGACATTACAATTTTGGCTTAGCAGCTATAGAGATTCTACATATATCGACACAGTTTTGCTAGGCTGCTGTTTTGTAGTGGCCAATTTGTAACACAGAAATATTTCTTTGAAAGTGAAAATGCTAACTAAATTACCAATGGTGTCATAAGTTTCGGCTTCATTAATATAGTCATAAATGGTGACTGAAATAATGTTTGTCACTATGCACAATTTGTCAGCACCATTTATTTGATAAGCCAGAATGAAGTTCTGCTGGTGCTTCCATTGTTGTTGTGCATTACTTGATTCTGGTAGATGCTTAGATTTTGTAACAAATTATATGAATGTATAGTTTTAAATAACTATAAATATGTTACATTTCATTATAACTGTTACTGATCTTTATATTGATTTATATTGGCATTTAATCAATTTCATATTGCTGCCATTAACTATGTTATTGTTGTTAACTGTACCTATGTATTGCAAAGTGTTTTTGCCTTGGCACCATGGAGGGAGAATACACTGGATTAAATTATGCTTTATTCTAAATTAAGTTACCATTGTCATCACTAATGTACAAGCTACATGGTATAGAATGTGCATTTGTTTTGTCTCTCCTTCTTGGAGAATAAACAAGCAAAAAATTCATTACTAGGGCTAGGAAGTTCATGCATTTGCATGTTTTTTCATAGGGGTTAAAAATGTATGCTTTTACATTATGGTGCTCTCTAAAAAGCGGTTACTATTACTGCTATTGCTCTCTTCAATATCATCATTGAAAAATATTGGAGAGCAAGAGGATTAATGACTTCATTGTCAGAAATCCAGCATTAGCTAACAACAACATTATGTGCACTAATTATGGAATTTTCAGTTATTTGGATGTGATTTTATGGTGCATATAACTGCATGTTTTCTTGATTTTTGATAAATGCATAATATTTCAATATTATAGCCCCTATACTGCATATTTTAATGGCTTTTATGTTTTTTTATTATTTTTTTCCATCTAGATAATATTTTTCATATTAGTAGTATTGCACATGATGATGCAACTCACAAAGATTTCAATATTATAGCCCCCATCTTGCATATTTTAATGATTTTTATGGTTTTTTATTGTTTTTTTCCATCTGTATAATATTTTTCATATTGGTAGTATTGCACATGATGATACAACTCACAAAGATTTCAATATTATAGCCCCATCTTGCATATTTTAATGATTTTTATGGTTTTTTATTTTTTTTTCCATCTGTATAATATTTTTCATATTGGTGGTATTGCACATGATACAGCTCGCAAGGTGGCGAAAACTAATGTTGAGTCATGTTGTCATGAAGTGAATCCCCTGTTTACATCCTTTCATTATATGTATGTGCGTAGAGAATAATCAGTGCGTTATCTGAGAGGTTTATATTAACAAAGATAAAGTGCAGGTCAACATTTTGAGCAGCACGATTATAGCAACACTTGCCTGCCCACCGCGTCGTGGTCTTCAAACGTAACAGTGTTGTGAACTGGTTCCCACCAAATTAACTTGGGCGTATAAAATGTTAATATGCTCTTCCAATGCCGAAAATAAAACCAACTTCGAGTGCTGGATTAATTAATTTACAGAATGAGTTTTCGAGAGATTTAATATCTACAGATAATAGGGTACTATTTTGTGGAGGTGTGAGAAAAATGTAGGGAGTGAGAAAAGATTTCAAATAGTTCAGCAAATAAACACAGCAAAACATAGGGAGAATTTAATCAGAAAACTCGCAAACAAAGAACCAGTTCAAAAACAGCTAGTAGAGTATTTAGAAAGTAGGGTTACTGAATTTTCCTATGACTTGTCCCATGCATTTTTAGCTGCTGATATTCCCTTCTTCAAAATTAATAGTCCGACATTTAAAAACCTATATCAACCTTCTTGTCAAGTACACTTGACAACATGTACCTGAAGAAAGTACACTGCGTAAGACTTATATAGGACATTGTTACAATAACGTATTGTCAAATATACAAAATGACTTAGCGGTTCAGTTTGTATGGTTATCTGTTGATGAAATCCCTGATTTTGAGCGCTATTCTATTGCTAATATAATCGTGGTGCTTTAAATAATGAACAAAAGAGTACACCTTACATTCTTAATGGATGCGAATTGTCGGCCACTGACGATGTAAAGGTGACCCAGTTTGTGATGGACTCTTTGAAATTACTATGGGCGTGTGGAATCAAATACGACCGGTTACTTTTATTTGTTACTGATACAGGTCCTTATATGGTAAAATCAGGACAAACTCCGAAAGGTATTTTTCCTAACTAAATTCCCATAACTTCATCGCATTTCTGAGACAATAGGTGATTTTTTCCTATAGGTAGAGTTGTGTCCAGTACAAAGAGAATTTTTTTTAAATCTCCTAAAAGAGTTAAGTTGTTTAGATCAACAGCACCTAATATCCGACTTCCTCCTGCACCACTGTTAACTCGATGTGGAACATGGGTCGATGTGGTTTTATATTTTGCTGAGCACATAGAAATAGTCGAAGAGGTTGTTAATTCATTGGACTCGAATGATACTTCAATAGAACCTGTGGAAAATATTCTGTCAGACACTGGATTAAAAGAGGATCTTAGTTTCATATCTGCCCATTTTTCTTTCTTACCAACAGACATAACAGCATTGGAAGCTGTAGGATCTCCTTTGCATGAATCACTTACTGTCTTTGAAAAAGATCGGTTCCGGGTAGCATAGGACAAAAAGTGAAAGAGAGGGTGAATTATGTAATTTCAAAAAATTCTGGTTATAAACAGATGTGCGATATTCGAGACATCCTCAAAAGGAAACCATCTGTCATACCAAGAGACTTCACTCTCTCTGTGAAGCAGTTAAAATCATTTAAACATGCCCCAATAACATCTTGTGACGTGGAGTTTTTCACGTTACAAAAGTGTTTTGCGAGACAACAGACAATGTTTTACAGTTGAAAATTTGTGCAAAATGTTGGTTGTGAGCTGCAATTTAGCAGATAATACTAGCAGCAGGACCACTTCTGCTTCAACCTCTAAGGAAAAAGGTAACTATTTATTATTTATACTAACTCATCTTGTCTACTGCAAAGGGACATTAATTGTTTTAATTCAATAGTGCATATTTCTTGGCATATTTTCAAGTTTTTAAGAGCATATTGGCATGCATATTTCAGTGTTTTTTAGGGCATGAACTTCCGAGCCCTATTCACTACTCTGTGCTTCAACAACATAACATGAAATTCAGTTGTTATAAAAAATGTTCATTTCCCTCAAGGATTGCATCAAAAGCAGATATGCTGACACACTCAAGTTGAAAGTTACATCAGAGAGAAGGGATTAGTTATGACCAGGGAGTGGGGTTTTAGTAAGTAAACATAGGAATAAGATTAACAGCGCAGAGTATAGAGCTGGCAGGTAGCATGAGGGCTGTACTGCCTTCCACTCTGCAAGGTCACTGGCGCTTCCACTTCCCGATGTAAATGCACGATTAACTTGATGGATTTTGTACTAAAACTCTGCTCCCTGGTTATGACATAAATTGTAATGGGAGAAAAGCTGATGCATGAGCAAACATATTGGGATTTCAAATATGTATTTAAATGCGGAAGGTGTTTATGGTTATGTGGGGGGACACAGTAGCCGGATGGTAAGCATTGGCCCGCAAAGGGCTGTTGCGCTAGGGCTTATTTGTTATAAATACAATTAGATATTACAGATGTAGTTCTGATTTGAAGTTGAAGGGTTTCATTTTCAACCAGGTGTTTTAAATTTGTTACAGCAGCATTATCTTCCAGATGAATGCAATGTTTACATTCTTGAAATTCCTAGTTTTATAGTGTTGCTGGAAATACTGTATTGCATTGGATCTATTGGCAGATTTTAAACAGGCAGTTAATTTTTAAGAATTATGCTTTATATTACACATTGTGCTTTTATGATTTATTGTTTTAAATAATGGTTTACTGTGGTTTTAAAACTTATTTTTCCCAGATCCTTAGACCTCTAAGGATCTAAAATCCTTTTATGCTTTTGGATTGCCCTATTAATGACCTAGTCTAGTCTAACAAGTGCACACACCTATGAGAGTTCTAGCCAATCTTGATGTTCACAAAGCAAATATTTTACTTGGTGTTAACTCGTATTCCTTTCAGCTAACTTGTATAGCATTCTAGCCAAACAAATTTCCAATGTGCTCTGGTTTCAACACTTTCTGACATGTTACAGAACTTTCTTGTTGCTTGCTTGGGTCTCGGTGCAAGATCATTATAGCATTGCCTAAAATTGAGACTTATCAATGCCATTGGACCTAACAAGTACCTGAAAAGTAAAACAGGCATGCAAACACATGTGCATGTGAGCACATGCACACACATACACATGCAAAGGCACACCATTATTAACCATGCGTTTTAGCATAGTTATCTAAAATTTATTTTAAAGGAAAATCTCTATTCCAAAATTTTCTTTGAAAATCTGGATATGTAACAAATTGATATCTTATACATTTAACAAACGTTCATAATTACCTTGGCACAAAATGTGACACTGTCAGTTAATACCAAAGGTGCCTTGAAAAGTCATGACAGTGGACTCTCCATTCATCATGAAGTCCAAGGCCTCCACTTTAGTAAAAAGTTTCACATATAATGGAAAAATAGTGACATGTGGGTAGGAGAGGATGGCACAAAATTTAGGTAGGTATTAAAACACTTAAATTTCCACTATTCTGTTATTTTATTGTGGCGACCAGTATTCTTTAGTTGGCTTCAAGTAATCTACACAAACCATTATGTCAATACAAAGATTTTAAGCAACAGAGGGCATGAGTCACTGATGAGCAGGTGTAAACAAACTGCATGAGGGTGGGTGGTTTGTAACTTGTGATGTCACTGCATAAAATTCAAATACAGTTCAACTTCACTTCCTTTTGTCCTGGTTTTAATGTTTAGAAATTCCTATACCCATCCAGCCTTAGATCTGCCCCTTGTATCCCTCCGTGAAACCTGTGACTAATACAAAACAAACACCACGTGGATTCATGCCTCGTGTTTATGTTGCAAAGAACGATATTTACTTAGGAGTTTTAGGAATATTGCTGCTATCACGTTACATTCAAGTAGTCTTTACAAGGGTTATCATACATCTTGAAAACTCACAGACGATCGCCGATATTTGGGGTACTACGTTTTATGGTGTGCTTTGGTTTCGGCATATCACGAGTTAATTGTTGACGACTTGTGTTTACACCAAGTGCGGATCTAAGGGTGGAGCAATTATATGCCTGGAAATGACCCTTTAAGGTGGTGATGTCAAATGGTGCCCTTAAGCGCAAGCATCGCTTCAGAGCTTGGCAGGCCCATGGGGCCCATAACAGCAGCACCTACTTGCTTCTTGGGACAGTGTTGATCAGGGTTGTACAATGTGCATAACATGGAAAAAGCAAAGATACTTCCACATTTACAGTCCTTTAACATAAGCAAAGGGATTAATAAGTATTGTGACATACTGAATGCATTCCTAGAGGAGTTTGTTGGAAGATTTTCAGCATTTAGAAGCTCTCAAATCTAAACTGCATCTCTTTTCCTTGCCCTATTCTGTTGATCCCAAGAATGTTCCAATTGAATGTGAACTAGAACATATCAATTTATGCTGTGAATTAGATCTAAAAAAGGCATATAATGATAATAATTTTGTCCATTATTATCAATCCTTGAACCACAAACATACCCAGGATTTTGCAAATATCCTGTAGCAATTATGTGTATGTTTGGCAGTACATACATCTGCAAACAATCTTTTTCTTTAATGAACTTGAAGTGTCGTCTAAGAGTAAAATTGTCTGAAGATAACCTTATGTTTGCCTAGAGATTTGCTTTCATAATTATTGTGTCCCAAATATTAAGATGCTGTTAGAAAAACACATAAGTGCATAATTAGGTTCAAAGTGTAACCAGAAGCAGAGGTTTTAATGTGGAGCTATTTTTATTTTGTTACAGGAGCAGTTTGTTTCATTTTGAACTGTAAGGTTAAAACTTATATAAATATTCCTTATCTCCTATGGTTTTAATGTTTCTTTTTGAAGTATTAACTTGTTTTTGAATAATTACACTATTATTGTAGTTCTTATTAAATCCTTAAGATCACAAAACCTATATAAATACTTTTAAACCAAATGAGAAGAAACTCAGTAATAAAAAGAGTGGACTTCATTTTCCCTTCGAATTTCATACACCCATGGTTTGCTGTGTTTTGCGTAATGCCACCACTGCTTGTGTGTATATCACAGTCTTTCTTCCAGCATCTCATGCCTGCAAGTATTGCCAAGGTCACAAAATTGTGCTTGGGTTGACATCGCTGCTTTAAGGCCTCCTAATACTATGTCCTCTCCCTATGTCATGTACTACTTTGACCCTCATTATGGTGGCCCTTGGTGTTCCTAGTTCACAAGTACAATGGGATAGGATAGTTAAGGTCATCTTCCTCATTTCGAAGAGTGAATATAAATTTTCTCCTTCCACTCCTTCCACCATGTCAAGGTAATAAAGAGGGACACCTTACCTGTCTTCACTCAAGGTGGGTCTTTCGTGCCTGCCACCTTCTAGGAGGAACAATGAAGTGAAGGAACTGCAGGAGGGCATAGGCTGCAGGTAGAAAGGTCATAGAGGTGCACAGTGCTCTCTGACAATCACACTGTTGGGCTGCTCAGAGAAGACCTCCGACTGGTGGAGTTAAGGAGAACTCTACCCACCTTAGGCAACTCAAAGAAAGCTGCCATCTGGTAGGGCAGAGAACAACTTTTCAATGAGCAAGCATCTGTGTGATTTATCTGACACTTAACTGAAACTGCACAGCCCACCTGGAACATGAAAGGGAAAAGGAAATGAGGGAATGATGGGACAGAAAAATACCTCAGTATTTGTCTACTCATCTGAGGAAACTATGAAAGACCCATGGCCAGATTGGGTGGCCCAACCAGAATTGAATTGGGAATCTCCTGAATGCAACCTTCACAGGTTACTGTATCCATGCTGCTCAATTCCATCCCACTTACCTTGGAGCTACACTGTTAACCATCACCAAATTACAACCAGAAAAGTCATTCTAAAGTTAGTATTTTATATTCTTTTCAGTCATACAATTTAGTATCGTGCTATAAAATACTCACTCTCACCACCAAAATAGATGATGGTGAAAGCATACAGTAGAATCCCAATAACTCGACCTAATGTGGACTGAGAGTGTGTGGAGTTGCTGAAATGTCGAGTTTTACAGAATAAGGGGTCTGTTATTCATAACTTATAACATAATACCATAAATTACGTAAATGCATGTTCTAGCACAATATACGAAATAGAAAAGTATAAGATATCCTAAAATGTATTACATATTAATACATTGCCCTTTGTCTGGCTCTTTAATGCATCCAATTTAATTTCCATTTTCGTGTTAACTCGTCTTTTCTTCTCATTTAACATTTTCACTGGCACAAATACAATACAATATTAACAGTAAGCCTGAAATCTGAGAAATTATACTATAACCAGAAATACATGTAACTGAAAATTTAGCTTACCACATACGTACTGGGTAAAGCAATAAATCTTCAAACCTTCCAAACAAGTGTTTGTATATGTATCCACATTACTAGCAGCAAACTTTTGATTTGGTGACAATAGTCTACTGGCTGCATATGTTTTTACTAGATATTGTGATGAGCCCTTTTGTTGCTGGAAGGGAGAAGGGGGTAGGTTACATACATACTACTTAATTAAAATTTACCTGTACTGTTTACACCACATAGTGAATTATAGAAAGTATTACAGTCAAGTTTAATGATAAAAACTAGCAAAAAATAAAAATAAAAAAGGCTGTCAAATTATCCGAAATGTCGAGTTATTGAGAGTAAAGTTATCAGGGTTCTACTGCACTAGCAAATTACACACATTTGTTTTGCAACAAAATAGAAATGCAGAACCGGCAGGTCTAGCACATTCATAATTTGCAGCTATAAAAAATTAGTTTACAGTCAGGTATTATGTAAAGACAAAGATTTATTACATCTTTCAATAACAGGTAGTGGTTTAGGAAATATGTACAAACAAGTATGTGTCAAATGTATATTATACTTTATGGTATCAATCTTTATGAAGTCATTTTTGCACTCACAAATATTTAAAAGTCAAGTCTGAGTATTTCTGACTCCTTTATATTAAAATAACATTTTTTTATTAAATGAAGAGATGCTTTCACTTTTGCTTTACAAGTGTTTGTTCTTCCCTACATAACTTATATGATAAACTTAAAATACAGGAATATGCACTTTTCTTGTTTTTGAAAGCATTAGTGCTCAAGTATTAATTCTTATGCATTAAAAAGATTCTGTATAAAGGTGAACAGTTTTCACTATTTTATAAATGTTTTGTTCTCATGAACATGTCTTCATTTACCACTTTTTGAAACTCTAAAATAAATCTTCACTTTAAAAGACTTGTCATGGCTTGCAATTTACTTGTGCTAAGTCACTTGTCTTCATAAATAAATAAAAAAAAATTATCAGTTATTCACAACTGTTGTGAAATAGGTTTAACTTCCCTGATGGAATGGTTTTACAATATTTAATGTGAGTCATATTGAGAGGGTGTGAATGGTAGAGGTTCTGTTGTGATTGTCTCTGCGAGGTTGTACTAGTGTTGATGTCTCTCCAGAATGCTCCTGTTAACTCGTTACTGGAGCGGTCACATTAGCCAACCATCGTACTATAGGCTCATAGTTGTATTCCATCCACTTAACATTAGCCTCTGCTTGTTCAATGGCTTGTTCCACTGCTCTTGTTGCTGTGCCAAGGTCACGGCGATTTGCAGCAGCAAATTGTTTCAGCTAAAAAGGATTAGTTTATTGTTTTAATTAATAAAGTATTTATGCACTGTGGGGATATAGTGGGATGTGGAGCGCAAAAGAAACAGGAGAAAGAGACTCGGTGGGGCTGATAACAGTGGATAGTCGGAAGGAAACAAAGAAAAGTGTGAAATCAAGAATAGCTACAGAAAAAATTACAAGTCAAATAACTAATGGATCAAAGAGAGTGAGGGGCAAAGGGAGAACTAAGCAGGAGAGAAAGAAAGAAAGATGTATTTCGCAGAAAGTAACAAGGTTAAGAAAATGTAATCTGTAAATGAGGGAACAGAGGGTTTTTATACATGGTGAAAGTGAGGTTATAGTGAAGTAGCAAAATTGGGATAGTGAAGATTAGTGAGGGTACAGTGTAAACCAATTAATAAAAGTTGCAAGAGTGGAGCTAATAAGAAAAGTTGAAAAAGAAGGGAAAGTGAATAAGAATGGGAGAGGAAATAAAGCAAGAAATAAAAATTAAAGGGGAGGGTAGGAGCAGGATAAGATTAATAAAAAGGTAGGAAGCAAACGTTCACAAATTAAACATGTGTAATGTGTATGTAAAAGGTAATTATACTAATTATACTAAAGGGCTGCCCTAATAGCAAAAGGATCAGGGCCCAGCTCAGGGGTAGGCTAAGGTGTGTAAGATTTAGTACTCAATAAATCATTAAAATAAAATATTTGCCTCACACTCTTTATGGTACTACATTTAGCATATAGATAAATTTTCCATATTGCCATACTGTTCTAAATTAAGCTGTGCATTTTTTGCATATTTCACCTGCAAAAAGTTAGATTTGAGCTTATGTTTAATTCCATATGAATTTGTATACATTTCAATATATTAATTTTTACATTCAGCATGCAGGACAGTAAATTAAGAACATATTTTAAATCTATTTACATTTGAGCAACTGCCTTCATAGCCTATCTTCTACCAAGAAGTTATACCAAGCCACATTTGATTTATTACAATGTTAAGTTATATTTTATATTTAATTTCTTTGACTCCATAACAGCTGAGAAGATGTAACTTCTAGTTAATCTTTTAATACAAATCTGATATATTTAATTCACATGACTTTCTACATTCAATGTTCTATAAAATACTCTTATAGAATACACAGATTATATTATAGGCACTAAAAGTTCGTACTTCTATCTCTTTCTCATTAACCATGATAAATTTTCATGACACATTTAAGTATTTTGTTGTACGTGTAAGAGGAATGCCGTAGGCTAAAGTAATCAGATTTTTAAAAAGTGGATGACTATGAGATAGCTCTGAAATTATGCTTCTTGCAAGAAAAATCATACAAGGTTTCCACATCATGTGAATAACTTTTGAAGCATGTGGCTGATTAACTCATAACTTGATCTATGGAGAAACTTATGATAGGGAACTCAAAAATTATATTAACAATTTTTACTTTCTCTACTATGTATATTAAGTGGAGGAAATATTGTATTCCACCCAAATATTTGATGTCCAAATTTTACTGGAAATATGTGTTTTGAGGCCCCCTGAATCCAAAATAAACATTTTCAGAAAAAGGTTGCATGTGTGTGTGTGCATGCATGCATGTGTGTGTGTGTGTGTGTGTGTGTGTGTGTGTGTGTGTGTGTGTGTTTAGATCGGCCAACAAGACTTCCAGATTTGTCATCTTGGACTTCTTTTTGTGGGCCCATTTGAGGTCAGTGGTTCATTGAAACAGACCCAACAGTTCCAAACCATCAAATGGCAGCAATGAGAGACAATCTTCTTTCTTGGAAGTTTGAAAACAGTGTTGTAATAATCAATTTAAACCAAAAAGGTGAGCCAATTAATAGCACTACACAACACAGTAAGTGTTATTAATCAACCTTTTTGGTTTAAAATGAGAGACATCCCTAATTCTGGCTGTCATTTCTTAAACAATTTCCATAATCAACATTTGAAAACAGAAAAACTCAATTCTATTCTTACAAGACATGTGAGTAATTGAACATGTGGATCTATAGACATATTTATTAATAAATATTCATTTAAATTGCCTTCAGCGTATTTAGCAAGGAAACTTTAGAATACTATGGATTATAAAGTTAACTTTTATATATTATGCCTTCATTATTAATATTCAAGAATTTTTGTATAATAAAATATAGATAATTAGTAAAATATGCTTCTGGACTAAGAGGCCGTGATCCACTGGTCCTCAGTAGTGACAGAGACTAAGGAGAGTTTTACAATGCCACTAATGATGCTTACTGCAGCTGCAAGCCAAATGTCTGGAAGTGGAAAGAACAAGCCCAGTGGACCATGATCTCTTAGTCCAGAAGCATATTTTACTAATTATGACTTTGACGTGAAAGCCTTTGTTATTAATAAAAAATATAAATCCACTTGCAAACTCAATAAAATTATCTAGAATTTTAAATATGTGTTGTTGCCAGCAGTAAAAATATTTGTTTTTATGTTCTCAAACAATAATAATTAAAAGTAATGGAATTCCTAAACAATAAAGCCCATTTTACAGTTAACAAGGTGGAACTCCATTACTTTTACATGTTCATCACAGATATTTTGAAACACTGATGGGTGCTTATAGATATAGATATTTGATATAGAGTGAACAACATTTGCAAGATACATATGTGGAGTATATGAAAGCTTAACCACTGGTTTAACAAATGTTTGGAAATATAATGATGTAATATTGGTATGGTACTTACGTCTCCAAGCTCAAATTGTGTATTAATTCGCTTTGTGGAGCTACGAACAATGTTGTTTATCGTGAATAGAGATGAACCAAGACTGCAATAAAGAAAAGATGCAAATGTGACATTTGTAAACAGTTTTAATTTAATACTTTGCTTATAGTTTTTAAGTGGAATGATGAGTGAAATTTCAGCCTTTTACGTTTTTTAAGCTACAGCCTTGAATTATGGTATGCTTAGAACATAACAAGCAATGTGCTAGTAGTTTCATCTCTATAAGTCTGTTAGTTTTGCAATTGTTAAATTTCTTTTTGAACAACTTACAAATTTCGAAATTAAATAATTGTATAAGTTTTTACCAAATTACTCCTGTTTTTCTTTTTCATTTTTGTTTTTTAAGTAAAATTCAAGAATTTTAGTTGTCCCTACATATATTTTATTATTATTTCAAAAATTATAAGCTTAAATCTAAATGCCATGCTATATTTTTATCTTCATAGTTACAGAACACATGGTGGAAATTTTGGCATTCTGGGATCTAATTTGTAGATCCTTTTGGATGTGAATAAGCATATTAACATTAAAGCACAGAAAAATGCCTTAAAAGACTTGCATACTATTCAATCATAAAAAGGTACAGACTTTAACAATGATACATGGCTTACTGGTGCTGTAGTGTTTTCAATTTTGCATAATGTGTACTGAAACTGTCTAATATGTTCTAATAAAAAAAGTTTCACACATAATCCTTCTTAAAGTATTTCTTCAAAATGCTAGAAATTTGTGCAAATTGAATAAATTGCAATGTGTCTGACTTCAAATTTCAATAGATGGCACTTACAGACATGTTTTGAAGAATGTTTGATAGCTTTTCAGGTGCTTAATGAGAAACTTTATTAAGGGATGCGTAATTGAAAATGTAGAGTATGCCACGTTTTATTCATCTCAGTAATAGCAATCTAACCAAAATACTAGTCTTGTGCTTTAATAGCATGGGCATAATTTGGAACGAATTTCATCTCTTAGGTTTGTGACAGAAATTGTGTGCCCAAGTGAATTGTTGAGAAAATTCACACTAACATTTACCAGTCAATTGATATGCATTGAATATATGTAAATTTCCTAATATGTGAATATTGTGATCATATTTGTAAATGTTAGTACTGAATCCGAAGCTATTCAGCAAAAGGAAACATGGCCAACATCAATTGTATGAGAAGGTTATGATAAAAGATGTAAGAGAAACTATAATTGATGGAGGAATAAAGACCAGACCCTCTACATTAGTAATTCATGCTTTCTAGGGTAACTGTGTAAATTTTGTTGAGTGCTCATATAACTTTCGGCTATGTATCAGTGAACTGTAATCAAGGATGGGATTACTATAAGATTCTGATAACTATTTTGCAAGAGAGTTTACAACATCTGATTATATTTATAGAGTTGACTATTATTTAGTGAGAAAAGCTGAGAAAACATACAGATTGAGAAATGCCATTTTGTGTTTGGCATACGAAATAATCATAAAAGAAAGATATTTAACAATATTAAACCAAATAACTTTGGAAATTCATTGCAATCATATTTGTAAAGACTGAGATAGTTTCTTATCACATAATTTCTTTGTTACAGTAAAGTTGATTTTGGCAGAAACTGAATTTTGATTGAAAATACACCAGCTTTTGCCAACTTTATCTGCTACCCTCTGTGACCCTGAAGTAAAGAGCCCATCACTACCCACCACTTATAAAACACCGCCAAATTGTAAAGAGGGGAAGGACACATCTAACTTATACGATGAATAATCACATACCTATTATAGTGTCCAAACCTATATGTTTGAAACTTGTTCACTAATATGGCCCAGCAAATAGCGATGGTAAAAAATTGTTTCATATTGACAATGTAATTTGCCACTTGTAAAACTGGAAGCATTGTATCATATGAATGCATGCATATTTCATAATATAGAAGAACAAAAAGCAGCTGGAATAAAATGTAATATTCTTCGAACAAGTACACAAAAGGAATCATATTTTTATACCCAGTGACTCAAACTTTATGTCTTGTTTATTATAGTTACCTTTTGTGATGTTTAAACAAACTTTTAATTACAGTTGTGCTTATAATAGTAATACATATTTGCAAAAGAGGCAAAGAGTTGTGGGACTATGCTATTGAATAAATTGCCTGCAAATGTAAAATAACAGTTCATGTGTTGTTTCAAAAGAGATCTGAAGAGCTTGCTAGAGAGAGAGGCTTATTATAGCATAGATGAGTTTCTAGACTCAATTTAATAGATAACTAAATTTATTATGCATTAAATTGATAAATATTGTAGTTAAATTGATATAAGGGTAATTTTCTATTCATTAATGTAATCTGACAAAACCATGTATACTTTGTTATATTAATAATGAATAAATTTGAAGTTGAATTATATTTCTGGCTTAAAGTTACTTTTTTATGATGTTGTCCATTGGCTATTATGTTTTCACATAAATCTACACAAATTTAATGAACCAAAATATCTACGATTTTCACAAAATAATTCCTGCTCCTATATAGGACAATCAATATGTACAAAAAAGTAAAAGCTCAATAAAAGTAGACATAGATTGCAATGGCCACTTTAATACGGCTTTGCATTTTACAAATAATCCTGCAGTCACTATCACAAAGTAAAAAAAGAAAAGAAAAGGCATGTCAGTGTTTGACTTAAGTATCAGAGGTGCCAATATTATGAGAAAATTTAATTTAGCTTACATTCTATTTTGTAGCTGTTAGACAAATTTATTGCATGTAAATTAATGAACAGTAAAATTGCATTCTTAAACTTTTAACATCTATATACACACTTTACTGTTTCTAAAGTATACATATAAATGAAATGATTACTTACTAATCTCGAACACGGTCCCATTTATTTCTTAAAAAGCTATATGCTAAAGGTTGGCCAATTGCATTGTTGGAAACTGATGCAAAGACTCGAGCAGCATCCTGCTTCCGAATGCCAGAATTCTCAGTGACAGACCAATCCAAATACCTTTGAGAAGATAGTTTCAATTATTTTAGAGTTTAGAAGCATATAAAATAATATAATCTATGCAAAAACTATAATGAATATTATCATAAATAGATTCACTGAATTTATTAATACTATTGAATTAATATTATAAGATATATATGAACCTGTTTTTGGAGTGCTATTGATGATCCTGATTAGCAGCTTGAATATTTCATAGCATATGAGGTATAGTCCAGGAGTAATGCTTAAAAATTCTTAAAATTATCTGCTTGAATAAAATCATCTATAACACACATTTCATTTTCTACATAGTCTCCTTTAAGTAAACACCATTGCCAGAGCTCAATCCATTATTCAAAAGAGTTTTTGTAGGAGTATTTGGGTATATGTTTTAGATATTGCTATACTGTAGAGTCTAGATTTGATCTCAAAGGAAATAGTCTTTTTTGGAGAGTATTTTGTAGGATGCCAAAGAACTGGAAATCGTTCAGAGCAAGGTCAGGTAAATAGGGTGGGTGTCTGAATGTCTTGATTCCATTTTTAAATATGCATTTGGTGACAATCTGAGGTTTGTATGGTAGAGCATTGTTTTGGTGGAGGATAACTACATGTGGAGGTAATTACATGTACCGAGTGTATGCTCAGCCTGTACTCAACAAATGTCGAAGTCATCCCTCCTGCGGGACAAGTGTCCCCAGGCAGTGTCAACAAATGCCACCAATTCACGTCACTTGTCTCAACTGGTTCTTAAAAAAGGTTTCTGTAACATTCTCTGGTGGTTTTTTTTCCCTTTGTGAGAGGATATGTCATAATAGGGTCAATCCACATCAAATCGCACACCCGTAAAACACGACTTTTTTGTAGAAGGTTCAAAATTTTTTTATGAATAATAGGCATCAAATAAGGAGACCCGTATTTTTATTTCTGTATTTTTAAATTACTCGCTTAGTTATGGCTATTAGAAATTAAGCAATTTCTGCATGCACCGTAATATAAAATCACTTGTTACTCTAAGACCATATAGAGTTGAGAGTTGGAGTTTGGCGCATTAGAAAGGTTAAATACAACACTTTTAACAACTTTTGACCAATCATTATTACACACAAATTTTGGAGTTTTTTTGATGGTATATTTTGTAAAACCAAAATTAGAATTTAAATCGATGTGCTAAAAATCTAAAAAAAATACACACGTATTCCCTGACATTTTATCTATAAAATAAGATGTTGAAAACTATGGAGCTTGCATTAGTGCATTTGCTACAATTTTTTTTCTGGAGGCCTGCAAGCGCTCACGGATGATATGAAGTAGAGACCGTTTGTACAGCTGGATTTGCCGTTCTTGGCCCCTTGAACAAGCCAGCTGACTGCAGACAGCATGTGAATTGGTGTGTCAGCTATGCTACTCAGATAACTTCTTCTTACTAAGGCAGTACAGTCCATGCAGAAAAATGTCTCCACAATGTACCTTCTTTCTGATACTCCTGTGGCATCTGATACATGCTTTTGAACTTTTGAATTTTTTTGAAAAAATCTTCTGATGTAAGTAGTTCTTTGCTTTTAGCTTCTTCCTTCATGTACATCCATACATTTGAAATAACTTCTCTACTCTGACTGTGTAATGTTTTGGTCCCTAATTTAGAATGTACAGGTGGCATAATTGATTTACCTATGATCAATGTATCACAAATGTACTATATTCACTCCTTATCACAAAGATCTGTCTTCAACTGCACGCTGCACTAAAAAGCACCTATGAATTAGCAAAGACTGTCTCAGATCATGCAGACATCACCTCCCTCCCCATGTGCATGGTTTCATTTGCAGAATTATACAATATGAGCTGATGAAAGAGGCAAAAGCTATGGATTCGCCAATAGGACTTCCAGTCAAGGTCAGGGGCCAAGAACGATGGGTGTAGCTGTGCTTTAAAATTACACTCCTTCATTCCTTTGTCAAAAACTGAAGCTTTAGTGAAACAATTTTCTTTCAAAGAAGGAGGTAAAGTTGTGTGTTGCATGGAAACAGTTTAAAATGCATATTTTAAAAACATTTTGAAGATGCTAATAGTGCACATATAATAGTGTCAGCTAGCAGTGTTCTTACTGTACTGTTGCAACATTCATGGAACCTCAAGCAGTGGACAGTTGCCGTAATGGAAGGTGGCAATAAGTGCGAGGTTACAGTAGCCATCACCGCTGCCGTGACCGCTGCACTGATTTGCAAGTAAGTTAATTACAGCTGAACTATTAGAGACTCCATTTTTATTTTTTCTGAGAATATTGAATAAACTTCATTATATTGTATTTTTTGTTTTTTTTCCAGACTGTTAAATGGTCAAGTTTATGTTATTATCTAACTTTAAAACTTTAATCGTATAAAATATAATATTAATAATAATTAATAAAATTTTCTAATAAATACCTCATGAAATACTGCGATTTATCTTTAATTTGAGCCCAAGATAAAGTAATTTGCTTCATTACAATCGGAGGTATGATTGATCGAAGAGGAGTGCACGATTTTTGGAACTTTTCAAAAATTAATATCTGCCAAAATAAATTTTTTATATAAAACGAAGAAACATGGGTCAAATATATTTTGTTCCAAAACACCAAAAAAAAAAATCAAGAAAATGAGATCAAGGTCATTTTTTGCCATATTTTGTGTGATTTGATGTGGAATGACTCAATAACACCCTCATGGTGCCAGAATATTGAATACAGAGTTTTCTCTGCAGATGCGTCAACTCTCAATTTTTTGGGGGGTTGTGAGTCTGAATGTTTCAGTTGTTTTGATTGTCACCTTGTTTCAGGATTGAAAAGAGGTATCCATGTCTCTATAGTGACCATCGTTTCAAAAAATTATAGATTTAAGTGATGGTTTTTAAACATTTATTCTGAACAGGTCATCCAGGTTTTTTTCAAGTAAGGATCTTCATCACCAAACCATGGCTGGGGTCTATATTAGCGTAAATTTTCTGTATGATCAATCAGTGATAACTCAGAATGAGGTTGTTAACACATTATCTGTTAGCAGTCGTGTGAGAGGAGCAACTGTGGCAAATTTGCCTGGATACTCTTCCGTTTTTGAACTTGTCATCCACTTTTTACATTGTTATAGCCCAGTGCATCATCTCCACTAACAGAGACAAGTTCAAGGAGAATATTGACACAGTTTTCACCTTTTATATAAAATTTTATTTGATGACAGTACACTGTTCTTCTTGCAAACATTTCATAATCAGTATTGTTGTTGTTGTTAGCTAATGCTGGATTTCTGACAATGAAGTCATTAATCCTCTTGCTCTCCAATTTGAAGAGAGCAATAGCAGTAATAGTAACCGCTTTTTAGAGAGCACCATATTTTTATGTTTTGGCGGTCACATCGCTCTCTCACAACCCCCAGAATGTCTGGAGGACCACACCTGTCATTGGTTTACGGGTCTCACCGACCTGACCAGGAGAATTATCAAAATAAATTCACTGACCATATCCTCTGATCACCAATCAGAGGACGTATTACATAATCAGTATACAAATAGCCTTTTATGAAACCACCGCTGAACCTTCATGTGCTCACTCTTGGAGTTGGACAGTTTTGCTGCAAATGTACCGTGCACTGGTCTAGACTATGGGTGTATCGTTTATTCTTCAGCATGACCATCCACACTGAGAACATTAGGCACAGTCCATGAATGGGGCATATTCATGGCAATAGGAGTTTTTCCAACTAGTCCAGCTGTGAGCCTTTATACTGAATTGGCAGAGCCTTCTCTGGAATATCAGTGTGAGATTCTCTTAGCAAATTATGATTGTGCACTTAGATTTATGCCTAAGCACCCAACTTTTGCTTTATTTTTTACCACCATGCTAAGTGAATGATATAGGAAGAGCACTCTTAGTCCTAAGCTAGCAGGTTTTTGTTTTCAGGAACTTCTTAAGATGCTTGTTATTGAAATGCTTAACATGTTTCCCAATGGGGAGAGGCTCTACCCCCCTTGCTTGCGTGCCATGTCTCATGAAGATCTTGGAATAACCATACACCGGAAGTCTATCTCTAAAATCTGCACTTGTTTTTAGAGTTTCTGTCAGGCTACACCGATCCACATTTGATCTACACAGATAAATCTAAGAGCACCAGCGGTGTTGGATGTGCTTATGTTTATGGAACCAAATCACATACATTTAGTTTTCATAATGGTACTTCCATTTATACTGCAAAGTTGCATGCAATATATTGAGTCATTTTATATGTTTGCCATCATAAATTAGGTGACTGCCTAATTTTGAGTGATTCTCTAAGTGCACTTCAGACCCTTTGTGAGTTATACAGCTACCATCCTGTAGTACAATGCAGCCAGGATGCCCTCCATGTTTATACGCTTCTGGCGTTAACATGGAGTGTGCATGGTTTCCTGGTTATGTAAGTTTGACGGGAAATGAAATGGCAGATTTAGCAGCAAAGGCTACATGCACAGAACCCAGCATTATCATCTCTTGTATTACCTCAGAAGACTTTAGCCTTGAAGTGTGGAGAGTGGTGCTGTTGTACTGGCATATAGAATGGTCATAAGCTTAGTGGAATAATAAGCTTAGAGAAGTGAAAGAACTTCCAATAAACTGGATAACCTCCTCTCGCGTATCTTGTTGCGAAATGATTTTGGCTCAGTTATGCGTTGCCACCACAATTTTACGCATGGTTACCTTTTTAAATGGGATCCTGTTCCTCTTTGTCCACTGTGTGACAATCTTTTGTTATGGATCAAGGCTTCACGGGTGATCAGTCATGTTAGGTTTATAAATGTCGAGCTTTCGGCCATGGAGTCTACAATGGCCGAAAACTCAACATTTATAAACCTAACACAGCTGATCACCTGTGAAGCCTTGATCCATAACGTTTGCCGTGAAAGCTTAAAATCTTACAATCTTTTGTTAGTCTATCACGTGCTGCTAGAATGTTTCCCTAGCGCACCATTGAGACTCTCTGCAACTGCCTGTCAGACTTGCAGAGGTTTTGGTGGACAATAAACAAGCATTCCAAAGAGTTTTGAAGTTTTTAGCAAAGATAGATGTGCACCTAAGGGTTGAAACTTTAGATATTGAAATTTTATACTTTTTCAACCTTTTTATAACTTTGTTTTAATTCTGGCTTTTGCCATGATCCATTTTTAAGTGTGCTGACCAGGCAGTTGAGCATCCTTAAACCTACATCTCCTTTGAGTTGACTAATGGTTTATTTGTCTGCTGCAAAAAGTATGCATTACTTTTGAACTGCACCTCATAGTTTAGAATAAATCCTTATGACCTTATCTCATCTCATTGCATGAATTATTTTATAACTCTGAATAAATCAATCTTTGTTTTGGGAGTAAAGGTCATTTAGGTTTGTGCCTTAATACAGATGTAAAAGTTACAATGTGTATACCCAATGTTGTAGACATAGTAGCAAGCATTAAGTTGAAAGTTAAGTTTAAATGAATAGTTAATTAATTTATTTGTTATTTCATCAACTATACATATTAGTGCATGCATGCACACACAAAATAAAGGAAACAACAAAAATAGAAGTACCTGCTTAGAATCCATGTTTCTCTACTGCATCCCAGAGCTCCAAGCAGGATATCCTTTTCTGAACCAACATTAGTTTTGCGATATCTCTGCCATGCAAAGTCCCACTCATCCTGACCTCCAACTCGAATAGCAGTGCAGTAGACTACATTCTTCAGATTTGCAGAAATTCTGTTTTTGATAAAGGTATTTATTACTGCTGAGGTTTATTATAGACTATGAGCAGCATAAAATATTTCCACAAAGATTTGCAGCAATATACTTTTATTCCTTTAAGGAAATAGACAAGTGAAGTTAAAATAGTGGCATTTCTTTAAAAAATATCCATCATTTATGTACCTGATAGAAAAAAACCTTTGAATGGGCTGCACAGTGTTTTGCCTGTCTGCTTCCTTGGTGCTCGTTGCCGTCTGCCGCTATTATAGAAAGGGGCAGATGAAACCATACAAAATTTTTAAAACTACTTTTAAAGGCTTTACTGACCAACTTTATGAAAGGAAATCCTGAAAGTGGTCAGCCCCTGTTGTCCATACATTTTTGATACTTTTTTAGGAAACTACCCATTATGTGTGCTGTAGTTCACACTGAGAAATGCTGGCAATTTCCTGGCCGATATTTTGTTTTAATTCTCTCAGGGTATGCACGTTTGTCTTGTGCACTTTATGTTTTAAGTTATCACAGAGATAGGAATAGCATAGCCTTAGGTCAGGGGACCACAAATCTCTACTAACAATTCTGTCCTGAAACACACTTTCAGTTGTTCTCATCGAAAGATTGGCCATATGAGCCATTGCAGAATCTTGTTGAAAAAAGGCAAAATCATGCTCCTTGTCTGTTAATCCACTAAAAAAAGAGGCAAAATTGTATTCACATTCGTATGATCATCAACTCTTGACTCAAAAAAATTGACCCTATAACTCAAAACTATATATTGTTTAAGAAGTAAGCCTTCATGACAAAAAATTTGGTAATAACCAAATATACCTTTTTATCAGCTAACAAGATTTCATGCATGCTTTTCAGGCACAATATTGAAACATTCTTTACAGCTCCCAAGAAAATTCGGCAATATTTAAGACCAGTAAAAGACCCTGTGGAGCTCTAGGTTCCGGGAGTCTACAGTATACCATGTGAATGTGGAAAGGTATACGTCGGCCAAACTGAATGGACCCTTTAGGAGAGACATGAGGAGCATAAATGAAGCATCAGACTCCTGCAACCTGAAAAATCAGTTCTGGCACAACACAGTATTGATAATGTACACAGAATAAAGTTTGATGACACTTAAGTTCTTGACCACTTGGACAAATATTTTGATCAATTCATTAAAGAATCCATAGAAATCAAATTAAATCTGTTGAATTTTAACAGAGACTCTGGACGCAAACTAAGCATGGCTTGGACACCAGCCATCAAACATACCATCATTGACAATTCAAGCAGATCAGAGTGGCTGACTGACAGTACAGAAAAACTCCAACCAAGAAGGGCCACCCCACCTTAAGCAAGCGGCCCAGTCACTAGGCTTTGCACGCTCATTAGCCATGACCTGCCTGGCTCTGTTCATCTTCTTGGCATATATACCAGCATGTTTTTTAGCCTGGCATTAATTCCTGATGAAGGCCATGGAGTGTAAAATGGCCAAAAGCTTGAGTTTTATAGATTTGACATGGCTAATCACTCGAGAAGCAATTATTAGTAACATTCAGTATGAAAGTTAACTCTTATGTTTAACTCTTATAAAAAAATTGGTCTATGTGCACCATTAGTGGAAAAAGGTTTCTCAGAGCTTCAATAAAAACAAAGTGTACAAGACAATGATAAGACAAGATGCACACACCCTGGAAGAATAAACAAAACATCTGCCAGAAAATTGCCAGCGTTTCTCAACGTGAAGTATGGTGAGTAATGGATAGTTTCCTAAAGAGGTGCCAAAAATGTATGTATGGACGACAGTGGCCAGTTTCAGCATCCCCTTTCATAAAGTCGGTCAGCAAAGCCTTTAAAAGTAGTTTTTTAAAATGTTGTATGGTTTCATTTGCACTTTTCTATGATAGTGGCAGATGGCAATGAGCACCAAGGATGCTCACAGGCAAAACACTGTGCAGCCCGTTTGGAGGTTTCTTGCTCTCCTGGTATTAAAAGAAAGACAAATAGATCACAAAAATAAACAAATTAATTCTTGAACATAAAGGTGTACTTTCACATTATCAGCATATTTATTTTGCATTCTGCTTCTACAAGTGTCTCTGCAATTACAATTCTTTCCTCTTAAACAGTAAGACCAATGTTGGAACAAAAGGCGAAAGTTGCAATTTTGGATCCCTGCTTGTACATCCAAATAGATATTTTCTATCACTATCTTCTAGGACTCAGAATGCTTAACTTGAACCTTGGCTTTTGAGTTGCTATACATTATTTATTCAGGCACATAAAAGCATATAAGACATTGCTTTATTATTAAAGAAAGTAAATTAATGTCAAGAAGGTTGGAAACATTTTTTTACAAATAGAGAGTATGAATATTAATATACAGCTTGGAAATAATTGCCAAACAAAGCTTTAAGTGGTTCTTAATTACTCTGAACCTTTTACTGAATTCAACCAATTTGATGACAAATTTTCTTCAGTCTCCTGTACAACAGATAATGAATAAAAGTATTTCAGATAAAGTGATGTAAAAATATAGCACTCCAAAATAGATAATTAATACTCAGAAAATAAGGTGTTGACATGATGACAAAATGCTTTTACTGAACAGCTAAAAAAGTATCTAATTGAAAAGTGCCCATACAGATTAGAAGAGCTATTAAATTAATAATTGTATATAGATTAGAAATACTTGTATATAGAATATGTATGTATTTTTATATAATATCTTGTATTTTACATGTATTAGCTTTCGACAACATTTTAGACTTGTGATACAAGTTATATGAGCAATAAAGAATTAAATTGGATGACATGAAATAAACCTGATTAAAATAAACCCAATTGTTCTGTTTTATTCCTCATAATTTTCTGAATGTTACTGTAATGTAAGTATTTTAACATTTCTTATTACCCATAGCCCCACCCTGTGACACAATAACCCATTGGGCCAAGACCTACTGCCCAACCACTGCGTCCCCTACCTCTGCCCAACAAAAGGAATATGGATGGGATGCAGTACAGTGCTGAAGGTGAGACATGGTCAGAAAATTTCTTTTTAATAGGCTTCAATATGAAAATTGATTACTCTTAATTATGCCTTATTACTTTTAGAAATGAGAGGATTGCTAACTAACTAACCCCGTGGTGCAACAACTCTTTCTGGGCCAAGACCTACTGCCCAGCTGCTGCATTTCCCACTTCTACCCATCACAAGTGCCCTGAGTGGGGAGCAGTACTAGAAAATAGGATGTGGTCAGCACCTTGTTCCCTCCTGGCCAGTATATGCAGTCTTTGCAACTAGGGCCACTACGTTTCAATCAAGTGGTCCCTCAGGGATCTAACAAGGCTGAGTGCATCCCTGCCCAGATCCCCCAGTGGGAGAAAATCCCCATGCTGGTACTGGGAATCGAACCCCAGTCTCCCACTATCACTGCATTAAGGAGACAACCGAGAGGATTGCTAGAAACAGTTACTGCACAAATTTGAGCAGTACTTACGGATTGTTCTGATCAGGATCTGGAGAACTTCTCCAATTCTGGAATTGTAGCACACTGTTGCGTATGCAGTCATCATGGCCCAAACTGCATGCCCAGCTCAGGATATTGACTCGCTTATACACAGTAAGCTGTGGGTCACTTGGGCTATCAGTGAAGCCTGTATGTTGGTACATATTCTCTAATAGGTTCAGCATGTACACCTGAAAAATATTGCATTACAAAATTAACACAGCTTGTTCCAATTAAACATATTTAAAGGTAAGTTATCTAAACTAATATAAATGGAGAAAATCTGTAATATTCTCAGAAATAACTAAAATACCATTATAATTCTTTCACCATAGATAGCACTGTTTCTATCTGATGGACATAGGCTATAAAGTACCTTATAATTTCAATTTCTAAATGACTAAAAGCTCTCATACCAGCACAGGTACATATGAATATTACAAACAGAAGCACTATTAACAGTGAAGTATTCTTCATGCTTGAGGTCATTTTGAGTCACTTTTTTACACTCATCTTCACTTAAATTGTTTTAAAACAGGAAACGCTTTCAAAACCATTCAGTCTCATCATCTCAGTGAGTCAGCCAACAGCTGATGATGAGATCGAACGATCCTGAAAGCATTTCCAGTTTTAAAACAATTTAAGTGGTGTTGTTGTTAGCTAATGCTGGATTTCTGACAATGAAGTCATTAATCCTCTTGCTCTTCAATATTTTTCACTGATGATACTGAAGAGAGCAATAGCAGTAATAGTAACCGCTTTTTAGAGAGCACCATATACAATTTAAGTGTAGGTGAGTGTAAAAAAGTGACTCAAAATGATCTCAAACAGGTACATATGTTGGACTCATAAAAGTACATACTTGCAAAGAAGGCTTTGTACTTTAATTGAGAATGTCATGGAGTAGAAAATAGTCAGTCATTAATACTCCATAGAATATACAAAGTGTCCCAAAAAATAAATTGAAAAATATTTTGATATTTAGAAACACATTTTACTCCAACTTGTAATAATATTAATCACAGAACTAGTTTCAGAGAGGGTTCCTGTGAATAATATTATTACAGGTAAGCTGGAGCAAAATGTATTCCTAAATATTGACATATTTTTCAATTTATTAATAAGTTAATTGTTAATAATACTTCATTATCATCAGCTTTTTATGTCCCACTGACAATGCTTAGTATGTTGTGCAGGATGGCAAACTGATTGGTTTTCAAGAAGGAACTCCTGTCGAGAAATACACGGTTTGGACGCTGGAGAGCGAGGAAGTTTGAGAACAAATGGCTCTGATGATTTTCTCTGATTTGTTTTGGTATCTTAATACAAAGGTATGCAACTCTAGCCATTTGTATGCTGCAGGTGAACAACCTGAGCATAATAACATTCCTCACATGTGCCACATTCCTCCAAAGACTCCTCAGTGCACATTCTACTGTGTTACTTGTGTGTTTGCATTTTTTAACAGCAGTGCAACATGTAGCACTACACAGCTGTAGAAATGGCCACTCTAACAGAATTTGATGTAAATGTGTGGAATCAACTCAATGTCGCATGTTCAAATTGATGGATTGGAAAACATGGACCAGTTCCTCCATGGCCAACACGTTTGCCACATCTGACACCTCTTGACTATTTTCTGTGGGTTGTATGAAGAGTATGGTGTCAGCAGAGGACCTCATTGCTTGAGTCCAAAGAGCGATTGAAAATCTTCAAAGACAACTGCATGTATTGGGTCATGTGTGTGAGACTCAGCAATGTCAATATAGGCTCTGCAATGACATAGGAGGTACACAGTTCAAAGCCCTTTGTAATGTTGACAGCTTGATGTGCTACTCATGTTGGATTTGTTGATGAAATGTGAATTTCTGGACAGGTGTTCCTTCTTGAAAACCAATCAGTTTGCCATTCCACACAACATACTAAGGGTTGTTAGTGTTTTTTTTAGGCATCCTGTATATGTAGCATTACAGATATTTCATGATTTAGCAACTAAAAGTTCAGAAGACAATCATATCCTTTAGATTGGTGCTATATCTGTATGCAGTACTTATTTCTAATATTTTATTCAAATACTATAGATGTGTGTAGGATTTAGAATTAAAACATCTGAGTTAATTTTATTCCAATTCTATAGTGGAGTTTCTGGATGCCAAGATTAAAGATAATAGCATCATCTGAATTATAAGTAAATTACCGGAACACCCAGCACTAGTATCCCCACCAGAACATTTTCCAACTTAGAAAAACCACGAAGTAATAGTTTTATCAGTTTTCAAAGTCATTTAGATATCCAGAATGAGAAAATCTGCAAAAGTTGCAATTAAAGAGATTCATAAAGGTACCTTAAATTTATCATAGCCCCCTGTTTTCAACAGCATACTATCAATATATCCCAGAGCAGTTAGGGCTGATTTCCATGGAAGATATTCCAACTCATTAATAAGATAACGTGTAACCTCCAGAGCAGTTGCATATTCTAAACGTCCAGCTCTTGCTAAGTTTAAGGCATCATCTAATAGCTGGGCACGATTTATAATGCCAATCTCAGTAAACCTATCTCTATCCATTAGATGCTCTGTAAGTAGTTGCCAATTGATGGAGTCATAATTCACCCTGTAGAAACCTGTGAGGAAACAAAAATAAACAACTGTTAAATATGTAAATTCCCACAAATTGTCTTAATTCTAAGTAATTCTTATCACTTAAAAATAAATAATTAAAAACAAACTGGTGCAATGATTAGTACATTTAATTTCTGAAAATGCAGTTTTTGTTGAAATTTGCATTAATAGTAATATGAAGATGAACTCTAATTTTAGGAAAATTAAGAATTGATAGGAGGAAACCAGGGGGATAATTGGAATAATTATCTCTGAAAACAGCAGTAAAAAAAGTGAAAATAGACTAGTACCATAATTTCAAAGGTGAATGAGGGAGACACAGTTAAAAGGAGGAAAGTTAAAAGAAATATAGCAGTACAAGAGTGAAAAATATAAAATAAGGTTGCTGTTGATAGTCTCTAAAGTATCAGCTTCCTGGATGTTAAGGTGCAACCTATAGATTTTGAAGCTATTAGTCGTTCTTCGCTTCTTGATGTATCGCTGTGTCGCCCGTTGATGTGGTTCTTTCCCTCTAGCTCTGCAAGAGATCTCTTTATCTCGGGTACGCGCAGATGTTTTCGAATAGACTACCCAAGGAAACCTTTTTATATATTGTTTATTGCATCTTAGATATTTTCAGGAGCTATGCCGATTGTATATGTAGAGGAATCGCACTCACGTCCGCACAGCACAACCTGCAGTACTGGTTTCTGGTTGAGTAGTGACCAGACGCTTTCTCTCTTACCCACGCTAAGAAAACCGTTCTCTTCCAATTTGAATGTCATGACGTCATCCAAGAAAGCCTCGTATCCAAAATGCTATTTCCTTTTCCCGCAATTTAGAAATGTCCCTTTCTATTATAACATGTTCTTTTATGAATTTCGAATATATAATTACCTTTTTAGGATTAAACGATGTTTACTTTATATTTTATTAAATATATCGCACGACTTTTAAGGTTGGTAGACTTGACTTTCGAACGTGTATTTAAACTATGTAGTATGACGTCATGACTCGCTAATTTCAAACCAATAATGTGTTTATCCTACAAATTTAACGACTATTATTTACTCATATCTTGCTCACCTTACAACACTTCCTGCTCTATTATCTATTTATGTTATTACTCAATATTTATCGCAAATCTCATATCCGGCAATTAAATTAAAACGTGTCTTTATCAAGCCCATTCGATTGGAAATCTTAATTTCGGTATCAATTTCAAATCATAGTATGTGGGTGTTTGATGTACACTTTGTAATTGTTTTAAAAACAAGAAAATTTAATCTTAGTTATACCTGTATTCATTGTTTGGAACTATATCACACATCACGTAAAGCAAAAGGTAGGCACCTACTCTCTTTATCAATTCTAGAGTATAAAAATCACATATAAAATAATTGATCCCAAACTCTTGAATCTTTATCATTATCCTTACTTTTAAAGTGCACACACATTAATTTTTTTCTGCTAAGAGTAATTTTCAGTTAAAAGCATGCCTAGCTTGAGAATAAATGGTGGCGATGGGAATTCTGGTGGCAGCATTAGTGTGGTCGGTCTGATCAGTCTGGTCGGTCTGCTCCATTATGTGGGAATGACATATCTGTCTTCTAATACAGAGGGACTGAGTTTAGAACTCCTGAATAATTATTTTCTTATGTTTTCCCTTGCGCTCCTGAAACAATGTAGGTAAGTTTCTGTGCAATTGATCCCAAGCTTATTTAAGTGCTTTAATCTGTTTTGTTGCCCTCCGTGATCAAGGGGTAACATGCTAGCCTCTGGCTTCTGAGGTTTGGGTTCAAACCTAGTAGAGGGTGACTGACTTTTTTTGGCTGTAAAAATCCTTTGGAAGTGAAGTAAAGTCAGTAGTTTTGTGTTGTAGATTTACAACACTAAAAGAATCTCAAGCCTGACAAAGAGGCCTCTGAGCAAAATTAAGTAGTCTTTCATGCCCAGTATAGAATTAAATGCCGAGAACCATAGCAGTTAAAAAACATTCATAAATAAAAAAATTAAAAATTAAAAAGCCATTTTATTCACTGATTGAAGGTTTGAGTTCTTAAAAGCAACATTACTATAACAACAATAATGATGAATGAATGAATGAATGAATGAATGAATGAATGATGATGATGATGATGATGATGATGATGATGATGATGATGATGACGATGGTGATGGTGACAGTAATGGTGATGGTGATGATGATATGATGACGACGATGACGATGACAACGATGATAACGATGATAATAATGGCAATATTAATATTAATTTACACATATCATAGCAGGAATATCTTATTAAGTTTTTTGCATCAAAAGTTGCCCAAAATACTCTTTTTCTTTACTTTTTCTTTCCTACATGTATAGATATTTAATGGGATTCATAATTAAATAAAAAGATCATACATTTAAGGGATAAAATTTGTTATTGCTGAGAAAGTTATATGTATCCCCAGGAATATTCAAACAAAACATGAACTTGACTTTGTTTATTCAGCATTATTCTTTTGTTATCTGGAAAATTATCAATTTATTGAGTAATAATTATCACCAACTTTTAAATCTCAATTATGTTCGTACAATCAATGATTATTTCATGTAATGTCACGTTGGAAGTGTTAAAAATGTAAATCGACAAGATTTTCTTGGCATGTCCAAGATTATTATAAAATCAAACATAATACGTGAAATATGAGGTCATTCAGACATCATAAGACAGTATTGTTAAGGGACAATATCTGAACACTATTGTCATAGAAACATAATTTTCAATAAGCTTCGATCGATGGGTCCTAGGAAGATAGATGCCATTTCACGGCATTGTTCCAAGAAATTGAAAATAATATGGTTTATTGTTCCTGGATCAAAGTGTTTATACAACAAGGGTGCTATTTCTTAATGATACTTCAAGAAATTAGAGCGCATATTGCGTTATATATTTTCAATAAGCTTCAATCGATGGGTCCAAGGAAGATAGATGCCATTTTTCGACATTGTTCTGAGAAAATGTAAGTAATATAGTTTAATATTTTCAGATCGAAGCATTTGTATAAGAAAGATGCTATTTTGTTATGGTACTTCAAGAAATTGGAGTACATATCATATTATATAATACAATACTTTTGAATCAATGAGATCAAGGAAATTAGATGCCATTCTTAGCAATATTCCGCTAAATCATACAATATAATTTTGGATGTGCCAAATGTTAAGAAGCAGTATTGAGATTGTATAACAAATCAGTAATTGTGTTATTTTATGAAGGTGCAAATAAATGTCTCAAGTTTAAAATGGAGTTCAGTAATATGTCTTGTTCTGTGCCATGCCCTGAGAAAGCGTAAAGGTCTTCATAGCCATGATAGCACTTCCTTCAAAAAATATCACCATTGCTATAATACAAATCAAGTGTAAGGATACCTGTTTCCTTTATATTGAACACCAGCCACTGGTCAGCTGTAACATTTGCAAGTGGCACTGTAACACTTGGTGTAGCTTTCAACCAAAATGCTGGTTTTGTGTTCTCAAAGTCTGGTTCATCCTGTGTAGTGTAAGTAATGGGAATCCACCATAATCCTTTTCCGGGAGTTGGAGCTGGAGTAGTAGTTGTGGTTGTTGTAGTGGTTGGCAAACCAGTGTAGTCGGTCACATTGTTGTTGTTTTCAAGCTTGCTACGCAGAAGAAAACGTTCCTAAGGCAGAGTAATTATAATTAATATTCCGATTCTTATTATTCATTATTATCACAGTACAGTTAGTCTGTTATTATTTCTCACACACAGTATAAAACTTTTGAGCAGTTGGATTGAAGCACAGATTAGTCCCAAAAAATATAATTAAGTAAAATGGGTTTGAAGCTATTCTTGTAACATGTTTCATGCACTGGTAGCTATTCTTACCTGGTATTAACACATCTGTCAATTTCTTTAAAGTATGTAGTACTTAAATTTCCTGGACTCTTGAGATAATGGTCCTAATTGTGGTGAAAAAGTAATCTTATATATTTAAACAAGCAATTCTTGTATATCTATATCTATATATCTATATCTATATCTATATCTATATCTATATATATATATATATATATATATATATATATATATATATATATATATTCTGCACAACTTGGAAATGGCCCATTGATTTCAATCAAATTTTGTATTCTGATGGGGTTTTGCTTTTTAAGTTTATCTATATAGGTGTAATTCCTGAAAAAAACGTGATTTTACATAAAAATAACATTTTTTATTTCTGCTTCTAAAGAGCAATTGAACCTTATTTTGGCTCTTCTTCTCTTCTAATGGACCGATTTCAATAAACAAAGTGTGTTTTAAAGTCCTCTTCCAGGGCTATCAGGATACAGTAAGAAAGTTTACCTAGCTATGCGTAACAGTCACAATTAGTCTAAACCTTATTTCGGCCATAATTTCTCTGTTAATCGATTTCAGCAAACAAGCTAGTGTTTTAAAGTCCTCTTCCAGGGATATCAGAATACAGTAAGGAAGTTGACCTAGCTATATTAGTTTGTGTTACAGCTTGTCCCGTCTATATGTTTGAAATAGAAATGCAACGTATTACATTTTACGACTGAAATGATGGTTCTAAAGTAAGAACAAATTAGAAACTAAAAACTTCACATATCTTATTGTTTTGGTGCTAACCCTGGGGTTTCAAGCTGTGTCCAGCTCATTCTCAAAGCCATATAAACAAACTCGTTGCTTTGAGAATGAGCTGGACACAGCTTGAAACCCCAGGGTTAGCACCAAAACAATAAGATAAGTGAATGTAAGATTTAAAGCTTTCACGGTGCACGTTATTTATTACAGTTTCACGGGCGATCAGCCGTGTGAGGTTTGAAAATATTGAGCTTTCGGCCATTCTAAACTCCATGGTCTTCGTCAGAATGAAAATGACCGTTAGTTTATATGGGGAGCGGAAAACTAACGGTCATTTTCATTCTGACGAAGGCCATGGAGTTTAGAATGGCCGAAAGCTCAATATTTTCAAACCTCACACGGCTGATCGCCCGTGAAACTGTAATAAATAAGATAAGTGAAGTTTTTAGTTTCTAATTTGTTCTTACTTTAGAATCTTGTTGCTTCACTGTTAACAGCTTCAATTTTTCCTTATTGAAATGATGGTGCTTATGAAATATTTATATGTGTCTCTATATCTCTTGTATCTCAGAAATGAGTTAACAATTGCAACAAAAATGTTTATTTAGTTAACGTTTTGCTTTTCAAGTTTATATCAATAAGTATCTTCTCCCAAAAAAACAAGATTTAACAAAAAGGGAGGAAAAATATCGAGCGAAGCTTGATCACCCAGGTACTATTTATATTAAACTTGAAAATCCATAATAATCCTTTTTTTTTGTTTTTAATCCACAAACAAGTTTTATGGTTTCCTGTTTTTATTCTTGTGAGGGGAGGAAGAAAGTGAGCTTAAAATGTCAACTAATACCATTTTCTTCACTTTATTTATTTTTTGGCCAAGCCATCTAATTACCTTCTTAGACCTTAAAACTAGTACTGCCTACCATAGCAAAGGTGGAACCACTTTCTCATGTTGGATTGGCTGAACTGCCAGAATGTGACAATAATACAAGTGGGGCCATAAACTCTCTGAATAATGGTATAGGGTTTCAATGTACTGCTTTAGCAACTGACTTTGGATCAACAGTCCAGCCAGCTGTACTTCTTCAGTGTGCTTTCCCAAGAATAGAAAGTTGAAAGGAATGCAGAAAAATTAACTAAAATATAGCAGTATCCATTCCCTTACTTGAAAGAAGCATTATGGTAAAATCTTGAGTATTTGGTTAAGCAATGAAAATATCAACAGATGGCTTCAGTCACTACGTTTCCATGGGGAATTCAAATCAATTTGAGTCCAATCCCATTCTCAATATGCTCCACATTTCCATGTTTAATTCAATCCAGAATGAGATCAATTTGGATATGCAAGGCATAAATAATTCAAGCTTTTATGTTGGTCACTTGATTTATGTTGGTGGTCCTGCAAAAAATGTTTTCTGCATATTTTAAGTACCTTTTGAGGTTTGTGAATGCTTTTGAGAAGAATATATTTTGAGATTATAGAAAAAATAAAAGTGGCTTTATTATTGTTTTATTACACCAGTTTTGCTAGGAAAATAAAATAATGAGTGTGCTGCATGTTACAACAAATGCCATAGAAGTTAGCATCTCTGTTGGATCCAAATCAATTTGAATCTCATTGGCGTTTTCATGCAAAAAAAGTCTATCTAATCCCACTTCTAAGAGGATCAGATACAAGGATTCAGTTCCATTTGAATCCATGTTTCCATGCAATATTCAATCCAGAAAGGGAACTGAAATTGATTTGAATTCCCCATGGAAACATAGTGATAATTTTTGAAATTTTTAAGTGAAGTTCACTTAAAAAATAATGGAATAAAAGTCTATGTTGCATTGCTTCCTGTGTGAACAAGACAAATAATCTTACAAAGTCAAGGGGTGTTCTGATGCCTTCAGCTGTGTATTACTTAAGTTTTGGTTTCAAATCACAAAATGGTCATTCAATTAGACAGTAGTAGTAATTGTAATGTACTGTTGTCACCTGTAACAATGCAGCTACAAAACTGATGAAAAACGGAGATGAGGAGCACGTGAGCACACTTGTATTGGTGTTATGGAACAAAATTTTGTTACTCTTACTGTGCAGCTCTACGTTCTGGACAACAATTACCTTTATTGACATTTTTTTAATATATAACAATTGTATCATATGACTCATATGTTTAGTTAGTTTTCTGTGTAAATCCTTATTAAACCTAATGTTAATATTAAGGAAGATGGATTTTCTGTAATTTTTGGATAACCATCCACTACTCCCTCCACAATAATACTTCATTGGGGTTCTACTATCACTAACTCAGATAAAGGTAATTTCAAGAAATAATTTTCTCATCTTCTCTGTATACTGACTTTATATTTCCATGTTTTAGTATGCAATCCTTGTGAGTAGTTGTTGATAATTGCATAAAGTGGCATACAAAATAAAATAAAATAAAATATAGGTACAATATATGGGAAATACATGGGCAATAAAACACATATTTTCTGCAGCATAGCTCATACAATTTTTTATAAGATAGAAAAAGTTATCCATTTAAAATATATAGAGTCTTTATTACATATGTAAGCCTTCCATGGGCTCTCTCCACTGTGCTAGAGAACCAAGAATATTTTTATGGGATACGCTGCCTGTTTGAGAGCAGAAGGTCAATATTTCCAGCATCTATAATAAGGTAAGGATTTTGTGCGCCTCTGACAGCACAATTTTTCTAGAAACTTTCTCACACAGTGGAAAGAGTCTGTGGAACGGGTTACCATATATTTTAAAACCCTATACTACATGGCATTACTTCAAAATATCTTTGATCTTAGACTACTTTGCAATAATTAGCATTGTGAACATTGTAAATTCTATTTAATTTGATAGCTACCTGAGTAATGTGAATGTTGCCTGTCATGTAGTCTCTGGTAACTGTCACTACAGGAAAGCCCGTCTGCAAAGTCCATGTATCCATGATTTCTTTTATAGATACATTGGGATCTAAGGCATTATCTCTGTGAGCCTGTCTGGTTAATGCTTCCCACAAATCATTTTGCGTTGAGCTCTGGTAGGATCTGCAACAAGTAGTAATTGATTTTAAATTCACATTACAGCAGTATGCAATTTACTTGCCAGCAATATTTAACCTAAAAATGTGTGACAGAATGCATTACATTACAGGTGTGATGAATTAAATGGGTTTAGAAAGATAAGAAATGACCTGACAAGGTTTTGACTTCCCAAGATTCCTTTATTCATATTTTTATTTTATTAGCAAACAGTCAACAGTTAAACATATTTGTTTGTAATTTTGAACATCTACTGCATAGGTAGTGCAGACAATTTCTGAGTAAAACAAGATTATAAATAAGCTGGAGCTACATAGGCCCTTAATGATGCTTTAGTCCAGTGCTGCAAAAATTTATTATAGTTTATATTGGATTCAAAATACAAAATAAATGGGAATGTTTACTGTTAAATAATAGAGTGACACACCATTTAGGTAAATTTGGTTCTTTTTAGGATTATTGTATTTGTTTTAGTGACAAAGAAAACACTGAGGCTTTTGTAAACACTGTGCAAGAACAGCACAGATTCATGGGCATCGGCAGACTTTTCTTCAGGGGAGGGCCACATATTTGCACTTTGTCCCCATTCTGTGATACCGTAAGCAAGATGTGGGTGTATTAACCCATAATAAATTTTTCGTAGGACGTCTGCATCGACGAGTTTTTCCATTTGTTTTAGAACGAACAGGCTAGAGGAGATTTTGTTACAGATTTTACTTATGTGTTTTTCCCAGCTTAAATTTTTGTCTAACACTACCTCTAGAAAATTGGTCCATTCCAAACTTTTAATAACTTGATTTCCTAATTTTACATCAAGCATGATATTGTGCTTACTCTGTGCTGTCTATATGCTCATATATGCGGTTTTTGGTATGTTTATGTATAAATTATTTGATTTTAAATATTGTACCACTTGTTTATTGTTTTTGGTTGTTCCAGACTTGTAGGGTTTCTGCAGAATTGATTATCAAGGTGTCATTGGCATATGAGATTATTCTTCCATTTTTTAGCTGTGGTATCATATTATGATACTACCCCCATGAACCCCAACCCCCCCCCCCCCCCACAAAAAAAATTATATTTTGAATATTCTTGTTATTTTGATATTTAATAACACATATTAATCCACATAACAAAATTTGTAGCTGCATAAATGTCATTTTAGGCCCCCCCCAAAAAGTCACCCCCACATTCTTTTTCATTTTTGTTTAACTTTGGCCCATAGAAACTCATTAAGCACAAAATAATAATTTTAACTCTAGTATTGTGATCCCAGGATGCAGGAAGTAAGGCAATTAATTACAGAACTTCTTCCTCTAACCCAAAAAGCCAATGTTAAATACTCCCAATATGAATTAAGGCTGCTTCACAACCACCTGATAGTGGTAACCTGAACGGAAATGAGAATGGAAAGCAAGGCAGTACTCAATATTTCAGTTTATAACACCCTGGTAACAAGAACAGGAATGCATATTATCAATCAGTATATTGATAGCAAAGTCAAGGTCAATATTGCTCAATGGAAATTCTTTTGTTTCTAACTGACCAATGATATTGTTTCTAGGTTGTGACTACAGAGAATTCAAGCAGCTGTTTTATGGCATGCCTGCCTTGAAAAATTTCTACAGTGCACAATATGAATCTAACATACCGTTGCCGATAATGAGAATAAGAAAGCTAAAACGGTTGTTGTTGTTGTTGTTTTCTAGTGCCTTGCATCTGGCAATGAAGCCATTAGCATTCGTGCTTTCCAATAATTTTGAACTGTAGTTCCTTCTGATCTTAATGCTTCACAGGTCTTCAAGTGGTCTTCGTTCATTTCTGCTGGATCGTTACACAGGACACATATATTTAGTCCTCCCGGCTAGGTCCGATGGACCCGTTGACCAACGATAGGTGTGGTCCCCCTTGCAAAATGGGGGTTTAAGTCGGGTGATATAACTGCCACATTGTAAAACTCGTGCCCGTTAAGAAAACAGTTACATGAAAGCCACATACAAGAAAGCTAAAACTTGACCAACTCTTTTTTCTGGTTTCTGGGGCTGGGAAAGCTTTCTATTGGTTGTGAACACTCTCGTTTGAATACAAATTTTCACTTTCTCACTCTGGTTATCGTTATCGTTATCAGTAGTTGTGAAGTAACCTTTAGACTATGCAATGGGACTCATTGCATTTTAGTACTATTCTTAACAAATATAGATTTCACCACCGAATATAAAAGAAATAAAAGAGATTACACATTATAGTTACCTGCTATTTAAGTAATTGGTTACTCCCTTCTTAAAAACATTGGTAGTAAGGAAATGATCCATCATGCGAATGATTGAGGCACCTGAAAAATGTACAAGTTAAAGAACTTAAAAATATGCATTTAAAAAGCCCACAGTAATAGTTAAACCTGTATGTGTGCATGCCACAGTTTTTTATTTAATTTTAACAGTCATACATTTTACAGACTAGTCGTGCAAACTGTTTTTGTGTTCACTTGATTAATCTCTGCGACATGTACCCAGCTAGATGACCTTATGCTCTCTGCAATAAATATTGCTTATTTTTGTATATGAATAATTTTTCCCAAATGAAGAGTTCTGCTGTTTCCTAAGTGCCTTTGAAAGCTTAGGTTTTACTTTCAGATCTGTGGACTGAAATTGCTCTGTAACTGCTGATTTCCTGTATGTTTATATTTCACATTTCTCAGGTGTTCTTAAAACCTTGTTCCTCTTTGTCTTCTGTATGTATACCTTAATGATATCTTTGCAATTTTATAAATACCAGAAACTCAGAAACTTTGAAACTCCAACATTTGATGCTTGATTCCCTAATTCACTAACACCACACAAGATAATAACTTGGATATCCAGGAAAGAAGATCAGAGAATCACTGATTTCTCATCTAGCACCTAATGTGGACAATAGGCCCTTGATACATGTTGTGTCAATAATTTGATAAATGGAGCAAAATGAGTGATTAATTTTAATTCATTGAGTATTCACTTCATTGTATACAAGTTCCAATAATTTTAAATTTAAAGGATTATTAATGTTAAAATCTAAAGCAAGAGCACACTATCAGTACTATAGAGAGTCAGAAGTGTCGGCAGACTTTTTCCGGGGGGGGGGGACACATGTTGGAAGTTTGCAATCAGATAATATTAAATCATTATTTTATTGTTAAAATTTATAATATTTGTTGCAGATAACCGTATTAATTTGTGCTCAATAAAAATTGTTGTTTACATCAAAATTAAAATAATAGTTAATAGTCAGTAATTGACTGTACGTTAAGTTCATCAACTTCCAAGGGGGGGAAGCTCCCCCCTCCCCTTATCCAACCTTTACATGCCCATGTAGAGAATAAGTAGATGTTAATCCATTATTACCTTTTCCATATGATATTCGATCAAATATTTCATTGATCTCATCTGGATGTCCAACTTCAATAGAGATCTGATGAGAGGATTCAAGGGCATCCAAACCAAAAACATTCTGTATGTCATAAATCACAAACTGCTCCAGAATCTTCCAAGATGGCTCCACCTTTAACAGAATTCATAGTAGTGTTAGCAAGAGGCATGAACTGAACTTATAAGTTAATTTTCCATAGATTATCAATAAATTGCACTTGGAAACTGCATAATAAAGTAATGGAATGATTCAGAGTGAAGGGCTTCACCCGACAACTACAACTGTATTAGGTCTTTTAACCTCACAACATGCTTCATGAGCTGTTGCCCTCATTATCAGCTGGTCCCTACTAGTGAGGTCGGTGAACAATGGTCCTACGGCAGCCATGGTTGGAGATTTGAGTTTACTGGTGAATCAAATTTTCTTCTGTCTTAATATCAAAATTCATGAGCTGCCACCTCTCCCACAATTTTAGATCCATTGGTTATTGATGGGCGTTGTTAAGTTAGTATTTTATGTATAGGCATACAGAAATTTTAAAAAAGTTTTCAAAGATTTCAATATTACATTCATGCCCCAAAACAAATATATCTTGAGTAATCTGATAAAAGCAAAAATATTATGAGTTGCTCCACGCTGAGGATGGAGATAATGTCTCTGAAAATGTTCCAAGGTTTTACAATTTGATGTAAATGAAATTTTAAGTGCTACATTGACTCATTTATATTTTAAAATTAAATTTGAAAAGCTAATCAAAGTAGTTTATAAGGACAAGGAACCTTCAAGCAAAAAAATCCAGAATATACAAAAAGAATGCAAAGGCTGTGACAAGTAATATATCAGTCAAACAAAAAAGAACATGTATATCAGAAACAAGGAAACTTAGGGACTTAAAAGATCATTATAGTTGCACATTACTGGAAAACTCATCATGAAATAAACGAAGAATGCTACAACTACTTATGAATTCTGGTATTCTAACAGAGGGCAATTTGATTTACCAATATGTTAAAATCTCCAACCTTGATTGTCTAGCAACCTTAGTAGTTAGAATCAGCTTATGATGGGGGGCAATAGCTCCAGAGACATATTCTAGGTGACTAACCTAATGCAGCTGCAGTAGTTAGGAGGTCAAATCCTTTTTCATTCTGAATTTTTCCATTAGTGAGTGTAACTATAATGTGGATTAAGCGATGTGACCGCCAAAACATAAAAATATGGTGCTCTCTAAAAAGCGGTTACTATTACTGCTATTGCTCTCTTCAATATCATCAGTGAAAAATATTGGAGAGCAAAAGGATTAATGACTTCATTGTCAGAAATCCAGCATTAGCTAACAACAGCATAATGTGGATTGAATAATATTTTAAACACTTACTGCATTTACTCCAAGATACTCCACATAGCTGGCAAATCCTTCATTGAGCCACAGATCTGTCCACCAACTAGGTGTTACCAGGTTTCCAAACCACTGATGTGCCAGTTCATGTGATACTACTGTTGCTACACTTTGCTTATTACTGTTTGTTGACACCCCTTGCTTGTAAAGCATTGCAGTCTCTCTAAAACAATATTAAATATGAAAAATAAACTAAATATAGTACAGACTTTCTTTTGATTCAAGATAGTGATGGTTTTTAATTTGATTCATGTTCCTGAAATTGTGATATTTTGTAATAAATTACATATTTCTTGGATTTCAAGTGAAAATGAGGGAAGTATGTGAATTTGACAGTCAACCAGCTGCAATCATAGATACAACTTTGGATATGCTTCACGAGGAACGTAGAAAACTTTATTTCAGTCTATTATTAATTCATAATTTCAAGGACAAAAGCTAATCATTATATTTTTATAAAATACAAACCACACCTGCATAAAATGTAAAATATGCTTTGGAGACAAACAAGATACTGAGTAGCTTTTGTTGCTTGGACATGATCAACTAATCATGCACTTTCATAAAAGGCACAGATAAAATTATATCTTCAACAGGCAGTGAAACTTGGACATTGATGGAACATATTAATGCTACTATACCACAGGTTGTCAGGTAGTGCAGAGGGAGTGAGCAGCAAGACAAAACAAACCGATATGAATGCAATGCATCACTCAATGTAATAGCCCAGTCTTCCTGTTTTGAAACATTATCTTGATTAGACATTTCATTCATTCAAGGAAATAATTTATAAGTATAATTAATTGATGAATAATAAATATACATTTTTTAATCTTAAAATTATAGGTGTGTATTTTCAAATCAAACACTTTTGTTTTATGTGACAGATTTACAACACATGTGTATACATAGTATTCATAATACAAATAGCAGACATTCATTGTGAAATACAGTGTTCATTGACTTAAGGTTCTTTATTGGTATGCTTTTATGGTTGCAGGATTAGCATTATAGTGCACTACAATATATTTTCTAAAAGTCTCAAAAGAATATCTCTTACAGTTTTCACTTAAACACTGTCTGTATTGCAAGAAGGTCACATGATGTGATGCAGGAAAAGTACAATTACTCCTGCAATTCATGTACTTTTGTTATTCTCATTTTGACTGTTTCCTTCAACAGATTCCTGATTACGCACAATTTGGCATGTTCACGATTTTTATGTAGGACTGCATTGGGCAGGACTCACTCTCACATTAAAAACAACACTGTGCTACTCTAGAACACAGTTAATTCAAAGTCATACACCTTTTTCCCGTCCAAGTTTTGCTGCCTCATCACTAATAGAGTATCCATTTTATTTTTCTTACCTGTAAGTTATAAGACCCCAATTCTCCATGGCACCTGCAGCAAAATCTGGTAATGCTATCATGTCCATCTTTGGTAGTGGAAATGGTATCTGGAAGTATTCTTCATAGTAATGCAGTATTTTAGGGCCAATGTCTAGGCTGTAACGAGCTTGTTGAATAGCTTCCTGCCGAGCCCAAACTGTGAAATTTCCTTCTGATATGTGGTCAAAGTCTGACACCACAAAGGCTACAAGATATGTAGACATAGGAACTGACTCTCCATAGTGATCCCATAAATAATCTGGCATACCTTCTCTGCAAAAAAACAAAACATGAGCACAAATACCACTAATAAATTGTTGGGTAATGAGATATAGAGCTATGGTAATTTTATCCCAATTTGAAACAGACTAAGTATTTTGTTTAACTGTTGAGGTTGATGGACTAAATAAGAATAAATAAAACTGTTCACTAGAAACACACTTCCACACCCAGAGTAAGTCAATGCCCATACGAATGCTAACCTCAATGATTAAAGAGTACCTAATTTGTACCAAATAAGGGTACTGCCACAAGTTATGACATTTGACTGTACATTTGATGTAATTGCATTATAATGCATAATGTATACTGTACTCATACTACATTTTATCTATCTTTGACTTGTCTAGCAAGATAACGCTAATAAAAGTCATGTATATTTAAGGTAAATATGGGAATGAAGGAAAAAGAAGTTTAAAAAAATAAATACACAAAAATATAGCACTGGCCTGCTAGGTCCCGTGCGACCAACGTTGTTCTACCAGGGCGCGTGCCTAACAGAGGGTTAATCAACAACCCCTTGTTGTGCGGATCTGGTAGGCCTACTGATAGCCCAAGTCACAATCCCAGCATATGCCACTGAGAAATGGGTAAAAATGTTCTACTAAACAGTTAGATCTCTTTAAAACACAACTTATTTCAAATACAATATTTTGTGCATCAGTATTTTCTAATATGGTGCATATTTTGGTTTGAAGTTTTAAATAATTTTGTCAGTTTTTGAAGTGCTGTCACATTCAGTTGTTTCTCACTATATAATGGAAAGAATATGGAAATTTAAAGCCAGTGTAATTATAGTGACATGTTTCTAAACATTTGCTTTCCCTCTTGCAGTTACAAGAGAGTGTGTATTCCATTTCTATAAACATTTATTGCAACTAACATAGGAGGTACAAAAATTTGCTTTTATAATAATAGTTTACTAAAAAATAGGTTGTAAGAGTCATGTGAATTTAATATAATGTTGAGATATTGATTGTCAAATCAAAAGGATGAAAATTCCAATATACAAGATATGGTATTCAGTTGTTCTAGTGCAGAAATAATGGAGAAAGGAAAATGGTACTTGTGCTACTTATAATGAGTCCATGACAGTAAACATACCAGTAGAAATGATGGTCATTGACTGTACAACAATCAGAACATCTTTTAGTATCTGAAATTCCAGTAGAATCTTGACATACATACAGAAAGTTCAATGAAAAAAAGCTAATTTTTACTTTCTCTACTGGTAAGTAGGGGAAGTATTGTACTCCACCCAAAAATTTGATGTCGAGATGTCACCGGAAATATATGTTTTGAGACACCCTGAATCCAAAAAAAAAGCATTTTTAGAAAAAGGTCTGTGTGTATGTGTGTGTGTGTGTGTGTGTGTGTGTCTGTGGACAGCATAACTCAAAAACGAAAAGTTGGTTAAAAACCAAAGTTGGTATTTAAGTTTAATGTCTTTCAAGGATGTGACACAAAGATTTTGAAGAAAATAGCCCCACCCTAAACTACCCTTTACATGGAAAATTTTTCAAAAATTTTGATTTTCTTGAAAATGGCTCTAAGGATTTTGATTAAAATGTCATATTTTAAGATATTTGTATGACAAATGAAATGTATATTTTGAATTTTCTGGCTATAGCCTATGTAGTCCTGTTTATTCTGGATGACTTTTGAATAACTTGTAAACCGTAAGAGACAGACAAAATCTTACTGTACAAAAAGTGTAGATTTCGCTAAAACACACAACTTATGTCCAAATAAATTTTTTTGTAGAGTGAACCATTTTGGAGATATTCCTTGATATTTGTGTCAGTTTTGGAAGACCTAAAACTTTCGTGAAATGGGACATCATTGTTCATTTTTTTATATGTTAACCATGCAAAGAGAATGGGATCTCAAAGCTTTAAAATATTTGACTATCGCTCAAAGTCTACTGTATTCTAATATTTGCCTTGCACCTTCAAGGAAATAAGCGACAAGATAATCTGTGCAAATGTTTTACCTCAACTAACACAAAGAAGATATAGTAATAAGAGTTTGTAAGAATGGTTAGTACAAGAGTAGAGAAAGTCATGTGAATGCAACACATCAGATTTTTTATTTAGCAACAACTATTGTAAGGGCTGCCTTTAAAATCTGTTACCAGCAATATAAAGTTAGTAGGAACTTACACAGGTTCTGGTTCACCATCTCGGGGCATGTTAGATATTGATGTCATATTGCTGGGACGGGCAATGCTGATCTTAAACCTCGCTTTCAGTGCAGGTTCATCAAAGCATGGAAATGCTCTCCTTGCATCTGTAGGCTGAAACTGCGTTGTAGCTATCCACCTAGGAATATAAATTAACTATTTAAATACCTATATTTTAACACAACCTAATTTAGCATTTAATTATTTGCTGATAGAAACAGAATTTTCTGATTAAAAGTTATGTGCAGGGTAAATATTTTGGATTATAAAGAAAATGATAAAGTTATTTCAAATTTTAAACATTTTGTACTCCCTAAACAGACAAATATTTAAGACTTTTTGTCTTTCTTTCAATTGCCAAGGTATGCATAGGCAACAATAGGTTTCTTACTTACTGCTTAGCCAGTGGTACATTGAGGGAGACTTAATTATTCAGCCCCTCTACCCCTAATGTTTTCTAATGTGTTAGTCCCTGGCAACCTTCTGTCATTGATTTAATTTAGCTCATTGTTATTGGTCCTTTTAAATAAAATCCTGTACATGGTACGTTGCCATAGGATACAAGTATACTATTTTATACTCTAATGCTAATAATAGAACATTTATACACAATTATATATTATTGGTAATCTGTTAAGTATTAAACATATTATATATACCTTGTTCTGTTATCAACAGTGTAAGAACTTCTGTAGAAACCTTGAAGGATATCATTAAGGCTACCAAGATATGTCATATTAAGGCGATACTGCTTCTCAGGTACAAGTCTCTGTCCCAGATGCATGATGTAAAACTGTCTGGCAGTGTCATTGCTGTGACGCTCTATTGCAATTTTCTGACCAGCTGAAACAAACACAGTCCAAAATAAATCTGTATTGTAATACTTGCAGTTAAAGCTTCACACTGAACATTAAAACATATATACTACATAAATCCAATCATAAGTCATCCCGACTGTTTTTAAGATTTGGTTCAATAAGAATAACTGAAGAGTAAAGCCCACCTCTGTGGTGTGGTAGTAGCATGTCTGCTACAAATTTAAGAGTTCCTGAGCTTGAATCTTGGTTAGGGTGAGTTACCTGAATAAGGTTTTTCCACCTATTTCATTTATCATCAGATTTAGAATTTGTTAGTAAGAGTCCTTTTATTCAATCAACAGGCTTTTAGCCATATCAGTGAATTAATTTGTATTGAGCACTATGCATATTCTATGAATGAGCCATTGCCAATTACAAACATTTGCTTAAATACCAAATAAAGCGATTGATAACAAAATGATTGAACAAAATATATCTTCCAAGTTTCTTAATTGTGGTATATCCTAAAATTCTGATGTTGGTATGAGTAAAGATATTTATAAAATGACAATAATAAGACAAGAAACAAATAAAATTGCGTAAAATTGTCATGCTTTACATTTGTTTGCATTTGAATAGAGCTTAAAACTCAGAGAGAGAAATGCACACAGAAAGTGAAATTTTTGTGAAAATTTGAATAAATAAGAACAACTGAATGTTTTAAAATTAAACTAAAAGATTAAAATGAAACAAAATTAGGGGTGAGATTATGGTATTGTTGATATCTTGATACATAGTAATATTGAAGTATGTGTAATACTTTAAGATAAACCTTCAATGCTTTCTAATATTTAACTTTTGCATTATTTAAGTTTGTTACATTTAACTAGTAACATATAAAAGGAATCAAGGCTTCACGCTGTTGCCTTACACTTGTCCCCAAAGAGCTGATGGACTACAGTTTTTGATAGACCTCATCTGTGTTTGTGCGAGTGAATGAATGCAACATTCCATAGGATCTTGTGTCTGAAAGAAAACATGCAAAACAACAGATGTGCTCTGTAACATGTAGCATTAACCGAGTTGTGAATGAAACTGATTTAGCTGACACACAAAATCAGTTTTTGCAATAGCCTGGCTTGATGGCTCACTCCAGACCATTACATTTACATGTTCCAGTGACCAAAACCTATGAATTCAGTAGAAATATACCAGAACTTAGCCTATGGTACTATCAAGATAAAAAAGACTGCTGCCATTTGGAGAATGTCAGACAGGAACAATGTCTGAATTAGCATATATTACAAAATTGATTGCCTAAAATGTCATTGTATTTCACTTTGTTTACTCTGGAAGAAGGTTTGGAAGATTTATGCTCTTACAGTTTCTATGATATATAAAAGCTTATATATTTATGCTAAATACTTTCAGACCAAATGGGTACCTACTTATTGTGAGTTGTGAAGAACATGTATATTTGTTTACCTTTTCCTGCAGTGTACTCCTCTAATGTAACGAGATCCTCATATATTTTGATGTCGTTAAAATGCAGTGTAATGTTTGATGTAGGTACAGTCACATTGATTATTATAGTCACTTCTCCACTGAATGTAAAGTTGCCCTCAGCAAGAAATGGTATAATCTTTATTGAATAAGCATCTGGTTTAAGGGCACGTGGAAGACGAACATCCAACTTAGGCGACGATGCAGGCTTTTGAGGTGGGGGCATAGCAGGCTCTGTAGGGGTCACTGGCAGTGTTCCTTTGGGAATTCCATTGTCTACCCCATCACCTGAAAACGTTGCACTACCTCCAGACTGATATGACAACGCGGACGAGCATGATGCGAACTTATACACGAGTACACCTGAAACAGAAATAAACATGCAATGAAATATTATTAAATTCATAATTAGTATTTTTATATATCAGAATCATTAACTGCAATTATTGGTCGTAAAAATGCATTTTACAATATTACTCTTTCTTTAAAGTTACTTTGGAAACATCATGGTACAAAATCTGAAGGGTTACATTCACTTCTCACTGTTCTACAATTTATTCTTACAGAAGCTTGCGTTATTACATGTGCTTCTTGTTAACTGAGATACACATTTACAGAAATCATTTTATTACACATTTCATTGTAGGTACAAGGAAAATACACTAGGTGTTATATATAAAATGTTGAATTTATATGTATTAAATTAATACTAATATAATTTTATACTTTGTTAGATATAATACACAGTATAGAAATAAAAATTGCCAAATTCAAGATATAACAAAATTTATTAATGAGCGACGGAAATACTGCAAAGAACATATTAACATGGGAAACAACCGTTTGGTAAAAAGAGCCAAAGAGGGCAGACCTTTAGATGGGAAAAGGACATGAGGAAGATCTGCTATAACTCATCCAAGGAATAAGAGGGGAAATGGACAGGATACTATCCTATACACAAAGAAAAAGATAATTTTACACAATAATACAAGTTACATAATATTAAAAGCAAGTCATTATGTGATGACTTTAGGATTCAGTTACTTTGTATAACCACGAGAAGAAAAAATAAAAACAAATAGCCAGTATTTAGTTTGAAAGAAAGTATAAGTCCTTGACAATTTAAACCAATTACAACGAATATCTCATGCAATTTGTCTGATGCATTTTTTGTGGAGTGAACAATTTCAGAGATATTTCTTGTTGTTTGTCTGAATTTTACAATACTTACACTTATCCTAAATGGGAGATCATTATTCATTTTTTATCTCTTGGCCATGCAAAGAAAACAGAATTTCAAAGTCATCACATAGTGACTTTGAAAGATTTGACTTCCGCTTAAAGCCTACTGTATTTTATTTATTCCCTTTGCACCTACAAGAAAATTAGCAATAAGATAATTTCTGGAAATATTTATCTCCATTAACATGAAGTAGATAGAGGAATAAGAGTTTGTAAGAATAGTTTGTACAAGAATAGAGAAAGTCATGTGAGTGCTACACATCAGATTTTTCTCAATAGTTGTCTCTGTGACCAAGGCACCCACGAATGCTAAGAGAAGTGAATAGCCCTGTACTTGAAGCAGTAATAAAAAGCTTTATTTGACAGCAGTATCGTTCTCCACCTCAATGAACATTTTAAAGAGTGAATAGGAAGGTAGGGTACAGTCAATTGGCCAGCGATATCTCCAGACTCACCCATGTGACTTTCCAGTGTGGGGAATACTGAAGGATGAAGTTTGCACTACAAAGCCAAAGTACTCCAGCATTTAAGGGGAACTAGCCTACCTGCCTATCTTATCAATGTTAAATTTGACACGTTTGACCTACCCTGTCTAAACAACTATTTCTTCTAGGACTGCTAATATGTACACTTGAGAACACCTTAAACACGACAGTTTGTGAGGTGAATGAGTGAGTGGAGTTTAAGGGCCCGTCCACAACTACGTCATTTGGGCCCACCGTTTGAGAAAATTTGACTTTTTAAAAGCTTAGTGTAATACTTTCTTAAAAATTAAAAATTCCATTAAAGCCCAAGTTTAAATATTCTTGCCTTGCAACAATAGTTTGTACAAGCTTCATCCTTTAGGTCTTCAATAGTTCGAAGAAAGGTTACGTTGAAATGATAAACATTAAACTATGGAAAATTTAGTATAGAGAACTTTTTACTTTTCTCGTGCATTCCTTGTCAAAATGATGGATTAACCTGCACCTCATGTGCATTATCTATCAAGCATAATTTCTAACCAGAGTGACAACGCCCACATTATGAATTTACACTTTCGCCTTCAGTAACTTAGGGTATCCATTAAATACCTATTTCTTACAAATTATACTTCAAAATGACAAGGGAAGTCAGATTTGATAAAACAAGCATTTGGAAACAAGTTTGGCAATGACGTGTGAATATACGTAAGACAACGTTTGAGGCCGCACCGTAGCCGAGTGGCTAGACCATTTGCTTCCCACCAAAGCGGCCCGGGTTCGATCCCAGGCAACCGTATGTGGGATTCGTGATGGACGAAGAGCGCTGGGGCAGGTTTCCTCCGGGTTCTCCGGTTTACCCCGCCATCTCATTCCACCGTTGCTCCATCTTCATTCCATGTATCATCTGTGTCACCGCCTGCGATGCCGTAGTAGTAAAAGCGGGTATTGAACACTACAAAAAAAAAAAAAAAAAAAAAAAAAAAAAAAAAAAAAAAAAACGTTTGAGCGATGTCTTAAATATTTAAATAATAATGGAGGTCACTTTGAAGAATTTCGGTGGAATAACGAGCTACACGACACTGTATTTATACATCCGCACTGCAGCAATATAAAAAGTCTATTAACTAAAACATAAAATTAAACATGCAAAGAGAAACAATCAAAACCGTTCCAGTTGATATTGTCTGAAAATGACCAATTTTCGAAATAACACCTACTACTGGTTAGAATGTATCAGTGACAAGAACTAACTGTATGCATAAGAGAGATAGCGCCTTGGGTATCGGCAACTTCTCCACTTGTGCTGTATGACAGGTGGTATCTTAGATGTACCAAATTGGAGTGCATAATGATAGGAGAATATACGTATAAAAAGAAAAAAGAAGGGAAAAAAAAATACAACCACGTCTTGGAAAAGTTATGGACAGAATGGACAAAATTGTATTGAACATAAACTGTGCTTTTAACTAGATCTACATTTTTTGTGTAGTAAGATGTTTACCGGTTACGGTTTATCAGTTATGCTAAAGTCATTCAGTATGAAGAAAACTTCCCAGAAAGTTTAGCATATGTATATTTTATTTGTTTTGAAAATATCTTAAAACATATGACTTTAAATCAAAATCGTTAGAGCCATTTTTGAGAAAACCAAAATTAAAGGAAAGCTATCCATATAAAGGATAGTGTCACCGCGCCCGCCGCATCTAATTGCCGACAACAGCAGTGTCACCCATCGCATTATTGTCGGCACTACCGCAAAGGAGCCGAAGGAAAGAGACAGAGAATGGCCGCATTGTTGGGGCGCTTGCCGAAAGAGAGAAAAGGATAGAGGCTTCTGGAATCTTCTACTTTGTATCTCACCGCAATAACTGAACGTTCCTGAAGCTTCCAGAATAGTGCCTGGGAGATATAAATAGCAGTAAAGTGCGACAGAAGAGGCAGTCAGACGTATGTGAAGCGTTGAGTAGTCGTGCCGACGGAGAGGACAGACGATGTGAAGCGTTGAGAAGTCGTGCCGACGGAGAAGGGACAGTTCTTTGTGTTACGAATTCGGAGCCGTGCTGTTGGAGAATCGGAAAAGACTTTCTTGCTGTTGCAACGAGTGTACAAGTTACTGTTTACGGAAATAAAAGTGTTTCTTTATCTCGACTACATCTGTCTTCTTTACTTTTCAACACAACCAAAGTCACAATATTTTACGGTGAGGGATTTTCTCAAAAATCTTCCTGTCGCTTCCCTGGCAGTTCCTGAACTTGAATATCAAGTTTGGTATATATCCAAGATTTCATAACTAAAAATATGCTGCTGACGACAGATCGACCGATCTACTTTTGTCTAGAAATTTCTTTTTTATTCAGTGAGTTTGAAAACAGGTATTTCGGCTGAAATATCGATATTGAGTTTTTGTATGGAATGCAATACTTCCTCTACTATAAGTAAGAAGAACAAATTATGTGTTGCATTCAGACGACTTTTTAGCTCATTCTTCTACAACATATTTTAGTCATCTCCATTCTATCTCCTTGTTAACCCAGATAAACTTTCAATTCACTTCTATATATTTTATTGTAGCACACAGTGGATAAAGCGACGGTCAGATTTATAGTTTTTCTTCTTTTTAGGTTTAAAGACCTTTAACTGGTTCATATCAGAAGATGAATGAAATGTGTGAAGTGATGCTTAAACGAGCCCGGGGTCCATAGAACTGAGCTACCCGATATTTATCCTTCTGATTAAGGGAAAACCCCGGAAAAACCCATATCTAGGTAAAGGCTGATTCACAACCACCGATAACGGTAACGATAATTATAATCAGTATCGAGAAATAAAATACATGCATTCGCATGGGAGAGTTAACAGCTCACTGGGAGCTTCCCTAAGCCCTAGTAACAAGAAAAGAGGACGTGGCCAAGTTTTAACTTTATGTTCCCATTACCGGACACGGCCTGTTAGATCCATATTGTGCGCATTAGACTTTTCACTGTAGAAATTAGTCAAGGCGGCCGTGTAGTGAAACAGCCGCTAAACTCTCTCTAGTCGCAAGCTGGAAAATACACCATTGGTCAGAAACAAATGAATTCCTAAAGTGCAATATCGGCCTCCATTATCTAGTAGTTTGTCGTTCTCGTTCCCGGGCTGTTATGAATTAAAATATTGAGTGCTGTCTTGCTTCCCGTTGCTACTGTCGTTATGGTTCCGGTTGTCGGGTGGTTGTGAACCAGCCTTAACTCACCCTAACCGAGAATATTGTAATCAAAATCGTTAGGTCCGTTTTTGAGAGAAAAAAAATTCCGTGTAAATACGTAGTTTAGAGTCCAGGGATTTTCTTGAAAATATTCATATCGCTTCCTTGAAAAACCCGAATTAACAGACAAACGGACGGATGGACAATTTCTTTCGGTTTCAGGAGTCTCAAAATTGTTATTTTTCGATGTCGACCTTTTGGGTGGAGTGCAATGCTTTTTCTACTTAATATAGTTAACTGCAATGGTACACAGCCTTATGCAAAGGAGGGAAGGGCAGATTTGTGTCCACCTACTTTTCGCAGAGCATTCATGGGACACGAAAACTAACCTCTCTAATGTTTGGTTATCTGAATGGGTGAAGGGGGATGCACAAAGCGAACGAGGTAGGGTAGAGCGACAAGGTGACATCATCAGCACATAAGAGTCAAGATTGGGCATCGCTGGATACGTAGTAGAAGAGGTAAAATGGCATCAAAGGGAATAATGTGCAGAGGTATGAGGTATCGGAACGGAGGGGAGCACCCCACTCCTACGATCCGTAATGGATCTATTGTAGGCCACCACCCCTAGGAAGGGAGGGATGAGGTGAAAGAGCCTGGCGGAGGGTGGTGATGGAGCATAGCCATAGAGACGCGAGGAAGTTCCTAACAGTTGGACCTGGCGCACCGCGAAAGCTCACCTTCACCCCAAAAGGACGTCGATGTGACCCTAGGGCCTGGGAGTAGTACTGCCTCAAGAGAGCAAGGGAAAGGGCAAGTAACCGTACCATCTGCCCGCAACAGTGGGCTGAAAGTAAGCACCACAGCATTTGCCTACGTGACAAAGCGAAACCACAGAAATCCCAAGTCAAGAGTGCGCGGTTGACGGGGATCGAACCTGGAAGCTTCAGAATGCGAGACGCACACGTTTCCACGGCGTCATCTCGCTGAGTATATGCAGCGATTAATGTTATATATTTGAATCTGTCCTTATCAGCAAGCGCTTATATTAAACGACAGGTCTTTTTCTTTTCTTGTTTATCAGTTTGGTAGAAAATCACCCTCATGCTTAATTAGAAACGTGTGCAATCTCAGTTAAGTTTTCGCTGTGCAGCAGTACCTATATTTCAATAACCTGTGGGAGAAAACAAGAGACGCACGCATTATGCGCCGAGCATCAGAGCGCGTTGCCTTTTGCAAGAAGCATTCACAGTAATGTAGTTCTTCCTGTGATCTGCTCGCTTAAACTGTTGCGCTATATGGCTTTGATGTCAGAAGTGCACTGCCCTTACGCATGGCAGGCAGCTCTGGGAAGCCACCTGTTGCGTTAAATGCCGCGCCGTATCGATCTCTCATATCCGTTTGTACGGAACGTAGTGGCGTATCACTTTTGCTCGATTTCACTGATATTTTGTTACAATAAATGCATGCTACCTGTTTTGAAGAAGTCAAGAGTTACACTGGTCGACAAAATTCAACTTTGTAAAATTTTGGAGCATCAACGGGTTATCCATGTATATTTTGATATTGGTTTTTCTACAGCACTCACAGGTTTTGTGTAAATGGTACTAGAAACTATCTAATTCTATTCGGTTTTTGTGATGCTTAATATAATTTCGTCTGTAAATGCTGATATGTCAACGGTGTGCCGCCGGTGTGCCGGAATTTTGAACTACAGGAGTTCTTTTATATGCCAGTAAATCTCTGATATGGGTCTGTCGCTTGTCTGAAAGACAAGCTTGTTATTTAATTTCAGTACCTCCCAAAGATGCAGCACATAGATGTTAAAGAAAACTCTCCAATTTCAAATTAACGTTTACATGGAAATTTTTTCAAAACTTTTGATTTTCTCAAAAATGGCTGCACCGATTTTAATTTAAATATCATATATTAAAGGTAGTTACGTACATTGAATTTCTGGGACTAGTCTGTAAAATGTTAATTTGGAACGAATTCTGTATAATCTTGATTAACTGTAAACGTTAAGCAAAGGATCGAAAACGTACTGCACAAAAAGTGCAGATCTCTTCAAAACAAACAACTTACTTCAAATAACTTTTTTATGGCATAAGCGATTTCCGAGATGTCTTTACTAATGGTTCGAATTATTCAATAGTTTTGTCATACTTTTAAAGTCCTGTCAATATTAATTTGTTTTTCACAATAGTACAGGAAGAGAATGGACTTCTAAGGCCAGCACATAGCGTCCAGTTCTTAAACACTTAACTATCACTATTCGTTTTGTATATATGACGAAATATGTGAAGTAGCATTTCTGCAAAAAACTATCTCGATTAAAATGAACTAAACATAAAAAAATATTTCATAAGAATAATTTGCATATCTACTAATAAACGATAGAGTGGAGACAGTCATGTGGGTGTAAGTGAAACAGAGTTACATGTTAGTAAGAACCAAGGAAGGAATGCTTTCTCAGCCAGATTCGAACATGGAAACTCTGGATTGAGTAGCCAGCACCTGACTACTCGACTGCAGAGGCAAGTTCCAGATATTGTTACCAGATTATAGCTTGAAATTACCGAGCGAGATGGCTCAGGCGGTAACGTCTGTGGCCCGCATTCAGGAGGTCGCGGGTTTGATCCCCGTGGCCGTCCTTCCTGACCCATAGGTTTCTTCGGAGGTTTCCCTGGATCGTCAGGTGAATGCTGGGAAGGATTTACATATCCTCCAAATTTCCTGTCTCTAAACGTTGTTACATTGATCATTAAATTTCACCCTTCATCCCGTTAGGTTTCTTTCAGGGTTAAAAGCGTCAACGAGCGTCGCGGCAGCAGCACGGCAGGGGAAACAAATGCGCTCTGGAAACTTCGTCCTCCGGATTGGAAAGCGATCTTTGTGGTTTCCGAGTCCCCTATGGGATGGTACAAGCCTGAGAGGGGGAGGGGAACCGGTTTCCGCGCCCCCCTTGTGGGGCACGAGCCCGAAGGGGTGGCAGAGGAACTGGGCAGAGCTAGTCTCCGCCGTGGTGCTTCTAACTGCGAGAATGTAGGGACCCTGCCACCTACTTTCTACTGACAACGTTCTGGCCACCCTTAGGATTCATTCACCTCATCCATCCTCCTGGGGGTGCCCATTAGGGGCATAGGTACAAAAGATGACCTTAAGGTCGTGATGCTAAGTCCCCTCTGACTACTCTATACAGAGAAGTATTTTAGAAAATTTTTATTTTCTAAAAAATGGCCTTCACAATTTTGATTAAAATACCATGTTATAATATTTGCATGCCAAATGAAATATGTTTAACTTTCTGGGAATGTCCTCAGAAGTCCTCTTAATTCTAGATGACTTTTGCATTACTGGTAAGAGATTGACAAAATTTTACTACACCCACTAGGTTCCCTTGAAAGGTTCTAAACTTAAATAAAAAAGTACTTGGTATTTTATCTACTTTTCATTTTTGAGTTATTTTGTTCACACACATATACACACACAGAGATGCACACGGATATTTTTCTAAGAATGCTTATTTTTTGGCTTCAGAGAGCCTCAAAACATACATTTCCAGTGAAATCCCGGTATAGAGTTTTTGGATGGAATGCATTAGTTCATCTTCTTACTACACGTAATAGAGAAAGTAAAAATGGACATTTTATTAATCAGTTTAACGGTATTATTGAGAACGAAAGAATATTCAAATAATTTTACAAACATTTCTTATGTTTTGCCGTTTTATATATATTGGTCCGTTCTATCTCTTTAATAACAGGGTCACGTGCATGTTGAAATTGTATTTTACCTATAGTAATTGAAGCCTATAAATACACCTGAATAAAGTTCTCGAGAAAAATAGGTACAATTTTTCTCCTTGAACTGTTTCCACTGCTCCCTATTGGTCCAAAACCGCTACTCTCGTACATATTCCATAATAGGTATTACCTAAATGGCATGTATTTCAGATGTGCATCTATTTCGCTATATTTTTCATACACAGTGACCGTCACACTAATTATGATTCACAACGTCATAAATTAAGCTAGAATGTTTGTTATTAACTGCATATAAAGAATGTAATTAGCATATTTATTATTTATGGTGTTGTTTTGAAACATCGCGGACCAAATAATCCATAATAATAAACGTGATAAATTATCGCACGCTGTAAGATAATACTGAAATATTCATGTTTATATCTGTGTGGGGGTATGCCAGTGTTACCAATTACGTCAAAAGAGAGGTGATTTGTGCCGTATTTGTACTTTTTGTTTTACGAGATAAGAATAGTATATTATTTCAGCATTCGTCGCTGATTAGCCGATTAGTTACAATTTCAGTTTGATCCCTATGGAATACTTTTAAATGATGAGACTGGAAAATGATTCCACTCTTATTAATTTATACCAACAGAGGAGCTGCTAATTAAACCCGGTGCGTAACTATCCGGAAACGAAAACGGGAACTAGAACGGGACAAACTTGATGTTACATTCACATTACTTTCTCTACTCATTCTTAATAATGTTATCACAAAAGCTTATGCTTATTTCTTGTTCATGTTAATCGAGATAAACATTTGCAGACTTGATTTATTTCCTTGCAGGTTAAGGGGATTAGAGGATTATTGCAGTAGGCTTAAGTGATAGTCTGGGTGGCTCAGTTGGTTAGGTACTGGATCCCAAGGTCGCGCGTTCAAATCCGGCCCAGACCAACGGCTTTTAAGTGTGCGATAGCATTTACTGGCATGTAAAACTAAATCTCCGGCGGGACAAAATTCTGGCACACCAACGGCGCTGATACGAATCTGGCGATTGACATCGAAAAGAAAAGATTTTTAAGCGATGATCAATTTTTTTGATGTGATGGATTTGCATGACTACGTGAGAAGAAAGAAAGAAAGAAAAGATAAAACAAATAGCGATTTTCCTTTTCAGAAAAGTTATTTTGGAAATATTTTCTCTAACTGTTAACAACATATAAGGGCTAATAGTGCGACAAGCTCCAAGTATTCAAAATGCCATATTCTCTTTGGTTGCAGGTGCTTTTGTTTTAGTATCCCCATAGAAAGCAGTCCAAGGGTGTTCACTCGCTTAAACGAGAAGGCCAGATGATAGGTCCAGCACGTCCAATCCACTATCACCAAATTTCTGATTTAGAAGTTGACGTGTGCATATTGCAAAACGTGGTGGTACACCACCCTGCTGATGCCACATTTCTCTTCTCACACTGAAGGACACGTTTTACAATAAGGGAGGCAATTCACGATTGACAAAATGACAATGTGATTCACCAGTAATTGTGCCTTCAAAGAAGTAAGGGCCGACGGCAAGGTTATCAAGTATTCCACACCAAACATTTAGCGACCAACGATGCTGGAAAGGTACAGTTCTCGTTCATTTGGGGTTTTCAGATGCCCAATAATATATATATGTCATTAACTTGTTCTTTCATTTGATACTTTATTTTCTCCCCGAGTTCATAAACTGTCTTAATAAAAGTTGCTTAGTTTATTGTGGGAAACCAGAATATGCAAGAAAATTGCCGTGGTTTCATTTGAAATTCTGAGGTTGGCTCCATGGTTCCATAAAGGATCCCATAAAATATTTTCCATGTTACAGTTTTAAAGGCCCCTAGCTCCTATAAGATTTGAAATTTTTGGCATCTGCTTTTTTCTTTCTGTTCGTTCACCTGTAACACTACATGGGTCAGCCTGCATAAAAGTGATTTTGAATGAAGAGGACTTCACAGACTATTTCCAGAAAATGCAATATAAACGTTGTACTGGTTGTGTAAATATCATGAACAGACTGCATTTTAATTAAATCGTTTTTAGCCATTTTTGAGAAAATCCAAAGTAATGGACGTTTTTTCATATGAGGGATAATTTGGGGCAGGTGATTTTATTGAAAATCTTCTTGTCGCATTCTTGGAAAACAGTGTACTTAAACACCAAATTTCGTGTTTAACCGACTGTTTTTTTTGAGTTACGTGTGCTGTTTACAAACTTACACGGAGATTTTTCTAAATATGCTTTTCTGAGCCCCTAATGTGTGTCGAAAGTTCCTCGTTTTAGGCACCAGAATTTTTTGTGCACTCGCCAGCATCACGGGTCCCGGGTTTTAACAGCGCTTTCCCCCGCGGGACAGGTGACCACAGCGCCGCCTCTACGCCGAGAAAATCAATTACAGAGCGCAAACACCACCATTTAGTGCATAAACTTAGGTTTTAAGTATTCTCCAAGTTAATCATCACATGTTCTTAAAGTCCGGAGATTGAGTAGCAAGTTATTAATTGTATCATTAAAAGCAAGCAACTGTTTTGTAAGACCTCGTCTAGTTTTTACGCGGCTAGAACTGTTGGCTGTGAATGTTTTGTTAGGAATGGTAATACCAAGGGATTTCTTTATAAATTCAAGCTGACAGTTGACATGTGATTGCGCTTGTGTAAAACTTAACAGCATGAACACACGCTGTTTTATTGTATACACTGTGATAATTACACACGGTAAACACAATCAGAACACAGCTTTACATAATCTTATTCCCAGTGCACACCAAGGCAAACAACAAATTGTATTCCGTTCTCACAGCAAGTCTTCTTTGGAAATACCATGTGTTTACTTCGTCCTTAACTCACATACTGTGTCCAATTTGGGGAGGTACAGTCCTAAGCAAAGTTAATCAGGTATTTCAAAATAAAGTTTTAAGGCTTATATTGGTATGTCAGAAACACTCAGGTACCTCATGGACTTGGACTCACTACCATCTAGGTACACATTCGCTCTCAGGCTCAGGCATTTTTTTAAGAAATGTTCACTTGGTGCTTGGCGCAGCGTGTTTCTCCTTGCGACGAAGATCCGATGCTCTTCCACGATCAAGAGCCATCTACCGCAGGACTTGCTGCTTTCTTCCGAAAGTGAATCTGAGTTTGAAGACTTTCAGTGAACCGATATGTGCGGCCTCATATGACTGACTTTACATTGTTATATTGTTCATTTCTGCCATTAGACATTTTGTTCAGATTCTGAATAGCATTTATAATGCAAAACAAATCTATCCGATGAAATGAAGTTAGACTAAACTGCAAATACCGTTACTCTATGGACACATGCGAAATGGTGCTGTGTTAACATGTGTGATTTGCATTCGACCTTGCTGACCCATGGATTTTCTCGGCATTTTCCCGCGTCGGCAGGTGATTGCTGGGAAGAATAGGTACAGCCTACGAATTTCCGGTCCCTCCAATTCCATTCATCTTCATTCTATCCTGTTTATAGTTCCAGTTCACATTTCGTTGCAGGTTCAGGAAACCGAATCGACAGTCCGATCTTTAAAAACAAGCCACATACTCTTCCGTGATATTGCGACAAACATCACTTTAAAATGACAAAAGCATTGAGAAATTCAAAGCAATAATAACGTATATCTCATAAATAGCTGGTGTCACAGTGATTATTGTTGCATGTTAACAAGAATATAGACAGACATACAGGTACGTAGATAGGTAGGTAGATAGAGATGCTGAGATAGCGATAGATATAGATAGATAATAGACAGACAGACAGGCAGACAGACAGACAGACAGATAGAGAGAAGAAGAGAAAGGGGAGAGGGAGAAGAGGAAAAGAACCACAAAGTTTGGGAGATAGATAGAGATAAGAGAGAGAGAGAGAGAGAGAGAGAGAGAGAGAGAGAGAGAGAGAGAGATAGGACGAGTGATTTAAGCACATTTCATTAACATCTGTAGTAAAAATGCAAAACACATGAGGTACAGGAATTCCAACTTTCCAAGTTGGTAACACTCATGGAAAAATAAAATATTATTGTGTTTATGGAAAGTGAAGCACATACATTTGTTATACAAAATGCTTACTAATGAAGAGTGTCTCTAACCTGTGATAACGATTCCGGAAAGGAAGAGAGCAGCGATGAGAAGCATTCCCCATCGGGTCAAGACATAGCCGCGTCGTTTGCTGAAGGTCACGGTTGTGCCGTCCATCATTGCCAGCGCCTCCCGCGACTGGGTCATATCATGAGTACCTCACAATCTGCAAGCAAACACACAAACAAACCGTTAATGGTGAAAGTACAACGGGCACGTATTTATGGGGAACGTTAAACAGCAAAGTGTGCGCATTAAATACGCCCACGTTATGAGTAAACGAATTGGACAAAATCACGCGAGAAATACAGGCAAACAGTCAACATGAACTTTTGTGATTAAACCAGAATTGTATTCGGAGATATAGGGAATGTGTTCACGCAGAAGGTCATCAATTTCAACATCTGTTGTGATGCAGGTAAGCCTAAAACAAGCAGTTAGTGTTCGGTACCCGTGACTTGCCAGCTGTTTACACGTAGCTCTGGCGGAAAGCGCGCCGGTCCTAGCCCTGTCTCTTGCCGCCGTAGGGCGGTCCGGTCGGTCTAAGAACGCATGGTATATTTTTATTATTCGACCACCTCCGTAGCGCAGTGGTACACGCCTACCTCTGGCACGGAGGACCCGGGTCGATCCCCGGTACCGGCATAGGGATTTTCCCCCGTTGAGAGGTCTGGCACGGGGTGCACTTAGCCTCGTTAGACCCCTGAGGGGCCAATTGAGGAGCTACTTGATGGAGAAGTAACGACCCCAGGTCGTAAAGGCCGCATAAATGGCGGCGGGGGGGCCTTCGGGGCGCAGAACACGTCCCACCCTCTAGTACTGCACCCCACTCATGACGCCTATAGTGGGAAGAAGTGGGGGACGCAGAGGCCGGACAGCTAGCCTTGCTCTTCATGAGGTGTTGCGCTTCTTTGAGACAAATATAAATATACCACTTAAAATGCTAATACCATGGAGTGCCAATTCTCATACGCCACCTATGACCATGGCATATAATCTATTTTTTAATGTATTGCCAAAGAACGTACATTGACTATTTATACAGGCTGTCTGGGGTATAAGTGCAAATAATTGCATGGGTAATTGAGGACAGTGTAATGAACAATATTATATCAATATTTGATTCATTTATGGACTTAAAATTTTACTTATTTAGAGTAGTATGTTTTCAGGCTGGTTAGTTCTTCCAAGTAGGCCTAGCACAGAAGGTGTGACGCAGAGTGGGTAGGGATCGCAATAACAAATATTGTACTGAAATTGAGTTCGAATAGTTTCTGCAAGACCAATGACGTCACATTACCTAACCCATTAGGTCACAGACTGAGATGTGAAGCAAAACGGATAGTCTATACGACAACGGTTGTTCATTTCGCGGCGCACTTACTACTATGCAAAAGTAACAAGTACTAAACTATGTGAGTGGTTTGTGATGATCGCAGTTAGCTACATTTATTGGTATGAATTAAGGTGTTTAAACCAGTGCTGTCCAAGGCGGTGCCCGTGAAGTATTTTTTTGGCGCCCTTCATAAGAAAGCTTTTACTCCAACGACTTCTAATATTAATTCACATTTCAAGACAAAACTATTTTCTTCCGAAAATCTTCCCACTACACACCAATGAAGTATGTTTTTGTACACCTAAAGCTGTATTCATTACTTCTCTAACCAGCGCTTTCCCTTTTTCCTGTCAAAAGAAGAGTACCTGCCCTAACGGTGGTTGTGATGGCCCCCGCGCTTCCTTAGGCATGAGTTAAATGTGCCCGAGCACATAAGAAAGTTGGAGAGCACTGGTTTAAACCGTCTTCATCAAAATCAGAGTGAGTGAGTGAGTGAGTGAGTGAGTGGGTGAATGGGTGAGTGAGTGAGTGGGTGAATGGGCGAGTGAGTGAGTTAGTGAGTGAGTGATTGGGGTTTAAGGGCCCGTCGATAACTAGGTCATTAGAGTCCTCCAAAATCAGATGTTCTTCGTGACATTGGAAAACCACTCACAATAAACTGGTCCGCTCTGAAACAAAAAATTGTCTTCGCACACCTTTGCTCCTATGTTAAACTCAGAGGAATAATTCCTTCTTTATTGTTGATAATTTCGCCTTTTAGTCTTCAAATAGCAACTATTTAGATACATTTGCTATACAACATAACATTCACATGGTTTTTAATACTCACTTTTCTTTTATGTAACACATACACGACCTTACCGATAATCGTGAAATCCGGCATATCTATGTATTTATTCATGGAGTGAGTGAGTAGTGGGGTTTACGGGCCCGTCGACAACTAGGTCATTAGGGCCCTTTATTCATGGAGAAAGTTTCTGTTCTGTCCATTTTACTATACAACATAACGTTCACATAATTTTTATTACTCACTTTTCTTTTACGTAACACATACACGATCTTACCGATCATCGTGAAATTCGGCACATATATGTATTTATTCATGGAGAAAGTTTCTGTTCTATACATTTTACCATACAACATAACATTCACGTATTTTTGTACTCGCTTTTCTTTTATGTATTAAATTCACATATCCTTCCCTACTCACCCTTCAATATTCAATTCATGCAATTTTCTATGACTGAAACAGAAATGCCACATTACATTCACACGGTTTTCTCTACTTAATTTTCTTTTACGAAACACAATCGCATTTCTTTTTCTATTCCCCTTCAATATACAATTTATACAATTTTCTATGACTGAAATAGAAATGCAACACAATATATTCCCTCGAATTTCTCTACACAGTTTTCTTTTATGAAACACAATCACACTTCTTTCTCTACACCCTCTTCTACAAACAACTCATACAATTTTCTATATAAACAACTGAATAACGACAGCACTTTCAAAATGATAAACGCTTTGAAAATTTCAAACTAATTATGAGTACCTCGGAAATGGTCACAAAAACGTTATATGAAGAATATTGTGTGTTTTAAAAAATCTACAGTTTTTATGCAGTATGTTTACCAGTTAAAAATTATGCAAAATACCTTCAGAATGAAGAGAACTTAAGATATTGCCAGAAAATGCAGTATATAATTTTATTTAGCATTTAAAGATCTTAAGTGTATCAAAATCGTTAGTGCCATTTAAAAAAACAAGTATTTATAACAAATTTCCTTGTAAAGGTCAGTTTGGAGAGGAAGGAGTATTTTATTGAAAAATTTCATGACATATCTTTGGAAAGTATTGAACTTAAATACCAATATACACGGACACACACCGACACGAATATTTTCTATAAGTGCTCTTTTTGTATTCAGGTGCCTCAGAACTCGTATTTATGTGAAATATTGATATCAAATTTTTGGGGTGTATACAACACCTTCACCTACTCACATGGTAGAGTAAATAAGGGAACTAAACGAACTTAATGCATCAATATAATAGTTATGAAGAAAATATATATATATATATATTCCTCTATGACACTCAAAAGTGTATGCGAGCATAAAAGAAACAAAATATGTATTTTAGCATGAAAGTTAGTTGGGTTTACTCACCATAATGTATTAATTGGCGGACATGTCTGACAAAGCCAGTGCTGCAGGTACAAACACTAATAACCCTGCTAACACGTACAGAGAAGGAAGGAACACTTAGCAAAGGCGCCAGGGTGGCAAGCTCATGGCGAGTCAACACGTAAATGAATTATTTCTCGTCAGTGAAAATCATAGATGCTCTGTGGAAAGAAGGTCGGCGGTGGTCTGGCGGGCCATTAGCGAGATTGCTGTCCTGGATAATGCAATTAGCCGGCAAGACTAAAACTCCCGGACCCGACTTGATCCTTAGGGAACTCCCTCTCCGGAGGTGACCGTAGAGCGGCTCAAGTTGCTCTAACAAACTGAAGGTTGTGTGTGGCTAATAACTTTAACTGCCGCCTGTGGCTCTACCGCCACACTTTGGCAAATTTAGTGGCGTTGAGCTTTTGTTTAAAAGGATAAGAAAGCTTTTTGCGTCAAAAATGCTTAGAACTGTAACGAAAATAGCTTCAGAGGAAACTAGTAGACGCCATGAAGCCTGTGTGTAGAGCATGCGTATGGAAAATGTAGATTTCGGAGTTGTAATGTGGAAAATATACAAATATCCTAATGTTAAAATAGAATTACAATGAAAACTTGTCCGCATTTGTCTGTGCTTAAATCTACTAACACAAACATATATACAGTCGAAAACGACATATTTTCTAAAACTATTATTAATATTAAAATACCTTTATTTTCAACTCGAAATGTCATTGCTCTTAACCTAAAAGTTTGATATCGAGATTTCGTTAGAAATAAGCATCGCAAGTAACAATTTCATATGAGCACCTTAAGGAAAAGTAAGATATAAAATCCTATTTTCAAAAGCTTTCACTCAATTTTCCTTAACATTTATCCATAAGCTGTGTCACGTGAACACTGAAGGTTTTAAATTTCATTTCGATTTCTTTTGTTTTTGTTTTCAAGACACGCTTTTAAAATACATTTTATTGCCATCCGCCAAGTGTTCCATACAATATGGGTTTAAAAGGAATTTTTATTTTAAATATTAATATCATCTATTTTTACCACGACGGCCAAAATTGTTCTATAATTATTTTAAGTTTGCGTTAGTTAAACTACTTTGAAAAAGCTTCTTCCACTGGCAAGCTCTATTTTGAAAAGATTCATTATTGGTTAAAAATTAAATGAACATCAAACGATTTGTATGACAGTTTTAATTCCTTGAATGTGGGGAATCGACAGTGAGATTCAGCTATGTATAATTCAGTTGTGTTATATAAATCAGGTGTTTTGGTTATAAGTTATAACCTAAATCCCTGATGTGTCGGCAACTTCTCTGATTTAGGTGTAGAGCGGGACAGTCTAATTCCATAAGGGCCAAAAGTGTCAATTTGTGGTATTTTTAGGTTTTGTGTAATCTTATGAACTGGAACGTCCTCTTTAATTTGATGCGTTCTGTTATAATTTTGGGCTCAATAGTTATAATTTAATTATATTTTTAAAATGGTACTGCATCTGCGGCTTTATACCCTGAATTATGCGGGTACAATTCACTGCGATTCACAGAAAAAAGTCATTCCTATATTCTTTGGAGTCTTTTTTAAGAGAAAGTTTGTCCCACAAATAGGTACCATTAATATAGATAGTCATATATACAGCAAATACGTTTTTTTCTTTGTAAATATATTTGAGATATTTTTCTCCATTTTTAATCTTGGACCCTTTTTCTGAGAATACCATTTTCTGATTTAAAGGCCCGTTTTCCTAGGGCTACTGAAGGTAGTTAAATGACATTCTGGCACAATAAAAACGATACTTCAGTGCTGTTATTGATTTAATTTGCTGTTAATAGATTGGTTGGCTATGTTTTAAACAGCTTAATTGAAAAATCGCGTTTAATATAAATGTGAATTTAAGAGAAAATCCTATATTTCTTAATATACCATATTATTGTATCAAATTACAAGATATGGATGTACATCTTGTAAAAATTTCAATATGTATTAAATGGTTTCTGAGATAATGGGTTATGAAGTTAGCTATTTTAACATTGCTGAGATAGGACTTTTAATTTCTCATTAAAGATAAAAGCTATCGAAGGATATCATAAAACGTCATTAGTAAAGCAAATCCTCCTTTACATTGTTAAAGCAGAGAAGTTGGAGAGGATTATACATACCATTAAAACATATGGTAACCCATTCGCGGGCTCTCTCCACTGCGCGAGGGAAGCAAGAGTTGCCGGGGAAATGGTGCAGGCAGAGGTCCACTGAGATCCTTATCTCTACAACAGGCAACATATCTGTCATTATTTCTTAAATAAAAAGGGACCTACTAGTTTTTTAGCACTCGCAAATACGCTCCGATTTTCAGTCATCTCAATGTTGACATCAAAATTGATCTAATATGTTCTCTGAGGCGTTGTTGACAAGAAACTGCTATAACCAATAAATTTAGCTGGGTTGTTAATAGCTATGTGGTCAATGATACATTTCCAACAAATATCCTATTTGTCTATTGTTTTATGTACAAATAGATCAAAATAGATCTTCTGTAAGAGCAAATGCATCTAAAAATCCAAAAGTAACATACTTTGCCAGCTTTCGAAACTATGCATAGATGGTATTAAGACATTTGAACATTCCATGATTGCAACAACCCAAGCAGCTCGGGGACATAGAAATACTGCTGAATGATTCAAAAGGCATTGAAAGACGCAGAAGACGAAGTCGGTGGCTTCAAGACAGAGTGCATTTCCCTAGATGTAATATTCTCTCACTCTTTTTTAATATTTTTAAGTGCTCTTAATGAAGGGAAGAAGTTTATAATATTTCTGTTTGTAAAAGAGAGAATATTCTATATATGGAAAGAAATTTTTTTATAATTAAAGTACATCCTGAAGACATTAAAATCGACTACCACAGTTAAAGGTTGTACAGACAGGGTTAGATGAGGTCGTTAAGGCTCGCGAACGGGAGATCAGTGGTTTAAACCTCGCTAGAACCGTGCTACCGGACTGAGGATTATTCCAGGTTTTCCTCAGCATTATAAGCGGCAAATGTGGGGAGAATTGTTGTTGTAGTGTTTAACGCCCGCTTTTACTACTACGGCACCGCAGGCGGTGACACTGATGATACATGAAGATGGAGCACCGGTGGAATGAGATGGCGGGGAAAACCGGAGTACCTGGAGAAAACCCGCCCTGACGCCGCTTCGTCCACCACGAATACCACATGCGGGTCCCTGGGATCGAACCCGGGCCGCCTAGGTGGTAGGCGAGCGCGCTAACCGCTCGGCCACGGCGCCGCCTTGTGGGGAGAAGGAACGCCTCCTTCCCAAATTTCCTTTCCGAATAATTCTATTTCATGTATTATCAGCTTTGGGAAACTTGGTTACCAATAAAACAAGGCACCTACACAAAAGGTTGTTAGAGTTAGCAGTACAGAGGGAGCGAGCGGCAAATCAACAATGCGTTGCAAACTTGGTCCCACTGTTCACGCTTCGAAATCTTTCAAAATTGAAGTCGGTAATTTTCATCGCATACTTATTTTGGTTCAATATTTCGTTTATCCAGAGCAACATTCATAAGTATAATTACGAATAATTGATGAATAATAAATATACCCTTCTTCAACTTAAAATTATATGTATATTTTAAAATCAAAATACCTACTTTCGCTTTATGTGACCGATTTAATACGCATTTATATCTATAATATTCATAACAGAAATACCATATGTTCATTGACCTAAGCTTCCTATCGGTCCATTTGTTCTTCAGCAGGTCTTTATGGTTGCAGAATCAGCATTAAAGTGCACTGCAATAGTTTCTTAAAAGCTAATCTCCTGCGGTTTTCACTTATACACTGTTTGTATCCAAGGTGCGCACGAGGTCACATGATGTGATGCGGGCAAAGAGTAAACACCTTGGCAATTTATGCACTTTGTTATTCTCAGGTGGACTGATTCCCTTCAAACATACTTGATTAAACACACTTTGGTATATCCACAATTTTTATGTAGAACTGTAACAGGGCAGGGCCCAGTCTCGTATTGTATACACTAGAACACAGCCCTTGTCCTGCATCGGAGGGAGAGGGGACGCTCCGAGTGACACCGGAACCGCGGTGTGATGGCTGCTTGGCGGGGTCTGACGCCTGGATGAAGAGATCTCAGCACTTGTTAGGGACTTCCACGCGTCTCTGTGGCCTGTCTAGCTGCGACCCTGTGTGGCACCTTCGGTTCCCTCATTTCATCCCTGCCTCCTGGGGGGTGTTAGTCACAATAGATCTGTGCAGGTCGACGTGAGCGAGGTGTCCCCCCTGTGCCTGCACTCTTTACCCTTTTATAACCCAGGAAAACTCTTGTTACTGGTATTAAATGCACTTCACGAAACGTAAACCTGTGTGCACAAAAGTGGATAATTTTCCTAGATCATAATGGTGATATTTTCCCTTCCGTATCGACTGTAACAGTGTCCAGGCTACAGAAATGAACCAATGAGTGTGCCTCTCTCATTAGATTCTGCTATGAGTGTGTGAATAATAAGAGATAGTCTATACAAATGTAATTGCTAGTGCAACCGGGAATCGAACCCGGCTCGGGTTCTACCGAGCCAACTCATGGAATTTAGTTTCTTTAGCTACATTCTTTATTGATATTGCTTCTCTAGTTTATTGGTTTTATTTAAAGGACAGACTATAGAGAGAAAGAGGGTAGAGTCAGTGTTCTGCTGGAAAGTGACGTTTCAGGCTTTATAAAATAAACTTCGCAACTTGTCTAGTTTGGCTGCAGTATTCGCCCCTGGCATTAAGTTATATATCACATGCTCCAGGACTGAAGATAGTGTTTATGGGTAGCTATTCTGTAAGGATGTCTTATCAAACTCTGACCTAGGGATGACAATAGAGGCGGGCATGGTTCATGTCTCATCTAATTCAGGATGGAACATTATGTCCACTCACCTGTCAGAGCCATCGTGTGATGTGAAGTGGGTCTGCCACACAAACACACACATATACGCTTCCTCGCCTACACACGACGGGCATCACACCCAATGTCACAATATGGTTTCGTTTCTTCAGTACGCTTTAGGAACACATACATAAAACAATTAACTCAACATCAGTAATAATATTTCAAAGCATCTGATGTAGGATTTAAGCTGCCCTTCCAGAAATAAAACTCACAAGGTTTAAATCAGAGGAACAAGTGAAAGCTCACTAAACAAATCCACACGTTTTAGACTAACTTTAGAATAACACTGGTGAAGAAATTGCTGCCATTTTTCAGAGGAAGCTACAGAGTGTATTGGGGCAACTTTCTAAGCAAGTACCAGAAATACTTGAACAATTGCTTGGTATATGTAAGTAATTTACATATTCTATATAAAGAGTAGTTTGGCCTGGGCGATTTTCTTGAATATCTTCGTGTGCAGTCTTGAAGATGTTGGTTATAAATACCAAGACAAATATAAATACCAATTTAAATACTGAACGAATTTTTGTTTTTGGATTATGTTGCTCATAGACAGACGGACGGACGGACGGATGGACGAACGCGGCTTTAAGTTCATCTCTATGATTTTACCAATAATTAATTTTGTTGGTTGTACTGAATACTCTCGATCCGCTGCTCGTGCAAAATTTTTTCGGTGAATTCCAAAACATACCTTAAAACCTATAGTGAAACTTTTTTGTGAATTCATGTTACCGCTAACACAGACAGGTAGGTACAAGAGAAACTCACTTTCAATAAAGTTGCTGCTGCTTTTGTAACCAAAGTATTACTAGTAAGAAGAAAGCAGGTAGAAGGGTTGAAGCTACTAATGAGTGAACATCGGTGTCCAATGTGCGCTCCTTTCTTCGCAAGCGAGTGAGAGGTAAAAATTGTTCGTGGCCAACCATCTATACGCACTGCAACAAAGAAATTCTGAAAAACTGTTTTTTTAGGCCTTACAGCAACTCTTAAATTAACATGTCTAACATTCCTTTACATACGATTTTTTTCTAAAATTCTTCCGCAAAATTTGGCGGGTATTGTAATCGAGGGGATCTTATTTTCAAGTAAATGCAGTATTTCCGGTGAACTATTGGTATATAATTTTTTTATAAATGGCAATATTTCCTCTGCTCACTAAAAGTAAGCAGTATTCAGACTGGCATGTGGGGTTTTTAATATATATTACCTCTACTTAGGTCTCCAGCATTACAATACCTTTGTCATTATATAAATATACGCAGAACTCATTTGTTTCCCGCTGTTTCGGTGCCTTGGTACAAACTGTTTGAAATACAAAACTCTCGGAAAAGGTTCCACCCTTCCCATCCTCCAGTAATTAAGATAAAAGCTTGATAAACAAAATACGGCGAAACGAAACTGAAACAAAAGCATGACTTCTGCACGGCCTTGGTGATTAAAACGTGCTACTTATAAAAATCTGGAATCTGCTTGTAGGAGAGGGCTCTGGGGAATAAGCCAGATTTACCTCTGTGCGTCACAGGCAAACGCTTTAAATTGATTTCCTCTCAACCCTTGTGGTTTTAAGCAACCCTTGAAGCTGTCAGAGGGCGGGCGGCTATCGAGCGAATTCGCCACCTGTCAGATCGCCAGTATTTATCTTGTTTCCCTTAGGAAACAACTTCCCTGAGATAACTTGCATACCGACCTTGCTGTCAGTGTAACTGTTTATGCTGTATCTTCCCTTACGCTTACTGCACTTTATATACAATGTTGACTTCTCAATTGAAACAAAGAAGCAAGTGAAACAAAGTAATTTTTATGAAAATGAAAATCTGACACAACAAACATTTCATATCGTAGCTTTTGCAAGGATTTAACTAACACTCCAAGTTGGTTTCCCAATTTTCACAGCTATTAGTAAAGATTATCTTGGAAGATATTGGAGTCTTAAAAGTAAACAAATTGCATCTTCAACAATCTTATAAACTGGAAGTTCCTCTTTAATTTGATACTTATTTTATAATTCTAGCTCAATAGTTATAATTTAATTATATTTTTAAAATGGTACTGCATCTGCCACTTTGTACCCTAAATTTGCAGCGATTCTCAGAAAAGTCGTTAGTCATATACTCTTTGGAGTAATCCTTTAGAAGAAAGTTTGCTCTAAAAATAGGTACCAATAATTAAATAGCTTCCATATATACAGGCAATACCATTTTTTCTTTGTAAATATATTTTAGATACTTCTCAATTTTTAATGTGAACCCTTTTTCTATATTTTTATAGAAATACCCTTTATATGGAACAATTTTCGATGTTTTTAAAGTTTTAAAAAATGACTAACAATTTTGATTGAATATATTAGATTTAAGATATTTACCACACAAAGTGTACATCTTGAATTTTCTGGGAATAGTTTGTGAAGTCCTCTTCATTTGGAAGGATTTTTGTATAATCTTGTATAACTGGTAATGCATAAATTGCCTATAGGTAAAAACACTACCCAAAAATGTGGATCTCTTTAAAACACCCAATTTATTTTAAATAAGGTTCTTTTGACATCACCTGTTTCTGAGATATCCTCTGATATTGGTTTGAGTTTTTCAATAGTTTTTTTTTCGAAGTGGTGTTGTTATTCAGACGTTTCTCACGATTTCACGCAAAGATTATGTAATTTCAAGGTCAGCATATGACCACTTGCTTTTAAACATCTATCGATTATCAGTTTCTCTGTTAACATGAAGTAGGTAGAAAAACCAGTTTTCATAAGAATGATTTATAGAAAATATACAAAATAGAGGCATGTGAATGTAATGCATAAGTGTTCTAAACCAGAATTTCAATATTTAACGTTAAATACATTTTTACAAAGACAATTTAATAGTATTAACCTTTATTATAATTGTTCTCTCTTACAGTTAACACAGTATACCATTAACTTTCTGATACCAAGAGGACACAGATGCTGACTACGTTTATACACAAGAAGTCACTAGAGAGATTCAATCACAATGACTCATTCGACTCACCATTAATATACAATAGTTTACACACTCCAACCTAGAAAAGTTAATGCCAAAACATGGAAATACAATAGCAAAAGAGAAATATACCTGAATAAATCAAAATCTAACTCACCGTTAAAAATTAACATCCTAGTTACCTTATGTCCTAAAGAAATTTCATTGGACCCCCCTCTATTAATTTGCTGCGGTAAACATCCTCGAAAGGTTGATCATTGGAAAAGCCTAATAGAGTTCAAGGCATAATAAGGAAGTCTTTGTGCCGAAAATAGAAGATATGCTATTGCTGCACTCTTGAACAAGTGACGAATTTTCTTCATGCAGATAGAAGTAGGAAAATGGTTATTTTTCGGTAACGCTTCCGTTGCAGTTAAAAAACTAAGTTCCGAGAGGTCGTTGGAGTTCCAATAATACTATTTACGCAAAACCGAAAGAGCAAGACACCCTTGAGCCATTGTTATTGACTGACGGATTAATTCTAATTAAATTTTGGTTATTCGCTCCCTTTTCATACCGTAACATGAAGATACTATCTTTAAGTTGCAACTTTTCCTTCGGCAGTTCCGCCATATTCTGTGAGAGTTAAAGTACCTACTCTGTCAGTTCAGTAGCTAGAATTACGCTCAAAAAAATAGAGCAGGTCACGCTGAAAGGGGGAGGAACTATATTGTCAGTAACAACATAAACAGCTGTGTTCCATTATGAGTCTCACTTTACGTGCATACACATAAGTTATGTTTAAACGTAATGAGGAAGCTATGCTAGTTTATCAGCTGTTGTCCAAGGTTTCCTGGAAGGGTATTCCCATACCATTACCAGCAAAGTTAATTAATTTAACCAATTCTGTAGTTCGCAGCACCTTAATGCATGAAGTTGCTCAAACATGTCTCGTCTTGTTCGTATTTGGAAAAACATTGCCTCAGATTTGACACTGAAAGTAAAAGGGTTCTCAAAATACTTTAATATGCCTAAAAGCAAGCAACGAATAGAATGCAGTTTATGATAATTCGTGGAGAAAAGACAAGTTTTAATAGAGATTGTCATGTAAATGTCCCTTTGAAGGCAAGGAAACGAGTTTACTTCAAACGATGCTAAAGATAACACATTCCCAATCTCTTTGGGTTTCAGAGATGGCTTTCTAATGAGGAACGAGCGAGTAGTGCACATACATGACCATCTATGGCTCAGCTACAGAACATTACATTTTGAACAGCTGCCATATAAGAGATCTGCCACATTGAAGATAGTTTATCTGAGTTCAAGTTCATGCATGCACTACAGGGCGGCGCGGTGGCCGATTGGTTAGACTACTCGCCCCTCACCAAGGAGAGTCAGTTTCATTCCAGGCTCTCGAATGTGACCCGTCTGGGCTGGTTTTCTCCGGGTTCTCCATTAATTCCACCAACTGTTCTATCATTACCTTTCCTTTCATCCATTTCGCCCTTTTTTCATATCATCTGCTTCCTCATTGTCATACTAGGCTGTGTTACGCACATCTACAGGTACACGTTTACTTTATAAGCCATTGTAAACATTAGATTGAGTGTGTACAAGAGACAGCTTTGTTTACGTTATCACTGTCCGGCATTGCATAGTTTTTATGTTCAGTCATGTTATAGATAAATAGTTTCAGAAATAGTTTCATTAGAAGTACAAGGAAAACGCAGGAGATTGAAGCTTAAGTCAAGCGTTTAAAACCTAGTCGCTACATACGCCAGAAGTTCGAAGAATGTAAAATTAATTAATGACGTAATTCTCAATTTTTATAGGGTGTTGCAGTGTATTTTTATAGCCCACTGTGCACACGGTGTTAGGGGTATAGTGCAAATGTTTTGATTCGTATTTGAACACAGTGTAATGAGCAATATTACATCAATATTTGCTTAATTTGCGAACTTATTAAGAGGATCTAGTATGTTTTCAAGTTGTTTAGTAAGTCTTATTAGGCGTAGCGCAGTACGTGTAACGTAGAGTAGAGTGGTCTCATGATAACGAATGGTGTACCGAAGCTAAGTTGCAAAACTTTCTTCAAGGCCAGTGACGTCACAATACCTAGGTAAACGTCATGATTGGTTTATGGAAAAACTGTTAGACGAAGAGAAAAAGAACTAACACATCGAAGAAGATACACATTAAGGTACCAATTATCAAAATATCGCACGTATACCCATAACAGCTTGTATATGCGCTATAGCATTTGCATTTGTAGTTAGGGATGTTTGGCATACTGAAAGCAAGCAAGCAAGCAAGCTATAGCTGCACCTCTTTAACATTTGGTAGAGAAATTTGTCAGTCGCAACGGATTAACTACAGTGGATGTCATGCGTAATGCTGCGTTAGGAATGACATTTTGTGCGTTGGGACTTCAGGCTATGGTTTAAAAGCCATTAAATTGTAGCCAGTTTATTTCTACAAAGCGCACAGCTACGAGGAATGTTCACTACATAACTCATTCAAGATGAGTGAAGTGATAACACACATTGTTAACATTCACTGTAAATTAGAACATGTCTGGGTTTTCATTGTAAACGACCATCCAAAACCACAGAGCATTGGGAACATTGTGCACTAAAACAAGAGAAACCGATGGAAAACACAATTGTTCGCAAATCAAAAGAGGATACCACGAGGCCATTTTTGAACTTAGTTTACTGCTTGGGAACCAAAGGCAGAGGAAGTACTGCACACTACCTACGTAGTTTATACTAAGATCTCGTCAGAAATGTAGATTTATACGTTATCCTAATAAAAAGGATACATTTTAGGAAACTTTGAAGTTGACATGACTTTCTCAACCCCCTGTCATGTTGTGACAAATGAATAAACCTAGTTACTTTTAATGTCACTTTATTTCTATTCTAAAAGTGAGCTACAAAAATACAGACCTCCATTTTATCCTTAACACAATTTACAATTCGTCGTGACCTTGTAACTCACAACTGTTCTGTCCTATCGCAACCATGACACAAATACTGCTCACAGCTCTACTACTCTCTCTATCTAAGAAACAGCTGCTTCTGACGATGCACTCACTAAAACTGCTCCATAGAATAAACAACTTCGACGCGACGATTAAATGTCAAAAACTGTCTGGCGATACATACACTCAAACTCTCTTAATACTGACTGTATACACACACTTAAAAACTGGTTTCTCTCGCCACCCTGACTCGTCTATATAGGCCACAGAGATTGTTAGCAAATTCTCTGAAAAAATAAGCCTTTTCTTGAAACTTCTCTGAATCGAGCCCGGTAGTCGAAAGCTTCTCGAATCGAGAAACTTGGTTTTTGATCCGATCCGCTGCATTGTTACCTTGTTTATTCTCCGCGTAGTGGTGTGAGGTAGTCGATTTCGGCTGTCTTAGATAAGTGATCTGTTGCTGTCGTCACAATATTTTATTTGTAAGTATATAAACTGTTCTTATTAAAGCTTATTTTTTATCAACTTCATTTTAATTGAGATAAATGTTCGTAGAAAGTGGTACTTTGCGTATTTAATTATAGATACAAAACGAGTAGAGAGTCAAATGTTTAAGAACTGGACGCTATGTGCTGGCCTTAGAGCGCCATACACTTTTCGCGCAATTGTGAGGAACAACTCAATACTTTAACCTACCAGGTTAAAGTAGGTTAAGACCGCAGGTAAAAATAAAGTAAGTAAATAAACAAACAAATACATACATAAATTCGAATCATTAATAACGCATATATAGGACATGACTTTTGTCACAAAAAGTTACTTGAAGTCAATATGTATTTTAGAGATCTACATTTTATTGCGTACAGTATTTTCGTCTTTCACTGGACATTTGTAGTTACATAAGATTATGTCCCTTGAGCAGCGTTTCTCAACCGGTGGGTCGCGATCCATAGGGGGATCTATTTGTCACGTAAATATCTTTCATATGCGGTATTTCAATCATATTCGTTAGAGCCATTTCTGGGGAAATTAAACATCACAATTCTCCCTTGTAAAGCGTAGTTTGGAGCGTGAGATTTTCTTTAAAATCTTCCTACTCAATCTTTGAAGGATACTGTCATTTTGGTGATTATCTAATATTTCGTTTTAGAATCATGCAGTTTAGTTTACACACAACAGAAGCTTGCGCGTATACACACATTTTTCTAAAGATGCTCTTTCGGTTATTTTTGCTTGAGCCTTTACATCAGATTTTTGGGTGGAATACATCCATTGCTTATTGTAGATAGGTGGCAGAGAAAGTAAAACGTAACTATTTCTATAGTAAACGGGACTCCTCCTCTCTTGTGAAATCGTGAGCTTTGCTTGCTGGTCCAACCTGTAAGGAGAATACGCCTCTAGCTTAGGCTGCAAATTCATGGATGACCTGTTGAACTAGAGCGTTTGCTATTGTTGCTTTGTTGCATTTCCTGCGCAACCCACATCGCATCAGTTCGCCAGTAATTGGCTACTGGGTTCCTTCAGTATTCCTAGACCAGACACTTTTGCAGTCATTGTAAACATAAACAATATTATCTAAGCATAGCTAATGTTCACTTGTATATTTAACAGTTCAAATTTAAGAAGAAATGTATGTCAAAGTAATAAGTGTAAATAATATAAAAGATGCAATACTCAGAAAAGAACGAACGGATTTTAGAAGAGGAAGAAGCACTATTGATGTTTATGCTCTAAAAAAATTATAGAAAAAATAAGAGAAAACAATTTAGAGACGCACTTACTATTTATTGGCTATTTCAAAGCTTTTGCCAAAGTATCATGAACGATACTGTGGAAGGTTTTAAAAGGCAGAGCCATACCACTACACCAGTGACAGTTAATGGTGGTGTAAGACAAGGTTATCCTGTATCAACTGCACTTTTTAGTTTGTATATTAACGAAATAGTAAGAAGTGGGTCAAATAAAGTTAACGGAGGTATCTATGTATCAGAAGTAAAACTGAAAATTATGTTTTACGCAAATGGTCAGATACTGATCGCCACAAATGAAGATGACCTGCAGAAAATGCTACAATGTTTAAATAAAATTGCTATTGCTATTAAACATGAGTGAAAATATCACAAATAAATCCAAAACTATGGCTCTTAGAGGAATGAATCCTGTTAGATCAAAAATAGTGCTAGACAATATAATAATTTACATGTATCACAGTTCAAGAATCTAGGATGTAATGTCACGCACTAGGAGAAGCTCATGTGAGAGAGAAATTAAATAAATTCAACTATATAACAGGCTCGTTAAAAAGAATATTAAAAAATAAAGCCCGTAAAGACCCCATACTTAAATTGTACAAATCTATGGTAGTACCAACTCTAATCTATGATTCAGAAACATGGACATTAACTAAAAGATATAGTACAAGAGTACAAATTTGTAAGAGTAATAGCTGGGTATACTAGACAGGACAGAAAAACGCAGTCAAAGATATCAGGAAAAAATTAAAAGTACAAGAAGTATATCATATTATTGTTAAAAATAGAAACCAATGGGAAAACCATGTTCAAAGAATTAATAATAACTGAATACTTAAAATAGCCGTAAATTATAAACACAAAAGCACAAGAAACCAAGAAGAAGGCACAAGAAGAAGAAGAAGAAGAAGAAGAAGAAGAAGAAGAAGAAGAAGAAGAAGAAGAAGAAGAAGTTTAAGAACAATTTCAATGAGCATTTCTGGGTGGAGTATTTCCAGAGGAATAACATTCAATCTGTTAATAAATTCCATGACATGAGAAGTGTTGGTTAATGCATCTTTGATCCAGAATCATACAGCTACCGTTTTGAAGATCTTGCCAAATATGTATGATGTCAACAAAACAGACATATAATAGCTACTCGTACATTCTGTAGTGTATCTCTTCAAAGAACTGAACACTCAGGAAATATCAAATATCTCTCAATTAAATGCTACGTACATTATTGACTAGTAAGAGTAATAATTTTATAAAGAAATGATAGGAAGATAGATATATAATTCAATAAATAATGCATTTTTGGATTTTTATGTCTAAAATTATTCACATGTTTCAGATTTCCAAAATGTATTTCCTTTCTGCCCTACGACCATTTAAAGGGATTTAAATACCTATTTAAATATGCAGCTGCGCGTGCTCTAAGTGGGCTAACCCTTGTTGACGCTGCACTCTGAATGTTATCTTTTAGCTAAGACTTTTGAAACATATCAGCTTAAATTTCCCGCGAAATTTTAAAAATATAATGCGATGGTCAACCAAGAGCTATTTCTATATTGGCTACATTGTCAACTTCCGATTTCCCAGTTTTGTTGGTAAACAAAGTAATATTTGTGAAAAGCATGAGTTTTGTGTTCGAAGTTTACTGTGTTCAATCTTGCATAGTGTAATATAGCAACTTTGCGTAGAAAATAGCAGAGTTAAGGTGAACTGGAGTTATTCTTTTCGTTTTTAATCATCGAATACGTGATAATTATACGTTGTTTCTTAGATTAGTGCACGTGGTCCAAGTTTATTATATTTTACAAAGCTACATAGTGCTTTTAGAAACATTTGTAAACATTCATAAACGGTTGTTTCTTTACTGAACATGGTGTGAATGAGTAAACGGAGTAAAAAGGCATAGGGTTCTAGTAAATATAAGGTATAACATACTCACCAGGGCTCTTCTGAGGTAACAAATTAGTATTATATGCATGATGACTTTCATTGTCATTTTTCTCATTAATATGTTTTTCAGTGCTTTGCAAACTCGAAAAGTTTATTTTGACCGAAGTTATTCAATTGACCTGAAATTTTGCACACACATACAGCAAAGCATATGGATGAAATTAACACATGCTCATTTTTACTCGTATATACATCCTGGGTTTTGCGAAATCACCAGTCAAAATTGTGAAATTTACAAAAGTACTTCAAATATCATTAATCAAAATATAATCCTTTTTTTTAAATTCCAGATAGATAAATTTAACTTAAAAAGCATATGCCAGTTTTTATGGGTATCTTTATAAACACGCTAGTATTTTTAGTTTTGAGATTCACTTTACATTTTTTTTTAGAATAAGAATTATTGAAGTCGTCTATAATGACAACAATAATATATTTTTAACAAATTGTAATAGTGTGCTGAAAATTGGTATATTTATTGATAATGTGCAGATAAATATGTGGTAAACATTTCAAAACTGTATGAGGAAATCTGTGGAAGTTTCAGATTTCACAGATCCTCGCCTTAAAAGTCCATGCATAATATAAGACGAGTTAAAAGTATCAGAGAAGGGGCGCTTAGCGAGTTTCATAATGACAAAAAATGAGTATAATTCAGTGTACCTAAGACAATTATGATTCCAGTGAACTCATTCACAAGAAATCCATTAGCTCGAAGTTTTCAGTAGTGACAATCAGGGAGTCACTACTGTACCTAGGTAAAGTCTGAAAATTATGAAGGCAATGGAAGTTCCTAATATTTAGCAAGTCACCGAGTGAAAATTAGTTTTTCACAAGTCAATGAGAAGTTTTGATTTTAGCAAAGTAAAGCAGGGACGCTGGCGGGGATTCAGGTTTTAGACGGCACTTCATTGATAAAAGAGCATGTATTTCTAAAACTCAGATCTTTTCCTTCGTGTTTTACAGTCTTACAGAAGTGTTTATCGATTATTATCGGCAGTCCTAAAGACCACGTTTGAGTTATATAGATTTAGTGGTCACCGCAAGGGGAAGATTCGGATTAGCATTTCTACGACTCACGGTAACTTACGCTTCTCACTGTTATTACAGAAACAGTCATTTTTACTTTCTCTACCACGTGTGGTAAGTAGCGGAATTGCCCTGCTTTCTCTATCACATGCTTTGTAAAACATTTGGCACTTGTTTGCGATGTGATTGCCAAGTATTCGAACTCTTTTGCAATGGTTATTTTCCTTCCTTTGGTAAAGATTTCTGCCGAAGCAGGAGTCCTCCCTCTTTGTCTAAACACCATAATTTCCGTCTTTGATGTGTTCATTTCCAATTTGTGTTTGTGGCTCCACTGTTCCATATCGTTTATTACATTTTGAAGTTTTTTTGATGTCTTTTGAACCGACGGTTATATCGTCGACATAGGCGTATGCTACTATGTCACACTTTTGAGCTATTCACATAATTTCTTCTGCTGCCAAGATGAAAAGTATAGGACTTAGTGGAGCATCCTGAGTACTCGTTTGTTTGGAGTATCGGTTCCCAGAGGGAGAGGTTGTCTGATATGCTTGTTTTGTTCCATTGGAGTATTAATTTTATAATTTGTGTCCATTTGTTGTCTCTGCCTAGGGTTTCTTCTAGTTTCTCTACCACTAGCTTCCGGTTTATCAGATCGAATGCCTTGGTGAAGTCTATGAATACAACATAGAATTTTTTTCTTCTTCAAGGGCTTCCCATATACTATTTAGCATTAAATCTACTGCGGTTAAGGTTGATCTGGTGGCCAGTTTGAGCATCTTCTTTCATAAAGTTGGTAAGTAAAGCCTTTAAAAGCAGTTTGAAAATGCCTTTCTATGACAGCGGCAGACGGCAACGAGCGCCGAAGATGCGGACAGCCAAAATACCGCGCAGCCGGTTCGTAAGTTTTTTACTCTCCCATTATAAACTAGATTAAAATGTTATCTTCTGAACTTACCAAAAACAGCGAATTGGTAATTTTTTGATTTGTGTTGTGAAATACTCGAAATTAGAACGTTTGCTTTTGTGTGATTTTTAAAAAGTTTCTGCATAAGTACGATAACCGTTATTATAGCTGGATTCACAAATAAACACACGATGCATAAGTTTTCTTGCTGCCATTGAGACTACACAAATCTAGCAGATGAACCCAATAACGTGACAAAAACCAGTAATGGTCCCAGCTGGAAATGTTACAACGGTTAGCCTTCTCTGCAAACAAACGATAAAGTTTTTACAGCGGTTATTAAAGTACCATATTCATTTTCCGAGGCAAAAAACACCCTTTGTGAACTGAGCTTGTGTTTATTTCAATTTACGAGCAGCCGACTTTCCTACACCCTGCTTTGAGGTGTATATTTTCCTATCCGACAGCAAAACTCTCTGTGAAGCATCAATTTAATTTCCGGACTCTTTATCCGTATGCTCGAAAGTGTTTCCTTAACGGCTTGCCGTTTTAAGGCGAAAACGGATCTCTTGTCCTCAAATGTTATTTGTTGCATGCGATGTGATTTAGAGAGAAGCTAGCCTGCACAGCCTAGAGGGAAGACAGACGCCTGCAACGAATCGATCTTTTTATCTTATATTTTCACTTTCAATATACCAAACATTAGGCTACTATTTTCAATGGTATCGAAATGGCAAGCTCAAAATGAACAGTTTCTTCGCATGCTGAGAGATGTATAATTGAACATATTGTGACAAAACGACAAAGTCCAGTCCAATTACTGTTTCCTCACTTTATTTTCTTCTAAAACGTTTGCACAAATACACAATTCTCTTTTACTGACGTTAACACAGTCTACAGTCTTTCGTGATATTACAAATCACAGTTGTTTTCTTCTTGTAGCCGACTCACTCCTTTCATTGTCTTTCTTCACTTTCTCTATTCAGACGACACAATCACTCGACGCTCGTTAAACCTTCCTCACAACGCGACGACACAGTCACAGCTAAGAGTCACTCACTGACTCATTGACGGACTCATGTCTGTAATTTCTGTTTCCTCGCCTCCTTATATGGCGGGGATGACGTCACATAGACCTTTCGCGAACTTCTTCAAATAAGCTAGCCTCCGAATACTTCCCGAATCATCTGGAGAAAACCCCTTTTGGTTCTGCCGCTCTAATTATTGTCACGTGTTTGCTCGCGTGAGTGTGTGGAGAAGCTCGACCGTAATCGCCTTTGATACGCGTCGCGCCCATTGTTTGCTTACCGGTCTGATATGTGGTGTGAAATAGCTTTGCCCCGACTGTCCCCGATTTCCTTTCTCTGATTCTGCTTTCATTCCGTTTCCTTTTCATCTTGCAGGTATGTTTCTAGGTTTCGTTGCTTTGGGGTGTTGATAAATAGCGCGGATGCTTTCTTCAAGGAAAGACATTAGGCGGCTACTTGGTAGAACGTGTCGTTTATGAACAGCTCCATTAGTGGGACGGATCTTCGTGATGGGAACTGCTAGAGACTTCCGTGCGTCTCTGCAGGCAGCCTGAGGTTCCTTCATTTTGTCCCCTTCGCTTGGGATTTCTGAGGAGGTCGCAGTGCGCAAGCTACCCCCTTCTGTTTTATAGTTAACGAGTCTACAATTTGTCGTGACCTTGCAACTCACAGTTATGTCCATTCGCAACCTTGACACACACTCCATTGTCTTTTCACTTTCTGTGGAAAACTAAACTTTAACTCTGTATTGTACTAATTATTTTTCTGACCATACATCCAAATGTTCTGAGCTTGAATCCCATACGACTACAGAAAGAGACCCTTGCCTGCGTAACGGCAGATTTGGGCTCCCCGTCTTTTTTGATCCGGCATCTACAAATTTTAAACCGGGTCCAAAATCCAATTAAACGCGTAAAATCGATTATAAAGTTAATAAAAATGTTAACATTAATTGGGAGATCATATTGATAACTCGCGATCTCCCAACAAAACTTTATTAGTAAGAAAAGAAAAAACAGAATTAGCACTTGACTATAAAGAAAAGGCACCTAATAAAATCTTATGTTAAGCTGTATAATTATAAAATAAACATGTATGTTAATACAATTAACTGCATGCATTAAAATAGACTTATGCAATATAGGGACTAAATAATAGATGAACACCATTAGGATGCAAATAAAAACAACTAAAATTTTTAGATTTTCAAAAATCAAACCGCTGAGGAGCGGATAGAATTTGGGAAAGTTTTAAAGTTAGTCTGTTATATTGCTAATTTAGAATAAATAAAATTGATAAAATGGACAAAAGTAATTAAAAATAGGAGTTATAATAAAAATGAACAGTTAAAAAATACAATTCAAAATGTAATAAGATATAATTAAAATTCAGTATATACAATTATGAAAGGATTAAAATTAAAAAACTTCATTAAGAAGTTAAGTATAGGCCTTGACTATGAAATATTCTCCAAGTGGATGCAATAAATTTAAAACTATTCACAATATGCTTAAAAATGTTATACGATTTTGATAAATATTTTATAAAAAATTATAAAATTTGATAAGGTCCCAAGGTAGCACAACCTGAAATTATAGTTGATGATATTCATTAAGTTGGAGTTTTGAGAATTTGTCGGCAACTATATCTAAGTGCCTCCATAGCTTTTTATTTCTTATTAAATCAAAAATACATTTTCCTTGAAGTACTCTTTGTTGCGGTTCCCTAAAATGCACAGTATTGGCGCACTCTCAAAGAGAATGTTCAGGGGCACCGAACCTACCACATGCACACAGGTTCGTAGGAGATTGACCAAAACGATTCGTACGGACCATGCCTGAAAAGGTAATGCACGAGATGGAAATGTTTCATTTTAAATGTTTCCACAATGTCCGGAAAAATAGAATAAACTCCACGGCCAGTTTCACTTGTATTCCAATAATCCTGCCATTCCTGTATTAGTTTATCTTGTAGTTCTATTTTTTCCTCAACAACAAAACCGGCAGCCTATGAGGCCCTCGCAACATTACCCCTTCGTAGCCAGTAAGGCGCAGCTCTTTTCCTAATATCATAGTCAATTACTAAAATACCTAATAAAATCTATAAAACATCGGTAGAGGTGGTGGCAAATGCACCTGTTAATCTAATTGAAATTTGTTCTGTATACCTCTTGGTTTATCACGCGCAGTCAATAAAAATACTCGTTCCCCAACAGCTAGCCCCATAACCCATTATTGCGACTCAAATTGCATTATATAGCTTTAGAGCGGGTATGCGATTACAGCCAAATGTGCCTATAGTAAAGGATGGGGAGAGTCCGCAGCTAACTGTTGGTGCCACGCGTAATGATGACAGGTTACAACTGACTGTCTAAGGTAAAGAATGGGAGGGCCCATATAAAACAATCAGTGAAATGGTATGCGTGAATGCCAGGCTAGAGGGTTAGATTTAACTGCAGTCACATGCATGTTGCTTTTTATTCTAAAATACACTACAATCATATTGAAATAATGAATATTATATATTGTTAGGAATGCGAATATATTGTTGAACACTAGTGTAACATAAAAGTAGCCAAAACATTTTTAAAATATTGAAACTTCTTCACTAACCTTCTTTACTCAAGAAAACATTATGCAATAAAGGACTAGGAGAATAGTTTATGGAATTCTTATGAAATATGCGCGTATCATGCGATTGTTACGCACCAGAATCTGTTTTTGTGCCGCTTACATCTAAAAAATTAAACAAACGGGAAAGGAGCTTAAAAGCGGTACACGCAGGCTTTCGGGACGTGTGTAATCCCCAGAGCTAAAATAAGTAAAATACTCGACGAGCGGGACAAAAGAGCACGGATTTAACCAACCGGACCACGACGCAGGTAAAAATAATGTCAGAAGAGAATTCCTGTTTTGTAGAGCGCAATTTGCAAATGGATGACTGGGTATTCTACGCCTGTGCGATATCACGTTCCACCGCATCAGATATCAGCATTTACATTCGCGGTAACAAGTTTACTGCAAATTTGCTCTTACCTTTGTGTTACACAGGAAAACATTCCACTCACGTCTCTATCCTAAAGCCATTTTGTTATCATTGTCGCGACGGCAGACTCTTCTGCAAATGCCATTATGTCTCCCAGCAACCTCTATTTATTTTTATTTCTGACGTTGTTTGATATAACCTCGCTGAAGCAGAAATGTCCACATATAATTCAATTTACTCACAATTACCTCGGGTTATACCTGTGAAAGTCGTACAGCTATATGACGTTTTAATTAAATTTGCTTCATTTTCTTGTTGCACAGTAAAGGATATCTATTTTAATTTCAAAAAGTTGTTTAGTTCCTTTTAGTGCAAAGACTCGTGTATACATTTTGACGTTTTTATCTGCACTTGTTTCGCGCGCTGTTACCTCGAATGAGGAAAATAATGCTGCAATTCTGCCAGCAACTGCAGCATAAAAGAACATTTGCAGGCTTGCCAAATATCTACAGGGTGTACAAGATGCTGTATAAATGGAAGTGATACTATGAAAACAGAATGTATGTGATTCAGTTTCATAAACATAAGCACATCCAACACCGCTGGTGCTGTTAGACCGATGGCTGTAGATCAAAACGTCGGTCAGTGTAGTTTAACAAACGTTCTAAGAAACAAGTACGGATACAAGAGATGGGCATCGTGGACTTCCGGTATGACGCCGTCTGCAATCTCGTATTCCAGTGTATCTATTCCAGTAATGAACTATGAGATATTCATCTCAGATATACGTGAGTGAGTTGAGAATGGACAACACACTTAAGTTGGATGACATACATATTTAATGAAGACTAACGATGAGTTGTTTGAAGAGAGTTGCCAACTATTTGAGGTTGAAGAATCTCTTTCTCACTCTTATCATTCGAATTAATTGTAACTATTGAATTATGTCTGTTCACTTCTAACGTACAGTTAGACCCTACAGTTTAAAAATTGTGCGAAGCGAAAGTTACTCTGAGGCGCTGAAATTTTAATCGGTAAATACTCTTGCGGTAACCGCTAAGTATGTGTGAGCGCGCTCTTTAGACACTACGGACTGCCGATAATCGATCACCGTAAAACACTTCTGTAAGACTGAAAGGACGCGAAGTTTACAAAGCATGCTCGTTAATCAACAGAGATTCATCACTAGCTCACCGAAGTTCCTACCTATGTTGTTAAATTTTAATCCTTATTCGCCTCAGATATACAAATTTTACTCTGTCACTTGCTGAATTCTAAGAATTCTTTTCGTTTGCTAATTTTCAGGACTAGCTTTCGTGAATTTCTACAGTCTGCGATAGCTGAGTTCCAGATATCCGCCCTTAAGGGGCCCTAATGACCAAGTTGTCGACGGGCCCTTAAACCCAACACACTCACTCACTCACTCGGCCCTTAAGCTAACAGTTTTCTTGTGGACTGAGTCCATCATAACATCTAATTGATATAGCCACAATGAATTAACCATTTGCTTTTCTTAACACGAAACTTGGCTAGTTAACAACTTCATCTTTCTGACAAAACTGTGGCTGCTGTGTTTCTTACCTTATACATTGTTTTTAACAAATGGAAACTACTTATTGCAATAATTTATCATTTCCTTATACAATTTTTAATCTTACCCGTCAAAAATTTCGAATTATAGTATCATATTATAATACTATTTGCCTAAGTAAAACCTTATCACTTTAATTTCGATTCTATAACAGGTATAAGATATTTATTACTGTTAAAGATTTTATTTTATTTATTTATTTATTTTTTTTTTTGAGGATGCAATTTCAAAACATCACATTACATCCAAGTTCTTTTTTTGGTAGTGTTTTTCACATCTAAGTTGCAGAGAGAGACACACACACAAAGCGAGAGAGAGGGGGGCGACGGTGATAGAGATGGAGAAAATGAGAGATGGCGAGGGATAGAAGATGAAAGAGAACAGAGGGACAGAAAGAACGAGGGGTACACAAGACAGGGACGAGAAGAATTTCCACACTTAATGTAATTTGAGCACAAATACGGGTTCTACTAGCACGCAAATAAACAATTGATTTCTTAGTTGATCTTTACCTAGAATTCTTTTTTCTCTCCAAACACCAAGTGCTTATGCTGACGTGGTTAGTAGACATGATTATTCATCGGCATGCCATGCAAACGTGCGATCCATCACGAGGCTGAAAAAGTGCCCACCCATATACGTCTAAATGTCCGTCATGGGACCATCGTATTCAATTTGCAAAATTACCAACCACACCCATAAACAGTGCAATATCATACTGTACAATGAAATACATTTCCGAAACGTTGCAACGGTATTAAATCTGAAAGTTGCTGATGGAAGGTAAACACAATGGCTATTTATGCATCAAATTCTATGAGATCAAAGCTCAAAGTGTCTAAGAATATTTACGGTGAGTTATTCCAACTTAATACGTAAAGTATATTAGACACTTTTTCTAAATGCCACCATTTTTCTTTTTTTCTTTCTCTACTATGTATTGCAAGTAGAGGTAGTATTGCATCTTACACAACAATTCGATATCGAGGTTTCACCGGAAATGCATGTTTTAAGACCCCCTGAATCCAAAAAAAGGCATTTTCAGAAAAGGATCTCTATATGTGATCAGCATACCTCAAAAACGAAAAGCGATTAAATATCAAATTTGGATGCAACATGACGATGTTTAAGAAAATCACCCCTCCCCTACTTCAGACTACACTTTACATGTTTACATTTCGAAATTTTGACTTTCTCAAAAATGATTCTAATGATTTTTGATTAAAATACCATTTGTTTAAAATATTTCCATGAAAATGAAAAGTATACCTTGAATTTTCTGAGAATGTTCTGATAAGCGCTTTTCATTCTGGATGATTTTTGCATAACTGGTAAGCTGGAAGAGATAGGCAAAATCTTACTGCACAAGAAATGTAGATCTCATTAAAACGCCATGTCAAATGCATTTTTTATTTGTTCGAGATACTCCTTGGTACATGTTTGAATTTTCCAACACTTTGTCTTATCACAAATGGGATGCGTTGTTCGTTTTTCTATCTCTGGCAATGCAAAGAGAACGGAATTTTAAAGCCATCACACAGCAACCAGCTTCAAAAGATTTGACTACAGTTTAAAGCAGCTTGGCTTGTTTGTTTCTAGATGCTAAGGAACAAATAATTTTATTTGTTTTTTATGTTTAACGCAGCTGATATCGCTTACGATGCCACCTGGGAAACCCTACGGGGAGAGGTACCCATGAGTAGATAATATTTGAAAGGATTTTTCTAAACCCTACCAGGGATAATATATCGCTCTGTGCACAGTGCCGCCAAATAGGATTAACGATCATCCCGAATGCAAACAGAAAGCTTTTTGGGGATTATACATTTCTGCCCTTCTGCGTGAAGAATTATAAAGCTGAAAAATGGAGCCTCAAAAATAAACAGCACGTTTTGTTCGCAGAGTTGATATTCACTGAAACCAAAACTCGGAGGTAATCAATAATACAGAATCAATTTCTCGGATAAATGCAGATAAGCTTTAAATATTTAACACATTATTGAAGAGTTATGCTGTTGAATGAACAAATGGATGTGTATATTTCCACTTTAACATTTAGTAATGGATTTCAAATATGATTAAATTCATCAAGGGTAAAATATTGAAACATAAAAACACCCTATCGTTTTAACATGCAGAAGATGAAACACGAATAGAAGTGTTAACTAAATAGTTTTTCGAATATAACATAAAAACATTACTGTTTTACTGTGAACAGATTTAGTATTCTGATGGATCTTTCAGTGCCTAAATTACCCATCTACATGTATTCGTGTCTTTCCGATCTTCGTCTTCTAATCCTTTCTGTGCCGAGCAAGATGGCTCCACGGTAGCGAGTTCGATTTCCGTGGCCGACCTTCCTGACCCATGGGTTATTGCAGGTCATCAGACGAATGCAGGGAGCGATAATTACATACCCTCCGAATTTTCTGTCCTTTTATTCCAGTTCATGTCTCGTTGTCGGTCAGGGTGGCTCAGTTGGATAGGTGCCAGTCTACTGATTCCAAGGTTGCGGCTTCAAACCCTGCCTAGACGGATGGTTTTTAAGTGTGCTCAAAAGCAACAGCCCCATGTCAGTAGATTTACTGAGATGTAAAGGAACTCCTGAGAGTAAAATTCTGGCACACCGGCGGCACTGATATGATCCTGGCAATTGACTGCGTCGTTAACAAAGAACATTATTTTAAAATAATTTAATTTTTTGGGTTGTATGTCAGCTACGTTGCGAGGGTGGTGAATGCGGGTTATAAATTCCCCTGTGGGTGCTGAGGGGGGCGTTGTGCTCGTCTGTCCTAGGTGGGCCACCAGTTGGAATCTGGCTAGCAGCCCTTGCATGAACTTGCTGTCGAGATTTTTTTTTGTGTAGTGTTTAACGCCCGCTTTTACTACTACGGCACCGCAGGCGGTGACATTGATGAATCATCAATGAGACAGGACAGTCTCATCAGACAAGACGGTTTCGCCAGTCAAGATAATCTCACTAGACAAGACCGTCTTTCCAGACAGAACCGTCTCGTCAGACAGGACAGTCTGGCCAGACAGGACAGTCTTGCCAGACAAGACAGTCTCGTCAGACAGTACAGTTTCGCAGACAAGACCGTCTCGTCAGACAAGAGTCTTCCCGGACTGTATCTTAAGGCTGTTTAGTACGACAGTCTCGTAGGACTGCCTCGTAAGACAGCCTGGTAGACAACCTCCTAAGAATGCCTCATAATGATGATACATGGAATGAAAATGGAGTACCGGTGGAATGAGATGGCGGGAAAACTGGAAATCTCGGACAAAACCCACCCCAGTTCCGCTTCGTCCACCACGAATCTCACATGCGGTTGCCTGGGATTGAACCCGGGCCGCTTAGGTAAGAAGCGAATGGTCTAACCACTCGCCTATGGTGTCGAGATGAGCTATCTGACACCTGTAGAGACCTACCCTCAGTGGACGTCTCCTTGTGGCCGCCTGTTGGGTATTGTCATCTCATTCCACCCGCCGGCGTCCGATGTACAATATCCGAATCAGCGTGATCAAGGCGGTTCCCTTCGTTATGTAAACAATCCAATCAATTAATCAACCCCGGGAGAAAGGGATGAAGTGAAAGCGCTCTGCGGGGTGTTGGAACTCGGGCGAGCAGCGCGAGTCAGCGTGGAGAACCCTAATGTGTGCTGGAGATTCTTCATTTAAACACCAGAGTTCGTCAAGCAGCTACCGGTCCGGTGACTACAACGTCACCCAATCGCCGAGAACGCAGTTACAGTTCGCAAATTCCTCACACAACAGCGCCAAACTCGTCCATTGGCAACACTTCCGACCCTGAAAAGACCGGATTGAATGAAGGTGAAATAAAATGGAGGGACGAGAATTTCGGGGTTATAACAATCCTTCTAACATTTGACTGGTGACCCGGGAAAACCCCCTTGTACGTACTTGATATCTTGTTGTGAGTTCATCACGTCATCATTGAGTTAGCAATCCCACTAGGTGTATCCCGCTGTGTGAACCTCATTTCACTAACAGTTATTCTGTTTTATTCTCTTATCCGTAAAGTTCCTGCTTCGGTGTCATAACAAAGTGCAAGTCTGGTTAATGCTTTGTTTAAGTGTGCTCTGGTGTCTCTCTGCGTTAATGAAGGTTTACTGTTGAGTTTATGATCCCGGCTTTATTAAAATTAATAATTATGTTTCAGATGTCTACTTCATCTAAATATCTTAATAGAAGAACTGAAAACAAACACAAAACAAATTTAGATATCTGTGTAAATATGATTATACCATAATACTTAAATAAAAACTAATTAAATTAGACGGACACTTCAGTCTCAAAATTAACGCCCAACTTTAAAAGCTGAAAAAATATTAGATACGTACCACAAACACAAATAAATTTAGGACACTTTTTGCTGTGTATCGAACATTAAATCACAAAGAAAATGAAGTTAGACGATAAGTGAAAGTAGGAAACTAAATATAAATAAAATCTGACGTGATACATTCACACCACTTTCTTTACGAATAACTCACTCAGTCATTCAATCAGTCAGTCAGTCAGAGTCAGTCAGTCAGTTAGTCAGTCATTCAGTCAATCAGTCAGTCATTCAGTCAGTCATTCAGTCAGTCATTCAGTCAGTCAGTTATTCAGTCAGTTATTCATTCATTCAGTCAGTCAGTCAGTCACTCACTCACTCCCGCACTCACTTCGCAAGACTCCACAAGACTTGTAAGAGCGGCAGAAAATGTCACACACTGTTTCAGAGTGTTCATGATGGCAGAATCTTCCAGAAGTTTCTATTTACCTTGTGACAGCGCTTATCATTATGCTAGGTGAGCGCGCGGCTTACTTTTTAGGGTTCCGACTGCCCTGCGCCGACCTCCCAATAACCTTGGAAATAGCCACTGCGTCTAAACATGTAGATTCTCAAGAGAACGAAGGCTTGTTACGAACAGAATGTAAACTAATAGAAGAGAACAAGAAGGAGATCCATTATGAAGTTAGAAAGTAAGGAATACCTTGAAATTGGGACAGTATAATACCCGATCCATTAGTAACGATAATGATGTTGCCATATTTTAAAGACAACTCTTTATATATATATTTAGGCTTTCACGGCCGGTGTCTTGATTATTCGAAATGTTTAGTTCTTCCGGGCTTGTAGGCCGTGGTCTAGAAGGCATGGTAGATACCAACGTTTCGCCAAGTACTGCGCTTGGCATCATCAGGGTAACACGATCCTCCGTCTGCACTGGTCAGAGTTAAGCCCGGAAGAACTAAACAACTCTCGTTGTTCATGATTTACAATATTTCTAAAGAGTTTGCTTTTTCTTGTGTGAATAAACTACCCAGCTTTTAACAAAAAGCCTTTAAAACGCTTCGACTAATTACAGAAGATAGATTTCCGGACCATAGGGCAATATTTCTCTTTATATCGCACTCTTTGTCAAACGTTGCCATTTATTTGGTTTGGTTGACAATCCAATAAAAGCCCTTTCTGGATCTTAGCCACTTAAATCAGTGTGTGCAATACATTGTGGGAGGCTCCTTTTAGTTCTCATCGTGGATTCCCTTTTCTTGCACATTCCATGCTGCCATGTTCTATTTTTGGGTTTTCGATCCAGGCAGTTTGCCCATTATCTGCGGTTTGCAGATAGCACGGTGGGGAAAAAGGGAGATGCAGCTGCTTGAAGTACTGGTCACCGCAAAAACGGACATCCGCTCGCCGCCCGCCGCCCGCCCGGCAGCAGAGTCGCTGGGGACTCCGAGCCAGCCAGAAGCAGCTTAGTTAGGACTGACTCCACACACAGAGAAGAAGGATGAGGAAAGCACTCTTTTCTGGAACCACTCCAATTTGTCACCATTTCTGTTATTCGCTCGCGGCATTTTTCACACGACTGGAAATTCGCGTGCTGGTCGCTATTTAACAACAGTCACGAAAGTTTGGAGTTTCCTCTTTGGCAACAGACTGACCATAAACCTGTTCATGAAAATAGTTTGTTCAGAAGAGGTTCAGGTGTGTAATGCCACATCAGAGGCAAGCATTGAAACATTTTGATATGTTAAATTCACTTTCGCTATCCAATCTTACAAAAGCATATACTTCATGTTAATCGAGACAAACATTTGTAGAAATAGTTTTATTAGATATTTTCTGGTAAGTGCAAGGATAAGGTTTTTTCCGAGGTTTTCCCTTATGGTGAGAAGAAAATGTCGGGTAACCTTAAACTCTATTGACCTCGGGCTCATTTGACCATCATTTCACTAATTTCATTCATTTTTCGTCCGATATGACATGGTGTTGGAAGATGTTAATCTAAAAAAAAAAAAAAAAAAAAAAAATACCAGCGAAAAACTGTATAGCGATTTCAACTTGAGAAAAAGTTAAGCATAACAATCCAGACCAATATCAAAGAATATTTGAGGCGTTGAGCGCAACAGAGGCCCAACCCACAGAAATTCAGAAACTGAGTTATTAGCACAGACATGTTCCCCATATCAAAATCTAGGAGAGCAGTAATGGTCTATACCACATTTCTACAACCACCGGCATATGCGGTTAGCGCGCTCGCCTACCACCTAGGCGGCCCGGGTTCGATCCCAGGGACCCGCATGTGGTATTCGTGGTGGACGAAGCGACGTCAGGGCGGGTTTTCTCCGGGTGCTCCGGTTTCCCCCGCCATCTCATTCCACCGGTGCTCCATCTTCATTCCATGTATCATCAGTGTCACCGTCTGCGGTGCCGTAGTAGTAAAAGCGGGCGTTAAACACTACAACACACACACACACACACACCGGCAGATGGCATGAGAAGTGTGTTATTGCATGGAACTGAATCTGGCTTCCTGGATAGAAACAGTGGCCCAACGTTCCTGCATGTATGTAACTATGTATCACAATGTCGGTGCTATATTGATTAAAATATCCCAATATCATGACTCTTGCTTAGTTATTAAAGTCAATATAAAACTTTCAAATCACAGATATTTTTCAAACTCCATTATCTCAATTATGTACATTTAGTGGTTGGGCCACTGTTGCGCTCAACGCCTCATTTATGAAATGGTGAATGCCATAACGAATTGTATTTCGCATAAATTTTGTGCTTTAACGAAATCTATTTTTGGTGTAGTAAGGTACTGTTTTTTAGTTTGCCAGTTATACAAAAGTGATTCGGAATGAAGAGGACTTCATTGGCTAATTTCAAAAATTAGAGATGCATATTTTATTCATCATGAAAATATCTTAAATACAGGTATTTTAATAAAAAAAAGTCATTTTTTAGAAAATAAAAATATTTTTCCATGTACATTTTTGTTTAGGCAGGGACATTTTCTTGAAAATCTTCGTGTTGCATCTTTGGGATATACACAACTTAAATACCAAGATTGTATAATTCAGACTCTTGTTTGTGAGTTAATCTGTTCAGAGATACACACAGACACACGGGGGGGGGGGGGGGTGGACCTTTTTTTAAAAATGATTTTTTGGGTCTGGGGGGTTTGAAAATAATTTTAATCGCATTAACCTACAAATGAACGGAACGTAAGAGGCGAATTATTGCTTAGGGGAGGCACCCAGTAACACATAACATAACGACTGCTTAATTGCTTTTTAATAATCCGCTTCGGAATGCGATGAGTCTCCGAGTTTATCGGTCAGCAGTGCCATGAAGGTCATTCAGGTGGCATTCATTCGGAATATTAGTGATATAAAGGTCATGATCTGATTGTTAGCATGACAGCCTCGAAATTCAATGTTCCCGGGTTCCATTTCCGGCTGAAAGGAAGGAATTGTTCTTTATTCAAGGTTATTCTCCAGGCTCTCAGGAATCTGTAACGGAACTATGAAACAGAATTGGTGATTGTGTGTTTGTGATTGGTATTTTAGAAAAAGAAAAAAGTAACAAAGAACCCAAAACTTAATCAAAAGCTGAAAGGAGTGAACGTTTTGCTCACGAGCAATAGTTTTTCCAAATCCAAGGTCGCTTACCTTATTTAGATGTTAACGGAAACATATGAACGTAAAAAAGAAGTTTCCAGCAAAATTACATCGTACTTGTATGTTATATTGGTAAAACACACCTCAAAGAACTTGCTAAAGTGCTAGAACTTAATAAGGAACAAATCTTTGAATGGCAAAGAAGTTCTTGGCCTCCTAGAACACCCGTAACTCTGAAATGGTTCACTCCACGAGAAATGCATATATACATAACGTATGTTTTAACAAGATTTATATTTTTTGCATAGTAAGATTTGGTCTATCTCTTACGGTTTACCAGTTATGCAAAAGTAATCAACAGCAAACAAGACTACATAGGCTATAGCCAGACAATTAAAAATGTACATTTAATTCGCCATAAAATATCTTGATCATAAGGTATTTTAATCAAAATCGTTAGAGCCATTTTTGCAAAAATAAAAATTTTCGAAAAATTCTCTATCTAAAGGGTAGTTTAGGGTAACGGATTGTTTTTAAAAATCTTGGTGTCGCATCCTTGAAAGATATTAATCTGAGATACCAGCTTTGGTTTTTAACTAACTTTTCGTTTTTGAATTATGTTGTTCACAGACACACACACACACACACACACACACACACACACACACACACACATACACACAGAGGCACACACATACGCGTGCATACCTTTTTCTAAACATGCTTTTTTTATTCAGGGGGCTTCAAAACATATATTTCCGGTGAAATCTCGACATCGAATTTTTGGGTGGAATACTTACTTTCCCTACTTACCAGTAGAGAAAGTAAAAACAATATTTTCATAACTTCTTAGACCTAATTAGAGATGCGTTTTAATACGAGTGCAATAAAATACTTATGTATTAATTGCAAGATTAATTCGGTTGCGTTTGACACCTGTTTCTACAACTTGGCTATGAAAGTAACCTTGCAGAGTATCCTGATACAATGTTATTTTATGCAGTAGATATGGTAGACCTTTCAGATAGATGTCCAAGATACTGAATTCTATGGCACTTAGCTACATTTTGGTCAGCGTGATAAATGATGTCCAAGAAGTTCTATATCTTCTGACAGCCCAGCTGTCGCTCAGGGATTATATATGGTCAGGATTAGGTCTAGATTAATGTGAGAATGCCATCACCCAGTCAGCACGTGGAATGTTAGAAAGGTTACTGTTTCCATTTCTCAATAAAGAGTAATGATAGAGTTCATGCTCGAAAAAATCTAACTCCAATAAAGAAGGATTCTGTTCGATAGTTACGGGGATGCACGCCTAACTTATCATGCTGACGGTTTAAACTGCAGGACTTTTTTCCTCTATTCTTAAAATTGTCAGATCGCCTTTAAATTTTAGCTTCCCCAGCTTACCTCATTAATTCTTTTATCGAAGGATATATCCTGCGAGACAATAATTTGGTATAAAGTGTGATTTTAGATATAAATTAAAATTGTCAGTACTTTAAGAGGTTATTACATCATTTATTGTTAAATGTGGCAAAATATGCCAAATATAATGCAATTAATAATTCCAAGTTCAATTTGTATTTGTAAATATACATTATGTTAGTATTATAATTGCATGGAAGATTTGATTGTGTTTCTCAATTATCCCTGTTTTGTTTTTTGTGTCTCTGTTCTATGCTATACTATCTAACCTAATCTAATCTTTATTCTTCTAGGATTGAATTACAAAAACTCAATTCTCTTTTTTATCGTTAACACACTAAAAAGTTCGTCGTGGCCTTGCAACCCACAGCTGTTCTGTTATTGTATTGTTGACAGAAGATTGTTCACACAAATAACTTGGACGGTTCACTCACTAAAACTGTTCCAATATTGATTGTACACACAAAACTAACTGCTAATTCAATACTCAGCTCTAACACCGGCTCGCCCACTCGCTTATATAGTTGGGACGAATTGCCGGCGAATTCTCTGGAAAATACACAATTTCTCGACACTTGTGGTAAACAAGCTGGCAGCTGAACTTTTCTTGAACAGTCAGGAATTGCTTTGTTCTGCACTTTGTTCCGACCGCTCCATTGTCGGCGGGTCACGTGTTGCCTAGCAACGTTGTGGTGTGAAGTAATTTAGCCTGAGCATCTATTTGATGGATGGTCGACGGCACAGTACATTTCTTATAAATGGAAAGACACACTTAAATTTGATCAAAATCTTATATATAAGTTAAGACGGTAAAATATTACGTTATGTTTGTCTACCAAGTTCTGTCTCTGGCTACCAATAAGAAGCCGTGGGGCAGATTGTTAATTTAACGTTAGTAACAAGTATTGCGGTAGAATAGTAGCCACAGAGAAGCATATCGTCCACTCCGTGAGCAGTAAACCCATCGATCCAGAATTGCTTAAATATTTAATACCACATTAATAATATATGTGTGAAAATTCTTAACTTCCGAGAAGCAAACTGGGTGAGATTGGAATTATTAATAAACGTCAGGTGACCACGATTTAAAGAATTTAAAGCTAGCGTCACGAAAGAAGAATTATACTTCATTCCGCGGCATATCGAAATACCCTACAGTTCAAAGAGCATATATAGAACTGATAAAATGCCATGGATACGTGAATCCAATAAAATATTTGTATCCGAAACGATAGGAGAAATAATTAGTATGTTTGAGCAGAACAGAAAGTTGTAGTAATGCAACAATAAATTTAAAAATAATTATTCCGCAAAAGCAAATTAAAAGCGTTGTTATTAATCGGTCCTTGTGGTACTATATTATAACTGGCAGGTCTTCTTGGAGTTCTCCTGGACAGGTTGGCATGGCTTACTTAACGCGTACCAACTCTCCAAGCTATGTTTTGCCTACAGCTTGGTGGCACTTTGAAGTTAAGAGTCGCTTCGGGGTCTGTGAAGGAAGCACCTCTCTACCTTTCGGCGAGATCAACTGAAGATAAATATTTTACCAATTTAATGAATATTTCGGCTTGAAAAATCAATCTTATAGATTGATAAAGCAATCCCATTCTTCCTGGAAAAACTCGCCTGTGCCTCCCTCGCAAAAACTCTCCCCTCTCGTGTTAAGGCCTTAGGGGCACTTTTTGGTTTACTATTCCTAAAAGAAAGAAGACAAATATTTTGTCATTTTACTTAGCAATCTCAAAATTGGCTCACACAGCACAATTTAAATATTTTTCTTCTTCTCCTAAAGAATGGGTCGCCAAATTTCCCATTTATTGAAAAGTCCCAAAATTGCTCTCTTCCCTTCATCAAACATTTCTTAATCCATTGCTATTTGTAGCTATTTTCTATTGCCATCTCTAAAATAATGAAGAAAGCAACAACCAATTTTTTACTGAGCAAAATCATTGGGGAAAAAGTGGTGGTGTTGACAAGCTTCAAGGTTGCTTCCCGTGTATATTATACACCCTCTCTCCCGTTAGGGATAGTTCTTTCTTGTTCCAAATAATATGTGTGTCAAATTTGGTCGAAATGGGACCTATGTACTCGTATGTAGGGACCTATAAGGAACATACGTATACACAAGAATTGACTTTTACATGGGCAGACAGGGAGAGAGCACTTGTATGTAGTGCATTGTGACGTAGCTATGGGCCGAGATTATTGAACGACCGACTGGCCGGGTGAATACTTCTCTGGTCCAGCGTAAGCGTCACAGGCACTATCGAGACATAACCAAAATCTTCTGGAAGTTTTCCTTCTCTCCGCTTCTAGAAGGCCCTGGAACTCTGTGGAAGGTTCCAGTCGGTATACGAGGCGATGATTATGGCGAGTGAGTTGGTGAGCGCGCTTCTGATGTGTCATCCGCGGTCTAGGGGCAACATGCTGGTTCTCGAGGTTGCGGGTTCATACCCGGCGTAGACGATGGATGTTTTTTCGGGCGTAAAAGTCCTTAGCTTGGCTTCCTTCGGAAGGGAAGTACAGTCGTTGGACCTGGGTGTAGACCTACGGCACATAAATAACCTCAAGCCTGATAGAGGTCTCTGAGCAAAATTAAACGGTCTTCCACTCACAATACAGATGGGGGCGCTGAGAATCATAGTAGTTGAACAACGTCCATAAATAAAAACTCAACTTCAATTTCGCGCTTTTGATGTCACATCAAGTACGTTTCTACAAGTGAGTTTGTGACGACGAGAGCTGCTTCTGCAAGAGATTAGAGACGTATTACGTTCGATTCCCAAACGACGAAATCATCTGAAGAAGAGGCAGCTTAGCGCGTATTTTACTAGACGGCTGTTCCACCAAGAAAAGTGAAGTGACTGTGTGAACTATATGAAGCAAGTGACAGCAAAACTGGACAAGTCACAATCGTAACGAATTTAATAAGATTGTGAGATTTATTCGTTAGCTACTTTTAAATTTCTGCTCTAAATTATCTTATAACTCTGCTTTCCAGAGTTTGTGGGATATTCATGGACTCACTGTAGCTGTTTCTTAAAGTCCTCACAAATCAGAAGATTACATTAAATCTTTCTTGGGGGTATTAGGGAACAGGAAGTTGTAAAATCCTTAGATCTGGAGGTTTAAGTTAACCGAAACGCTCGCCGTTAAACGATAAACGACGACGCATAAAATCTTGCGATGTTAGAGGCTTCTCTCTGGTGTATAATCCCAAACTGTTTTGCCGCTTAAGTAAATTTCGCTCACGACATTCAACGTTAACAGTTTTAAAAGATAATTACCACATAAATTACATTGCCGAGCAGACTAGGTGGCGTAAAATATTAGATGCCAGGGAGAAGTAACTAAATTAAATGGCGTGGGCAATTTAAATCAGAAAAGGGACTCGTTAGGAAGTGTGTACGCCGATGGTTGGGAAGTTTATGGTTGCGCTGAAGGACGGGGATTTTAACATGTGCAGCTGTTAAACGTTCCCTTGGGTGAATTCGCCACAAATTACTACAGTAGATTTACTTCATAGTAAACTTTAGACTACATAGCTACTTACATTTCACTGGAAAGATACGTTTAGTGTCGCATGAAAGTATTGGTTAATAAAAATGTGTCTGTTTATTTGTGAGTCAAGTTGTCTATTTCAGTATATCTCAAAGATAATTCTGAAGTTATCTTCATGCTATTTAATGTGATACATCTGTGAAGTTCCAACATATCACTTTTATTGTCAATTTCTTTGAAACTTTTACGATATACTCACAACATCCATCATACATGTACACAATTTTAATGAGCTACGTCAAGCTATTAATTTCTTTTATTCATAAATAATCACATTTTTAGAGGATAATATTGAATTCTTCTTGGATCTTATGTTTTATCGCTTCTAAATTTTTAAATTGAGTTGAGCATGCTGAGCGGGCATTTCTTAATTTTAATTAGTTTAAGATAAAATATTTTTGCGCACACGTTATTGACTTTTTCAGTTTTTCCAATGTGGCTTACGGAAAATAATTAATATCAATTGAAATATTTAATGTTTTGCAATTAACGTATACTAATTTACAGCACAGGGTGGTCCGTCACTGTTTCAATGCAAATTTGTATGTCTGTAAACAGCATAACTAAAAAATAAATACTTGGTTAAATGCCAAACTTGGTATTTAAGTTCAGTATTCTTTAAGGATGCAACAAAAAGATTTTGAAGAAACTACCGGCGGTGTGGAAAATATTTTGTTACAGTCTGACTATCTGAAAAACGGGTCTTAACGACTTTGATGTTTAACGGTTGCGTTTGAAAAATTTGAATAATGAATCAAATGTACAATTCGATTTTTTGGGAAATAAGGAAAGGATGATATTAAAGAAGCACAGAAGACAATGGGCTACAGAGACCTGCGGAAGTTGCTAACAGTTCCAGGTTCAAAGACCCGTCCCAATGCTGGAACTGACCGATTTGTCCCTCTAGTGTCCACGGAAGTGTGGCACCACCACACGCCACGAAAACTAGAATCAATCACACCTAAAAGACGAGAAGAAAATAGAATGAAAGGAAAATGATGGGAATGAAATCGCCGTAGATGAGAAACCACCTGAGAATTCGCCTAGCAACCAGGGAAACCACGAAGCAAAGTGAGCGGTCGGCAGGAATCCATCCCGGAACCTCTTGGATATGGACCTCCCACATTACTACGGAGCATTTTGATCGGTAGTTCCACGTTAAAGTAAAAGAAATCGATTCGAGAACGCTAAGAATGCAAAGCTTTTAAAACGGTATTCGGTTCTGAATACCGTTAAAGAGAAACCTTGAGTAGGCAGGTTGACCCAATCAAGATACGAACTAGTAGCCTCCATATATGTATCCAAGCAAAATCAACGCCCTCAATAAGCGGTATCAAAGAGGTAGCTCACCTTGCAGTGGGCGAGTGCAGCACTTTCTTGCTTTCACATGCTGATTATTACTTTACATAACTTCAAGGGAATAATTACAGCCTTCAAACCTGATCAATTGATTAGTTACTTTTATATTTAAAATGTCTCAAGTCAACAGAGGTCAACGACAGAAACATGGCTTACAGATAGGAGAGTTCATTCTCGTGCCAGCATACCTAAAAATTCAATTGACTGCAACATATTTACTTTCTCTAACATATACATATTAGGTGGAGAAGGTACTGCATTGCACCCAAAAATTTATACCAAGATTTCATTGGAAATACACGTTTTGAGGTTTCCAGAATCAAAAAAAAAAAAAAAAAAAAAAAATTTTAGAAAGAGGTCTGTATGTGTGTGTCTCTGAATTGCATAATTAACACTAGAAATATCAACCCTTATTAAGGAACGTATACTACCAATAGGAGGGGTTACTTTATGACCACCTTGACATTTCGTTGTTTCTCAAATAGACCAACAATTAAAACTTTGAAACAATTACGCAATTCAATAATACAAACAGTTAATAACTATTAACTGCATGCCTTTAATCAAACAATTAAAAGAAGCTGGACATAAAGTACTTAGTTGATATTGCTAGGGTTAAAGAACGAAAAGTGACTTATATACCAAACTTGGTATTTAAGCACAGCATCTTCCGAGGACACCGCACAGACTTTCAAGAAAATCTCTCATCCCAAAATACTCCTTACATGGAAAGCTTTTGATACTTCGGATTTGTCAAAAACGGCTGCAAAGATTTTATTTAAAATACCATATGTTTAAAATATTTTCATGACAAATAAAATGTATAACTCGACTTTTCTGGGAATAGCGCCTGAATTATAGATGACCTTTGCATATATGGTAAGAGATAGACCAAATGTTGATGCACAAAAATGTAGATCCCGATAAAACTCAATTTATGTCAAATAATGTTTTGTTTTTTGAGATAACAATTTTTTTAGATATTCCTTGTTAATGGTTTAAATTTTACAATAAATATACTTTTTTCAAGCAGCAGTCGTTATGCGCCTATTTAAGTCCTGGCCATGCAAAGAGAATGAAATTTTAAAGCCATCACAGAACGACCAGCTCTTAAAAATAATGACCATAGTTTAAGCCTATTGTACTCTCCTACTCTCATTGTATCTATAAGGAAAATGTAAAAATATCATTTATACAACTGTTTATTTCAATTATCATGAAGTGGATAGAACAATAAGGTATTTTAACAAAACAGTGAGTAGAGAAAGTCATATGAGTGTACACATTAGATTTTAATTAGTCTGTGAGATTTAACTTGCCCGGTTTGATTCTATCCTTATCTTTAGGGTACTCTGCCTAATCTGAATAAATTCTTGGAAGCTCCCCTCCCCCAAGTCCTCCATTGTCTGTTAAATGGCTACATGCACTTTACAAATGCCAATCCAGTGAGAGAGACAACAATGGGGTGTACCTGTCTCTTTCTTTTTTAGACCTGGCAGGTTAAATTTCACAGACTGTAATAAAAGTGACGAAAGCGTTGAATATGAAGTATTTGTGGCTGTCATTGCCTGTTGGTTATTTTGTCACTTTAGGTTCCGCCTTTATACAACTAATATCTAATGAAACAGATGCGCAACCTCTAAAACTTTTATATTATCGAGACAAGGTTTTAACAAAAACCAAGATGGATCACTGATGCTGTCATACCCTTGTACAAAAGTTTTACTTGTTAGTAAACTTCTCCAGATGGAGAAAGCGACTGAGTTGCGCATCTGGTCCACAGCTGTACTAAAATATTACACTTCAGTTAATCCTTTTAATAAGTGGGGATAATTTATTTTTTCCAGTCGTGAAAGAATATAATTACATTTTATCTTAATTTTTATTTTGTCGTTATTGTCACTGGTAAACCTATCGATAAGACTAGCGTGCTGAGATCATTCTGGGATATGTAATATACACAGTGGGAAAGCAATTTGCAGAAAAATTGCAGGAATATTAAAATACGCAGGTTTTCACGGCCGGCGTCGAAATTATAAAATTAAGCATCTTCCGGGCTGTTTGCCATGGTCTGCTGGAGATCAAGAGACGTGGCGATACATTCTCCGAGGAGACTTCGACAGCCACACTGAGGATGTCTACCGCAGCTGTAGACGAAACGTCTGGAACACCAATTTCCAGCAGACCACGGCAAAACAGCCCGGAAGATACTTCATCTTATAATTATAGGAATACATGAAAATTTAACGTCAGATTACTATTCTTAAGTATTTCTAATCTTTTAATTCTTATTATCATATTTTGTCTTGAGACTTGATGAACTTTAGGACAGAAATGGATATAACTTTGCAACATGAATGTAAAGGAAATGTCTTGATACCAGTAATAATAAAAATAATAACTCCAAACAAAAATGACACCAATAACTTAAAAAAAAAAAAAAAAAAAAAAAATAATAATATTAATAAGAAACGAACAAACATAAATTAAATACTAATTGCCCTCATATTTTCATGGATTTCGTTACGGCTATTTACAATCTGTGATCCGTAATGTCAGACAATAGCAGCATATACAAGAGTGAGTTTATTTCCTGGAAAATAAAGCCCTTGTAAATAAAGTAGAATATATTCTAAGACTATTCATGACTATTTTTACCGGCTACACACGCTAGTTCAAGTCTGGGAGCTGCTTCAAATCACTCGTCTTCTTTTACAACAGAACGAAGTTCGCTCACGCCACTGGCGCCCGCTTCATAGGAATTGTGCCGTTGTACTCTGCAACTATTTTTTAACGCATGAAGGGATATCGACATATGCCAGAGACGGATGGGATGGGCCACCTGGTATTTTATCAACACTTGTTCACAAGTGTAATGCCATTCAGGTTGCAAAATTAGTTAACTGGGGAGGTGCACTTCAACATTGAAATTGTTTAGGTCTAAAGTGACATTTAGAGCCGTTTTCAAGTATTAAAGGTTGAGCGATAAAAGAACTGTTGGATGTTTTACAAAAATTCAACACGCAATGCATTTTACTTGCCGTCCATAAGGAAATCATATTAGCTTTGCGGCACCTATTTGTGTCAAACAATTGCACTGATTGTGTACGAACTGCCATTGCCTCTATATAACCTACCACGTGTGCTAAGTCTTATACCCAGAGGCAATCCTGAAAAAACATAGCCCGGCGTCGCCTGTGGTTTGACAAGTTTTCCCTAGAATTTTTAAACTGAGATTGCACTTTCTCGATAGCCTTGCGTTTCTTTGAAGGTATTTATAAATATTACATCATAGTTTAAAACTATCAGCATACCATAAAGACAATAAAAGTGCTGGCAAACTACTATGCAAAAGCACTGTTAACAACAACAAATACCACAATTTGTAATAATTCTCTTTAATGTGGCTGGGTGAGTTCCACTTTGATGCATTCCAAGTCAACACGATCTTGTTAATTCTCAGTCAAAAACACACAAAAGCTACTAGAAAACTCAAATAAGTCAAAACGAGAGAAAGGCCAAATTTGACTGCGTTATTGCTCCATGACGATGTCAGAGAGGGGATCAACAAACATTACATGGAGTCCCTGTTTCTTTGTTATTTTGTGAGACTGTAAAACGCAGGCAATTGTTCCCATGTTGGCAATGTTAAATCTGCGATTAACTTTGACAAAGATATAAATGGTCTGGTGAGCTTTTGTAGACATTACATAAAATTAAATAATTAACAGTGTGAAATGGAGTGGTATTTCAAATTGTAAGCTGGAGAGCAATTTTTGCCTTGTGTCAAAGATTATCTTGAAAAGTTTGGTAGAAATCGGTGCAACGGTAAAGAAGCGTGCAAGGAACACACACACACACACACACACACACACACACACACACACACACACACACACACACACACACACACACACACACACACACACACACACACACACACACACACACACACACACACACACGCACACACACACAGCGTGGCACAACAGTCCATGAAGCACCAAGGCCTACAGCCCGATTGTCGCAACCGCCACCTAGGCCGACAATGGGGGTCATGAGTGGGAGAGCAGTAGCGGAGGGTGGGAAGTGGTCGACTAGGAGAATGCGCTCTTCGCAACCTGGAAACGGAGCTATTACTAAATTTTTATAACGACTTTATTGAAACAAATCAATATTTGTGGGTTGCCAAATTTGACAAGGTTAAAAAGGACATAAATAACAATATTACTAACCATTAAACAAAAGTTTGAGTTTCGGTTTAACTACTTGCAGACAGGATATGGTGATAGTATTAATAATATTATGGTTTTGTGCAATTCAAACTATTAAACACAGACCATAGAAGATAAATATCTTGCCCCGGGCACCTGCCGTAAGACCAGTAATTGTGATATCATCCAGCTGGTATTTATTTTTATAAATACATAAATGAACTAAAGGATAATACGAATAATTTTCAAGTATAGCGTGAATTTGGAAGGAATTTGTAATTTTCGTCTTATCCTCAGAAGATTTCTGGCAGCACTAAATTACTGGGCACTAGCAATTTTCATAATAGACTAGTTTTCGATTCGGGAACTCCCAAAATATTTCTATAGATTATGAAAGCATACTTTTTAATTTCAGGTAATATAACTACTGTTTTAGCCAAGTGGTGCGGAAAGTAAAATGTGCTCAGTAGTAATAAAATACTTATATTCAACCTCTGGCTTTTCTTCACCCACTTAGCGAAGTTTAATGTTTCATAATTTATGGCAGCAAGCATTATTATTATTATTTCTTAACGTTCGTTTATAGTTTACTATCTTTTAATTACGGTAGCCATGTAATATTTCATTATGCACCGATAGCAATAAAGTTATGAGCAGCTGAAAATCACGCAGCAGACTGCAGGGTGCCGTCAGTTGTTTTATACGCTATGAATGAAAAACACCTTTTTTAAGAGTTCTGAAACTAAGCCAATTCAATAATGTTCAAACGCTCTTTTACAACAATCAATGACCTTGTTCTTTAATAATACTTAATTATATGACCTTGGATAGGGATAAATTTTAATGCTTAATCTTAAAGACCATTCGACTTATTCTTCCACTTTAACCGGAGTTTAAGTACGTTATTTATATAAGAATTAATTTTTTAAATTATTCTTCGAGCAGTATTCTTTGCGACACTACATAATAATTCTCAACAATCACTTTCAGCTCTGGGTTGCACTCTTCGCCTCTCCAAGCCGAGCATTTACACGAATAACTCTGGCGTGCATGCTTGGAACATGCATTCCAAAGCTCTGGTAAAAATTGTCTCTGTAAATGCAGCTAGTGTTACGTTGTATTGTGTAACAATGGCACATCATAACGTAGCTGTAACAATGGGATATCCCAGTAACGATATCGCATCTCTAATGGGACATCCTCATAAAGGTAACAATAGAGCACCACCACATGGTATTTAACAATGGACTCTCATAACCATGTGGGATTTATCAACCAACTCCCTATTAACAGCCAAAGCATACCTCAATAGCTTTACTGAAAAACACTGAGCTTATACGATAAATACGCGTACATCATAGGTTATCTAAACGCTTCTTTTTTATAGTATTTCAGAGCTCTCTTTTGTGTAATATCATTGTTAATATCCTTGCTCAGACCAATTATACTCACACTAGTCGATAATGGAGGGTATAATTTTATCTTATGCAATTTTACTCTCCATAAAATAGAAGTAGAAATCTCAGGAGACTCCTAAGTCATCAAAGAAATTCCCAGAGGGTCATTGTCTATCACACAGCGTGCATTTCATATGTTGGTATATCTCGACGAACTTAGTTGGACAGTAGAATTTAAAATACATTGATTCACTTAAAATGAAGCTGGTGCTCATATCTCATTAATAAATAAGATTATAACTGTCGTTATAATGAATTTTCACTCGCCATAATCTCAAATCCTGAAGATAAAATCTGTAAAACAAGGAATATGTGTAGGAGGCTTAGGGGCAGAAGTAGCTGATTTTAAGTGTACTTAGTCATGTAGGTACCCAACCAATCATGCCGCAACATACGCTGAAATTCATATGGGGGGAAACTATGTGGAATATGAAGTGTCTTAAGATAATTAGCTGCCAGTTTCATTTGAGGTTTTTAAATAAAAAAGAAAATCTGACCTGCAACGCAAGTAGGTGATGCAGATTGGTGCGTGACTTGAGCCTTCAGACAGTTTTCCATTTCTGTGCAAGCTTTACCCTTAATATTGCATTAATATTCTAGGTGATTTTTAGTTATGGGTATTATCGTATATATTACCCACTGTTTTTGTAACACTGTAAGCTATAATCAAATTACTTTGGCTGACACATTTGTATGTTAATAAATGTAGTGGAATGCGATTTTAGGAACATTTTACTTTTAAATAAATATTAAAATAGAACTGGCCGAACTGTGCTTATATATTGATTGGTAGTTTACTAGTTTTAGTGAATAATCGATAATAAGAAGCATACAAAAGCGCAGCGCATTCTAAAATATGTTCTTTGTTGTATGTGTAGATATACTGATGAGCTTAAAAAGTGGCTAAAAGAGTATGTTGGTACTGACAAATATAGCCCCAACCTCTGCCAGCGTAACCTCCGCCGTTCCTCCAGCGTAATTCTAACCACTGGATTGGCAGGGTACTCCACCTTCCTCAAAATATGGCTGATCTGCTGGAGGGTAACTAATGGAGTATTGTTAAGAGTGGATTTTGAGGCAACAATAAAATATACTATAATGCCGCTCTGTCCACCAAAAATCCCACATGTGCTTGTAAAGGATAAAACGCGGGCCACCACTTTTTACTAATGACCTAGCCCTAATAATATAAACCAATTTCTAATACTAATTCTCTATCTAAGTCATAGTCTTTTGTATTAATATCCACTATAATTAATTAACGAGTTTCATCGGACTCTTATTATAACGTCTTTCAGGTTTCTTCACTCAATTTAGATATTGGAACTAAACTAAAATCCCTCAAAAGTGTGTTTAATGCTATTAAGTCAACTAAAAAGCACAAATCTTGATCATAAACACAAATCATGAGATATTACTATATGGCAGTAGTCAAAGAGCAGTTTAAGATATGCACTATACCTACTGATAGTTATGTATTGAGCAGTTTATTTCGCTGCTTCGCATACTAGACTTAAATGCAATGAAAAGCAGAGGCACCATTTCCATTTTCATGGTCTATCCTCCGATATTTTCCAGCACAGAAGTAAATCGCACGTATTATTAAACCAAAAAGAGGAGAATGCAGATTATCGTTTTGTTCCCCAAATTCAAATGAAGTGGCCAAGTCATTTCCGAACTCATGAAAGAGAGCACTGGACCGTAGGTGCAAAACGAAGCAAATAACTACGGCAACGCTAAAAAAAACGTAAGCGCTCTGCTGCGGTCAAAAGGACCTGTTCTTGTTTATTTTCAATTGAGCCAGCCAACATTTGGACTAACGGTATGAGTGCTATAATACTAGTTAATGTTCCAACAACAGCTCGCCACATTTTGTTGATAAGCAGGTTTGTACAAGAAGCAGCAAAGCCGGAATTTTTATTTAGGTCAATCTGCCAGTATAACATTATACTACTTCTGGTTTCTGAATTCATTCAGAAAAAATTTTCAGATTCTTTCAGTTACTGCGTTTCTTTTTTATTTAGTAATATTATTTAACTTCTTGATCATAGCACGATGGGGGAGTCCAGATTCATCGTTCATCTTAGTATAGGCTAAATTCTGGCAATCAGCAACAGCGAGAGAGGGAGACACGCGTGCGCGCGCGCACACACACACACACACACACACACACACACACACACACACACACACACACACACACACACACACTGAGTGAGGGAGATGAAGGGAAAGAGTCAGTTACGAAACATGATTTGTTTTGGAACCATAACCAATGCCATAACCAAATATAATTTTTCTGTCGGAACTATTCTTGGTATATGCTTCTAGTTAGTGAACCGGAACTTCAAAAACGGTTCCAAAAAAGGACAAATTTTAACCAGGGTTTGGTAGGCACAAGTGTTTTCATAAAGTAAATTTCCTATCATAAAAATGTTTGCATTTGTCTTAATTTATATCTTCTATACTATTGTCTTTTTCAAAATAATGTGGCCAATAAAGAAAAAAGTAATACTTGGATATTTCATATAAGTAACATAGCGTATGTACCTTTTTCTTACTATCCGTTTGAAGAACTTGCATGAAAACTCATATGCATAGAGTACATAAATGTTATATTTTGTTCAAAGGTTTTTCTTCTCTTTTAAGAGATTTTAAAATAATTTTTCCTTGAGTAAATTTACTTTTCTTTAAAATTCTTGTGTACTTCATAACACAAGGTTTCTGAAAATAAAAATAATATACTGCACGAAAGTACTTAACATTGTAGGAAATAAATGTGTGCCAAATTTGATTGTAGTATAACAGTTTCTAAGAAAAATGTACGCTAGTGTTGAAGAATTAAAAATGTGAGAAAATAAAACAAAAAAAGACGTTTTTATTCTTCAAGATGTAGCTTGTATGCTTAAAATCTCCCACAACTGCACTAAACTCGAGCCCAAATGACCTCCTTGTCGTTGGGCCCTTAAACCCCACTAACTCTCTCACTACAGTAAACTTATTTTCTCGAGATCCGCTGCAGGCATCTTCTTCCCGTTCTTTCTCCCTTTTTTGGCCCATTTAAATGGCGTTTTTAGCCAGTGAGCGGTTATCTAATCGATAATTTACCGTTATGTTTACGATTTCACTGCATGAAATGAATGAAGTACCATTATATTTATGGTTTTACAGCATAAAACAAATGACAGTATTATGGCTTTCGTTGCATTTTGATTCTACCTTTATAAATTATTATGTATGTCATATAATATCTTATTTTTTCACATCAAAACTTTTGATGCCATAATAATTATATGCTAAGCTACACGTATTTATACTCTGAAAGCAGCACCTCACTTATAATTCGTCTACAATGGCAATTCACACGTTGTTTTTGAACATGTACCAATATCCAGGGCCGTATTTACGTAAGGGCAAACCGGGCAACTGCCCAGGGCGGCACATTTTAGGGGGCGGCAAAATTAGTGGAAATCTGCACTCCAAAAAAAAAAAAAAAAAAAAAAAAAAAAAAAAAAAAAAAAAAAAAGCATAGACATGAAACATCAAGTTCCTTTTGATTCTGGATAAATTGATTGAAGAACTGAACAACAGAGTTTCTTCCTACAAGGAATTCAGTGAACCATTTATGTTTTTGACAAATCTGAAGTTGCTTAGTCCACTTGAAATTCAGGAAGCATCATCCAGACTTCAGAAAGTCTACAGTTCGGATCTTGAAGGTTCAGCTTGAATGCTTACACTTCAAAAGCTACATAGAAAAGAATGAAAATGTGATGCACTCTCCTACACAGCTGTGAGGTAATGTTTACCCAAACTTAAACATAGCTCTACAAATATACTTGAGCACTCTGCTTCCAACTGCTCAACTGTGAAATCATTTTCTGCTCTAAGACGCATAAATAATTATTTAAGAACACCACAAGTGAAGGATCGTCTTAGTTATCTTGGTGTTCTTGCAATTGAATCTGACTTAACAGTGAAAATGGACTAAAACGAACTCATAAACTTGTTTGCAAATGACAGGGCAAGGAGGAAGCCTCTTGTTATTCAAACAGTATATGTTTTGACATCTAATAGGGGCTGATGCCTCTTTAATGTAAAGTTCTTTCTATTAAGATGTTCCTACTTAAATTTTAATGACCTCACTTATGGTATTTGCCACCCATACTTACATATCCAAACTAGTGAAACCATTCTCTATGTTGTGAAAATTTAAGTAATATATGTATTGCAAGTTGGGGGGCGGGAGGGGATAGCAAATGTTTTTTTTTTTTTTTTTTTTTGCCCAGGGGCGTCAGAGGTAATAAATTCGGACCTGCCAATATCTCTTACAGATGTCGTTACCAGATATCATTGTTTTGATGGAGTTACTGTAGGAATATGTTTTGAAATGCGGAAAATTTTGACAACAATCGATTTTCCCTTGAGATGGGTGGAAATATAACATATAACGGGCAAGGGTAGGTCCGCCGCAGAGTAAATGCTATCGTAAATTGGCTGGTGTAACAGGGGAATAACAACTTTACTATGGATATTGTAAAATATATCTGTAGTGTCTTTTCAGCGAAATGTTTAGTGTTTAATGAAAATAACTATCACTGAAAAACATTTGTTTTCTTATGAATGAAACACACAAAGAAAATACATGTCTAACAAACACTTATTTATTATATAGTTAATATAAAAACCAGATGGGCACATTACTTCATCATTATATACATCACGAATTAGACTATTTAGCCCCATTGGTTCCATCATCTTTTTCTTGATCGTCCTATACTTCTCTTGTACTTTATGATTTGTTTACATATTGTGTTTTTATCCATTCCATTTAAATGAACCTAACATTTATTTTCTCGCTTTATAGCGAAGCAATAAAACCAAGGCAATAAAATCTATCTTCAGAGTATGTCACACCAGGGTTTGTGTGTTTACAACAAACTACCTTGTAACTGGAAACTCTTAAATCAGAAACAGTCCAAACAAAAAGTTAAAAATTATCTCTTAACTCACCTTTCTACAGTACTAATAAATTCATGACCAATCCATTTTCCTAAGCTAGTTTAAGTTTTTGTTAAATTGTATATACTAATTGTAAGTTCTGTACTAAATAAATGCAATTGGTTAGTTGACGAAGCTTTTGGATATCTGTAATTATTTTAGTGAATAAATATCTTATCTATAATTATTATTATATTATTATTGTTGTTGTTGATTATTTTTTTATTATTATTATTATTATTATTATTATTATTATTATTATTATTATTATTATTATTATTATTATTATTATTATTATTATTATTATTATTATTATTATTATTATTATTATTATTATTATTATTATATAATATATCAATTCAAACACCTAATGTCCATATTTTCAAGTCATTCTATTCTTTTTACAATTTAAACCTCATTTGAGTTCTTTCATCTGCAGCTTTGAGCGTCCACATTCCTCGGTTAGATTGAGTTACCCGCATAAAGTTTATTCCGGGCTTCTCCCTTGTCTGAAAAGATGAATGTCGAGTAACTCGATGTATATATGTACATGGGCTCGCTTGAGCGTGCATCATTTCACCCGTTTCGTTCATCATCTGGTATGTCATTCCGGTTAAATGAAGTTAAACAAGCAAAAAAAAAAAAAAAAAAAAAAAAAAAAAAAAAAAAAAAAAAAAAAAAAAAAAAAGATATTGTCGCGTTGCCATAGAAAAACTATACAACCCGAATAGAGGCGGCGTTGAAAAGCGCCGCGCGACGGGGAGTTCTGGAACTTAAAATAGTTGTTAGTTTGTGTGATTCTATGGCTGTTGTCACGTTGTCAAACAGTTTCGTTACTTTGAGTTCAAGTAGAAAAATTAAATTATGTTTGTGTTATTTATTATTTGAGGCCAGATTTACGCATAAGTAAAGGAAAGAAAATTTGGAAAGCATGTTAAAAGGTAACTGATAGTGATATTCATTACAATATATTATAGCCAAGCAAGCTGAATTATATAATTTGTTCTCTATTTTATAACTGATAATAATTTTGCCAAAATCCATACCTATTTTTTTTTCAGAGGAAATTCCTAAATGAAAAGATTTTATACTATTTTCCAATTCAGATACTGCTCTTTCAAATGTAATTTCATTTTCCGTAATTATAATGTAATCATTGAAAATAGCATAGAAACTAAATAATAAAGGCATGTTCGTTAATACGTATAAGTTTATATGTTCATTCTCTTGAAACTTCATCTATATAAAAAGCTGAAAATCTGTGGTGCAGGGGTCCAAATGTCGTAGCTGTCGGGCCCTTAAGCACCACTTATTTACTCACTCACACTGTGGTGAAAAGCTACATCTATTTTCTTACCTCTTTGTTTACAATTATGGATTTACCACTTACTATATGTGGTAGTTTTATTTTCAATTATAACTGTCAGATAAAAGATAGATCAGATACTTAAGTACTCTTGAACGAGCATCAAAGGAATGTGTGTATTTTTATTTTACAACTTAAGAAAATATAATTACAATTAAGGAAATTATTTTATTTTTTCGTATTTTCAAGAAAACGAAACAAACGACAATATTTTAGGACCGTATGGGCTAGATATACGTGTACTAGAGCCTTATAAGGTTGTTAAATCGCTCTGTTGTGATGTAACATTAGCATAAATTAAAAAAAAAAAATAAATAAATAAAATAATTGTTAAAGTGAAAAAGTGCAGGTGGAAAGTGAAAGTGACAAAAAGTGCAGACTGTGCTTCATTAAGCCCTGCATTGATCGTATTATACGACAAAAAGTGTGGAAAACCTTTTTTTTCAACAATGTGTTTTTATCCATAGTAAACTACGTGAGTTTTTCAAATTTACCCGCAGATGTAAATGAAGTGTATTTAATCGTCCAAGTATAGTTGCATATAGAATTTCTTGTTGCAGGAATGCCAGATAGACATTTAATAGTTAACTTTACAATTTAAGTCTTAGTCTCTACTTCCCTTTATTTGTTAACATTCACTTACTATTTAATTCACACAGCATTTGAACATGTCTTTCGGTGCAAGCAGCCATCTCACCTTTAGGTAATGACTGAGTTGGTCAACTTACTAAACTTGACTAATCGATCACTAGGCTAGCTCGGTCGACCTAGTTACTTTTTGCGGACAACTGACTGATTAATTTCATTATTTCTATTATTAACTAACATCGAAAAAATAATGTTATTGCAACTCTGAGTCTTTTGAAGAAGTTCAGAAGTCATAATACTCGACTTCTTTTGTACTTTGAAACTTCGTCCTTGTTCTTCAAAGATGCACTTACCTACATCACTATTTCTCTGAAATTAGCATTCGGTCTTGTATAACATTATACATTTTCATTTGTCATTGTACGTATAATCGAGTGTCATCCGCCCGTGTGATAAGTAGCAATAGGGGAGCACAGAAAACAGAGATTATATTATGAAGCAGAGTGAAACACGTGGTTCAAGTGTAGGAACAGCAGTAGCAATGGTGGTGTTCGCCAGGGGGGAGATGTGGCCGAGAGATGCTGTGTTGTGGCTTTGGTAGGGGGACGACGTGTTTCTGGTTGAGCGTGCTAGTTGTCAAGGCAACCGCTCACTGAAAGAGAAATTACTTTTGGTTGCAAAACTTTCCCGCAGTCACAAACCGGAAATAATGCTCCTTACGAACCTTATTCGCCCAAACCTACAGAAAAGAACACAAAGTTGAAAAATAAGTTACAACAAGTGTTTTCCTTGATTTGCTTTCTTTCTCTTTTTCCAGGCTTTTTCGCATCTGGGATGGAGCAATCCTTGATGATCTCTTTTTGTTCACTTTAACAACACCACTTGTGCTGATTGTACATTGTTATGAATGTATGGGTTGGCACGTACATATACTCATGTTTTTGTCCAGCGGCAATGCTGAAAAAACGGCTGTATTGCACTCAAATTACTTTCTCTACTGACTCTTATAAAACTATTCTTACGAACCATTATTCTTCTATCTACTTCATGTTAATCAAGATAGACATCTGTAGAAATGGTGTTACTACATATTCCCTTGTAGGTACAAAGGGTACAAGGGAATACAGTAAGCTTAAATGTCAGTCAAATCTTCTAAGAGGGTCCTATGTGATGCATGAAAAAAATTTGATGTGTTGGTACAAGGGGAATACAGTGGGATTTAAGCGACAGTCAAATGTTTTAAGAGTGGTCGCTATATGATGACTTTGAAATTCCACTCTCTTTGCATGACCAGAGATAAAAAACGAATAGCGACCTCCCATTTCAGAACGGTCTATTACTATTGCAAAATTCTGACAAATAAGGAATATCTCCGAAATGGTTCACTTCACAGAACAAGATCATTTAACATAAATTGTATGTTTTTAGGAGGTCTACATGTTTGTATAATAAGATTTAGTCTCTCTCTTACGGTTTACCAGCTATCCAAAAGTCATCAACAGGAGTACAAGGACTGAAGCCAGAAAACATAGCAATTTAATCAAAACCGCCAGAGGCATTTTTCAGAAAATCAACATTTTCGAAACATTTTCCACGTAATAGGTAGTTTGTGATGGAGGCAATGTTGGGCTTAAATAACTGTTTTGGTATTTATCAAGCATTTCTCTTTTGAGTATGCAGTTCAAAGACACGCATAGAAATGCACACAGGATGTTTTACTAAAAAGAATTTCTTTATTCACTGAACCTCAAAACATGTGTTTCTGGCGATCTATCCATATCAACATTTTGGATGAAATTCCTGTACGTGGTATAGAAAAAGCTAAACAATGTAAACTTATATGAACATGGACTTTTCTGCTGAGAAAACTAGAACTACAGATTATGGCACTATGACAACCAAGGGCAAACCTTGATCTAATTACCGGCGCTATCAGATCGAAACTGCAATGGATATAAATAAAACCATGCAGTTCAAGGGTATTTAGTTTTGCATGCTATTGCATTGCTTCAGGTTTATCAGATAAAAATGTACGCAGGAAATCATTCCTAAGAAAGGTCTTATAAATTTTATAGACTATTTAAACTCTCTAATATCATTACTAATAATTTCATTTGCATAGCCAATTTAAAAATCTCTTGGTGTTTACTCGTCTACGTTAAATTAATTACTTTCTGTACCTCTTCCCACCAAAAAATATATGGCACATTCAATTTCTCTACTCATTATAAACTCACATCTATACCAGACAGTACTGAAGATTGTTGATTCTTTTATTCATATTGGGTTATTTGGTTACAATTTTGCCCAGAAAATATTTCAAATTTGTTTCCAGTCTTACATTTCTGAAGTCTGCAGAAACAACATTACAAAAATAAGGCATGGAGGAATAAATTCAGAATTCGTAGTTGCGAGTACTTTGGAAGGAAAAGAGAAATGAGGAATCTCAAACTTTCAATTACACTTGGAAAACGTAAACATACAACATCGAATATTTCAAAGACAGCTAACCTTTTGAATAATAATGACATAATCCTGTCCTACTATGGCCATGAACGAGCCTAGGGCTGCCAGGCCGAGTGTCGACTTCACGCACTCATTGCGGCAGAGGTGAGCAATTATCCAACTGATAAGGGAAGTGATCAGGCCAGCATCACGTGTTCTCCAGCTCTCTAGACAGCTCCAACAATTGAACGGGTCTTCGAGCCTGGAACTATTAGAGACTTCTTCGCGTCTTTGTGGCCTATCTGGCCGTGACCTGCAGCCTCCTCTGGTTCATCCCTTCCTTCTAGGAGCCGCAATTGAGTGAGGTGTCCCCTTTTCTGTATAACGTACATATATCTATACCTAAGCGCCAAATTTGGTGTTGATCCAACTTTTTGTTTCTCACAGGTGTGATAGATAAGACAAATACACATTTTTCTAAAGAAATTCCTTTGTTATTTTTATTTTTGGAGGTTCAGATGTAATTTTAATATCAAATATTTGGTCTCTATTTACCACAGGAGAGCGGTAGAGAAAGTAAAAGTTATTAATTTTTTGTGTCTTTAGATGAAGCAACGCTCCGTAACGGTAATTGTGCAGGTTTGTGAAACAGTACAATACCAGACATTTTTGCACGTATTTGTGATGTAATGAGAGGCCTGTTGTAAAATCTAGGTTGTTCAGTTTCAATATTTGGTGGTCCTTCTGGCCATGATCCCAGCAGTGCAGTGCTTTGGTGTAGATGACTGCAAGTTTGAATCCCAACTTATGAGTGTATGTCCATGTAAACATGTGTGTGTAAGTTGGGGCAGCGCGTCTGCCTCTGGCGCGAAAGACCCGGGTTCGATCCCTGGTACCGGTGTGGGGATTTTTCCCCGCTGGGAGGTTTGGTTCGCGGTACACTCAGCCTCGTGATGACATCTGGGACTCCACATTCAGGCCACCGGGAACCACAATGGAGACAATATACAGATCCCTTCAAATCCTTGGTGGGCCTGACAAGGGAATCAAGGATCACTGACGGAATCTAGGAATGTACCTGGAGAGCATATTATGGCAGCGTAGGTAGGCATCAATGCTTAGGTGGACCCACCCCACCGACAAGGTTAAAAAAAGTGTGGGGAGAGGAAGGAATAAAAACGAAACACCATTCAGAATCACAGAAAAACAAAACAGAAAAAAAAAAAGGCAAGCGTGAAATACAGATCTTCACGCTGTAATGATAAACGTACTAACTTAGTGTCTATTGATTAAATTTAAAAAAATCTGATGTGTTGTACTCACATGACTCTCTCTACTCTTGTACTAGCCATTCTTACAAACCCTTATTCTTCGTGTTAGTTGAGATAAACATTTGCTGAAATTATCTTATTGCTCGTTTTCTTGCACGTGTAACGGGAATATGGGTACACAGTAGGCTTTGAGTGATAGTCAAATCTTTTAAAGCTCTCAAATTCCGTTCCTTTGCATCCCTAACATGTAAAAAATGAATACCGATGTTAAATTTGACAGAAGTATAAGTTCTCCAAAAGGTATACACATAACAAGGAATATCTCCGAAATAGTTCACTCTATAAAAAATTTATTTGGACATAAATTGTGTGTCTTAACGAGATCTACATTTTTGTATAGTAAGATTTTGTCTATCTCTTATGGTTTACGAATTATTCAAACGTAATCCAGAGTAAACAGGACTACATAGGCTATAGCCAGAAAATTCAAAATATACATTTCATTTGTCATAAAAATATGTCAAACATATGGCATTTTAATAAAAATCGTTAGAGCTATTTTCAAAAAAATAAAAATTTTCGAAAAATTTTCCATCCAAAGGGTAGTTTAGGTTGGAGCAATTTTCTTTAAAATCTTCGTGTGGCATCCTTAAAGACATTAAACTTAAATACCAACTTCGGTTTTTAACTGACTTTTCGTTTTTGCGTTATGTTGCCCACAGACTGACAGACACACAGGCACATACACACACGGACCTTTTTCTAAAAATGCTTTTTTTATTCAGGTGAGCTTAAAACATATATTTCGGGTGAAATCTCGACCTCGAATTTTTGGGTGGAATGCAATATTTCCTTTACTTACCAGTAGAGAAAGTAAAAATGCACTTCCGAAATAATAAAAATATTGCTAAAATGTGCATACACAAATGTTCCTTCTTCTGAACAACAACAATGTTGATTTTACCCACACATATTTTATGAACTTAATTGTGAATTAATAATTTTGATATGACATGTGTGAAATTAGCTATGACGTTTGTGTTTTATTGAAATGTTTCAAAATCTTAACAATTTTACACGTTGGCTAGCCCCATAGAACACCTGCCGGCTATGTAAGGGGTCTCAGGCTCGATTCCCGACTGGGGGATGGGAATTTTTCTCTGGCCAAGAGTCTGAAGTATGAATGAGAGAGAGAGAGAGCGAGAGTGTTTATGTGTGATGTAAAAAAAAAAAAAAAACAAAAACCTTAAAGACTCAAAACCCACTGTTTTTCCTCTTCCTTACCTGATTACCCTCCCCTTATGTAGAAGTTATCCCTCTAGAACTTACAAGCCAGTGTCTAGGGTCAAGACTATCAGCCAACTCATCTGACAAAAAGATTGCATAATTCACCACTGAAGCAGTTGGCAGCAGATTCGTTGGTGAGCGCGATTGGAAACGCTGTCAAAGGTGACACACTCATTTTTTCAACATTAAATACTATTTTTAGACAATAAATTGTATAAAATCACTTGATATGAATTGCTGATGTTTTAATCCTAAAAATGAAAAATTTAAATTATTATCATTTTACACTTGGTAGTAACATGGTTACTTTTAAGGTAAGTAGCCAATAAACAAATCATAATTTTTGCATTATGTTATGAGGAACATAATGCCATGAAGCCATAACCTTATTTTCTGTTTATATTTTCGGAGCTCAGTGTTTAAACCATGTTCTTTTTCTTTGGAGTTGCTTCATATAAGCAAGAAACAGAAGAGTTTCTTACCTTACACCAGCTCGAATGTGTCGCAGAAACAAGTAGGTAACATTTATTTTATTCGAAGCGCTGCACTGCGGGTGGAAGATCTTGTTAACTGAGCACGTGCGTTTCGCGCACGTAGCTGATAAACGTAAGCCAACATTTCGGTTCAAAAAATATGTTAGCAAAAACGTGAAGTTGTTTTCGCAAGAGGAACCGCTTTCACTGCAGGAAATATCCAAGAGTGTCGCTGATTTCTGGTACACCACCCACTAGGTCCACCACCCACCTGGGTATGTGCCTGAAAATCACCTTCAGCATTATCCGGGAGATTGTTACTTTCTCTATTGCTGCATTTCTGTATTGTGTGTGCGTGTGTTTGGGGGAGGGGGAATAAAACGGAAAATCAATCAGTCACAGGAAAATAAAATCGGTAGTAATGATTTAACGGGGTAGGAAGAGTTTAAAATTGTCAAAAAATAGATTTTTAATAATGTGTTATTGGACCCTGCTGTATGTAGTTAAAAAGGTACCCAAAATTTTACATCAAAGTTTTAAAGCCATTTCTTACAAAGTCCATTTTTCTAAAATTTATTCTTGGGCATTCAGAAACTACTAAAGGGATTTGAATTAAACTTGTTGTGCATGTTATTGTACATATCAGAATGCCCAATGTCTCTCTGAAGACACTTACGTAATTAGTGACTGCTTTCTCACCTCATTTTTCAATGGGAGGGTGAGTCAGCTAGTGGTGAATAGAATCACAACCACGGACACAAACAGGCGATTCCATGGCAGTTTATTAGTCATAACTTGAGTTTACTGGGAATGTCCTCAGAAGACCTCTTCATTCTGGATGATTTTGTATAATTGATAAACAGTAAGAGACAGATGGAATCTTACTAAATAAAATGCATATAGGTTTTTTAAAACACATAATTTATGTCAAATCCTTTATTCTTCTTTTGAGTGAACCATACCCAAGATATTTTGTATTATTTGTTTGAATTTGCCAACCTACTTATATTTTTGTCAAATAGGAATATGTCATTCGTTTTTTTTTTTTTTAACCTCTTGGGCTTGCAAAGAGAACGGAATTTCAAAGGCATCGCATAGCAACCAGCTCTTAAACATTTCACTATCGCAATAAACAATAAACAGGCGTTTATTCGCATAAGATGTGAAAGTGCTTTCGTAAATGAAACAACCTAACCATCACTGCAACGTGTTGAATGATGCAGTTTTAACGACATTTATGTGATGAGTGATTTAATCTCGGTCTTTCATAACTTTCCAATGCCTTAACATTCCAAAAGGATGAATAACAAAATGAAGGCATATATGTCTAAAGTCATGTCCACAATGCTATTGTTAACATACTGCTTCCTGTAAGTCATGAACAATTATTTGCTCTATAACTGCGAGGTACTTCCGGGACAAGGTTTTGTGGTGATGCTTTTGTTCATTAGCTACGGAAACTTGCACTGTAACAGCACAAAAATATCAGATACATCCATGTGTGCATTACGTAAATGAAATGACACAATGTCATCAAGGTCGTATACACACAACTGTTCTTTTAGAAAGGAATGCCAGTGAAGGTTGTTGCTTTTATTTTACAATTCCAGTGGGAGAGAGGGAAATAGAAGTTGGAAATGGCTTCCGGAAGTGGGACAAGCTATTGTCTAACGGATGTCCAAAGGCAACGAGAAATTATCTATAAATAGGTTTAAATTCTTGGAAAACAACACATTATTATAAAAGCTATATTTAGTCATTAACTGATGGGAAAGAAACTGTAAACATTTGTTTCGTTTTTCCATGAAGATACATTTTAACCAAAATGCTTAACATTCTCACTTTTTAAATTTACTTGTGACAGGCGATTGCAGCTATGTTCATTATATTCTATGCTTCTACAAGTGAATTAAATATCCGTCAAGTGGTATTTTATATTTTGTAATTTTTTATATTCTTTAAACTTTGCATACAATTTACACAGTGTATTACTCTCTCTTGGAGTTGCCTATTTGGTATGTTTTCACCTTATAGTAACATTGTGTTGTATATATATATATATATATATATATATATATATATATATATATATATATATATAATGGAGGAATATAATGCATCCAAAATTTGCTTTTTATACCGATTGCACTTTTCCGCATTTTCTCTACTTTGCTTCACATTTATTTTAGCCATTTTAGCGTAATTATCCTAAACATTTCCCTGCTTTTTCTATATGAAATTTTATCCTGAGTTAAAAATCTTCGTAACTTTTAGTTCTATTGGGCATTTGTTTCAGTTTATCTAGTATTAGACTCCCTCTTCATTTCTCCGTATCATTGTATTCCTGAATATAATGCCATTAGAACACAAACTGCTACATTTGGTGTAGTATCTCTCTCCCTCTATTTTTCTCTCCCCATGCATACCCTATAATGGCCTCTTTGTTGCACACTTGGATGCATTTTTCTCTTCCCCATTCCACTTTAAATATGTATAATCTATTAATGGCCTGTTTCCTTGAAGTTGCTTACAATGTATTTTATCAAACAGACTCTCGATTAACGTTTCCTTAACATGACGATAACTTACATGACTGACGTAAAAGCGCTTAACAAATGAGATTTAGGAAGTATGGCATAAAACCTTTCTAAAGAGGAAGAAGAAAAAGAAGATGAAGAATGATGATAGGAACTGTAGAAATAGAAGCAGATAGTAGTTGATATATATGGTGGAATTGTGTCAATGGAGAGAAGAAGATTAAAAGAAGGAGAAGAAGAGAAAGAGAAAGAAGGAAGGGATGAAGGAAGAGCGAGTTGATGGGAGTTAGGAATCCAGAGAAGAGAGAAGATGGTAGGTGTGGGAAGTGAGGACGAGAAGAAGAAGAAATAGAAAAGAAATGAAGAAGAAAGGAAGGAAAACTAGGCCAGTGATGAAATGCAATGTGGTATTCATTCTCCAAGGCCGGATGGTATTTTGGTATTTTAAAATTTACGGTTGTTAATCTTAAGAATTTAATATTGGTTGTGTAATGAATGAGGTAATTGTATATGCAATTAACCATTGAATTTTTAATATTTTAATTTTTAACAAAACAGCTGAAAACATTAATCATAGAAATGAGAAGCTTGAATGCAAGAATGAGACGGAAATTATTAAATATTTTAGCATTGTTTTATTTTGAATATCATGTAATTGAATATATTGAACTTTGAAACTTTAAAAATCCATGAATAAGATTTTAAAATTGTGAATGTATGGAGTATTAGTGCATATGAGTAGCTATAGTTATAGAATGTATTTTGGAATGACTGGAAACTAATAACTTAGTTTATTTTAGTTAGTTAATTTAGCTTTTGAATTTATTTAATTCAAGATATATAAGAACTTTATATACATAAATTAGACTGGCAATTGTGTCCTGACTTAGAAAACCAGATGTCCGGGAAAGTGTCAGTGTATTTTGCAATGTGCATTATGATGAAATTTGTTTACCCATATCTGTTCTATGGTAACTAAATGAATTTTGAACAATGTTTTTCTTATAAAATGCTATGAAAATTTATATAACATATTTGTTTACTATTTTTCTTGTTTTCATAAGGAACACATACCTCAAACTAAGCCCTTAATCAAAACTTAGAGGAAGTGTGTTCATAATACAGGAATGTTATGTTTCTTTCGTGTGTAAAAGCTGCTTATTTTGGTTTTCCCTCTTCACGAGTGTTTTATTTCATATTTTTATGAGTCCTGCCACTCTTAAAAGTAGATACCTTTTTTAATCACCTTGTATATGTTGGAAATATTTTTTTTTGTGTTTATCAAACTCCTGTGCCTCCTGAGTAAAAAGAATGCGACTAATTATGAATGTTTTATTCGGATTTGATTTAATTAATCAACCATTACACTAACATGCTCTCAAAGAAAGATTTATTAAACTGCTATGAAAAGAGAAATGTATTTAAGAACCCATACATTTTCATAAAAAGTGCCTCCCTTATTGGAATTGAAACCTTTTCTGTTTCTTTCTTTACTTAGGCTCTTGTATGGAAGGCTTACACCCCCAAGACATTTAAGTTTATTTCTCAATCCGGAGGTGTCCAGTTGGATTTGGGAATTTTTCTTTAACCAGAATAATTCCTTATCTCCCACAGGATCTGGAAGTATGAATGTGGGAGCGAATGTGTTTAATGTTAAATGATAAAGGCCAACGTCAAGGAACCTTAAAGTTCAGCGACACCATCAGTTGTTTCTCGATTCAGAGCCACCGATGTGACCAAATAAGTTAAATGGGCTATACTGACGAAAAAAAAATTGTTTATTAATATAGGATTATTTCATACTTATATAATCTTTTGATTAAAATTTATCCGCAGTTTTTTAAATAACATGTTCTTAACACCAAAATATATCCACAGCAACACCGGAAAGTTATTTTTAACATCTCAAAATTTAATTTGGCTATCTGCAAGTTGGGGGAGGCATTTTGCCCTTAAAGACATTATTTAGGCTCTTCCCATTCTTATCTCCAGTAGAACTTGAAAAAACAGGATATTTATTCCAGAAAATGCCATTCAAAGTTATATATGCAGATGACTTAAACACATAGAAACTGCTATGTTTAACAGTAGCAATATTTTGTACAGCAAACTTTCCCTCAAAAGACAGGCTACAGCATAGTTCTCTACTCCAAAGTGAGTAGGAGTTATGCTTTTGTTTTCTTCGTTGGAGTGGTGCAAATTTCGTAGTAAAAATGTTGGATGCAGTATCCTTTATATACACAATTAAAGAGGAACTTCAGTTAAAACTGCAAAAAACTAAAAATGCAATGTTTGAACAGTTTTCACCAAGTCAACTTAAATCTGAAATGGCCGAGATAATTAATTCAGGTGGACCTTTTAAATCAAGTTTGTGACGAGTAAGCTATAATGTATGTGCTCACTATTGAAGAAAAGTTCTTACTCTCTGATAGCTATACACTACAACGTACGATGGGGCCAGAAAAACAACCTCCACCATTCGATTTCGAGGAACAGTAATATTACAACATTCATTCGGAATTTGTAGCACAGGATATTTCTAGGAATTTAAAAAATTGACTTTAGATATGAGAGTAGGAAATGGAAGTGCGATTGCACTTCCGCATAGCAAAGGCTATTTTCCCTGTTTCCCCAAGGATAGCGCTGCTTTCAGAAACTGCTGAAGCTGGGCAGTTTTGCCTAATCGGATGGAAGTCCTAACGTTCCTCGATTTTTATCGGATTTCGATGAATACTTTTGTGATCTTTTATTACCGATAGACTGGCGCTTTTTCACAGAATTGTATTAAAGGTGGTGTAGCGTTAAATGAAAGAAATGAAAACGGTATTTGGGATTCTAGATTAAAATGTGCAACAGTGAACGACTATCTACATGCTACCAGTTCACATATACTGCACATTATTAAATACAACACTTGAATTGCAACGAATATCTACTCAAATGGTTTATATGTAATTACACAATCAGGTATTAATTTTATAGAATACGAATAACAGTTTCAATAATTGCAGTGGAAAAACCTGGTGTGTTACATACACATGCTTTTCTCTATTCAATCTTTTACAAACTATTCTTACAAAGCGTTTTCGTCTATCTACTTTTTGTTGTTATTTGATTATAACTCAAATTTGCAATATTTAATCACAATTATTACAGCTGTTCTTAGAAAAAGAAAGGAAAAAGTCATTCATGCAATGAATGTTTCGTTTTGAATTTTTAGTGTTTTACTTGAGGCAACACATAGTCAAAATAGCAAAAGAATGGAGTTTCAAACGTTTTGTTATCTTAACTCCTTCTGAATTAATATTACTAACTTCATTTTTTGCAATTATTCAAGTAAGTACGGTATAATGCCACTACTTGTATTTAAAGCGCCGCGCCTAAGCGCGTCGTTTAATATTTTTTCAGTATTTTCCAAAATTTAAAAATGCTCCTTGCGATGTAGTGTTAAAATACTTTTCCTGAAAATTTCACTGCATTATTGTAATGATTAATTACAGCCTTTATTTGGGCTTTTCAAATATATTACAGTACGGATAAATAAAATATAAATTTAAATGCTTAAAGGGAAAGCTACACTAATATTAAATACTAATTTTGAAATTTCTATAGATAAATACACATTCTTAAAAATCTCTCAAACAGATGATTTGTATGTCATTAAGAATAAAAGTTGTATTCTGAGTCAGAGATGTGGTTCACCACGAAGGATACTTTTTTAAATTAAAATGTGTATAAAGCAATAAAGTAACACTTTTTCAATAGTGACCGTTCACATAGAGTTTTATCTAACACATGTATCTACATTGCAGTCTCGTGGATATAATCTGCGTTGTAGATAAAGTAAGCCGATGCTTTTAAACACCATTGAAATCGAATTTGGGCTAGGTTTGATTATTTTGGGAAAACACACTTCAGTTCTCCTCAAAAAACGATCAATTACCTAGTTCAGAATTTCAGTTTAACAGTCTAAGAATTGCAGACTTAAAGATTTTCACTGAGCATTGCCTTTTAAATTAGTATTTCCAGGCACGCAGTTATAGACACACATAAATCACATTTTTGGACCACTTCTTTTGCAAAGCCGCGATAAGGAATTCCATTACGAGGTGAGAATTACAAAAAATAAACATTGAGCCGTACAACGCCGGGTTTGCTAAGATTAAAAGCCAGATGTTGCTTGAGTTTGTTTACACACTGCAACATTTCTTCAAATACATGTCGTGGATATCATCTAATCGAAAACTCACAGAAGAACCTGTTCACAATAGTTGCTGGATGACTGCACTTTTCACTTTCACAAGTTCCCACAGAAATGACATAACAATGCGATGTAGGCGAAGAAAGATTCCACGCATCACACACTTGGCCTCTGCACTCAATTAGAAGAACCTAACCTCAACAATGTTGCGTATGTACATACATACCTTGTTAACGCAAAAAATCCAGGGGCGGCTCTGCTACCGCCGAGACGAATGCTGCATGATGACTCACTGCGAGTGGACCTGACTTCGAGTAACGGTTGAGGCGCTGATGGGAGACAAGTGTTACGATATTGCGGCGCGCAAGGTGCTGACCCACTTGTCAACACCAAGCACCAAGTTAGGCACCGGTTGGACGGCATTCCCACGTGTACCACACTGCAAGAACGTCACTCAAATCGGTCGTTACCTCCAACACCTGCTAATTACTCGTCGGTGATTTATGACTTATTTTCAGCATAATTTACCTAGCACAAGTTGCAGCTCCTCTCGCGTTGTTGCAGAGTTTCTTCTTTCTCTCGTCTTCTCTCACGCGCTGTATCCCTCCTTCTTTCTCCCACCGTCACTCTCCCTCTCTCACTCTCTTCTACTTCCTTTAACTAACTCCCTCTGCTCTCTCTCCTTCATTTCTTTCCCTTCCAACCCCTCTTCCCTCCTCTCTATGCAACGCGTATGTCATAATGTGTTAATTAAAACATGTTTTAAATTCACATGACTTTCTCTTCAATTGTTCAACAAGCTACTCTTTAAACAACTTATTCTTCTATTTACTTCACCTTAATCGAGATAAACATTTATAGAATTGGTTTTATACATATTTAATGTAGCTAGTTATACTTTAAGAGCTAGAACAAATGAAGAAATACGTAAGGAGTTAAAGATCTTCAATTTGACAGAAAAAAATCACCAATATTGGAATTGGAGGAACCATGTAGAGACGATGGACGATTACCGCATTCCCAGATTAATTATGGCCTATAAACCTAATGGCAAAAGAAATATAGGTAGGCCGAGAAGATGGTCTGAACAGTTTTGATATACTAGACCGGAACAAGCCTAAAAGACTTAAACCTTGTTGTTGTTGTTGATGATGATGATGATGATGATGATGATGATGATGATGATGGCACACTTCCTTATAGTACATAAGACATGTAAGACATCGTCAAATCTGTTAAGAGCTGTAGATGGGTTTGAAATTCTGTTTTCTTTGCATAACCAAGGAAAAAAAAGAAAAGAAAAGAAAAAAAAAAGAAGTATAAAGACTCCCCATGTGACAAAGATACTTATAAATGTTCGAATATTTTAGCCGATGACAAGGAATATCTCGGAAACAGTTAACTTCACACAAGGTTATTGACCTACATTGTGAGCTTTAATGGGCTCGAGATCTAAACTTTTTTGTGAAGTACGATTTTGACCATCTCTTATGGTTTACCAGTTATGCATCTAGAATGAGGAAGTCTTCAATTGCTATTCCAGGAAAACCGAAGATATTTGTAATGAAAATATCTTAAAATATGGATTTTAGTGAAGATAGTTAGAGACATCTCTGACATATAAAAATGTTCGAGAAATTTAGTATAGTTTGGTAAAGACTGACTAATAATTTTGGAGTTATGCTGTTTACAGACACACATAGATATATCTCACTCATTTATTTTCGTAAAAATGTTCTTTTTTTAATTCAGAGATTCCCCAAACGTGTATTTCCGGTGAAACTCGTGATGAAATATTTGAGTAGAATACAAAACTTTCTCTACTTAATATAGATAAGTAGTGGTGTAAATAAAAACATTTGTTTTGTAAAGTATTATATAAAACCCGGTAATCACATCTAAATGGTTAGAATATGCTGAAAATTACCATGCACATTCACTCGTTTCTACTGAGTGTTTCCTGGCACGTAAATTCGACTGTAATAAACGTGCTGATGTGAGAAATGTTTTAATGGAACGATAACTCTTAAGTTTGCTTTTGGTTTAGTAGCTAAGCCAGCGTAGAATTTACGTTCTTCCGTGTATGTTCCTAATTTCTAAGCCTATACATGATGGTAATTTAGGATGGAGCTATAGTTATTGTGTGTACTTTACTAGTGTGTGGATGATTTTAAACCCAGCGTAGTTGGCAATGTGATTTTACCCGGCTTGATACCAATCTCTAGAGTTTCAAAAATCCACAATTTCAGGTCGATTCATTTAAACATTTAAATATAGCAATTAGGCTTTAATATACTGTTACCTGTATTTATACATATTTTAAAATTATTTCCAGATATATTCATTTCTTATAATTTTACACTGTCTTGGAAAGCTACCCCATGTGATACAATTACGATTATTCCGTAAAATAATATTTTAGATATTTATGCCAACAAACTTACTGCTGGTGTTTTTAAACACACAAGCCGTGTATGGGCAAATACCGGCTATGGCATTGAATTTTTCAGTTCCTGATTCCACCTCTTAAAAATAATATTTTAGAGTTAAACTCTTTAGTAGTGTTTAAATCAATTTTAGAAATAAAGTTTTAACTGGGAGAAAATTAACGTTAAATATGAAATTAAGAGTTTTAGCGTTAAGATTCACATAATAGGTACTTTATTGTTTACAAACGTCACAAATAAGCTTGTTAACAAAAGTTTATTTCTTCATTTTTTATCCTGTTATTAACAAGGAGTTGTACAACATATATTGATTTACACCGGAAAATACATCGTATGGAATAACTTCAAAATCAGAATGTGCAAACAAATGGAAACTCGAGAAAAGAAGGTTCAAAATTATAGCGCTAAAAACATTGCATCTGATTTTATGCTGTTTAAAAAGCCTCTACTGCATTTAAAGACTTTCTTTCATTTTGTTTTCTGTTCCTGTGCAACTAATTTAGCACTTGAAGATTCTTAAGGACACCTCTTGAATGGTTTTCACTCTAATGTTGACAAAACGTTTCACTGGAATTTTATGGGAAGCTGGACATTTGAATCGTTATTTGACATGTTTTAACAGGTCGTGCAGCTTACAAAGTTTTTCAATATAAATAAGGCTACGAGATTACTTTTATGAAATACAGAACACACTGTTCCAAAATGTAGGATATCGAGAATGTAGAGTATTAGATAAATCGAACATCTAAATGAAAAGTGCAATTAAACATATATAACATAGGTCTACTACCTAATATTTTCATAAATGTTCAAACTATTTGAATCAAATACAAATAACTGTATAAATAAACCTCATGTTCGTAACCACTCTGAGAATCTGACTGACAGACAGACATTCAGACAGATGGAGAAATACACATATAGAAGGTACAGTATATAAAGGTACATTTATAGGCATCAGATTATTATAAAAATTCTTTGTCTAGGATCACTGACCGTATATGTACATTTAGGATAAAGTTAAATGTTCAGAACGAAAAGAAAAGAAAAATAAAAACAAAGAAAACATAAAGGAAATTGCCTCCGATTAGCTGAAAAAATATAATTGGTATTTACATGCCAATCTATTTCTAGCGGGAATTTTTCTAATTTAATTTTCCCTGAGCACATCACGCAAAAATATGTATCTTGTCTTCATTTCCACTTCAAAATGGAGAGATTCTCCAGCCAGAATCGGCAGCCACTTTCTGTAACCTCCAGTCTTCTAGTCTAAACCATACCATTCCTGACCTTTCCCTTCTTTCTAAGACGTCATATTTATTTTAAAATAATTTCAATAAAACACCTCTGTATCTAACTGCATCTCTCTAATATACGCTTTTTTGTCATAAATATTCACACATTCCTCTATACGAACATAAATTGAATTACTCAATTTGCATATGAGTTTGGTTTCAATTTACTGCAAGCAAGGCTCTATAAAGTAACAATAAACGTGGAAGACGTTCAAGATGACTTCAATTAATGCAAATACCTGAATCCTAAGCCAGTAAACAGTTGTGTGCAAATATGTTTGCATTTCATTTGCATAGGAAATGTTGTTATGAGCTGTAAGATTACCTCATATGCTGTGCGACCGACATTTGCAGTGGTTTACCTTGATAACGACAGACGCGCGGTTCGTTAGTCGATGATGCACATAAATATATTTAGATATGGCACACCTCACACTACGTGGGGTTAACCCAAATAAGGATACACAATTAACCCGCTATATATTGTTGGCATTCAAAGGAGTGAAGCTGCTCGTGGTAAAGACCTTGTTTCTTTTTTAAGCATAGTTAGCTACCGTGGAGCTCATGTTATTGTCGTCTACCACTTCTATCTGTAGTCATTAAGTAACTTATTAATGGGGATTAAAAGTCTTATCCCGCCAATATCAAATATAAATTATCTGAGAAGATATTTAAGACATCAAGCTAAAATTTTTCCAGAGTGTAGATGTATACCTATATTCTAAATTTGTTGGTATATTTTTACACGATGACTATTGATTAAGGAAGATAAGATTTTTTTAATTATATAATTTTATTAATATTTATCAAAAATTACGCATAGGTATCTTTAATTTCTGTACCACGTACTTATTAGGAGCTTATACCGCGTTCCACCAAAAATTAGACACAAGGTTTCAATGGAAATACAGGTTTTGAGGTCCCCAATCTAAAAGAAAGCATTTTTAGAATACTTTCCATGTGGTGTGTATGTGGTTGTGTGTGTGTGTGTGTGTGTGTGTGTGTGTGTGTGTGTGTGTGTGTGTGTGTGTGTGTGTGTATTTGTAGTGTTTAACGCCCGCTTTTATTACATGCGGCATCGCAGGCGGTGACGCTGGTGATACATGGAATGAAGATGGAGCACCGGTGGAGTGAAATGCGGGGGAAGCCGGAGAACCCGGAGGAAACCTCAAACTACGGTTTACATGATTACCTTTTTAAGCGGGACCCTGCTCCTCTTTGTCCGCTGTGTAATAACCCTTTGTCATTGTGTCATGTACTGCTAGAGTGTGTTTCTCACCCAACCGTCTGTCAGGCTTGCAGAGGTCCTAGCGGAGGTTAAACAAGTGGTCAAAGGAGTTTTGAAGTTTTTAGCTAAGGTAAACACGAACCTGAAGATTTAAAAGTTTATATATCGTAATTTTATATTTTTTCGAAAGTCTTATAACTTTGTTTTAATTCTGGCGTTTGCCTCTTTGTTTGGCATATTTATGTTTTCTTTTTACTATTATGTTTATTTTATATTGAAATTTATTTCTACCTTTTGCCATGATCCGTTTTTTAAGAGCGCTGACGACGAAGTAGTTGAGCGCCCTTAATCGTACAACTTCAACATGACAAATAAACACACACACACACACACACACACACACACACACACACACACACACACACACACACACACACACACACACACACACTTACAAAAACCTTTTTCTAAATATACTTTTTTGATTAAGGGAATCTCAAGACGAGTATTTAAACTAAAATCTTGGTGTCTGGTTTTTGAGTGGAATGCAAAACCTTTTCTACCGACTATTTAAATAACTATGCAGCTAGAATTTTGAAATGCCAGAAAGGTGTAGGTATACTATGAAACTAAACAAAATATTTAATATTTAATGCTCTTCCTATTGATCGTAAGGAAAAAGTTGACAACTTCAATGCTTTTAAAATTGCTGCTAAAGAATGCCTATGCTCAGAATTATTTTATTATGTACAAAATTATGTGAACGACAAATTATCCTGTTAATGGTTACGTAGCTTCGTAAGTAGTTTCTAGCTGCTTTAGTGACAAATCACTGTCAATTACAGTTGTTGCCTGCTCGAAAGTTACTTAAATCTATATATATATATATATATATATATATATATATATATATATATGACATGGCAAACATTTTGCTATTGTGTGAAATAATTAGAACAAGCTTCAATAATATATGTTACATACCGTGTATTTTCTAAATGTAATACATGCACTACCTTAATACAATACTCGCAATTTGTTTTGAATCCTTGAACCGGCACTCCTGTAACTTCACTTTTGTTACACACTGTATTATGCAGACAGCTTCAAACGCTGCCAAGACTTGAGAACAGAGAGGTTAAAATGACAGAAAGCACTCACTTCTCTTTTTCTTCCTTGTAACAAATCTCTTGTAAAAGCACGCCCAATGCTTGAAAAAGAATTGCAATCTTGACGGAAAACAAAACGTTTAAGAAACACACGGAACACTTCCTGATGGAATGACACGAAACCTGAGCGAACAGCACTAGAACTTCCTCCCCAACTGACTGAAGGAGAGAGAATATAATGACCAAAGAGGGATTATATAATTTTCACTTCGTCACGGTTGCTGTGTTTATGTTTTTTCTCTTTCTTTCTTCCCAGGACTGTTGTAAACGTTGTCGTGCTCAATTCATTTATTCACTTTTTGCTAGTAGGTTTCCGCTCACTTTCGGCCTACACCTGCACAAGACCCCCTAGTGTTACACATGAGTTGTGTTTTTCCAAGGGCATTCATTTCTAATAAATCACAAAGATCTGCGCAAAGTTAACGTGCTAATTTTCACATTAAATAAAAATGACAAAACCGCGGAGATTGGCTCATTGGGGAATCATCAGTGTTTAGTTTATCAAACCAGAGGTCCTAGGTTGGATTCTTGAGTGCTGAGAGAAAATTTTTTCCGCAGAGTATAGAAATTTGTATCTTGAAGAGAATGGGAGGCTGTTTCATAATAAAAACGTCTGAAGTTTCACATTCTCATCCTTCAATAGGATATTTGCTTCGGCTCTTAAATACTCGAGGTATTATACGTAAAGCGTTTTGCAACACAATTAACTAGCTTATTCAGGCAAGGTGGGATGAGGATAATCCGCACTAACGAAAATCCTAATAATCCGGAAACAAACTATCAACTGGATACAAAACTTGACGTACTATAGCGAAATGCGGATAACTGTAAAAGCAGAAATGAAAAATTCAAAGTCTTAGCCGGGATTTGAACCACGGATCTTCTGCTCTACTTGCGGCTGCTCTTAACCACTGAGCTACCATGACATTCTCTTGCAGTCTCACGGAATAATACGAATCAGATGAAGAATTTAGGGCTGTACCGGCATGTTACCTAGGTAGCTCTGTTCATTTCTGATTCTATCATTCAAAGTCCACCCACACACGGCTTGTGTGTGTTAGAACTATCGATTAGCATCGATTGACCTGATAATAATACATAATAATAATAAATAATAATAAATCGGAAATCCGGATTGATGGTGGGTAGATATTGTTACTTTGGTGGGTTGAAAAGTAAAGAAGACAGATGTAGTCGGGATAAAGATACACTTTTATTTCCGTAAACAGTAACTTTGTACACTCGCTGCAACAGCAAGAAAGTCTTTTCCGATTCACTCACAGCACGGCTCCAAATTCGTCACAAAACTGTCCCTTCTCCGTCGGCACGACTACTCAACGCTTCACATACGTCTGTCCTCCTGTCTGTCGCACTTTACCGCTATTTATATCTCCCAGGCACTATTCTGGAAAGTTCAGTTATTGCGGTGAAATACAAAGCAGAAGATTCCAGAAGCCTCTATCCTTTTCTCTCTTTCGGCAAGCGCCCCAACAATGCGGCCATTCTCTGTCTCTTTCCTTCGGCTCCTTTGCGGTAGTGCCGACAATAATGCGATGGGTGACACTGCTGTTGTCGGCAATTAGATGCGGCGGGCGCGGTGACAATATTATTAATGAGGACTGTGATTATTACAATTACATTTAATTTCATAGAATTCCTAAAGTAGCAAGTAACTGTCAGCAACATAGGACGGCCGAGGAAAAGCTGGAAGGAACAAGACTTAGGAGCTGGAACAGGCTAAGTATCCTAAGCCATGTTGAAGTAGAAAAAACTTAATTTAAAATTTGAAGCGCTCTCCGTGGTAGCTCATCGGTAAGAGCATCGGTACCCAGATCTAGAGTTTAGAGGACCGCCGATGTCATTTAATTCTTCAAGTCTGATTCAAGTTTTCAATTAAAACACGTATAGTTCTAAGCTTAAATATTCATTCCTGCCAATAGAATGTAAAAAGCTTTACGCTAATGACGATATTAGAATATTCATTAAGCAATAGAGCTTGCTACATATACCTACGTCACAAAGACCGATACTACACGGAACAGTGAACAAAGGCTTTGCCTACAGCAAATCGATCTTCCCTCTGACAGCCTTTTGAATTTCTCTGGTGTTAATTTTACGAGTTTCTCATTCACCTGTGACAATCAATCACTGTGCAAACGGAATGGAGCACCCCGCCTTTCTAATTGTAGCGCTGCAAATTGCAAACCTAACAATCGCAGCAAACGAATACTGTTTGTTGGAAGTGTGTTTACAATTAGACTTCGGAGTAGAGCATCGCGCACATGACTGAACTGCTGCGAACAAGAGGAAGCGCCCACTCATTGTGAAACACGAGGAATCAATCATGCAGAAAATGCTTCAGTTGCTACAGCAGAAAACAAACCATCTAGAACAATGATGTGTTAATTTTTTACAGCAAAAGAGACAGAGACTCGTCGGTTTGCTTTTGTAAATGATGAAAACAAGGTAGCGATTCCATTGTCACTACTACGCGCAATGGGGAAAATATATGGAAATCTTTATACCTGAACTGCTTTTGCAGGCTTGCATATTGGTTATAGGAGGATGAATCATGAGCAAACGTTTAGTCATTCTTATAGAAAAAAAAATCCTTTCTCCTATAACAAAAAAGTTTGTATAGATACTATAGGTTACACAACTAAGGGGGACACATCGCGCACATACATAGATCTACTGCGGTTAATACTCCCCAAGAGGAATGGATGAAGTAAGGGAACCGCAGGAGACTATAGGCCACACGCAGACAGACCACGGGGACGCGCGGAAGTTCCTAACAATTCCAGGCTCTAAGATCGATCTCACTGCTGGAGCTCTCTAGAGAGGGAGATTAACGCCCATCGGTCATGGAGCTCTCTTAGTGTCCAAGGAGAGTACTCTTTCTCCTGAATAAACATCTGCGGCACTTCCCGGCACCACCATACGCCACGAAATCTAGAAGCACACCTGAAACATGAGGAGTTGAAATGAAAAGAAAAATGATAGAAAGGAAAACGTGCTAGAACAGAGACCAGCCCAGAATTCGCCTACAAACCTGGGGAAAGCCACAGAAAACCAAGTCAGCGTCTGTGGCGAGAGGTTGTGGGTTAGATCGAATCGGGGGAGGTCTCGGTTTCGGACCCCCCAGGGGATGTGTAAGCCTGCAAGGGTTGGTTGTGCGAATTGTCCCTGGGAGTTTCAATCAACCCTGCCTTGCGTCTTTCCTCAGGTCCAGCCACTCTTAGTATCTTCTCACCTCACTCCTCCCACCCGGGGGGCGTCCCGTCAGTGGCATAGGTGCAAACGAGGTGCTGAGTCTCCCTCCGAACCTTGTCATAGAGTCAAACCACAATAAAATATTATAAACCTTTGGCATGCAAATCAAATTATAGCACCCACGTCAGAAGATGAATTACAACGAGCAACTTATAATTTAAACACTATTGCTAACAGTAATCTACCAACATCAACACTGAGAAATTAAATCGACGACAACGCAGGGAAGTAGCCAATTTTACATATGTTGGATATTTAATTTCGGAGTATGAATCGGACATGCAGATTGAAATGCATAAATATAATAGAATAAATGAAACAATTAAACAGCACTTCGGGAAACAGATGTCAATAGCACAAAATTCAAAATCTACAATATTACATCGAAAGCTGCACTTCAATTTGGAAATGAAAGTTGGATATTAAACTGTGGAGCACAAAAACATTTGGAACTAGTTCAAATGCGTTTTCATGACCCCTTCTTGAGTTCACAAAACTTGATAGGAAAATGAATTCCTACATTAGGGCAAAGTTTAATGTTATTTTTCACCGAAACTGCTTTTTGAAACTGATGACATTCGATGGATATTTGCAGCTTTAAAATTTCTTACCTGATCTAAGATTGGTAGTTCAGTTTGCTAAAACATTCAATGGCAGAGGGTAACGTAGGATCGAAAGTAAAGATTTAAAGGAAATGATGGCCCCAGGTGAAATAAATGGTGATCAGCATACTAAGTGTTGACTGGATCTTGGCAGAATTATACCGGAATATGCCTTTGGCATTTCTATTAGAAAAGGTGTAACAATGTACATATTTTATTTTGACCCTTAGCTTGTTTTAATTTATGCCGATGTCAATAAGTTTAAATAAAAGACCGCAATATGTTCAAGTTCATATTATCTTTTACTGTAAAGGTATAAACATTTGGAGAGAGGATTTAATAAGCAGGAAATGGTTATATAGGAATAACGAAATTGTAATCAGAGATTTTTAAAGTTCAGTAGCAGATACCTAAATTAAGAGAAGTTTTTATGGAAGGTTAGGAGGAAATGGAGATGATCGGCCGAAAAATGTGAAACTTAGATTAAGTTTAGATGATAAAGGTTATTTAAAATTGACTTTAGTAGGATCTGGCTAGCTAACTATGATTAAGGCCAGACGATAATTAAGGTGATTTGGTATAATATGATGTAATTGGTATTTTATATTTTTAAGAAGTTGTTACACATTGTATGTAATTGGACACGACTGGGCTGAATCCTTAGTTATATTCATAATTGTAATAATTTAGTGTTAAAGAATGAAGTAGCTGGCTACTAATTACTTCTAAATAAAAAAATAAATAATAATAAAACATACAAATAAAGGTATGGAATTACTGAAAGTTAACGTTTCCAAGTCCGAATTATTTACCCACCTCGAACAACGAATATGCATAATACACCACATGATACCATTAAGCTGGAAAGAGTTAAGCATAATCAACAGGACTGGCTCTAACACGTTGAGAGATTTTCTGAATTGGCCAGAGGCTGCAATCTACATGGGAAAATTCTGAGTTTAAGATAACAGGATAAACCAAATCCTCAAAATAAGTTGATTCTATTGTGACCAATAAGTGCAGGCAGGCATCTTTAGCGTCTAATACTTGATGTTGAGGGTACTACAACAATTTCAAGGTAAACGACTTAAAAACAATGAGGATGTCGCAGCGAAGTGACCAAGTACAAAGATGACCGAGATAATCAAACAACGCTGTACACCAACAGAAGGACATGTTCGTGTGTCCTCTCAGACGACAAAGCAGGAGCATATGGACAAAGTAGGCAGCAATCTGTGACGGTCACCTTGTCCTAGGAAATCCGGTCTCTTACAGGTTCACCTGCCTCGCTGACTCTAGTTCCCCATCGATGTGTTCAGCTTGCTTATATAAAAAACTGTAACCGAAGTGTTTCTAGTAATTTTTATTATTAATAAATAGCTAATGTTGGCATCTGTAACGACCTATCCAAAAACAAATTACAGTTTTACCTATTTTGCCACGCAACTAGTAAGTAGAGGAAATATTACATTCCGCATAAAAATTCTATGCCAAGATTTCATCAGAAATACATACTTTGAGGTCCTGAATACACAATAGGTAAGCATTTTTAAGAAATGATCCGACGTGTGTGTTTGTGTGTGTGTGTGTGTGTGTGTGTGTGTGTGTGTGTGTGTGTGTGTGTGTGTGTGTGTGTGTGTGTGTGTGTGTGTGTGCGTGCGTGCGTGCCTGTGTCTGAAAGGCTTACTCAAAAACGAAATTTCAAATAAATGTCAAAATTAGTATTTAAGTTCAGCATCCTCACAAACTAGCCTTTGCAAGGGAAAAGTATCCAAAGTGTATTTTCTTAATAATGGATCTAACCAATTTGATTAAAATACAAACATTTCTACGATATTTATATTACAAATAAAAGATACATCTTCAATTTTCTAGGACTCAGCTAGAAATCCCTTTCATTTGGAAGGAATTTTGTATCCATGCCTGGTAAATTATGAGATAAGATAAAAGCATAGTACACATGAAAAGCGTATTATTTCAATTTATATCAGATTCCTCTTTTTTGCAACATCAGTATTTTTCAACCTATGAGTTACCACTGATTTCAATTTTTAAACAGTTTTGCTGTGTAAGATTTAAAACTTTCACGGCGCACGTTATTTATTACAGTTTCACGGGTGATCAGCCGTGTGAGGTTTAAAAACATTGAGCTTTCGGCCATGGAGTTTGCAATGGCCGAAAGCTCAATGTTTTTAAACCTCAGACGTCTGATCGCCCGTGAAACTGTAATAAGTTTTGCTGTGTTTTTTTAAATATATGTTTTTTCTCTGTAGCTTATGGTCAGCGAGAACTAATCTGGCTAGCTGATTCTCTCACCTGCGAGCGAGGCTAGCCTTGTCTCGTCCAATCTGCTAATTGTTGCGCGATATGTTTGTAACACGATTGGATCTCGTTTGCAGGTAAGTAAATTACGTAGCTGTCGAAGTGCCAGGTTAGCTCTCGACGACTGTGACCTACAGCAGTCCCTGCCAAGGTGCAGTGGGCTAGAGCTCCAGTTTCCGGCCACGGAATGTTCCCGAGTTTGATTGCAACAAAAGGCGTAGGACTTTTAAGCTCGGGTATTCTTCCAGTATGCATTTCACTGAAATCATAGTAAAAGATAGGAGTAGCAGAAAAGTTCTTTAGGTGGAGATGCGAGGGCTGTTGAGCACTTTCCAATCCCCAAAGCTACCACTACCACTACCACAACCATTATATATAGGCACTACATTTTCTCTTAACTAACACAAGGCATAACTAGATGTAATAGAAATAAATAAAAATTCCATATTTTTGGTATTTTACACAAAAATTATAGTATTATATATAAAAATCTGATGTGTTGCACTCACATGACTTTCTCTACTTTTGTACTAACCATTCTTACAAACTCTTATTCCTATATCTTCTTCGTGTTAGTTAAAATAAACATTTGTACAAATTATCTTATTGCTTATTTCCTTGTAGGTGCAAGGGGAATATTGGAATACAGTAGGCTTTGTGCGATAGTCAAATCTTTTAAAGCTTTGAGATTCAGTTCTCTTTGCACACGTAACATATAACAAAATGAATAACGATGGCCCATTTCACGAAAGTTCTAAGTTTTCCGAAACTCACACACATAACAAGGAATATCTCCCAAATGGTTCACCCTACAAGAAAATTTATTGAGACATAAATTGTGTATTTTAGCAAGATCTACATTTTTTGTATAGTATAATTTGGTCTATCTCTAACGGTTTACCAGTTATGCAAAAGTCGTCCAGAGTAAATACGACTACAGGGGCTATAGCCAGAAAATTCAAGATATACATTTCATTTGTCATCAAAATATCTCAAACATATGACATTTTAATAAAAATGGTTATAGCCATTTTCAAGAAAATCAAAGGGGTAGTTTAGGGTGAGGCTATTTTCTTCAAAATCTTCGTGTCATATCCTTGAAAGACATTAAACTTAAATACCAACTTTGGTTTTTAACCGACTTTTCGTTTTTGAGTTATGCTGTCCAGACAGACTGACTGACAGGCTGACAGGCACACAGACACACACACACACACACACACACACACACACACACACACACACACACACACACACACACACACACACACACACACACGGACCTTTTTATAAAAATGCTTTTTTTTTTTTTGGATTCAGGGGGCCTCAAAAATGTATTTCCGGTGAAATCTCGACATCGAATTTTTGGGTGGAATACAATACCCTGCTTACCAGTAGAGAAAGTAAAAATATGTAATACAATTTTAAAGCTTTTTAATTTTTTTGTATCCATATTCATAGTTTAGTTCACAGACTTTAAACTACATTTGCAAATATGCAGAAAAAAAATTCATATCAATATATTTAAAAAATTGGAGAAATATATACAGGTGTAAAAAAATCAATTTTATGGAACGTCTACATTAAAGATAATGTGCCATTTTTTATACCTAGAACACGCCTGTTCCGTATTCTTGTTCATCTAGTGTTTTCCTTTTCTTGGTTCTCACTTTATTTTCAATCAACTGTGCTGCCTAACTGAATAACAATGCTAAAGCTTCAACACCGAGATTTATGGCCATACGGTCTAAGATACTATAACAGTACCTAACCTATCAAACCAAGGATTGTAAGATCCAGAGCCGGTAAAATGCTGCATTCAAGAGAAAGTTTGGTAAAGATCGGGGAGGGTCCAACTAAAGCAAACGGTGAGATCACTGACGGATTTCGATTGTGATCATATTTTGACGCCGGCGCACGTCAAAGGAGGCTCGGGACCGGGCTGCCCTACACCACTGGCGGTACGTGCATCAAGACCCTCAGGGTCAGGCTGCCTCGCGCGACTGTTTGTGATCACGTGACTACCATTAGAGCGGCAGAACCAAAAGGGGTTTTCGAGATTATTCGAGAAGTGTGCGGCAACCGGCGAATTTGTAGAAGTTCGAGGAAGGTCCCTGTTACGTCATCCTCGCTATATAAAGAGGTGGGGTAGCGAGAGTGGGGAGTCAGTCAGTACTTAGTTTTAGTGTGTGTGTGTGTGTGTGTATGTGCGCGCGCGCGCGTGTGTGTATGTGTGTGTGTCAGCTGCGTAAGTGCGATCGCTTCGAAAGGAAGATAGCAAAGCAGTTAACGAGTGTCGAGAGCCTGTACCGTCAAAGTCAGCTGTTTGAGACAGAGAAAGTAAAGAAAGACAGAAAGGAGTGAGTGAACGTTACGAAAAGAAAACAGTTGTGAGTTGTAATATCACGAAAGGCTGTAGACTGTGTTAACGCCTGTAAAAGAGAACTGTGTTTTTGTGCAAACGTTTAGAAGAAAATAAAGTGATAGGAATAGTAACTGGACTCATTTTGTCACACTGGTGCCGAAAGTGGTATTCCTCAAATTATCAAATTATTACAATATGATAATTTAATGTGCTCAGAGGTTCACACCTGTAATTAGAACAATTTTTTCTTTTTTCTTTTTGTCACCTGTCACCTTAGTCCTATATTTGATACACACGCATAATTTAGAACTGAAGAACTACATAATTTTTTAAAAATTAAAAACAAAAAAATTAATTTTCAAAATAACTCACTTCCTGGTGTCCTTATACTCTGCTTAGTGTGTTAAAATTTCAAATGAATCGAACTTAAACTGTGGATTTTACAAATTTGACAGATAGGTATCCTTTAAGAGTAACGCGGTGTTTTGTGAAACAATGTGTATGTATGTTGAGCTAACATTTTTGTTCAGCAGCACGTAACCTAAGTCTACAATGTCTCACATGGGACTGGTGTAGGTATTCCTGTGGAAGCTACTGTTTGCGTTAGCCTGGCGGAACGATTTTGTACTGGCTAGCGGCCCCGCTCGGGGGCTCTCCATTCATCGATTTGTCTGTTGGTACACACACCATTGTTCTATCCTGGACGATATTAACAATGGCCCTTATAATTGGCCCTTTCAGCGGCAGCTTTGTCACTGATACTACACAAATTAATAATTCTCGTTCCATTGTTCCACGCACCGTTTGTTTTTAAATAAGAGCGGCTTTTTAACGCTACATTGTAAGCTTCTTTTGTTAACCTATGCATCAGTCCCTGCTAAAATTGTATGAATTACTGTAATTATTATAATTTTATTATTTTTATATTACAGCACAGCATTTTGTGTCATATATAATGTATAATGTATCGCCGAAATTATGTAGTTATTAAAGCTAATTCACAACGATAACCCCTAACAGATGAAAGTCAATACGCCACTAAATGCACACGCTTTTGCACTATTGCTACTTCAATTAATTATTGGTACTATACAGGGCGATCCATATTAAACTGAATAATTTGTAGACTTATATTTGCCTCTGCAAAGTAATACATTAGGATTGAGTTATTATCTCAATGGCTCTGAGAGAATCTATATTAAGCAGACACAAAGTTAAATGGCGGGTGGCAGGAGGCGGTGGTCAATACAAGAACCAATCAGAGGCTTACCTCGACTTGCGGTGTTGTATAGTTAAACACGGTGTAAATTCGGTGATATAAATCTCATTTGAGCCCACAGACATTATTTGCGCAACAAGAATGAGAATAATCTGATAATGAAGTGGTCAGTTATCAACCGCCATTAAATTTTATGACTGCTATAGTTGTGTTTAATATAAGTTTAAAGTACTTTAACCGTGTAGGTAATAGTATCGGAGGATGAATAAATGAAACGTATGAAATGATACTCAAATTAACCCGGAGCCCATCGACAGCTAGGTCATTAGAGCCCCCGGAGTCCATAGAGCTTCAAGTTACCTGCCATTCATCTTATCAGTATAAGGGAAACAGCCGGATAAATCTTATTCGGGTAATTCACCCTAAGAGTTGAACTCGGGACCTCTTAAATGTAAGGCTATCCCCAGACCACAGAGGGGCGCAATATTGGTATTGATGTAAACCTTCCATCCTTAGTTGTCATAAGGATATTACTGTCTATTATTAATTTTCATATATAAGTGAACATGCACTTATAAATTTGGCAGCGCGTTTTCCTTATCCTGAGAAGAACGTAGAGTAACTTTAAGTTTTATGGACCCCGGGCTCACAATCATTTGATACATTTCATTTATTCATCGTTCGATATAACCTACCAAATTAAAAGACGTTAAACTTGAAAAAGTTTTTTAAGCTATTGATATCAAGTCATGTGAAAAACGCCATCAAAATTTATGTTCTATTTGCTTTTCAATGCAAAGACTTAAGAGCAAAGTTAACGCAGGTTACCGCGACTTATTGATACCAATAGAATCCTCTTGAAGGCATGTACGTACAAAGGACAAAATAAAAATAGTTTCAATGGTTCTTGAGAAATTGCTGACTGAATATGAGCTACTAACTAAACTATACAGGAGTGTAAAAAATAATATTAAATGAGGTATAATAAGTTGGAAACTTGACTTGAAATGTTCAAATTCTTTAAATTCAACATTATCCTTTTCGTTCACGAATTATTCTCCTCGTATGGAGGAGCACATTCCCCAGGTCTGTCAAGTGGGCGCCGGGGTCAAATGCCTGTCGAGGAACAATCTCTGGATCAGAAGAGTAGTTAGGATGGGTGTTCAGCCCGAAGCCTAAGACTCGAACCCGGCTCATGTTGGTGAGAGGCGAGCGGTCAGAGCGTTGCTCAAGTTTAATATTATAAATAGTTATATTATCTATATTCATAACTCTAACCATTGATGTCCAACAGTTTTTAAAGTTAATGTAGGATTGGAATTTTCAGAAAAGCATGTAAAATAGTAAACTTCTGAAGTAATACGTTCTGGTTTTAAAGCTTTTTTGTTCTCGAATTTAAAGTATTTATTAATTTTTAATAAGTTTATATAATAATTCAATGAATCTAGTGTTTCAACTATACTTCGTTTAACTTTACCTATAACTATTGTGTCTTTCAATGAAAATATAACAATCAAATATACTAAGGTGACAACATAATTTATATTTAAATAACATTTATCGTTTTCTATTGCTCACATAAGAACTTAATATTACTTATTTCCATATATTTGGACGAGAGTCGAACCAGTGATCTTCGACTTTACTCTTCACTTGGATTACAAAGGTGAGATGTCATTAGGCGCATTAAACCTCACCTGATTCATGTATCCGGTAAACCTTCAAGGTGATCTGGGATACCCAAGATATCATACCTCAAAGGTGAGTTATTTCCTGCAAGAGCTAGCCTGAAAGAAAAACTTTCAAGGTCTTGGAAACGACATAAAATATTACCATAATATTACGTTACTCATTTTTAGGTACTGAAAAACGGACTAAACTCGTTTTTGGATTCAAACACAGGATAGCCCTTAATGATGTGTATTTAAATTTTAGATGCTTTCAGAGATAATTAAAAATAGATGATGGATGTTTTTTTAGCCAAGTTCCCTATGTGCTTCTGAAAAATGCAATGCACCATAAAATGTAAACGTAAAAATACCCATAAAGTTCACTGAACATTTTCAAAATTTCATAACCACGTAATTTATTACAATGCTTACTTTCCTAGAATATAGGCTTACTTTTACGTACAGAGATCTCCTAAAGAATGTGTAGTTATTGCAGGGCGTTTTAAATACCACAAACACTCTGCAAAGTAGTGGTTTTGAAAAATATACTGTGACAAAATGACATGACAGATACCACTGCTGACACCAGTGTGACAACACGATAAGCCCCACTTCATGGCTTTTGACTGTGTGACATTCACTCTAAATGATGAATAATTCACGGCTAATTACAGGACATATTACATGGTTTTTATGTCAGTACGTCAAACAAAATATTTGAAACAAATTTATCAGACTCATTGTTGAGAAAATAACAAGATAGTTTCAACCTAAATTGATGTACAGGAATGGTAAAATCCGCAAAAATCCTTATTTTGGTTTATTAAAATAGGGCTTAAATAAGCTCTTTTTTGTTTATCAGAACTTCCATTTCTGGGAATAGACTGAGACGAGCGCAGACATTTTTCTAATTTTTGGGTGATTTTCAACGAAATCTTAGTATCAATTTTTGAGTGGAATACCATACCTTGTGCATCTTATTGATACAGAGAGTAAACTGTAAAATTAATGTTTTCATGGAATTCTCTATAATTTAGCAAATTCATCAAAATTTAGGATATATACGAGAAAATAACTTAATAAAAGGAAAACCCTGTTAAATAAAGAGTGATTTCATGAAAATTTCGATACCTTCAAAATTTGGAGGATGCCTAAGAAAAGAAACATGGTTCTAAAGAAAAAGGACTACACAACTGAAAATAGTGCAACTGAAGCTCTGGCATGTCTACGACACTTGACAATCTTTGATTTGTAAGGGCGGGAGTGAGGTTTTGTTTCTACGCAAGATCCTTTAGGCTGAGATGTGTCGCTACAAATTCCCAATCCTCAGGGAATGTGTGTCAGCTACTTGAGGTGTAAACAGGCAAGAAGCATCAAATCCATCTTCCTCATCCCGTGGCTAAATCTCCTGGATCCGAGAGAACGTCGCAGCCTGACCTTGTTTTGTGATGCGGGGACAGGACTGGTGGTGTCAAACGAAAGCTGTGATTTGTCATTCCAACTGCAAAGTTTTCCTTTAAGGAAATCGATGGTGCAGAACACGTAGCTGAGGCCTCGACGAAGTTTCACTTTCTTGAAATAAAGCATTCTCAGCAACACTGCTTTATTTTTCACCTTCACCTGGAATGCTTGACATTTCAGTGACGTAGGCTTTTGTTCAGGAGTTTTTGTCAAGAATGTCACTTCCTAACACAAGAAGGTTAATAACTACAACTCTGGTTCAACAGAGAAATGTACAGTTACTTGCAAAAAACTTACATTATCCAGATCATAGTTCTTCTTACCTCAAGAATGGCTATACCGGCATTTGACATGCAAAAATTTCTTCTTGTTTGCCTAACTGACACGAGAAAAAAACGTTAACTAGTTATCAAATATCATGAGAGAAGGATATACCATAATTCAGAATTTGGACAGAAAAGAAATCGTAGTTGCCATATTTTGACCTCTCAAAAGCTATTGTGTATCTAAATATAGAGAGCCTTATACAAAAATTTTTAAAAATGATGAGTAAGAGGCACATCTTTAAAATTGATGTCATTATTGTTTAATCGTTTTTATGTACATATAGTTTTGGCTACATAAAACACTCTATATGTACAATTAAATGTAACAATAGGAAATTCACAAGTACAAGGGTCATTAAACAACGGGAATATGTTGCAATCATTTACCTGAAATATAAAAAAGATAAAAGATGACACCTGGAAGTTGAAATATATAAAGAAATATTGGATAGATGCTGCTCTAGACGCAGTGGAGTGGCTGATAAATATGATAAATTAATATTTGCAAAAATTAGTTCATGTGCCACATTTCTTCTTGTAATTAGCCTATTTGTATGCAAAGTGTAGTTCTTTACAATATATATGAGATTTAAGTGAGATTTGAACTACGAATACTCAGAAACAATCTGAAAAAATAATCAATAATTAAAGTTGTTTATTATCTGTATAATATTGAATTAGGGTGAAAGCAACGTAATAGTGTATTATACAACATGAGTAAAAACAAACAGCGAAAAGAAGAAAGCGTCAAGAAAATTCTTCATAGAGAGTCAAGTGAAGAAAACAAGTGTAAATAAAGTAAGTCTTATATTACTGATATCTAACATTTGTAAAAAACGGCTAGACCATTTCCAAAGTAGGGAAGAAAATGTACCTACATAGAAAGTGCGTTAAATGAGTTGATATTATTGTTGAGAAAGTTGCAAGACATAAACAGTTGACAGAAAGTGCTAAAACGCTAAGAAAACAGGAGGAAGACATTGTGAATTAGTGGGTTCTAGAGAAAATTAACAACAGAAGATGTTTAATGTTAAGCAGATCGCGTTAGCGAAAGACCCTTCTAAGGAAAAAACAAAATTTAAACTTAGAGCAAGGAAGATAGTAATCGGTACCATGGAGGTGGCTACGCGTTAATGAGGAGGCCCCAGATTAGATTTCTGCTTACTCTGACCTTGGTTTTCTCATAGTTTTCTCCGCTCGATAGGCGAGTGCTGGAGCGGTTTCTCATCTACCATGGTTTCTTTTCCATCATTTCCCTTTCATTCAGTCTTTCTCATTTTTAGGTGTGCTTCTAGGTTTCGCGACGCAAGGCTGTATTGGACAGATGGCGCAAATGATTGCTCAAAGAAAAATGTTCTTCCCTTGGACACTAGAGGGCTGCTTGGTCGATGGGTCGTTCATTGATAAGCATCTACAGGAACACATAACGTTTTCGGCTTTGGACATATCAGAAATATCCATTTTTGGGCTAATAAATAAAACATTATTTATTAAATAAAGAAGCCACGGTGCTTTTTATCTGTGATTTTAACTGTGGGTATATACTTGGTCTTCCTCTCCTTCGCCGCCTCACTCACACTTCGGCAGTCGCAGTTCTGCTGTAGCTAGTCGTGCATTGCGGCTTAGACAAACAAATGCAGTCAGCACAGCAGCTGTCCGTTGAGAGCGGAGTGGCTTTACGCTCTGCTAATGGAGGAAATGTTGTCAGTCGCGATTTTACCCTTGAGTAATCAACGCTAACAGTTTTCTGGCTGGATCATGGGAGCTTCCCACAATCGTTACACGCCCTGGCATTTAATTAAAAGCTCCCAAATGACATCCACTCCCCGTTATCTTCGGTACATGGGATGAACCTTCACTAGGAGGAGCAAAAGATGCGTCAAGTGCTGGGGACATTGTTGTCAGCTGCATCGCGGATCTACCACTACAGCAATTGTGTTCAGCAACAGTGTACCTGAATATTCTTCATTTATTGCAACAAAAACATGAATAAGTAGCACAATGCTGTAAGAAGGCTACAGCATTATACATTCTTGTATTAAGAGACTCTGGAACTGAAGTTTGAATGTTCTATATTTTTATAGGCATGAAATCAATACTTTCCACACTTAAGGCTGTTTATGTTATAAACTACCACACAAAGTTGCACCACAATCTGTTTTATAGTTTTTAGGGAATTAATTATTCAATTTATTCACAATGCAAAAATACCTTAATATTAAAAAATATTCCATGCACATCAAAAACTAAAATATCGCAATCGTTTTATTATTTTATAAACTCTAATTACCGAGCATACACCATCAATTTATGGCAAAAGCTTTAAGCTAAAACCCTTTTTGTGTATTTAATTTTTTAAAGCTAAACAACTTTTCAGATTTTAAAAACAAAGACATAAGTGACATAAGTGGAGCACATGCAAGGGAAAGTTCCAGGAGCTTCGTGCAAAGAGAACGAAATCTCAAAGCTTTAAAACATTTGACTATCGCACAAAACCTACTGTATTCTAATATTCCCCTTGCATCTACAAGGAAATAAGGAATAAGATGATTTCTGCAAATGTTTGTCTCGATTAACACAAAGAAGATATAGGAATATGAGTTTGTAAGAACGGTTAATACACGAGTAGAGAAAGTCATGTGAGTACAACACATCAGATTATTTAAAAGAGCACTCCTTACTTTGTGGCTAAAACTTTACTTCTATACAAGATTAATTGTTTCTGTCTGACATTGAGAGGGCGTGGACGTATGACACTGCAAACAAACATGTTTGTTTACTAGTCAGCATGGGTAGAGGTGAAGGTTGTGGATTGGATTCCACACTGAGCCACTGTTGAGGCTCTTGTATGTCGTACCCCGGAAGGAGGGGATGAAATGAGAGCGCACTACGGGTGTGTTGGAACCCGGGGAGTAGCGCAAGCTAGCGTGAAGTTCCCTAACAAGTGCTGGAAATTCTTCATTTCGACAACAGGGTTCGCCAAGCAGCCACCGGTCAGGCGACTACAACGCCACCCATTATCCATAACAACAGTTACAGTTCGCAAAATCCGCACACAGCAGCGCCAAACTTGCCCATTGCCAACACCTTCGACCCTGAAGACCAGATTCAAATGAACGTGAAATGAAAAGGAGGGACCGGAAATACTGGAGATGTGATTTTTCCTTCCTAGCATTTGCCTGCTCACCCGGGAAATCCCCGAAAAAACTCACGTGTCAGAAAGCTCGGCCGCGGGAATCGAACCCATGACCTGCTGGATGCGAGCTTCACGGAGCCATCTCGCTCGCTTAGTCAGCATGGGACAACTTTAATTTAAACGTCCTGTGTAAGTAAATGACATTAATGTGTTGTACAGCAACATTCCATTGGCTACTCTAAATTCCTTTGTTCAGCTCATCGCTACTATCATTTACATGAACGCTGGCTGTTGAACATTGTATTCCAAAGTTAAAAACAGACCAGATAACTTTGAATGCCAAATGTAGGGGTCGATTTCAATGCCAATGAACTGCTTTAGCCATGCACAACTATGTATTTGGCAATGATATTGATTAGCATAGGCATAGCATAAATGTTAGCCAACATTTTATGTTGAGCATCCCTTTGAGTCAATGGAATTCAAGTGCTTTAGAATCTAATGACACTCTAATAACTGGAATCCACAGCAAACAAGCAGAAAGGTTTCAAAAGCAACAGAGTGTATTGTAAACTGCATGGAACAAGTTATCGGATTCTTTGTGTCTGCAAAGCGCTTCACCTAAGGGTGATTTGCTTTTGATGTCCCTTCAAAAGGCTTGCTTCTGATGGACTACATGGTGATGGATGCTTCAACTTGGGAATTCAATAGGTTCCGACATCCCATTTGAGGCACGTCAAAACCCCAACGACGCCCAACTTCCTTGCTTATACTACAAAGTGGCAAAGTTTTCATATTAAAGTACTATATACACAAAACCAGGTTAACATTTTGTTGGATGAGTAATATTATTGTTTCAAAAAATAAATGCATTGCTCACTTTTAATTAAATTGAATTAAATTAACCCTCTAATGTATAATATTGCCGTTTGGAAGCTCAGATGTTTAGTCAACGTTTTCGAACACTGTAACAGCGTGTTTATTTTAATATTATATTGACGTTTAATGATAAAATAAAGGTATTTGTAGATATTTCTATCATAAATGTATTGATTTACTTAATTATTATTGTAGTGAATGTTCTTTTTCTTTCTTTCTTAAAAAAGTAAAATCCATACAACTGTAGTTCAATGTAACTGCGTCATTATGCACACGCACCATCTAACTGGTCATTTTATGTGGGCCCTTCTCATCCTTAATTACGGGCAAATTTGATTGCAGCTGCTGGGATCAAACTCACGACATTTGGCTTTGAATTTATAAACATTCTATTTCATCTTGTATTTAATAATTATGGCTATTTAAATAACTTACTTTTTTACTTTTTGAGGTGTTTCCACCTTTAGTGGTTTCCTTTTATTTACCTTTTCCATTGCTGGCGGCCATTCCAAGAGCTATTTTCCAATCCTCCAGCTTCCATAGTATCAGAAACTCCTCCTCTCCATGCGAGTCTCGGTCATCCTCCTCTTCTCTTTTCTAGAGGTGACCAATTTAAAACTTTTTAGGGCATCGTATCTCAGGCATTCTCTGAACATGTTCAAACCACAGAAGTGTTCGACATTCCAGACGATCGATAACATCCTCTTGTATGTTTCACCTCTCCATAATCGTGTCATTTCTGACCCTCTGCAGACGGGATATACGTAGGCTCTTTCTTAACCCATCCATTTCCACAGATCTAACGTCTTTCTGTCAGAGTCCAACTTTCTCCTCCATGATTCACGATACTCTCCGCAACCACATCAAGTATCATTTTCTTTGTTTTCATTCTAACGTCCCTATTCCAAAGCACGCCATTAAGCTGTTTTATAACATTTCTTGCCTGTACGGCACGATTTTCTACATCTTTAAAACATGTACCAGATTGGTGCAGCACCAATCTCAAATTTCTAAATTGCTCCACTAACCTTACATATTAGAACATTTCAAGTTCCTACCACACCTATCACTTACTAAATATTCTGTCTTTGTAAAATTTATCACAAGACCTGCTAAATCATAGCAGTCAATTGGCTTTTTCATCATACATTTAATATCATGTCGATCTTGTGCAATAATTGTCTGATCATCAGCGAAGAGTAATGAGTGAATAACTCGATCTTTCACTCTAATTCCCATTATTCGAATTATTTCCTTTAAAAGACTGTGACGCGAATATCTAAACCGGTTCAGGAATTAGAAGAAGAATGGCATATGTAGCAAAGTAATATAGGCTTCATTCATAAAATATGAACAAAAAATTATTGCGATTTCTAGCGTAACCCCTGAATGAGAAAATCTCGTATTCTTCACAAATAGATGCACGAAGCATGCAACAAACGCAGCATAACTACACAATAATGAACTAAATTAGTATATGTGACAATGAAACAATAAGTCATGCTAATTTTTAACTTAGAGTATTAATTTGTTACACAAATTCTTTCGTAACTACTAAAAGCAAAGAAGGCATATCATGCTAAATTAATAATTATAAAAATAAAGCTATTACAATTAATATAAAGTATGCAACCAAGTTTGTTGTATGTCTGAATGCTTTTAACTGCATTTTTAAAATTAAAAGCAGTTTAAACGAAATAATAATAACCCCTAGCGCAAGAGCCCTTCGCTGGCCAAGGCATACCGTCCGGTGGCTGCGTTTTCCACCTCCGCCTACTACAGGCGTCATGAGGAGGGTGCAGAACTGGAGGGTGGGACCTCCAGCCCTCCCGGCCGGTTATGTAGCCTTTACAACGTCCCTCCGGAACCTAACAAGGCTCCCAAGGGAGAAAAATCCCCAGCCCGCACCGGAGATCCAACCTGGGTCCTCCGCGCCAGAGGTGACGCGCTACTACTGCGCTACGGAGGTAGTTCTAAAAAGAACATTTTAATCTGTATATTTCTTTATTGATTTGGACCAAGACTGCTACTGGATTGGAGGTTGCATTTGTTAAAAGTTCAGCTTCAAACACACGTCAGATAGTGTAATGTAATGTAAACCCCGCGCGACAGCCCACGAAGGGCCAAGGCCTACCGCCCAGCCGCTGCGTCCCCCACCTCTGCCCACTACAGGCGTCATTGGTGAGGTGCAGTACTGGAGGGTGGGACGTGGTCAGCGCCCCGAGCCCTCCCGGCCAGTTATGCGGCGTCAGATAGTGTAGATCTACTATTATACCGATACAACGGGATTGTATTGCTGTGTTGTGTATTTATGTTAATAAAAATTATAATAAATTTCATACATTTTGAGTAGGTTGAAATCACAGAACAGGATTCTGTTAAATAATCAGTTTTTTAAAGTATCAATTTTCTTTGTAATAACTTTAACTATGGTAGAAAATGAACTGGCCCATCCTGTAACACCACACTGCACATATGTCCGGAATATGATGAAGTAAGTAGAATATTTGACGAAGTCTGTTATATACTACGTGTTTGTTCCATCGTAAATGATGAACTCTTACAGTTCTTAAATATTTTGTTTCATACGGCTAGTTTACGATTACTAAGGCAGCAATGGCAACTATGTAATTTAATGTAAAATGGAATATTTGAAAGTAATAGATACTACATAGAAGGAAGGCTGTTCTTTTATTGATACTTATTTAATATAAACATTTGATTCAAACCACCTCTAGTGCAGACGCCATTCCAAGGTATTTCTCCAATTTTTCTTCCTCTATCGATCTTTATAGATATTCCAGTGATTCCTGTCCCGTGAACTAATACTGATGGGCACTTCAATAATGGTGACGAAAAATCTTTGTAAGATGGCAGAATGATCACGTGAAGATTGGCTTTCTGATTAGCTGATGTCATGCTGGATGTAGGCAGGGGCTTGAAAGCTTCTCCGTTTATGTTATATGGTTTTAACCATATTGGTGTGAACGTCAACTAATGTGAGCGCATGCATTAAGATAACATAATCAAGCTTCTATGCTTACGTTATGCTTGCCTTCAAGTTTCACTGTAAATGGTCTTTCACGGTAGACAGAGTTGCGAGTAGTTTTCCCTACATATAAGACAGTCTAACCTAGACTTGACTAAGCCATTATTTTGCTGATGTTATAGGCTTAGAAAATTAGAAATGAAATAAAAGAACTATCAATTTTGAGTGTAGGTAACACACATCTGAGCGTGAAGATCAGTTGCCAATAATCTCAGTCAATTTTAGATATTGATTCACTGCAACAGAATAAAAAACACCAAAAAACATCTACGTAAGAACCATGTAACTTACTGGAGAATACAGGAGTGCATTGTGATTTATATCCTAACAAAAGAAGCAGTACTACTCACATAATGGACGCACAGCTCAGCTGTTGTTCAACTAAACTATGCAGTCAAAGCTTCCGCTAAAGAAGACATCAGCACTTACCTGCAAATAACATAAAATATTTGTCATTACTTCAGTTAACACAATAAAAAGGTTCAAAGACACTATTCAGTGCTATTTATTGTACTGAGAATAATTAATATATGCGAGTCACAATAGTTGCGCTATTCATTACGGTATCAAATAAATTCTTCAAATTCGATAAATTTAACTCTCGAATTCCTAATCACAAATAAATGTATTCCATACAAAAATGTGACACAGCTTTTCACCGCAGTTATACAGGCCGAACACTACTCTGACGTAACAACAGTATGCTGTTATGATTGGTTGAGAAAGAAAAGCATTATACCCAGAAGCCAAACCGAGTAAAGGTTACTTTGATATATGACGCATAGTATTGGGAGATAAATGTCAAGAAATGACAACAAAATTGCACCCTACATCAACTGCTTTTTGCGGATGACCAGGTAATAACGCAATACAGTGAGGACGCCTCATACATGATGAGAAAATCAATAGAATATAAAATGTGCGGGCTTAAGATTAATATGAACAAAATAGAACGCGTATTGTCGTCGACAGTGAACACGGATGAAAAGTGAAAGTCTAAAGAGAGATACGAATGATGCTATAGTTAAATTACTAATTATCTCCCAAAAATTGTATGCAATACATACATGTTAATTCTCAGAAATTTAGAAGGCTCGACTGCAACTCTGGTTTTATACTTTTCTTCGGTCCAGTAAAAATCGCTTACTATCCTTATATTGCAATATACCACAGGGCTCTATTATTGACAAGCCAAGGGCGAAGGTGTACATGCTTACCGAGGAAAAATTAGACAAAGTTGGAAAAAAAATTACATTTCCCTCAAAAGCTTATGCAATGCTATCAAGGAAACAGCAATTTCAGTGAACAATCAAACTGTTGAAGCTGTGCCTGAACTGTACTGTCCACGAACTGCTACCATGTCGGAACCCCTAATATTAAAGGCATTAATTAATTTATTTCTGGATTCACTAATTATAATAACTATAAATTTGATCCTCCCCAAGTAAGGATCCACGTTGACCTAATTCAGTTCGGCTTAAAAGTCATAAAGATGATTTCTTAACTGGATTTTCAGGCATGGCAGTAATGAGAGGAATCAATGATCAAAATTCAGTAATCTTCGCAGATGATTTCTACAGACATTTTACACTAACATCTCCACAACACTAGAGTTGTACATTTTGACCTTTTGGAGACTTTTAAGGGGGGGGGGGTTGTAGGTGAGAATGGTAAAAAAAGGTTTTCTTTTATTTGCTCGTGATATTGGGTATAGTGTTAGGAATGAGAGGTGTGAAATGTGGCAGTATCTTTTAAAAGTGTACAATGAACAATCCTGTCCAGCAGAATTGTGATACTCTGAAATTAATACTATTTATGATTATACATGCCAGTGAATTTAAGGGATGTTTTGAAAGCACAAATGAAAGGTTTTTTACGTACTCCTAATTACTTAAAAAGTTTTTGCACAAGATTTACCATCACTGCATAAGTACATAACTTGGCCACAAAGTTGCATTACAATTACTTGGTTGAAGTTTTAGAAGAGGTACATGGAATATTGATTTAAGCTTTTCGTTTTTGCAATAGTGATATTAATATTCCAAGTCTGTCAAGATGTGGGAATAATTATGTTTAAACTCCTGATATCAAGTTTCATTGCATTTTCTCAAAAAATATAGGAGTTATTGGCAATTGTTTGTAACCTTGCATTCTCATGGGAGGAAGTGGCAACTCTCCAGATGACAATTGAAACATATCACTACACAACTTCGGATAGAAAAACAGAAGAATAGGATTACCTATGACTACAGCGATCTTCCGGTTATTCGCAGCGAAGTCAAACGGTCGTACAAGCAATTCACAATAAACAACACCCTTTCATCCCAAACTCCTGAAACTAGCACTGTAGTGGTCTCTGCAGCTCTTCCTCTTTAGCCGAGGCTGCAGATGGTATCTTTACACGAACGTCTTTATTCTCTGTCCCTTTACCACTTTCTGGCATAAAGATATCCTTTCCCTCCCCCTCGTCATTCTATAAAACCTTATAACCTTAACCATTAAAAATGTGATATGCAACATTCAGAGAGCGTCCTCTATCAATTCTTCTAGAACTACTCTTTCTTATCGTCTTACGGGATCTTATAAGGCATGAGACATAACTACTGAACTGCTGACAATTGCAATGCGGGGCACTGTAATGAGGACAAAGTGGGGGAGGTTAGATACACCTGACCTCGTAGAAAAGTCCTGTTTTAATTTGCTTCAGATTTATCTCGAAATTCTTAATGCCTTAAGGAAAAGGTTGCAAATATTGCTTGAAATAAGTAGCATTTATTGAGTTAAACGACTCTGTGTTGCAAGAAAAGCTTTAACTTTGTCCTTAGAATCACAAAAGCCTGTAAAGCCTTACAGTAAACATAATCTCCCGATATTCATACTAGAATTAAAATTCGCGTTGAAATAGCTCTAAACATGTTTGTCTATTTTAAAAATATGCATTGGGCTGTTTCCTCTTGCACATTCCAGAGTTTTGAATTTTATATAGTAGGTAAGTTTTTGTTATTTATTACGGTTTGCAAGCAGTAACACTAAATGCATTCAAACTGAAAACTTCTCTGGCTATTGCAGAAAATTTAAGATACGGATTTTATAATGCAAAATACCTTAAACATATGATATTTTAATCAAAACTGTTAGACACATATTTGGACACAAAAAAATAATAATGAAGACATTTCCATCCATTTGAATAATGTACTTTATCGTATGCGCCAGAGAATGTTACTGATCATTCAAAATTTTATGATGTGTTATTGTGTTTTGACATCTAGAGTTTTATTTGTAATTATATTTGATATTCCAAAAATACTCTTTGTATATACCTATATTTTTTTTTCTAAATTTCTCTACTGCACTGAAACAACCAGTACAAAGAAACTGAACTGTACGTATTCGTTCACTTTAAACAGTGGAATGAGCCAAACTGTTTTGTAAAACTTTTAAAGTTAACAAAGAGTTATAGAAATATGCTAAGCTGTAAATGAATTTCCTAATCTTAAATACGGCTTTCTCTGTTCCATCTTCTTCTTTACGATTACCCTGCCCTTAGGACTTACAAGCCAGTGCGTAGGGTCAGACGCCTATCGGGGAGCACAGGAACCTATGGACAGGACAGTGAAGACTTGGAAGCGGTTGGTCAGCCAAGCATCAGCTATGATGGTGAGGTAGAGGATGATGTGAAATGTAGGCGAAATTGATGAATGGAAAGTTGGTGATGGAGCAGTTAGTGGAATGCGTGGCGGGGGAAACTGGAGAATCCGGAGAAAACCTGACCAGACGCCGCTTCGTCCATCATCAATACCACATGCCGGGCGGTCTCCGGTCTCCAAACCCGCCTGTGGGACGCCGCCGGGGAGTTTCAATCTGAAAATGGCAGATACCATGCCCTCTGCTCTTTTGTGACTCCTTGAATTGGCCGTTCTTTGTCTCCTCTCAGCTCATCCTTCCTCCCGGGAGTGCCCCGCAAGGGACATAGAAACAATAGATCTTCAAGTTCGAATCCCTTCGCTGCTTGTTATCCTACCTTATCCAAAACTATCCTATCCTAATTACGAAGTTTGGCATCTAACCGACTATTCATTTAATATTTTTGGTATTTAAGGAGACTCGAAACGCATAGCTCCGATGAAATCTCACTGTCGAATTTTTGAGTTGCGTGCAATAATTCCCCTTTTTTAAGGTAAGCAAGCAGCAGAGAAAGTAATAGATGGGTAAACGCGATTAGATGCACATTTTCTACACCACGGAATAAAATACGCCCACATTTGGAATTGCACGTTCCCTTAGCGGAATGCTGGGATTTGGTGAACAACAGCCCTCTTGGTAATACTTGAAGCAAATCCATTTTATAGAATGCGACAGACGTGACAGAGAAAAATGGTAAAACAATATCGGGAGAGATGGATTATATGAGTTCCCAACAAGCTCCCCATGGCGACTTCTAGACAGGAAACAGGCGTGACATTTAATGAAGTCTGGTAGTCCCAGAAGAGCGATCGATAGCCCATCGTATTTTAATAATAAAACACTGCTCTCTTTTGTCTACAGCCTCTTTCTCTCTGTGGCTCCAAATTGCTTCTCGCGCTTCGCTTGCTGATTGGAATGTAATGAGCTTCTAACGAGAAATCGAGTGCCACGTCGGGTTCATTGCTTCGGATTTGGCACAGTATCGCTGCTTCCGGCAAAACTTTCTGCAAATGCATCAAATAAATGGAGCTCAGATCAATTTCTCAACTGCGCTGAGCTTGTAGGTGACGCAGTCAACTACATTCTTAGAGCTAAGGCCACGAATAAGTACTACAACTCCTAGAATCTTCGCGTTTCTCTTAGAAGAACAAGGATAACAAAACAGGGCGAAATAATGTTGATTACAGCCAAGGATCTGCAATCTATAAGACGTACAGGGAATGATTATCCTTATCATCTTCATCAAGATAGGCCAAATTGGCCTGTTCCGGCTCAGAAGCCATGCCCCATCGGTGTCGAGGTCTTCCAACATCTCTAGTTCCTATGGGTTTGTGTTGTATTGCTGTTTTGCCGGTCTGTTATTCTATTATTCTGCATTATGAGTATATGGTCGTGCCATCGGGTCCTTATTTTACTCTAGCGAATCTCAGGGCGTACAGGTGCAAAGGAATAAATGGACCTAAATAGATAAATAACTAAATGAAAATTCAAATTTTACTACAGAAGGATGTATTTTATGCAGTTTCTTCGTTCTTCAATGATTGGATTTAAAATAATAAAATATCGTGCTTTTAAGTAACTCGTTTATATTTTATCTAAACAAACAGCTATATAATTCAGTGTTAGGATAATTAAAAGCTCTCTCAGTCCTTTTTACCCCGCGTTCTTCCAATAAATTAAAATTATGGACGGTCCGTCTACTCAATTAAAGATTATTTGCTTTCGTAACCGTGACAACAAACGAGGATCGGTTTCCAATGGCTTTTGTTTTGCATTGGGTTTGAGAGCTTAGAAATGAAAACTGCCTCAAGACATATGGACAAAGTAAAAACATCCGAAGCCAGCAAGACATATAGAACTGCTGTTAATGAGGGGTGTAAGAAGGATCTACAATCACCAAGGTTTTAATAACTAAAAATAATAATAAAGTACAATAACAGTAGTAACAAACGAACAAATATCTGTGAAATATTACGTGCCCTCATGTTTGTAAGGATTTTGTTACGGGAATTTACAGTCTGTAATCCGTAATGTTAGATAATAACAGCACATACAGCAGTGAGTTTATTCCCTGGAAAATAAAGTTCTTATAAGTAAAGTGGAAAGTATTCTAAGACTAGTCTTGTCCATTATCACGGACTACACACGATAGTTCAAGCTTGTCTTCTCTTATAAGCAGAGCAAAGCTCCTATCGCCACTAGCACCCACTTGATTGGAACTACGCCGTCGAGTTCTGCAACTACGCTAAAGACTGCTTGCGTAGAAATACCTGTAGAATACCTGATAGAAATACCTGTAAGGAGGGACGTAAGAAGGATCTGCAATATGCCAGACAAATGTAAAATGCAAATGAGATAACACAGCCTCTACTGGCGACTTAACTATGTTGTTCTGTGTTTCCTTGTGGTTTCCGGAAAAATGCGAATGAGTTGGAGAATTTTTGAAAGGAACGAGTCAGATATAGATTTTTAACAGCCAACAATGAAATATTAGTAAATCATAGAAACACGTTCTTAAGTTTTGTTTTGTAGATTAATTGTACAATATACAACAATCAAAAATTTTATAAAACTGAAAGTTTAATAATTTAATCACTTAATACGCAAGTCCAATCCTCTAGCCGTTATAGTTTGTTTTCAAACAAGCTGTCTCTGTCATTAGATATGATCGCTGCTAGCCGTTTAATTTGTTTTTTGAAATAAACTGTATAGACAGAAGGATCAACTATACAATTTATCTCTTTGTAACTCTTCCTGCTGGATTGTGTTATAATGTTATTTTTAAATGCATTTTCTGTAAGTCATTTAGACTGTCACTTCAGCTTACTATTTACTCATATATACCGAAGACATCTTAATGAAAGTTTTAGTACATCTTTGGCATTCCATTATTATTATTATTATTATTATTATTATTATTATTATTATTATTATTATTATTATTATTATTATTATTATTATTATTATTACTATTAATTATTATCATTATCATCATTATTATCATTGTCATCTTACCGTGTGAGTTAGCTCCACGGTAGCGGTAAGGCTCGAATTCGGAAGGTACCGGGTTCGATTTTGATTGCTCAACCACCGTCCACTTTAGTCATGGCTTTTCTTTAATCACTGGGAAAAACTGGAGTAGTTTGTCACTGCCACGGTTTCCCTTCCCTCATTTTACTTTCATTTCACTTCTAAGTCTCTTCGATATTGTTTCCCGTAAACGAGGAAAGACTATGAAAATTTATTGCAGCATATAGCGTCCAATTCTTAAACATTAAATTATTTGTTCTATTGTATTTGTAGCTATAACGAAATGGAAAACTAGCTCATTTTGCAAAGGTTTATCTCGATTAAACGTAGATAGCAGAATAAGCTTTCGTGAAAAAAGTTTGTATTACCCACTAATGATCGATACCGGGTAGAGCAAGTAATGTGAATGTAACCGTTAACATTCAAATGTCTATTCTGGTCAGATACAAAGCTTTGCATAGACGTTACACGCCCTGCTGTTTCTGTGATCAGCGGTTTATATTGTAGCAATGTTTACACTGGGATCTGCCCGGTCCAGCTCGGGTGCATCCTTTGCAAAGGTAAACACCACAACGATTTGGGCCAACACGTCCTAAATATTCGTATATCCACAGCGAATACAAAGGATAGAGGGAATTCGTACTCTGAACTCGCTAAAGCTGCAAATTGTGCTTTCTGTCTTAAGGCTTAAGGAAAAAATCCGGATATTCATTGGAACTAATTGAAGTTTAATGGGTTGCAGGACTCCTACTGCGCCCTAATTGATAGCATTGGTTTTTCGATTGCGCACTATCTTTGAGGGCCTGCAGATACTGACTTGAAGTTTGATATATTTAAGTTCTGAAGTTATTCTCAACATATTTCAAAGTATTGAAATATCAAACGCTTGAATGTATGTATTTAATTTTGGTGATTATTTACTATTGCAATCCCTGCATTGCTTTTAATTCATCCAGCTTTAAGAATTCGATTTCGAGATTTTCCAGTGAGTGTGGTTAGCAACGAAAAATTTAATTGGTACCAAAGTCGGTTATAAGTCCAGTGACATTAAGATTTCACGAAATTATCTCATTCCAAACTACCTATTAAGATAAAAAATTGTTGCTCTTATTAATTTTTATTTAACATGCAATGTTTGTTTGTTCAGTCAAATGTTGCAAATGAATTTTAAAACAGTTATCCTCAACCGATTGAGCTGAAATTTTACATACACGTTTAGTTTGGATGACACGTCATTCTAAATCCAATATGGCGTATCGTTCAAAATGGCGGCCTAATTACTTTTTATGCACTCCAATGATATGGGTATAACATGAAAGGGTTTGCTGAGAGAATACGAAAAAAATAAATTAATAGTAAAAAACTTAACCATCAATTTGTTAATTACGCAGTTTGTATGATATAAATCCTTGTCGCGAGGTTTGCCTGTGTAGATGAACAAGAATATAAGATGTAACTTGATCTTGATAGAAGCATTCTAAAGAAATAAGACATATATTTTATAAAATAGGTAAATCTCGGGACAAGCTTTCATATCATATAAATTGTGCAATGTAATAAATTGACGGATTTGATTTAATTTAAAGTTTATTTTCTTATTTTTTGGAGCATTTAAATAAAACCTTATTTTCAGACAGGACTCACAAGACCGTGTTTAGCTAGTCGTCAGTGACCCTTGGTTGCCATTATTCACATTCTACGCATTGATGGTGTTTGAGTGTTGAAGTTGGTTTAAACACCTAGTTATTAATGTAGAATTAAGCAAAAGCCAATGTGCGTTGGGATATTAAATTGGATACTAAAATTGTGTTCTGGTATAACCATCGATTTTGGATTTATGAATCTTATTCCAGTGACTTTAAGAGAATAGAATTAATGAAACGATTTTTAACGTCAATTTTTACTTTCTGTACCACATACATGTGGGTGGAGAAGTATTGTATTCTACCCAAAATCCGATACGGGGATTTCACTGGAAATCACATTTACCATAATAATAAAAAAATAAAAATAAGACATTAGAAGCTGTGCGCGCACGTCTGAACAGCATAATTTAAAAAATGAAAACTCGGTTAAATACCAAGAGAAATTTGAGAGGAGATTTAGAGGAGATTTTAAAAAACTACTCTTTACATGAAACAGATTTTCTAAAATGTTTATTTTATCAATCACATTTTTGATTAAAATACCCTATGTTTAAGACATCGTTATGAGGAATGAAATCTGTCTTGAATTTGCTGAGAATAGCTTCTGAATTCCTTATTTTGAATGACTTTAGCATAAGTGTAAACCGTAAAGAAATGTAGATCTCTTTCAAACACACAATTTATGTCAAATTAAGCTTTTATTTATGGATTAACCTTTTCCGATATGTAACATTTGATGTAATATTTATTCCTTTTAATTTATCTGAATTTTTTAATACAATTTATCTCGACTAACACGAAGAAAATAGAGGAATAAAAGTTTGTAAGAATGATTACTACAAGAGTAGAGAAAGTTATGTGAGTGCAATACATCAACATTTTCATTTATACCATTGTTTTATATTTAAAGTGGAATTTGGGTTCGTGGTATTAAATATCGAATTTCTGTATTTAATCTGGTGACTGAGGGAAACCACGAAAAACCCAGTTAGATTGGTCAGCCCACAGGAATTATTACCGCAACGTCCCTAATGCGGACCACAGACGTTACCGCCTGAGCCATCCTACTCGATAATTAACTCTGTATTCTTTTGTTGAAGTTTTGCACCTGGTCATGTGTTATTCCTTACAATAAAATGTAATTTGCTTCTGTTCTATGCTCTTCGGAAGGTAGCAAATACCTATTTATATTCTATGGAGTAACAACAATAGACATTTTTATGTGGACTCCGTGTCATTGTGGCATCAAAGGCAGTGAAGAAACAGAGGGAACAGTCAAAGAGGCAATCCAGTTAACAGAGATTACAGAACATGTAGAACCTTATCATACAGCTTGGAGAAAAATGGAATCAGACATGGAACCAAAAGCCACCAGAAAAGTTAGGCATAGTTAGGAATGATGACGTCAGTATTCCTTCAAGTAATTATAAGCCTACGAATTGGACACAGCGGACTATCCCACTGATACATCTTCATAAAAGAAATTCATCTCACTGAGAACCCTGCAACACACACACATCTTTCTATTAAACACATTTTCCCAATTTGCAGACGATATACTACAGTACGCAAATTATACCAAATTACTGAAGATCAATCCACAATACTGAACACTCCATCAAAGTTCAAGCAACCTTTACTCTTTATCAAAAGTTTGAAATTACATTTGAAACTTTAGTGTATCTAATTGATAAAATCCTTTGTTTAATTATTTATGAGTTTGTGCTTAAAATATGATGAATTGAATGAATCTTTTTAAATGTTGTACAGCCACGATATGACCACGCTGTCAAGGCGACATAAAATAGATAGATAAATAAAATAAACAATTAAATAAATAATTAAATAAGTATATAGATAATTAAATATATAATGCAAACAAATGAAAGGCAGAAAGCAAGAAAGACAAACACTTATTTTCTAATCTATTGCATTGTCAGTTTAAAATCAGGATCTACTTCGCAAGCATGTTCGTTTATAATCCCAAAATGTTGGTATATCCAGTAAAGGTATAAATCCTATTTAACCTTTAGAACATGCTTTATAACCACATGTCCGTCAAAATGAATTCGGTTTTCCAATGAATTTGAAAAAAATTGTCAGAATTGGTGGAGTGCTGTTTGAGGTTACTCTACATACATAAATGTCTGTCTTTATAATGTAATATGTGTAGGTTTATCACAAGTACAAGATGTATTTAAGCCATAATTGGGTTATTAATGTAATATATTCGTGTGACATAGCTGTGCGTGTTGGGTACAAGAGCGTGTCTAATTGATCCTGCCCTCTCGCTCTCTAGTTATACCTACAGATTCGCCATTTTGGATGGTTTCACATTAATTTCGTATGATAGATGTTTTGATCGTTAGTGGGTAGCAAATCATATTGCAGAGTAAATTTTTTAAAAGCACTTTGCCAGCTTTACATAAAAAGGTGTTTTTTTTTTTTTTTAATTTTTTTTAAAAATTTTTTTCCCAATTAGACTTCAGTCCAAATTACATAGTGTTCTTTAGGCGTTTTCCCATAGAGCCTTAGTCTATCTAAATAAATAAACGTGTTGTAAATCGGGCATGATTTCACCGACAGACACACAGACATGTTGCTCTTTTTCGCCTCAGGGGACCTCAGAATTTCTTTAAAATGCAGTACTTCCCTTACCCATCAAGCAGTAGGGAAATGTTTAATAATATTTTTGTATAAACTATTATTAAATATTAAATATTATAAATTATTTTATTTTTAAGAGAAATAAATAAAACATGATAGGCACTTAAATAGTGTTTAACCCTGTTGTCCTACATACGGCATCATAGACTTTGACACTGAAATCATAATAATCATAATAATTATGATTCCCAATTATTGGGAAAGCAAATTTCTGGAGGAAACTTTCCAGGCTTAGATTTAGGATACCTTACCAGCATTTTAAAATTATGAGACCTGACGAAAACCTGAATAAGGCAGCTAGAAAGGATAGCTCAGGAAGGATTTGAACCGATTGTATACGTCAGACAGACATTATTTTGCTAGATTTCCAAGGTTATTTGATAAGAACTTTAAAACATATCAAACTGCAAGTTTGCAGGCATGTTAAATATTGTACAGTAAACAGCATGGGGATTTTCTCCCCGTTGGGAGGTCTGGTACGGGGTGCACTCAGCCTCGTTAGGTCCCGGGGGGACTAATTGAGAAAAGTAGCGACCCCAGGTCGAAAAGGCCGTGTAACCTGGCCGGGAGGGTTCGGGGACCTGATCGCGTCTCACCCACTAGTACTGCACCCCACCAATGACGCCTGTAGTGGGCAGAGGTGGGAGACGCAGCGGCTGGGCGGCAAGCCTTGGCCCTTCATGGGCTGTTGCGTTGGGGTTTAGTTAGTTTAAAATGTTTTAGCGAGTTTTATTATATTATATGAATTATTTTATAAGTAATTGAATATATTGATGCTCTAATTTCTACAAATTGATTTCTTTTTCATATTTAAAAACTGTTTTCTCAAGAACGAGCAGACCTGGAAAAATTTCATGAAGCTTATGTTAATACTTATCCTCAATTGCTAGAACGTTCGTAGATTAAATTAAAAATGTTCCAATTTAATGTTGAAAAGCACTTTCAAACATGAATTACAGGCAATTATTTGTCTAATTATTGTTAAAGTAAAGTGTATTACTGTATATTGATACAGGCCTTCCAAATGTAATGAACAGATTTGGTGAAGCTCCAATGTATATATTGTGTAAAAATCATTCCTGGATAGAATTGTGCGTTTTCTTATAATTATAATGATTATTAATGTTTAATATATGTAAGTTGCACTTCATATATCTTTTATGTGTAGTGCCTATCAACTATGATTTTATGTATTACTTACAAATGTGACCAAATAATGTCCTTGATGTAGTTACATGTGCCGGCTCTATAATCCATGATGTTAGTATTATTCCTATGTTTACTTACTAAAATAACGCTCTCTGAAGATCACACAGTTCGCTAGTGTAACAGCCGGCAGCAGATATTGAAAGGCATCAAAATGTGGATTTGTCATCAATAATGTTAGCAAAATAACTTGTTATTGCTTTTCTCTGCCAAGCTATTAATTAGAGAAATAATTAATTACAAAATAACAGGTATAGCAAATTTGGTAAATTTAAAAAACAAACACACCATGCATATAAGGACTAATTTGTGAAAGGAAGAGAGAACAATTAGAAGACAGAACTGTTTTCTGTGCAAAGTATAAACGTGCGTAATTCACATCATAAGCTGAATTAATTAGATAAGTCACTCTAATGAAAAAATCAAGTTGATATATGTGTTGGTGCGGCGGTTTTCTATTTGTCAGCAAGCTCTCCAGTCATACGACCTTAGTCAGCATGACACAATTTCCACATAATTACAGGCGCCGTAAACCACCTCCAGTCTCAACTGGGGTGTGGATTCATTGCCATCTGTGGGGTGGTGCACAAGACTTATTTGCATGGCCTCCAATGAACATGCTACACGACCTAATTAACTCAGCAGCACCGCTCGGATATTACAGCTTTAATTTCTGCTTCCCAAACGCAAAGGGCTTCACAAGAAGAAATGTCTATTACTTCTGAAATCTGTACTACTTACTTATAAACATGCATGTGTTTATTTATAAACATATATGTATAATAAATACATTATTTAAATAAAAAGAAACAACTTCTCGAAACAAACCGGCATAACTAATTGAAATCTTGTATATTGCCTTTATAATGCACTAGCTGAAATACCCGCTGTTTGACGATTTAACTCTACAACAATTAGACAAGTTGCATTACCCATTTACCTTGTGTTTCTTTGGAGACATTTAAAAATATTATTTAATATACTTAGACAAAAAATTAATTAAAACTCTTAGGATGTATAAAGAACAAAAAATAAACAAAATAATCAATAAAAACACCGGGAAGACACCATGAAAAGCACTGTTGGAAAACCACAAATACTACAGGAAATAGTGCGGGCAGAGAAAGCCGTGGGAATGTAATATATATATTATGCTGAAGAGCGAGTAGAGAAGGACACGTGAATGTGTTGCGTAAAACAAAAGTGAGTAGAGAAACCTGTGCGAATGTAATACGTTGCATTTGTATTTCAACAATATAGAAAATTGAATGAATTGTATGTTGAAAAGCTAGTAGAGAAGGACATATGAATGTGGTGGGTAAAAGAAAAGTGGATAGAGAAATTCTTGTGAATGAGGGAACAGGGAAGGAAATGTGATTGTTTCATAAAATGAAACTGAGTAGATAAAACCGTGTGAACGCAGTACAGTGCACAGTAAAATGGAAAGTATAAAAACCTGCTCCATAAAAAAATACGTGCGGAATTTCAACATAGGCCTGAATAAATATAGGAAAAATTAGAAAAGGAAAGACAAAAACTAAATATAAGCACTATGGCACCAAAGGAAAACAAAATAATAAAAGTTACACGTATTGAATGAAGTGAAAATAGAAAAAAGTATCGTAAATGAACAACAACAAAATGCAAAAGAAAGGAAAGGAATGAATAAAGGAAAGACGAAAAACGATAACAAGGGGAAAATGTAGGTATAAAGAGAGACTGATGATAAAAGGACAGATACGTGCTACCGAAGATTTGGGTTACAAGAGGAAGGATATTTTACTATGCTGACCCGCGTTATTTATTCATCAACAACAGAATTATTGCAAGTGGTGGGAGTAATACGCCCTCTTAGTGAGGTCTTCCACAAGCATGTGTGTGAAAATCTTTTATTCCTAAGTTCTTTTCTTTTCCATTTTCTAGCACCAAAACGGACTTGGAGAAACTATTTCATGAACCGCACAGAGACACGGATGCCACATAAATACCAAGGTTCCAGATGGGCTTTATGTCCCTTCTTCCTCTCTAGAAACCCATTTCTTTCAGAACTTGTAGACCAGAGCAAAACGCTTAGTTACAAGGCTCGCATGAAGAGTTGTGAGTTTCTTATCGTATCCTTCAAGAAGGAACATCTTCTGTTGTAAAGTGCAGAACTCCACATCGCTCTGCATTTTTACATACAATAGAACTCCGCTTAGGATAACGCATTTTTACTTTCTCTACTACGTAGGGGATGCATTGTATTTCGATGTAGAAATTTCAAACGAAACACATGTATGTTTTGAGGCCCCCTGAATAAAAAAAAAGTTTTAGAAAAAGGTTCGAGCGTGTGTGTGTGTGTGTGTGTGTGTGTGTGTGTGTGTGTGTGTGTGTGTGTGTGTCTGTCTGTCTGTGAACACCATAACTCAAAAACGAAAAGTCAAATAAAAACAAAAATTGGTATTTATCTTTGAAGTATGCGACAAGAAGATTTTGAGGAAAATTCCTCCCCTCTAAACTACCCTTCACATGGAACATTTTTCGAAAATGTTGATTTTCTCAAAAATGACTGATGATTTTGACTAAAATGCTTAGGCTATTTTTAAGGCAAATGAAATATATATTTTGAATTTTGTGGTTACAGCCAATGTAGTCCTTATTGACTTCCATAACATATAAACCATAAGAGATAGACCAAATCTTACTATACAAAAGAGGTAGATCTCGTTAAAGACACAATTTATGGCCAACTGCATTTTTTCTGTTGTGAACCATTTCGGAAATATTCCTTGTTTTTTGTGTGTTTTGGAATACTTATTTATGCCTTTCTCAAATGGAAGGTCGTTATTCACTTTTTTACCTTGGCCGTGCAAAAAGAATTTCAAAACTTTAAAAGATTTGACTGTTTCCCAAAGACTATTGCATTCCCACTCGACTAACATGAAGAAGATATAGGAATAGAGTTTGTAAGAATAGTTAGTACAAGAGTAGAGAAAGTCATGATGGGTGCAACACATCAGGTTCTTTAAGCGGTGGTAACGATTTAAGAAACGAAAGAAATAAAATTAAGTCTATCTATTCCACGTACATTTAACAATGTTCTTACTGTTTCATCAAACAAAATGGGTCCTACTATTTTGTAGCACTTATGCTACACCATTAGTCATACTGAGGCATCTGCCACAATAACAAGGACTTTCTGAGGCGCAATCTCTACTGTATTCACGTTAATTTGTTGACTTATTTTGTTTAGGGCTACCTCCGTAGCGCAGTTGGTAGCGCGCTTGCCTCTAGCGCGGAGGACCCGGGTTCGGTTCCCGATACCAGCATGGGGATTTTCCCTCCACTGGGAGGTCTGGCAAGGGGTGCACTCAGCCTCGTTAGGTCCGGGGGGACCAACTGAATGGAACGAGGAAACTTCAAGCGATTCTGCAAGTGAGTTTGTGAAGACAGCATTACGCACCCTGAATGCTGCTACTGCGGAAAATTAGAGACATTTTATGTTCGATTCCACAGAGTGAAGTGGAAAGCTCCTTCGCGCGTATTTCATTACGTCACTACGTAACAAAGAAGGTGACATGAGAGTGAGTGTGTGTGTGTGTGTGTGTGTGTGTGTGTGTGTGTGTGTGTGTGTGTGTGTGTGTGTGTGTGTGTGTGTGTGTGTGTGTGTGTGTGTGTGTGTACAGTCAGTGTTGAGAGAATTTGAGTATCGTCAGAGACACTTTTAGTCATCTAATCGTCGCGTCGGAATTATTTATTGTGCGAAGCAGTCCTGTTTGAGTGAGTCTGTGAATATATCGTCGAAAGCAGCTTGGAAGAGAGTGAAGTTTGTGTCAAGGTTACGAGAGAGTAGGACTGTGAGTTGTAAGGTCACAAAGAATTGCAGATTGTGTTAACGATGAAAAAAGAGAAATGTGTTTCTGTTATTCAATTTTAAAAGAAATAAAGTGACAAAGAAAGTAACTGAATCTGTCATTTGTCACATGGTGTCAGGAGTGGGATTCTTTTACCTTATCATTGTAACAATCCTATATCACATACAGTTAATTTCTTTACAGTATTAGTATTGCTTTACAAAAGTGTAAACAAACTGCGAGACACTTAATATACAGCTCAGAAATTAGTTTCTGTTTTAATTCCTTGAGTTGGAGAACTGTCTACTTATCAGGTTTCTTATCCTCTAGCAGTCCTTTTGTATGTTCGTCACCAACAATAAGAAAGCTTTTACTTTAGTCCCTCCCTCCTTTTTCCCTTTTATTCTTGAGAAGTGAAAGTACCAAGTTTAGGGCGGAAACTTTCTTAACAAGTACATCAGAGAGGATTTAAGTCCCGCAACTTCCCAGGTTAATGTAATACGCACTTCAAGGAAAGGACAAGAGTTCTGATGAAACACACCAAGAATACAACTTAAAATCGTCAGATTTTGCATTATTATACTTTCTCACAAACAGTTCTATTTTAGTTTACTTCTTGGTAAGGTGATCTTTAGTTATTTTCATTGAAAGCTAGTCTATATTTATAGGTATTTAGTTTTAAATATACTGAGCGAGATGACTCCAGGGTAACGGGTCAGGCTAATATTCCAGGAGGCCCGGGTTCGATTCCCATCGAATCGGTTAATCGGTTTGTAAATATATTTGTAAATATTTTGTATAATTTGGGTTGATTGGTCTGAAATTGTTTAGGTGGTCTCTACTTTCTTTCTTCTGTATTAATATTATCTCACTCATATGCCGTTCTTGAAGCATTTCTTCTGTTTTAAGCATTTTGTTAAAAAGCTCCGATATTTCAGCTGTTAGTGCATCTTTCCTTTATTTCAAGCACTCATTAAATATCCCCTCGCTGCCCGGTGTTCTATTGTTCTTAAGCTGTACTATATCATTCTCCAATGTTATTGTATTGCTCGCGTAGAGATATTTATAGAAGTGTGTTGCATTCGAAGAACCACTAAACTGATGAAGTTAAAACCATAAATTTGGCAAGCAAAGCCTTTGAAAGTAGTTTTAAAACTTTTTTATGGTTGCATAGGCGCCGTTCTAAGAATTCCGCGGACAGCAACCTGCGCCCATAACACAAACAGGAAAAATCCGTGCAGCCGGTTCTTAGTTTATTGGCTCTCCCGGTAGAGTTACTATTGTTTTGTAAAGGGGTAGTTCTGCATAAATTTCTCTTTGTTTACTCAGCAACTTTTCGATCGTTAACCTGGAGCTGTTACGCCTTCCCAACTCACACGAGATAAAAAGTAGTGGGTTCCCTGATTTCTGGTGTGTGTCGCTTTGGCAAGAAGTTACTATGACTGTGAAGGGCCAACATTTTTAAGTTCATAACGAGAATAAAGCTGCAGAAGCGACTTTAAACAACGGCTGTAAACACTGGAAGTGTTACATCTCAGCGTCAGCTGTTGAAGAAGGCTTACGCTTCTACAAACAGGGATTACTACACGGTTAACTCCAGTTATGAAGTTTCACGGAACTTTACAGCACGAACGGATTAGCAGTTTTCGTATTACATAACGAAGAAACACATGCATGACTAGCTACTGTTTGCTATCTGTGTTTTAGCGGTGGTACAACCTTAATTCCATACTCGGAACAAATCTGAATTAAGAATGGGAAATCAGGTCTAGCTAAAATGTGGGGAGGAGTATCTGAAGTAAGAATGGTATAATTGCTGAGTACTTGCTGTTAATGCAGTAAAACTATCATGAATATGAATGTCTGGAACAGGGTTGCACGGAGGGCTGAGCTCATATGAAACCGTAATATTGAAGCACTGCAGTCTCGTTTTTGTCTCCTGTAACCAATCTCAAATTTGTTTTATTTGTAAATCTCGTTTACGTATAGGATAAATATTGTGACCTGTTTTTTGTATATTGACCTCCAACGTAATGTCATATTGAAGGATGAATGAATGGGTGAAATGATACACAAACAAGTCCGAAGTCCATAGAGCTTAAAGTTACCCGACATTTGTCTTCTAAGGATAAGGGAAACCTCGGAAAGAAATCTTATCCGGATAACTTACTCTAACCGAGATTCGAACTCGGGACCTCTTAGATGTGAGGCAGGCACGCTGTCACCACATTTCAGAGGTGGGCTAAATACCTACTGTGACTGCACAGTTTTCTCTGCTATCTCGCTTTTGTTAGATCTCACTCTCATGTCACCTTCTTTGTTACGTAGTGACGTAATGAAATACGCGCGAAGGAGCTTTCCACTTCACTCTGTGGAATCGAACATAAAATGTCTCTAATTTTCCGCAGTAGCAGCATTCAGGGTGCGTAATGCTGTCTTCACAAACTCACTTGCAGAATCGCTTGAAGTTTCCTCGTTCCATTCGCAATGTTGTAGAAGCGGGGGAAAGGGAAACTTCAAGAAGATTCTCGTTATCGATAGCGTTTGTGGTGCTTGCGCTGCACAAGAGCGCTACCGCATCTATTTATCTCTATTTCTCTCCAACTGCCCCAGCTGTTCGCGCCTGGAAATTCCCAAACTCTGTTCAACTCACCTCCTTGACCACTAGGCTGTCACTCTCTTTTCATAGCTCTCATAGGTCAGGTTTCTGCAAGCAACATTCGCATACGACAAAGAACCGTGGAATATCAGAATTTCCATTAGGTGACTCCTTTACACCAGTGCTGTCCAAGCTTCGTATGTCCTCGGGCACTTTTAACTCATGCCTAAGGAGGCGCGGGCGCCATCACAACTACCTTAAGGCCAAGTACCCTTCTTTTGAGAGAAAAAGAGAAAGCACTGTTAAGGAAATAAGTAATACAGTTTTAGGTGTACAAAAACATACTTCATAAGTGTGCACTGGGAAGATATTTGGAAGGAAATAGTTTTGTCTTGAAATTTGAATTAATATTAATATCCTCTTGTTCTGCCCATCTAGCTGTTTTTCTTGACCTAGGCGCTCTTCCGCGGCAGTAATTTTATCTTCCATGCCAGATTTATTTTTTTCTAGCTCTTTTACAATACCATTTTTTTTCAAGGCTTTTACCGTTGCAATTATTTCAAATTTTACATTGTCAGAGTTAGGGTTTAATTTTCTCATATTCTATTCTTCATTTCACTTTTCATCTCCTCTATTTCCGATTTCATTTTCGTCTCCATTTTCTCCATTCCAGAATTTATTGCCTCTGTTTCAAATTTGATTTGTCTCTCTATATTCTCTGTTCCAGATTTAATGGTCTTAATTTCAGTTAACAGTTTTTAAATCATTCCTCCATCCATCCATTCCCACTTACGACACCACTGCAACTTTGTATAGTTTTCAATGTCACTTCTCTTAGTTTCACTGTTACTTCACTTTTTTCGTGACCTAATGAAATCTGCGCAAAGTGGCCTCTACTCTGGTTCACTTCACTCTTTAGGGATTCGAACAGAATACGTCTATAGTCCCCCACGATAGCACACTGTAATACCCAACTGTGACAACAGTTTACTCGCGAACACGCTGGCTTATATAGCCGCTGCAAGTTTCCACAGACCATTATAGAATGTCATGGAAATGAAGAAGGGATACTTCCACAAGATTCTGGTTGTCTGTCGTTAGTGTTTATGGGTTTGAGTGCTACTGCGTCTATTCATTTTTATGTATCTCTCAAACTGCCCAGCGCCGACTTTCTGATAACCTTTGTCTATAGCCACCGCGTCAAAATATACCACTTAATGGTATATCTGTTAATAAGTAACTAAATAGAACACTATATGCATTTAAAACACTCATAAGTACTAAGAAATTTGAGGATGCTTAACCCTTTGGGAAATTATTTCGTACTTAGGCTGCAAAAGTGATTAAAGTGCTCGCCCCAATCTCTGCACTATCCGTACACGTTAGTCACAGGTAGTTATGTACTAGATGGTAAGGCAATACACCTGTAATTGTAGTAAGTGAAATGGGAACTTCTGAGAGTGTTTCCCGCAGTCTAGTGGTTAAGACATCCGACCGGATACGAATCTGGCTGGGAAGTTTAATCTCTGTACTCGTGTTTGCCTTTTGGTTCGAAGTTGCTTGTCTTTTACAAAGTAATGGCCATGCCTTCTTTTCTTTATGGATCTGAAACAAGGACGCTAACGAAAACTAACAAAAACAAAATACGGGCTGTCGAAACGAGATTAAGGACATTAAAAGGATGTCTCCTTTTAGACAACATCTCAAATGAAAAATAAGGGAAGAACTAGATGTAAAGTCTCTGAAAGAAAAATATTAAGTTATAGACGTACATGGAGAGAACAAGTTAGAATGCGGAAAGAGAAAACGACAAGAAAAGTGTTGGGGAAGAACATCTACAGGAAGACCAACAAACGTTGGTAAGCGTAACCCGGAACAAGCACCATTGCCTAATTCCTAGAGTGGAGAAGAAGTGTTTGTTTGTCATACTGATCCATTTAATCTTTTATTTCGTCAACTACCCTGTGCAATGATCCAGTTGACATCCTCCTCACTTTGATAAATCTCTAATATAGAAGGTTTTGCCAGATATTGTGTGTTTCCTGTTATTCCTCTTTCAGTCCCTCATGCAGTCTCTTACATACGCCCCTCGTATGGAAATATAGCAACAGTAATTGAAGGTATATATTCTAAATCTCTAAGATTGGCATAGCTATGTACTTCCTAACTAATGAGTGGTATTTTCAACAGTAATACAATTAATTTCGAACTAAAACAAAACAAGATTCTGACAGAAGAATCCAGAGACAAATAATAAAGCACAACACCTATTCAAGAAGTATTGTGTCTAACAGCAAAATAACGCGCAGACCGGCTTGAACAAAATCTTTACGTGCTTACAGTCAACCTTCTTCCGCCTCCTTGCAACTGCCTACGTCAGAACCGTCATTTCCACCTTCGTTCCTGACGGATACTGAAGTGACAGTGGAATGCAGTTATTTCTTCCAAGCGTTATTCATGCAGATTGTCTATTTGGGGGAAAGTATCCATGATTAATTGCTTAAATAAAGACTCCAATTTGCCCCACTTTAGGAAAACGAGTTTCCACACCATTTTCCGTGAAATAGACTCTCATTGTTTTTCATGGATTTCCTCAGCTGCCAGGAAAATACCAGGACTCGAAGTTCCACGTACAGATTAACAAAATTAAACGATGCAGGAAGGCAACTGTGCAACCGAGGGCACCTAGAATCAGGCTACTCAAGCCGACGATACGGATAGACGATAGGGTGAGTGTCTGGCATCACAGAGTGAATTATCTATGTCAAAGAATCTAGAGTAACTACCGTCGCAAAGTGACCTAGATGCTGAAGCGATGTTAAACCTCTCTCCGCCCCCAAAAAGTGCGCATACTATGCAAATTGACTTTAAATATTCTGGGTTTCTCAGTGAGTGGAAGCTTCATTTTCATTTGTCACCCAATTGACATTTTTATTTTGAAATTTTAAATTATTGAGTATCAAAGTGCTAAAAGAGATAATTGATATTAATAATTCATATAATGTTATACTTAAATGTTTAATGGCAATCTTCCAAACATTGGCATACAAAAATCTCCCTTTAGTTCATTAGCAGAGATTAAGGCATCAGTTTACTTCAGTCTTTTAATATTCAGTTACCACTCTTGTATTTTACTGTAAAATGTTTGCTATTAAGACCATTTTAATAAATAAAATAAATAATTAATATAGTCATAATTATTAGTTACACTGCTCGACACTGCAGGTTGTAAAGAGCTGCAGTGTTGTGAAGAACTGGTCCATTGCTGCCACAGATGTAGGAAACGTGATAAGAAGATCGATAACAGGAGAGAATTACCGCAATTACCAGAGGTTCACACGTCAGTAATGAGGTCCGCGTGCCACAGAGCCTACCTCTATAGTCCTGCCTCCCTCCCACAGAGACCATTAATGAGGGGCCTGCTTTTCTTTACACTTAAACGCGCCGTTTATTGATTGGAACGCTTCTGTTTTAACAAGAGGTGCGGTGCAAAGTTCTAGATTGCTTTTCATGGCAGTGCCTCGCTGGCATATTAACACGAAGAGCAAAGATGGTGGGAAAGAACATTCAATTTTAACACCTTTAAAACCAAGGTTACACTATAATACTACAATTAACTGTGGATCTACGTATTTCGTAGCTTTAACAGGCGCTAAGTTATTCTTTGTAGTATCTTTACATTTTCTCACGTCGAAACATTTTGAAAATCTACGGTCTTCTCTCTAGGAGATGTATGTACTTTTCCGCATTTTACATGTAGCTACAATCTTATTGCTTCATTTGAAATAATATTTAACATGGGACACCATGATATTACCGCTTCAAATCCGAAACGGAACTCTTAATTTACCTTGTGAATGTATTAGACGCCCATAGTTGTCTTCCTTGTATTGTAATTGTTTGGAATACCCATTAATTGGCATTTATTTGGAGAGTTCCACCACGTGTTAGCACTCAGCACATATGACACACAACATTAAAGCTAAATATTTTTAACAAGTGAACTTTGGAGGCGATAATTTACAGTTTATTAGATCAAATACGTTCCGTAAAATTGTATATGCTTGTAGAAATAGTGGCAAAATGGTAATTAATTTAATCGTTGCCGTTACTGGTAGCCACTTGATGTGTATTTCTTTCAGTAAAATGTTACTTTCATGAAGGATTGAGGAATTACTTTCAGGAGGCAAACACAAAATCACATTAATAATATTTATCTTTAAAAAATGTATAGCTCTATTTGCAGTCAGTAGAGCTATTCAAAATACTACCTCATACTACAGTATGCACTGAAAGCATCTGGAACTTGTTACAAAATATCAAGTCAAAAATGTAGAAGGCGTAAATTTTAACACCTGTTCTAATGGGCTACACATTGTGAAGAAAATACCACTATAATTATACACATTACTATATGCAGGAGTAGGAATAACAATTCTGTAGCAATAAGTTCTTAATGTAGGTTCAACTACATTTTATCTCAGCGTCAGGCCAGTGTAGGTCTGTTATTAACACTGGTTTATTATAACTCATCTGTTAATTTGTCCGAATGAACTAATAAATGCAAAATGATTCTCTGTATTTTTTTATATTGCGTTGTAGTGGAATGTGAATAAATAATATATCAAAGTTTCCTTTCATCCTCCCTCCTCTTAATATTTAAGTCATAAAGCCGAGTATTCGGAAGAGCTCATTTGAGCCAGACGTCAGAAAAGCAGAAGAGCTGATACACAAACGAAACTAATTAAAGGGTGCCTCCAAGCGTTTCCAATACGAAGAAACTGATGACACTATTCACAAATCCTGGAACTTTTCTCAAAGAATTAAGCAATGTTTTCATAGGATTCCATCCATCATGATCGTGGATAGAACGACAACGTTTTATCTGAATTTACTAATATATCACTACAGCAATTTACGTGGAGTATGTAATTACTGTCTTCTTACGACAATATCTTCATTCTCCCTCCCCTCCTCTCTCTGTATCACACACGCAGACCTATACTCACATATATGTAAACCTTTTTTCAAAATGTTGGGCGTTGGTCGTCTTCCATGTCTATCAATACTGGCATAGTGACTGTAAACATCTCCGAAACGGCAGAGCCAATTCCCTCAGTCATTTGAAATCTACCCAAATAGTTTTTGTTTTCAAAAGAAATCGAATAGTGCAAGATTAGAGAAGCGCTGCGCATGTAACAAAGCGACGAAGTGTTACTCTGCCGGTTCCTCTTGAACAAGATCAGTTCAATTTTCAGGGACGTTCTGTGTAAGAACAACCTATTCTTGCTGCGACAAAGGCGCCTGCGATCGTCACTTTGATTTGGTACCAAGATGCGTGGATAACATACGACATACACAAATCATCATACAGTGTTTCGAGATACATGTCCTACAGCCACTGTATGGGCTAGTATGACGACATACGCAAACGCTGCAACTTCTGTACTCTTGGCCTCAATTCGAACTTTTGTTTGTTGTGTGTCTGGAATTGTCTCTCCTTTGTATCTACGTTGTCTGGCCTCAGGCAGAGTTTTAGTCCGTAGTTGCTCAAACAGTGATACTCCTGAGTCCCACTGGCCACATTCAACTGCCCTTCAAGAGACCGTAGTTCTGTACACTCGTGCTCGCTCAACTACAGAGGAATAACCGAAATGTCACCATCCTTTTACGCAATCCATAAGGTGCAGCGAACACAGTACGTCAGCGACGCTACGCTAAGTCCACAAATTTAATTAATGTACTACGTGCAAGGGATACACTTAAATTTGTAATACACACAGAACATCGCTTGGGTATTACACACTAGATTTTATTACGATTTATGCTCTGAGTCGTTAGGAATCCTTCAATCGAAACAATATTTAAAGTAGGACGTGTGCTCCAGAAATATTAAAACGGTTGAAACAGCTACAGAGGAGACCAGTTCGAGTTTTAAATTACGTATCATTGAAATTCAGAAAAAATGTTATAGAAATATACAAAATGGAAAGGAATGCGAAGTATGAGTTTTGCTATCCGAGGTTCAGGTGACTTTAATTTATGAGAAATGTAATGGATACACAACACATTACAAAAACTACTTAAGATTTGTTCACTTTAAGATTTATTTTAGTAACACAAAACGTGGTAACATAATCGTAAAGCTTGTCGACTGCTCTGAGAGCAATAACCTCATGAAAAGGTAGCTTATAATTGAAATCTCGAGATAGGTAAGTTATAGCGCGTATGCTCAGCGTAGGCAAGGAGTTTCGTTACTCATGCAAATGTACCATATACATGTTGTCATTGCTCTTTTTTTAATCCGTGTAATGTATTAATATATTTGCTGCGGAATTCGTAGCTTTGCAATCATACGTATAATAAAATATTTGAGATTGTATACAAAAATATGTAATTTAAAAAAGTTTGCAATGACGTCACAATCTGCACAACAATATCAAGAAAAGTTTGCTGCTGTGAAAAACTGTCTTTTAAAATACACTGAGAGATCCGGGTGTTTCTTGGGGGTGGGGGTGGAGTAACTTCCATTTAGGTGTAGTAAAAATATGTGACACTTTTGAATAAATATGTTAGGGGTATAAGTACATATATTTTGTTTAATAATTGAGGGCAGTGTAATAAATAATATTACAACAATAGTAACATTAGTATGTTTTCAGGTTGGTGAATAGCTCTAAGTAGGCGTGGCACACAAAGCGTGACGCAGAGTGGTAACGAATTATGTACTGGAACTGGCACCTCACAATACTTAAGCTAGTAGATAACGCATTTAAGTGTGAAGAAAAACAGATCCTAGCGTATACGATAGGCATTGCTAATTTCGCGCCGTAGTTACAGACACTAAGTAGTAAACTATGCGCTTTTTTTGTGGAAAAACTGTTAACCGAAGAGGAAACAAACAAGTGGCACATCGAACTAAATATATAATTTGGTAGAAATTATCAAAATATTTGGACTTTCACCCCTAACAACCTGTATAGTCGAGTTTAACCAGTTTTTGTGCTGATTCTACGTCTGTTTCCAGTAATATCCATTTTGAAAGAAGAAAATACAAAAGATAGAAAGGGGTAAAACACAAACTAAAAGACAAGCAGAAGTGTACTACAACCATTAGGAGTGTAGATATTAATTAAAAACGGAACGTGGACCAAAATGCAAAGAGAAATCGAAGATCTACAACCACAAACATGGATTTTATGAGACGTTGTCGAGTATCAGGGAAAAAGAATAAAGAAATAAATGCAAAAACTTGAGCGAGTGAAGGATGTCGTGACTAAAATAAAAGAATACAGATTAAAACACTATGGTCACAAGGAAACACCTTCCAGTGAAATACTGTTGTTTTATCACAGCTATTATACTTCCACTTTAGGGTATTTCTGAAATAAAGCAAAGTCATTTCAAACAGAGTGAGGCGTGGTAGCTATCAGAAATATCCCGGGGCTTTTTGTTCAAAGCTATTATTCTTTGAATGAGTTTTCTGATTGTTCTTAAAAGCGCACCAATATTGGAGAAAAGAGAAAACTGTGACTGCAAGGTAAATTGAGTACGATCGTACTCAGCTAAAAATAGGAAAAACAAAAGGAAAAATATAGCAGAAAACTGCCTTCAAGCCCTACAGAGTGTAGTTTTAGCTTTTTTACCTTACGTAATGCTTAACCTTACAAAAGTAAAACCTGTACTTACGTAAGAAAGCTTAACGAGAACATTTAGACCCAATGGAGTGCTAGCTTAGTGAATTCATAGCTAAAAGTCTGAGGATTTATTTGTTTGCTTGTAATGAATGCAAATTCACACCGTACCTATAGATAGCAGCGGACGGCTTTTTAAGGTTTTAAGGTTTTTTAAGGAATTCTGCGTACGGTAGAACCGAGTTCAACTCTTCCTTACTTTTATAGGAGACTGCGGAGCGACTTCTCGATAACCGTATAGAGCTATTTTAATTATTTAGGCTGCAATGTCTCATGCTTGCAAAATTATGACATAATAAACAACATTAATAAATTCAATCAGATATGCGATACCATCAAAAACACTATAATGAAAGAGACAAAGATACAATTTTACGAAGTGATGGCTGTTCCAGTGTTAACGTATGGATCTAAATGCTGGACAAAGACAAAACAAATAGAAAGAAAGATAGAAGTAGCAGAGATGCGTTTTTAAGACATGTAGCAGGATATACACAAAAAGATAGAACTGCAGACATACTTAAAGAATTAAGAATATTCAACTTACTATATAGAAAGTGTTAAAGAAAATCAAAACAACTGGAAACAACATGTGGTTAGGATGGATGAAAAGTGCTATACAAAGTTGGCTTTAAGATATACACCAAAAAAGGTGGCGGCGCCGTGGCCGAGCGGTTAGCGCGCTCGCCTACCACCTAGGCGGCCCGGGTTCGATCCCAGGGACCCGCATGTGGTATTCATGGTGGACGAAGCGGCGTCAGGGCGGGTTTTCTCCGGGTGCTCCGGTTTCCCCCGCCATCTCATTCCACCGGTGCTCCACCTTCATTCCATGTATCATCAGTGTCACCGCCTGCGGTGCCGTAGTAGTAAAAGCGGGTGTTAAACACTACAAACAACAACCAAAAAAGGTCAAAGAAATGAGATGAGATGAGATAGGAACAAGTCAAAAGGCTTAAATCGTGAAAGAGATGGTGATGATGATGAATAAAAGAATGACCAGATAATAATGCATGTATGATAATTTAACGCCTCTCTGTACGAAACAGTCCTTAGAAATATGTTGACTTGACGCAGTACAAAACCGTGCTAATCACTCACTTGAATAATTCCTGTTTTCGGTGATATTGTGCCGCTGAAGGTGATATATGTGTTATAATGACCACATCCCAGTATTATATGGTAGGTTTTGAAGTTTTGGAAGGGGAGTACTGCAGAGTGCCCTTTATTACCTCAATATGATCTATAGCTGCGCCCGCTATTCATGACAGAGTGATCATCCTAGTGTAAACAAATGTTCTTCAGTTTGGCCTTTATTTCTCAAGCGAGAAGAAATAATTTGGTACAGAAAGATTTATCAGAAGAGCTAAAAGTGATTCATAACATAGCTGCAGCGAACATTTTTCTTACCGGAAACTCCAGAGCATGTGCTGTAGGGGTTATATCCCTGCAGTATTTTGAAGGTGATATATCAGGGTAACCAACACATCCATCTGCACCTTATCCATTCCAAGGTTTACAATTTTTGTGCAAATGAAGTAAAAGTAGTACACAGTGACTTTAATTTTATTCAAAGAAATAAGTGCGAATGATATTTTTTTCATAAACAATTATTTGGAATATATACCACAACTGCATATACTAAGATATATCGGGCTGTATTTTACGTCTTAAAATGTTAATGTCTTGTCTTGACTCGACTATAATAATAATAATAATAATAATAATAATAATAATAATAATAATAATAATAATAATAATAATAATAATAATAATAATAATAATAATAATAATAATAATAATAATAATAATAATAATAATAATAATAATAATAATAATAATAATAATAATAATAGTAGCCCAGCGCAACAGCCATGAGCTGGCCAAGGATTACCACCCGGCCACTAAGTCCTCCACCTCCGCTACTACAGACTTCAGGAATGGGGTGCAGAATTGGAGGGTGGGAAGTGGTCAGCGCTCCAAGCCATCCCCTGCCAGTTATGCGGTCTTCGCGACCTGTGACGAGTACTTCTTTATTCAAGTAGCTCACCAATTGGCCCCCCAGGGACCTAACGAGGCTGAGTGCACCCCGAACTAGACCTCGCAGCGGAGGAAAAGTCCCCATATCGGTACCGGGGATTGAACCCAAGTCCTCCACGCCAGAGGAAGTCGCACTACCACTGCACTACGGAGGCGACCTTGATACAATTATATTATTTTAAATTTCATTTTGTATTTCATATTCTATAATAAGCAATAATACCGAACGCAGTAGCTCAGGTGATCAAAAAACCTCGCCGAAGATTCTTTTTCCGCGGTTTTCCTTAGTCATTAGGTAAATGCTAGGTTGTTTATTTTGCTTTGCGCGACTTCGCGTCCCTCCTTTCATTTAATGTTTTTTCAACCCTACAATTTCATGTCATTATGAAGCTATTGAGGAAATTATCAATGCATTTGATAATCGGGATGCATCTTGCATTAAAATTGTGCAATATTTGTTCTCCAGCAGCTTGTAGGGAAATTTGGCACACATCAAGTCAAATTATGGAGCCATCACAAGAGCAATTTCTCATCTAGAGACAGTTGGTCCGGAACTATGAAAGATTGCAGCAAGTAAAATGTGTAGAAAGTGAGCTAGCACAAGGAAGTGTTGGGGTTGCTGTAAAGAACATACTTTTTAACGTGTTGAATGGAAATGTGAGGAACGGAACACTGTGCAAAATTAAAGATATTCTAAGTGGCGTTGATGCTGTTCTGTGACTTCGAAAGGAGCTTCTCAAAGTTTAAGACAATCTTAAGTGACAACAGGAGAAGATTCCTATTCGAGAATCTGAAAATGCACGTGGTTATATACTGCAATGCAGACAAAAATGGAAACTGAAAACTGGTACGTAATATTTAGAAACTTAATTCATTAATTTAACATTTATCCCCTAATTAATGCTAACGTTCATATTTTATAAGGAAGTGCATGGTTCACAAACTATTGTTTGGAGCCGATCAAACAAGTAAAGCAATTTTTTTTTTAGATATAGAAGTAGGTATATTGCAGATAAAACTGTAAATCACCTTTAATATTATTAAAATGTGATTGGATGATTGAATTCATGTGCCAAGTGTAATAATTTGGTGTCATTAAAAGTTTTGAATTAATAATATTTTAGGAAAATGCGTCCTTTTTTGGTCATATTTTAGGATTTTTGGTCATATTTAGTCATATTTAAGGGCATACTTGCAGTACTATTTTTCATTTTTTTTAGATCATAAACATCCTAACCCTACTCATAACATACTTGTTGATATCTTGGATCTGAGAAAAAAAAAACAATGCTAAACATTTGAATACAATATTACAACCTGCATGTTTTTTCTCTGTGTTATAACCAATTGGTGTGAGAAATTGTGCATATTTCGCAAAGTGGTATTCTCGACCTGAATTTGGAATTTATCACCTTCGCTTCCACAGATACTCGTAAATTCTTTCCTCTAAAATTGCAGAACTAAAACTAAATTTAAAACACACCCCTAAAATAGGGTAATATAGGCATCCGGAGGCACTTTGGCATAGAGCAGTGGCCTGCAATGGGCAACGTTGGTTAACAATGCTAGCTCCATTTGACCTACAACAGTTATTGCAAAGATTCCTGATAAAGAGAGCAGAGTAATCGTGGTGAAAACTTAGTTGTCTCGTATAAATTTATCTCGTATAAATGTTACAAAAAATAAAAGGAGAGAAGGAAGCGGACTAGAAGAAATGTGTTAGAAAGACACAGTTTGTTAAAGTATTGAGGTTGAAGGATGTGATAAGGGAGAAGTGGATGATTCAGCAGCGCCAGTGTCATCAGAACCAGTAACAACACGTACCTACGTGTGGAATTAAGAGACTCAAGCTTAGAGGGAACTAATCAACGTGTATTGTGTTCATGTGATTGGAATCAGACTGAGAGAATCAGACTGCAGTCATTGGTAAAATGTTTCTTACTTTCGCTGCTCGGAAGCAGTCGGTGTAGATGGATTGTATTTCATACAAAGTTTAGATATTGAGATTTCACTGGAAACATAAATTTTGAGATTCCTGAATTAATAAAAAATACCATTTTTATAAAAAGGTCCGTATTGTGTGAACAGCATAACTAAAAAACGAAAAGTCGGTTAGGTTGGTTAGATATTACAGTTCAGCATTTTACAAGGATCCGACACAAACGTTTTCAAAAGAATCCAACAACCCAAACTGCTCTTACGTGGAAACATTTTTTGAAAATTTTGATTTTCTCAGAAACGGTTCTAATCATTTTGATTAAAATACCACATGTTTAACATATTTACATGATAAAATGAAAAGCATATCCTGAATTTTCTGGGAATAGTCCCTCGGCTCCTCATCACTGAATGAGTTGTGCATAGCTGGTAAATTGTAAGAGCTAGATAAACTCTTGCTACACACAGGCGGTATGAGTTGTTCAATTGATTAGGCGCTGGACTAATATATTTTTTGAATGCAAGAACAGTTATGTTAACAATTTGGTGCACGGAGTTGAAGCACATCTTTGTGTTTAGGCATACAGGTGAATTTTTATGAAATATCAAAACAAGTAACAGAATAATATAGTATGTTATTTAATTAAGCCATTATAAAGAACTAATTAAGTTGTAAAATAAATTTGTTAATGATGGTCATATAGTAATACATATTCGCAACAGTGATCGTAAATTGTTACATCATTAAGGAACTGAAAGAAAACTTTTATCAACGAAGAAGATGTATGTGGATAAAGTTGACAGTAGGAGTGATCGTATCAGAATATAATTTGTTAATCAGTGCTACTGTTATGGTGAAAAGTTAATCAAAATATATAGTTTAAGTTTTTCTTTTTTATGAATTGTTTCATATACTCCCGCCCTAATTCCAAAAGTCACATCGGTGGCCTCTGCTAACTGCAAGATAAACTTGTTGAACAGTGGGTTTGGAGCTTTTAGAGTTTTCATACATTAAATTCATACACATTCACACTATCACTCACACTCCCAGACTCTAAGGAGGATGGGGAATAATCATGGCTAGAGGAAAATCCCCCTCGACCGGGAATCGAACCCGGGACCTCCCATACAACATTGTTTCAAAGTTTACATTCTAGCTCCCATTTCCTCGTCCATCACTTGAGGAAAATTCAGTTGAGTTTACTCTGAGGCAACTACGAAACAAAGACACAAAAAAATATAAAAATTATAATCTACATTGCACCGAGTGCACCAACAAGATTCTAACGCAAACAGCGTAAACCCAGCACATTCAAATTCCATCCAAGTGTAGTTGCTTTACATTGTGTTGTGCATTTTTTTATATGCTGTAAAACACATTATAATTCTTAAGCTCTCTTGTTCCAAATATACACCTTATAAAAGAAAGGGACATGGTAAAGTAACTTCAATTGGGTGTAACTTTGGTAAATCGTATTAATTTATCACAAGCCAGTGCCCGCATGTGCGAGGTAATATTGGGCATTCAGAGATTTTTACGACAAAATCAAGAAAATCACAAAAAAGTGAATTATGGTACACAGCAGAGGTTTTGAATATCACGAAGAAGTTAAATTGGAAACAGAATGGGTATGATTTGAACGTAAAGCTGTTGTAAAAAACTACTAACGTTCCCCCATTTGCGGGGGAAATTTAAATTTCAAGGTAAAAAACAACACTTTGCAATATTTCGTATTAATCGCACTACTTTGTGACAATTCTTAATTTGAAGACCAGAATTATCATCGTGCGACGGCTGTGAGAATTGTGCGGTTATTCTGAGTGTTCGATAATAGTTTATAATAAATATGATACTCATATGACTACACTGTTCTGGGACCTTTATTTATCGTTGGATGTTCTAAAGCCACAATATAGCTTAAACATAAGAAAGTTGACATCCGTTCAGGCTCTGCCCTTAAGGAAGTGGTGTCTTCGAACTTCGCTCTCATAATTCTTTGGGCTTGGAAGTGTGGGGTTAGAAAAAGTTTCCGGTGAGGGTGGGACACTTGAGTAGGACGGGTAAGGGAGGCACTTCCTCCACTTGCAAGTCTTGACAGTTCATCCTCGAGAGATGAAGAACTCGCACACGTGCGGCCCAAAGTCGTCGGAAGTGTCATCTCTTGGGAGCCCACAACGTTCACAGCTCTTTCTTTTCTCCATAAAACGAATCTATGGTTCATGTCGTGAAGTGAAGTTCGTGTTTTTATATACAAGCGCCAGCCTCACCATGTGCGAGGCACGTCATGTTGCCCAACGCTACTGGAGCGATCAAGAGATTCCTGGTGAACCCCCACTCCGACCCATGGGGTTTTCGTGGTTTCCCCAGACGGGTAGGCGAATGCTGAAGTCGTTCCTCTTCTCCATGGCCCTTCTGCCTCTTATTTCTTGAGCCCATTATCACCTTCATTTTCACCTGTTGCAGGTCATAGGACCAGGCGACGGTGTTCGGCGGACTGCGGCTGGGTGGTGGGTGTGGTTTTGATAGGGACTGCTGCGTCAGCACCCGCTTCAGAGTGGGCTCCTTTAGGTGGACCGCCGGAGGTTAGGGGGCTTCTAGGTGAGCCCAATGGCGGTGGATGCGTTGGAACTGGAAACGTTAAGGACACCATCCATACTTGCACCCGTTGTTCATCCAGATCTGTCAATGAACTTCTGCCCTCCTCTTACCTCCCATTGGTCACGATAGAAGGGCCATTGCTGCCTATCTGCGGTGCTGTGCTCTGGGCTTCCGTTCGTCCGTACCTTTATCTCCATTTACATTAATGCGTCAATTTCTGTCCTATCGTCTCCCTCTCTTCTCTCTATCACCTCTTCAGCAGCGTTAGAGTCAGGCATTTTGGTGTTCGAAACTACATTAATTCTTACTAATAGGAAAAGAGTAACCGAAAAGCAAAGGACAAACGAAAAATCCAGAGAGCGGAAATGGGATTTCTACGAGGAAATAAAGAATGCGCTAGACTGGACCTACGAAAGAATCAGAGAAGAACTGGATATGTATAAGCTAAACGACAAGATCGAAGAAAATAAACACAAATGGAAAGAGCACGTGAACCGCATGAGTGAGAAGATACCAACCAGGAGGAAAAAGAGACATTGGACGCCTCAGAAAAGGAGGGGAATAAAGAAAGATTGAACAGGTGGAAACCCTTATCCTTGAAGTACAAAAGGAGAAGTAACCCAAAAGTGACGAAAAATTGAGACCGCTTCTTAAAATAATAATCGAAGTTATGTATCGAAACTGTTTATTCAAAATAAACTTACAGGCTTCCTACTTTCTTCACCACCTCCATATGGTGGATAATACCTATAGTAGATGGTAGACGAGGTAGTATTACTTTCAAAAAAAAAAAAAAAAAACTGAGATTTCTTCAGAATTACATGTTTTGAGGTCCACTGAAACTACAAGTGGCCCATTTTGTAGAACACATACGATGTTCGTATATCATTATTTATTACTCAAAAAGGGCCAGTCTAATAGGTACCAAAAATTTAGTGTTTTTAGTACATCCTCTAAGGACGCACTACGCTTTACGTAGACATATTTTCGTCATTTACGACCTTATAAAATACCTTTTAACGATTTTCATTAAGATATAATACAGAAGAAAAAAAAATTATACTTTGAAGCATGTCTGTTAGTTGATCCACTCGTAATGAACAAAATAAACACGCAGCGTGGAATATTCCGAAAACTGCTAACGCTATGAAGATAATTTGATAATTATGCAAATAACTTGTTTGTTTCTTCTAGTAATCTTTATAGAGAAGAAATGTAATTTCAGCTTTTGTTTGAAGTATCTCGGAAACTCTCGTCCAATTTGAAACAGTTCTTGAGTTTTGCATAACCTAAACTTTTATATACACTATAGGTTGCTGCTTTATAAAAGTACCTCATTATCAAACATAAAATTCAAAGTTACGATAATCTTTCACATGCACGTGTATCGTGTGCTCAGAAAATAACTGTTCTCGTGGTAAAATTTAAGTAAGTCAACTTAATAGTACTTGTTCAAAACGGCTGTGGAAATGGGCACTCTGTTTCTAAAAGAATCTTAAAATAGATAGATAAATAAATAAATAAACAAACAAATAAATACAGAAAAATAGGCTGTTTATCATTTAGCTGAGGAACGACGTGCAGGTTCTTTTGGTTACTTCAATTTTTGAGTGGTTTAAGGAATGATTCATTAATGAGAGTACCAATGTGTCAGGGTGAAAGTTAATTGAATAATTCTGCTTCAAATTCTACGAATATTCCAGGCATACAAATGCCAAATTGCTTGTAACTTTACATCGTCTCTCCCAGTTTTATTATTTATGAATATTGTATTACTGTATAAATGTATGTAATTCTAAGACATTCTTCGTGTTGAACGTTGCTTTTAAAAACAAAACCATTATTTAAAGCGAAAAGAAGATAGCAAAAATATGCTTTTCACTTGCATTGATGCAGAAATAAAATGAATTAAATGTACAATTGAAAATATAACAATATCAGCTAAAAGACCTCATCATTTTACTTTCGAGAACCATTGAAGCTAAAATAACCAGTGACATTCCTGCTATGAGTGGAACGCTTTCGACGCATGCCATCATGTGTGGATTTTTCCACTAACGCAAATGGCATGCCTAATAGCATTTGTTATACTGTAGAGAGGAATAAAGGGGCCCATTTCCCAGATTGCAATAGTGGTGTTTATTCTATAAGGTTTGTAAATTACTTAATCAACACCATATGTTATCACATCCCTGCGCGACTGGATTAAAACAAATGCGAAAAAACAAACATTACCCAGTACAATGAAGTAATCTAAAATAATCCCTGTCAATTAACTCTACTCTTTATCATCTAAAATGTAGAGGCTAACCCAATGTACGGCACTCCTCACCTGCCGTCTATTCGCCTGGTCCTTCAACTCTGAAACATGATAGGAAAGTGAAATAACAGAAAAATTCCGGTATATGCACTAGTGTCCAAAAGTTAAGCATAATTAGGAAAACAGAGAACTGAAATGGAAAACCTTGAGCGAGTGCCATTAAGCGTTAACAGAGTGTGTGCCTTCCCTTACTTGTCTGTGACAGGTAAAAGGGCACGTGCTTCAACAGTCGAACCAAACCGGGGAAGCAAACTGATATCAGAGTATCAGCATGACTCATTGGTTATTACTCTCTCATTGTGAATAAAGAGTTGTTGCTTCGCAGGATAGCACCAACATATTCAAAGACGTCAATTGGATCCTATTTTCAAGAGCACAATAATCGGACCTCTGAGGGCAAGTCAGACACAGATCGCAGTCTCTCGAGCCTTGAATGTGCCACAAAGTTTCATTTCCAGGCTTTGGCGACGGTCCCAAGAAACAGAAGGTTGACCATGGGTCACAGCGCCGCAACAGGACCGAAATTGAACCGTAACAACACTACATCGGAGAATACATGCACAACTGTCTTCCGAGCTTGCAGCCGCCTCGGGCGTTCGAGTTTCGAGGCAAACTGTATACCAGAAACTCAGGGCACTTGGTCCCTATGTCAGGCGCCCAGCAGTGTGTGTCCCACTTACTCGAGTACACGTGCAGTCTCGCTTAAAGTGCTGTTAGGAACATCAACATTGGACCTTGAATGGCTGGAGGAACAATAATCTGGAGAGAATGTTGAACCCAGTTTCATCTCACAAACATCGTGGAAACACACCTACTTGGTGGTGCTGGCGTACTGGTGTGGGCAGGCATAATGTTCAACGGACGTGAAGATCTGCACGTCTCCGACATTGTTACTGTGAAAGCTCAGAGTTACAGAGACAACGAACTGAACTCTCTTACCAAGTCGGTTACATTTTGCATTCAGTGTTGTTAAAGTTTATTAATATTAATAATATTAGTGCAGATTTGATGGCGCATAACAGGGGACTTTTGTGGATTAGTCGCGAAGTAGGCAGAACTTTAGTTGAAAAAGAGATGTGGTTGGTTCAGTTTCATCTTGAAGGACGATAATGCACGTCCACACAGAACCCACCGGATGGATGCCTTATCTTAAGAGAGAAGATATTCAGTGTATGCACTGGCGAGCGATGTCCTCAGATATAATCCCTATAGAGCATGCCTGGAATGCTCTAGGAAGATGAGTCACAGCCCGCCAGGCTCCACCGAGGACACTTCCAGACCTTCGAAATGCTCTTCGTAAGAAATGGGCACAGCTGCCTACAAAACCCTTGATCCACCTTATAGACGGCATTTCATAGCGCTGCGAGGCTTGTGTAGCCATAAGAGGTCACCACAGCCAATGTTAACCGCTCAACAATATCACTGTTCTTGTGGAGCTCATCTTCAGATTTTTATACTTGTGTAAAAATGTGTCCCGCGACAAAACTTGTCTGTTACTTTTTATTCTACTGCATTCCAGATCATATGTGATACATTGGTAACAACATATTGAATTATGCTTAACTTTTGAACACCAGTGAATATTTAAGGTTTAACAAACTCTGACGGGTTAAGTCACATCAGACAATGAATGAAATGGACCATGTGATGCTCAAATAAGCCCGGGATCCAAACAACTTAGACTTACTCTACATTCATCTTTCAAGATAAGGGAAAACCCCGGAAAAACCTTATTCAGGTAACCCACCATAACAGACTCAGGATCTCTTGAATATGAGCCAGATACGCTACCTTCATTCCATACAGGTGGGCCAGAATTATATTATTTACCACAACATTCGCCTACCAACCATGGACAACCGCCAAAAATAACAAGGTCAGAATATTCGACAGCGATACAATGTAAAGGAACATGAAACGAACATCCAATCGAGCAAAGCTGCAGGTTTTATTGTGCCTATTAAGTATGGAATAGTAATTAACTATTTTTCAAAGCTATATCCAGGAAATCCTGAACAGATAGGACTGTCCACAGGCAACTTTTTCAGCACTGATGCAGGCATGCTACTCAAATCTAAATCTGCGCAGTTGCATCCGGAGTTTCAAAGCACCCAATTTGTTAGCATCATTAGGCAATGGCTAGCGAAATGACCATTAGCGTCAGATCATTTGTTGGTTCACTTGCACTCACAAAGCGGATCAAAGGCAAACAAAACTGTTTGAATGTTTACGTTCTTTAAACATCTGAATGCCCAGTGGAGCTAGTTCGTTTAATTCAGTGGGGCAGAGAATATCGGAATACGATGTGCGCCAGAAGGGTGACATTTTATTTGTAGGTACATTGATCTGTGAGCATAAAGATAATTTCAACGGATTTTACGTGTGGTGTTAGTTGGTAGGGGTATTACATTACTTCAACGTGGGGGAATTGAGGGAAATATTACTCAATCCCTTATTTGGCAGTAGAATGTGCTGCAACAAATGAGGGAAGCAAATACTGTTATTAAATTTTGAACACAGTTACGTAGCAGGATAAGGTCACACACATTTGCGTGAATATGTTGCAAATATTTCTAAAGTAATAAAATAAATAATGTCTGTGTGCCACGTTTAAATCCTAACTTATTTCCTATTTCCTCTTGGTCTGCGCATGTTGGAAATTTATTATTATTATTATTATTATTATTATTATTATTATTATTATTATTATTATTATTATTATTATTATTATTATTATTATTATTATTATTATTATTATTATTATTATTATTATTATTATTATTATTATTATTATTATTATTATTATTATTATTATTATTATTATTATTATTATTATTATTATTATTATTATTATTATTATTATATGGATAAGCTTTTGCGGAATGTAATACACAAGTAACCATTGTTGTAGCTTAATACAACCGCACATCTGTTAAGGAATAACAAATCAATCCAAGTATTTCGAGTATTTCAGTTCTCCTTTTCAGGGATATAATGCCCGATGCCTCGAGACGTTGGATTTTGTTTATTAGTCCTTAAGTCTTAAGTTATTTTGATGTTTATATTGCTTGTTATCTGACGTTTTCCATCTCAGACTTTCTGTCCGTGTTCTATTGCTTCTAATTAGAGGTAGAAAAAATAATGTGATTTCTTTTGAAACAGTTTCAGTGATGGGGAATATGTTGATTTATAAATTTTTACTAACGCGATGATTTGAGAAAACAAAACGGTTGAAGTAGTAACGCTCTGATGTTACTTAAACAGTTAAAAAGATAGTATGCACATGATGTAACCCCTTAGAACCGCCCCTGCCTTAGTGCTCCAACTTGTAAAAGAAGGCACTCAAAATACTGTTTGGTGTGCAAAACTAACCCCTAGCGCAACAGCGCTAATGGTCCAAGGCTTACCGCTCGACCGCTGCGTCCTCCACCTCTGCCCACTACAGGCGTCAAGAATGGAGTTTTTAGCATGAAATAAATAATTAGCTCCTGGAGACTGCTGCAAGACGATTACTACGATGATAAGCCTGAATTTCTTTATCGTAAGTTGGGAGTTTCTGTAATAAACGATTAGATGTAAGGCATACATAGTTGTTGTTAATATTATGTTACGAATTCGCGCATGATGGCTGAATAAGGGATTGGGAAGAGAAAAAAGGGAGGGGAGCATTACCTCCGGAACGGAACGAAGAACTACGCCTTGATGCAAATGAATTGTAGTCAAGCAACCAGCTTAAGAGTGGGCGTGCTGCCATTTAGTATAAATAGTAAATACTCATGAACTATGTGACTATTATTTTATAACGGTTATTTGTAATACAGTGTTTTACTTTTGGAAAGGGAGAACTGGAACTGTCAGACCTGTTATAGAAGTGTTGCAATTTTTTCAAATGTTTCCAGTGAATCTCTTACCAAGCTATTTCTTTGTATCCATAACAGTGAATTACTTTTCCTGTTCCCAGTCACTTTCTTTCTTTGCTTCCCGCTCCATCAGAAGCCAAAATTTCCCCACTATACACTGGCACACTCCACTCAAAGAACCCACGTCCTCCCCAATGCGAGCCAAACACACTACCGCAGACTCAACTCGCTCGGTTAAGAATATCGGTCTCGAGAGAAGGGAACGGCGCTTGAAAAAGAAAAATTTCCCCTTCAGCTAGAAATCTAATTCAGATCCTTTGAAATGACGTGCCAGCACAGTAGTCTTATTTGTAGGCTAATTATGAAATGTTCGCTCACGGGAATGTACAATTTTCTAAACGGGAAAAGAGTGACTTGAGGAAGCTAAGAAATGAATGGATACTTGTGGTGGACGTCGTCATGCTGGAAAGTTCTGTTGTCACTTCTCTGCTGGAAAAAACACCAGATAGTTTCTTGCTCCTCTCTGTACACGACCGGAATTTGACTGGCTTCCACACAACTTCCTCTTCTATCCTTCGATTTCCTCTCGTAGAGGAATTCGATCGTTTGGAGGCCCATTATAGCTCTCTCTTTCTTTCTCTGTCTCCTTTTATGAATGTATTTGTGTTCGTTGAAGAATTCCATGGATACATCAACATTCCTTTAAGAGAGACAGTCATCTTAAAAATGGACAGAATAGCCAACTTTGCTTATTGCCTGTTTTGACAGTATACTTTATGCCAGTATTGAACTATTTTGAAAAGCTGCCAGATATGAGGATGTAAACTTAAATGACCAACACAAGATGGTAACTATTTTACCCTTACCTTTTTGTAAATTTTATTTCTTTTAGTAAGAGTGACGCCTTTTAACGTTTTAGTCTTTAGCATCTAAGGTCATACCAATGGCTTTTTGCCTTTGGAACAATTACTCTACAGCTATGATATTTACTCGCAATATGTTAATGTCTGGGTTAGTATTTTGTTTATTACACTAAATTCATACACACACATTCACACATCCAGATTCTAGGGAGGATGTGGGATAATATTGGCTAACATTTTTTCTACGCTTCAGCCGGGAATCAAACCCGCTACTTCTGGATCAGATCAGTCTGATCATCAGACCACAGGGACGTCAATATTAACATAGTTTATATCATAGAATTAAAGCTGTAATTTTATGTTTTTAGAATACACGTTGATTCTTAATTTTTCAACTTCCTATTTTCATTAATGGTTCTGTTATGACTCCTAATACAACACCAAAACCGTCAGCTTTTTTTCAGGCTATTGACAATGAATACACATCTTCCGACAAACTGATTAACTCATTCTCTTCTCTGCAGCCATTCTCCTTTCCTTAGTTGTTTTCCCTTTACCCTTCAACAATAATCGGTAGATAAAGTAATGTGAAAGCAACACTAATAGCTTTTCATAGCTCCTACTACTGCTGCACACATGTTTTGAAATTTACATTGGTGACTTATTGAAATAAAATGACACATATTATCCTAAATAATTAACATAATGTACTTGCTCAGTTTTTACCTCATTAATCCATCATTGATGGCATCCATCATTTGTGAACTTACTAGACCAAAGTGTTATCTTGAACTGTAATAAAGCACACGTGTGCAACACAACTTGCTTTTGTACCATTAATAATAGGTATAGGTAAAAGGTATACAGCGCCTCCTTAAGGTGTTATCCTAGGTGGTAGAAGCTCCTTTCATAGTCTGCTAATCAAAGTTGTGAATTGCTTGAGCGCTAGATTTGCTCTATAATTAAATTGAAACTTTATTGGAGCGGCGGGGAACTGTACTGCATCAACTTCTCTCATGTGTAACACGCCAGGGAGAATTTACATAAAGATGAGGCTGGGATTTCACGCAAGACGGGGAGCAACAAAAGACGATCTATAAAGTAATACCCCAACTTAAGAGATAACCAAATCGATTCCCCAGGGAAGAATAAGCGTACCACTTTTACGGCTTGCGTTCAGTTCTCTTATGCGTCGTATAACTAAGAGCAAAATTTGAAGTACTCTGTACAGGAAACTGAGCTACTCTTATAAATAGAGATTGGAAAATAAAATACATACATAAGCATATGTACTTACATGTTCCAAACTGCCTCTGCTAGCAAAATGGTAATAAGGATTTACATTTGGTACAATATTCATATTTGATACTTTGTTAGTGTTACTTTATGCCTTTACTAATATTATAAAGAGAAAACATCTTATATGGGCATTCACATGACTTTCTCTATTCATTCTAGTACAACATATTCTTAAAACGATTATTTTTCTATGTATCTTTTATGTCAATCGATATAGCCATTTGTAGAAATGATGTAATTACATATTTCAGATTACTCATTTTTCCCTCCTATTAATTGCATTATTATTATTATTATTATTATTATTATTATTATTATTATTATTATTATTATTATTATTATTATTATTATTATTATTATTATTATTATTATTATTATTATTATTATTATTATTATTATTATTATTATTATTATTATTAGTATTATTATTACATTTTCATTTTTATGCGTTAAAGACCTTTGAATCTCCTCTCCCGACTTCTAATATAAACTACACTGGAATTTTAAACACTTCAGGCAATCAGTTTTGTGATTAAAGTAAAATGGTTAGAAATGCCGCTGCTTATATTACCAATACAGTATGTAAGGAATACTTACATGCTTATGTTCAATTATTTCACATCTTAATTAATTACGCATGCATTATTATAGCTTTTTGAGCTACGTCACATTTTTAAAAATTTTGAGAAAAATGTTATTTATCTAGGAAACTGTTACAATAAATTATTTAAATTTCTTTCGTTTAAATGTGCATACGCGACTGCCTCCGTAATGCAATGGTAGCGCGCTTGCCTCTGGCGCGGAGGACCTGGGTTCATATCCGGTAACGGTGTGGGGATTTTCCCCCTCTGGGAGGTCTGGTCCGGGGTGCACTCAACCCATTAGGTATCTGAGGGGCCAATTAAGGAGCCAATTGATTAAGAAGTAACGGCCTCTGGTCGCGAAGACCGTATAACTGGCCAAAAGGGCCCTGGCCGCTGACCACGTCCCAGCCTCTAGTACTACAGCCCGCTCATGGCGCCTGTAGTGGGCAGAGGCCGGGTGCTAGGCCTTGGACCGGTAAGGCCTGTTGCGTTGGGGTTGAATTTTTAGAGGATACGCAAGAAGATTAAATGTGTAGAGCAATCAAATACTGAAAATGTGAATGTTGCATTTAAAATGAAGCTTTATATTAGAAAATGTTCTGAATTACAAATGCACATATCAATTTTAATTATTACGTGATGGACACTACATTTACTCACAGTTGACAAAACCGAGGTTTACAAATTCTAAAAGTAAGAAATAGTTTAATAAATGTATTTGTAGCGATTAATAATGATAACAGATGCCTGACTATTTTGGTAGGTTTTTGTGTTAATTATCCTTAATTTGTCCCAGTTCAAAATTCCGGACTATTTATTTACGAAATATTTGCTAATGACCAAATGCTTGTCTGTTTTCAAAGTTTTTAAACACCCTGTATAGCGATGCTACAAATAATGGACACAGCAGACTGGGGTTTGCGTATGTTGTCTCGCTTGTAAACAATAAAATCATGCATCACGGACAAGCTCTCCGCTGTAGGACATGCATTTAGCTGGATCAACTACATTGTTTTCATTTAGGAAAATACAAATATAATATCTGCACAGAAATAAAACCAACTTGGTGCTATTCTTCCTTACCGTATCGCTGGAAGTGTTCATACGATTTCGATTCGCCGCTTATAACGTAAGTAGAAAGTTCCAAAGTTTCATAATCTCGAGTAGCTTAATTAATATTGAATTTACCACAAATAACGGAACTAAACACGCAGTGTAATCGCTTTCACATCCTGGCGTGCATATACAATTTAGAGATGCAAATTACGTAACGTTTAATGAACCTGTAGGATACGCATTTCAATCCCAAGCATTCGAAAAATATACGGACACAGAAACACATAACTCCATTTGCTTCTCCTAGTATTTATCACGTTGACAATTAATTTATTTTTATGTAAAAGGTTATTAACAAAATATTATTATTAAGCATATTTATTATTATTATTATTATTATTATTATTATTATTATTATTATTATTATTATTATTATTATTATTATTATTATTATTATTATTATTATTATTATTATTATTATTATTATTATTATTATTATTATTATTATTATTATTATTATTATTATTATTATTATTATTATTATTATTATTATTATTATTATTAATGTCTTTACAGCAGGGTATATATGCGTAAGATTAAAGAATTAAGTCATCTTTGGTTAATAAAATGTCAGTTTCATTTGGCAAAGAAGTCGTTTCCTTTACAAATGAGAGGTAGGTAATGGGTACAAAAAATCTGATATGTTGCACTCACATGACTTTCTCTTCTCTTGTACTAATCATTCATACCAACTCCTATTCCTGTATCTTCGTGACGCATCCTTAAAAGACATTAAACTTAAATACCAAATTTGGCTTTTAACCGACTTTTCGTTTTTGAGTTTTGCTGACCACAGATTGCCAGACAGACACACACAGGCGCGCCTGTGCGTGGAACTTTTTCTAAAATTTCCTCTTCTTCTTTTTTTTTAATTTTTTTTAATTTTTTTTATTCACAAAACATACATTTCCGTTGAAATCTTGACATCGAATGTATAGGTGGACTGCAATACTTCCTCTACTTACTATACGTAGCAGAGAAAGTAATAAGTGAAAGTCTAATGGAGAAAGTCGGTTGTCTCACAGGTACTTGGCAGTGATTACCCAGAAGTTTTTACTCTCATATCTAGCTCACGGCTTATTTATAAAAGGACTAGCTTTTCTCTTCATTTCCTATTAATCACGATTAACGTCGATTGACGTGATTTCTGTACGCATTTGTAGTAGACGCATAAAGATCAGGAGTCAGCTGTTCTGCATGACCTGACAAATTATACATATTTGTATGAACTTAGAGAAACAAAAGAACGGTTCTTGAAAGTACAGTGCTCAAAACAAAAATCGGAGAATATCTTGGAAGTGGCAATGTGGTGAAAAAATGACAGATTATAATCTCAAGATTTTATAGTTATATACATTTCTATAAAATTGCGTAAGAATCAAGAAACCTTCATAGGATTTCAACAGAAGTTCAAAACATACATTTTTTATGTTCATATACCAAACATATGATTTGATATATAAAAATAATTAGAAGCGTTTTTTTGAGAGAAAAAAGAAAGAATAACGAACATTTTCGCTTAAAAAGTTAGTTTTGGGATGGTGAACTTGTCTTGAAAATTTTTGCCTAGTATCCTTAAAGCGTTTATGATTCAAGCACGGTATTTAATTTTACCTTTTGTATTTGAGTTATACTGTTTCTCTTTCTCTCACGGAATTTTTCCAATATTTCTTTTTGGGGACGTCAGGGCCTCAAAACATGTACTTCAAGTGAAATCTTGACATTTCATGTTTATACCCCCAAATAAAATATATCAGACTGTACAAATGCAGTATTAAACAGAATTATACAGTTATATAACCAAATCCTATTTTGATGTAGATATTTTCAGCAAGTATATAAAATTCGCCTAATGGCCTAGAAATGCAAGTTTGAGATGCAACAGAGGAAATGTCGCCATGTGGTGGTGGTGGTGGTGGCGGTGGCGGTGGTGGTGGTGGTGGCGGTGGTGGTGGTGGCGGTGGCGGCGGTGGTGGTGGCGGTGGTGGTGGTGGTGGCGGTGGTGGTGGTGGCGGTGGCGGCGGTGGTGGTGGCGGTGGTGGTGGCGGTGGCGGCGGTGGTGGTGGTGGTGGTGGCGGTGGCGGTGGTGGTGGTGGTGGCGGTGGTGGTGGTGGTGGTGGCGGTGGTGGTGGTGGCGGTGGCGGTGGTGGCGGTGGTGGTGGCGGTGGTGGCGGTGGTGGTGGTGGTGGTGGTGGCGGTGGTGGTGGTGGTGGCGGTGGTGGTGGTGGTAGTGGTGGCGGTGGTGGCGGTGGTGGTGGCGGTGGCGGTGGTGGTGGCGGTGGTGGTGGTGGCGGTGGCGGCGGTGGTGGTGGCGGTGGTGGTGGCGGTGGCGGTGGTGGTGGTGGTGGCGGTGGCGGCAGCGGCGGTGGTGGTGGTGGCGGTGGTTGCGGCGGTGGTGGTGGCGGCGGCGGTAGCGGTGGCGGTGGCGGTGGTGTTTGCGGTGGTGGTGGTGGCGGCGGTGGTGGCGGTGGCGGTGGTGGTGGCAGCTGGTGGATAGGAAACACGATGTCATCAGTCTTGAAGCCGCAGTCTCGGATCCTGATAACTTAGGTCTCTCCAGGACTCTGTGCGTGCAGGTTTCCAAGAGAGCTTATCCCTAGGGAATTACAAGCAAGGAAACATGGATAATTGTGGGGATTCTATTTAATAGCAACTGGAGGACGTAACGGTTAACCGCTGGGATTGGAGCACGGTGAGTGTTAAACTGGCTGCATACATACACGTCGTTAGCTAAACACTGGGGGGGGGGGGGGTGACGTAATTTGCACATGCAGCGCGCAGAGTTAGTTGTTTTAGGTCACGCCATAATGCATTACTTGCAACACCGACAACCAAACACGATCACGTCGCTTCGCTTCAGAGTTTACGTCCATAAAGCCATCCAGTCTTGTCAACATTAGGTACACAACAGTTCCTCCGGCAACTCTTTGAGTATCCTCTTCACGCAATGTAAAGGCACATAACCTTATCTACAAAAACATTTTTACAAGCTTGTTCTATTTACTTCTTGTTAATACCTATTGCTCATTTCGCTATAGCAGTGGCGTATCCTGAATGCTTTTGTGAAGGCATGCAACATATAAATTGTATACATTATACACAAAAACCCAGTAGTTCACTGCTCTAAGAATATTGTAACAAAATGACAATTCGACGAATCCCACTCCTGACACCAGTGTGACAAAACGACAAAATCAGTCCAGTTACTTTTCTATCACTTTATTGGCTTCTAAATTTTATCACAAATACTCAAATGGTAATTATTATTTATTTATGCCAACAAATCCCAGCTGTGGCATTGAATTTTTCAGTTCCAATGCTACCTCTCGCAAATACTGAGTTTTCTTCTCGTTGTTAACACAGTCTATAGTCTTTCGGCCAACCACAACTCACAGCGTTTACTTCTGGTAACCCTGCTCAGTCCTTTCAGTGTCTTTCTTCAGTTTCGCTGTACCTTATACACTAACTATGACGTTACAATCACTTGACGCTCGTTGAATCTTCTTATGGTGCACCGATACACGCGCAACTGTCTCACACTCTGATACCCTGGCCGACTCATGTCCCTAACTCTAACTCACTACTCTGCTGTTTCCTAGGCTCCTTATATACAGGGAATGGCATCACACGCACCTTTCTCGACTTCCACACACACGCCGGCGATGACATGGGCAGATCTTTATTGAAAGTTCTGGAGAAGGTCCCTTTGTGTTAGTTGCGTTAGCTTGTTAGTTACGTACACACAAACAGTTGCACCGACAGCCTGACCTTGAATGACTTTGTCCACTCGCTGGCCTGGTATGTGGCATGAAGCAACTAGGCCCAGACCGTCCCCTGTTGTGTACCGCGCCCGGCGTTACAATATTTATCCTTCCCGAGCAACAGACCGGGGCAGCAGAAGAACTTACACAAAGTTTCAGAGCCACATAACGAACTATCTTTCTATAAAGTTCAGAGTTAATTATACGCTCGAAGTTCTTCACTTTGTTCTCCATCTCTAAAGCTTTTGAAATCGGAGAGCGTTTCCCCTTTTGACTAAATCTATCACTGAATGAATGAGACTGAAGAGGTTCGTTAAGGAGGCGAATGGATAACATTTCAGCAACTTTTACTCAAAATATAGTGCTGATGTATTTTTTTTTTCGTGGAAAAATACTACACACATTAAAATACAGATAAGAAAAGTTGCAAACTGCTTTAATTACATCACATTTAAAGTTCTTAGCAGGGGTATTTAAAGTGTCGCCTTTTTAGCACGCTGCTGCTTACCAGGCAGGAAATCCAGGTTTGATTCCCGGTACCACTATGGTGATTTTCTCCCACTAGGAGACCTGGTTCGGGATGCACTCAGTCTTATTAGGTCACTGAGGGACTAATTGAGCTTCTTGATTGAAAGTAGCGGCTTCTGGTTGTGAAAACTGCATAACTCGCCGAGAGGGAGCAGGAAGCTGACCACGTCCCACCCCAGAACTACTCCCATCTCAGGACGCCTGTGATGGGCAGGGATGGAGGACGCAGGGACCGGGCGGTAGGCCTTGGCCCGGAAAGGACTGTTGCGCCTATATGCTTCTATGGTCTACTTAATTATTTCACTCAAAATTTCATGAGAAGATAGATTTTGAAAAACACGCATTTTAAACCAAAATTGTAATGATTAAAATCATATTTGACAGAATAATGTCGTTTTATTCTCCTGATACTGTATAAAAGTGAAGCCTCTAGCGTCACAATTGTGGAAAACCTAAATTTCACCTATCGTGTTCCCTGTTAAATACGTTTCACATGACATTACATTCAGAATCAACCACATTTGAATACTCAGCAGCAAAATTTACTGAAATGTACTCAATAAGCACTGTTCATACCGTGAATACATTGACACGTGCTGCATGCATTTCTCCGCATGTCACAGATTATTGTTATGACGTCATGATGTGGTGAGGCTACCTCAGTACCTCGCCTAGGCTGTTAGAATAACTAATAAGCAATAATCCGCACAAGCACACCGTTTGTTCTTCAGCCTAGTAAACGTCTTTTGGAACAGGATAATATTTTCATTTTTTAGTTCGTGGGTTATGGCCATGAAGCTATTCTAATTCTAGATGAATAAAGATTTTTAAAAAACGACAGTGAGTTAGAATGATGCTCCAAGGAAGATAAATTGGAATGCGAATAGAAGTATAACAAGATCAATTTGATGGAGGTGGAACAGAACAATATACCTATAACTTGAAGTAAATAACGCACTTTTTATAAAAAAAATAGAATTTAGGAGCTCATATTTGATGTAGATGTTGCTTCTCAGCTTTACTGAGGGATCAAGTCCTCTGTTACGCTCCTTCAGAGTTACAGCCAACCTGTTTCCAAATCTGAACTACAGAGGGAGTACTTCAAATCGAATTTCCCCCCCGTTATATGCGCTCCTATGGGAGTAAGAGTTGCCAGTGCAGAATGTTAAGTGTCTTTTTCTTGAGAATTTATAGCTCTGGGGATTTAAAGTTTGAGCTAATGCACTTATAAAGCAGTGGGCTGTTGAAGCTTTCGTTATGGACAAATCAAAGACCCCTACAGCGTTTCTTATGCATAATTACCTCAATAACATACACTGTTATGATTATGTCCAATTACAAGCTTTAAAATGTTGCACTCTTTACTTCCTTTCCCAGAAACATTTTATTACAAGTTATAATTAAGTATATACCAACGATACAAAACAACGAAGAGAGCTTTCTAGTTAAGTATGTAAGTTGAGTCAAATTTCAAAAGCAAATTGAAAATATACATAAGAAAAATAAAAGTTATAGCCCGTAGAGGTAAAGATGCTGTGCACTCAAAAATAACAATGTAAAATGAGTATCGGGTCGAATATCTTACTTTGTAATTCATTTATAGTAAAAAGAGCATAACAGGAATACCCCTGATACATTTTAGAGATAATTAAATATATTGTGACCCCGACGGCCGTCGTAAAAAAGAGAGTCAAGGTAAGGTACCTTACACCACTACGCGGCGAGTAAACACGTAACAATGGAGCACGGTAGAACAAAGCGATTCCAGACAGTTCTAGAAATTGTTCACGTGCCGAACTACTTCCAAAAGGTGGATTTCCCTACATTCAGGAATACAATTGAATTAGAATTCATTTTTAAAAATAATTTTACACAATTAATAACGGCATAGCACATTTTAATTAGCATATACTGGTAAAACTAATGTTGAAGCCTTACCTTGATAACTTAAAATTTGCGTTTTAAATTATGAAAAGTGCCTAAAATATCATCATCTCTAACGCTCCCCAAATGGTCTATGACCTTCGGGGGTACCTTCATTCCACCTAGAGATGATTGGACTCATTTCTGAGGTGGAGACAGCCAGAGAGTGACTGGAGCGTCACAACCGAGAAAAACGCAACTGAATACTCCATCATAAATCTTGGCCTGAAATTCTGCTCTTAACAAAGTACACTTTACTTGAAATACATAATTTAAGAACTAATTAACTTAAGTGCAGTAAATATTTAAAAACGCCCCAGTTTTTAAGAATGTCAAAAATATCAGTAAAAGCCTCAAACATAAAACCATGTCCTCCATTCAGAAATACCCTCTCATTTTCACTCCGATAGTACTCGTACAAAAATTCACATGAAAACATCTATAGAGAATCGGAACTAATAAAAACAATCTGATGTGTTGCACTCACATGACTTTCTCTACTCTTGTGCTATTACTAGAAACTATTATTCCTCTATCTTCTTCATATTAGTCGAGAGAAACATTTGCAGAAATTATTGCTAATTTTCTTGTAGGTGTAAGTGGTATATAGAATGGATGATTTAATAAATGAATAAGGGATTGAATGAACGAATGCATGATTTATTGAGTACTATATCTTACACACCTTGGGCTACCCCTGGCCTTTTTGCTATTAGGGCAGCCCTTCAGTATAATTACCGTAGGCTTTGAGTGATAGTCGAATGTTTCAAAGTGTTCGCTATATGATGACTTCGCAATTCCGTTCTCTTTGCATGACCAGGAGATAAAAAATTTAATAACTACCTCGTATTTGAGAGCGGTGTATAAGTATTGCAAAATTCTGACAAATAACAAGGCATATCTCCAAAATGGTTCCTTTCACAAAAAGACCATTCGACATAAATTGTGTGTTTTGCGAGATCTACATTTTTGTACAGTAACCATAAACTTATCTTAAACATATTAATCAAAATTGTTCGAGTCATTTTTGAGAAACTCAACATTTTCAATAAGTGTTTCATGTAAAGGGTAACTTAGAGCGGAGGAATTTTCTTCAAAATCTTCGTGTCACGTCCTTGAAAGATATTAAACTTAAATAAAAAAATTGGTTTTTAACCAACTTTTCGGTTTTGAGTTATGCTGTTCACAGGCGCGCGCGCACACACACAAACACACACACAAACACAGACACATACACACATACATACACACAGGATCTTTTTCTAAAATGCGTTTTTGGTTCCAGGGACCGCAACATCGAATTTCTGGATCGAATACAATACTTCTTCAAATTATTACATGTGGCAGAGAAAGTAAAAAAAAAAAAAAATGTATAGACTGTAATTTCTTAATACTTTTGTCCAAATTTCACTGATCATTGACCTTAATTAGTATAAACAAAATGCTTATGTTGTTGTGCTTTAATTATCCTAAATAATACTGTTCTAGATTTGACATAAACTGTCCTTTAAACAAAGAAAATTAATTTGTTTCAGTGATAATAGTAATACAAGATAGATTAAGCTATCACCTAAATTCTGAACAAAATATGTGACCTTATTTTGTTAGTTTTATAAATTTCTGAATGGTGTTGCAGCGTAACAGAAAGTGAATAATAAAAAAGTTTGTTTTGTTTTTTGTTTTCTTTTTTCAAGGATAACATTCAAAAGTAATGCAAGGACTTTTTTCCTCGCACATTTTTCCACCTCTGTAAATAGCAGTTTGATTAAAATCATTCGGAACCTCGCAATTTCCCTTCCCCTAAGGCAAGCTACAAACATCCATAAATTAATTTCAATAACTGCAAATATTACGATAATTACAAATAAACTAACTCGAGCGTAATGAGTTCACCTGTAGGGAAAGTAATGTACCAATAGGATGCAGCGTAAAGGGTAAATACAATACAACAATTAATGAAGGAAAATACAAATATTCAACGTACATTTTCAATCATGGGTTGAAGTACATTTTGGTAGTACAGTTAGGGAAATGTATTTCATTCTGTTTTATTTCCACATTTCCCTTAAACCAAAATAAAAGCACTGGGTCCAAAATATCATAATTATACCGGGTGGAAGGTACTGCTTCGGTCATACGTAGACCAGGGATTCCACATGATGACTAACAAACATGCCCAATACAATTATTGTCAATAAAGAATCGTTTAGTCGAAAAAAATGTGTCAAATACTTGAAATATTTGGAATCATCTAGCGTCATCTATGTTCGTCACAAACAATTGGGATCTTCAATGGTGAAACATTCAAAATGGTTTGAATTTTTCTATTACCCTCCCCCCACATATGCAAATGTTTTCTATTTATAATATTTGTCAAGATATTGTAAGAGCGGGGTGGCTCAGGTGGTTTCTTCTTTAGCCCGCATTCGGGTGGTGGTGGGTTCAATCCCAGCGGCCGGCTCAGATTGAACCATGGATTTATTCGGGGGTTTCCCCAGGTCTCCAGGCGAATGCTGGTAAGTTCATTACATCCGCCGAATTTCTTGTCCCCCATTTCACTTCACTTCTCATTTTCTTTTACCCTTTATCTGACTGGTCTCTTTCAGAATATTAAATGTTTGCGAGGGTGTCGGCGTTGCATGGCAGAGAAATGCTCTTGGTTAACCTTCGTCCTTCGGCGGAGGGGGGGGGGGGGGAGTGCTCCGGTCTCCGTACGCCCCTTTGGGGTTGTGCAAGACCGCGGTGGGCGGATGCCTGTTGTACTAGATGCCGCCGAGGTGTTTCAATCTATAAACTGTAGGGACCCTGCTCTCTGCACTGCCTCGACTCTCCGTCTCCTTTCGCCTCATTCCCAGGCGTGCCCCTGAAGGGGAATAGGCACAAAGATCTTCAAGATTGGCGTGCCGAATCCCCTCTGCGCCGTCCTATGCTATACTATCCTACAGATAACTTTGCTCTTCCTTTCAACAAAAGTAAATGTTTCACCAAATTCTGGGAAAATTTTACTGAACTATGAAACTATTTCCTAACTAATAATTCCCAAAAAAGATTTTAGAAAAGGATATAGATCAGAAAATAATCATTGTTGTTGTAGATAATTGAAATGTAAAACTGATGTAAAACTTCGAGAGTAGTATGAGAACTTGTGGGATTGGAATAATGCATGCTTGTATGAAATTTGTGCCCAACTCTTATTGGAAAGGAATAAACTTGACTCAGGCAGTCTATACTCTATTCTGTGTTAATAATAACGTGTTTTGTTTTATTTGGTCACTCATAGTGTAATGACAAATTAATCGACGAATATTTGTGGGAATCGATTTGTTGGTCGTGAATGCATTGCAAACATTTCAAGATGACCACTGCAGGGAATTAACGCTAGCATGAAACCGATATCGGATATTGGACAAGTGAAAATGGCAGGGAACCACATTGGGTATCTCTTTACAGTGAAAAGCTGTCTATTGTGATGTACAGGCAGTGGTTATTAGTAGCAGTCTTTCAATAATTATAGTTAACAACTATCTATTGGACCACCGAGGTAATATCACTGAACGCGATGGCCCTGTGGGAACGTGAGAGAATCGCATTTGGGAGGTCTCGACTTCGATCCACGTTGACTGTCCACTCTGACATTGTCTTTTTGTGGTTTTTCCTGGTCGTAGGTGAATGCTGGTTTCTCATTTACCACGATATTCTTTTCCTCATTCCCTCTTCATTCTGTTTCTTTCTCGTATTTATAGATTTCGAGACGAATGGTGGTACCGGACAGATGTCACGGATGTTTGCTCCAAGAACATCGTGACGAAATCATAAAAGTGCTGTCCAATTGTCCAGTCCAGTCTTCGACGTGTGTTCGAACCACGAACTTTTAGGGACTTCCGCACGTTTCTGCGGCTTATCTACCTGCGGTTTGTAGCCTTCTGTGGTTCCTTCGCTTCAGCCCTTCCTCTTGCGCTAAATTTATGTCACATTGCGCGAGGTGTCCCTCTACATTATTTAACCTATGCCTATACGTACAAATTTGGTTATGGCATTTTGCAATTCGGCCAAATTCCAATATACCAGGAGCCTCGATGTTTATTTACATTTGTCATATAGTATCAATTTGCAATTTCTCGCTTACTGTTTCCACCTGTAGTAGGAAAAATAATTATCATATTCCACCCAAACATTTGATGTCAAGAATTCACCAAAAACACAAGTTTTAAGACTCCCTAAATAAAACAAAAGAGTTTTAGAAAAAGGCGCGCGCGCGTGCCTGTGAACAGCATAAGTCAAAAACAAAAAGTTGCATAAATATCAAATCTCACACTTAAGATTAGTATTTTTCAAGTATATGAAATATACGAAAGTTACTGTTTACATCAAAATTTTTGCAACTTTTATTTTCTCAACATTGGTTGCAATGATTTTGATTAAAACACCACATATTTAACGTACTTATATGACAAACTTTGCGTATATCTTGAATTTCCCGAAAATAGACTTTCACGTCCGCATCATTCGGAAGGAATCTTGTATAATTTTGTACAACTGGTATTTAAACCTAGCATAAGAAGTAGATAAAAATGCTACACAAACATGCAGATACAATTTATCAAAAACTTTTTTGTAACATCAGCCGTTTGAGCTACACATCTGTTTCTCGTAATGTCATGGTAGTGCGTTTGAACATCTGACTACCCATTCGCTTTCCTCTGTCCTTTTTACCTGCAAGAACTAAACGAAACTATCTGTCTACAGGTTTATTCTGATTAACATGAATTAGAGAAAATAAGCTATCATAGGAACCGTTTGTAGAAACTATACAAAAATAACGATAGTTGGTAGAGAAAAACATGTGATTGTATCACATAAGATATTTTAAGTTCTCCAATAGGTGCCTAGGAGGTGGTTAAGGTATTGCGTTCAACCCAAACATTAGATATTGAGGTTTCACATTTGTTTGGGCATGTTGTTCCTAATATTGGTGTTGTGTTAATTGTGGACTGGGAGTGTTTGCGAAATGAGGCTGAAAGTCTACTGTAGGAATCCTACGAGCAGAATAAAATCACTGGTGAGATGTTTCACAGCCCTGTATATTAAATTACAAACCATCCAACTGAAATTTGTGTGAAAATAATAGTATACATTCAGACTTGTGCAATAGTGAGTTCTAACTTGTTCTGTTTGGCCTTCGTTGTTATTTGACCTTCAGAGAACCTCCTAAAATCTTATACAGAAGTCTGCGGTAATAGTAAACAAACAGAATAAGGTAACACTAGGATTATAAAATAGCATAGTTTAACTCTGTTATTATTATTATTATTATTATTATTATTATTATTATTATTATTATTATTATTATTATTATTATTATTATTATTATTATTATTATTATTATTATTATTATTATTATTATTATTATTATTATTATTATTATTATTATTATTATTATTATTATTATTATTATTATTATTATTATTATTATTATTATTATTCCTTTGATGATATTGCAATTGCTAGAATTTTTAATACTAATTCCTTGAGCAATTGACGCAGCAGTGGTATTTGTGACATCAGTGATTACGTTGTTAGAGACGGAAACAAATGAATTTATACGAAGGACTCATTTTCGAGTCATTCAAATGACCCGCCATTACATTAATCAATGCAAGATCTATACTTAATATACACATAACTTCCACTGGAAGAAACAAGGGTGGTAGTACTGTAGGTTATAAAGATCTAACCTACTGAGGACCACTTTCATATTGATGTTACAGATATAACGCTCTTTCATAGGTCCACGTTTGTCTTAAGGCACCCATCACTGGGAGAAAAAACGGAATGTAACTGCGGCCGATTTTCTCTTTGCTACATGCAATTTTTGTTGTAAGTTATCTTTAGTGCGGGCTTGCAAGCCATATCTTCAACTTTAGGTATGAATGACAGGCGTTAAAAGCTCTTAATTAAAAAAAAGTGTGTCAAGTCTTTGAAAACAGTCATCTGCACGCTTCACTACGAATACCGGAATCATAGAGAATACAGCAACGATGTTACTGAAATTTGCTTTGAAATGGTATACAGAGATTTGTTTACATGAAACACATCGAAAGCAATTTAATAACGATGTTTCTGCACTCCAGAACCCACAGAGAAGCCATCGAATGTCAAAACCAAATTTACTGCTTACATCTCGATTTAATTATAAGGTAGAACAATAGTTGTTGCGGGAATCGCGGTTCGGTGGCAATCGATCTGCTTGTTGGCCGTGATACACAAGTTTCCTCTAGAGATACGTGAGCACCAGGATGTGTTATTGATATCAGTGGGATCGTCTCAGCAGTTGTCAACAATTTAGCATTGAAATAACTAAAAATGTACTGCATATATGTTTATGTCATAATGGTGAAAATACTCATGAGAAGTTTCTGATTTCCTTAACACAAATTCATACTTTTTGGTGCAATTAAAACTTAGAAACAAACGAGTTATATTTAATTTAGTTCCCGTGGATACCAGAGAGCCGCTTTGTCGACAGGCCGTCCATTGCCCTTTCTAGGGAGCTCCAGCAGTGGAATGGTTCTTCGAGCCTGGAATTATTAGGGACTTCCGCACGTCTCTGTGGCCTCCATCCCCAATTCCTATAGCATCCTGCGGTCCTCCTTCGTCCTCGGGAGTGGCAGCCATATACAGATGTGCAGGGTGTTAGGGGTATGACATTTCGCGTGATGATAGATTCAAATAACAGAAGTAAACAAGTCCAATAACAAATCCATCTGTCATGAAAGGTAAGGTGGACATTATTGAATACATTATCTCTACTATCTGGCAACAGAGTAGAACTGAACAGTGAATGCTTTGTTTACAATTTCCGCTGCTATGCATACGTTCACACCTACGGCGAATGAGTCCAAACTAGGCCAACCTCGAAAACTGGCTTCGCCAAAAGACCGTGGGTTTGTTACTATCACCTACTGCAAGCAGTGAGGGAAGGGGTGGTTTTCCCTCAAGCTTTCCGAGCAGTATTCAGAGCTATTGCTCTAGCTTGCCATCTCATGTGGATATAATTACCCGTGTGTGTGTGTGTGTGTGTGTGTGTGTGTGTGTGTGTGTGTGAGTGTAGACGTCTGTGGACAGCATAACTCAAAAACCAAAAGTCGGTTAGATACCAAAGCTGGTATTTCAGTTTAATATCTTTTAAGAATCCGACACGAAGATTTTGAAGAAACTTCCTCTACTCTAAACAAAACTTTACATGGAAAATTTCTCGAAAATGGCTTTAAAGATTTTGATTAAAATGCCACATATTTAAGATATTTTTATGACAACTGAAATGCATATTTTGAATTTTCTGGCTATAACCCATGTAGTAAGGTTTACTCTGGATGACTCGCATAATTGGTAAACCGTAAGAGATAGACCAAATCTTATTATACAAAAACCACAGTATATGTCCAAATAACTTCTTTTGTAGAGTGAACCATTTCGGAGATATTCCCTGGTATTTGTGTGAGTTTTGGAGTACTTAAACTTTCGTCAAATGGTAGATCGTTATTCATTTTCCCAGCCGTACAAAGAGAACGGAATCTCAAAACTTTGACTGTCACTCAAAGCCTACTGTATTCCCATATTCCTCTTGCATCTACAAGGAAATAAGCAATAAGACAATTTCTGTAAATGTTTATCTGAACACGAAGAAGATATAGGAATAAGAGTTTGTAAGAATGGTTAGTACAAGAGTAGAGAAAATCGCATGTGCAACACATCAGACTTTTACCCATTTCTACTTAACAGTATCTTTTCGGACCAGAACAAGATGGAAGCTACAGCCCATCTGAATGCCATGACATCATAACCTCAACATGGCAGCATTTAATGGTGCAATTTGCAGTATAAACAATATACTATAAACAGACACCGCTCCGGCTTCGCTGGCTGATTCATCATAAGATTGAATACATTGCCAAATAATGCTAATTTAAACTCTTTTTTAACCAATTTGTTATAAACATTGTGTCAATTGTTGATAAACACTACATGATAACAAGCTCTATTTGTAAGTATTTCTCACATGTGCCTTTCGCTTCAAAGAAAAATAATTGACAGCCCATATATTTCCATGGGTACATCTCTAAAAGATTTAAAAATGATATTTTTTCGGTTACTCTAAAACTGAAAAAATAAGAACTCCTTAAAAAATAGTGACATCTACTTAATTGTTTTTTAAAATGTACCTTTAATAAGATAATTTTTTGACGAAACATAAGGCCGCTGGACAAAGTAGTTTAAGCAGAGAGTGTACTTCGGTGAAATATACAATTATCCTTAAACTTTTGGTACAGATACTGTACGAAACGTTACGTTTCTATTTCATATTAATCGAATAAACGTTCACCTATTACCTTGTGGGTACTATAGGGATAAGCTAACAATCTACAGCTAAACGTTTCGGAGTAGGTCGCTATATGGTGGGTTTGAAATTCCATATTCTCCCAGGAACATCACGAGAAACACCTGAATGTGACAGCATTTCAAAAAAGAAGTATTGAAAAATACGAACCAATAATAATGGAAACGGCTGATGTCACAAAAGAGGTTATTGGAAATACGTCGTACATTGCATGTTGTAAACGGACGAACAGTTTCTGTACAGTACATTTTTGTCTGTCATTTATGGTTTACCAGTTGAACACATTATACAAAGTCCCATCTGAACGAATGGGTTTCATACATTTTGCCATGTAAACATCTTAAACGTGTTGCATTTTATTTAAAACCGTTAGAGAAGTTCCTTTGAAGGACGCTGAACTTGAAAGCTAAGTTTCATATTTATCCAAAGTTTTGTTTTAAGTTGTGGGATTCATTCACACAAACACACACACAGGCACGCAGATACCCACCCCACACACGCACATACACAGGCTCCACGCACGTCCGGGCCTGGTTCCATGCAATGGAAACAACTGCCAAATTAAAACGAAAAAATAGCATCTGAAGATTTGGCCAACAGAAACAAAACAGAAATTAAAGTTAGGTTATGGACTGGAAAAGCAAAGAGCACTGCAAACTGCAAGGATGTATTTTAAAAGTTACTCAGTTAATATGGAAAGGTAGCACCACCTTAGTACTTAGGCACATAATATGCATAAAATCACAACTGCATTGTCAGATGTGAAATGAATTTACAATTTATATATTTCGCGGGGTTGCTAAAGTTAATCACTTTAGTGAAATAGTTCTAAATTTTGTAAAAATAGTTTATCTACCTATATGGTACTGTGGTTAACATACTAGCCTGCAATTCCAGAGGTCCAAAGTTTGATTCCCAGCTGGTTGGTGGGGAATTTCCTTTAGCCAGGATATTCCTGCTTAAAGTCGGAAGTATGAAAAGAATGTGTGTGTGTGTATGTGTGTGTGCGCGCGTGCGTGCGCGCGTGTTTGTGTGTACAGGTGTCCCAAAAAACATAGACAATGCTTAGTATGTTGTGCAAGATGGCAAATCGATTGGTTTTCAAATAGGAACGCATGTCCGGAAATGCACCGTTTGGACGCTGGAGAGCGTCGAAGTTTGAGAACGAATAGTTGTGACAATTTATTGACATTCGTTTTTGTATCTTAGCATGGAAGCACCCTTTAGCCATCTGTGTACTGCGGTGAGCGACCTGGGCATAATAACATTCTTCCACTAAATTCTTCCATAGAGTCCTTAGTTCGCATCCTACTGCGTTACTTGTGTAGTTTCCAGTACAGTACCGTTTTTAACAACAGAACGACAGCTACCAGTACACAGCTGCGGAAGTGGCCGACATGAGTCTGAGCACACTGATGTAAATGGGCAGAATCACCTCAACGACACATGTCCAAATCGATGGATTGGTAGAGATGGACCAGTTCCATGGCCAGTACTTTAATTACAAAAAAGTTATTGTTTAACGACGATGTCAATTGCTAGGATCATATCAGCGTCGTCGGTGTGCCCAAATTTCGTACAGCAGGAATTCTTTCACTAGCCAGTAAATATACTGACATGGAGCTGTTGTTTTTAAGCATGCTTAAAAACCATCGGCTTTGGCCGGATTTTAACCCTGAATCTTGGGATCATGGCCAGTGCGGTCGCTAGATCTGACACAACTCGACTATTTTCTGTGGAGTTATATGAAGAGTATGGTGTATGGCACTCCTGTAACCTCAGCAGAGGACCTTATGACTCGTGTGCATGGAGCAACTGAAAATATTCAGACAATTGCACGTATTGGATTATGTTTGTGAAGCTCACCAGGTAGATGTTGGGTTTATTGACGAAATGTGAAAATCTCACACTTCGATGCGCTAGAGCGTCCAAACCGTGCATTTCCAAACAGGGGTTCCTATTTAAAAACCCATCAGTTTGCCGTGCATGTTTGCGCGGGAAAGTGTGCGGGACCACGCGTGCTATTTTATAGACAACCAAATGTGAAAACCTGATATAGAGAAGAGGTAGAGTATAGACATATTCACGTAGTAAACAATTTTCACTGGAGTCTTTCTGACTTCGCCAAACCAGTTCTGGGTTAAGTTCAGCACTGTTTTTCTCTGTCATATAACACGCTGATCACATACGCCAGCTTAACCGTGCTTTTATTTACCACAAATAATCGCATATGTCGTGTTAATTCTAGTCCAGTTGTCTTCAATATTTAAACAAACACGCCAATACGCGTACAACTGTTTATGCATTTGCATGTTCATTACAATCAGAACAGCTAACATAAATTTATAGAGCAGATCTTTATAGTTTCATTTCTTACCTTATTTAATGGCTGAGAAGGTAAACACTAGATTAAAATTTGAACCTCCTACGGTGGTTAAAGAAAAACTTAGTAATAGTCACTAACAGGGCTTATAAAACAGCGAAATGCTATTATTATTGCGTCATCAACAATGAAGAACCATGTTGCTCTTATTGCTGCCAATACATCTGTATTAAAATATAGAAAATACATTAACTGTAACTCCCAATAATTATTATTAAGACCTACTAAGGCGTGCGGAGGGGTCTCGTTCTTAAGTTCAAGAGAGAAGGGGGTCATTGTGTTAAAACGGTTGAGAAACGCTGCATTACTACATTAGGGACTTGGGGCAGTGGACAGTGCTAAGGTGCATCAGGGCTATAGCTACATAGCATCAACAACGCAGCTAATGGGATATGGCGGTTCTGCAATCACATGTTTTATTGAACAGCGTTCGAGTAATGGCGCCAAGGGAACAAGGCTGCCTAGGAAATCTGAGTATGTTTATGCTATACACGACATGTTCGGTAATGTGCCAGCCTGCATTAGCATGCTCATGTATTGTCAACACTGCATGAAAACGACATTTGATTGCATGAGTGTTCCCAGCCCCACAACACGCAACCCCCCCCCCCCCCGCCAAAAAAAAAAAAAAAAAAAAAAAAAGAGACAGCGTAGATGATGTCATTTTAGTAACTCAATTGTGCACCCTTTAAAAATTGAGCGCAGCGCTTCCTGTCAGTAAAACAATTTATATCGATTGGAACTTGATAGGTCGAATTGCCTGCAGGAACGATGAAACCCGATGCAGATTTGAATACAGGTGTAACAACCATTTCACAAAATCCCCTTTCTCAATTGTTTAAGTTTCTTAGAGAACGACATTGATTAACCTCATTGAATATTAGGCATCTTACACACCATTGCATGGAGGCATTCTAGAAGATGCGTTCTAAAAGTTCTTAGTGTCCAAGAAAACGAGATTTAAGAGAAATCTCTAATGTACGTATTCGCCTGATAAACCAAGTTGCCAAGCTTTTAACACCCTCAATAAAATCTATATAAATTAAATGCCTTTTTGAGCTTTAACGATAGGATTTATTGTGAATCTTCGCCCACTCAGCCATTTATTCAGGTTCAAACAACAGCGAGAAGCAATATCTAACGAATATGGCGGATGTGGAAGCACTGCAAAGCTTAAGTCATGCAGCTTCGCAGCAGCAAATGCAGATGTGTGTGAAGGTGCATTATTGTAATAAATAATAATTATTTAACTATTTGCCAACTGTGGACTTTTAACCTGAGTTGCATATCTCAATTGCTTCAGTACGTAAACCTATGAGCACAACAACATCAGACTCCTCGAAATCCCTAACCATGAGTTTTTCTTCAGATGGAACAGCTTTTGGTTTATTTAGTGTACCTTTTACCTGTTGCTACTTACTGTTTGGACTGCTCTTTCGTCTCTGACATGTAGTAATGCATCTATGTTTCATCTACCGTTATTAAATGTCGGAGAAACTTACTAAAACTGTGTTTAAACAAGTTTAAATACTCCTGAGAAGTGTTCATAGGAATGCTATTTAGTTCCATTGTTAAATACCCTGGCATCCAGCGAGTGAAATGTTTTTCGATGCCCAAAACTTGGCGCAAAATGAGATATTATCGACGTCTTTTGCATGACAAACGCGCATACGCTCAAATTTAAAATTAAAAATTAAAAATTTCGGTACACCGGCGATGCTGATGTGATCCTGGCAATTGACAACGTGGTTAAACAACAGAATGTTTTTATTTTGTCATTCGCAATTAAAGTTGTGCCTGCCATAGTATTAAACTGAAGAAAAAGTAGTAAAAATTCCCATGAAGTGGTATATGTATCATCAGTGTAGGGCAGATTAATATGCACATAAATATAACCGTGCATTTGTGCAGTAAGAGGGGTTAAAATATGCTCTAAAATGCAAAATACGCACTAAATATATTTCAATACTATAATGAACTACGAAAACTTCTTACAGAACTAAGATGCAGAAGCACGCCGCATGTTCACCTCTAGGACAGCAGAATACACCTGACCCGCCCAGCATTGTCACTACGGAGCGAAAAAGAAAACGTTATACAAATACGAATACCGTTGTGCTGTACGAAGACATGGCTGCCCTCTTCCATAAAAACTTGGCAACAAGTTTAAGGAAACAGATTACAATAACAAGTAGAGAAGAAATGTAATATATACATTTATATGCAAATATTAGTGAAATATGCACTAACTCTTTGAATATTCATTTATATGCACTAGAAAGCCTTTTTGGTTGATTCCTCATATCATGAATCACATTTATCTCTTCCATGCATGCGTTAAACTTTCAGTTACACACGCAAGAATCCGCCTTCTAGTCATCCGGTGATATAGGTATATTCACATTAGAGTGGTCAAACGGAAAGTTTTATTAAATACTAACTCAAATGCCCTACGTTGCCCATGGTTTGACAATTTATCCTTACAAATTTTAGGCTTTTGCAGTTGCCCAATAGTCTTGTGTTTCTTTGAAATCATTTAAAATATTATTTAACATACTTAAATAATAAAAGCACGGGGAAGATACTATGCAAAAGCACAGCTGAACAACCACAAATACCACAGAAAGAAAACCGAGTAGAGAAAATACGTGAATGCAGTACGTTGCGTTTCGATTTCAATCGTATACAAATTCTATGAATTGTTTGTAGAAGAGTAAGTAGAGAGATATCGTGAATGTGTTACTTAAACGAAAAGTGAGTAGTGAAAATCATGTGAATGCAAGTATATAGAAAATTGTATGAATTGGTTGTAGAAGAGGGAGCAGAGAAAGACATGTGATTGTGTTTCGTAAAAGAAAAGTGAGTAGAGAAAACTGTGTGAAGGTAACAAGTTGCTTTTCTATTTCAATCATATAGAGAATTGCATGAATAAGTTGAAGAGCGAGTACAGAACGAAACAATATCTTCCATACTAATCTGCTGAAACTATTCTCATTCTATTTATTGTTAGATAGTTTGACCAACGCAGAAGCCTTTGCGGGTTTGTGTAGAGCATACCAAAGTTTCATTGCAATCGAGTGAAAGATTATAACAAAGGTATCATAGGCCGATAAGGGCATATCGCTAACTGTACAAAAGTATGGAAAGAAAATGAAAATGAAATGGCCTCAGCCACAACGGAAGTTTAAAAGTGAATTGAACCATCCATATTTGGGTAGTCTAAGGATATGAGCTGACCTTATTATACGTTCTAACATCACTTCAGTAATTCACTTTGTCCCAGTTCACTATTTACCTATATGCTTTATATTCCAATAATTATGTTTGCACAAACTCCAGCTGCATGAATATTCCAGGATTTCATTGCCAAACAGAATACACTGTGATAGTTAAATCAACATTAGCTTAGGTAAACCAGCTAATAGATGCTAATATATTCAGTAGATCAGTGCCCACAATCCAAATTAGGTCCCTAGATCCAAAATCGCTTATATTGCATTGAATCTGCCAAAATGAAACAATGTAATTCAGAGTAGGTTATTGTATAGCCTCCTCATCATGTATAAATATTAGATATTATCTATAAAACTGGATTAATGAAAAGATGTACTATAATTGCATTAACAGAATAAAATAAGTATAACAGAGTGGCTGTTTCTGTAAATATTACATATATTTATTGTATGCTATGTATGTTGTCTTGTTACCGATAATTACCCACAAAGTGAGTTTCAGCTGGATACTTTAATATTCAGGGCTGTCTAGGACTAGTATATAACACATGTTAATACTGATTTATATTGCTCGCAGGATTATTACAAAATATTCATGCTCTCTAAATGAAACTCCACTTCAACACTTGTACCATAAAGAACTATTTTGGTAAATGGTAATTTTTGACGCTGCCAATAGGTTCTTTTATTATGCCATTGGAACTTAAACTTAATTAGAACAGAGAGGAATACTGCAAAACAGAATATTTGGCGTACAATGGTTTTGAATAAATAAAGCTGAGGCTATTCAACCGTATTCCCTTTGTGAATGCAAACTCTATAGTGCAGCATTGCTCGCTTCCGTTTCGCAAATCTCTTTATCTCTTTCCATCCCAAGTTCTACCTACCCTTTCCCGTGGTTTCGAATACATCGATGAAAGCTCAAACATACTGAAATTGATTTAGCATTTATAAGTCTTATGCTCGTTCTTTTACTGAATTTTCATATGAATTCATTCAATGTTCATATGAATTTAATATGAATTTAATGCGAGAAGAACAACATATTGTTAAATAGGAACAATATCCGGATGGAATTAATCATACGGAATTAATTTATTAATTAATCTTATTGTACTCATTGTTTATTTTCTCTACCATGTACTTACAGTAAGAGTAGACCTTTCACTGGAAATACATGTTTTGAGATCCCCTAAATCCAAAAAGCCATATGGTGTATGTGTGTGTGTGTGTCTGTTGTAGTATAACTCAAAAACGAAACTCATAAATACCGAGCTTTAAATTTAAGTTTAACATATTTCAAGTTATCGGCGGGCTCTTACAGCCTAAATACTATTCCAAAGGGTGGCGCCGTGGGCGAGTGGTTAGTCCATGGCGGCCCGGGTTCAATCCCAGGGAACAGTATGCAGTATTCGTGGTGGACGACGTGGTGTAAGGGCGGGCTTTCTGCCGGTTCTCCGGTTTCCCCCGCCACTCCTTCCATCCACTGCTCCATCGTCACCTTTCCATTCACCCATTCCGCCTGCATTTTATATCCTCTTGCTCACTCTCATACCCGGTACTGGACTGAGCACACACTTCCAGGTACTCCCTTCTATTAGGACCACAGGTTCATCTGCTCTCCGATAGGCGTCTGACCTTAGACACAGACTTCAGACTTGTAAGTCCAAGGGAGTGTAAGTCCTCCATACGGGTAGGGTGATCAGATGAAAGAAAGTCTTCCAAGAATGCGACAGGAAGGCTTTCAAGAAAATCCCCCCCCCCCCGCCCCAAGCTATCCTTACATGAAAAGTTCTTGAAAATTTCGATTTTCTCAAAATGGATCTAACGATTATGATTAAATTACCATATGACAAGTGAAATGTATATCCTGAATTTCTGACAATAGCTTTAGAAGAAAATCTTACTACACAAAACTGTTGTAAACCATTTCCGATATATAGTTATTGGTTTGTATTTTCAAATACTTATACTTTACTCAAAGTTATCACATAGCGACCCGCGTTTAAGAAATTTGAATATCGCTCTAGCCTACTCTATTCCTCTAAACCTCTGTTAATGGCAAGGAAATATTTATAAAACCATTTCTGCAAACATTTATATACGCAGTACATAAAAGAATAAACGTTTGTAAAAATGTGACATCGATAGTGGCAGCACATCAGAGACGCTCAAGATAAAGCTACCTCACACTACTTGTAAACAACAATGTAGCGGAAGAAGAAAGCGTTTCGAGACTGTTCAACTTTCTACTGTGGCTTGTTTGTGAAAGGTTCGAGGAATGGTGACTTTTGAGAAAAATCCGTGCTTCGTTATTTTCGTCTATATAAGCGAGGCGAGACAAATAGTTTTTGTGATGGAGTCTTGAGTGTTGAACTAGGCAGCTTTTAGCATTGTCGAATGTGTGTGAGACAGACAGAGAGAGAGAGAGAGAGAGAGAGAGAGAGAGAGAGAGAGAGAGAGGGAGGGAGGGAGTAGAACTGAAAAACCGAGATGTATGTGTCAAGTTTGCGATAAGACAGAACAGCTGTGAGTTGCAAGCTTACAAAGAATTGTAGATTGTCACATAAATGCTAAGGCTTTCATGGCCGGCGTTGCTAATTCCATTATGCATTCTTTCCGGGCTTGCAGGTCGTGGTCCAGTAGTTTTATTCTTCAACGTTTCGCCGAAAACTTAGTCCGGCATCTTCGGGAAAGTCAAACCTGTGAAAAAAGGGAGTCTTGCTTTGGACGCCGGAGCCTGTTTTTTCACAGCTTTGACTTCCCTGAAGATGCCGGACGAAGTTTTCGGCGAAACGCTGGAAAATAAAACTGCTGGACCCCGGCCTACAAGCCCGGAAAAAATGCATTATGGAATTATAGACTGTGTTAAACGACGGTAAAAGAAGACTTAGAAGAGAAAATAACCGGGCCTGTTAATTTCGTCACTTTGTTGTCAGGAGTGGGATACGTAACACTGTCATTTTGTCCTAGTAATTTGTTGAAGAATGGGTAGAGAAAGTCATGTAAATACAAAAAATCAGGGGTTTAGAGTGTTGATTACTTTTTCTATCTCTTTATTAATGTAAATAATATAGTGTCAGCTGAAAGGGTTAAAACAATACTTTCTAGGTTATGTCACAGAAAATTACGTTTCTCTTTGTCGCTTGTAGAGTGAGTTCGTTAGCATTTTACTGGCTGTTTGCCTTTCTACTGGTGTTCCTTTTTACAATGGTGTGCATACTTTAAAATGTTCCCCCTCTGGTGGAGCCCCACAGAAGGGCATTAGCTTCCCATCAACACCCTTTTCCAGCGTATGCGGTCAGCAGGCGACAATATCGAGCTCGCCGACCTATGGCCCGAGGCCATCCACACCACCGGATGTTTTATCGTGGCCATACTACCACAGCCATACCATTATTTCTCTTCCTAAACTGGACTGTATTTATAATTTTGCTACCGTGTGAAAAAAAGTTTACTAATTTAATCGCGACACACAAATTCTCACGAAACTTCGCGGGCTAAATTTAATTTTTTGCTCCACAGGGGAACGTGTTGCATGAGGTGTGTACTGATAATAAAAATAAAAATAATGTATAACACACCCTTCAGTCATTGAGTTTATTACACTTTTTACATGAATCAGCTTGTATCCCTTGTCAGTATTAAGCAACAAATTTACATCACTATAACATTTGGGCGTTAGTTCTAAGCAGATATTTAATGCAGCAATATTTACTGATTAATCCTCTTAATTCATAATGATGGGACTTTGCAGGCTACTCCCAGAGAATCCATGGTATATATTTTATTTGTGATTAAAATATATTAAATATATTATATTTGAATCAAAATCAGTAAAACTATTTTAAAGAAAATCAGAAGTAACAAAAGGTTTTCATGTAAAGGGTAGTTTGCAATTAGGAAATTTGTTGAAAATCTTCCTGTCACATCATTGGAAGATAATTAACTTAAATACAAGTTTGGCGTTTATGAAGCTCTTCGTATTTTAGCAATGATGCTCCATCTCTCTTTCTTTCTGTCTCTCTCTCTCTCTCTCACACTCACACACACACACACACACACATTCACACTCTCGCATTCATGCTTTCAGACTCTGGGGGAGGGCAGGAAATAATCTTGGCTAAATGAAAAATTCCCACTCCCTAGCCCGGAGTCGAACCGGGACCCCTCGCACAGCAGGCAGAAGCTCCAACAACTGAGCTATCACTTTTGAAGATCTCTTCACGGGGATTGATATTTCTAATTATCATATACTTAGCTGTCCAAACTAAAATATTGGTTCAGTTGCATGGTCTTCATCCCAGGAAACTACCTCCATACCCAGGGTGGGTTCATCGACAAAAATAATATATTTACAAATTTTGTTTGAAATTATTCGTTCGCGCGGTATACGTTCCTTCGAGTGTAAGGCAATAAGAGAAAAGAGACATATTGCAGCGATCTTGAGGGAAATCGGAATTCATTTTTCTAGAAGGTGTCGAAATTTTGGTATTCTATCTGAAACGCATCCACTTTATCCAATTTCTTTCTGCTATAACGTTTCTGACAGGGCCTCTTTGTCTCAGTCGATATAGATATTCATCTTCAAAACTGCCCCAAACGCCTCTCTGCGGGTCGACCAAATAGATTGTAATATTATCCTTGTGTTTTCTATAGTATAATGTGAAATGGTTTCCATTCTATGCCCCCATAACCCAATGCAAAACTCTGAGGCTTTGGAAGTCGACCCTCAGATGTTAATAAGATTTTCTTAATTATGAGAAGCATCATTAGTATACTATGGAAAAAATTTGGGTTTGCGACCAGAAGAACCAACTAATTATATCATCATTAGATATTATTATTGTTATTATTATTATTATTATTATTATTATTATTATTATTATTATTATTATTATTATTATTATTATTATTATTATTATTATTATTATTATTATTATTATTATTATTATTATTATTATTATTACTACTACTACTACTACTATTAGTGGAAATAATCACATAAAGAATATAAAAGTCAATGTATGTAAATACATTCTGTAATTGCGGAGGATTGCAATTAAATCGCTTGACATTTGCTCAACTTTTCAAGCACGCTGTTAACTTTATGAATGAAGGACAGTGTCGTGAAGGTGTAGGAACTGTATGTATGTATTTGTAAAGTAATTCCTTGTCTTCCAAACATGTGAGACGATTTCACAGTTCTATAACTGGCAGGCTTTTAAAGAAATCTTAGAAAGAAGTGTGAATTTTCTAACCTCTTTGTTCGTTGTCATGCTCCCGACTCAAATCGTAAATCATTGGACGTATCAAAGGTGGGTAAACTACTTTAACTGCGTGAAAATTTCAAAAAAAGAGTAAACTTTTGGAATATTAATCGAAATTCGCCAAACATTCCGGATGACACCATAAAATATTGCGTCAAAAATCATTCACACATACATCGGATACGATCTGCTACAAATGGTTTTTGCGTAAATTAAATTTTAAAAACCCACAATTTATTGCATCAAAAAGGCAACAAATTGTGGTTCTTTTAAATTAATTTACACAATAACAGTTGAATCTATTGAAATACACCAGAGGTGTATTTTCTATGAATATAGCCATAAATCAAGAACCTTCAATCAATAATAATTCAGCCAGGTGATGATAAATTTTTTGGATAAAAGTATTTTTTTTTCTAGAAAACTATAAACTTTTCAACAATTTGGTATAAGACTTTCTTGTTATTCACAACATGAGAAATTCGCTGTTAAAGTCTGGCGGATCATTTCACTTCCCCTGTATGTATGCGTTCGAGACATGGCTCATTTTTTGTACACGCGTGCACATTGGTCGGAAACGTCTCAGTGTACATAATGAAAAGGTTGAAACTTTTATTAAAAGGCGTTATTATCATAATTAGTGTCATCCTTTCTAAACAAAACACAAGCATACCCAAGAAGAGAACTCTCATAGCTTTATCGGCGGTAAAGGAGTGAATCATAGGGACTTGGAGGATTATTAGGCAGCGTGAAGCATTGTTGCTTCAAACTATTATCAACGTGTGACCTAACAAAGAAAAACCTAATTCAGCTTCAAAATCGTTGCACCTACTATTGGGAATCCTGTTTCAAATGTCACACCAACGTGTAGCAAAATAAAAACAAATCCTTCAGTTCTTAGAGGAGAAAGTTGAGAATGGCAGAATACAGTAAACTACTGTGTAGCATAAATTTTATACATGACCGCGCTGTAGCCGAGTGGTTAGACCATTCGCTTCTCACCAAAGCGGCCCGAGTTCGATCCCAGACAACGCATGTGGATTTGTGGTGGACGAAGCGGCGCTGGGGCGGATTTTCCCCGCCATCTCATTCCACCGGTGCTCCATCTTCATTCCATGTGTCATCAATGTCACCGCCTGTGGTGCCATGTGTAGCAAAAGTGGGCGTTAAAAACTACAAAAAAATAATAAATGTTATACTTCATGTTACCATGGGAAAACGAGCAAAATGGCTATGCGGTAATGTGTGAGGCTCACATTTAAAAGGTCACACGTTCGATTCCCGTCAACCACTCTGACCTTGTGTCTTTCGAATTTTCCTTGGTTGGCAGGCGTATGCTGCAGTGGTTTCGCATCTACCACGTTTTCCATTCAATCATTTTCCTTTCACCCCGTTTCCTTCTCATTTTTCAAGTGTGTATCTAGGTTCTCATTAGGGGAGGGTTTCGATCCTTTCACTGCGAAATTTCCAGTCCAATTACTTCATTCTTTGCAGCAACAAAAGCTACTCTTTATGGTATATATGTAGTACAAAAAGCAAGATAAAAATAAAAGTCGTATATTTTGAAGAACAAATCACACCTCAATTATCGACGTTCTCTTCTTCAACTTTTCATTAAGTCAAGATGCATTGCGTTCTCATTCACTCTCATTTTAGGCTGTTATCAGATAAACGTCCCGTAACTCTTTCCGAATAATTCTGCGCAGTTATAGTCCTCTTCGTAACACCGTTAAGCCTTACCAACCCAAACAATTGTTGCCTACTATATACAGTAGACTTTGCGCTGCTATAATGCAGCACTGGCACGTCTGGTTTCGAACAATGGCCGACGGGCGTCATTGGCCTTATCTGGTTATACTTCTGATAGCAGCGATTTATAGCATTGGCATCTGCTACTGCAAGTGAATCATTAATACTTCAATTGGGGTGACAATAATCCTGATGTTGCCACAAATCATCGCGGTATCGCAACATTATTATAACTGGAATATGATTGCCCAGAACCGTTCTCTAAAACCAGTCTCATCTGACGATCTTTTGAATTATCTTACGCCTCTCCCTGGTGTTCCCCTAACATAAACATGATTCAGTATCTTTCTTTAAGTAGTTAAAATACATGGTGAATTGTCTACCTCAGTCGGCTCGCCTTTTCTCATAATAGAGATACATTATATCCAAGATATTTAAAATATCAATTTTTAATACCAATATTATTTCTACTCTTATTGTAACTGTTGCTCTTAAATCTAATGTTTGAAAGCTTGTTTAAAAAAATAGTTTTCTTTAAAATAAATTTACCCCTTGTACAAGCTAAAGGTCTGAAGATCACTGCATAGTATGACTATTGGCTAGTATTTTCTCTTTCGGGCTTGTAGGCCGTGCTCTAGAAGGGATTGAAGACATCGACGTTTCGCCAAGTACTGCGATTGGCATCTTCAAGGTAAGATAATCCGTTGTCTGCATTGGTGAGAGTTCGAATTTGTAAACAGAGAAAGAGGGATGTGGAAGCAACGACCATTACGACCTTGACGCTCTTGTAGTGGGGGTGGGTGGGGCATTGTTGCACTGACTAAGGTGGTGATTGGCTCGCATCGGTTGTCGGGCCGGGTGTAGGCAGGGTTTTATTACAACTGTTGTGTGTGTTTGAAAGGTTATCTAAGACCGGTATCAATGCTTTCTGTACACGGAGCGCTTGTTCCTTTCGATTGAAGTTGTCTCTGTGTTTCTAGATTTCTATGGCTTCCTTTTTTAGTTGGGCATAGTAGTTGACTGTAGAGGAAAGGACTGTAAAGGTTTCTGTAAAGTTGACATCATGGCCAAATAATAAGGCGTGTTCTGCCACAGACGATTTTTCTGTTTGTGCCAATCTGGTGCTACGCTCATGTTCTTTTCGTCTGACATTTGACATTCATCTCGTAATACAACAGAGCAAAATTTTTAATGTCTAAAACACCTGTAAAAGTATTAATTTAGTGGACATAAAAGAAAGTGATAGGATAATATTATTTATCGATACTCTATATTCAACCGATAGTGATTTTTAATCACCGATACTCGATACTGTAAATAGCTGTAAAGGCGTTCGATTGTTCACTGAATTATGCTTTTATTAGTAAATTTCTGTTAAACAGCGTGTGTTTTCAATTTTGTTTTGCTCATCATTTCCAGTTGTAGCATCATGTTCTGACAGCGATGGAGAACTCGTCCATTGCTTTTTCAATAGAGGTTCTCCACTCGGTCTATGGATGTGATATGCTTGTTGATTTTTGTGTTGTGTTTTTCTGCAAATTTACTCACTACTGTTATTATTATTATTATTATTATTATTATTATTATTATTATTATTATTATTATTATTATTATTATTATTATTATTATTATTATTATTATTATTATTATTATTATTAGTAGTAGTAGTAGTAGTAGTAGTAGTAGTAGTAGTAGTATTAATAATATCTAATATGTTCACACTTCATTCATGGTTTATTAGATATGGCTATTGTACATTGGAAAGAAAACAATTTAAGGACATTAGTACAGATGCGCCCGTGACCCGAGTTTGACTTGCAAACCACAAACGAACATATGGAAGGAAAAAACACACATTCCCATCCTCTGCATTATGTCACGTCTGAAGTACTGATTTGTTTATGATGGAATCACAGATTTTGTTCATTGTAATGACAGAAAGCGTGTCACCAAGAGAATACCCAACTGGATTGGTATAGGAGGCCCTACACTACGGCCAGCGTGGCCAACGGACATGTTTTACTGCTTTTTCTGTGAAAGTATTGAAATGTAAAGAAATTAACTGTAACATAGACACAGTTTAGCAAGAATGTGTTGGAATCCTTGAAAGTGCTCATATTCGCACATGCCATTGTTATTGTGTTGGTGGCCGACATTGAAGGACGTCTATTATTTCCGAAAGCAGCAGTACTCCTACTGAACAGGAAATGG